>CM060941.1:731003717-733403717 GCA_030765085.1 Allium cepa | reverse complement strand
GGTCATCTGTTGACCCAAAGCATGGCTTTGTGCCAAAGCGTAGCTTTGTGGACGAGACTGCATCAGGACCTCACACCTCGGAAATGGTCGAAACAGGAAAGATGCGGCAAGGTTATGAGGGTCGCTCCCTTTAGGGTGTGTCATTCCCTTCTGGTAAAGGGTGGTATCAGGTATGGAGCCCTGGTATTTAACCTATGTGGTTGCTCCAATCTCATTTACTGTGTGGTTGTTGCTTTGAGGCGCCTCGGATAAAGGTCCCAAAGGACCGGGGGATGGCATATTCGTGTAGTAGTTACCTAGTTACAGAGGTAACCCTGCCTTGTGTTGGCAGAGATCTAACCGTAACGTTAGTTCTCGGGACGTCCCGCCAGAGGCGATCCCATGTGGCAGTAGGAAGTTCCTTAGCCTGACCATTTGTTGGAAATCCATTCATCCAATACGTGCCTTGTACGGTTTTAGTTGTAGAACCTGCCATTTAACATGGCAGCTATAGTAGGCATAGTATCATGGTACCTATGCTGGCTAGGATTTATATTATACTTTCGAAAGATTTTCCACTATGCACTAGTAATAATATCAAAGGATTTTTCTCGTAGTAAGCATGTTTGACTATCATAAGGAGAAATCTCCCCCATGTGTGCGTTTGCATTGTGTGTGTGCCGGGAGGCCTTATGGTAGTTTCATTTTTCAAAAAGCATTGCGGATTTCAAATTTAAATTCTGTTGTTTGTTTTCAAAGACCAAATGCTTTTGTTTGCTCATACCAGTCCCATGACTGACCTGGAGTTTATTGTTCCTTTCCTAAACTCTGGGTGCCCACTATTTTCCCACACGGGCAGTCTAGAGTTGGGGTTTTCAGATAATCAGTAGTAGGTGTAGATTCGATAGCTTTCAGCCTTAGGATTTGGCAATCGCATTTTGGATCGAGTGCTTCTCTTCATCTTGATTTGGGAGTTCGAGCTATTTCTGGATTGGTGCTTTGAAGATGGAGATTACTAATACTGGAGTTCTTTCTTGAAGGCCATTTTGGAGATTTGTTCCGCTGCTGTGTTATCTTTTCTTTCCGCTGCTATTTCTTGTATCTCTGATGTATATTCATTGTATCATTCTGTTGTATCAGATATTGTATCAAATGTTGTACATTGATATATGTTATTCATTTCTTCCGCTGTGTTGTACTTAATGTGTTATAAGCTCCGGCGACTCGAATTTGAACGATCGAATCTGCGGCATTCGAGTACAATGTGAAGTATGGATGTCGATTTTCGAACGCGAAAAATTCGAATCGTTACATACATATTCTGTAAAAAGAGCATTGTTCTATGTTATATTTTTCTTTGATACATATCACCTCTGCCTTCCATTTCCATCACCATTTCACCTCTGCCTACTGCTGAAACATCTTCACTGCATCACTCCTCAAACTTCATCTTCTTGTCACCACCTCTTTATCACATCACCTGACCATAACCTCTCTGCCCACCACAACAATTCTTCCACGATTTCTGCCAACCATCATCATCCAGATTGCAAATACTTCCTCTATCTATTCACCACAAACAGTCAAGACTATCCCTTGCTTGCTGCTCCTCCATAATACTAAACACTTCCCCTGTACAACATTGTCCCCTTCCCATTGCCTGGAAATAAATAACTTACATTTATCCCTGTACAACATTATCCCCTTCCCATTGCCTGACAACAAATAACTTACATTCATCCCTATACAACCATCAATGCATAAACCCCAAACCATCCACTGTCTATCACCTTCCCACACGCATACAATTCTTTCACCAGTCACCCGACAACAGTGAACAACACCCTCTACTACACTGTGCAACTATGCACTGTGCATTTCAAACACCTCCAGACTCCAAACTATCATACTTGAATATCACATAACTTCCATCATTCAACTAGCTCTGTCTGTCCACCTTCATACAACCCCATCAGTCTTTGGTCACACTCCCAGCATACATATACTCCCCCTGCTCTTACTGTAGCCATAATTGCTTCAACCACCAGTACAAACAATCACAGTCATTCACATTGTTACAACTCCTCATTAAACTGCACATATCAAAAATGCAGTCTTGCCACCATATCGCCATCTCACTGACTACGTCAATATACCACAAATAAACTTGAGACACCCCTCTGACATATCTCCAACATTCACTCATCATCCTGTCAACTACGACCTATGCATTTCATTTCACCCTGAAACTCCATCACACATACTGCCTAATTCACTACATTTAATACAACCAACTACTTCATTGATCAACACTCGCCATATCACAGCACTTCATCGATAACTATAACCCATCCATCCACCTCTACTACACACTTCATCTGCCATCTCCTTTTCTTCTCCTCCAATAACACCACCATCTCACTACTACCTATAACCAACACAAACATCCTCACTGCAACAATCTGCACATTTCAACTTCCATCAACATTTGACAGTTTGAACATCGCCACAAAAAAAGCTTGAACAACAGTGACAAGTAACCATACATCATCACAACACAACCTAACCACATCAACTGCAACATCCACATCCTCCATCCGCTGCCATACAAGGGTCTTCCTCTGTCCACCATAGTTCCCTGCCTTCTACACTTCAACCTCCACTTGCATCTTCACCATCAATACACTGCACCTCTGATACCCGCCCTACATTTCATTTATTTTCTTTCGGTTGCTCAGTTTCTCGGGTACAGTAGCAACATTCCTTTTTATACAGTTTTAAAAGGGTAAAAATATAATATTGATTACTTTTACTAAGCTTAGAAAAACATATTTTGTTCATTCCCTTGTCGATTTAATATTTTCTTTAAATCACAATTTCAATGGTGCGGCGCCCAATCTGGTTTACCATTTAACAATTTCGTAAAAAATATGATACAAGCTTGAACTAGTTAAAATAGCAACGAATAGAAAACAGTACCGGAGTGCGGTTGAAGTCGATACCATTGAGCAAGTCACCGAGAGAACTACCACAAGAACAATAGCCACGAGCAGGACCGGTCTTAAGATTTTTGGTACCTAAAGCCAATTGCAAAATCAAAGCCTTGAATAAAAACTAGTGCTATTATCGTTAATTAAAGAATCAAAATAATTTTTATCGTTTATAAATAAATAGAAATCTATGCAATCTCTTAAAGAAAGGGAATCAATTAGCAGGTAGAATAACCAAATTTCCCAAATAAGCAATTAACTATAAACTAAACAATCTAAAACTAATACAATCGATATCATTAATTTGGAGCCAAACTGATATCCCATTTTTTATATTTTGACCCATTAAACTTACTTTCATATTCACGAGATAACCTACGGTTGTGGAATACCAATCCGGGGATACATTTTTGTGTGGATCTTTGTATTTCTAGATTGAAATATACAAATTTTGCTGCAGTGTACCAAATATGCAGTGATCATTATAGGTAACGCTATCCTTTTTTAGCTATTTCATTAGGTAGGTTATCTGTCGGTTCCACGAAAACAAATTCACTATTTGTACATCTTGAATGACATAAAATTTTCATAATATCAAGAAAAATTCACGTAAAACTTTGTGGACAATTGTTTAAAGAAACATATATAAATATAAATCGAATTTCATAAATTTCAAATGATATAATTGAACTACAATATTGATAATTGTGGCAACTAACTTTTTATATGAAAAATAAACTTCCCATCTAATACAACTTTTAGATTGATATTTTTATTATATCTTTAGTGCTAAAAGTATGATTTACATTTTAATTTTTCTTAATAAAGCCATTAGCAATCTAATTATATTTATCTTAATTAGCTTTGGTTAATAAACACATGATCCTTAAAAAAACTTTTTGCATAATAATGTCATTGATAATAGATTGTTGCAAAGACTCAAAATGTCATACAAACATAGAAAAATAGTAGATTTTTAACAAATTTATGTTTCAATACGTAACCCAATGTACTAGCACATCTATAGAAAGGTAAACATATGCAAGAACTTGCTACCTTCAAATTAGCTCATCAGAAGTTTCATCTTATTCTACGCATTGCATTAAATTTCGAATTTCAACTTCATTATGTTCTTCTAGCATATTTGAATTCCTATGTTTGCAAATAAAAACTATACATACACACATAGTTAAATAGATACGTCACTAAACAATCAACAAAATGTTGAAAATACGATCTAAACATATCGGTGAGTTATAAACATATAACTCACCCAAACAATGGCATACCCAATTGACCATCGCAGCCAATAAGTAAACGATGGTTTACACACATTAAACTAATTCAATGCATATCAACAAACATTCATCACATGACAATCAAGTTGAACCATGGATAAAAGGGGATCTAGACAAAAGTTGTGAGTAAAAATAATTTTAATTGCTTAAACGATGCTCAAGTTCCAAAAAACAGAAACCTCAGCCATCAACCGTTGAACCAAAGTGCATACACTCCTCCACCCTGAAGCTCGACACTATCAACCCCAATTCACTATACCAAAGCTGCTTGCCTTCACCTGCAAATGCCAACAGTCATGTTCAAGCCAGCAACATCACATCACACACTAGCTTTAGACACCACATCTCCAGCCTGCTGCCACCAGAAAATCGCACATACTCCACATCACACACGCTACCTGAATCCACGCCGCCAACTCCACAAGTTCACCCACATCGCCATTCATATTGCAGCGCATTACTGTCTCTAGATTGCAATTGCACGCATCACACTCCTCCTCCTTGGATGCCGATGGTGCCACCGGAGTAGAGCAACTTGCGACCGCGTCTCTCTCTTCTTGGTCGCCTCTGCTCGATATTTTTTAAATATGAGTCATGATTTAGATTGAAGGAATTAGGGCAAGATATCGAGCTGAAGAGTTAAATAGGTATTGGGTTTGCAATTGAGGGAGAAGGAGGATTCTAAAACATAGTGGAAAGAAATAGGCTTGGGAGCGGCTGAAATAATTTCTGGGCCTGGATTTAATTCAGTGCGATTGAGGGAGAAGAAGGACATTGGTTTTTTTGTGAGGAAGAGCAAACCCAAAATTAAATTGTAGGCGGAAAAATCTGTTTAGGAATGGGCAAGCATGGGAAAAGGGATCGTATTAACAAATTACAAAAGACTCCTTTTGTTATTAAATTATTTACATTTTTACCAATTGTTGTAACACTTATATGCGTTGGCAAAATTAATGTAGAAGACTATTTATTTTTACTAACACTTTTTAGGTATCCTAACACTTTTTTACTGTTAGCGGTCTGTGACATTTATAAGTGTTAGCAATTGACAGATATAAAATGTTGCAAAATCACCTATTTGGTGTAGTGCAAGATAGATCGACCAAAGGTGGTTTAAAACTCAAACCACCATATAAATGTACGTCGTTAGAAAATAGCATAAGAGTAAGACAAACACAAGGACTAAAATATGTATTAACTCTTATCCAAAAATTCTTAGAATTTCAAAAATTCAATATCTTTATAATCATAATCATAATCTTCAACACTTGAATTTTCTTTTAGAACTTCTTTGTTATAATACTCAATAAGTATTACAAAGACTAAATTTTAAATTCATATTTCTCTTGTTACAAAATTAAATTCCTAAAAGAATTTTTATAATTTCATACCTATATATTTTCAAAGAAAAATCTAAAATCTTATCACTCTTTACTATTCAAACCACCAAATTTTTTGAAAACAAGCTTCAAATTTATTACATATAACTTTTACATTAAAATATCCATTGGGCATCAAAATTTTAAAACCTAAAACATATTTTATGTGGTAAACCAAATTTTTAACAATAAGAATATTTATATTTAATCTATAAATTCAAAATAATATAATGGCATTGCCTCGCCATTGGTTTATAGTGAACGACTCTATCCATTGGCTGTAGAGTTGACCAAGTGATCAAAACTATCTCGCTACTTAATTAACCATCACCATGGTTCAATGGCTGCTTACACCAATCAAAATAAAAAATTTAATACCAAATTCCCAAGATAATTTATTTCTAAACTCGATCTCATAAAAACTCAGTTATCATGTCTGATTGTCTTATCACAGCGTTTAGGAAATTCCTATCGATAAGGTTGATTAGGCGCATCGTCCAGAATTCTTAAAGCAATCGACGGACAACCCAACACAAAAATTATTTCTATAAAAAGAAGTATTCTCATATAAAATACACAAAATATTCTTTAATTTCATACTAACTAAAATTTCAACTTCTCTTCAAATACATATCAAATAGCTGCATGAACTCGAAACCATAGAACACTTAAAAGAACTCGTCGATATATTCCCAGAATATTCAATTCACAAGATTGACGGAATTGGAGTGGAGTGCTCGTCAATCCGAACGATATAACGAGTTACTCACAAGAATCATACAGGTGCGGAACGCGGTGAAAAGAAAGCTATCCCCTACGACTCATAGCTGAAGGAAATTGGTGCAAGGTCATGCTAAGGAAAGACACGAGCATCGTACAATAGATCAACAAGATATATAGATAAGGTGAGTTATTCTTCTCAAATGAGAAGATGCACACTGTCAACATATGATTACTTCGAGTGAAGTAATGTTACAAAGTATAATACCAAATGAGCATCCTAAAATGATATCTCAAAAGAAGAAAGAATGATGATATCAATTGAACTCAATAAATCACCTTATTCCTAAGTGGATATCCTCGTGGAATGAGAACCGAACGGCTAAGGGCCAGGAATAAGGACAACACAATGCTCGATTGCCCAATTGGGTGTCAAACCCGAAATGGACTCACAGAAATCAACAAAACCACAATAACCAGAATTTGAGATACATCATCACCTCGAAACACAAAACAGATAAAGATACTTCAGAATTTTCATCAACATTTCGAAGAACAAGAAACAACAAATCCGCCAAATCAGGAGACCTAGTATATTAGGATCCTTCCAAAGCATAAGATTGGTCTCGAAAATAATCAAGCCAATCCATTCCCAAAATATACAAATCTTAAGATGGTGAATAATAAGCGAATACTCATAAAAGGAAAATGCTTAAAATAATCTCAACACCCCCTACTCAAAATACTAAGGTTTCGGGTCCCTCAATAGGATTTGCAATCCTTAAGAAGTGACAAAGCATGAAACAATCAAAAGTAAAACACCATCAAGCTTCTTCGATATGAGTGATCGTGAAGCACTCGAATCGAAGATAACACAAATAAAATGGTCATAAAATAACGTAGATCTCTAGAGAAAAGATGAAGAAGTACCTCAATCATGTGAGGGACCGCCAAAAGCGTCCATTACGATAAGCTTTCCTGAATGAAAGTACGTCAATCATGTGAGGGACCGCCAAAAGCGTCCATTACGATAAGCTTTCCTGAATAAGGACCCTTAGATGAATTGTAGCATTAGGAAGACAGATGTCCCTCTTATTTGCTAGCGCGACAAACGATAGGCTTAGAACATTCTCGAATATAGTGATCATGAGAACCACAATTGAAATCAGTCTTGTGAGAACGATGAGTTGCACCAAAATGAAAACTAGAGGCAAGATGCTTCTTCATTTGAGAAAAAGATTGTGATTCTTGGGAGGGAAGTTTTCTCTTGTTTAGGTTCTTGCGAACCTCAGCCTCATCACTACAATCCCTTTCGTTCTTGACGGCTTCAAGGTGAAGCGCCGAATCAACAAGCTCTTCGAAGGATAACTTAAGCTGGAGCATAAGGATTTCTTAAAGTATTTCTTTAAACCAAAAACAAATCTAAAATTCCCTTTGGAGTGCAAATAAATTCGAGCCCATACTTGGATAGAGACTCGAAAGAAGAAACATACTCTGAAACAGATGATTTCCCGTGCTTCAATTCAAGGATGCGACGGGCAAGGGAAGCTTTCTCTGACTCAGTCATAAACTTAAGCTCGAACCGCTCTCTAAACTATTGCCAAGTGAGGGTGGACTCATAAATCTCGGCAATGAGAAGCTCATACCAATCGAGAGCACATTCTTGCATCATACTCAATGCTACAAGAACTCGATAATGATCAGATAAAATCATGCGAGAGAAGATGCACTCGCATGTCCGAAGCCAAGGCTGAACCTCAAGAATGGTCTCGGAACCTTTAAAAGACTTGCCTCCCAAAAGAGAATAGTCACTAAACATACGCACAAATACGAATTTGCATAGAGGAGAAGAATTGGATTAAAAAGAAGCTAGATGCTTCGAACAAGCTCTATGATCTGATCAGTTGACATGTACACATCCTCGGGACGTGAGCTACTAGGCTGCTCAGCCTCCGAGGTGTGACATCTTTCTCTTCCAGCCATCAGTTGAAAGTTTAGATAGAATGGATAATCCATAGGGATAGATATTATTAACAAGATTCATCAATAAAGCAATACTATGGAATTATAAAATCACATTCCTAGACGTATTCCCATTCATCTACCCCTAAGGACTTGAAATGGTCAAGGCACGATTCGAAACAAGTTTGATTAAGAATGATGATTTCACTCATATTGTACTTTCATGTTTCGTAATATATGTTCTGTTTCGTGTTTATCCTATTTTGTTCTGACTCATCTTTGATACCAAGTTGTGACGCCCTACCCCGAGACCCACATTAACAAAGAGAATTACTGGGTAATTCTATCTGCTAATGCGGAGAAGAGGGCTAGTTAGGAGATACCTTCTATAATCTTGTCTTAACATTTATTGAATATGTCGATAAAGGCTTAATATAAAACTATAGGTGGCTAATGGATCTATCATAATAAAATACCATAACAAAAGCATCACAGAATAGTAAACATCACATATATATAAATACATATACACTGATACATCGTAGTACAATACAAAATGATTTGTAAAATATGTTCAAATGCCACACTGTATGCATCTAATCAAAATACACATCAGAGTCCAGCGGAAATAAATATAAACTACATAAAAGTGCAAGGCTGATATCCAAGTAGATGCATCTAAGCTAAGTCCCATAACTAATAGCAAACCTGAAACTACTCGGTCTGACCCGAGTATAAAATACACGGGTCAGTCTAGCTAAAACAATCAGTTAATAAGAATAAACGATAATATGAAGCATATGAACAAGGTGATAATTCTTCTCAAATGAAAGAGGCAATAGAAAGAACACATGCTCATGACTTAAGTGGACCAATGTCACTAAAGTATAGAAAGAACTCGAAAGAGGTAACTCAACAATAACACTCACATATAGAAATAAATAGCTCATATCATCGGTGACATTCCAAAACATATATAATGGTTTCAATGAACCGTATCCCCTATAAAAGATAAGTCTCAAATTCAAAACTCAAGAAAAGCCATAAATGGAAAACACAAATGTAGACTCAAAATAGAGTGACCTCAAAACTCAAAATACGCCATATGGAAAACTCATCAATACACACACACATATCCAAGAAGGAGATTAATCTCATATAAAAACGCCGAAGACGACAAACTAAAATCTCAAGTATGGATCCAACAATCCAATGAAAGAATGGACCCAACAGCAAATAAGAACCCAATAGGTCAATCAGAACCCAACAGCTCGAATCTCAAAATATGCATGTGCAGAACTCTTGTCCAGTACTATATAAATTATAGATAACTGTCCCAGACGACCGAAGTTGTAAAACTCAGACGACCGAAATCCACAAACTCATGTTGTGCCAAACAGCTCAATAAAGATTGGACCCAATAGCCCAATATGAGCCCAACAGCTCTAGTACTGGCATAACTCAGAATGTGTCACAAACTCTCAACTAGGAAACCGAAAAATGATAACGTGCATCCCATACCACATGTTCTCACTAAATGATTTACCAACTGCTAGCCAATGCCGCACTAGAAAACTCAAAAACCTCAGAAAACTAATGAATTGTCTCATCTCATCGACAATTATAAATAAACCTCGTGATGGTTCCTTATGAACCATAAATCTCAAAATAAGAAATCACAAACTCAAGATATGCCTCATGTCGTCGGCAAGAATAAAAACATCGTAATGGTTCTCATCGACCATAACTCGTAAAACAAGAGATTCAAACCATAATAACTTGCCAAATATTGGCCATCCCAGATAATTCGTATAAATAGGAATTATAAAACTCATAATACACCATAAAATGGCAAAAAAACTCAGAGTCGATAACTTTTAATAGCTTCGATTGTACAAGTCCAGAATTAATCGAAACAGTAAATGCACATGTCCCATACCACATGTTTTACTAAATTATTTAATTCTCTTTCTCATATGTTCGAATAGTGCAAAAATGTGTATTTTATATTTAAAATAATTTACTTTGGAAAATAAGCTTTTAAAACCAATTTCCGGAATCAATTTGAAAGCCATATTTGAAAATTTCTCTTATTATAGAGAATAAATAGATTTTAAACTTGAAAATACTTGAAAATATTATATAATAATTATTTTTAAATGCTTGTTAATTTTAAAATTCATTTCAAAAAGATTTGGAGAAAACCGGGATCGAAAACAAATAAAAACAAGGAAAATCACTCAACCCGATACTCGAATTTAAATCAAATTTAAATTTCGAATTCCACAAAATCTTGGCTTGTCTATTAATAGACAACATAGCCTTCTAACACATTCAAAACCATCTCAAAGTTGCAATAGAAATGGTGCCAAAAGGCCTCGAATTCAAACGAAAGCGTCACCAAAATCTCAGAAAAACAATAGGATACGAGTCTTATGCAGGTCGACCTAAGGGTCGACCATGCATCTTCTCATGTCGACCGCAAGGTCAACCTTGAGGACACTAAGGTCGATCGTATGGTCGACCTGGGGAATCCAGCTGACCATGCATACGCGAATTCAATTTAGCTCCGGGTCGGTTTTCTCTTGCACGATTCAGATTTTGAGCTCAGTTTGGACATATCAAACAACAATAATTTTCCATGAAATTTTATTGTGATGAAGATCAACATGCAAGCTACCAAAAAAAAGAAATCCGACAACATTTCATTGCCGAAATCAAAAGTTATAAAATCACAAAGATGCAATAGAAACTGATTATAAACGAAGAAAATTCAAGTGTAGGAAATAACAAACATAAGCTAATTTTTCACGGTTTCAAGCTTTTGGAACTTTTGTTTTTACTAGATTGTGAGCTAATACAACTCACCTAATGATTTAGCAAAGATTTTGATTGCAAGCAGTGATCTTTGAAGGAGAATTGAGGCTCTAGCAACCTGTAAAAACTAAAAAGGTAGCAAGCACAATAAAAGAAGATTGTTACAGACGATTATTTCTTGATTCAAAGATTTTGATGAAATCTCTTTGGTATTGGATGGAGATTACCATCTATTCTAGATTTAGATGATTTCCTTTTGAATTTTATAGCGAAAATTAAGTACAAATTGATTTAACTTAGAGAGGCCATTTTTTTCCTTTTATGTTTCTTACTATAAATTTAGTTGACAAAGAAAGAGATGAAACTAACGTACTGCTCTTTCCCTTTAACCAGAAGCCTTTAGATTAATAGCCAATGGACCGAATTCCTACACAAATAAGGCCAAGAGAAAAATAATTAGTGAAGTAATGAAGCTATATGCATATTTACTCTAATTTAACATTATATACACATATTTCATCATTTAAATGCCCAATAAAATGTATTCATTCAATTATATTGAAATAAAATTGTTAAGAAAACAAAATTTAATTTAACACTAAAAGGGTATTTTATAGCAATAAAATGCTATTTTACACAATATTTCACTATTTACACTATTTTGGTGTAAAAACATTATTTTTAACATAACAAGCACAACAAAAATTATTTTCTTATCAAATAAATTATAACGAATCATTTCAACTTTATTATAACTTCAAAATATTATTTTTAAACAATATTTCATCTTTTAATTTTAATAAAATACATGTTTTCTTCATATTTCTCCTTTTATATTCAATAAAAGATTAATATTGGCAATGATTACCAATATTATTACATTGACTCAATTAAAACCCAATATATAATTATTTTCACTCCAATTTCTCAAAATAAAGTTTTTAAAACTTTATTTTCATCAATTTAGATTTATTTCAAAAATTAAATGTTGAAATACATCATCTAATTAATTTATTAGCTCCAAATTAATAAATACCCAATATTTCAATTTATTTAAACCAAATACATATTCAATCAATATTTAATCCCATATTTATACCCAAATAAACAAATAAAGTTCCAAAATTTATTTTTCTCATTTTATCCAAAAAAATTCATTATTTATTCCAAATAAACAATTTAAAATTTCGAATTTTATTTTAATTTACAATATTAAATTATAACTTCCGTTATAAATTAATATATATACAGGTAATCTCTAAATCAGGGTATTACACTACCTATCCGTCTGTGGGTGATAAACCGTACTCATCTTGGTCTTGGTTCCTAATGCCTCTTGTAGACTCCTCCAAAATTCGCTAGTGAACAATGCATCCCTGTCGTTGACTATGCTACTAGGAATCCCATAAAGTCTAGTTACTTCCTTATAAACAACTTTGCTAAAATAGGTGCCATCTTGGTTGACTTTACGGGAATGAAATGGGCACTCTTGATCAACCTATCCACTATAACCCATACGCTTTCGTTTCCTCTATTTTTCCTTGGCAACTCATCTATAAAATCCATCGATATCGAATTCAACTTGCAGACTGGAATATCTAAAGGCTGAAGTAACCCACTTGGTTTCTGATGTTCGGCTTTCACTTGTTGACAGTTAATACACTGCCTAACCCACAAGCCAACAACCCTCTTTATGTCTTTCCAATAAAAGCTCCTCTTCATATCTTGATACATTTTGGTTCCACTATGATGAATTGTAAACTTCGATCGATGGTACTCTTCTAGAACTTCTCTTCTTACGTTCTCTACATCTAGAACACATAACCGCCCCTTCTTTCTCAACCATCCTCTTTGGTCAAGATTAAAATCATTTAAGTCATCAATCTCTAATCTTTCCTTAAGCTTTCTAATAGTCTCATCTAAAATTGGGTCTTCTATCTACTTAGAAGCTATCTTCTCAATAAGCACTGGTCGGACTTCCAAACAAGATAACATGGCAGTACCCTGACTAGAACTAGCAGTAGATCTCAACTGCACCCTTCAACTGGCTAAAGCTTCTAGATCCTTCCATTATGCCGACATTTCTAACACCACATTCTGATATTTTCCACTGAGAGTATCTGCTACCTTACTTCCTTTTCTCGGAGTATAATCTATACCGAAATCATAAGCAGCCAAAAACTCTAGCCATCTCTGCCGTCTCATATTCATCTCCTTCTAAGAAAATAAATACTTTAACGACTTATGATAGGTATACAACTCAAATATCTCTCCCAGAAGATAATGCTTCCAAATCTTCTAGGAAAAAATCACCTCAGCTAACTTCAAGTCGTAAGTAGGATACCTTACCTCATGTGGTATAAGTTGCCTAGATGAGTAAGCGATAACTTTGTCCTTCTGCATCAATACTGCTCCCAATCTAGTCCCATATGCATCAGTGTATACTACCAACCCTTGGTTACCATCCGGAACTACTAACACTGGCGCATTGGTTAATAAATGTTTTAACTAAAGAAATGCTTCCTCACATTTTACGGTACAAATAAACCTCACGTCCTTCCTGGTCAACTTAGTTAAAGGTGCTGCTATCTATGAGAAATCCTCAATGAATCGCCGGTAGTAGTCAGCAAGTCCAAGAAAACTCCCGATCTCTGTTACTGTCTCTAGTCTCCTCCAATTATTGACTGCCTCAATCTTAACTGGATCAATTTACAGTCCTTTCTCTAAAATCACATGACCACGAAATTTAACTTCTCTCTTGTATAAATTACACTTGGAAACTTTGCCTTCAACTGATTCTGCCTCAGCATCTCCAACACCACTCTAAGATGAATCTCATGCTCTCTTTCATCTTTAGAATGCATCAAAATATCATCTATGAACACCAGCACAAACCTAATCAAGCGCTCTTTGAAAACCCAATTCATTAAATCAATGAAGAAAGGAGGTGCATTCGTCAAGCCGAATGGCATTACTAACCACTCATATAGACCATACTTAGTTCAGAATGCGGTTAAAGGAATATTATCCTCCGCCACTCTTAACTGATGGAACCCCGTCGCCTAATCCAATTGGAAAAATACTCCGACTCCACTCAACTGATCAAATAGATCATCAATCCTTGGCAAAGGGTACCTATTTTTGATCGTCCTCTCATTTAACTTACGATAGTCAGTGAACATCCTTAATGACCCATCTAGTTCTTCACAAACACCATAGCTGCTCCCCATGGCGAACTGCTTGGTCTAATAAAATTCCTTTCCTCAAGATCCACTAACTGCATCTTCAATTCCTTCATCTCTGTCGATGTTATTCTGTTAGGTGGTTTATTGACAGGTTCAGCTCCCGGTATAAGGTCTATTCGAAAGTCAATAGCTCATTTCGGGGTAATCCAATAACCGGCTCAAAGACATCTGCAAACTCTCTAGCTACCTGAACCTAACTAATCTCTTCTCCAACCTCCATGTACTCAACAAAGCAAAAACACTCTTGCTGGAATTCTCCACCGAGAAAATGATTCGGTTATGACTATGTGGATGCCTCAATGATATTTCCCAATCTTGGCAAAATATCATAGCCTCATACTTAACCAACCAATCCATACCTAAGATGACCCCGCAATCTACGAAATCAAAAAAATACAAGCTGCATGGAAACTTATAACCTAACAACTTAAGTTCTAACTAGTCACATCTCATCCTAAGAGTTGCATACCCTCCTATTAGATTCGTAACCCTTAAGGAAGTAATATGGTATGCGGGTTCTATATATAACCTATCAACCAAATACTAAGATATAAATGAATGGGATGCATTAGTATCAAAAAGTACCCCAATAGGTATACTCTGAATCATAAGCATACCTTCCTCATAGTTTCCCTTTACTCTGTTGCAGTGGGTTTAGAAGAAGATGGTGGTCCAATAGCAAACACCTTCCCTCTGTCCACCCTGACTGGCTTTGGACACTGGTTCTTATAATGCCCAACTTGATCATAGTTGAAGCATTTTACATTCTTCTTTTTAGCAGGCTTCTTTCCTTTACCAGTTCTGTGCTCATGGGCACAATGACCCTTTTTGTCACACTTATAACACACTAAATCGGCCTTCTCCTTCTTAGCAGCCTCCCCTTTCTGGGCTCTTTTCTTCTTAAAGAATTTACTTTTCTTCCTTGAAAACCTTGCGACTCAATTGGCTTCTCCCTAGCTGAAACAGCAAGCATCTCCTCATGGCGAACAGTCATCTCCACCATTACATGATAATGCTCTCTAATATGAGTTATAGCCAATCTACCTTGCTATGGCCTCAAACCTCTAATGAACCTCTCATTCCTTCTGACATCAATGTCAACCAAAACATAACCATATCGACATAGCTCATCAAACTTAGCAGCATACTCGATCCAAACATCTGTAATTGGACAAGATCCATGAACATCCTCATCAACGCTGATTTGGCAACCTTAGACAAGAACCTCTGCTCAAACTTCCTCCTAAAGTTAGCCCAAGTCAACTCTTCATTCGGCACTCCAGCCGTCGCACTATTCCACCAATGAAGCGCTAACCCTTACAGCTATCTGAGGCCAGCTTCTCTTCTCTCCATCATTCAAGCCTAAGTCTGTAAAGATCCTTTCATAGTTCAATAACCAATTCTCTACTTCAACAACATCTTTCGTTCCAACAAACGGCTTTCCTCCTAGACTGACACAGCCTCAACTCAGCTTTGCATAGTTATATCCAACCAGAACTGTAGAATTAGCTCCACCAACATTCCCAACAGCTCCCGCTTGCAAAAGATTAGCCAACAACTGAACATCATCCTCGCATCTAATGGTGGATTTCCAACACCTACATTGGTCTCAGCATTTTGGTTAGCATTAGATTATTGGCCTTGGTTTCTCCAAGTATTAGGTCGAGCATTTTCAATGGTTGTGGTGCTTCCACTACCCAGATTTCCTCTTTCGTTTCTTGCCTCCATATCCTCTTTCTCGTATAATTGCATATGAGCCTTAGTAGGATACAGAAGAATGGTCTAAGAGAGAGGGGAATACGAGCTGAGATATATACTTATATATCAAATACAAATACAAGTGCGTTGCTATAGCGTTAATCCAAACCCCAATCCTATTATTAAATTCACAGGATTATGTCTGAAAAAGCTTTTAGGTTTAACTTTTCTTTTAATGTTTCATAAACCTATGCTTTGATACCAACTTGTAACATCCCCCTGCTTGAACGTCTAAACCTAATGGCAGTGGATGCTGCAGTCATCCATAATTATTAAGATTCGATGATCAAATACGATGGTGCTAAATACATTGATACACAGACCACACAAATATAGAAAAAATTTAACAGTTCAAAAACACATTTCCATAGGAAAATCAAAACAATTCTTGTTCATTACATAATCCCCAAATTACAATAACTACATTGAGCAAAATATAATTATTACAAGTACATCAAAAGCGACATATGAAGATGTCCCTTTGGTTTATCAGAGAATATAGTAAGGCTAATAAATCTTGTTTACAAATAAAACACACAGTTGAAAGAAAATCTCTATATAACTATCTGCCTCATGCACGTCTCCGGAATCTTTATTCGTCGGAGAAGAAAACCTGAGAACCTTAAATCTCAAACTACCCAAATTCATTTGAGTACCCAAGAGTTTAATGGGAAATCACAAACTTCTAGTCAGACATAAAGCCTGGTATTAATAATAATCTAACATCTCAATCCTTTTAGATATCTAGTGAGACCACACCGCTTAGTGGAACGGATTTTCCCCTCACTAGTATCCTAAAACATTTATAAAACCAAATTGTACTCTCCTGTATCCACAATTGTTAAAACATACATTTCAAAACCGTATGATGATAGCATACTTGAAAATAAATAAGATTTTCCCATTCCCAGTTTAATCTGACACCCTATCATTATTATTGTTTCTAGGGCCACTATTAACCTTTTTAGTTTTCATGGGTTTACTAATAACCTGCTATAACTAATAGACACCCTGTCTTATTCATAGTTTTCGTGTTATCACTAAGAACGTATAGGCTCCTACAAGTTAACTTAATCAAATTCTATGCTCTTTTATCCATAATGGTTAAAACATACATTTCAAAACCCTATGATGATATACATACTTGAAAATAAATAAGTTTTTCTCATTCCTAGTTTAATCTGACACCTTATTATTATTATAGTTTCTAGGGCCACTATTAACCTTTTTAGTTTTCATGGGTTTATTAATAACCTGTTATAACTAATAGAAATTTTGTCCTATTCATAGTTTTCGTGTTATCACTAAGAACGTATAGGCTCCTGCAAATCAACTTAATTAATTCATGGGTGCTCCTGAACCAATTAGTCATTTCAATAACTAATCGCCTTATTTTAGTTTGCATGGGTTGACTAGGAACCTATGGACTTATCCAGTAACTCACTACATATCCTAGTTTTCATGTATTGACTAGCAACCTACCGATGCTTCCATTAGCCACTTACTTATCCTAGTTTTCATGGGTTTACTAGGAACCTATTGACTGATGTCCATTCATAATCCGGATATAGTTTTCATGGGTTCCCTACAAACCAATTAACCGCTGCCAATTGTCCTTATGCATAATTTTCATGGGTTAACTATGAATTTTTTGTGCACCAATAACTATCTTATCATAGTTTTCATGGGTTTACTATGAACCTCTTGGTTTACCTCCAATAACTAAAAAATTTAGGCATCCTATATTTTTGGTCACCCTTACTCCATAGATCCAATTCTTATTCAGGAATTTAAGTAATTTATATTCATTGTTTGAGTTAATCCACCGGTTCTTCTACCCCCTTTTCCCCAGTATATGGTAACGGGTTATCATGCGAATATACTCATATTTGAAGAAGTAAAACATTAATTAAAAATACCACTCCTGTAGGTTTAAGGACCTTGAAATACATGTCATAAAACATTGTTAACACCTTTAACTTATATTTTTATCAAGGCAATACTTCTTCAAAATTACATTTAAAACCCTTACAAAACTCCTTTATATAAGCTATGGGTTTTCCTTTAAAAATTAGACTATGGGTTTTCAAATCTTTTAAAACCAAACCTTTCGATCTTGTCGAAAGGTCTTCAAAACAATCTTTTGAATCCAAACCTTTCGAAACCATTCGGCAATTCAAACCTTTCGAAAGCATTAAACTCTTAAAATATAAACCTTTCGAAGACTTACTAGGTTCAAGTTAAAATATGTGGAAGGTCAACCTTTCGACTACAATGGAAGCAACCTTTCGACCCTGTCGGAAGGTCTGGTTTGAAAGTTTTAAAATATTTCGTTTAAAACAATAGACCTCTGCCTTTTTTAAAAAAATCTTTCGTAAGCTTGGGTTACATTTCAGTTATAAAGAAAAAGAAAATCAAATAAGTCGAAGGCTTTGATACCTTTCGAAAGCAATGGGAGAAGCGACTAGTTTTTAAAACAAGTAAACCTTTCATCTTTGTCAAAAGCAACGACTTTGAAAGGTTGGAAAATTCAGCTATAACCTTTCAACTGTGTTAGAAGGTTCAAAAAAAACCAATGATAAGTGGCAATAACCTTTCGACCGTGTCGAAAGGTTCCAAAACAAAATAGTGGTTGTTAACTCGCCTTTTGGCAAGGCGTAGACTTGCGAATTTAACTAAAATAGATGCTTATTTGTCAAGACTAGAATACTATAGGTTTGAGTTAATTGGATGGATAAACGGTCAATTACGGATGACAAATATGATTGCGAAGCCGGGGTTTGGCATAACATGGTTCAGCATTGGTGGTTTGGCAAGAGTGGCTCAGCCTGAGTGGGTCGGTGGATGTGTCTCGCCGGTGATCTGGTTGGCACTTCTGGATCGGTCAGGTTAGGGCTGATCTTCATGGAAGGGAATAAGTCGGTCGGCATGTATGGATTGGCTAAACTCGGTCAACTATGGTGGTTCGGCCTTAATGGTGTGGTCGGCCTGGATGGAGTAGTTTGGTAAGAAGATGGTTCAGCCTTGATAGCATGGGTCAGCATGGGTGGAGTGGTTCAGTAGGAAGGTGGTTCGGCCTTGATGGTGTCGGTCGGCCGAGATGGAGCGGTACTCAAGGATTCAGAAGCTTGGAGTTTGGATTTAAAGGCTTATGAACTTGGATTCTGGAGAATATGGCAAAGCAATCAACCAAGAGATATAGGATGGAAAGAAGTCAGCACGAGCGAAGTCAGGAGGCTTCCTCTAGAGCAAATCAAACCTCCATCTACATCACTAGGAAGGATATGTAGGTCATGATGAATTCAATGCAAGAACTGTTGAAAAGTTAAGTAGAAATGATGCAGGCACTTTGCATATAATTTGGACAAGTAGGAACCGCAGGAGCTCAAGTCCATAGAGCTGGATCAGAAGGACACAACCGGCAAGTAGATCGAGTGGTTCAGCAGGGGGCAGCCCCTAATCAACAAACAACTATCAATCCAGGTGGATCTAGACTCGAGGGCATGCCGTCAGGTAATGCTAGACTAACCCATGAAGGGATACCCGATGACGTTGCATAACCCGACGCCAACATGAATATAGGAGTACGTGACGAGGAGCATGTGCCAAAATTTCCTCGTGGACTTGGAAGGCAGATAGGAAATATGGATAGGGGGCAACCCTTGGTAGGCAACACTGGATTGGCTAAATTATCAAGTGAACTATTCGTAGAGGTCTGACAAATAGGGATTTGGAGGGAGTAAACAAAAGTCTGTTTACCCAAAACATCAAGATAGCTAGGAATCCACTCGCTTTCAAACTACCAACTCTAGAAGTATAAATGGTAAGATGGATCTCACTAACCACTTGATGAGGTACACAAGGCATATGGAAGTGTTGGGGGGCATCAGAGGAGGTTATGGCTCGGTGTTTCCCCCTGTACTTGACCGATATAGCTGCTTTGTGGTTCAGACAGCTTGAGGATGGATCTATTGGAACATGGAGTGAACTGGTGGATAAGTTCTTGAGACAGTTTCGAGTTCACATAAAAAGGCGAAAGAATATGATGACACTGATGTTAGTTAAGCAGAGGTTAGATGAATCACTCAGCACTTTCTTAACTCGGTTTAATGCAGCAGTTGGCTCGATGGATCGGTCGGATCCATCAGTGGTTCTAATGGCGATGGTGTCAGGAGTCGGGAATAATTTAGATTTCAAAGTATCATTGATACGGGACCCATCAAGGGATCTCGGGAATTCTTTCACGAATAGAGAGATTTCTTCGACAAGAGGATTCGTGTTTGGATATTAAATACAAGGGAGTAAACATGGTTAAGGATAGAGGACCGTCCATTAAGAGCTCGGGCAAAGATAAGGATAAAGAGAAGAGGAAGTGCCGGGGAGAACAAAAATTTTCCACTTACACAGTGTTGAATGCAATGTTGGAGCGGATATTCTTGGATACTCGGGATCGACTTCCTTATCGAAGGCCGACAAGGAGGGAACCCTTAGAATGCAAAAGGGCATCAGGAAGGCACTGTCTCTTTCATGACCTAGAAGGGTATTATAATAACAGTTGTTGACGTCTAAAGGATATAATCGAGGAGCATGTAAGGAATGGCCAGTTGCGACAATATGTCGAAACTCGAAATACGGCGATGGAATAGGAGTAGCCACCGCCTACCCTGAAAGACGATGGCGCAAGGCCCAAGAATGGTGGCCAGTTGGTCATCAACAAATCGTGATGGTTTGGAATAAGCGATAAACTCCAGGAAAATGGCTAAATCACTTATTCATGTATGGGGTCGAAGATAACCCTTAGGTATGCCCTAAATGATGGTTTACTGAGACGCTTCGGTTTGTGAAATCTGTTTTTTCTTTTGGCTTGGACACTTGCTTTTTCTGCTTTGATTTTAGAGTTCGGTATGAACTCTCGTTTTTTTTGGTTTTTGGGTTGGATTTTGGTTTAGATGCTTGATTTTTTATTTTGATTTTGATTTGGACTTTCGATATGGATTTCTGGTTTGAATCTAGGTTTCAGATTCAATTTTGATTGACTTTTATTTGGTTTTTGGCTAAAAGGTAGTCGAGTATGGACTATGCTCGGAAAAGGGTCCAGAGAGACCATGATTCGACCTAAGACTTAGACCCTATATTATCTATCGGTTACTATTTCAGGTCGTCGAGCATGGACTATGCTCGACATGGGTCCGGAGCGACCAGGATTTGGCTTAGGACTTAAGCCATGGCATTACTCAATGTTCATGGACACTGAACCAGGAACACCATGGCATTACTTGACATTGGTCATCAGGTGCAGGTTGCGCTTGGCAAGAACCTAGAGAGGTTATGGATTTGGATATTGGCTACGAACAGTTAAGGATTTAGGCACAGACCTGGAGCGGTCTCGGATTTGGATATCGACCTGGTGAGGTCATGGATGTGGTTATTGGATATGGATGGATTAGAACTCGGTTGTCGGGTTCGGATGGATGTGGAATTGGATATGGATTTAGTTACTGGATAGGAATTGGATGTCGAGTCGGAGCAGTTATAGATTCGGATAAGAATACGACAATGGCAGTTGGATAAAATGGATTTGATTAAGAATTGGAAGGTATGGCAATGGATAACATTTGGATTTTGGATATCAGATTTGAGGCTATTCAGAACACACTTTCCAATAGCAAGGCATGTTTTGGGGGCAAATGTTAACCGGCCTTTTGGCAAGGCCGTAGACAGGCAGATTTAACTAAAATCGACTGCTCGTTTGTCGAGACTGGAATACTATGGGTTTGAGTCAACTGGATGGATAGACGATCAACCACGGAAGATAAATATGATTGTGAAGCCGGAGTTCGGCGTGGCGTGGTTCAGCGTTGGTGGTTTAGCACGTATGGCTCAGCCTGTGTGGGTCGGCGGATGTGGCTCGGTGGTGATCTGGTTCGGCACTTCTGGATCGGTCAGGTTAGGGTCAATCGGCATGGAAGGTAATAAGCCAATCGACATGTATGGATCAGCTAAACTCGGTCAGCTAAGGTGGTTCGGCCTTAATAGTGTGGGTCGGCCTGGATGGAGTGGTTCGAGAGGAAGTTGGTTCGGTCTTGATGGTGTGGGTCGTCCTGGATGGAGTGATTCAGTAGGAAGATGGTTCGTCCTTAATGGTGTGGGTTGGCCTAGATGGAGTGGTTCGATAGAAAGGTGGTTCAGCCTTGATGGTGTGGCCCGGCCTGGATGGAGTGGTTCGGTAGGAAGGTGGTTTGGCCTTGATGGTGTGGTCGGCCTAGATGGACTGGTTCGGTAGGAAGGTGGTATGGTGGTTCGGGATCGACATGGAGTTATATTTGGATCGACAAGAATGGTTCGGTACAATCTTTTTTCGGGTTATGGAGCGAGTTACTTCAAGTTCCACCCTTGTTTACTTCGAGTCGTAAGCAAATTTCTTCGGGTCACCTTCGAGTCATTCACGAGTTGATATTGGGTCGGTATATCTGAGCTTGAGGTCGGTCGTAATGAAGGATGTTGGCTCGGCTATAGTCTTGATGGGCTCGGACTACTCAAGAAGCCCAGTAAATCGGGTTTCACCTATAAATATAGCATGTAGGGATTCAGAAAAGGGATCTTCATTGTGTTTCCCTTCATCTTCTATACTAAGGCCGCTCTGCCATTGTTATTCCAAAAAACACTAGATTGTAACTGTAATTGATTCTAACATCAATAAGAAGGAAATTTCTAGAGTGGACATAGGCCGGAGTTAGCCAAACCACTATAAATCCTCTATTCTTACTGCTTTCTTTTTAATTTTTATTGTTCTTCACATTCATACTCTCTACATATATTCTATCTGTGAGTTGTGACCGTGATTTGGTGCTTTCATCTGGATTTGGGTGTTAGTAACCAATTTTGGCGCTAACAGTGGTAAAGCAGCAGTAACTTATCGACTTTGTCGAAAAGTATATTTAATAGAAACTCCATAAATTGTATGTTTTATGATAGTAGTAATAAAATGTTCATAACCATGAGTAATTTATTACAATGAAAACAAATATACAATTTTGAATGTATCTAATCAAGATGCATCGAAACTGGATATCAATGCACCCGTTATGACTAGCGTACATACCGCTCTCAAATGTTAGGTAGTATATTACTCATAGCTGCTGGGGTCACCAACGGGTTACGTTCTGATAGTTATTGGATAAGTATGGAACTACTTACTTGGTAGTTTTCTGTTGGTTAATATAACTAAGGTCAAATTAAAAATATTGATGTGACTGATTTACACAGTTCTCTCAACTTGAGAATATTGTCGATCTTCAACATGAAAGATATGCTTTGATTATAGTCAAATCATGGCATGAGATCCTTCGAGTGACTATAGTTGGGTCCAATGGAAGTATTGGAAGTGGAACACTATTCAAGAGAGGATTTGTCCCCTCAGTTATATGGGATCAGTATCACTGTCAACTCAAGTGAACCCAAAGTCAATGTCTTTGGCCAAAGCATTTTGGTTAATAATAATTGTTATTATTGAACCAAGGACTTTGTTTTGGACTATAAAGTTGAATATAAATGATATTGGAATTTTAACCAATATCAAATTCCATAAGTTCAAAGTGATATAGTGTTGATGAAGAGAATTGGTGTAAATTAAAGTCACAACCAGGTAATGCTTAACAAAGTGAAATTGGATTTTACTGAAACAAAGTAAGGGATAAATTTAGCCAAAATGTCACACCACCTTCTAAGTGACGTTTGAACTTTAATAATCAAATAGTTCGATATTAATCGCTGACCAAATTTACCCCTGACAGTCACACAACCAAAACGATGAATTCTCCTTTGGCCAAATGATTTAAGAAGTTTATAATTATTATAAATTAATTAAATTAATTAATGCTTATGAAATATTAATTACAAAAATTTTCTTATGATTTGAGAAATAAATATTACAAAATATATTTATAATTGTTATAAATATATCAATCGGAACATTTGTTGACTCAAAAAATATCTGAAACATGGCTAGTGATGGCAGCCTATCCCTTTCCCCTGTCCAACCCATTCTTATAACTATTCCATCCCATCCATATTCTCCCTCAACTATCCCTCCTCTATCACTCACTGACCCTCCTCCTCCTCCCTCTCCTTCCTCCATCCTCCCGATCTTGATCCATTCCCTCATTTGCTACCTGCTTCCTCCATTCCTTCCACTCCATCTTTCCCTCTTAACTCTTCGTTCCAAGCTCAAGCTTCTCTTAAGTTGTCATCCTTTTTCAATTCTAAACCTAGAAATGCTGACATTTATTAACTATTTATCGTTGACATTGTCTACAATGGTGATGCTCTAGAGCCACCACCAAAAGTTATCAATGCTAGCATTAAGTCTTGGTCTTGTGTTGGCTAGTGGGTTTCTTCTTAGGTGAAGCATAAAATTTTATGGTAGTAAAAACTCGCCTTGCAAGACTATGGCAAAACATATAGGGTCATATGAAGTGTTAACTGACAAAAAGGACTTCTATTTTAGAATTTCATGTGAAGAGGACAAATTAGAAGTTCTTAAAATGGATCCTACATTGGTTAAAGGTCAGAAGTTTATAATCTCTTCCTAGAACCCTAGTTTTGGATCTTTTCAATCTAAAATTAAAAGTATTCCTATTTGGATCCATCTCTACAGAATTTCATTAATGGCTTGGACATTAATTGGAATTAAGTGGTTACCTTTTCACTTGGGCAAGCTTATACGTTATGATGAAAGTACTCAAAAAAAGAAAAGATTTGAGTACGCTAAGTGCTTGGTTGAGATCTCTCCTAAAAAGGAACTACCTAATTGGGTGATAATTATTGCGAGAATGTTCAAATTAAGTACTCCTGGTGCCCTCTTATTTGTACCCACTGTAAGATTTTTGGCCACTCTACTCTTAAATACGCAATGATTTTAGGCAATTTAGGTAATCATTCTGATGGTCATGATATTGTAAAAGGAAAATCTGTTGATTACGGGATTGTCAAAGATGTTGCTATGGATAATAATAGTGATGAAAAGTTTGTTGAGGCTGAAAGAAAATGGAAAAAACAACAAATAGTTTAGAGGAAAATTTCATAAGACAAATATGGGAAAGATAATACTTCAATCTCTAATGTTACCTCTGGTACCGCTGTTGATGATTCTAATGAAGTCCAAAAGGATAATCCGATTTCATGTGTCATTGTTCCTATTTCCAACACCAATGGTATAAATGACAACTCGTGCTTTAATGAAAATATGCATGTATTGCATGATCATAGTGGAATTAATGATGATTAAGTGAATGGTATATTAGAGGACGTTCAGTTCAATAAATTTTCTATTCTTAGTGACTTGCAAAATGTTGAATTTATTGCTGAAATGGATGCTTGTATTGATTAACCTTTCCTATAACGACCTTAATTTTTGGTAACATTATTTAGGATATTCAATTAGTTAAATTAAATTAAATAGTATAATGGTTAGGGGATCTAGATTTGTTATAAAAGAAGGGTAGCCGTGCTATGTTAATAAATGAACTAAAGGGGATTTGGACTTAAAATAAGAGCGGGGAAATAGGTGAGGGCAAAATAAGAAAGGACACATCCTTATACCCTAAAATCTTACACTCGTTCGCTTTACACGTTCATTTTCTGCAAACTAAAATCATTGTATCTGGCTACCATTAAAGGGAACACAAGAAGAAGAAAGAAATTAAAGGAAGGAAGATTAAGCAATCAAATCCATTCTCAAATCTCAACTTCTTAATCAAAAAGATAAGGTGAATAATAACTACATCTCAAATTTTTAATGGTTTTCGGTTTTTAGCATGAAATCCGAATTATATGCAAATGTTTTGCCATGTTTTGAGTGATAAAATGTATATCTATATGTTGTTGATGATTTATGCAAATTCATATAGATTTTATGATATGTTTTGATACGAAAACCCTATGATTTGACATCTAATTGCCTTGTGAATTTAGATTTAGATTAAAAATGATAATTTAGAAATGGGTTTCAATTCTCATAATTTTCTGAATTAGTGTGGATTTTATATGAATTTTCTAGTGAAGAAAATGCTATTTTGGGTTCAAAATTCATTACGGCTAAATTATATTGGCTAAGGGTTTAAAATTTATATATGTTGGAAAACATGTTAAAAAGAATTACAGGAATTTTTGTTGAATTTTCCTAATTTCTTTAACGGATGAAAAATTATTTAAGGTATGTGACTTAATTTTTTTTTATATATTTATAGAAGGGGAAGGGGTATTTTGTAAATAATTCGGATTTATTATTTCTATTAGTAGAACTTTTAGAAAAGAAAATTTGCAACCAATGATAATTTAAAAACCAAGGCAGGTTAGGTACAAATAATTAATTTAAAAAGTCAAAATCAACATGCTTTTTCATCTTTCAATGCGTTCGACACCAGGCTTCTGCCTCCTTACCTTCACCTTCGACTCCATCAAAACCAATGCACATGGTATTAGATACCGGATACGTAATGAATTGGATATAGGTGGAAGGTACTGGGTCGAAACCAAATGATCTGAGGGGATCGAAGCGTGCTTTGTTTTAAATTGAAAATGCGCCTGCTTTTTCTTTCGGAGGAAGTGATTTCGACTTGGTTGGCTTTCGGCTGAGTCAAATGTTTCAAATGAAAGGTTTCTAATGGGTTGTGCCTTTTATTTTAAGTAAATTCTTTTGAATGGGGTCAAGACCCCTAGCTGCCGTTTTCTACCTTTCAATGTCAATGGTTTCGGAAGGTACACTTTGTTTTAAAACTCAGCCACTTCTCCAATGTTTTAGAAGGCGCAGTTTTGATGCCATCGCTTATTTACTTAGGAATGCTTTCGAAAGGGATGCTTTTGACTTAAATGTTTTATTGAACCTTTTGCTCTATAAAAGGTAGAACCCAAATGGTTTCAAAAGAGATAGTTTTAATGGTTTCGAAAGGTGTTCCCACATATTATAAATTGAAAATAAATGCTTTCGAAATGCTTGATGTTTTAATGCTTTCGAAAGGTTTTAAAGGTTTGTAAGGGGTGGTTCTCCAATCGTTTTGAATGATCTAAAAGGAAAGGATTTCCAATGGTTTCGAAAGGCAATGTTTAAGTGTTTCAAAGATAGGATGTCTAAGGTTTTATAGGCTTCGAAGGAGATGTTTTTCAATGTTGCCGAAATGATAAATATGAATGGTTTCGAAAGGTATGCTTTGGCCTTCGGCCTAAGGTTTTACTTGTATAAAAAGGGGCACTTCCAATGGTTTTGAAAGGGATATTTTCAAAGGTTTCGAAATGGATGCTTTTGGAAGTTTTATTGTTTTCATCAACAAGGTTTTGTGTAAAGAATATGTAACATGGCAAAGTGATTTGAGTAAAGCAAAGAGTATATATAAATAATTTCCTTGTTTAAAGAATGATTAAATGATCTAAATCAATTTGGAAAAAAAGATTTTCAAGGAAAAGTTTATGGGTAGATAACCCTAAGTAAAATGACTTAGATATTAGAATACTAGATGAGACTGGTATGGGGTCGCGCCTTATAATTTAACAAGTAGCCCCTAGCTAAAATAGGTCCAAAATTCCAGGTTGTAGGGCTTTGTCATAGATAAGACTAATATCGTGTTACACACAGAAAGAAATCTAAAAAGGAAAGACAGGTTGTTGGTGAGCCCGCAAAACCATTAAGGTTAGTTAGAACTGGAGAAGTAAGTAACGACAAACCGTCAAGAAGAGGAATATCTAACAGATGTTAGATTTCTATGTTATTCTGGTAGGCCGGAGTCAGCCGAGGTTAGTAGTTAGCCAAACAAAACTACTATGTATGGACAGATAATCCATTTGTTAGCTGATATGTACATATACGTGATATTGCTTTACCTGTTTAGCCAGTTTTGGTTGCAGAATTATAATTTGCAAAAGATATGTTTTAAAAGGATATTGGTAAGGGAAAACCCGTTCTGTAAAGCAGCGTGGTCTCACTTAATATCACATAACCGAGATGTATAGTATTATTCATACCTGGCTTTACGTCTGGCATGAAGTTTATGTTTTTCCCCTTGAACTCTCGGGTGCTCAAATTTGATTTGAATAGGCCGATGGTTGAGGTTTACAGGTTTGAGTAGGTTGGCCAATAAAGCTACTAGTGACTAGAAGGTGAATGACAAACAGCTAATTAGGAGTTGTTGTTTTATTTTGGATTGACTCCGATATGTTGTATATATAGTACTCTGGTCAACCAAAGGGGCCTCATCCTATGTCGCTCTTGGCGTATTTATGTAATAACTATGTTTTATTTGAACCCAAGAAAGCGATGGGATTATGTAATTTGAAATATGGAACATGTTTTGGAAGTGAAATCAAAAATACTATTTTTTTTAAATCTGTGATTTTGTTTCATATTCATGTGCTTCTAATATTATAGGTACCATTGACATTACTATATTTGATCACCGAAAGTTAATACTATAGATGACTGCAACATCTGTAGCGCTTAGCATCGGTTCTTCCAATAGGGAATGTTACAACTTGGTATCAGAGCACAGGTTTATGAAAATCTTTAACTAAAAAGATGACTTTTGAAAATATAATCCTAAGGAATTGGCGATAAGATTGGGGTAAAAGATAACATTATAATAACGTACTTGTATTTGCTGTATATAAGTATGTGTTTTATCTATAGTCTTTTATCTCAATTAGGTTTCTGTATCTCACAAAGTTTCAAATGCAGATATGGATTCTTGAAGAGATAATGTTGGAGGAGGAGGCACCACTACAAATGGAAATGCCAAACCTAATACTAGAAGGAACCAAGGGCACGAGCTGGAAATATTTGTCTGAAGTCCCGAAAGTTGACATGGGAGCTATGTATCAGTGTTTCATGAATATAATGCAAGCGGGGATTACTGCTGGAGTAGTTGGAGAAGGAGTCCAGGATGCTCCGGTAGTCAACAATTATACTACTTTTAGTAGGGACTAAGATAGGTTGGGAACAAAACCATTCATTGGGACTGAAGACGCCATAGAAGTGAAAAAATGGTTGCTGCATTGTGAGAGGATTTTTCCAGATTTAGGGCTCAGTAATGAGCAGAAAAGAAGGCTCGCTTCGAGACAGCTTCAAGGAGCAGCATTATACTGGTGGGCAATGTGAGGTTGGAGTGGATGAAGGAATGATCACATAGGCCGAGCTTAAAAAGAAGTTCGAGGAGCGATCCATGTCTATAATAGCGAATTCTACCTTGCTCAGAAAGTTTTCTGAGTTAGAGCGAGGATAAATGACTGTGTTAGAGTATGCTACAAGGTTTAAGGAGTTGGGAAGATATGGTTATGCCACTGTGGATATTGTGATTAAGAGAAACGAGAAGTTCATTATGGGGTTGAAACCTGAATTGGCCAGGGCTACGTTACCTCATATAAGGGATCCTTGTGATATTGTAGTAGAGATGGCTTTAAGACATGAGGAAATGATTGCGTCTATGGAGTAGAATAAGGAAAGGGAGGTCCAAGTGGGGCAGAGTCAGAAATAGAAGTTCTTTCCTAAGAAGGGAGCCCAGAAGGATGGAGCCGTGAAGAAGGGAAAGTCAAAAGTTGTCTATTTTAAGTGCGAAAAAAGGGCATTTTGCGAATGAATGTCATTCTGGAGAGGACAAGAAGGTGACCAGGACGAAGAATATCAGATGCTTCAACTGCCAAATGGGTCATTACAAGAGCCAATGCAAGGAGCCTACTAAGGAAGGGAAGGGCAAAGTATATGCATTGGAGCCGGCTACCCCGAGAACCACGACAGGGGAAAAGGAAAAGCAGTGTTGGGAGGTTTGATTATGATTCTTGGTATTTAAGTTAGTGTTCTATTTGATACTAGTGCATTGCATTCTTTTATATCTCGTTGTTTGGTGGATAAGCATCACCTAGAACCTTTATACCTAATTACTTCCTTAAGAGTTGCAAATCCGATAGGAGGGTATGCAACACTTGGGATGAGATGTGACCACCTAAAGTTTGACTTGTTAGGTCTTACTTTTGTTTGTAGTTTGAATGTGTTTGATTTCTTAGGGTTAAAAATTATTTTGGGTATGGATTGGTTAAGTAAATATGATGCTAGGATATTTTACCATGATGGGAAAATACCGCTTAAACATCCAGATATTAGGGAGGAGATTATATATACCATAGAAAATCCTAGTTATTAGGTAAATGCTTTGTTGGGTGCTATGGAGATTGTAACGACCCGTTAAATTTATGATATTTAATAAAATGAATTAATATAATTTCTAATTTGGTTAAGAATAAATGTAGAAATTTGGTATAGTGGTTGCAATTTAGTGTAACTATAAAATTTTATGATAATAGATGTGGATAATGTAAATTTTCACAACTTGATTTAAAGTAATTTTGAAGAAACAAATAAATGTTGAATTTGTGAATGTTAGTATAAATATTAACTTAAATGGTGTTCATTAATACAAAGATGTAATTAGTGTAGATAGTAATAATTTATGCCTGTAGTGAAAGGAAAAGAAAACTAATAGAAACATAAAATTTATTTTATGTAAACAAAAGTATAGTTTTGAACAAACTTATGAAAATTGATAGAAACAGTGTTTGTAATCAGTTTGGTTATTTTATATTTGAAAGATAGAGATGTGTAAATACGTTAATGAATATAAAATGGGAAGGAATGGTAGAATGAAAAAAATATATATAATAATAAGCATTTGATTCAATTAAGGGAATTAAATTATAATAAATGGTCATTTAATAAATTCAACGCTTGTGAGAAATCATAATAGTTGTGTAAAATGTGTACAAACTTGGATTTGGAAGTTTATTGGATTTATAACGGTTTTGTTATTAAGTGTATGAGTTTAAAAGTTATTCCCTTTTGTAAAGTAATAGAAGAATGCATAAGATATAAACAGTGCTTAATAGAATTGACACTTAATGAATTGAATAAATTACCCATTTATGTAGATATGTATAGTGAAATAAATGGCCTAAGCAAATTAAAATGGGATAATCATTGAGATTTGTACTATGAAAATAAATAGTAACATTTATTTGCAAGGAATAAAAGACTATTTAGGTGACTAGAATTTGGAGTAATGACTATTGTATGTTACCTACCCTTGTTTCTTGTTAATTTAGATTTTGGGAATCAAATTCAATTTATCCGCCAATTTACCGCAGTTAAAGTGAAATGAATTGGTGATTGAGAAATGTTAAATACAAATAAGATGTAAACCAAAGAAAATCCTATTTGTAATAAATTATGTAGAATAAAGTAAAAAAACTAGGAAATGAAAATGTGAAAATGTGGATGCAGTGAGATCTTAAGTGATAATAATCTTGTTAGGCAAGTGATAACGGAATTTTGTGCATATGTAATATTTACTGGTGTGTCAAGTAATAAACACATAGATGCAAGAAAAGGAAAGTTGGTAGCAATCTATATATGTTATTTATCTTACTTAGTATATTAAATAAGGTTTGGAATTCAAATTTTAATTAAAGGAGTTCGTAGCACGTTAGTAGGAAATAATTGTAAGGGTGGGATAACAACTACTATAAACTACCTAATTTAAATGAGTCAATGAACTTATTTGAAATAACGTTCATCTAAATATGAGTAATTAAAATGGCGGGGTCAACAATAAACGTTACTTTAGAATTAATTTGTATTTTAACGGAAGTGCGAAAGTAAAGCAATAGAAGCGTAAACTTATCAAGGTAGAATTTAGTAGTGTAATGAAAAAATGTTAAGAATGTTATAGTATAATGATTGATTGGAAATCAAAATTTACTTGTTTGAATGTAACTTTAGGGAAATTGGATTTAATTAAAATAAAAAGGAAGAAAAAAAATTGGATGAAATTTAATGTTGGAATTTATGTAAATATAAACTTAGATAAAATTTAAGGATATCTACGTAATAGAGTGTAAAACCAATGTTAATTTCATCTATTTAATACTAATAGGTTAATAATAGAATGAAGAGTAAATTTTATGTTAAGTTAATATGAATTAAGGTAATATTGGGGAATAATGTGAATTTTCTTCATAATATGATAAGTTGTAGAATACAACGTAAACTTAAGTATAACCTTTGGATTGAAAACATTGTTAAGGGTTACCTGTTAAATTTGGATGGAATTGGCAATAAATGTTACACTTATGGGTAAGGAAATAAAAATGTCCAGAATTTGAGTATATTAAGAAATGGGGATTGAAATTGAAATCTTGCAACGAATCTAATAATACGTTACATAAGTGTTAAATTAAGGTAACATTTGGAAAATATGATAATGATTTTCAAATTGAACAAGTTGTGGAATTAATAAGGATGGAAGAGAAAAAAAAAATCAAGATTTATTTTATTTATTGGAATGAAAAATTTATAATTTGATTTATTGCGAATAATTGAAATTTAATTTGGTAATTGGCGAAATGATTAATGATTGAATTAACATAGAACTTGTTGTTAGTTATTAAAATTGTTTAAGAAATCAAAGGAGAGAAATTTTATAAAATTTTAAATTTTGTAATTGGATTGGCTAAAGTGGGAAAGTGGAATTAATCAACGTTGTTACTTTTATCTCCTTCCCTATTAGATCCTTATGTGATTGCATCCACATTTATTGTTGATTTTTCCTATATATTGTCACCAATTAATCGTACTTGATGTATGTTTAGCAATTTTGTCACACAGTTAAAGTATGAATATATATATATATGATGTATTCAAATTTTTCTGTATCTAGCACTTAATTAATTTAGAATCAACTAACGAAACGTGTCATTTATTTTTGTCCCTCCATATTCATTTTCTTTCTAATTAATAAATACCTCTTTTTAATACCTGCTACTAAAAAAAAAAAGGACTGTTCATATTTGCCATATTTCAATACCAAGTGTTCATATTCACTTTATTTCTAATTAATAGCAGCCTCTCCTTTCAAATCTATTTGTCCCTAAACCTAACTCTAACCTTATAAATAACCTACTTCTTATTCTTCTATTACATTTTGTTTCTCCTAACTCTAACCCTAGCCTCCATGCTATTCTTCTTCTTCTTCTTCTTCTTCTTCTTCTTCTTCTTCTTTTCTTGTTTTTCTCAAAGCTCCTTATTATCTCTCATTTTAATTTTTTTTTTCTTTCTCTTCAAATATTCTTCTTCTTCTTCTTCAAATTTACTTCTATTTCAAACTTTCTTCTTTTAAAATCTAGATCTTCTCTTCCGTTTTCAGTTCTTATTTTAATCATTTTTTTTCAATTCTTCTTTTTCAAATCTTCTTTTTCTTTCAAACCTTTTAAAATACATACATTCATAAAATAAGGAGGAAAATTAAAGTAAATCGAAATAAAAGAAAAATTACGGAACAAAGTTAGCAATCAAGAAGAAGCATATGCGTTTTTCACGAGGGAAGGTGGATGTGGCACGGTATTTTATTTTTGTTTTGTTTATTTTTAATTTTTTTTTTATTTCAATTGCAAATCGTTTAATTGTGATAACTTTCACATACGAACTCCGTTTCGCACGAAATTTCTTTTGTTAGGATCGTAATTAAATTCCGGATCTGATGACGCTGGTTTGGATAAATTTAGAGACCGTCAAATTTTGGGTTTAAATCGGATTTACATTCGATTTAAATTCAAAAGGTGAGTGTTTTGACCCACTCACAATTACTAGAAGCTTTTATGTTTGTTAAATAAATTTTAGAAATGAATAGAAATTTATTTATGAGTATTTGGCATGTTTATTTCATTCATATCTGTTGAATTGCATTTTATTAAATTTAACTGTTAATTTAATTGATTTATTGTGTATTAATTGACTGTTGGAAATTTTTGTTGCATATGAATTGCTAGTTAACAGTTGTATAAATTATTACTGAATAAACTGTTAGATTAATAGTTGATAAATTTAATTTGAATAAACTGCCAGTTATCACCTGTTATATATGATCATATATATAATTGTTATTGATTGATGTTGATCGATGTTGTGATTGGATGATGGATGTGTTGTTGAATGAATGTTTTATTTGGATATCATTAGACTGCAAGTTAGTATGCATTTACATTTCATTCGGGATTGCGGTTTGAAATGATATACAACCGCAGTTTTATTTTATTTTTTGGATTGAAATGATAAATATCCGTATCACTTGACCATAGGATAGAAAACTATATACAGGCACCGCGGTATATATATAACTATTTTTAATGTGATTTCTATGGTTTGGATGGAATACGGTTTATAAAAATCTTAAATTTTATACTAAATAAATGTTTTCTTCCACATTTATATACATATGAAGTTGAAAAATTTGAAATAAAAAGGTGTATAAATCTCTTTATTAAAATGGAAGAAAATTTAGTAAATGGAGTTTGATAATTTATATCCTATGTTTAAATGTTAAGTTGGAAATTTTAAGATATGATATTTATAATTGGATTTTCCCAAAATAAATTAAATGAATATTCTAGTATAACTTGAATTGGAAAATATATATAATTTATTACTAGAAATTGAAGTCTTATAAATTATGGATTCTATGTGAATATTCAAGGCTAATTAATAGAACATTTGATTTGAAAGAATAAAATCCAACTTTAGTTGAAATATTTATACTCAAAATGGATATACGTATATATATGAATTTATTGAAATGGTTTTGGAACTTGAAGCGATATTAAATTTTGGTTTTAACTTTAAATAAAGAAATGTATTGTAAAGCCACGAGAAATATTTCTTTTCAAAGTAACATTTAAGTTAAACCACTTATTTTATATACTGTTGAATATCCAAACCATTTAGTTTTGAAAGTAATGGTTTTAAAAACTATGGATTTCGAAGTATTATGTTGAAAGTTAATATTCAAATATTTGGTTACAAGGAATTATAAATTTTAAAAGTGGCATAATTTTTGGAAAAGATTTATATTTGGGAAATGATATCATTGATTTGGGTTTTATAAAAATAATATCAAAATGAATCTTTTTGGGTTTTAAAGAAGAAATGATATCGTAATATTATGGTTTTGAAATGGATTATATTCTGGTTTTAAAGTATAAACTATTTTTAAATGACCGCGGTGTTATAATAACGATGGGTTGGCAAAGAGACCGGGATCGGATATGGACATACTCTCTGTCGATACCGAAAACCACTTTGACTAACCGTGTACGCGGTGGAGATTCCAGAATGAAGTAGGTGGTGGCGACGTTTCCTGTAAGGTAAATACGTGGACCCAACTCCCGTGAGTTGGCATAAGGTGGCTAAAACAGGAGCGATTCTCAGGCCAATGAGGTCATTCCTCTGATCGGACGCTCCTCTTCGATATTATACTTTGACTTGGATTGATTCAGTGGCCACTTCTATATTTTGATTTTGGGGAGTTAGTCCGAGGTGGGCGGTAACTGCGGCTACGCGTTTCCACCAGCCTGGATAGCAATTGGTATATCTACCCTGGCATTGCCTAGTTGTGCCGTGTCACCTACCATACCGAGCCTTTACTACGAGTTTCTATTTGTGTCGTACCTATGGAGTATCCTCTGGTAGCCTCCCGATCAGGAGGTATTACGGTACTGTATAGACTATTGGCATTATTTGTGTTAAGGGCTATATGGGTAACCCCTTAACGCTATTTAAAAGTAAGTTTATTTTATAAATAGACACTATTATAATAGCGCAATATACTACATAGTAAATAGTTTAACGGATCCTTAGGAGATGTAAATCCCGAACATCTCTTGAGTTACTGTACTCATATTTATTTCTGTTAATTTAACTCACATAAGATCTTTTAGTTCTGACTCGAGTGTTTTGTCTTTTCAATTCGCTCGGGTCAGTCCGAGCGTTTCAGGAACGAAGATTTTAGCTTTGAAGGACGAAGACGAAGGATTCGTATTATTATTATCTATTGTATCGCACCACACTCTTTCTGTTCCGCTGCATTGATTGTATTGGTATGTGTAACTCTGATATTTATTGTATAAAGAAGAATCAACTGTTTTGTAACCTTTTATGAATTGTATATTTATTATTATATTTTATCCTTCCGCTGTGAGATTCTATTTTGTTTTATTTCTTCTCTGTTTTTCTTATTTACCCATAACATTTCGCCCTTCCGTATGCTTTGAATTGGCACGTGTTTCGGTTTAAAGAGTGCGAAAAGGCGGGATGTTACAGTTGGTATCAGAGCTTTGGTTTAGCGATAAACCTTGGCTTTGTGGGGTTTGACTCTTTGTTAATAGGGTAGTAAATACCCTATGGGAGTCGCTGAGTGTATATATATGAGAGAGCGTACTTGTTAGTGTTATAAAAAGGTTTTGATATTGTGTTGCTTTGTTCCGCTTTGTATTTATAAATTCTGGTTGATGCATGGGACGTTATGTCATCAATAGGGATTTCTAAACACTTAATAGGACAGACCAACATAATATTTGTTTTAATATAGGTGAATGAAAGAATTTTGCCTATTATATTTTCTATATATAAAAATATTTTTATAAAGATATATATATATTTGGTTGCTATAGATTGGGTGTTAGGAAATAAAATATTTATAATAACTGAAGCTAAGTTGAAATTATGATAAATCAAATTGGAGATTTTAGAACTTAAGTCCGGGATTTTTTCCAAATCTGCTTTCAAAGAATTTGTGAAATTTATTGATTTGGTTTATAAGAAATTTCTTATATAAATATTTCGTATAATTTGGAAGAATTGTTTTAAAGAAGATTTTGGAAAAAAAAATTAAATTCTGTACTTTCCTCTCTGTCGCTGGAAAATAAATTCGGTGATGACGGCCGCATCATCGACTTTCATTTCGAGTTTCGAAGGGGAAAGGCCACTGTAGTAAATTTTACTGCAGATTTATTTTGAACTTTTCTAAAAACTTTCTTTTATTGCTCTAACTATAATTAGAGATATTGAGTTGTAATAACTTATTTATCTATTATTTTGAAATAAATTGAAATTTAACCCGGTATTTAATTCTAAATTTTTCCGTTAATTAATTGTTTAAAATTTGTTAGTGAAATAAAAGTTAAGTAATAAATGAATTGAAACCTCTAATTGAAATAAGAGAATAATTGCAAAGCTATAAAGAGGAATTTGCATACATATGAGACGAAGAGTAATATGGATAAACATTAAATTTAAATAAAAGAATGGAAATTAAACTTGTATAAGTTCAATTGCAATTTCCTTAACATAAATAACTTACCCAAATATAAAGGTTGAAGTGTTAAATGAGAAACTGGAATTGAATATTTTACAAGTAGGAATTTAGAAAAATGAAGTATTCAATAAATTACTGTTATAATAAGAATTTAATGGGATAAACTTAGGTTATAATTGAAATTTTACTGAAAAAGGGTTAAGAATTATTAATAGATGATATGAACCTAAGTATATAAAATGAAATTCAAAATAAGAATTGATTGTATGATTATTGACTTAAGTATGTTTTAATCTTCCCTATTCTAATATAATGGAAAGTAGGAAAAATTAAATGACTGCAATTCATAGTTAATGGATAAATAAAAACTTCCACTTATAAGAATGAATGTTAGCAGATTAAGAATTTAAGGGAAATCTTACAAGTGAAGAGTAAGGAAATGAAGATATTCAAAATATTTGTTGTTATTAATGAGAATTTATTTTATAAACTTAGGTAATAAAAGGAAACTTAAGTAATAAAAGGAAATACAAATATAATGAATTTTGGGATAATGGGAAAATAAAACTTGTAAGAACAAAGAAATCCCTCATAAATGAAGGGAAGAAAATCAAACCACTGAAGTATGAAATAAATGTATAATAAGCTATTTTGGTGTTGATTTGAATTGTTTGGTTGATGTATGGTTGTTGGGTAAGGAATTTTGAAGTTGTTGGATGGAGAAATAATCTATCTTTGTTCCATCTAAGATCGTTGAGTAAAGGATGCACTTGATAGTTATTTTACATTTCGTACAATTTCGGAATTTGAACCTAACAACTAATTGTTTGTTTGATTGAATGATTTTGTTTGCGGTGTGTGCTGTTTGTTAAAATGTATGGTTGTTGCATTTGATTGATATGAACGATTAAATCCACTAGAATAGTTCATTTTAAAATAAATATTTAACCTTTTAGGCTTATAAGAAAATACAGGTTATGGAAGCAACTGCTACTGCTTTTGGTTCCGTAATAATAAGCGTATTGCCCGACAAATAGGTACGTTTCCGGATTACGTATAAAGCGCTATTTTATATATTTTCCCGTGTCGGGATATTTTATTTGGATAATATGTGTAATATATTTGTATATTTGGATATTATATTTTCTCCAGAGTCCCTCCGTACAAAGGAGACTTTGCCAAAATTTTCAGGAAATTTTGGACTTAGAATTTTGTGAAAGTATTTTCCCAACTTTAATAATTCAAGTATTAAAGGATATAATGATTATAAAACAAGTATATTTCATTAAAGGAAATTAATCCAGTAAAATATTGTTTATAAGTTAATATTTGAAATAAGATGCACTGTAAATCTTCCTCCTCCCTTCTTTTTCCTTTTCGGGGACGAAAAGTTTTGAGTGGGGGAGATTGTAACGACCCGTTAAATTTATGATATTTAATAAAATGAATTAATATAATTTCTAATTTGGTTAAGAATAAATGTAGAAATTTGGTATAGTGGTTGCAATTTAGTGTAACTATAAAATTTTATGATAATAGATGTGGATAATGTAAATTTTCACAACTTGATTTAAAGTAATTTTGAAGAAACAAATAAATGTTGAATTTGTGAATGTTAGTATAAATATTAACTTAAATGGTGTTCATTAATACAAAGATGTAATTAGTGTAGATAGTAATAATTTATGCCTGTAGTGAAAGGAAAAGAAAACTAATAGAAACATAAAATTTATTTTATGTAAACAAAAGTATAGTTTTGAACAAACTTATGAAAATTGATAGAAACAGTGTTTGTAATCAGTTTGGTTATTTTATATTTGAAAGATAGAGATGTGTAAATACGTTAATGAATATAAAATGGGAAGGAATGGTAGAATGAAAAGAATATATATAATAATAAGCATTTGATTCAATTAAGGGAATTAAATTATAATAAATGGTCATTTAATAAATTCAACGCTTGTGAGAAATCATAATAGTTGTGTAAAATGTGTACAAACTTGGATTTGGAAGTTTATTGGATTTATAACGGTTTTGTTATTAAGTGTATGAGTTTAAAAGTTATTCCCTTTTGTAAAGTAATAGAAGAATGCATAAGATATAAACAGGGCTTAATAGAATTGACACTTAATGAATTGAATAAATTACCCATTTATGTAGATATGTATAGTGAAATAAATGGCCTAAGCAAATTAAAATGGGATAATCATTGAGATTTGTACTATGAAAATAAATAGTAACATTTATTTGCAAGGAATAAAAGACTATTTAAGTGACTAGAATTTGGAGTAATGACTATTGTATGTTACCTACCCTTGTTTCTTGTTAATTTAGATTTTGGGAATCAAATTCAATTTATCCGCCAATTTACCGCAGTTAAAGTGAAATGAATTGGTGATTGAGAAATGTTAAATACAAATAAGATGTAAACCAAAGAAAATCCCATTTGTAATAAATTATGTAGAATAAAGTAAAGAAACTAGGAAATGAAAATGTGAAAATGTGGATGCAGTGAGATCTTAAGTGATAATAATCTTGTTAGGCAAGTGATAACGGAATTTTGTGTATATGTAATATTTACTGGTGTGTCAAGTAATAAACAATAGATGCAAGAAAAGGAAAGTTGGTAGAAATCTATATATGTTATTTATCTTACTTAGTATATTAAATAAGGTTTGGAATTCAAATTTTAATTAAAGGAGTTCGTAGCACGTTAGTAGGAAATAATTGTAAGGGTGGGATAACAACTACTATAAACTACCTAATTTAAATGAGTCAATGAACTTATTTGAAATAACGTTCATCTAAATATGAGTAATTAAAATGGCGGGGTCAACAATAAACGTTACTTTAGAATTAATTTGTATTTTAACGGAAGTGCGAAAGTAAAGCAATAGAAGCGTAAACTTATCAAGGTAGAATTTAGTAGTGTAATGAAAAAATGTTAAGAATGTTATAGTATAATGATTGATTGGAAATCAAAATTTACTTGTTTGAATGTAACTTTAGGGAAATTGGATTTAATTAAAATAAAAAGGAAGAAAAAAAATTGGACGAAATTTAATGTTGGAATATTATGTAAATATAAACTTAGATAAAATTTAAGGATATCTACGTAATAGAGTGTAAAACCAATGTTAATTTCATCTATTTAATACTAATAGGTTAATAATAGAATGAAGAGTAAATTTTATGTTAAGTTAATATGAATTAAGGTAATATTGGGGAATAATGTGAATTTTCTTCATAATATGATAAGTTGTAGAATACAACGTAAACTTAAGTATAACCTTTGGATTGAAAACATTGTTAAGGGTTACCTGTTAAATTTGGATGGAATTGGCAATAAATGTTACACTTATGGGTAAGGAAATAAAAATGTCCAGAATTTGAGTATATTAAGAAATGGGGATTGAAATTGAAATCTTGCAACGAATCTAATAATACGTTACATAAGTGTTAAATTAAGGTAACATTTGGAAAATATGATAATGATTTTCAAATTGAACAAGTTGTGGAATTAATGAGGATGGAAGAGGAAAAAAAAATCAAGATTTATTTTATTTATTGGAATGAAAAATTTATAATTTGATTTATTGCGAATAATTGAAATTTAATTTGGTAATTGGCGAAATGATTAATGATTGAATTAACATAGAACTTGTTGTTAGTTATTAAAATTGTTTAAGAAATCAAAGGAGAGAAATTTTATAAAATTTTAAATTTTGTAATTGGATTGGCTAAAGTGGGAAAGTGGAATTAATCAACGTTGTTACTTTTATCTCCTTCCCTATTAGATCCTTATGTGATTGCATCCACATTTATTGTTGATTTTTCCTATATATTGTCACCAATTAATCGTACTTGATGTATGTTTAGCAATTTTGTCACACAGTTAAAGTATGAATATATATATATGATGTATTCAAATTTTTCTGTATCTAGCACTTAATTAATTTAGAATCAACTAACGAAATGTGTCATTTATTTTTGTCCCTCCATATTCATTTTCTTTCTAATTAATAAATACCTCTTTTTAATACCTGCTACTAAAAAAAAAAAGGACTGTTCATATTTTCTATATTTCAATACCAAGTGTTCATATTCACTTTATTTCTAATTAATAGCAGCCTCTCCTTTCAAATCTATTTGTCCCTAAACCTAACTCTAACCTTATAAATAACCTACTTCTTATTCTTCTATTACATTTTGTTTCTCCTAACTCTAACCCTAGCCTCCATGCTATTCTTCTTCTTCTTCTTCTTCTTCTTCTTCTTTTTTTCTTGTTTTTCTCAAAGCTCCTTATTATCTCTCATTTTAATTTTTTTTTCTTTCTCTTCAAATATTCTTCTTCTTCTTCTTCAAATTTACTTCTATTTCAAACTTTCTTCTTTTAAAATCTAGATCTTCTCTTCCGTTTTCAGTTCTTATTTTAATCATTTTTTTTCAATTCTTCTTTTTCAAATCTTCTTTTTCTTTCAAACCTTTTAAAATACATACATTCATAAAATAAGGAGGAAAATTAAAGTAAATCGAAATAAAAGAAAAATTACGGAACAAAGCTAGCAATCAAGAAGAAGCATATGCGTTTTTCACGAGGGAAGGTGGATGTGGCACGGTATTTTATTTTTGTTTTGTTTATTTTTAATTTTTTTTTATTTCAATTGCAAATCGTTTAATTGTGATAACTTTCACATACGAACTCCGTTTCGCACGAAATTTCTTTTGTTAGGATCGTAATTAAATTCCGGATCTGATGACGCTGGTTTGGATAAATTTAGAGACCGTCAAATTTTGGGTTTAAATCGGATTTACATTCGATTTAAATTCAAAAGGTGAGTGTTTTGACCCACTCACAATTACTAGAAGCTTTTATGTTTGTTAAATAAATTTTAGAAATGAATAGAAATTTATTTATGAGTATTTGGCATGTTTATTTCATTCATATCTGTTGAATTGCATTTTATTAAATTTAACTGTTAATTTAATTGATTTATTGTGTATTAATTGACTGTTGGAAATTTTTGTTGCATATGAATTGCTAGTTAACAGTTGTATAAATTATTACTGAATAAACTGTTAGATTAATAGTTGATAAATTTAATTTGAATAAACTGCCAGTTATCACCTGTTATATATGATCATATATATAATTGTTATTGATTGATGTTGATCGATGTTGTGATTGGATGATGGATGTGTTGTTGAATGAATGTTTTATTTGGATATCATTAGACTGCAAGTTAGTATGCATTTACATTTCATTCGGGATTGCGGTTTGAAATGATATACAACCGCAGTTTTATTTTATTTTTTGGATTGAAATGATAAATATCCGTATCACTTGACCATAGGATAGAAAACTATATACAGGCACCGCGGTATATATATAACTATTTTTAATGTGATTTCTATGGTTTGGATGGAATACGGTTTATAAAAATCTTAAATTTTATACTAAATAAATGTTTTCTTCCACATTTATATACATATGAAGTTGAAAAATTTGAAATAAAAAGGTGTATAAATCTCTTTATTAAAATGGAAGAAAATTTAGTAAATGGAGTTTGATAATTTATATCCTATGTTTAAATGTTAAGTTGGAAATTTTAAGATATGATATTTATAATTGGATTTTCCCAAAATAAATTAAATGAATATTCTAGTATAACTTGAATTGGAAAATATATATAATTTATTACTAGAAATTGAAGTCTTATAAATTATGGATTCTATGTGAATATTCAAGGCTAATTAATAGAACATTTGATTTGAAAGAATAAAATCCAACTTTAGTTGAAATATTTATACTCAAAATGGATATACGTATATATATGAATTTATTGAAATGGTTTTGGAACTTGAAGCGATATTAAATTTTGGTTTTAACTTTAAATAAAGAAATGTATTGTAAAGCCACGAGAAATATTTCTTTTCAAAGTAACATTTAAGTTAAACCACTTATTTTATATACTGTTGAATATCCAAACCATTTAGTTTTGAAAGTAATGGTTTTAAAAACTATGGATTTCGAAGTATTATGTTGAAAGTTAATATTCAAATATTTGGTTACAAGGAATTATAAATTTTAAAAGTGGCATAATTTTTGGAAAAGATTTATATTTGGGAAATGATATCATTGATTTGGGTTTTATAAAAATAATATCAAAATGAATCTTTTTGGGTTTTAAAGAAGAAATGATATCGTAATATTATGGTTTTGAAATGGATTATATTCTGGTTTTAAAGTATAAACTATTTTTAAATGACCGCGGTGTTATAATAACGATGGGTTGGCAAAGAGACCGGGATCGGATATGGACATACTCTCTGTCGATACCGAAAACCACTTTGACTAACCGTGTACGCGGTGGAGATTCCAGAATGAAGTAGGTGGTGGCGACGTTTCCTGTAAGGTAAATACGTGGACCCAACTCCCGTGAGTTGGCATAAGGTGGCTAAAACAGGAGCGATTCTCAGGCCAATGAGGTCATTCCTCTGATCGGACGCTCCTCTTCGATATTATACTTTGACTTGGATTGATTCAGTGGCCACTTCTATATTTTGATTTTGGGGAGTTAGTCCGAGGTGGGCGGTAACTGCGGCTACGCGTTTCCACCAGCCTGGATAGCAATTGGTATATCTACCCTGGCATTGCCTAGTTGTGCCGTGTCACCTACCATACCGAGCCTTTACTACGAGTTTCTATTTGTGTCGTACCTATGGAGTATCCTCTGGTAGCCTCCCGATCAGGAGGTATTACGGTACTGTATAGACTATTGGCATTATTTGTGTTAAGGGCTATATGGGTAACCCCTTAACGCTATTTAAAAGTAAGTTTATTTTATAAATAGACACTATTATAATAGCGCAATATACTACATAGTAAATAGTTTAACGGATCCTTAGGAGATGTAAATCCCGAACATCTCTTGAGTTACTGTACTCATATTTATTTCTGTTAATTTAACTCACATAAGATCTTTTAGTTCTGACTCGAGTGTTTTGTCTTTTCAATTCGCTCGGGTCAGTCCGAGCGTTTCAGGATCGAAGATTTTAGCTTTGAAGGACGAAGACGAAGGATTCGTATTATTATTATCTATTGTATCGCACCACACTCTTTCTGTTCCGCTGCATTGATTGTATTGGTATGTGTAACTCTGATATTTATTGTATAAAGAAGAATCAACTGTTTTGTAACCTTTTATGAATTGTATATTTATTATTATATTTTATCCTTCCGCTGTGAGATTCTATTTTGTTTTATTTCTTCTCTGTTTTTCTTATTTACCCATAACATTTCGCCCTTCCGTATGCTCTGAATTGGCACGTGTGTCGGTTTAAAGAGTGCGAAAAGGCGGGATGTTACAGAGATAGAAGACGAACCGAATCGAGTTTTTGTGGTCAGCGAATTCATGGATATTTTTCAACTCGTAGTAGGATTGCCACTGAAATGAGCCATTGAGTTTCGAATAGATTTGGTGCATGGAGCAGAACCAGTGAGTAGACCGCGAAACAGGATGACACCTACTGAAATGAGGGAACTTAAGGTGCAGTTGGTGGATTTGGTAGGTAAGAATTTTATCAGACCTAGTAGTTCACCTTGGGGAGCAGTCGTAGTGTTTGCTAAGAAGCCAGAATGATCATTAAGGTTATGTATTGATCATCGTTAGTTGAATGAGAAAACGATAAATAATCGATATCTGTTGCCTAGGATTGACGATTTGTTCTATCAGTTGAGTGGAGCCAAGATATTTTTGCTATTGGATTTAGCAACAGGTTTCTATTAGCTTAAAGTGGCAGAGGATAATATTCCTATATCGGCATTTAGAATTAGATATGGATCATACGAATGGTTAGTGATGCTGTTCGGACTGACTAATGAGCCAACCAGATTTTTCGAGAGCACCTGGATAGGTTCGTATTGGTTTTCATAGATGATATTTTGGTGCACTCTAAGGATGAAAGAGAGCATGAAGTTCACCTTAGAGTAGTGCTTGAAACACCGAGGCAACATCAACTGTAAGCGAATTTCTCGAAATGTCATTTCAAGAAGAAGGAAGTGAAGTTTCTTGACCATGTAGTTTCAAAGAAAGGGTTACCGGTGGATCCAACCAAGATCGAGGCTATGAATAGTAGGAAGAGACCAGAAATGGTGACTAAGATAAGAAGTTTTCTAGGGTTGGCTGATTACTATCGGAGGTTTATTAAGGGTTTTTTTCACATAGCGGCATCAATGACCAAGCTAACTTGAAAGGTTGTGGAGTTTGTTTGGACCGATAAGTGTGAGGGGGAATTACTGAAGCTAAAACACTTATTGAATAATGCACCTATGTTGGTTGTTCCAGAGGGGAATATGCATGTATGGCGGGGCTAGGGGCTGTGATGATGTAGGGGGGTAGAGTAATTGCCTATGTTTCTCAACAGCTTAGACGCATGAAGTCAAATACCCAACCCATGACATGGAGTTAGCTCCGATGATTTTTGCACTGAAGGTGCAGAGACATTATCTTTTGGAAGAAAGATTTGAGTTGTATACGGATCACGGGTCATTGAAGTATTTGTTCTCTCAGACGGAGCTGAACATGAGACAACAGAGGTGGTTAGAATTCTTAGCTGCTTATGATTTCGGCATTGAGTACACACTGAGAAAAGGCAATAAGATTGCAGATGCGCTTAGTTGAAAACATTAGAATTTGGTGTTAGCGAAGATAGCTGAACGGAAAGATTTGAAAGCATTAGCGACTTAAAGAGAACAATGGATAACCAACAGTAGTTCAAGTACATAAATTGATCTGTTATCATGTTTGGAATTTCGAAAAGTTATGATCTAAAAGATTGCTTCTAAACAGCTAGAGGATCCAGTGTAGGATGAACGGATAAGAAATTGAGAGATGGAACAGAGAGCGATGACTTAAAGGAATTTAGTCTTGACCAGAACGGGTGGTTGAGAAAGAAAGGAAATTGTGTGTTCAGAATGTGAGAGACATTTGAAAGGAAGTTTTGGATGAATGCCATCGTTCGAAACTCACTATTCATCCAGGAGAAACTAAAATGTACCAGGACATGAAGAGAATTTTCTTTTGGGAAGGTATGAAAAGGGATGCAGCTTATGGATAAAGCAGTGTATAAAGTACCAGCGGGTAAAAGCCGAACATCAGATGCCAAGTGGTTTACTTTAGCCTTTGGATATTCCTGTGTGGAAGTGGGATTATATTTCTATGGATTTCATTGATGGGTTTCCAAGGTCTAATAGAAGAAATGAAAGCATATGGGTCATTATGGACTGGTTGACCAAGCGTGTCCATTTCATTTCAATTAAGTCAACCAAGATGGCACCTTTGTTAGCAAAGCTGTTAATGAAGAATCTAGTTAGACCACGTGGAATTCCTAGTAGTACAATGAGTGATAGAGATTCTTTATTCACTAGCGAGTTCTGGAAGAGTCTACAGGATACCTTAGGTACCAAGCTCAAGATGAGTACCGCTTACCATCCGCAGACTGATGGGCCAACAGAGAGAGTTAGCAAAGTCTTGAAGGATTCGTTATGAGTTTGTGTGCTAGATTTTGAGGGATCATGGGAAGAACATCTACATCTAGTCTAGTTTTCGTATAACAACAGTTATCAGGCAAGTATAGGGATGACACCATTTGAAGCTTTGTATGGAAGGCTATGCAAATCTCCAATTCGTCATTCGAAATCGAGGATAGGTTGGTTCTTGGTCCAGATTTGCCTAAAGAAGCTGCAGAAAAAATTGAGTTGATTCGAGCTAGAATAAAGAAAGCTCAATCTAGGCAGAAGAGTTATGCGAATAAAAGACGGAAAGACTTAGAGTTTTCTGTTGGAGTGCGCGTTTTCATTAAAGTGTCACCGATGAAGGGTGTAATCCGATTTGGGAAATCAGAAAAGTTAGCACCGAGGTTTGTTAGACCATTTCCTATTGTTGAGAGGATCGAAAAACTCACGTAGGGAGTAGAGTTGCCGAGCAGTTTGGCAGGAGTCCACGATGTTTTCCATGTTTCTCATCTAAGGAGGCGTATTTGAGATCCGAAGACTATTACATCACCGACTGTGTTAGATGACTTAGTCGTAGAGCCGAATTTGACTATAGTTAGAAAGTCGATTCGCATGGTGGCAAGAGATGAGAAGAGGCTCAGGAACATGACAGTCAGGTTAGTTAAAATCCAGTGGAGTGAGGACAAGAGAGACTATACTTGGGAGACTGAGAACAGTATAAGAGATGCTTATCCTGATCTGTTTGGTGGTATGTTTCACATCTTTGATTGATTTGTTGTGTACCTTATCGTAATTCCGAGGACGAAATACTTTGAGGAGGGGAGTATGTAACGACCCTAATTTTTGGGTAACGTTATTAAAAATATTTAATTAGTTAAATTAAAAAAATGAGGTAATGATTAGAGAATTGAGTTTTGTTATTAAAAAGGGTAGCCGTGCTATGTTAACAAATGAACTAAGGAGGGATTTGAACTTAAAATAAGAAAGGGAAATAGTCGAGGGAAAATAGGAAAGGACACATCCTTATACCCCAACCTTTACACTCATTCACTTCACACATTCATTTTCTACAAGCAAAAATAATTGAGGCCGACCACCATTAAAGGAATAACAAGAAGAAGATAATGAAATTAAAGGAAGGAAGATTAAGCAATCAAATCCATTCTCAAATCTCATCTCCTTAATCAAAAAGCAAAGGCGAATAATAACTACATCTCAAGTTTTTAGTGGTTTCGGTATCTAGTATGAAATCTGAATTATTTGCAAATGTCTTGGATGATAAAATGTATATCTATATGTTGTTGATTATTTTTTCAAATTTACATAGATTTTGTGATATGTTTTGATATGAAAACCCTATCATGACATCCAATTGCCTTGCGAATTTAGATCTAGATTAGAAACGATAATTTAAAAATGTGTTTCGATTTTCATTATTTTCCGAATTGACTAGATTTTATATGAATTTTCTAGTTAAAAAAATGATATTATAGGTCTAAAATTAATTACAGCCAAATTATATTGGCTTAGGATCTAAATTTATATATGTTGGAAAGCATGTTAAAAATGATTTATAGGAATTTTTGTAGAATTTTCCTAAGTGCTTTAATGGATATATAAATTATTTAAGGTATGGGACTTAAATATTTTATGTATTCATAAAAGGAGAAGGGGTATTTTGTAAATAATTCAAATTTGTTATTGTTGAAAATCAGCAATACTTTTAGAAAAGAAAATTTACAACTAATTATAATTTGACAAACAAGGCAAGTTAGGTACAAAGAATTAATTTAAAAAGTCAAAATCAACACGCATTTTCCTATTTCAATGCTTGCGGCCCCAGGCTTCCAACTCCTTACCTCCGCCTTCGACTCCATCGAAACCGATGCACATGGTATCAAATACTTGTTATGTAGTGAATTAGATATAGGCGGAAGGTACTAGGTCAAAACTAAAGGTTCCGAGGGGATTGAAGCATGCATGTTTTAAATTGAAAATCCACCCGCTTTTGCTTTCGAAGGAAGTGATTTCGACTTGGTTGACTTTCGGCCGTATCAAATATTTCAAAGGAAAGGTTTTGAATAGCTTACGCCTTTTGTTTTAAGTTAATTCTTTTGAATAGGCTTGAAACTACTAGCTGCTGCTTTTTTACCTTTCGATGTTAATGGTTTCGGAAGGTACACTTTGTTTTAAAACCCAACCGCTTATCCAATGCTTTCGAAGGATGGTTTCAACACCATCACTTCTTTACTTAGGAACGCTTTCGAAAGGAATGCTTTCGACTTAAATGTTTCAATGAACCTTTCACTCTATAAAAGGTAGAACCTAAATGGTTTTGAAATAGATAGTTTTAATGGTTTCAAAAGGTGTTTTCACATAATATAAACTGAACCCAAATGCTTTCGAAAGGCTTGATGTTTTAATGCTTTCGATAGGTTTTAAAGAAACGTTTCTAAGGGGTGGTTTCCAATGTTTTTGAAAGGTCTAAAAGGAAAGGTTTTCAAATGGTTTTGAAAGGAAATGTTTAAGTGTTTTAAAGATAGGATGTCTAAGGTTTAATTAAGGTTTAATAACTTTCAAAGGAGATGTTTTTCAATTCTTTTGAAAGGATAAATATGAATGGTTTCGAAAGGTACGATTTTGAAAGGTATGTTTTGGCCTTCGGCCGATGGTTTTACTTGTTCTATAGGGGTACTTCCAATGGTTACGAAAGGGATACTTCAAAGGTTTCAAAAGGAGTACTTTCAAAAGTTTAAACGTTTTCATTAGTAAGGTTTTGTGTAAAGAATATGTAAAGGTCATCTAAGTAAAGCAAAGAGTATATGTAAATAATTTCCTTGTTTAAAGAATGATTTAAAGGTTTAAATCAATTTGGAAGAAAAGGTTTCAAGGAAAATTTATGGGTAGATAAATCTTAGTAAAATGGCTCAGATATTAAAATACCAGATGGGACTGGTATGGGTTCGCGTCTTATACTTTAGCTAGTAGCCCCTAACTAAAATAGGTCCAAAATTCCAGTGTGTAGGGCTTTGTCACAGGTAAGATTAAAATTATGTTACACACAGAAAGAAATCTAAAAAGAAAGGATGGGTTATTGGTGAGCATACAAAACCATTAGGATCAGTTAGACTTAGAGAAGTAATTAAGAATACACCGTCCGAAGAGGGGTATCTAATAGATGTTAGATTTTTATATATTTCTAGTAGGTTTGAGTAGACCAAGGGTTAATAGTTAGCCAAACAAAACTACACTGTATGGACAAATTGTCCATTTGATAACTGATATGTACATGTACATGATATTGCTTTACATGTTTAACGAGTTTTGGTTGCAGGATTATAATTTGCAAAAGATATGTTTAAAAGGATATTAATGAGGGGAAACTCGTTCTACAAAGCGGCGTGGTCTCACTTAATATCAAATAACTGAGATGTATAGTATTATTCACACTAGGCTTTATGTCTGACTTGAAGTTTATGTTTTTCCTCTTAAACTCTCGGGTGCTCAAATTTTATTTGAGTAGGTTGAGGGTTGAGGTTTACAGATTTTTATAATTTTGCAAATAAAGCTTTCAGTGACAAGAAGGTGGCTGACAGATGGCTAATTAGAAGTTGCTGTTTTATTTTGAATTGTTTCCGTTGTGTTGTATACGTAATACTCTGGTCAACCAATGGGACCTCATCATATATCGCTCTTGGCGTATTTATGTAATAACTATGTTTTATCTGAACTTGGAAAAATGATGGGATTATGTAATTTGAATATGGAACATGATTTGCAAATGTAATAAAAAATACTATATTTGTTTAAATCTTTGATTTTGTTTCATATCCATGTGCTTCTAATATTATGGATACCATTAACATTACCTTATTTGATCGTTAGAAGTTAATATTGTGGATGACTACAGCATCTGTAGCACTTAGCCTTGGGCCTCCAGATAAGGAATGTTACAATTCCCCATAATAATGTACAAGCTTCCGTTGGCCATTAAAATAGCTCACATGCAACTAAATCTATTCAGACTGCAATTCTCTCTAACTCTTCTATTTCTTATCCAAACATTATTTCACTTTCTAGTCCTTCTTTCTGGTTAAGTCCTCTCAAAATTTATCTTTGCTTATTAACATGCACGATGACATCCACACCATTCCTCAAGTCATAAATCAAGCTTCTGGTTCTCCTATCAATCCAAAAACTCAATCAAATTCTGATTCCACAACTCTTTCTCAATACCTTTGCAACTCTCTTAAGCCCTCGTACCATATTCTTGAAGATCATCATATCAAAGAACCTTCTCATTTAATAAATGAATTATCTGACCCAGTTGAAAACCTCATTACTCTAAAGAAAAGAGGCAGACCAAATAAAATTTCCCATCATTCTTCTCTTCCTTTTGATCTTGACAAAGGAAAAATCATCTCTATGGATCAAACTAGCCTTACTCTTATTGACAAATTTTCATCCTCTTCTGGTGTTATCACCAGATCAGCCTCCAAAATAATTGACAAGCTATGTTTTTGGAACATAACAACTGCCCACTCTTATGATAAGCATACTGAAATAACCTTATTCATGTTCATAATCTTCAGCTCCTTATCATATCTAAGACCAAATGTAACAATGATCTTTCATTCAAAGCAGCTCATTTTATCAACCCCAATTGGTCAATTTGCCATAATCTTGCTGAAGCCCCATATGGTAGATTTCTTATCATTTAGAATCCATCCATTTTCTCTATTTCTCCTATTTTGGTTCATAGATAATTTATCCATTTTTTTATCGCTCACATCCATTCTAGCTCTTCATTCTATCTTACTTCTTTATATGCTAAAAATAGTAGGGATCATAGGCAAATGTTGCTTGATATAGTCCCTTCTCTTAAACCTCTTAACTCTCCTCGGATTTATTTTGGAGATTGGAACTGTATGCAATTTTCTCATGACAAATATGGTGGTTTTCCCCTTTCATATCAAGCTATTAAAACTCTTAACAGTTGTATCCACAATTCTAATCTCCTCCTAATTAACCCTGCTAGTATCTTCTATTCCTCGAACAACTGCAGTAGATCAGGTAATAGAACTTGCTGCAAACTAGATAGAGCTTACCATAATTTTTAATCATTATCCACTTGGCCAAATCTTGTTGCTTACTTTTCTTCTCCTTCTTTATCAAACCATTCCCCAATTGTTCTAGATTAAGGTAAAGCTACCTTGAAATGCCACTTCTCATTTTCATTTTTTACCTCAATGACTGACCATAGTGATTTTAAACAAATTGTTAATGATTCTTGGAATATTACTCAATATGGTAACCCTATGTACATTTTGAAGGCTAAATTAAGAAGATTAAAAGGTATTTTAAAAGAATGGGCTCAACATAATTCTGGTGATGATACTAGGATTCATCAAGCATGAGATTTAAGCTCTCATCTGTTTATGTTTCCATGCTTATCAATCAAACCGACTGTTCTCTCTCCAATGATGAACACAGCCTTAAAGATGCTCTCAAAAAGGCTATTATTAAGGAAGGTAAAATGGAAAAATAGAAGTTAAAAGACCAATGGTATAAATATGGTGATAGGAATTCTAAGTGTTTTCACAATTCTCTTTAGATCTAGCAAGTAGGAAATAATATTTGGTCCATTATGGACATGAATAATCACCTCTGTGATTCTCCTGATTCAATCAATGAAGCTTTTCTTGATCATTTTAAGAGTGTTCTTACTAACATTAATCCATTAAGCCCTTCTTTGTCTTCCTTAACCCAACTCAACGTATCTTCAATCTCTGATAATTCCAAATAGCTCATTTTATGCTGAATTTACCTCCCATGAAATACATCAAACCTTTTTTCCATGAATTCGTCAAGCTCCCTAAGCCCTTATAGCTTTAATGCTTATTTTTTTATAATTACATGGGGATTATTGGTGAAGATATCATAAAGGCTATCATTTTTTTTTAAACGCAATAAAATGCTTTCTAGAATAAATTCTAACAAAGTTGGCTTTGGTCCCTAAATCTACTCAACCTTCTACTCTCACTCAATTTCCGCCAATTGCATGTTGTAATGTAATTTACAAATGCATTTCTAAAATCGTAACCAACAGAATTAAACAAGCACTTTTACCTATCATCTCATCAAACCAAAATGCTTTCCTTTCTTCCAGAAATAAAGTTGACAATATTCTTCCCACTCAGGATTAATGAGGGGTTATTCAAGGAAAAACATTTCTCTAGGATATTTATTAAAGCTTGATATCCAAAAATCTTTTGATACAATTCAGTGGAAATCTATTATCAACATTCACTACATTATGAACTTTCCTCTATCATTCCTGGCCTAGATATATACTTTTATATCTAATACATCATATTCCCTGTCTTTGAATGGCAGCACCTTTGGTTTCTTTAAAAGCACCTAGGGAATTAGGTAAGGAAACCCTATCTCCTTATATCTCTTCATTGCTTCTATGGAACTTCTTACCAGAATGATCAACATGGCTGTTATCTGTAAAGAGATTGATCTTCATCCCAAGTGCAAGTACCCTATAATCCCCACTTAAATGTTTGCAGAATATCTTATTCTTTTCATTAAAATAAATGCAAAATCTATATCTAATTGCTTTCAAATGCTAGACAATTTCTATTGTATCACTGGTTTGTAAATTAATATGGAAAAATCAAATCTATTGATTGCTAGTATTCGAACCTGATAAAATTTCTCACCTTTCCTTATCCTCCCTTTCACCTCTTCATCTTAATGGTAATTATTTTGGAGTCCGTCTCCTTTCTTCTAAAATTTCCATGAACCAATGCTTACCTTTATATGACAAAATTATTAATAACCCATCATCTTTGCCTTCCTCAAAGCTATCTCTTGCAGGTAAACTAATTATTGTGAAATCAGTTGCCACGTCCATGTGTCTATTTTATGTCAGGATTTGCATTATTCCTTTCAAATTTATTAACATGATCAACTCAAGAATTAATCCTTTTCTTTTGCACAGAAACTCTCATTCTACCAAGTTGATCTTATATCTTTTAACAAAATTTCTTTGCTATATGAGTATGGTGGACTTGGAATACTGAACTTAAAAACTTGAAATAAAGCTGCCTTTTCCTCCCTCATTAATAAGCTATTATCTGATCCCTCAAAACTTTGGGCAACCTGGACCAGGTTAAATTTAATGAAGGATAAACACTTCTGGATAATGTAGTCTCTTATGGACTGCGGCTGGACTTGGAGAAGTATATTGAAATTTGATTATGATACAATATATCGATAAGCGATCTAATTTAATTTAATTGCATAATATACTATATGAGCTTAAATGGTTTTAAGGCCAATCGTAGGGCTTGTTATTTCGGCAGCATATTCATGGTATATGCGACTTGATTATTACATAAAGGGGCTAAATTTTGGATGGCTAAGATTGAGGGAGAATTAGTATGAGATGAGACCCTCTCTTTTCTCTCTTCTATCCACTATTTAAGCATCCTTAACCCTAATTAGACGAGTTCTTTTTGGCTGCCTCCACTTTCCTTCTTTCCTGGATGAATTCATACCCTAGCCTCTTCAATAATACAAACTCAAATCAAGTCAGATTCGAACTTTATTTGATAGCTAAAGGTCAACGGTTCAACGACTAGCAATCTACTGAACCGAAAAAGGTTTCAAAGAGGAGACTTTATCTTTTCAAGGTATACTTCAAAACTTTAATGTAACGACCCATATTTTTAGCTATTTTTAATTATTTAATTTAAGGTGATTATTAAATAAAAATGGTTATTAATGTAATTTGTTGAATAATTTAATTGTTTATATTTAATATTGGAATTATTTAAATAATGGGATTCTGCGTTTAATGTGAATGAAAATGCATCAGAAATTGATTCAAAATTTTATTTAAATTTGAATGAAGATAGTTAAAATTTAAAATTGTATTTAAAAGTGCATAATTAAAAGTTGGAAATTTATATTTTAATTAACGAGTAAAAATAGCCATTTTGGCAACTGTCTCGGATTTCAACGAAACTAGTTTCATCGGATCCGTAATAGTGGATAATTGTATGATTTAAAGTTTCATAGTGATCGACATATCATTTGGTCGTGCGAGCTTGAAACTCAAAGACATCAATTTAAAGGAATTCGATAAAATAAATTGACTTTGAAAAACTATCTTCCATATACGATCGAATTAGGCCTCGAAACTAGTTCCATTGCATTCAGAATGAGGGTAAAACATTATAAACTCCTGGCGGCACGTCTCGATTGGAGTTCAGACGATTTTGGACCTAATTATGTAAATACGCACGCAAATCGAGACAGTTATATTATTATTTTATTATTTTTGAAACCCTAATCCATGGCCGCCGCTATTATAATTCTAACGTCCAGAAAAGTTCATGACTTCTCCCCTCTTTATCACTTGATCTGTTCATCGAATTCAAAAACTTCCAACACAAAAGTTATAGATCTCGATCACCTCTTTGAATCCATACGGTTGATCATTGCTATAACGTCACGAAATCGCCGAGATCTATGTTCAAAGTCGTGGCAGTTCTATGGGTTTCGTCGCTTCGTGGTGCGTGCGCGCGTGTAGACGTTACACGCGATCGAAGAGGAGACAGTGGCGCTTCGAGAGGCGTGCTCTGATCGTGATCCGATCGTCATTGATGTCGTGCGTTTGAAACCCTAGTTGTGTGATAACCGGGTTCGAGCGCAAGCAGCAACGAAGAAGACGTGAGTTTCTTTTTCTTTTTTTATTATTACTATTTATTTATTTTATATTAATATGAATTGTATAACTTCTAATACCAACATATTTTGCAAACGAGGTCGGATCGACACGCTGATTTCTCTTTGCGATTATATCGAAATTCCGAAGAACATGGAACTGATTTGATCGAGTTCTAGAACTATTCAAATTTGGATCTTCATTTGGATTTTAAATCGTCGATAAATCAAAGGTGAGCTTTTATACGCTCACAATTGACTAAAATAATTTTTTGTTAGTTAAATTTATATTCTGAAGTGATATGGTATTTATTGGCTATTGTTTGGTAGGTTTAATTTTCATTTATATAGATATATGAATTAATTGATAGAATTTAAATTGACAGTTAAAATAAATTTAAATTTAACTGGCTGTATTATACTCGATATTGGTAATTATAAAATTGTTGCGAATTATATTGGCTATATGGATGATTGGTTGTGATGGATGCTATTGGTTGTTAACTTGGATGTTTATTTATTTTAATATTTCATGTTATCATCCTGTACTTTATTTACAGTATGTAAAATTATAAACTGAATCATTTCGAATAAATTAAGAAATAGGTTGAAATGATTTATTCCTATGACATCTATTTGGATTGAAATAATATATATCCATCCTTGAAATTAAATTGAAATAATTATCTATTTGGCCATAGGGTAGAGAATTATATACGGACACCGGTTGGTTAAATTAAATGATTGTAAAAGTTGTTTTGAAGTTATTTAAATGAATTGATTTTTTTAGAATAAAATCAAATTTATGGAAATTGAATTATTTTAAATTGGAGCTCGAAAGGTTAGAATTTAAACTTGATAAACGAAATTGTGTAACTAATCGAAGTTTAAAATTTTAAGTTATAAACGAAATAATCGTAAATTTTTGAAATAGATTTGTTTTAAAAAATTGGTCTTTTATTCGAACTTTGAATATTTCAAAGAAAAGGTGAAATGAAATGTGATTTCAAATTTTTGTTTGGGACTGAACTATAATTGAAATTTTAGATCTAAATTTGGTATTGAAGATGAATTTGATTTAAGTATTTAAATCGATATTTGAAATTAAAATTGAAATTAATTTGAAATTGGGACCAAATTAATTTGAAATTTGAAATTTGGTATTGAAGATGAATTTTAGGTTGTTTCACTTTCGCGCCTCTTGCACCAAGTCAACCGAAAGGTCTGGCTAGCCTGCAATAGTGGTTGTGGCGGGCCTTCCATCTATTCCCTAGGTTTACTGTTCAGGAACCGCATGTCGGTAGTGATTGACCAGGTTTTCCCTAGTTTCAAAAAAAAAAAAATTAATTTGGAATTGAAATTAATTTAAAGTTGGTTTTAAATTAATTTCAAATTGAAATTTAAATTAATTTGAAATTTGAATTTAAATTAACTTGGAATTGAAATTGGAATTGAAATTAATTTGAAGTTGTATTTAAATTAATTTGAAATTGGAATTTAAGTTAATTTGAAATTGGAATTTAAATTAATTTGAGATTGGAATTGGAATTGGATTTGGAAATTAATTTGGAATTCTAAATTAATATGAAATTGAGATTTAAATTAATTTAAAAATGGAAATTAGAATTAAAAATGAAATTTATGTGGAACCGAAATTATTCAAGTTGAAATCGGAATCGAATCGATTAAATCGAACTGGAATTTGGAATTTATTTGGGTAGGAAATTGGGAAGTTGACTGGTTTGAATTTGGAATTTTTTTAAAATGAATATTTTAGTAAAAATTATTTAAAATCTACATTCTTAAAATATTCAAATTATTTTGATTTTTTTAAAACTATTTTACTATATAAACCATTTTTTTATTCAAATTATTTTCGATTAAACTATTTAAATTTTTTCTATTAAACTGTTTTTTTTAACTATTTAAGCTACTTTCTAAAATTCAAACTGGTTAAAGGGTAAAAAATTTATATTTAAATCTTGGATTTAAGTGCGAACTGGGTTAAAGTGAATTTTAAGAAAATCTGTAATTCGAATCAAGTTTTGAAGTAAAATCGATATATTGAGTTGAGTTGATATTTTTGAGTAAATACAATGATTTCGAAATGGATATGAATTTTGAGTAAATATAATGTTTTCAAATTGAATTTTATTTTGAAACGAATATGATATTTTGATATCGAATACGAATTGTTTTTGAAATGTAAAAGTACCAACCGTTGTGTAAGATGACGATTGGTTGTTAAAGAGACCGGGGCCTCTTATTGAAATATTCTCTTTCAATATTGAAACCACTTTGACAACCATGTACGCGGTGGGTGACATCCAGAATGTAGTGGTTGAATTGGCAACGTTTACTAGAATGAAGTAAGAGAACGATGATGGATAGCCTTGACATTCGTGTCATAATTTAAATGGCTAAAACAGGAGCCTATGTCTGGCCATTGAGGTTAGCTACCTCTAGCGACGTTGATCCCTCATATTACTATTGTGGTTTCGTATTCGATGGGTGCACCTTATTTGTCGCTTGGATTGATTGTCGTGGTCGGCCACAGATGGGTTACGACCAGCTAGAAAGGGTAAATTGGTAGAATCCTACCTTGGGCATTGCCTCACGTGCCTTGTCATATTTATCCCTATACGAGCCCATTACGATTTTGTTTTAAAACTGTAAAAATGTGTTAAGGTGGATCAATGTAAAGCCTTAATGCTATTTTGATATTTATTTTACTGATAGACATTATCTATTATAACGTATACTATTATCTACGTTGCAGATTGTTTAAGTCGGACATGTGTGGATTATTGTCAATTTAAACCTTTCGAAATGTGGGCCGTCACAGTTGGTATCAGAGCGAAGGTTTGGCGATAACCTTGGCTTTGTGGGGTTTGACTCGTTAGAGATAGGGTAGCAATACCCTAGAATGAGTCATTTGAGTGTATATATGAGAGAGCGTACTTGTTAGTGTTATAAAATATTTTGTATTGTGCTTACTTATCCTTTTGGTTGTTTATGAATTCTAGTCGATATGCGGGACGCCGTGTTATCGACAGGGGTTTCTAAACACTTAAACGAGGCAACTCGACATAATGTTGTTTTAAAATCGAGTAAATAGAATAATTTTCCTCAATCATATTATATATATATATGTATGTATGTATGTATGTATAAAATGAAAATTTTAATTAATTTGTTGCTAAGAGATGGTAATATTTAATTATCATCGATTATTGGTTGACTTTAAAATTAAACGAATACTTAATGAATCTTAATTTATGAAGCACTGATAATTAAATAGAAGTAAAATATAATTGCAATAAGAATTGGTTGAAATGACCAAGTGTAAATTAATCAAATATTTTGGTAATAATCGAGAAAATTTCTATAAGTATATTTATAATAGTGTTTATATATAGAAATGATTTTAAAATTGAGAATTTTGGAATTTTAAATCCTTTTGTTTTCAAAATTGTTTTTCAAATCCTTAATTTTTTTAATAAATAGTATTATTTGAAAGAGTTTTGACTAGAAAAATGTTTTGAAAATATTTTTGAAAGAAATAAAAGTGTTAAACTCGCTTAGTCGTTGGAAATAATTCTGGGGGTGACTACAGCATCGCCAGTGTTCATTTTCGAGTTTCTGAGTGAAAATTGCTACCAAAAGAAATTTATTTTTCAATTAAAACAAGTTTTGATTGTGAAAAATAATCTAAGTTATTTAATAAATATATGAAACAGTTTTGAATTTAATTGAAAATAGAATATATGGAATAAGTTTATGACTTACAAATTTAAAATAGTGTAGAAAAATTTACGTTATCACTTATAAATTTGAATAGGTAAACAAAAACCAAATTTAAATGGTTAAATTTTTTGGTTAAGAAAAATAAATGATTTAATAAATATTCAATTAATTGAGTTAGTGAAATGAAGCAAAGAAAATGTAGTTTAGCTAATGAAAGCTTAGATAAAATTGAATTACATTTGAAATGAATTTGATGAATGAATAAATTGTATAACTTATAGATTTAACAACACTAAGCTAAAAAAAAATTTGTTAGATGTGGATGATAAGAAATTTAACTCGAATAGGATTAAATAAAATGAGAAATGGACTAAAATTGAAATGCAGTTTATTGTAATATTAAAAAAAAGTTGAGTTGGATATTAAGTGAAACTAGGTAAATTAGTAGAATGAATTAAATTCCACTCAGACTATAAAATGAACTAAACAAATGAATATGAACTCGAATTATAAAATGAAATGTAATTTAAGCGTGTAGAAATTCAATAAAATAAATGAGTGTAAGTAAATTAATATTGTTAATTGAATTTAATTTAAATTGGAAATTTTTTAGTTTAATTGCAAGTGGAGTAGTTAAATAAAAATTTGAATGTTAATTAATATATATGGAATAAGTTATTGAAAAATATTATAAGTTAAAGCAGACTTAAGAGAAGCTGAACTAATTGATTGTGAAAAGAAAAAAAGGTTATTAATATGAATTGAGCTGTAAAATAAATTTTACTTTAGTAAATTAATAATATGAATTTGAATAATTGAAGTGCATCGATGAATTAATAATGATTTAAGATATGAAATAAAAATAAAAGCGAGCTGTGTTATATAAAATATTTGTAATAAACTTAGCTAATTTATAAATGATGTTAGCTTAATAAAAAGAAGGATATACTAAGAGGAAATAAAATAGAATTAACTTAAGCACGGTTGAGTGGAATAAATTTTTATAAATGATTTACAAATGAATTTATATGAAATAGGTTAAACAAAAGGTGAAACAAATTCGAATTTCACAAATTGAATTGAATAAAAAAATTTGAATATAATGAATTTGAAACAAATGTTGATAAATTGGAAGAAATCGATGGAGTGTAAACCAATTAAAAGTGGATGAAACAAAAATTAATAATTGAAACAAATCGATTGAATGTAAACATATATTGAATTGTATTAAATCATATATGAATGCTTAAATATTGATTGGAAGAAAATGAGTTGAAACCAGATTAGTCGAATGTAAATAAATTAAAGGCAAATGAATTGATTATAAATCCATTATATGATTAACGAAATGAATATTAATAAGTGAATGGTAATCAATTTAAAATATATGAAATGTGGTATGGAATTAAATTACTTAAGTGTAACTAATTATATGAATTATTGAAATGAATTAATGGAAGTGAAGAAAAAAAATGTATGTAACTATAAACGAGTGTAAATTAATAAAATGTGAATTCAAAACGTTAATAAGTAAATTGGAAGTAGATTAATTGAATGAAAAATCAATGGAATGTGAATCTAATTGAATAAAAGTTATTGAATGTAAATAAATTGAATCGAGCAAATTAAATATTAATAAAAAATTAATGTAATACGAATGAGAGTGTATAAATTAAATATTGACATTTAAAATGTAAATTGTGATAGTAATGAATATTGATTTGTCGGATGATTTGTTTTGTTGTAAATCCTTGTTTCATTGTTTTAAGCGCATATGATTGTTTATGGTTGCATATTTGTGCTCATGTTTGAGATTTAGATTCAAAATGCATGTTTTATACTTATTGAACTTATGCATGTTCTGCATCTTATTATAAGTGGCTAACATTCCAAGTTGAGTTGAGATAGGTACATACGAAGACCGTTGGATGTATATGTGGGTTATTATATGATTTTGCTTGTTTAATACGAGCGAACTCACTTGTATTATAAATAATAAGGCACGTATCTTGGGTTACATATCGCGATTTTATATTTTTGCCCTTCGGGATGCCTCATCATTGAGGTGAGATGTATATTTGATATATATTGGTTATCTTTGTGTGATATACTGAATTGTAAAGTTTTTCCGATCGAGCCGCGCAAAGAAGACTCTGCCGAAATTTTCCATAAATCCAGGAGTTAGAAATTTTTTCGAATTTTTAAATTTTTTATAACTTTTTTTTATATATAAGTTATATTTTCATAAAGCCGATATTGAAGGAGTGTAGCGAGAGTATAGTAAAGGTTTTGTAAATAAGATTTTAATGTTCTATAAGTTAATTATTTTGAGAAAATATATCAAGTGTTAAATCCTGTAATTAACGCCTTTTCGAGGACGAAAAGAGTGGGGGAGTATGTTAGGACCCGTATTTTTTAGCTAGTTTTAATTATTAAATTTAAGGTGGTTATTGAATAAAAATGGTTATTAGTGTAATTTGTTGAATAATTTAATTGTTTAGATTTAATATTGGAATTATTTAAATAATGGGATTCTGCGTTTAATATGAATGAAAATGCATCAGAAATTGATTCAAAATTTTATTTAAATATGAAAGAAGATGGTTAAAATTTTAAATTTCATTTAAAAGTGAATAATTAAAAATTGGAAATTTATATTTTAATTAACGGGTAAAAATAACTAGTTTGGCAACTACCTCGAATTTCGACGAAACTAGTTTCATCGGATCCGTAATAGTGGATAATTGTAAGATTTCAAGTTTCATAGTGATCGGACGTATCGTTTGGTCGTGTGAGCTTGAAACGCATAGAAATAAATTTATAGGAATGCGATAAAATAAATTGACTTTGAAAAGCTATCTTCCATATACGATCGAATTAGGCCTCGAAACTAGTTCCATTGCGTTCGGAATGGGGGTAAAACATTATAAACGCCTGGCGGCACGTCTCGGTTGGAGTTCGGATGATTTTGGACCTAATTATATAAATACGTATGCAAATCGAGATAGTTATATTATTATTTTATTATTTCTGAACCACTAATCCATGGCCGCCACTATTATAATTCCAACGGCCAGAAGCATTCGTGACTTCTCCCCTCTTTATCTCTTGACCTGTTCGTCGATCTCCTCTTCGAATCCATAAGGTTGATAATTGCTATAACGTCACGAAATCGCCGAGATCTATGTTCAAAGCCATGGCAGTTCTATGGGTTTTGTCGCTTTGTGGTGCGTGCGTGCGTGTAGATGTTACATGCAATGGAAGAGGAGGCAATGGCGCTTCGAGAGGCATGCTCTGATCGTGGTCCGATCGTCATTGATGCCGTGCGTTTGAAACCCTAGTTGTGTGATAGCCGGGTCCGAGCGCAAGCAGCAACGAAGAAGACATGCGTTTCTTTTTCTTTTTATTATTATTACTATTTATTTATTTTATAATAATATGAATCATATAGCTTCTAATACCAATATCTTTCGCATACGAGCTCGGATCGACACGCGTTTTTCTCAGTTGCGATCGTATCGAAATTCCGAAGAACACGGAACAGATTTGATTGAGTTTTGAAACTATTGAAATTTAGACCTTCATTTGGATTTTAAATCGTCAATAAATCAAAGGTGAGTGTTTATACGCTCACAATTGACTAAAATAATTTTTTGTTAGTTAAATTTATATTCTGAAGTGATATGCAATTTATTGGCTATTGTTTGGTAAGTTTAATTATTATTTATATGGATATATGAATTAGTTGATAGAATTTAAATTGACGGTTAAAATAAATTTAAATTTAATTGGCAGTATTATACTCGATATTGATAATTATAAAATTGTTGTGAATTATATTGACTGTATGGATGATTGGTTGTGATGGATGCTATTGGTTATTAATTTGGATGTTTATTTATTTTAATATTTCATGTTATCACCATGTATATTATTTACAGTATGTAAAACTGTAAACCGAATCATTTCAAATAAATTAAGAAATTGGTTGAAATGATACATTCCTATGACATCTATTTGGATTGAAATAATATATATCCATCCTCGAAATTAAATTGAAATAATTATCCACTTGGCCATAGGGTAGATAATCATATACGGACACCGGGTTGGTTAAATTAAATGATTTTAAAAGTTGTTGTGAAATTATTTAAATGAATTGATTTTTTAAGAATAAAATCAAATTTAAGGAAATTGAATTATTTTGAATTGGAGCTCGAAAGGTTGGAATTTAAACTTGATAAACGAGATTGTTTAATTAATCGAAGTTTAAATTTTTAAGTTATAAATAAAATACATCGTAAATTTTAGAAATAGATTTGTTTTAAAATATTGGTCTTTTATTCGAACTTTGAATATTTTTAAGAAAAAGTGATACGAAATGATATTTAAAATTTTAGTTTGGGATTGAATTAGAATTGAAATTTGAGATCTAAATTTGGTATTGAAGATGAATTTGATTTAAGTATTTAAATCGATATTTGAAATTGAAATTAATTTGAAATTGGAATTTAAATTAATTTGGAATTGAAATTGGAATTTAAATTAATTTGAAGTTGGATTTAAATTAATTTGAAATTGGAATTTAAATTAATTTGGAATTGAAATTGGAATTGAAATTAATTTGAAGTTGGATTTAAATTAATTTGAAACTGGAATTTAAATTAATTTGAAATTGGAATTTAAATTAATTTGGAATTGAAATTGGAATTTGATTTGGAAATTAATTTGGAATTGGAAATCAATTTGAAATTGAGATTTACATTAATTTAAAAATGGAAATTGGTACTGAAAATGAAATTTATGTGTAATCGAAATTATTCGAGTTGGAATCATAATTGAATCGATTAAATCGAACTGGAATTTGGAATTTATTTGGGTAGGAAATTGGGAAGTCGACTGGTTTGAATTTGGATTTTTTTAAAATGTTTTAGTTTAAATGATTTAAAATCTATATTCTTTAAATATTCAAATTATTTTGATTTTTTTAAAACTATTTTACTATATAAACCACTTTTTTATTCAAATTATTTTCGATTAAACTATTTAAACGTTTTCCATCAAACTATTTTTTAACTATTTAAGCTATTTTCTAAAATTCAAACCGGTTAAAGAGTAAATTGTTTATATTTAAATCTTGGATTTAAATGCAAATTGGGTTAAAGTGAATTCTAACCAAAACTGTAATTCGAATCAAGTTTGGACGTAAAATCGATATATCGAGTTGAGTTGATATTTTTGAGTAAATAAAATGATTTCGAAATGGATAACTTTTGAGTAAATATGATGTTTTCGAATTGAATTTATTTTGAAACGAATATGATATTTTCATATCAATAGGAATTGTTTTCGAAATGTAAAAGTACCAACCGGTGCGTAAAATGATGATTGGTTGTTAAAGAGACCGGGGCCTCTTATTGAAATACTCTCTTTCAATATTGAAACCATTTTGACAACCGTGTATGTGGTGGATGATATCCGGAATGTAGTGGTTGAATTGGTGATGTTTACTGGAATGAAGTAAGAGAACGATGGTGGATTGTCTTGACATTCGTGTCATAATTAAAGTGACTAAAACAGGAGCCTATGTCTGGCCATTGAGGTTAGCTACCCCTAGCGACGTTGATCCCTCATATTACTATTGTGGTTTCGGATTCGATGGGTGCACGTTATTTGTCGTTTGGATTGATTGTCGCGGTCGGCCACGGATGGGTTTCGACCAGCCAGAAAGGGTAAACTGGTAGAATCCTACCTTGGGCATTGCCTCACGTGCCTTGTCATATTTATCCCTATACGAGCCCATTACGATTTTGTTTTAAAACTGTAAAAATGTGTTAAGGTGGATCAATGTAAAGCCTTAACGCTAACTTGTTATTTATTTTACTGATAGACATTATCTATTACAGTATATACTATTATATATAAATAGTTTAACGGATTCTTAGGAGATGGAAAATCCCATAACATCTCTTGATTTATTGCACACATATTTGTGATATTGATTTGACTTACATAAGAGTATTTTAGTCCCGACTCGAATTTTTTGCCTTTTAATTACGCTCGGGTAAGTCCTGAGTTTTTTTTCCAGTGTATTGAAGACTATTCTATGGAAAACGAAGACAGGGTTTTGGTATATTACTATTATTATTATATCCTGTATCATGTATTTTACTGCTTTGATTATTTCTCCTTGCTGTATATTTATAACTCCCATAAATGTGTATAGATTATAAATAAATGATAGTAAATAGCTTTATGAATTGTTTATTTGATTATTATATTTTATCGTTTTTGCTATAAGATTCTGTGTTTTGTTTTCTTCTTCTCTTCTTATTTTTCTTTTTTAACCCCATTGGTTATCTATGTTCCGGATTGTTTAAGTCGGATATGTGTGGATTATCGTCGATTTAAACCTTCTGAAATGTGGGTCGTCACGTTTAAGACTAAGATATGATTTTATAGTTAATAATTATTAGTATAATTTTTTATCATATGTGTGTGTGTGTATGCGTGTGTGTATATATATATTATATTTTTAGATAGGTGATGATTTCGATACGTAAGCCATATTGCCACAAAATAGTCTGGTCATATGCATCTGTATATATTTATGCTTAGTAATTTTTTTTAATCATATATGTTTGGTCAGTGAAACATAAAAAATAATATATTTATTATATTTTTCTAAATTAATACATGTTATTTAATTACATATAGACACACACACACACTTTATAATTTTTTGCAACATTAGATCATTGTTAAAATTAGTCATATAATTTTATTTATAATGCATTATGGTGAAATTAATTTTTGGTATCAAAAATAGATTTTTTATTGTTATATAATATTATTTAAATCAATTTACTACGTTAACAAATTATATTAATTCGAAAATATCATGAAGAAATTATTTTTAAATTTTGTAAAATATTTAGCACCAAATATTATTTCTCGAAAAAATCAAAATTATTTTTCCTATTTTTAACATTCAATTATTTAAAATGGTCATTAATAAATAAATTATTAAAAATAAATCTAAGCTGAAAAAATGTGGAAAAATTCTTCAAATTATAAAATATTAGTTAATTTTTTCTAGAATTTAAAATTTTGAATTTTTTTTTTGAAATTAACTGTTATTAATATTTTATTAATTTTGAATGAATATTTAAGTAAAAATGCAATTTAAAATTAAAAATACAAAAATAAAAATATTTTTTCTATGCCATGAGCTTGATTTGGAAATATTTTTTTTAAAAATAATCTTATTAATTATTGTATGAATATATCTACATATTATAAATATATATTTTTGAGTGTGTGTATATAAAAATATTTTATTAGATATTATTCAAGACTTATAAAATATAAATGTATATTTTAATTTTAAAATAATTATATATTTAAATTAACATACTATAATAATATGTATATACATAATATTAATATTTTATTTATAATATAATATATATACATAAATAATTATTAATAAATTTTATATATTTAATATATATGTAAACTTATTTAACTAACTTAACTTATGTACATACATACATACATACACACACACAGATATATATATATATATATATATATATATATATATATATATGCAAGGCTAATTTATAATAGTTATATAAAATAATAGCTTGTATACATGCATATATTTGGACAACAGATACTTGCATATTTGATGTGCTGACGTGTCCATTGTGATGTAAATCCCAACATCTACACACGAGCATGTTATACCATGTATCAGTTGATATGTTACACATACACACACATACATATAAATACAAATATATATATATGTATGTATGTATGTATGTATGTATGTATCTATATTATACACACACACACACATATATATATATGTTAAATAAAACTATATAATTTATAAATTTACATAAAATAAAAGATTTTATTTAAATAATATTAGAAATTTTCTACCTAACTAGACTTCATAGGCCCAATAAAGATCCAATAGGATAAAAAATTTGAAATTCACCCATAACTTCCGCTATGCTCTGGTCCAATTCCAACAATGGTATCAGAGCCCAATAGCTTATGCAGTCCAAATTAGTATTAAGGTTAAGTAATTAAAGCCTACCTACATAGTAGAGTGTCTAGAAAAGTAGCGTCTAAGGTTAGGATTGGATATTCAAGTACTCTACGCTACTTGGCTACCATCCTAGCCCGAAATGATGAGGTAAGCCCAAAAGGTTCTCTCTAATAGAAATGACCCAATTTGAATTGGGCCTTAGGCTAATTTCAATATTGTTTTGAAATTAAATATAAAAGTTTTAAATTTAAAAGTTAAATTTAAGGCAAATAAATATTATTAATGTTATAATATAAATTTTCAAATTGTTTTAATAGTTGGAAATATAATATTTTTATATTTAAAAGTCGAATTTAAAATGTAATATATACACATTATAAATGTTATAATATAATGAAAATTTTAAAAATGTTTGAAAATTATTATAAATTAATTTCAAAATTTATCAAAGTTATTAATAAGATTAGTAATATATGTTGATTAATTAATAAATATATACATGAGTTGTATATTGTGATATATGTTATGTTTTTTAAAATGTTAAATTAACATAAGTATGCATGTGTATATATATGATCTATGTGCATATACTATAAAGGTTACAGTATATAATACATTTTAATATAAATGCTATATTAAATTAATATAAACTTAATTAAAACTTTAATTTGTTAAATAATATTTAGTTAATGAATATTATAAATAAGACTATTATAGAGGCAATATGAAAGTTATATAATAATAAATATATAATATGAATGTATAAATTAAAGATAAAACATTTAGAAACTCTAATTAGACTTAAGGAATAAACAAATACGTAAATGTACGTATACCATGATTTTAGATGTTGTTGAGATTTGAATCACGAGGGTATTTCGTAAGAAATACATTATTCCATAAGTCGATATTACTCAATATAATGTTTCGAAGTTTATGAATCTTCAATATATGTTGTCCTGTACGATATGACATATATATACACACACATGCACATATGTATGTATGTATGTATGTATGTATGTATGTATGTATGTATTTATTAATAATTTACTTGCATCTCCTTAGTTATTGAGCAAACTCAATCTAGGGATGTAATATGTAGTATTATTAATATATTTAAAAGATGAGTTACGACAACCATATTTATTTATCGAGCAAACGCAATATACATATACTATACTTAGGCCATCGCGATATGGTAGGTGTAGCACTCCGTAATTTGGCATTAGTTATTTAATTACTTAATTAATTAAGCTTCGAAAATGGAATTGTAAAAACAATGGAATTTGACCATGAAACTTACACCACTACGTTCGTGGCAAAATTTTGAGCAACTTTCATATTTGGAGTTTTGCGATCGGAGTCCAAACGAAAAAAGTTATGGATGAAAAACGAATTTGGAATGAAAATAAATAAATAAGAAAAGTTAACGTCTATAATTATTTTCCCATGCCCGTAGGCCGACCGTTCACTATGACAGGTCGACTTGTAGTGGTCAAGCAGTGCATACAAGGCGGTCGACCAGTTGGGTAACCGCGGGTGTAATAACCATAGGCCACAATGGCTTGGATTTAATATATTTTGATTAAACAGTTCGGGTTGAATCTAGTAACAATAAATTCAGGCCTTGCCCTTCCTTCTCTTTTTATATTTTTACAGAGGCAGTAGCGAAGCTATGCTATTTCTTCTTCTCCACTTTCTTTCTAAATTATAAAGATAAGTTATTTGTATCTGTATTCATATAAATTGGAGTAGAATAGAAATCTAATAAAAAGAAGAAGAGGAGAGAATCAACCATAGTGAATTTGAGGTAGTTTATATATTTATATATTTGTATCTATTTTCTATCTCTATCTCCAGTCTCCTCTCATATCTATAATTCTAATGTATGTATATACCCATTTATACATATCTCTTAGATTAAAAAGGACTTGGTGATGAATCAAAGGTTCTACTTCAGATCTTGAGATTTGGATCAATTTTAAAAGGTGAGCGAGAAATTATAGATTGTTATAATATGAAAATGATCCCTTTGGTGTTTATTTGATTTTTATGCCTAATTGGATAATTGTATATGAGTTGTAGGCAAGTATTGAATATGATCTAAATATAATAAATATCATCAACAAATTCTTGTTTATGAACTAATTTTAGAATTGTGTACAACTTGATCTGGAAATCAGCCCAAAAAGTATGAATTTAGAATATAGGTTTGAATGAAATCTATTCCAGATCTTAAATAGTTTGTATAATAATATTATAAATTTGGATTATTACTCTAATCTTATTGGAATGTAAACTTTTCTATGTTTGGAATTGTTAAAATTTAGATCCATTCAATATTTTAAATTAGTTTGATTTCATTCCCTTTTAGAAAAATACAACGTCTGGTCTAACAAGTAATAGATGTAAATTAGAAGATAAAGAGAAGTGTAAAGTATGAATTCGTTGTAGTTTACACTGTCTGTTCTAATAATAAAAAGAAATGATTATTCCTTGTAATTTCAAACAATGTAATCTTTTAATTTTGTTTGGGCTAATTTATGGAAATCATAGCGGATATTCTTTTTAGATACGATTCCAATAATTTAACATGGAAAAAAATATTCTAGTAAAGATATATAACTAAAGCATATTTCACAAAAGCAAATATTTGTATGTAATTTACTGTGCTTATAATACTTAAATAAAAAGCTAATAATGATGCTTGCACGAATATTAGCATTTAGGATAATTAACTAATGAGAAAGGAATTTAAAAGGTTGTAACTCCATTTAATGGGGAATAAATATGGGAGTTGCAATAATTTAATTGGGTAAATGGATTAATGGGACTAATAAAATGTAATTTATAAAAATGGTTACTAGTTTGAAATAAGTAACCATACATAAATGTCTTAGGAAATGTCTGTTAGGATTTATGGACAAACTGACATTTAAGAGCATTAAATAGGGATAGATAAATATTTGAGGTAAAACTTATTTCCTTAAATAAAAAGAGAATTAGTAAGTTAATTCCAATGTCTACCTAAAATAATATAAGTGAAGACTTAGGACAGTTAATTGAACTTAGTAGATTAGTGATGCGAGGTCAGTAGAGTAACTCGATGGAAGGCCGCCCTACACTTCGACGCTACCAGTAGTTGGGTGCACTTACTATTGATATGAGATATCATTAATCTTAATATCCATGATGATGTGTGAGTTAGGCCTGCTTTCTTATCTAGAAAGTATTAAATGGTCCAAATTTGGAATTTAGAGCAGTAGGGGATATTTCCATAGGAATAGGAAGATTATAGGGTGGTAAGAATATTAAATTATATGCCTAAATTTATCTATTCGACATAGGAGTAAAGTTTAGGAAGTGATTTTTCGATACGTTAGATTATTGGATGGTAGGAAGTGGATGCAAAATTGGTTTCTTCACACGTCTATTTGTGGGAGTATGGGGGTTTTGGTTGAAGTTCTTTCTAAAAGCCGCATACATATATAGTTGCCAATGTATATGTAGGTAGTTTGCATCATGTTTTCAAAAATGTTTTCTAAAGAAATGCATTCAGATAGGAGGATCCGATTTAGAATCATTTTTCATACATATTTTCTGCATGGTGATATAGTAATACCCTGTGCACTTATGCATGTTTGGTTGCAAAATTCGTTATACACTCATTGCTTATGTAGTATCAGATAATTAGGAGCCAAAATCTTGACTTAGTCATTGTGAAATTTTGTGGACGAAATTCCTTTTAAAGGGGAAGAATGTAAATCCCCGTAATTTGATGTTATTTATTTAATTAGTTAAATAATCTGGCTGCGAAAATGGAATTTGTGAAAATAATGGAATTTGACCATAAAACTTGCAGCATTGCAATCGTGGTGAAATTTTGAGAAATTTTCATATTTGGAGTTTTGCGACCGGAGTCCGAACGAAGAAGTTGAGGACGAAACAAATTCAGAACAAAAATAAATAATAAGAAAAATTAACGTTTATAATTATTCGCTCGAGCCAACAGGCTGACCGTTCACTGCGATCGGTCGACATGTAGCTGTCTACCAATGCATAGAATGCGGTCAAATAGTTGTGTAGCCGCGGGTGCAATAACCCTAGGCCATAATGGCCCAGATTCAATATATTTCGATCTAACAGTTCTGGTTGATTCAAGCAATTATAAATTCAAGCCTAGCCCTCTCTTCTTATAATTTTATGTATGCAGTAGAAAAGCTCTATTACTTTTTTTCCCTACTTTCTTTCAAAATTATAAAGATAGGATATTTGTATTTATATTCATACAAATTGAAGAACAATAAAAATCTAATAAAAAGGAGAAGAGAAAAGAATCAACTATAACATCCCCTATCTGGAGGCCCGAAGCTAAGCACTATGATGCTGCAGTCATCCATACTATTAACTTCCGGTGACCAAATATTGTAATGTTAATGGTATCCATAATGTTAGAGCATTTGAATATGGAATAAAATCATTACAGATTAAAACACTTTTCTGCTTACATTTCAAAACAAAATTTCATATCCACGTTACATAATCCAAAACGTATCCCAGGTTCATATCAAATATAATTATTATAAAATACACCAAGAGTGATATATGAAGATGCCCCATTTGTTGATAAGAGTCCTAAATAGTCATAATAGACTTAATTCAACACAGCGGAAATAAAAACATAACATAACAACTTCTACATAGCTAACTTCAGCCTCCTGTTCATCTTCGAAAGCTTTATTCATCCACCTACTAAAACCTAAAAATCCTCAACCTTTACCCTAATCAAATCAATTTGAGGACCCGAGAGTTTTAGGGGGAAATCATAAACTTCAATTCAGAAATAAAGCCTAGTTTGAATAATACTATACATATCGGTTATTTGATATTAAATGAAACCACGCCGCTTAGCGGAACGTGTTTCCCCTCACTAATATTCTTTTAAAATATATCTTTTGCTAATCTTAATCCTACAACCAAAACTGGTTAAAACAATAATGTAATATCATGCAAGCATATAAATGAGGTAACAAATGGACTATCTATCAGAACAATATAGTTTTATTTGGCTAACTACTAACCTTTGGTTGACTCGGGCTTACTTGACAAAACAAACAAATAGTCTAACTTCTGTTTGATACTCCTATTTTGGATGGTCTGCCCCTAGCTTACTTCTCTAGGGTCAACTGATCCTAATGGTTTTGTGGGCTCACCAATAACATATCCTCGCTCTGTATATTCCATTCTGTGTGTAACATCATTTTAGTCTTACCTATGACAAAGCCCTACACACTGCAATTTTGGACTATATTAGCTTGGGGCTAATAGCTAATGTGTAGGGCATGACCCTATACCGTCTCATCTGGTATTTTAATATTTGAGTAATTTTAATTAGTGTCAACTACACATACATTTTTCTCGAAAACCTTTTCTTTTAGATTGATTTAAACCTCTAAATCATTATTTAAACAAGAAAAATATATTTTATGCTTTACTAAAATCACCTTGCCATGTTATATATACTTTACACAAAATTTGTTGATGAAACATTTAACTTTGAAAGTACCCCTTTCGATTGAAAGTATCCCTTTCGATACAGGTAAACATTTAGGCCGAAAGACCAAAACATACCTTTGAAAACCACTCCTAATAACCTTTCGAAAACATTCAAAACCACTCTTTCGAAAGCCTTTTAAAACCTTAAACGTCCTCTTTTTCAAAACACTTTAAATATACCTTTGGAAACCTTTCGTTTATAACCTTTCAAAAACATTGACGAACCACCCCATCGAAACCTTTTTCTTAAACCTTTCGAGAGCCTTAAATCCTTTTCATAAAATCAAACTTTTCGAAAGCATTTGGCTTCAAGTAAAACATGTGGAATACCCTTTCGAAACCATTTAAAACTGTACCTTTCAAAACCTTTGGGTTTATCTTTCAATAGAACAAAAGAGTCATAAAACAACTAAGTTGAAAGCACTCTTTCGAAAACAATTTTCTAAGTAAAGAAGTGATGGTGTCAAAACCAATCCTTCAAATGTATTGGAGAAGTAGCTTTGGTTTTAAAACAAGGAAACCCTTTCGAAGGAATCGCTTCGAAAGGTATGATGCGGCAGCAAGGGGTTTCGGTCCCTTCAAAAGAATTCACTTAAAACAAAGGCACAACCTATTTCGAAACCATTCCTTTAAAATAATTTGATCCAGGAAGAAGTTAACCAAGTTGAAAGCAAAAGCAAAGTAGGAGCATTTTCAGTTAAAAACAAAATAATGCTTAGACTCCTTCGGAACCCCTTGTCTCAACTCTATACCTTTCGCCTATGCCCAATCCACTACGTACCAAAGCTTTTGATACCATGTGTATTGGTTTCAATGGTCATGGAGGCGAGAGTATTGGGTTGAAATATAGATGCTGAAAGAGGCAAAACATGTAAAAAGCATGTTTAAACTGATTTTTAGCTTTTTAAAGTAGTTCTTTTCAGCCAACCTGCCTTATTTTTAGAAACATGATTGGTTACTAATTTCTTTTCTGAAGTAATTCCGAAATTTCAAAAATAAACAAATTAAATTATTTACAAAATACCCTACTCCTTTTCTAGTTATATAAAACATTTAATTCCTATACCTTAAATAATTTTATATACCTATTAAAACACTTAGGAAAAATCTATAAAAATTTCTACAACTCATTTTAAATATATTTCCTAACATATATTAATTTATGACCTAAATAAAACATATATTAGCTGTAATTAATTTTAAACCCAAATAATCATTTTCTTCACTAGAAAATTAATATTAAATCCACGTTAATTCAAAAAATTATGAAAATTGAAACCCATCTCTGAAATACCATTTTTGATCATATTCTAAAATCACAAGGCATTTGGATGTAATTTAATAGGATTTTCACATTAAAACATATCATAGAATCTATACGAATTTTCATAAATCATCAATGAGCATATATATCCATTTTCACAATGAAATACATTGAAAAATCTTGCAAAAATATTTGGACTTAATCTAAAACTGAAATCAATTATAAACATGAGATGTAGTCATTATTCACATTTAGCTTGAGATTAAGGAGTTGAGATTTAATCTTGGATATAGTTGGTTAACTTCTTCCTCTTGAAATCTTCTCTCTCTTGTTTTCCTAATGGTGGCTGGACTCTTATGTTTTTGTTTATGATAATGAATATGTAAAATGAATGTATGTGAGGGTTTAGGGTATAAGGATATTACTTATTCCTATATTTCCCTTGTCTTCTTACCCTAGCTTAATTCATTTTAATTCCCATAGTTCATTTGTTTAATAGGCACGGCTACCCTCCAGATTCATAAATCTCAATCCCTTAATCATTTTACATTATTTCGTTTAATTTTACTAATTAGATGTCCTAAATAATGTTTCTAAGAATTAGGGTCGTTACAGACTCCCCTCCTTAAAGAATTTCATCCTCGAAATTACGATAAGGTACACATACAAATCAATCGTAAAGGTAAAACATACCATCAAACAAATCAAGATGAGCGTCTCTAATCCTGCTTTCAGTCTCCCAAGTACAGTTTCTCTCATCATCGCTCCACTGGACTTTAACTGATATGAATGTCTTGTTTCTTAGCCTCTTCTCATCTCTCGCGACTATCCGAACTGGTTTTCTAACTATAGTTATATTTGGCTCTACTACTAAGTCTTCAAACACAGTCGATGCTATAGTAGTCTACGGGTCTCTAATACACTTCCTTATATGAGAAATATGGAAAACATCATGGACTTTTGGCAAACAATTCGGTAACTCTACTCTATTTTCGAGTTTACCGATCCTTCCTAAAGTAGGAAATGGTCCTACAAATCTCGGTGAAAATTTCCTTGACCATCCAAATCTCATTACGCCTTTCATCGGTGATACCTTGATAAAAACATGATCTCCAACAGAGAAATCTAAGTCTTTCCATTTCTTATTAGCATAACTCTTCCACCTAGACCAAGCTTCCTTCATCCTAGCTCGAATCAATTCCATCTTTTATGCAACTTCTCCAACTAAATTTGGACCAAGAACCAACCAATCCCTGGTCTTTAACCAACAAACTGGAGATTTGCATGGCCTTCCGTACAAAGCTTGAAACGTTGCTATCCCTATACTAGCGTGATAGCTGTTGTTATACGAAAACTCGACTAAATGTAGATGGTATTCCGATGATCCTCCAAAATCTAACACACGAGCTTGTAACAAATTTTCCAAGACTTTGTTAACTCTTTCTGTTTTCCCATCGGTCTGTGGATAGTAAGTGGTACTCATCTTGAGGTTGGTACCTAAGGTACCCTGTAGACTCTTCTAGAACTCACTAGTGAACAAGGAATCTCTATCACTTACTATACTACTATGAATCCCATGTAGTCTAAATATATTCTTTGTAAACAACTTGGATAAACGGGTGTCGTCCTAGTTGATTTAACAGGAATGAAATGGACAATCTTGGTCAACTTATCCACTATGACCCATATACTTTCATTTCCTCTATTAGGTCTTGGAAACCCATCTATAAAATCCATAAAATAGAATCCCACTTCAATACTGGAATATCTAATGGCTGAAGTACACTTGGCTTCTGATGTTCGACCTTTACCCGTTGACAGTTCAAACACTGCTTTAACCATAAGCCTACTTCCCTCTTCATACCTTCCTAAAAAAAATCCTCTTCATGTCTTAATACATCTTAGTTCCTCCCGGATGAAGAGTGAACTTCCAATGATGACATTACTCTAAAACTTCCTTCCTAATGACTCCCACATTTGGAACACACGGTCTTCCTTTCTTTCTCGACCACCCATTCTGGACAAGACTAAAATCCTTCAAGTCATCGCTCTATATTCCATCCCTTAAATTTTTGATCTGCTCGGCTAATATTGGGTCCTCTCCTTGCTTATAAGTAACCCTTTCAATTATCACTGGTCGAACTTCTAAACATGACAACACTACAGTCTCCGCACTAGGACTACTCTTAGACCTCCACTATACTCTGCATGTAGTCAATGCTTCCAAATCTTTCCACTCAACAATCATTGCTAACAATACATTCTAATGTTTTTTGCTAAGTGCATCCGCAACCTTATAACCTTTTCCTAGTGTGTGCTCAATTCCAAAATCATAAGTAGCTATAAATTCCAACCACCTCTACTGTCTCATATTTAGTTGTTTCTAAGAGAATAAATACTTCAACGTCTTATGATCCATGTATAGCTCGAATCTTTGGCCCAAAATATAATGTCTCCACACCTTCAATGCAAAAATCACCGTAGCTAATTCCGAAACGCGAGTTGGGTACCTAATCTCTTGCGATCTAAGCTGTCGAGATGCGTAGGCAATCACTTTACCTCTTTGCATTAACACAACTCTCAACCCAGTTCCACAAGCATCTTTATATACTACTAAGTACTGATTCCTTTTTGGAACAACTAACACATATTCATTAGTCAATAAGTGTTTCCGCTTTTGAAATGTCTCCTCACACTTATCGGTCCAAACAAACTTCACTTCCTTTCGTGTTAGCTTGGTCATCGGTGCTGCTATCTGCGAAAAGTCCTTAATAAATCTTCGATAATACCCAGCTAATACAAGAAAACTCTTTATCTCAATCACTATCTTGGGTGTCTTCTAATTATTCACCTCTTCAATCTTAGTCAGATCTACAGACAATCCTTTCTTTGAGACTACATGACCAAGAAACTTCACTTCCTTCTTCCAGAAACGACACTTCGAAAACTTTGCCTACAACTGATACTGCCTCAATTTCTCAAGCACCACTCTAAGATGAACTTCATGCTCCATTTCATCCTTAGAGTATATCAAAATATCAGTAATAAATACCAATACAAACCTATCCAAGTTCTCTCGAAAAATTAGGTTCATCAAATCCACAAAGAATGCTGGAGCATTAGTTAGTCCGAATGGCATCACTAACCATTCATATGATCCATACCTGGATCTAAACACTGTCAATGGAATATGACCCTCTTCTACTCTAAGTCGATGGAAACATGTTGCTAAATCCAACTGAGAAAATACTTTGGCTCCACTCAACTGATCGAACAAATCATCAACTCTAGGCAACAAATATCGATTCTTTATCATCTTCCATTCAACTTACGATAACCGATACATAACCTTAATGATCTGTTCGGCTTCTTAGCAAACACTATGGTTGCTCCCCAAGGTGAGCTACTTGGCCTTATAAATTTCTTGCCTTCCAGATCCACCAACACTTTCAACTCCCTTATCTCGGTAGGTGTCATCCTGCTTGGCGATCTACTCAGTGGTTCTGCTTCAGGTATTAAACCGATCTGAAACTCAATTGCTCTTTTTGGTGGCTACCCCACTATAAGTTCGAAAACATCCATGAATTATCTAACCACAAAAACTCAATTCAACTCATCTTCTACCTCCGAAACACCCAACAAAGCATTTACCTCACAACCAGGGTTTTCTACGGTATATGCAGTCTGATTGCTATAGTCAGGAAGTCTAAGCGATATTTTCCTATCATTGAAAAATATCCTATCATCGTACTTACTTAACCAATCCATACCCAAAATAATGTTGGATCATAGGTTTTGAGTGCTGACAAGATACAATAATTCTCAAATCTACGACTATGACGACATCTGGACATTTCAACTCAAAATATTGTTTCATCTTTTTATATATCTTAGCCAGAGTCAATAAGTATATAGAGAGTCTAGTCTAGAGCTTTGTTAAAACTTTCCTCAATGTTCTTTACTCACAAATTCATATAAAACCTGCATTCGTTTTATATATTTCATACACACACATAAATAGTTTTGTTGCTCAGAAATAACAGCACTCAGTCGACTGACTGACTGCAAACAATCGACTGAGTCTATATAGAAAAGTTTTTATAAAAAACTGACCAGTCGACTGAACAAACCAGGTTAATCGATTGATTCTATGCAAATTTTTGCACATGGTTTGAATTCGGTCGACCGACCAAGCATGTTCAGTCGACTGAAAACTGCAATTGCCAATTTTTTGAATAGACACTTCTTTTGATCAAGAGTTATCTTCTTCCCGAATGGATAAATCTCTTAGTTATTAACATATACCTATTACCAGAGGCCATAACTCTTTATACGTTAAATAAACACTCAAGAATCATTATCAAGTAACTTAATTTTCTAATCTCTCTTGATCTATAGTGCTTTGCAATCTTGAGTTCAATATTCACAAACACTCATACGATCATTGCTTATCAATTCACTTCTATATTCTTCAAGCAATATTAATCTTCCTAATCTTCATACACGCACAATTATACATATCAATTTTGAGGAAAAGATTATAGGAAGGGTGTACTAAGTGACAAATCCATGTTATTCAGAACACACAAAGTCAAGTTAAAACCAGTCTGTAAGAAAGTCCTATTCGGTTGCTCAGGCGGTCAAGTCCTGTTCTATTGCTTAGGCGGTCAAGTCATGTTTGGTTGCTGAGGCGGTGTAATACCTATACCTTCGGCTTAAGTGAGGGTTGCTAGCTATTATTCCAGAAGGAGTCTGGGACTGAACATAGAATGAGAGTTCGAACCAGTATAAAAATATCATGTGTCATTTACTATTTACTTTTGTTTTTATTCCACACTAGTTATTTATTATATTCCATATTACTCGATCCTATAGCACAGTCACTTTCAAATAATTTCGAACCCTACGAAATCAAACACATGCAAACTGAAAACAAAAGTATAGCCTAACAAATCAAACTTTAGGTGGTCACGCTTCATCCTAAGTGTTTCTTCCCTCCTATCAGATTTGCAACACTTAAGGAAGTAACTAGGTATGAGGCTTTTAGGTTAAGCTTATCTACCAAACAACAAGATGCAAAAAGAATGCGATGCACCAGTATCAGATAGAATGCTAACTGACATACCATAAATCAAAAGCGTTCCCCTAACACAGCTTTTCCTTTTTCCTCTGTTGTTGGCCTCGAGGTAGCTAGCTCCAATGCAAATACCTTTCCCTTCCTATCCTTAGCAAGCTCCTTGCACTGGTTCTTATAATGTTCAATTTGTTCGCAGTTAAAGCACCTGATCTTCTTCTTCCCGATCACCTTCTTTCCATCTCCTAAGCGACATTCATTAGCAAAATGCCCTTTCTTATCACACTTAAAGCAGACAACCTCCGACTTTTCTTTCTTTGCAACTCAACCCTTCTGAGCTCCTTTCTTATGGAAAAACTTTATTTCTGACGCTGCACCACCTAGACTTCCATTGCCTTGTTTCTCTCTAGAAAAGAAAGCATCTCCTCATTCCTCAAAGCCATTTCCACTATGACATCGCATGGATCCCTGATATGCAGTAACATGGCCCTAGCAAGTTCAGGCTTCAACCTCCTGATGAACTTCTCATTTTTCTTAATATTTATATCATCCGTAGCATAGCCATACCTTGCCAACTCCTCAAACTTTGTAGCATAGTCCAGCACAATTAGCTCCCACTGTTCCAACTCAGCAAACTTCCTAAGCATAGTGGACTTCGCAATCTCGAATGTAAACCTTTCCTCAAATCTCCTTTTGAACTCAGCCCATGTTCGTCTCTTCATTAACTCCAATCATAATGTTGTTCCACCAGTACAGCGCTACTCCCCAAATCCATCTAGAAGCAAGCCTCCACTTCTGCTCATCATTGAGCCCTATGTTAGCAAAAATCCTCTCATAAGCAGCCAATTCTGTAGTTCGATTGTGTCTTCAGTAACAATAAATGGCTTTCCTCCCAACTGAGCATAATCTCTATGCAGAATAGCATAGTTGTTGACCATTGGAGCTTCCTGAACTCCTCCTTCAACTACTCCGAAAACAACACCCGCCCACACCATGTTGCCAAAGAACTGATACATTGCTCCCATGTCAACATATGGGACCCCAATACCCATATTTCTAGCTTGTTCCTGACCTTGGTTCCTTCTCGTATTTTGTCTGGTATTTCCATTTGTTATGATGCTACCCCTTCAAGGATAACTCTTCCACTTCAAGCGTCCATATCTATATTCAAACCTCGTAAGATACATAAAATAGCCTAAGAGAGATAGGGAACTAGAGATACCGTGTATATTTATATATAGCAAATACAAGTACATTACTATAGCACTATCCCCATACCCAGATCTTATCTCTAATTTCTTAGGATTATGTTTTCAAAATTCATTTTAGTTTAAAGTTTTTCATAAACCTATGCTTTGATACCAAGTTGTAACATTCTCTATTTGAAGGCCCGACGCTAAGCACTACAGATGCTATAGCCATCCATAGTATTAATTTCTGATGACCAAATACGGTAATGCTAATGGTATCCATTATATCAGAAGCACTTGAATATGAAAAAAAAATCATTACAAATAACACATTTCTAATTACATTTCAAAACACATTTTATATCCAAGTTACATAATTCCAAACACTTCCTAAGTTCAGATCAAATATAATTATTACAAAATACGCCAAGAGCGACATATGAAGATGCCCTCTTGGTTGACTAGAGTACTAAATAGTCATAACATACTTAAAGCAACATAGCGAAAATAAAAACATAATAACTCCTACATAGCTAACTTCAGCCTCCTACTCGTTTTCGAAAGCTTTATCTGTCCACCTACTAAAACCCGGAAATCCACAACCCTCTGCCTACTCAAATCAATTTTAAGCACCCGAGAGTTTAAGGGGAAAAACATAAACTTCAAGTCAGACATAAGCCTGGTGTAATAATACTATACATATCGGTTATTTGATATTAAGTGAGACGATGCCGCTTAGCTGAACGGTTTTCCCCTCACTAATATCCTTTTAAAACATATCTTTTGCTAATCTTAATCCTACAACCAAAACTAGTTAAAACAATAATGCAATATCATGTAAGTATATAAATCAGGTAACAAATGGACTATATGTTCGAACAATATAGTTTTGTTTGGCTAACTACTAACCTTTGGCTGACTCGGGCTTACCAGACGAAATAAAAAAATAATCTAAATTCTATTAGATACTCCCCTACTTTATGGTATGTCCATAACTTACTTCTCCAGGGTCAACTGATCCTAAAAGTTTTATGGCTCACCAATAATCTATCCTCACTCTGTATATTCCTTTCTGTATGTAACATCATTTTAGTCTTACCTGTGACAAAGCCTTACACACCGGAAATTTGGACTAAATTAGCTAAGGGCTAATAGCTAATGTATAGGGCGCGACCCTATACCAGTCCCATATGGTATTCTAACGTCTGAGTCATTTTACTTAGGGTCAACTACCCATAAATGTTTCTTGAAAAATTTCTCTTTCAAATTGATTTAAACCTTTAATCATCCTTTAAACAAGGAAAATATACTATGCTTTACTCAAATTGCCTTGCCATGTTATATATACTTTACACAAAACTTTTTTGATGAAAACATCTAACCTTTGAAAGTATCCAATTCGAATCCACTTTAAGTACCCCTTACAATATAAGTAAAACCTTAGGCCGAAAGGCCAAAACGTACCTTTCGAAACCACTCCTAATAAACCTTTCGAAAACATTCAAAATATCTCTTTTAAAAGCCTTTTAAAACCTTAAAGATCCTCTTTTCATAACGCTTCAACATACCTTTCGAAACTGTAACAACCCAAAATTTAACTCATAATAATTAATTAGTTAGTTAATGAAATAATAAAATAACTTTGTGAAATTATCAGAATTGAGCCATAGAGTTTCACCATTGTGTCCGTGGTAATTTTCCGATCAATTTCCATATATAGGATGACAGAATCCGAGCTTATATAAGCAAGTTACGGATTAAAAATAAAACAAGAAAAGAAAATAATATGGGCTAGGTTGACTGGCCAGTCGACCTAGGCACCAAGGCGGTGGACCGCCCAGTCGACCTGCCTACAACATTGGAACAAAGTAAATTTTCTTCGTTCCAGAACGTTCGTACACGTATTTTGCGTTATTTAGCTTCATTTGGTCCTTTCGTTCTTGCATCCGATGGCTCTTATTTAGCTTTTACTGTGGTTGCATCCTATTTAATCCCCAAATCTTGTGGTCTCAGATCCACTTCTAACCCTATAAATAAGACCCTAGGCCAACACTTTTTCTCATTCTAAGATTTTCTCCAATTGGGTTCATCTTTTCAGGAAGGACCCTAAGCGGAATAATTTTCCAAGGAGATTTTTAAATTAAAATATTTAACAACCCCAAGTTGATCCGGGAAGGCCTAAAGGGAATCGCTTAGGAACATAGATGAGTGACTGTAATTATTTTAAATTTCTTTAAGTAATTTAAAATAATACATTTCCAATAGTTATAGTTTTACTACGATTTTTGGAATAAAATTTTTAGTAGTTTATTTACAGTTTTTAGAATTATTTTCACTCTATTTCTTTTAGATAATTTTTCCAATTAATTTTAGTTTATTTCTGTTAATTATAGTTTTTCTACTTATTTACAGTTTAAATGCAGTTTTGAAATTTATTTACCATTGTTCATGCTTTATTTACATCTTTTCCTACGCTTTGGATTTACTTCTATTTCAGTTTTCTTCTATTTCACCTTTTTCTTCGCAAATGGACTAGAATAGTTTAAATGGGAATATGGATTAAATTATAAGAATGTTACAATAACAAAAGATAAGATGTAAAGTGTAAAGACTATAATAAAAATTAAACTGAACTGAAATTGAGCCAAATTATAATATTAATTTTAGAGTTGGTCTAATTAAAGATAATCGGCCTAGTTATAATTTGGAATTATAACTAAAAAGAGTATAAGATGAAAGGAGCTTATTTTCACACTAACCTTGAGCTAAGTAATAAGCATGATTATAACGTAGGTTACAATAAGAAAAATAACGGAATGAGGTTCATTTTAAGACATAGGATAAATTAGCAAGAAAAGATAGTGAAGATAATAATAAAGGCTTATTTGAATAATTAATCTAAGTTAATAAGCAAAGATGAAAGTAGGACTTGTACCAAAAAGCATTCTTTTTAGGCAAAATGGTGGTCTTACATTAGCCTGAAGTGAGATGAGGGCACGCTTATGCTAATAATGGTAGTACTTGGTCAAATAGAAGTCCAAATCACGATGGATTTGGACAAGGGGTGCAACTAGATATTGTTTGGATGACGGGCCAGTAAGAACAACATTTCCCCTATTTTTCTATGGATACAGTGTTTCACATAATCCTGAAGTGAGATGATAGGCACGCTTATGCTGGAGCTTGAGGTAATAAGAAGACCCAATAGGTGGAACAAAAGGTAACGCGAGCTTGGTGGTGGTCACGCGTGCGACTTCCAGTGATGGCTCATAAATCATTACGAGTTTCAAGAGCTTAAGTATGTGTGCCTTTCGTAGGCACCATTGCCTTCTGTGTAGTGAGCTATGTAACATCTAGTCCACAATAATTACTTTGTGCATCTTTTATAGAAACCATTGTACTTTGTGCGTCTTTCGTAGATTCCATAACCTTATGTGTAGGGAGTTACATTGTGTCTAGTACGTAGTAAGGTCCATGGAGTAGTATGTCGATCAAAGGGTAGAATTAGGATTTCAGCCTACTTATAGGATTAGGAATTCGACCTAATCAAAGCAGTTAACAAATACAAGTGCAAACAATCAAATTTAATCAATTACGTTAATTTAGTAATTCGCATTTATTTCCATCTTTTTCCCTTTTCTTCCTATTCTCTTTGTTTCCTTTATATATACTAGAACTGTTGCAAGTTCTATTACTTTTACTTTGCTTGAAGATTCTAGTAATTACTATCATTCACCAGATTTTTAGTTTGACTGACTCCTTTACTTTCCCTTTTCCTCGCATAGACAATCAGGGGCAAGGAAGATAGACTGCAGCGTCTTGGTGACTTGGAGACCCTATCATGTATTCCTTCTTTTCATTTCTAGCCTTTTGTTCTTTAATTGTACAGGCCCTGTATTGAAGGAAAGTTTGTGTTTGTACTCTATTTTTTCTGATGAGACTGAGAATTTATTTTCATATGACAACTGTATTTGGTATCTGGAACATATGCGATTAGTGTGAAGTATCAAATTTTAAAATCACTTGTTGTTTTTAATTACTTCCACTGTGCTATTATCTATCTATTTTGTCTTGTGAATCTTAGTATCTGTTAGCTTTAGTTATGCCTACAATGCATCACAGCTTTTAGTATGTCCTTTTGGTTATACTAAGGGGTGTGGGGTGTTATAGTTGGTATCAGAGCGAGGTAACAAGATTCCTAAAAACTTGTTTTAAAAATAAAGTATTTTTCCAAAGGTAGCCTATTTTTAAGTAGCACATCTTTTAACTAGAAGTATTTTTTAGAAAGACACTCTTATTATAGAAATATTTTTTCAAGTATAAAAGAGTTTTTATAAATACCCCCTAAAAAGTTCAGTTCGACCTTCTTTCGATTCTTTCGAGCCTAAGTTTCCTTTTCTTTGCATAATACTGCTGACTGGTTCCGTAGGGCTACGGTACCAGAGGTGCAAGGGTAAGTGCCCAATACTACACCAGTAGGTGGAGGTCCATTTAACACCGGTAGGTGAAGGCAGGATGATTTCTGGCATAGAGATTTCGAGTAGGCACGAGCTAGGTTGGAGGTTATGGAGAAAAGGTTTAGGATGTTAGATTTAGGGGACCTCAGAAGTGGATTAATAAAAGCAAGAAATGCAATAACTATGAAAGGGTTGGTCATTACACAAGGGACTATGGAATAAAAAGATGAAAGAGAGGTGTTTCAACTATGGGTAACCCAGTCATCTTAGTAGAGCTTGTCCTTAGAGAATGGATAAGAAAGCAAGCACATTTACGGCATAGGTACAAGCTTTGGATGTAGCACTTTCTAGTAGTAATTCAGATAGAGGTAGGAAAATCTCTTTAGGTGGATTAATCTCTCTTTCTGATTTTTCCATACGGACTCTTTTCGATTTTGGAGCATCACACCCTTTCATTACGAGTTCTTTAGTAGATTGTTTGCACTTAGAAATCTCTTTAGTAGTAGACCCCATTATTGTTCCAACCCCATATAAAGATCAGAACATTTGTCTATGGTTTGTAGGGGTTTGAAAATTTCTATCTTAGGCATGGAATTTGACTGCAACGCCTATGTTTTGGGATTTTCGAGGTATGGGATGATTTTTGGGAATGGTTGGCTACACATATATGGAGCTATATTAGTTTATGAGAGGAGGTTCGTTAGCCTAGAGACATTAAGTGGTATTACTCTAGAGGCTTTTTGCGACCCGCAAGGGTCAATTATGTTGAGCTTCCTTTATTCTCTTGATTCATCATCATCAGAGTTAGATTCAGTTTCTATCATCAAAGATTTTTCCAATGTCTTTGAGGAGGTTAGGGGCGACCCCCTAAGAAAAAGATTAACTTCATGATTTATTTGACTGATAATGCTAAGCTAGTAGCATTACCCATGACATCTAAGGAGAGGAAGGAATTGAGCAAGCAGATCCGTGAGCTTTTGGAGAAAGGATTTATAGGAAGGAGCATATTGGAGTGGGGAGCACCAGTTGTCTTTGTTACTAAGGCGGATGGCTCCCTTCGACTTTGCGTAGACTATGGAGGATTGAATAAGCTCATGAAGAAGAACCGATATCCACTCCCTATGATAGATGACCTATTTGACCAGTTAGTTGGCTCTGTAGTATTCTCTCAGCTTGATTTAGCCACTAGATTTCATCAGCTTAGGTTCACTGATGATGGCATTAATAAGACCGCATTTAGGACATCCGACGGATTCTTTGAGTGGTTGGTTATGCCTATTGGGCTAACCAATGCCCTAGCCTTTTTCATAGATTTGATGAGCCGTGTTTTTAGAGACGTCTTAAATAAGTTCGGAGTGGTTTTCATGAATGACTTTTTGGTGTTTTCCAAAAGTATGGAAAAGCATGCTATCATCTTGAGGATGTTCTTCGTGTGCTCCGCGTTCATGGGTGGAAGGAAAAATTCTTGTAGCGATACTTTTGGCATAAGGAAGTGCGTTTCTTGAGGCATAGAGAAGGTCTACACATAGTAGGAGTTTGAAAAATGGTTTCGTACATTTAGGTTCGGATTTTGGAAAACCAAAGAGAGATTGGCAAAGATTGGAGATGTACAATAGATTCGGTTGATAAGAAAAGAAGAAAGCCCACATGTAGATAATTGTAGAAATTATAATTGTTTCATATAAGTGGATTTAAATGTAGTACCTTAGAATAAATATGTGTATAGAAACAAAAGACTTTAAGAAAGAAATGAGACTTCCAAGGTTTAGGAAGGATACTTCTAGGGTAGTAAGTAGGAAAATCCATTTTATGTCTGACCTAATAAAATGAAATTATTAGAGTTGAAAAGAAGACTTATCAATATTTTTAAAAGTAAATGCAGGGTTTTTGGGAATATGGTAAGAAATTTAAATTGGTCTTTATATGATATAAATTTTGTTAAAAGTGAAATTCTTTTTGAAGAATTACATAACGTATATAGTTCACTAGTTTCTTTGTAAGTAAACAAAAGTTTTAAATATAAAAACCTAAAAAGTATTAAGTATCGGAAATGTAGATTATAACATTTATTGTTGTAATAGATGTTTTCATGAAAATAAAGGGCGCGTAGACTATAACACTAACGTTATAGTAGCAACTCCCAAAAGAAATGTTTTTACCCAATATGTGAGGTTTATTAGTATTTGTTTTTTAATTCATACACTAGTATTTTTTTTGGGTTGAAGTAACAGTGTTTTACGCAACATCTGTTTTGACCCACGTAAAAATGTGTTTTAAAAAAAATTCAAATATAGAAATAAAGTGGTTTGTAAGCACACTAAATATTTAAATAAGTATGATGAAATGTTTCTTGTTATGGATATATTAAAAACCACTTTGAAAATGATTTTTTTTGAAAAGAAAAATGAAAGTTAAATATTAGGAAATTAGTACATTTCATAGAACTGTTTATGGTAAGAGAATATGAATTAAAAATACATTAATCTATTGGAACAAAATGAATAATGATAAAAAAATTCTATGAAACCAAATTATAAATAAAGATGTTTTGTGCAAGTTATAAGGAATAGGTGAAAGAGATATACAAGGTGTGGGAAGCACCGTATTTTGTATAGCCTATTTCGAAAAATTTAAAATAAGTTCCTTGTAATTTCACATGAACATAAAATCCTCTTTTAATGGATTCATAGAAGGTTTTACCATCAGTCGTTTCTCATAAGAGAAAGTAGTTCCAATACATTAAGGTATATAAATGTTAGGTGTAATAAGAAGATGTTTAAAAAAAAGACACATAAGGACATTTTAATGAGAGTTCAAATGATAATGGTTTGGTAAAAAAGTAAATGAGTTTTTGGAAACGAAAAAGTTAGTAAAAGTAAAATTTGAAAATCCAAATTTTTGTAAAAAGCTATAAAAGTCTTTAAAAGAAAAGGAGGAATAAGTTTTAGACTTAAATTTTTGGAAGTTTTCCCCTCTAGGTTTGGGGAACAATGTTAAGTAACCAAGTTTTTTTGAATTTTATTGGAACTTAAAGGTAACACTTTTAAAGACAAAGATTTTGGGATTTGATGTTTTATAAAATTTAGAAACCTTAGTTTTTTTGAAATAAAGTGATAAATACCAAACCAAGCTTTTAATATGCAGTGGATAGGAATCATTTTCTAGATGTAATGGAAAAAGTGTAATGCTATAGCAGTGATTACTTCTAAAAGTAATAATAGAAGTTCCCGCGGAGTGTGTCGGACACTAGTAAGAACCTAGGAATGTTAGTTCATGTGTGCCGACTAAAGGAGAGTAATGAAGTCAAATTAGTAGGATAGTAAGACACACATGGTTGAGAATGAGTATTTTTTATTTTGAGAAACTTGGGAGAGGCATCCTCCTTTAGTGGAATTCCCATATGATAATAGTTTTCAAATTAGCATTAGTAGCACCTTTCAAAGCTCTTTATGGAAGACCATGCAATTCGCCTTCATGTTGCGTAGAGTCTATAGAGAGATTGCTACTTGGTCCCGACATGGTTAGAAAGACTTCGGAGAAGATTGGTTTGATTAGGAGAAAATTTGTATTTCAAATCCTCATCTTTTCGATAACAAGTTTTAGAATTTTCTATTTCCATCTTTAGTTTTGAATAGGTTCATTCCTTTATTATCCTTTGGAAGGGTAGAACTTCGGACTCAATGTATGGTAGGGTTTGATGTAAGCATGTTATTAGAACATGTTATATATGACGTATGCTAGTGATTGCAAGTGTTTCCTAGTGGATGTTATTGATGCATATACTTACACTATGCACTATTATCTTTTAGGGATTGGCCTAACTAGGACACTAGAGCATATACATATGGATGTGTGTGCATTTTATTCTATTTTCCATGATTGCTATAAATGGATGATTTTCACATGATTGTTGCATTTGGATGATGATTGAAGCACGCAAAACTATCAGTTACCAATAGGAATTTTTGCATTCATTTGGATACATAGCACAGACATGATTGCATAAAAGGAGGTCAACTGAATCAGTGGATCGCCTGATCTTTTGCATTAGTCGGGGAAATTAACACTACACTAATGGATGAATGGATGATGGTTGAGTAGTTGGTTGTAGAACTTAGATGAAAACATTAGTTCATTCTTTTATCCTTAGAGATTTTGAGGACAAACTCCCTTAAGGAGAGGAGAATGTAACAAGCCAAAATTTAACCCATAATAATTAATTAGTTAATTAATGAAATAATAAAATAACTTTGTGAAATTATTAGAAATGAGCCACAGGGGTTGCAGCATTGTGTCTGTTGTAATTTTCTGATCAATTTCCATATATAGAATTTCAGAATCCGAGCTTATATAAGCAAGTTACGAATTAAACAATAAAACAAGAAAAAGGAAAAAAAATGGGCTAGGTTGACCACCCGGTCGACCCACCTACAGGTTTGGAACGAAAAAAAAATTCTTCATTCAAGAGCGTTCGTACGCGTATTTTGCATTATTTAGCTTATTCTGGTCCTTCCATTCTTGTATACGATGGCTCCTATTCAGCCTATGATATGGTTGCATCCTATTATCCTCAAATCTAACAGTCTGAGATCTACTTCTACCCCTATAAATAAGACCCAAGGCCTAACACTTTTTCTCATTTTAAGATTTTCTCCAATTGCGCTCACCTTTTCAGGAAGGACCCTAAGCGGAATAATTTACCGAGGAGAAAATCGTTTTAAATTAAAATATTTAACAACCCCAAGTGGATCCGGGAAGGCCTAAAGGGAAGAGCTAAGGACCACAGGTGAACAATTGTAATTATTTTAGATTTCTTTAAGTACTTTAAAATAATAGGGTTTCCAATAGTTGTAGTTTTACTATGATTTTTGGAATAACCTATTTAGTAGTTTATTTACAGTTTTTAGAATTATTTTCAGTCTATTTTTTTTGGCTATTCTTTCTAGTTAATTTTAGTATATTTCTGTTAATTATAACTTTTCGATTTATTTACAGTTTAATTGAAGTATTTAGATTTATTTACTGTTATTCATGCTCTATTTACATCTTTTCATATGCTTTGGATTTTCTTTTATTTTCAGTTTTCTTCTATTTATCCTTTTTCTTCGCAAATGGATTAGAATAGATTAAACGCGCATACGGATTTAATTATAAGAGTACTGAAATAATAGAAGATAAGATGTAAATTGTAAAGATTAATAAAAAAGGAACTGGACTAAATTTGAACAAATTATGATATTAATGTTAGAACTGAACTAATTAAAGATAATTATCCTAGTTATAACTTAGAATTATAACTGAAAAGAATATTAGATGAAAGGAGTTTATTTTCACACGTAGATCTTATGTTAAGTAATAAGCATGATTATAACATATGTTATAATAAGAAAAAGAATGGAATGAGGCTTATTTTAAGACTTAGGATAAATTAATAAGCAAAGATAGTGAAGAGAATAATAAAGGCTTATTTAAATAATTTATCTAAGTTAATAAGCAAAGATGAAAGTATGACCTGTACCAAGCAGCATTCGCTATTAGACAAAATGGTGGTCTCACATTAGCCTAAAGGGAGATGAGGGCAAGCTTATGCTAATAATGGTAGTAATAGGTCAAATAGAAGTCCATATCAAGGGAGATTTGGACAAGGGGCACAACTAGATATTGTTCGGATGGCTGGCCAGTACCAACATCATTTTCCCTATTTTTATATAGACACAGTGTTTCACATAATCCTAAGGTGAGATGATAGGCACGCTTATGCTAGAGCTTGAGGTAATAAGAAGACCCAATAGGTGGAACAACAAGTAACGCGAGCTTAGTGGTGATCACGCTTGCGACTTCCAGTGATGGTTCATAAATCGTTATGAGTTACAAGCGCTTAAATATGTGTGCCTTTCGTAGGCACTATTGCCTTCTATGTAGGGAGCTATATAATGTCAAGTCCACAATAATTACTTTGTGCGTCTTTCGTAGACACCATTGTACTTTGTGCATCTTCCATAAATGTCATTATCTTATGTCTACAGAGTAATATAGTGTCTAGTCCATAGTAAGGTCTATGGAATAGCATGCCGATCAAAGGGTCGAATTAGGATTTCGGCATAATATAGGATTAGGAATTCAGCCTAATCAAAGAAACTAACAAAGACAAGTGCAAACAATCAAAGTTAATCAATTACGTAATTTAGTCATTTGTATTTATTTCTAGCTTATTCCTTTTTCTTCCAATTCACTTTGTTACCTTTATATATACTAGAACTGTTGTAAGGTCTGTTACTTTTACTTTGCTTGAAGATTCTATTAATTACTATCGTTCACCAGACTTTTAGTTTGACTGACTCCTATATTTTCCCCTTTCCCCCCAATAGACAATCATGGGCTAGGAAGATAGTTGGTGCTTCTTAAAGACTTGGAGACCCTATCATGTATTCCTTCCTTTTTTTCCAGTGTTTTGTTCTTTTATCGTACATGCTTTTTATTGAGGGAAAGTTTGTGTTTGTACCCTTGTTTTTCTGATGACACTGAGATTTTATTTTCATAAGGCAATTGTATTTGGTATTAAGAACATATGTGGCTAGTCTGAAGTATTTATAAAGCATTAATTTTTAAATTCACTAACTGTTTTTAATTATTTCCGCTGTGATATTATCTATCTACTTTGTCTTGTAAATCTTAGTCTCTGCTAGCTTTAGTTATACCTACAATGCGCCACATCTTTTAGTGCGTCCTTTTACGTATACTAAGGGGTGTGGGGTATTACAAAAACCTTTGGAAACCTTCCATTTATAACCGTTCGAAAACGTTGGTGAACCACCCCTTAGAAACCTTTCTCTTAAACCTTTCAAAAGCCTTTAATCCTTTACATAAAATCAAACCTTTCGAAAGCATTTGGGTTCAAGTAAAACATATGGGATACCCATTAGAAACCATTTAAAATTGTACCATTCGAAATATTTGGGTGTATCTTTCAACAGAACAAAAGGACCATAAAACAACTAGGTCGAAAGCACTCTTTGTAAAACCATTTCATAAGTAAAGAAGTGATGGTGTCGAAACCAACCCTTCTAAAGTATTGGAGAAGCAGCTTGGGCTTTAAAACTAGGAAAACCTTTCGAAGGAATCGCTTCGAAAGGTAAGATGTGGCAGCAAGGGGTTTCGGCCCCTTCGAAAGCATTCACTTAAAACATAGGCGCAACCTCCTTAGAAACCATTCCTTTAAAATAATTTGACCTAGTCAGAATCTAACAAGTCGAAAGCAAAAGCAAAGGCAAATCATGCGCATTTTCGTTCAAAAATAAAGTAAAGCTTCGACCCCTTCGTAACCACTTGTCTCAACTCTATACCTTTCACCTATGCCCAATCCAGTACGTACCAAAGCTTTTGATACCATGTGTATTGGTTTCAATGGCGATGGAGGCAAAAGTACTGGGTCGAAACATAGATGCCAAAAGTGGCAAAACATATAAAAAGCATGTTAAAACTGATTTTTAGCTTTATAAAGTATTTCTTTTCAACTAACCATCCTTATTGTCAAAACATGATTGGTTGCTAATTTCTTTTCTAAAAGTAATGCCAAAATTTCAGAAATAAACAAATTAGATTATTTGCAAAATACCACTTCTTCTTTTATAAATATATAAAATATTTAAGTCTCATACGTTATAATTAAATAATTTTATATATCTGTCAAAACACTTAGGAAAATTCTATAAAAATTCTCATAAATCATTTTAAATATATTTTATAACATATATTAATTTCTGGCCCAAAACATACATATATTAGCCGTAATTAATTTTAAACCCAAATAACCATTTTCTTCACTAGAAAATTAATATAAAATCCACATTAATTCAGAAAATTATGAAAACTGAAAATCATCTCTAAAATATCATTTTTGATCATATACTAAAATCACTATGCATTTGGATGTAATTTAATAGGATTTTCACATTAAAACATATCATAAAATCTATATGAATTTGCATTAATCATAAACAAGCTTATATATCAATTTTAAAAACAAAAAACTTGGCAAAATCTTGCAAAAATATTTAGATTTAAGCTAAAACTGAATCAATTATAAACATGAGATGTAGTCATTATTCATCTTTAGCTTGAGATTAAGGAGTTGAGATTTGATCTGGGATATAATTGATCAACTTCTTCCTCTTGAAATCTTCTCTCTTGTTTTCCTAATGGTGGCTGGCCTCTTATGTTTTGTTTGTGAGAATGAACGTGTAAAATGAATGTATGTGAGGGTTTAGGGTATAAGGATATTACTTATTCCTATATTGCCCTTGTCTTCCTACCCAAACTTAATTCATTTATATTCCATTTGTTTATTTGTGTAAAGGGCACGACTACCCTCTAGATTCACAAATCTCAATCCCTAAGTCATTTTACATTATTTCATTTAATTTTACTAATAAATGTCCTAAATAATGTTACTAAAAACTAGGTTTGTTACATCAACCATATGCATATTTGAGCTAATTTATATATTTATATATTTTGCATCTATTTTCTCTCCTTATCCCAAATCTCTTCTCAGATATATAATTCTAATGTATGTATATACCCTTTTATACATATCCCTTGGATTAAAAGGACTTGGAGATGAATCAAAGGTTCTCCTTCAGATCTTGAGATTTGGATCATTTTTGAAAGGCGAGTAGGAAATTTTATGGATTGTTATAGTATGAAAATTATCTCTTTGGTGCTTATTTTATTTTTATGTCTAATTAGATAATTGTATATGAGTTATAGGCAATGAATTGAATATGATCTGAATATAATAAATATCGCTCACATATTCTTATTTATGAATTGATTTAGAATTGTTTACAACCCGATCTTGAAATCATACCCAAAATTATGAATCTAGATTATCTATTTGAAGGAAATTTATTCCATATCTTAAATAGGTTGTATTAATAATGTTATAAATTTAATTTATTAGCATAATTTGTTGGAATGTAAACTTTTCTACGTTTGGAATTGATGGAATTTAGATCCGTTTACTTTCCCTTTTAGAACATACAACATTTGATCTAACAAGAAACAAATGCAAATAGAATGAGAAAGAGATGGGTAAAGTATGAATTCATTGTAGTTTACACTGTCTATTTCAGTAATAGAAAGAAATGATTATTCCTTATAATTTCAAACAATGTAACCTTTAAAAGTTAAATCTTTTGTTCCGGGCTAATTTATGGAAATTATAGCGGATATTCTTTTCAGATATGATTCCAATAATTTAACATGAAAATGAATATTCTAGTAAAGATATATAACTAGGACATATTTGGTAAAAGTAAATATTTGTACATAATTTACCATGCTTATATTAATTGAATAAAAAGCTAATAACGAAGTTTGCATGAATATACACGTTTAGGATAATTAACTAATGGGAAAGGAATTTAAAAGGTTGTAACTCCAATAAATAAGGAATAAATACGGGTGTTGCAACAATTTGATAAGGTAAATGGATTAATGGGACTGATAAAAATGGAATATATATAAAAGATTACTAATTTGGATTTAGTAATCATGTCTTAGAAAATGTCCATTAGGATTTTATTGACAAATTTACATTTATGAGCATCAAAAAAAAATTTATGGGTAGATAAATACTTAAGGTAAATCATATTGCCTTAAATAAAAAGGGGATTTGTAAGCAAAGTACAATGTCTACCTAAGATAATATAAATAAAGACTTAGGATTGTTAATTGAACTTAGTAGGTTAGCAATGCGAGGTCAGTAAAGTCACTCGACGGAAGACTGCCCTTCCCTTCGAGGCTACCAGCAGTTGGGTGCATTTATTAATGATGTGAGATATCACTAATTGAATATTAGGCTCAAGTCCTTGAAATCAAACTTAATACACGAAAAGTCCTCCTTAAAAAAAGATTGTAAATTAGGTCCCTAGAATTAAATTACTGAATAATTGCATATATTTATTTAATAATTCAGTAAATAATTGCAATTTTTTTTCAATTATATATAAAAATTGCCTAAAGGTCTGCAATTTTTCAATGAATAATTACGGAAATGTCCGCAATTTTGGATATAATTGCAAAAATATATGCAATTACTCACCGAATAATTGGATAAATGTATGCAATCGTTCAATTATTTAATTCTAGGGACCTAATTTACAAACTTTTTTGGCAAGGATGTTTGGTGTATTTTGAAAATTAATAGGGACTTTAGCCAAACTATCCCTATCACTAATCCTAGGACCCATGACAACATGAGAGATTGGGCCTACTTTCTTAATTGGAAAGTATTAAATAGTCCAAATTCATAACTAGGAGTGGTGAGGGATATCTCCATAGAACTGCTTCTGGTTTAAGGTCTTAAATGGTTGTAGGGTCCACCTCTATCCTAAATGGAAGTATTAAGTAACCTAGCGAGATTCTAAATAAATAAGGATGCCTCTAAAAGGGTTTACTTTAGTGTTGAGGTCATAAGTGGCTGCAGGCCCGCCTCCTTATCGAAGGAAGTAAACTAACAAGATTTCATGTTTATAATTAAAGAGTGATAGTGAATATCTCGAGAAGGGTTCGCTTAAGGTTTGGTGTAACGACCCGTAAATTATGGTGGTTTTATTAATTTAATTAATTGAATTTTTTTGAAATTTGAAATAAAAATTTAATATTTGAAACGTGTCTAGTTAAACATAGCAACTGGTAAATTTTCATCTGAAATATGAAAGTTTATTTTCGTGCGTAATTTTATTTCAATTTATCAGTTAGGAATTGATGAAGATAAAATGTTATCGAAACCTAAATATTTTTATATATAAAAATTCTAAATCATCTTCTGACTGAGACGTCATTTTTCGTTTTTTCAGATTCGGGCTTCTTTAGCTCCGTTGATCTTATTTTTCTTTGTTTTTGCTGCATTTTCGCCAGTAGAAAATTCTTGTTTTTATAATTCAATCGTATCACTGATATCTGTATACCGTTTTGATCATCGTATCGTACTGACTCCCATAGTATATTCGTTTGTGTGTTTGGAGTCTGAGTGACAATGGAAGTTACGAAACGATTTCATATCGGTATTTGCTTTTAAAACTTTTCGAATTCTTGACCTCCCATCTACCCAACAGTTGAATGCATTTATGTCTACTAAATTTTCGTGCTTGACCTTGGGTTTCCACTGGTTTCAATGTTTTAATCGGTTCAATACATTCTTGGCTAGCTCTTTCATAATTGATTTCGTTAGATCAAATCAACAGTTTTATTGTAAAATATACAAAGCTTTCTATTTTCGTGCATTGTGCCGTTGCCTATTCCTCTCCCAACTTTTCCTTTAGCTGTTTCCCAATTTTTTTTACTTTTCCCCATGATGGCCACGCAACCATGCCTCACCGTCGTCCACACCCTCATGGCCAGCAAGCCCTCCTCATCGGCCTCTCCTCCCCTCCGTCTTCTCTCCTACCTCAAAACCGCATCAGCCTCGTTGCTTTCTACAACTGTTTTCCCTCTCCCGCATAACCAAACAAGCAACCGGACGCGAGCGGCCCCACACGCCCTTCCATTTCTAGCCGAGTTCCTCCTGAAGCCGACCACGTCTCAGCCCCTCTCCCCTCGCTATAGCCCGTTCATTGCTTTGGTATGGTTATGATCAGCCTGTTCTATTTTACACTGTTTTATATTTTGTTTTGAGAGTATATATAAGTAATAGTTGTATTATCTGTTATGCTATCTTACCCTTTTGATTTCTGTTTTCGTTAATAAGCTATGTAGTAATAATAATAAACTATATATACATGTTATATTCGTTATGTAAGCTGTAATAAGTTAGTTTATATATTCAAGTTTATATATATCTTTATATATAAGTATATTTTAGGTGTTTTCAAGTGCAGTTTTCAAAACTTACAGTCATATATAAATTGATACATACTATGGTTGTCTGTTGTTTTAATTTCATGACAGATGCGTATTATATGTTTAAAGGTATACGATCCTATTACATACATATATATAGTTTTTGATATAATTTTTTTTTAAGATTGTCAAATGAATTTGATCTACATATGCCTATTAGTTATATTTTCAGGATCTGCACGTATTGTAGCCTTATGTTCTGTTAATCTGTTTACTTAGTTACGCAACATCTTGAAACAGTTTTATAATAATTAATACAATGTTATGGATATATATATATATATATATATAGCTAGCCAGGTTTAGTTATAATATGTAATGGTTCATATTACTATTTATACAATATATATATATATATATATATTTGTGTGTGTGTGTGTGTGTGTGTGTATTAGTGTGTATGATATGCTTAATATAAAAGTGGAATACTTGGTTACACGTTTATTCAATGTATATATGTTTGTTTTGAAAATAAAATGTTGGTATATATGTAATGAGTACAATGCTTGGCACATATAATTGTTAACATAATGTTTGGGTCTACACAACTGTTTACATATATATATATATATATATAATTGTTCGCATGTACATTTTCTGCCTTGAGGGAAAAGGGAATGTTTGTTCATTTATACACTGAAGTGAGTATATGTTCAGAATCTATATGTATGTTATGACAAGATAAGGTTATATTGAAATGTTAATATCAGGTGAATATAAGTATTTATTTCAAATAAATTATGCATATATTTTGTATACGTGTTTAAATTTAAAACAACGATTTGAAAACACGTATATATTTCAATATAATATTGTCGAATGTAGGATATGATTTTTATATACCAGTTCACTTTTATCAAATTACCTTCATAAATCCTATTCTGATTTGATTTGTCCCCACTGATTCCTATCTCCCAGCTTGACGGTCAAATTCGTGACAATCAGTTTTGATCATTGAATCCGTGCCGATTTTGCTTCACTTGGATTCGTGATTCAATTTCAGTGTACCCATACCACCTTCTGTATCCTCTAACCTCGAAAGGTGAGCAATCACTCATAATTAATGTTCTTTTATTTATTAAATTTGATTTCAATTGAGACGACAATTGAAATATGCTGCTGTTAGTTATTTACATTGTTATATATATGCTATTACATGTATATGTTCTTCTATGACATCTGACACCATTATCTGTTATTTATATTGATGATACATGCCTGTCATATTATTATTATACATGTTATCACTCTGCAAGTACCCTGTTTGTATAGAATTCCCTATGGGTTGAAATGATATACACCCGAACGATCTGCAGAATAGAAGAAAATCGTTATGGATTGAAATGATTAATCCAAGCGATTTTCATTTGAAATGAATTTGGGATTACGGGTTGAAATGATATATATACCCGTATATATTTAATTTATGGATTGAAATGACAAATATCCGTATCACCTGAACATAGGATAGAAAATTATATACAGACACCGTCGGTCTATATATATAAATATTTTGAAAATGATTTCTATGGTTTTGGAAAGAAACATATGGTTTTATATAAATATTGATTTTTAATATTGTATAAATGATTATTTTATATGTAGTAAAATACTTGATTTTAAGCTATTAGTGAATTTGATATATATATATATATATATATATATATATATATATATATATATATATGGAATTATCAATTCTTGTTTTGAAATGTTTGAATATTTAATGCTTGAAAGTATTGAAATTGAAATGGTTTATTTTTGTGGTAAAAATCTGTATTTGAAATCGATATTGTTTGAAATGGTTTATTGAGAAACTGAAATAACTTAAATTTGATGATTTGGGATTTGATTAAATTTGAATTTTGGAAATTGAGTTGATTTGAATTGATTTATGAAATTTGAGAAAGCTATTTTATTATATAAGGTATTTCAAATTATATTTAAAACTATTTATATATGTTACTTTATAAATTTATTTCATATAAACTATTTTAATATAAATTATTTTAATATAAACTATTTTAAATTATAACTATTTTATATAAACTATTTTAAATTATAAACTATTTTATTATATATACTATTATTTATATTTAAACAGTTAAGTAGGAAGTGTTATGATTCCAAACATTATGATTTCTAAATTTTGATTTCCAAAGTATTATGATTAACATAGTGTTTGATGAAAGAATGTTGTTTAAATTTAAGTAAATTATTAAATCAATTTTTGAAATTATTTAATAATTAAATAAAATTGAATTCTTTAATAAGTGAAATTGAGTTTCGATAATAATTAGGTTTGAAATTTGTTTAAATTAAATAAGTAAATAAGTGAAATTGAATTTCTTTAATAAGAAATAAAATGTGATTGTTAGAAATTAATTCGAGACTTGTAATTTAAAGAATTTAATTTGACGAATTTAATTTAATTCAATTCATAAGTTTTGATATAGTGTAGGTAAACTTAAGTGATTGATTTAATGAATTGGAAATTCAATTGGAATTATTTTGAAATGATAAATTTACTTAATTAAATGATTACTTAATGAATCCATCAATGAATTTAAATTGCTTGGAATGTTAAATTAAATTAATGAAACCTATATATGAATTTAAATCAATATTTGAATTGTTTTAAATAAAAATTGAAGTTGAATTATAGAGTTTTGAAATGGTTAATTTGGAAGTTTTGAAACGTAAATTATAGAAACTGATATAGAAAGACGAATAAAATGTTGGCTTTCCAATTCTAAGTGAGATTGAAATTAATTTGGTTTTTTTGAAATTTATTAAATGACTAATCGGTGAATAATCACGAAACTTATTAAAGAAACCAGGATCGGTTATGGACATACTCTTTGTCTAAATCGAAAACCACTTTAATAACTATACGCGGAGTGTGATCCAGAATGAAGTGGTTGGAATGATGTACGTGATGACTGAAGAAAGAGAACGAAAATGGATAGCCTTGACACTTGTATTAAATTGGAAATGACTAAAACAGGAGCCGTGCCGGGCCAAATGGCGTTAGCCACCTCGAGCGAACACACTTCTTCGTAAACTACTCATTACTTGTTATTGATTGGTGTGCACCCTTGATTTGAGAGTGTTGTTTCGCGGTGTTGCGGTCATTGCGGCGATGCGTTCTCACCAGTCCGGATCAAGCAAACGGTTGTTTCACTACCTTGGGTATTGCCTCATGTGACCTGTCATACTCGTATCCCTATACGCGACCACTACGATTTGTTTTGTGTTATACCTATGGAGTACCTGATATTCCACGAGTTTACGGTGGAGTTTACAGTGCTGTATAGACTATAACGTTTATATAAAATGCGTTAAGGGGGATAATGGTAACGCCTTAACGCTATTTTGATACTTTATATTACTGATAGACATTATCTACTTAGCGTATACTACTACATAGTAGATAGTTTAACGGATCCTTAGAAGATGGTTATCCCAAACATCCTTTGAGTTACTTGTATTTCAGTTGTTATTTCACTTGAGTTGGATTTATTGATATAAGAATGTTAATCCTAACTCGAGTGTTTTGTGTTTTGCTTTATGCTCGGGTCAGACGGAGTGTACCAGTTTTCGAGACTCACCTTTTGAGTTGGAGCTTCGCTTGGAGATCTAGCTATCTGTCCAGCTTTTAGATATTCAGTTTATTCCAGTGTTGTATTCTGATATTGTATTGACTATTGTATTCGAGACTTCTATTGTATCTTATTTAACTCTATTATGTATATAGTAGCTTAATGAACTACCATCTCTTGTTTTCGCTGCATTTATTACTCTGTGTCTGTGATCTATGATTATTTATTTACTGTACATGCTGAGTTTTGCCAAATAATAACTTACAATATGGTATTTTGAGCAATTCAATTCCGGCATGTTCGGATACGAATGGTTGAAAATATCAGGTCGTTATATTTGGGGTCTTAAGTGACTGAAGGGTTCGCCTCTTTCCTATAAAAGAAATATTAAGTAGCCCCATGAGATTTCCAAGTAGTGTCAACGAGATAGTACTAGTGAGAAGTCTGCCTTAGGGTTTGGCATTAATGATAAAGGCCTACCTAAAAATAAGTGTTAAATGGTTAGGGGTTTACTTAGTCCTTATTAATGAGGTATTTAGTGGCTTGGGTATAGTCTCTCACATGCTAAGGCTGTAATAACGATAGTACCATTTAGGAGCATGCCTTGAAAATAGGTCTTAAATGATGGGGTCTGCCTTAATTAAGGCCTTAAATTACAAAAATATGTCTATTTTCCTATAAAACTTATTAAGTGGCTCAGGTACTTTTTATTATAGGCTATGATTTTATCGACAAAAGACGCGACAATAGTTAGACATTAAATTTCAAAAGCCTTAAATAGTGGTCATAGGTCTTCGTAGCTAGGACCCACCGACCATTAGCAACACTGTTAGAAAACCACCTTGAGAATATATCTTAAATGATAGGGTCTACCTTAATTAAGGTCTTAAATGGAAAATTTTGTCTATTTCTCTTTTTAAATGTATTATAGAAGCCCTCTTCGTATTTAGAAGTATTTAATGGCAAGTGAGTTTGTTAGTATTAGGTGGTTGATAAGACTTCATCAGTATTTTTTACCTTGGGAAGGGGTTGGTAAGTAATCGTATGCGTGCAATGCAAAGTTAGATTTGAATTGCTAACCTTGATGGACATAACTATTAAGTGAAAATCAATCGGTATAAATTTATGTTATGGACAGTTTATATATTTTTTCGGTCACTAAAACATTGCTCTGATCCCCTTCCTCATTACAACCCATAGGATAGAATTTATGGGAACACATCATTAGAGCTGGATGTACTTTGTTGTTGGAGAGTCTTTTGTTCTCTCATACTCAATGCTGATGTGATAATCTACTATCCAAGGAAAACCATTACTTCCAAGGTAGTAGTCATAATCAGTATTCCTATCCTATTGTTGTTTTCGTTGTGAGTTTAGATTCCTATCAATGTCTAATAATGCTCATGCTTATTTTTAGGTACCAAATCCAATGATTTTTGTTTTGATGGACTTGGGTTTCGATTTTTATCGAAATTAGGCCCATTAAGGTATGAGTATTACATTTGGTATGAGTCTATAATTTGATTTGATTTGTTGAGAAAAATCAAGTTCGTGGTGAGATTAGGAAAAGGTGCTAAAGGTTTGGAGTTGATGCAATACAATCGATAAGGAGTTATCCATCGTCCTTGGAGCTATCACTTGTTGAGCAAACTCAGGGTCAGAATTCCAAAACGTATGAGTCCTAACACCCACTTGTGACATTCAAAACTGCTATATATCAATTTAGGGTTTGGTGAAACATAAAAGACTTAGGGTTTGAAGAAACATAATAGACTAGTGTGAGCCTTATTTAGAAAATGAAAGGATAACATTTAACCTTTCTAATACTGTAAGAACATATACTATATAATGTTATAATAATCTACATTGATAAATTTGTGCATTTAATATGACCGGTAAAACATTTATAAACTAAGATATACAAATAAACTAAATTGAAGATTAACAAATATAAATATAACATATATGCACTAATGAGTGCTTCTTGCATGTTAATGTTTCAATAACCATATAAGCGCCATATTATACAACTACTAAATACATTCGTAAATTTGTCACTTAAGTGTTTATTTGGTCGAGATCATGTATTGCATTCTATGAGTTTCGTACTTTAAAAACAATACAAGACCATGGATAATTAATCCATATACTATTGCATATAAGTGTTATATGAGGAACGGTCATAGTTCGTAATGCATGATACTTCGATAAAGTTTGTTCATTCAAAATAATCTAATAAATAGTATTGGGAGACCAAGTATTCAATTTGATTGATTACAAATGGGCATTTTGTAAAATGTAACACAAAACCAAAATTACAATATAGATCTAAGAACTCGATCATTGAAATGTCAGTTTGATCAGATTATGCAAAGTGCAACATATTTGGTGTCCTTAAATATTAAGGATAATCCAGTCCTCTTTTTTATAGAGTTCATTATGATGTTGTAGTAAGAGTATTCTTTTGAATGGTTCATCCACTTAAAAGAAAAACGAATATACAAGAGTAGATATGAACTAAGGTACAATTAGGATAAAGAGAGTGAATAGTCACTTCTGCTTCATGAATAAATGTCGAAAATGAGAATTGTTATAATAACAATCGATACTTAACATTATAATAAGAAATATGATTTCTTTTCCGATATATTTTTTGTATAGAAAATTGTTTTCTATAAGATTTATTTCTTCAATTTTAAAATATTTGATAAATAAACTCTACACAGTAAACTAGTTGCTTTTAACTGGGTTTTTTTTAACCTAGCATAATTCAACATGAGTTAAAACATCCAGGTTAAGCCGGAATGACTTGAAACTTGAACAAGTCATCTAAATGAAAAAGCCAATGGAACTTAAGAGAACCAAGCCAAAATCCCTAAGTAGATGGATCACTGGCAATCCATCATCCATGGCTTGCTAGCCATCCAAAAGGAAACATCATGACTTACCAAAACCTCTTGCATCAAGATCTGCTACCTCTTCTAATAATGCTTGCCGAGTTTCATAGCATGCCAAGCAATCAAGCTCGAGAAGTGAATAATCATCCGATTCAAGTTGTTTGACCAAAAGCAGCTAACTGAAAATGGACCTAAAGAACACATACAAAGTTAGATTGACATGAAATTTTGGGAGAACACTAATAAGACAAAATAGAAGACACATGCAAAAAATAGGATCATTTGGAGGTAGTTTGACGGATCTCTAGCGACCTAACTAGATTGATCGTTAACTATCTTTGTAGGTTGGGCCCTACAAACTGAAATTTATAGGGTTTGTCCCACACATCCTAGAGATAGTACCTACAATGTTTTGTCTGGTTTTATTAATTTTTGATCGATTTATAGATGATTCTTCTCCGAATTGGGCCATTTTGATCCATCAGGTCGGACATATGTGATGTGGGTCCCATGACCTAGATCTATAAGGGAGGCTCTCCTACTCATCTACATTACATGTGTGAAGTTTCATGTGATTTGGTTAAGTATTGAGTGAGTTATAGACGATTCTTCTAGATCAAATTACCTATGAAGATGAAGATCAAACAAAATCCAAACAACTTGATATTTGGATAAGGCAGTTATATAGAAGATAGAAAGACCACCAAACTAAGATCACTCAAAAATATGCTAAGTGGATGGTTAACTAGCGATCCATCCTATATGAATACTCAAGATAGGTCGGATCACCCTCAAACTTTCCAAACTCTTTCGTAGCACTAAGTAAAGGCTTATGTAGAAACATATGTTAAGTTGATGGATAACTACGATCCACCCCCTATGGATAGCTAGTGATCCATCCCCTAGGGATAGCTAGTGATCTATAGAAATGATTCGGGTTGTTTTGAATTTTTCGGTGATGGCTTGGCATAACAACTGGATCCTTCTACAGTTGGACTTTTGGTCAAATACTCACTGAATTCCCTTATAAATACTAACCTATCTACAACATAGAGAGAATCTTTTAGAATGGCTGCTAGAACTCTGTAGAGATTATTCTTCACTTTCTCCTTCTACCATCTAAGAGTTCAGTATGATTCTCCAATGAACTCTTGTACTTGTTACTTGATCTAACTTAGAAGCTTCAATCATATTGTAATCCGATTCAACTTGTAACTGCGGTCAGTTAATATAAAGTTATAAAGTGGATGTAGGCTTCGTTAACAGCCGAACCACTATAAAAATCTTCTTGACTTTTTACTATTTCTACTCATTTTACATTTATTTTCTATGTTATTGCTCTGTAAGAATAGGGCTGGTGCTTTCACACTCAATCAAAGGTGTTCATCTATTTTTTGGGCTAACATTTTGGTGCTTTCACTAAGAACCCAATTTAGACTTTGATCTAGCTATCTACATTGGATCAAATAGATTCAGAAGTTAGATCCGCAATCTCTGCTTAAAAGATTTGCTATTGAGAATCAATGGTACCAGGAAGAAAGAGAACTACCTTTGAAAGATCCATAGGAGCTACTATTGCTGGTGAAGAAACAATCCTTTAGCAAGTTGAAGTCAATAACCCAAACAACTTGCAAATTGGAGATAAAACTGGAGATCAAGTGGTAGAATCCTCCACTTAGCATGACGTTGTGACTAAGGGAGAATTGAACCATATGGTCTGTGAAAGTAACCAGAAAATGGCAAACAGTCAAAAGGATCTTATGGAAAAGATAGATGCTTTCATAGAGCTTTAGTCAATAACTACTCCCAAAATGGTGCCTGAAGTCGAGACGCTATGGAGTAAGAGCATTCTTCTATTTCTAGCTTGAACAGAAGAAACATAAGGCAAAAGCACAAGGAAGTAGTGGGTGGAGCTTCTAGAATCATGACGAAAGAAAATATTAACGCTCCACCCACTACAAAAGCACCTGCTACAAAGTCGAACTTAGGGGTGAAAACCCTATAAGGTGATATAATGATGGCTATCTCCGGCTCTAAAGATGACAAACAATTTGAGGAAGACAATTGGATGAAAACGCTAACATACAAAATGTAAGAAGAAGCTCTAAAACCTATGTCACACTACTGTGCCTAGCAATGGATGAGGAACTACGGCTTTAATAGTATACCAAGAGGTAGGAGAACTAACAAGAAATGACACAAACTGAGATCAATTACAAGGCTAAGCTCCCATGGTATACTATGACCACTCCAAGCTGACCGGTTTCCAATCCCAAGCTCCCATCGTCGAATCATGAATGGTCGTCTTCGAAATCATCAAAAATCATCAGAATAGTCGTTGTAAAATTCACTTCAAGGTTGACTCGAAGTCAAACTCGGGTAATCGCCTATTTGACTCGAAGCAGGTTCTGGAAGTCCCGACTCAAAATCAAACTCGAGTAATTACCCATTTAACTCGAAGCAAACCTAGGAAATTCTAGCCGAAAATCAGACTTGGATAAAACGAATATTTCCTCCAAGCAAACATGCAAATGACTCCAAGCACTGTTCGTAACCAACCTAGGAATTCAAATTCTATGACTCTAAGCGAACCATGTAGTGATTCAAGTAAATGGAAAAAAAATTCGGGTCGGACTCTAAGTAAAAATACCACTGATCTATCAATGTCAATCCATCTTCTTTTGCCCATAACTCGTACATGAAAACTCCAAATGCCTTTAAATTTGGAATGCAATCTTATGGGGCCTTCCTTATCGTCATAGACCGATCTCACCTAGTTTGAAATTTTTTAGGGATCGTTACTGATCCATGACCCCATCTAAAGTGATTTGCCATTCAATTGGCATTTCCAAACATTCAAGCATAGAAAAATCATGCGTATATCATAGTCAAGCATTATAATCAAGCCAAGATTTGGCACTTGGGAGAAATAAGTATCTCAAATCCTTAATATCTAAGTCTCCGAAGATAGATGCTTTCACATGCTTTAATCGTCTAGAAGATACTGTTGCATCCACTGGACCGCGTAGAACCAAACGAGTTATGGAGAAACCTCGGATACAGTTTAAGTGTGCGAATAGCCCTGTGGCATGAAAGGAACCATACCTACTTTAATATATACAAGGAAAGCCAAGACTAATCATACCATAGGTTTGTTACGCCCGATCAAAAATTCTAGCATTCTACCAACTATAGACTTAACGACCTATCTAGCACAACAAACGAAATAGAAGCATAATACATGCTTACTTCTTCCCAACTCCTCCTTTAACACCCTTGGTGATAGGCTCCTTTTCCTCTTGGACTATATGCTAGTCGAAGACCAAATCTTTAAAGGCAGTTTGGACCAAAAACTGAGAGTCTTGCCCTAAACTCCCACAAGCTCTTTCTTCATAATCATTTCCATGTGGTCAGTTGTATATCACTCCACCACGACAACCTTATCTTTTTGGTGGTGCACATCTTTCGAAAATACAAGAGGATCATCTAAGCCTCGGTTACCTAATCCAAAAACCACTTATCCCTTAGAACTAACAAAACCATGTTTCAACAAGGTTAAATCGCCGGATTGATGGGAAAACTCGATCCTTACCATCCAGGTAGTGGTATTGCTCCTCTAGCACCGGAAAGGCCCAAATCATTATGTGCATGCTATAAGCCGCCCCTAGCTTCTTGAACCAATAAAACTGTGTTCAAGCAAATAACATGTCGAATCGACGGGGTCAAATCGACTCAAACCGCTGGATCGACGGAACTTGGTAGCTATCCCCTCCGAAACCTGTGTCACTCCAATAACACCGAGAACTTCCAAACCATTCTGGATCGATGGGTCATATCGATCTCATAAACTTTTCCATAAACCATGCATCACTTCTTGAACTACGGAACCATGCACTCGAAGCACGAACTTCTCACGTTGCCCGAAGATTGGCAATGTCAACAAGTTTCGAACCATTTCGGATCGACGGGTCATATCGATTCCATAAGTCGCACACTGCCATAAGCCATGCATCACTTCTTGAGCCGTAGAACCATGCTCTTGAAGCACGAACTCCTCACATTAACCAAAGATTGGCAATGTTAAGAAGTTCTAAACCGTTTTGGATCGATGGGTCATATCGATCTCATAAGTCGCACACTCCCATGAGTCACGCACCACTTCTTAAGCCATGGAATCACGGTCTCGAAGCATGAACACCTTACATTATCCAAAGTTTGGTAACATCGAAAATTTCTAAACCGTTATGGATCGATGGGCCGTATCAATCCTATAAGCCACGTGCTGCCATAAGCCGGCCTTCACCTTTTGAGCCGTGGAACCAAGCTCTCGAAGCACAAACTCCTCACGTTACCCGAAGATTGGCAACATTGAGACGTTCCAATACGTTCCAAATCAATGGGTTGTATCGATCTCATAAGCCGCGCACTACCATCAGTCTCAAATCGCTTCTTCGGCTGTGGAACCATGCTCTTGAAGCATGAACTCCTCACGTTACTCGAAGATTGGCAATGTAGAGAAGTTCCAATCCATTCTGGATCGATGGGTCGTATCGATCCCATAAGTCACGCACTACCATAACTCATGCATCACTTCTTAAGTCGTGGAACCACGCTCTCGAAGCACCAACTCCTTATGTTACCCGAAGATTAGCAACGTCAAGAAGTTCAAAACCATGCTGGATTGACGGGTCATATCGATCTCATAAGCCGCGTACCACCATAAGCTGTGCATCATTTTTTGAGCCGTAGAACCATGTCATCAAAGCACGAACTCCATATGTTACTTGAAGATGGCAATGTTAAGAAGTTCCAAACTGTTTTGGATTGACGGGTTATATCGATCCCATATGCCACACATTTCATAAGCCGTGCACTCTAAAAAACCGCGTATTTCGTAAGCTATACACTATTAAATGCCGCGCATTTCGTAAGCCACTCACTCTTAAAAGCTGCGCATTTCGTAAGCCACACACTCCTAGAAGTTGCGCATTTCATAAGCCATGCAAGCACCGCTTTATGTTGTTTCGACATCATCATTGAACCTTTAAGATTTTCTAAGTATTGTTATTATCTAGATAACACCGAGAAACTTGTCTATTGCAGGATTAACAGGGATCAACTTCCACTACCTGAAAGAACTAACATTGATTTGGTAGTGTAGCAACATTCATAAACCAAGAAGTCGGCAAAGAATTCTTATCTTTGACCAAAGTCAATGTACAAAATGTCTAAATTCAAGACATCTAGGTCATGAGTTCCCAAAAGATAGGAGCTGCGATGCATCTTTGACTAGGGGCATCTAGGCAGCCACCCAAAACATCAAGTCTCACATTAATTGTTCAGAATAATCAGCCCTATGCATTGAGGGGCACATAACACATTAACACTTGGTCAGGATAAAAAATCGCTCCAACTTGCAATAAAATGGGGAACTAACCATTGTCTAAAGATAGACGACGAAGAAAGGTATTTCTAGAATCAAATCATCGATGCACCAGTTTCCAACGATAGAAGCAGGTGCTCTACTGAGGTTTCAAACCCCAACTTGTAGAAAACCAATTATTATTTAAAGACAAACAACGATAAGGAGAGAATGCTCAAAATCGAGTGGCTAAACCATTGATTACCGAAGTTTAGAACAAACGAATAGGTATAATATCTGCAACAATGCTATCAACCGAGCGTAATATATATAGCCTGAAACAAGCAAGGTTAAGTATCATAGATTCAAGAAAAACACAGTCGGACCCTACTAGTCCATGATTAGGATAGTAATGAGCATGGTCGTATTGGCGGCAATGTGATGACTCGCTCTGCAATTTCTAATTTTCTATAAGAACCTAGAATTTAACACCTAGAAATGAAGGGTTCTGCCTAGAAATGATGGGTTCCGCAGATAAAATTCAGATCATAACAAAACTGATTGGAGAAATTTGTTTTTTCGTAAATAAGAATAACCATGTAATTGGTTAAGCAAGAACCTTGAATTTCTAAGGGTAACACTTGACGGTGATAAATAAGGCTAGGCAATGGAAGTCCTAGGAATCCCATCCTTCAAAAATATGGCGTATCTTGAAGTTAAGCAACATTGAAAAAAATAACCATATTGGGTTGAAAGGGATCTACTCAACTATATAGGATCGGATGAATAATTCAATCCTAACCAACATGACTTTAACATTACCTAAAGATAGGCAGCACTAAGAAAAGACTTCTATAGTCGAATCATCTAAATGCAAGTTTTTGGAGATCGAAAATAGTGTCCACCTGGATTAAAAGCATTGCCAGATCAACGAAGAAAATCAAACCCAACATCCCCAGTGTCGGTGTTTCCCAGGCAACGCTAAAGCCTTTTCTCATTTCCTAAGTACCGGTGTTTCCCCGACAATATCGAGAAATTTCTATTTCATAAGTATCGATGTTCCCTCAGAAATGCTGGGAAACCCTCTATTTCTTAAGTATAACATTGCCCCAACAATGCCGAAATTTTTCCTATTCACCATGTATCGGATTGACTCAGCAATGCCAAAAACTTTAATCTACAAGTTCGATGAGAAACACTCATCGTTGTAAATCATCAATGCACTAGCTTCACGAGATAAAAGTTAGTCCTCAACTGAGATTCTACCCTTGTCTTCAGTAAACTATCGTTGCTTGAAAATGGGCAGCAACCGGAAGATGTAACCTTTCATTAGTCTGTCGGATGGTTCGACCTTTTATCATAGGAATAAAGCAGTGCCGAAATGAAATCCTAGGATTGAACTGCTTGTGTGCTAATTTCCGGGGATGAAAGCGGGTGCACAACCGAATTTCCTGAATTCAATATAGAAAGAATTTAGATAAAACCAAAAGATAGGCATCCTCAAGGAAATATTGCTTGGAACCAAGCTATAAATTCCTGAAGACAAGAATTGGTGTATGAACAAAACTTCCATGACGAAAGCAATCTTGCAAAGCATGCATAACTAAAAACATGTAGGGACAATTACGGATGGTCGGAGCAAAAACCATTAGACTTCCTTAATCCTAGAATAGGATTGTGAGCCAGAGTAGAGGCAATCAAATCATTTTTCCCAAACCTCTCCAGCTCTCACAATCGCCCAAATATAGGTGTTTAAAATAACTAGTCCATCAAGCAGGGATAGACGCATATATACTTGATCGAAAGAAATGTTGCAAAGTCAAAACACGAATAACCATGAGGTTGGTTAGATAACGATTTTGTATCGCAAAATAGAGCATTCCGGCAACAAAACCGCGAACAAAGGAAATGAAGGATTTAGCGTTCAAAAATCAACCATCGCTCGTAATCTAGAAATGATGAGAAGGATCGATGACATACTTATGATATAACAAGATCATTTGGTTCCAAATTGCAGGAATATGCCATTACCCAAAGTTTGGTAATGCTAAGAAGAAAACCCATGAATGAAACTATCGATACATTGACTTTCAGAAGCAGAAGCAAGAGTTTAATTGGATCTTTAGCCCTATCTTTTGGCATCTCATGCTATCCGAAGATTCAAAACGTCAAAAAAAATCCACAGCGTTGAGTCATTCATGCACGAGTTCTTGGAGATAGAAACTGATACATGATTATGGTCTCAACATTGGACATGGAAGAATTCACTCTAGCCAAAAGATGACAGCGACACATCTTTCTAGCACATGTACTTAAAATGAAATTAAATACCAATGTCCACTTGGAGGAATTCAATTATAGTAATAATATAGACATTACTGAAAAAATCAGAGCTTGGAATCAAGTAGCAAAGTCCCTAGTTCCTTGAGATAGGAGCTATCATGTCAATCAAACTGGGGTAATCAAATGTATTGCCCAGTAGACTTAGTCTCTTGAAAACCTATAGACTTAGTATTTAGAGAAATCAGCCCTATGGACCAGGGCAAATACACCAACACTTTGTTGAAACAAACTCAATTGAGCATTAGTAGGGATTAGTTACAAAAATGGCTAGACCAAGCTTCTGAACAAAGCTATGAAACAGAATATGCTGAAATGACCGTAGAAGTATTACTTACATGCGTAGAATTACAATAAATGAGTATGCTGCACATGAACACAAGAGATGCAATAATGAGAAAAAGCAATGCTCGAAATCAAGCAATTAAACCAATAGTCCTTGGAGATAGAGGCTGGTGTGCAGGTTGAATTTCGAAAAATGCAAAGGATGGATAATCGCAATCAAACAAGTCATGCACTAGTTTCCTTATAATGAATATGCTTGATACAACTTCAACTACAACTCTACAAGAGTAGCTATGCCTTGTAATTTAACTATAATCAATCAATCCAATATGAAAGGAATAATAAGCGAAGCCTAAACTATGAAGGACCCAACTTCTGTAGGAATGGAAGTCCCTCTGCCAAACTAAAGATTGAATGACCGGAAAGTCATTTTCAACAATGAAATTTGGCATTCAATCCTATCAAGTATGTATTACTTAAAATAATATCCTCGTATAACCAACGTCCAGAATCTAAGGGAAGTCAGCATATGTTGACCAGTCGGGTTTTGACCGTTGATTGGGGCCGATGTAGTGTGTTATCTACATGAGAAGAGTCCAGTATTCTGAATATTACAAACAAACAATCTAGTTTAGATAGCTTTCTTACATTTAAAAACAATCCATATTGTCCTTTTTAATTATCTTTTCCACACTTACCCGTTATCTATCGACGATCAATAATTGAGCCACTGTCCAAAGCAACGCAGGAAGCTTTTCTTTTGAGGATCATTTGAGTATAGAAACAGAAAGAGCAATACGACTGAATCATCTACTGCATTCGATTTTCAAATACATCATCACATTAGAATTCAAAACAATGACAGGCACTTAACCGAGTCCTTGAAAAGAAATAGTTAAAGACAAAGAGCAAGAATTTGCTCGTACAATCGTTTGGGACAAAACTTAGCTTCACCACCGGTCGAGTTGAATTATATAGGTCAACTCCAAGCCTACATTGTTCAACCATTTACTGACCTAACACTTGTGTAAACAACGTAGCAAAGATTGCATCATCAAAGCCAGGAATTGAAATTCTGAACGAAATCAAAAAATTAATGGCTGTCAGAAGTCAGTCAATTGAAAACAAAATCTTGAGATAGACTTCGACAATTCATTGAAATTCACAGAATATTAATTTGAAACTTGTTTTGTTCCAGAGCACATTTTTTCCAACGAAAGTATACCCTGGGAGGCAAATGTTAACTAGGTTTTTAAACTAGCATAATGCAACAGGAGTTAGAACATCCAGACTAAGTCAGAATGACTTGAAACTTGACTAAGGCATCTAAAAGAACAAGCCACTGGAACTTAAGAGAAACAAGCAAAAATCTACTTAGTAAATGGATCGTTGGTAATCCATCATCAATGGATCGCTAGCGATCCAAAAGGAAGTTTCATGAGTTGTCAAAGCCTCTTGCATCATGATCTACTACCTCTTCTACAAATACTTACCAAGTTTCATAGCTTGCCAAACAATCTGCTCAAGAAGAGAAGAGTCATTTGATTCAAGCTGTTCGACCAAAATGAGCTAATTTAAAATGGACCCAGAGAACACATATAGAGTGGGGTTGGCTATAAATTTTGGGGGAACACTTAAAATACAGAAAAGAAAGCATATAGAAAAAATCGGAGCATTTGGAGGTTGTTTGATTAATCGCTAGCGACCTAACTAGATAGATCACGCCATATATGTTGGGACGCACAACCTAAAACTTGTAGGGTAGGTCCTATACACCACGTAGATAGTACCTGCAAAGTTTCATCTAGTTTCGTTATGTTTGAGCAAGTTATGAATGATTCTTCTCTGAATTGGACCAGTTTGGTCCATCAGGTCCGACCAATGAGTAGTGAGCCTCAGAACCTATGATCCATAGAGTAGGCTCTCCTACTTATTTACATTGAATGTATGAAGTTTCATGTGATTTGGTTAAGTATTGAGTGAATTATGTACGATTCTTCTAGACTAGATTACCCATGAAGATGGATGATCAAACGAACTCCAAACGACTTGCTATCTGGACAAGAAACTTAAATAGAAGATAGGAAGACAACTAAACTAAGATCATTTAACAATATGCTAAGTGGATGGATGGATAGCGATCTATACCTTATGGATACTTAGCAATCCATCCCCTGTGGATACCTAGCAATTCATCAACATAGGTCAGATCACCTTCAAACATTCCAAGCCCTTTCGTAGCACTAAGTAAAGGCTTCTGGTAGAAAAATATGCTAAGTTGATGGAAGGCTAACGATCCATCCCCTATGGATAGCTAGTGATCCATCCTGTGTGGATAGCTAATGATCCATAGAAATAACTAAAATTGATTTGAGATTTTTGATGACGACTTGGCATAACAACTACTCTTCTGTTCTTGAACTTCTGACCTAATGCTCACTGAATTCCCCTATAAATACTCATCTATCTGCGACATAAAGAGGATCTTCTAGAATGGCTGCTGGAACTCTGTAGTGATTATTCTTCACTCTTCTCCTCCCACACGATAGTCATCTAGTTCAGTATGATTCTCTAGTGAACTCTTTATACTTGTGATTTGATCTAACTTAGAAGATTTAATCATATTGTAATCCGATTCAATTTGTAACAGAATTCAGTTAATAGAAAGTTATTGTTATCCCTCTTTTTGGCAAAGCCGCGATACCAAAAGATCGATCGAAAACGGAGAACAGTTCGTCTTAGAGATTGGTCATACTTCGTTTCGCTATGGATATCACTGAATTTTGTCCGAGTCCAGATTGAGCTACAATTTATAGGACATGACAAGAAGGGTCGTAGAAGTCCGCATCTCAAATTTCATGTCAATCCGAGTTTATACGCTCAAGTTATGATCGATTCCATTTGAAGGGGGAAACCTGGATTTCGAACCCATCACCGCACACCGCTTCGAACCGATCGTCTTCGTATCAACCTCCTTCAAATCCATTGAAGTACCTCGGTTTCGACTCCATCAACTTCGAATCCATCGAAGGGTTCAAGTTCGCATCAATTGACTTCGCATCCATAGAGAAGTTACGAAGCTCGTATCCATCGGAGAAAAGCAAGTTCGTATCCAGCAAGCATCGGTCGTTCGAACCCATCCATGAAGCCTTGTTCGAACCCATCATTGAAGCCTTGTCCGAACCCATCATTGAAGCCTTGTTCGAACCCATCTATGAAGCCCTGATTCGAATCCATCAATGAAGCTTCGTTCGAATCCACTGGGTCAACTAGCCACGATGACGTGTCTTTCATCGGTTCGAATGCGTCGAGATATATGGAGTCGAAGCAGTCAACTCGGAGCAAAACCCGGATCGAAGCGAAGTGTGCGCTCCACGTCAACATGAAGACACGCGCCGCCATCGATTCGAAATCATCGATTCGAAGGGATGGTTTCGAACCAAACAGCAACGCAATGAATCCCATCTCGAATCCATCATATCTCTCAATCTACTAATCCAAATGCCACGAAATTTTCACAGAAGCTTGCATACATGTTGAACAATGTCCACACCAAATTGCACCTCGATTGGATGAATATATGATCGATTCGAATGGAGTTCGAATCGATGTCAAAGTGGGCCCAAACTTCCTGAGGCCGGGCGCGTGGGCCCCCTCACATGCCAGAAGTGGTCTCCCGAGTTTTCAGCGAAATATCAGCATCCTACGCCTATAAATAGAGCCCCAGAGCCAACAGAAAAAGGATCTTTCGACTCTCAAGCGCCCAGATTCTGCCGGATCGAGATCTCCATCATTCTACATCATAACTTTGCTGTTGATTTCGAATTTCCAGTTATCACTTGCTGTTGATTGCTGTAACAACTTGTAATCATTGAAAGTGAATCATTAAACTGCAAAAAACTTTACAGTGGACGTAGGAAACACGCCGAACCACTATAAATCGCTTGTCTACGCATTTACTTTACTGTTGATTGGAGTTTTTGTTAGATAATATTCGATTTGAATTTACATTCTTCACTATTATCTCTTCAACGACTCCCGAAGAGTGTTGTGACCAATTTTGGTGCAAACACTTTGGTGCTTTCACTGAGAAAACCCAGGTTTTCTCCTGCTCTTTGGATCTGTCATCGATACCGGATTGAATAAATCTAAGAGAAAGATCCAGATCATCAAATCCAAGTTCCTTCCCTTCTATTCAGATTTGCATAAAGTCTAGGAAAGGAATTCAACTTTCAAGATGGTTAGTACAAGAACCACCTCTAACGCTATCAATCAAGAAGGACAGGATAGACAGGATCCTGCTCCACTACCTCCATCTAATCAAGATACTACTGGACACTCGGAACCGTCGGGTCCGGTTACCCGACAAGAGTTACAGTTGCTACTCCAAGAGCTGGCTCAAAGTCGGCAACAACTAGCAGAACAGCTACGTGCTAATGCCGAGCTGATCAATAAGCTGGATCGCCAGAAGCGAAAGAGATCCAAGAGAAATCACGCGTCTCGCTCCTCCAGCAAGAGTTCTTCATCTTCTGATTATCACAATCGATCTCCTTGACCCCGACTAGATGGGAATCGCATGCCAGCTGCTGGAGATCAACCCACACTGATCGTTGGACAACTGAGAGTTGGTCCATCGGCCAGTTTCCAAACTGGACCCTCCTCCCTAGGAGGTGCCATCCCTCACCACACTACAGAATACCGCACTACTAACATTGCTGCTGAACCAGGGGTCGACGTCCAAGATCAGTCGGACCTGGACCGTCGTTATAGCGGACGTACTCCTGAACCATACGTCCTAGAGGACTATAAGCCAAGAAGGCAAGACTTGGACCGTCGACGACATCCGGTTCAAACCCAAAGTATGGAACGTAATCATACTCCGGCGCAAATGCCGGATCTTTCAACTATGATACGTCAGATGATCCGTGAGAGCCAGGGATTCACAAATGACGATTGGGGAGTTTCTCGAAGTCACACTCCTTTTACAGACGATATCCTTACTGCTGAACCTCCACAGCGATTCAGAATGCCAACTCTACCCATGTACGAAGGAAACTCCGACCCCAACCAACACATTCTGAAATACGAATGGTCAATGACTGCTGCCAGAGCTGACGATGCGGTGAAATGTCGTAGTTTCCCCATATCCTTGGGGGGCATCGCTACCATGTGGTTCACTCGACTGCCACCTCGATCCATCTCTTTATTCGACCAGTTGGCCACAAAATTCGTTGAGCTATTCCGCATGCACATCGCAAGACCCAAAGATGTCAACACTCTGTCTAGTGTCACTCAAGCTCCTGGAGAAACGCTCAGACACTACTTAGAGACATTCCATACTGCATGCGCAGATATCAGCAATCCAAACGATAACTCCATCCTTATGGCGTTAACTAAGGGGATTGACCCCGATTCTGAGTTTGGCAATTGGCTAGCTGGAAAACCATCTGCATCATTGGTCCGTTTCCACGCCAAGGCGGCTCAATTCCTGAGACGGGAAGATACGAAACAGTCTAGGAAGCAAACTGATGCAGGACCAAGTACGGAAGGGATCCAAAGCAATGTTGCAATCAAACAGTCCGGTGAGAGCTCTGGAAAAGTTCAGTTGAACGTTAAAAACAAACAAGCTCGGCAAAGAGAGAGCATAAATCAAACCAGAAAACGAGATCAAAATCCTGGCCCGTAGCGCAAGAATCCAATGTTTGACAGTTACACTCCTCTGAATACATCACTAGAGGACTTGTACTTACAAACCTGTGATACAATTCAATATCAGAAACCTGCACCAAGACCGTCGTCAGAGAGACAAATCCAGACGGGAAAGTTTTGCAGGTTCCATAAAAGCTACAGGTACAATACGAACGAGTGTCGTCACTTACAAGACCTCGTCAAAAAACTGATCAGAGAAAGGAAGTTGGAACAGTTTGTGCGGACACCGCAGCCCAGAGAAGCGGGCCCATCAAATCAAAACAATGAATCCGATCGACCAAGACAGGGGGACTCGACTTGTCCCCGTGGAAGATTGGTGATAAACGCCATCAGTGGCGGGCCAACTTTCTCAGGAGCCTTGAACGACGAAGATCATCGTCATTGTCACACATGACAGGCTCACTCAATCTATGAATACTTTGCAGTTTCTTTTACATTCTAAAATTTGAATTTGTAATAAGGCACTGACTTTGCCATATTTTCTTACTCCAGCAATAAAGTACTATCTCTTCAAGCTAAAGATGTGATTCACCGAATGCAACGTTCAACAATCACGACACACGAAGAGCTAAATTCCATCAAACAATGGAATTTATTCAAATAGCGAGTGATTGTGATACGACCGGTCACTCACTAAGTGAAACCCCAGCTCGGGGGCAAGCCAACACATCAAAGGCTGAACTGGACCAACACACGATAGTCCATTCAATAACTCGTTCCCAGAGGGTGAAAGGACTCCAACTTCCCAGAGCGTGAATTGGAGTATAAACATTCAATAACTCGTTCCCAAAGCATAAACGGCCTCCAACTTCCCAGAGCGTGAATTGGAGTATAAACATTCAATAACTCGTTCCCAAAGCGCGAAGAGACTCCAACTTCCCAGAGCGTGAATTGGAGTATAAACATTCAATAACTCGTTCCCAGAGTGCTAACGGACTCCAACTTCCCAGAGCGTGAATTAGAGTATAAACATTCAATAACTCGTTCCCAGAGCGCGAACGGACTCCAACTTCCCAGAGTGTGAATTGGAGTATAAACGTTCAATAACTCGTTCCCAGAGCACGAACGGACTCCAACTTCCCAGAGCGTGAATTGGAGTATAAACATTCAATAACTCGTTCCCGGAGTGCGAACAGACTCCAACTTCCCAGAGTGTGAATTGGAGTATAAACATTCAATAATTCATTCCCGGAGTGCGAACGGACTCCAACTTCCCAGAGTGTAAATTGGAGTATAAACATTCAACAACTCGTTCCCGGAGTGCGAACGGACTCCAACTTCCCAGAGCGTGAATTGGAGTATAAACGTCAAATCTATCGTTCCCAGAGTGTGAACGGACTCCAAAAAAGCCCAAATATATGTGACTGACCATCCAGCGGCTAACTCCGGATTCCCGAAGCGCGAGTCAGAGTACGAACATCAATTCCAGGTTCCCGAAGTGCGAACCCAAACATACATGTTATCTCCAAGTTCCCAGAGTGTGAATTGGAGCACAAATACCAAGTCAAAGTTCCCGTAGTGCGAACCGAAATATCAATACTAACCCCAAGTTCGTAGAGTGTGAATTGGAGCATGAACATCAATTTCAGGTTCCCGGAGCGTGAACCGTGTTACAAACATCGATAACTCTCAAATTTCCGGAGTGCGAACCGAGTTATCGATCTCGAATTATCCTAAGTCCCCAGAGCGTGGACATGTGCTCAAGATTTGCAATAAGTGCGATCAACCACCAAGGTACAAATGTTGTTCCCCGAGACTAGGGGGCAAAAAAGCTAAGTGTTAATCACAAACCAAAGTGATACAATGCCCGAAGTTCAACTTGTTCATCGAGACCAAGATTTTTAGACTTAGCAAATAAAACGAACTCTACTTGACGGTAAAAAAACGTCACAAGTACACCGGACTAAAAGCTAAACACTGCAAGTAATTAAGCACAAGTGAAATGAGAATTGAAACAAAGAAATTGAATTTTATTTCAACTAACTAGAGACAAGGACTTACATGCAAATAAGTTCTTCCGAAAAGGAATTCCTACTAGCAGGGGCCGAAGCTGCATCCATACACGGCCTATTAACAAAAAACAAACGCCAGTTCCTATCTACCAAAAAATCCGCTTAAACGGCCCATCTACTTCTTCTTTTTTAATCTCCTTATCAGCGGTTCGTCATCGGACTCGCTAGAAACAGAGATTCCTCGTTTGGAGTGCTTCCTCTCCGGCGGCTGCTCTTCGGCTGGGGGCATAATGTCAATGTCCTCCTCAGATCTCGAATCTACGTGAAGGCTTTCTGTCAGAGGAGTAGGAGGAACTGGATCTGCAACAGAAGACGGGGCGGACACCCGAGTACCGGCCACAGAGCCACTTGGCAATATCACATTTAGAGGTGCTGGACTATGCATCGTAGTCCTAACTCCAGCACTGCCCTCACGCCCCACAGCCTCTATTTCGGCGTTGATCTCGGCCATGATTTTCTCGTCTTGAGCTGACTGGGCCTGGCTGGGGGCAGCTGTAGTCTGCGTTACAAAACTAGAGGCCGGCGGAAGATCGCTGATGATAAATGGCAGGTCTGTAAAAGGGTCACCCCGTTGGCCAAGCAGCTCACTCACCATTTGTTCGTCGAGAGATAAGGATCTCCCCTGCGCCATCTCAGTAGACACTGCTATCGTCAGGACAGTCGTTTCGGTGGTGATTGCCTTTTTCCCTTGAATAGACTCCTGAGCCGAAGATGCCGGAGTAGTTTCAGTTACTGAGCAAAGAAGAGAAGGAGTTATAAGCAATCACTTCAAAGCAAACACTCTAATAGAAACACACTTGAGATGTGTTCAAAGTACCTTCCTCATTTGGACTCGTTGACGGTTGGACGGCCTCAGAGACGTGCTCCCGAATAGGAGATAACCGCGGCTGTTCTGGGTCATAAGCAGGAACAGATTGTGAACTAACCACAGATACAGGCTCTAACGAAGGTGGAGCGGTGATTTCAATAACAGTAGCGTGATGCTTAACACCTGATCCCTCTCCAACCTCCAGAGATCGGCCACCAATCATCTCCTTCTCATGAGCAATAATAGCGTCACGGAGGATCTTTTTCTCATCATCTGTTAGCAACCGGTTTTCGAGTTCAAATCGGTCGACCGATTCATCCGGATGCGCTTCCTCTTCCTCCTCAACCAATCGGCCCCAAGCGCTACGGAGGTGTACCGGGTAGTCCTGAAGCCAGGCCAAATTTCTGTGTCTCAACACATTGGCGTTGTAAGTGATGAGCAGATCTTCAATATTGGCCTCCAGCCTGGCCTCCGCTTGTCGAACTTTCTCCTCGACCTCTGTCTCGACCGCCTGGACCATGGCCACTGCCGCATCCCGTTCGGTCCGGAGCATCACGGCTTATTCACACGCCTCCTGGGCTGCGTTGTTCGCATCATCCCTATCTTTGGCGATTTCGGCAAATTTGGACTTAAGCTCATTTAGCTCCTTCAGGGCTGCGTCCCTCTCGGCAGCGACCATGGTGTTTTGATGGCCCATATCCTCTACCGTGGCATAATGCTTACGTTTCATCCTATCAATCGTTGTCTGGGCTTCGTCGGCTTTTTTGATAGCCTCCATTTCAGATTTCCGAGAAGATTCAGCTTCAGTGTTTAGCACCTCAATAATACGGCTCTTTTGAGCTAACTCAGCCTGCAACCTCTTGATGGTGGCCCCACGCTCAAAGGCCAATGCCGACGCTTTGTCAGCCACTTTCGCCCACGCCTTGTACTGGGCATAAAAATCATGCACGTAGTCATGAACCAGCTGCTCGGCTTCCTCTGGGATCCTTTTTAAATGAGGAGGAAAGATGTAGTTGTCAAAGCAAATGTTCGGAAAATCTTTCTTTAGCTGAGAAAGCTTAATTGCTCCTTCCCTTGAAATTTCCACGGGGGGCTGTTCTGTAACGGCAGCAGTTATTGGTTCGCTCCTAGAATGGCGAGATTCATGCCTAGAAGATTGAGAAGCCGACATGTAGTGTGAAGATTCAGAGGGACGAGAGACATGAGCAGGAGGTTGTATGGGATCTCTGGGAGGAGGAGGAGTACGCGATCGAGATCGACGCTTATAGCCTCTGTCTGTATCATATCTTTCTTGACCAGAATACCCAGAGCATCCCTGGTCGTAATCTCTGTCCCCTTCTCGTCTGCGCGACCCATGATATGAAGACTTACGCGCGTGTCGGAGACTCCCTAACATTGAACCTCGCCCGGACATGGTATCCGCAGAGCAAAATAAAGTAGGATTAACCCTTCGATACAGCTAGTTTATAGTCAAAGGTTATGCAGTGTTGTGAGATATGTATGAATGTGCAACCCCCCGACCAACCGGATGTGTCTGCCACACCAGTGGGAAAAGACTCGCTCAAAACTAAAGTTTCTAAAAGTTCTTTTAATTCGGCATCATGCTGCAGGGACACATCGTCCAGAATTGGAATATCGGCGAGCCCTTCATAAAGACTTTCAGTTCTCGGAGGAGACATCTCCGAAATTCTAACTGCGGGAGAGGATCGGGCCGTGACAACCGATTTCCATCTCCCCTTCTTAGGTGACTTGACAATGGCTGCCTTGCCTTTTCTCTGCTCTATGACGTCCTGAACTACGTCTGTAGCCTGCGACAACGGCTCGTCTTCAGTATGAGTTCTTTCAAAATCAGCCTCCTTGGCTATAATAACTTTGGGCTTCTTGTGCCTGACTTGTTTTTTCGAGACGGTCCTTAATCCCCCGTCGAACTTTATGCTCTGCCCTCGTTCGATCAACCCATAAGTCCGGGACTTCTCGAAGTACTCGCACCATCTCCTTAAAGTGTTCGCCTTCAGATCGCTGAATCGTCGCTGTAAAAAAGGGAAAAACATAAGTTTCACTTTGACTGCAATTGCCTTAATAATTATTTGATAACTCAGCTACACTCATGTCTGAATAACCATCGCCGGGCAAACCCCGGAGGACATCTGACATAGAAGCGTTCCGTCCTGTAATAACTCAACCTGGTCCAGGACCCAGTGACCACTTGGCAATTCCTCACTGCTTCCAGAAATGTGAAGGAAGGGTAATCACCTCGGGTTTTGAAATTAAATAGATATCTGATCTCGGTCGGGATCGGTGGTCTATGAAGGTACTCCATGAAGACGATGAATAAACTGTTCACGGAAGCATATCCGTTCGGGTGCAGTTGAGATGGAGCGATCCTTAAAAAAGACAACACTTCCCTTATATACTCGTTGAACGGAGGAAGCGTCCCGGCCGCACACTCGTGGCGGTTAAATGCTGTATATCCCTTCGGTGGATTGTGTGGTCTATCATTCGGCCCCGGCAATAACACGTCGTCCAGTGACAGGCCGTGCCTTAAGCATATTCTCCCCAACATATCTTCAGAAATATTGGATTGAACGGAATCCGACGGATTGGCAATGAAAGACGCATTGGGAAGTTCGTCCGGGGCCGGACCGATGACCTCAGGGTCAATATCCGGAACCTCTAGTCTTGAAGTAACCGTACTTTGAATCTACTGCTGCTGCGAACTTGAAGGTTCCATGACTAGCTAACTCATGAGAAACCATCGTTGGACGACAAAGGACCCGTGCATTCCCCAATGTAAAGTGTATGAATGTATGTTGTACAGTGCCATGCATTACTTCAATAAATGTCGCAGAGTTAAAGGAAATATGCAAACGACAAAGCTACGAAGTCCAGTTATAATGACCGTCATCGCTAACCGTCATCACTAAACCGTTTATATGATGGAAGTTGACTTGGATAGAAGTTGTTATGGTTCCATCGACGAGCTTCGAAAGGTGGTCAAGTATGCAGTGTGATTATCAAGTCCAAATATGCAAGAATGAAGCTCGTCGGAATCATGCTCAGAAAATGTCAAACTTTGGTATCCATCATAGAGGGTTCGAACCGATCGTAGGGAACTCATTCGAACCCATCCTAACATCACTTCGAATCGATGCAGAAAGGCGCGCTTCGAATCGATGATCAGGTGTCAAGTTCGAATCGATCAATGAAGGATGACTTCGAATCGATCCTTGGTTAACTGGTTCATACCGATCAGGAAACCCTCAACTTAACATCGATCACGTTCGAATCGATACCCTTCGTATCGATGTAAAGTTGAGAACTTCGAAACGATGGCTGATGGATTCGAATCCATCGATTCGAATGGACCCATCAAGATAGTCAATCGGTGCGAACTGCGTCACCCCCATGAGGGCATCCCAGGGATCGATGCGAAATCCAAGGAAAAATGATGTCGCCCCCATCGATTCGAACACAAGTCCACGAATCGATTCGAAGCTCCCCCAAACAAGATCTGGTTTTGCCAATCACCAGAGTGGCCAATCGATGAAGAAGAGATAGGTTCAAAATAGCTTTGCCGTTTGGATTCGAGGCTAATTACCTAATTCGAGTGATGGATTCGAAGGGATTAAAGACTTGGGTCTTGATTGATTCGGAAACGTGACACAGTGTTCTCTCTCTGAAGCTTTGAGACGATGCAATGTAGAACACAGCACAAGGCAACAGTAAAAAGTAAAAAGTGAAAAATGGCAAGGTCTCTGCTATTTATATGAAGCCCAGAAGGTGACCGAGCCGTTTCGCATCCCAGTCAGCTCGACCGGTCACAACCGGTCAATTCCCAGATCGGTTCGAAATCTACCTTCGAACCCATGCGTTGAAGCCTCATCGATACGAACCATACAGCAGAGCATCGAGTTGCATCGATGCGAATCAAACAGTGGGCACATCGGTTCGAAGCCCCTGTTCACGTCAACAAATTCACAACTCCATCCACAACCTACCGATACGAACAACGAATTCGTATCCATCATTTCCTATCGATACGAACGACGATTTCGTATCCATCCTTTCTCATCGGTTCGAATGGGTGATTCGTCCTCGTTCAAGCCATCGATACCAATGTCGATTTCGTACCCATCATAGCATAAGCGTACTCCATCCATTGGAATTTTGATCTCGAACCCATCGATGCTCATACCCATCGGTTCGAAATATTACAACTCACGCAACACAAATTCGATTCCTTCAACCTTCTATATCGTTTCAGGAGAGGATCGATACGAAAGGACTTTTCAAAACGCCCATCGAGCGTTGTCTCAACTCAAATTTTCAAACCGGTTCAGGAGAGAATCGATACGAGATTCAAATGGCAAACAAAACTGACAACGACTCATGGACGCTCGATGTTAACAAGGGTCAAACTAGCATATGTGCATATATGTCGGGCTAACGTTTGATTTTAAACATTTACAGGGATCGAATACTCATCTTGTTACCAATACAACAGCCAACGGCTAAGCGCTATTATACAGCAATCAATCATATCAACACAAGGTTACAGCAATACAGAATACGAGTCTCAACAAAAAAAAGAGCAATGATTGTTCAGAGAGAAATTGCAACTATTCAAAGCACGTCATGTTTCCACAAGACGTACTTTGGGGGGCAAAATGTTATCCCGCTTTTTGGCAAAGCCGCGATACCAAAAGATCGATCGAAAACGAAGAACAGTTCGTCTCAGAGATTGGTCATACTTCGTTTCGCTATGGATATCACTGAATTTTGTCCGAGTCCAGATTGAGCTATAATTGATAGGACATGACAAGAAGGGTCGTAGAAGTTCGCATCTCAAATTTCATGTCAATCCGAGTTCATACGCTCAAGTTATGATCGATTCCGTTTGACGGGGGAAACTTGGATTTCGAACCCATCACCGCACACCGCTTCGAACCGATCGTCTTCGTATCAACCTCCTTCGAATCCATTGAAGTACCTAGGGTTCGACTCCATCAACTTCGAATCCATCGAAGGGTTCAAGTTCGCATCAATTGACTTCGCATCCATAGAGAAGTTACGAAGCTCGTATCCATTGGAGAAAAGCAAGTTCGTATCCAGCAAGCATCGGTCGTTAGAACCCATCCATGAAGCCTTCTTCGAACCCATCATTGAAGCCTTGTTCGAACCCATCATTGAAGTCTTGTTCGAACCCATCTGTGAAGCCCTGATTCAAATCCATCAATGAAGCTTCGTTCAAATCCACTAGGTCAACTAGCCATGATGACGTGTCTTTCATCGGTTCGAATGCGCCGAGATATATGGAGTCGAAGCAGTCAACTCGGAGCAAAACCCGGATCGAAGCGAAGTGTGCGCTCCACGTCAACATGAAGACACGCGCCGCCATCGATTCGTAATCATCGATTCGAAGGGATGGTTTCGAACCAAACAGCCACGCAATGAATCTCATCTCGAATCCATCATATCTCTCAATCTACTGATCCAAATACCATAAAATTTTCGTAGAAGCTTGCATACATGTTGAACAATGTCCACACCAAATTGCACCTCGATTGGATGAATATATGATCGATTCGAATGGAGTTCGAATCGATGTCAAAGTGGGCCCAAACTTCCTGAGGCCGGGCGCGTGGGCCCCCTCACATGCCAGAAGTGGTCTCCCGAGTTTTCAGCGAAATATCAGCATCCTACGCCTATAAATAGAGCCCCAGAGCCAACAGAAAAAGGATCTTTCGACTCTCAAGCGCCCAGATTCTGCCGGATCGAGATCTCCATCATTCTACATCATAACTTTGCTGTTGATTTCGAATTTCCAGTTGTCACTTGCTGTTGATTGCTGTAACAACTTGTAATCATTGAAAGAGAATCAATAAAACTGCAAAAAACTTCACAGTGGACGTAGGCAACACGCCGAACCACTATAAATCGCTTGTCTACGCATTTACTTTACTGTTGATTGGAGTTTTTGTTAGATAATATTCGATTTGAATTTACATTCTTCATTATTATCTCTTCAACGACTCCCGAAGAGTGTTGTGACCAATTTTGGTGCAAACAGTTATAAACTGGACGTAGGCCTTATTAATAGCCAAACTAGTATAAAAACATTTTTTTCTTTTTACTATGTTTGCTCTTTTTACGTCTATTTCTATATTATTACTCTATAAGAACAGTGTTGGTGTTTTCACACTCAATCCAGGGTGTTGATCCATTTTTTGGGTTAATAGGTGCAATCTAAGAGATAAATAATCTATAATAAGTGAATGATGGACTTTCAAATTTAATATGCTATTATAGTAATGACTAAAGTAGTGGGAGCATGCCACATAGCACTTATTGATTGCATCAGGTACAAAATTGTTTTCATAAAACATACCGAACATTATTTTAAATACTATTTTTCGGTATCAACTAAAAAATAGACATAATTATATTTCAATTAGAGTATTATGAATATTCATTATGAAATAAAACTGTAATGCGGTACTTTTTTCACAACAAAGGTGATGCATTGGAATGTACTAAGTATATAAAAATATTTACAGTTATTTTGGAAGTATAGACTAAGCTGCAATTTTAAGATATAATTTTTAATATATGATTATATGAATTAAGGATAATAGTTAATTATGTCTCAAACAATTAATGGATACATACCCATTTAGTGGGAGCATCATAAGAGTTGATGAACTCTTAGGATTAATACATATAGATGCGTGTAATCATAAGTTTATTAACACCAAAATGATTTCATGTACTTTGTCAAATTATCTATAACGACCCAACCTTTTAACCCTCAAAAGTCGACACCAATACATACATGGTATTCACGTGTTGAGCATCTAAGTGTCGGAAAGATGGATTGTTGGGGAAAAAGAAATAAAAGACAGAACATTATCTCACATCGTGACGAGTAATATATAATATACAACAGATCTGTACACAAAAAACAGCCGTAATATACATACATCAATTAGAGTACTCTAACCTATTATTAACCTGGATAGTTATAATAGTCTATCCTCACTAATATTGTTAAACACAGACAAGAACAAAACAATATAATACGATGGAAGAATATAAGGTTCGTGAATACATCATTGAGGATCCAGCTCATCTCCTGAAAGCTTCAAAAAATCCAGCTGTATCTAGAAAATATGCTTAGGCTCACCCAGGCATTAATATAAAATAACGCCTGGATTACATTGGTAAACCAATATGAGAAACACACCTCAAATGAATTTTATTGTTATAAAAACTTTTCAAGATAAAGGAATTTTGGAAGACCACACCGTAGATAAATACAGATGGGTTTTTACCTTACGATTACTAAAACATTTTTAGTATAAATCTAGTGATATTATAATAATGTCTAAGGTTTAAATACCAATAATCAAGTAGCTATGATGTATGTACATCACAACAATAATAGGTATGCAATCCAAAACCGCTAAGGTAGGTATATAGAAAATGGTTACCAAAAGATGGCAAGGTAAGGGATTACCTTTGGAAAAAGGTACACATCAAGATAAAATGTACCCGAGGATGTAAACTTTTCGGCCCCTACCAAAAAAGAACCCGCATATCCCTGACTGGATGGTACCGAATATGATCACCCCTAGGTTGTGATCGGCAACCAAAGATGGGCCCTAAAGCATACATACAAATGTCGACTCTAGATAAGGCGATGAACATACCTTATTGGGAGCAACCCACATTGCCCAGCTGCATCTACCCTATTTTATCCATTACCAAGGTGTGAGGCTAGAAGCAACAATTTACCTTCTTTTAGCATTTCCCACTTGGAATGCTAACACTGCCCTATATGCAGAATTCATCCATACAAGTTCATTCTGGGTTTGAACGAAATAGAAGGCACTACGTCTACTACATCCATTTTGAAATCACCCTTAGAATTAGTAGCAGGCAGCCCTTGCATTTCATAGAGCTCCATCTTAGGTCATCCTTAAGATATCTCTAATTCAAACATTTACCCTAGTTCAAAGTGGTTTTCAGATAATACATCTGATCCTATTCTCTTTGAACCGACAACGATAGTTTTAAAACCGGCTAAAGTTTGATAGTGAGTTATTTAACTATCAAATATAAACAATAATCAAATTAGGTATTTATTTACATAGGAAAACTAACATTGGTTTAGCACATAAGCAATCACTAACCTCTTTAATTAATCCTTACATTAATTAAATTCACTCTGTAAATACTTGTATCTAAATACTTTTACAAAGAGATATTTACAAAGTCTTTATACTCCTTCCAATACTTAGAAAAATATCCATATACTTATCTCAATAGTATAAGTATATCCACAAAACACTACACTTTCCCTACTTAGGAAATTTATTCATATACTTATCTCAATGGTATAAGTATATTCACAAAACATTATAAAAGATTTCTTATTTCAAAATCACATCAAAAGGATTAAAACAAATATTGTTTTAAAAGAAATGGAGATTAGGATAAACCCAAACATTATTCCTTTTGTGTTAAGCATGGAACGAATGTCCACAACACCAAAATTAAGAAGGTCAATTTGGGAACATCCAACCTCAATTCTTTTGTAAATTTCCTCAATAAATTCTTTTTAATACATCTCTTTCATTTATGAACATATCCTTGACTAAAATTCCAAATCCTTTTGTAAAGCTCTTAACAAATCTCTAAGTTTATTTATAAAACTCTTTTATAAATATTCAAAACCATTTATAAAACTCTTCTGCAAATATCCAAAATCATTTATAAAACTTCTTTTATAAATATGCCAAAATCCTTTATAAAACTTCTTTATAAAATTGCTTTATAAAGCCTTTTAAAAAAAATCTTATAAATAGAAACCCCATTTTCATTTATAAACTCTTTAATACATCTCTTTTATTAAATGAGATTCCTTTTATTAATCAATTTATTATTTTTAAATTCAATTAATCAGATAAATTGATTAACATTAAACATAATAAACAGATAATAAATTAGCTTTCCATCATCATCAATAAAATTATTTTTTAACTCCAAAACATATTAATATATAATTAATAACTTTAAAACATTATAAATATATAATAGCTTTTTACTTCAAAACATTATTATATAATAATAATGATTAACAACAAAACTTTACTAATAATTAATAATTATTAACTTGAAACATTATTGTGTAATAATATTTATTAAGGGCAAAACATTACGCACAAATAATAATTATTAACTTCAAATATTATTGTATAATAATAATTATTAATAGCAAAACATTGCTAATATATAATAATTATTAACTTCAAATATTATTGTATAATATAATAATTATTAATAGCAAAACATTGCTGATAGAAAATAATTATTAACTTCAAACATTATAAATATAATAGTTAATAATTTCAAACATTATTCATAAAACAACAATAATTAATCTTCAAAAATTATTGTAACAAATAATAATTAGCTTCCAGAATATTATTAATAATTAGTAATTCCAAAACATAATTAATAAATAACTATTATTAATTCCAAAACATTTTCAATAAACAATTATTAATTATCTTCAAATAATATTAATTATTCAAATAAATAACTTTTTACAATATTAAAATATTGTTAAATAACTTCAAACAATTAAATACAAATAATCAATTTTTAAACCACTATTAAACAATAGATAATCAACTTTAAAACATTTTTAAATGGTATATAAAAGACAAATAGAAAAGTTGGGGAAAAATAGAGAAGTTCAAAATCCGCTTAAATAAAAATATTCTAGAAAACCCAAAGGTTAGATTTCAAGTAATTCTCCAATTCTAAAACCAATTTCAAACCAAATAGCAATTAATAATATTTCAGAATACTAAATTGAGGCCAATAGCCACTAAAGCACTTGTTGACCCAAAAAGTGGACCAACACTCTGGTTTACAGTTGAAAGCACCAGCTTTGTATTCACAGAGCAATATAACAGATCATAGAAATAGGAAAAGGCAATAAGGGAAAAGAGGTAGAATATTTTTATAGTGGTTCGACTGTTAACTAAGCCTACGTCTACTTAATATCTTTATTATGAGCTGAAAGCTATTATAGAAGTTGTTCAATTACAAGGCTTTGGCTTATTCTATGCTGAACTAGATCTCTAGAATTTGAACCCTCCGAGGAATCATGGTGTATCCCTTCTCAAATCACTGTATGGAAGATTAGAGATGAAGGAGGATCCTTGCAGACCTTCCACCATCAGTTTCCAACCCCTCTTTATGTTGTAGGAGGCAAATAATTTATGGAGACTGGAGGGCTACTGGGCTAGGCCCATCATTTTCAGGTCTCAGTACGATGCATGCGACCTAAGGAGTTCAACAGTCGAAAATCATTTACCTCCATAGGTCGTCGGCGACGCACAGGCGTTGGGTCACCGGCACCCATAGACTTAGCCAATTTTTGTATGCTAAATTCCTTTTTTTCCGTCTTATCTCGTAGTTCGTTCATTCGTGGTCTTCATGGAGTACATCGGTTGTTGTCGTTTCGATCATAGAGGTGGATTCTAGACTCCGACGCTGGAGATGTCTTCTTAAGTACACGTCGTCATAGTCACATGTAGATGCCAAGTCACTGATTTCTTATACTCAAGCCCTTGTTGACTCGCAATGCAGTTGGTTTCTTAGCTACGTTGACCCATGTTGTCATTCCAACCATATAGCTCGATCCTCATTGAGCTCGAGTTGTAACATCACTGGTTGGCTCTTAAACCACCCTACGGCCCATGCTCACTGCCGATATCTGCTGGGTTAAAAACCCAGATAACATTTTCCCTCCAAAGTATGTCTTCGTTGTAAATAAGGCGTGCTCTGAAAGTTATCGTCTTCCATATCCATTCTAACCTTCGAGCAGTTGTATCCGGGCTCTATGCATATAATAGCCCGACGTCGTTGATTATTTTCCTTTAGTTCTAGCTATTGTTGCCTGCCTCAACTTGTCATGTTTTCGTCTGTAGCCCTCCGATGGTTTATGGAATGACTGACAGTTGCAATTGATTGATTCTGAAGTGACTGGTGGAAGGAAAATTGAATATATTCGAGTTGCCCATCCTCATTTATTATCATTATTTTGTTGGGTCACTATCGACCCGTCTCTTTGAAAAAAAATTCTTGGCTCAGCGCCAGGTCGGGTGGCTTGCGACCATGATAGCTCAGGTCACTCGCGACCCGAACACATAGAAAATTTTCAATTATTTTCTACTATCTGTACCCGGGCTTCCTATTTTCCCTCATACGATCCATCCTCCTGCTATTTCTCTCTGGCGATTCACTTTGCTAATCCTACCCACCGACTAGATCTAGATCTTCCTTCCATCATCTCTCTTGAGCGCCACCTCCTGCTGCTACCAATCCATGCATTTAAGACCAAGCCGGCGAACTTTTCTCAGGTTCAAGGTGTAATCCATCCATCGCTTCGCCATACATGAGCCAATGCTTCACTAGCTCACCCACGACTTAGTTCATAGCTTGCCAAGTTCAATCCATGACTTCCCTTGCTCCATTAAGCCGATTATAAGGTGGGTTGGTTAATTACTGTGTTTATGTGGTGATTTAATGGCTAATGCCCTTATTTGATGTTGATCATGAGAAGTTCGAGTTAATTGGGGTTTAAAGGAGGAAGATAGTAAATTAGGTCATAAGTTATCTCTTGGAACGATATTCGGTCCAATGCTTGACATGTTTTGCTATCTTCTTCCTTTAGACCTGAATTGACTTGTGTCGAGTTCCACAGACACCACCGTACGACACATCATCAGTCAATTAAAAGGATATGGGCTTATAATGCTTGATTATTCCGCACTCGGTGTTCCTGCAATGAGAAGAGTCTTTCGTGTTGTTTTGGACAATGGATCCGTCATCGATCTTCGATCGATAACGGGTAAGTGAAAAAGAGGAAACAAGGAAAACATAAAATGAACTGACACAGGAAGTTCTTCTTTCTTTTCTACTGCGAGCGAACTATCTACACGGGATAGTGTGTTTGCAGTGCATCAAGCACCGAGTTTATCCAATATAGATATCACACTGCACTTCCCTCGGTTCATATTTGAAGTCCGGAGTGTTGACTATCAGTTAAAGTTACCTCAGAATTCCAGTATGTTAAGGGAAACTCATGAAATTAGGATAGGTTTACCTGACCTTTTTCGAACATGATTTTTGTTATATAGGATAAAGCAGTTGTCTATCCACCGCAAGCCGAGTGGATGAAGTCCTACACTCTCTGAGGTTGAGTCGTCATCTACTTCACAAGCCGAGTTTGGTCAACTGTTTCCGGTTGGGCTGATCGTGGATCGCACGCCACCCAACTTTCGATTCTTACTCAATCTGCTTGAAAAAGCCCTGTCGGTGATCTCCACCAAGGTCCTCGACAACATTTGTTTACAACACGAGATTCCCAAAGAGGATGTGCGCCTTCTAGAGATGGATGAGTTCGCTCACATGCCTCCCCCTAGATTTATGGCATGCCATTGGTTCATGTGCTTGAATAGAGCCGTGCCCTGTTAAATAATTTTTCTTCGTGAAATGCTATCGAACCTAGGGATAGCTCCATTCTAGCTTCACCCGAACGATTATGCCATTCACACATGCCTGCACATCCCCTTTATGCAGACATTTCATCATGTTCCGAGTTGTGATGAGTCGCGATACTTTTTAACTCTCAAGAGAAGAGATGATTGCCCCTCCCTAATGATAATTAAGGTCCAACGAAAATGGAAGATCATACAACGTCTATAAAACAACTTATCCCAATTCAAGACATAATACTTCTTCGTTATGTGCATTGAGGGATTTAATTGTTGCTGGACGACAAGGGGTAAGTCTCCTTTTTGTTTGTTTACCGAGCTTTGAAGTGGTGTGATAGAGTTTCCCTCCTTTTCTAATTATCCCAAGGCCAAATAGAAACACGGCTCTTGATGAAATCTGTCAAGCTCTTAAACTTGTCGATGTTGAGGAACAGAGCACAAAGGTCTTACTTACTGACGAGAACCTGCGTCAATTTGGATTGTTAGATCCAGGGAGATCAGTTGCTCAAGCCGAAGCTCCCTCCCTTGGCCGAGCTAGGATTCATACAAGGCCTTTTCCTCTTCACAGGAGCCCAAGGAGGGTCATGAGATAGGCGGCCCCTCTGAAAATCCACTCGATGAGTCCCATGAAGAAGGGATCATAGCTAGCTTAAGCAGTTCTACTAGAATGCCTTCGACCTAGGAGGAGTCAGAGATCGAGCCTATGTAGAGAGAGGGGAAACTCATGATAGACTTAGAGAAGAAGGAAGGAGAATTTGAAGTAACAATGATGAATCCACAGCTAGTGATTATTACTCATTAGAGTCTGAAGGCGAGGATTCAAAATCATGTGACGAGACACAAGGGAAGAGTCCTATTCTTTTGGACTCACCCCCTTCTGATATTAAGGGTCAAGATAAGGCCATGGAGGCCCGCAAGCATCAAGATTCTCCCGGTAAGGCTGCCGGGGTAGAGTTTAGGGACATGAGTGATGTATTCATTGATTTTCCCTCTTGAAAGACGACTTCAATTTTGATGGACACCAACCTGTTCTGGCGGTATTGCACCATCTATCAGTCCGACTCTGCCTATGAAACTGATGTCGGTCCTATTCCCCTACCTACAATCGTTTTCTTTGGTCTATGACAACATCTTAGGCGCATTTTAGGAATACATTACATGACACATTAGGATCACTCTTATATTTATTTTCTATTCTCTCGTATGTTCACTTAATTCTTTCCTTATTTCTAAAGTTCTGATGGTTTCATTTTAGGTATGACGAGAGGGTGTGGTCTTTATGACGAATTCGAGGATTACACTAACAAGCAACAATATCCGAGGCATTCCTACAATCGCCATCAAGACCGGGAGTTGGAAGAAGAGTATAGGCAAAGAAAGGAACTTGAGGCAGAGACCCGCCATCCGGAGGAGTAGGATAAATATCGTCCGCACAGAGGCAATTACAAGAGAAAACGGTCTCACGATGATCGAGAAGAGTCCTCGAAAAAGTATAAGCCCGATCATCGCTCCTATTCTATCGAACATGTTTCGAAACATACATCGACGGGATAAGAGATCGTCACTTCTTCTATCCCTATTCCACCTTTAACACATGCCTCATCTTCTTTAGCTGTTGCCACAACCCTTGTCCCTTCTCATCCCTGTCGGAGGCCGGCCTACACCCTCCTTGTAAGCCCACTTAAGCTGGAGGCATCTCTCATGGGTTGGTTTCTAAAGGGTATTAGGTTTGACATGGATATTCATCCCATTCGGAGGGACATTTAGATGTCGCACCTTCAATGCATTCAAGCTGATTTGGAGTAGGGTGAGAAGTGTGAGAGGCTCTGCAAACAACTCTGATACTAATAGGAACAACTATCAAGAGATCCACTCCTTCGAAGCCAAAAAAGATGATTTTGAAAAGGCACTAACTGAGCAGGATGCCAACATTAAACAACTGGAGGAGGAAAAAGAGACAGCGCTTCGGGATAGTTCGAGGACTGCTAACTTGATGTAGAAGATGAAGCATGTGCACGATAGAGCCGAAATCATTTTGGAGAGATAAAATCATAAAAACGCATGCGGAAGAAGCCAAGCTGAAGGAAGATTTGGCTGCCCGTGATACTGTTATCGAAACTCAAAAGAAGATAATTTTCGATCATAATGTGATTGTAAAGAGGCAAACTAAAACAATCTCCGATTAGGCCAAGACGATTGAGGAGCTGCTGGGGATGAGTACTGGACTACAAGCTCAGGTCACACAACATAACGCCAACAAAAATTGCGATGAGATGGAGAAGGCTGTGGTGACAACAAATTATCTTGAACTCCAGCATACTTTTGACCGAAAGATGGATCCTAAATTTCTATGTCAACTCTATATTGAATTAGGGGAGTCTTTTTTTCTTGGCACAAAATTTCAATGTACTCTTTCCCTTGTTTGGGAGGAAATCCTATTTTGTTTTGCTGAGAATGGCGACACATATACCGATCAGGGTTGTAGGATGCCTATTTTAATAAGGAATCCAACAGGTCTTTGCTTGAAGGCGGGGATTTGGGGTCAATGTTAAGAGCATGACATGCAATTTCGGGTGATACTCGGCACATATCGACATGCGTCCATGCAAATGCCTCCTAGTTGGCTTGAAGGAATTTGGTTAAGTATGTCACATCTTGTTTCCAAGCTGCGATCCGAATCTCAAGACCCACGTTGGGTTATCCATGCTTACTGGGACTGACACTGTTAGTTTAGCTGGTGCCGCCCTATCCTCCCGTGAGCACTTCTTCCTAGGGTCCATAGCCTTATCGAATCGGCTATGGCCCCCAAGCCAGGGGCGGCTCTGTAATTGCTATTCAGAGGGTTCCCGGAGGTGAAGAGCTTTCCCAACATCCTTTCCCTTTTCTTTTCTTTAAGATTCATGCAACTCTGCAATGTAACATTATCGAGCAACGCTTTGGTCTCCCTTCACAATTTCGACTCCACGCTAGGTCGGGAATTTCATCGTAAGGCACCATTGAGCCAATTCTATCTTAAAGTCGGCTAACGTAGGCCTTCCTAGAAATGCATTATATGCTGACATCCCGTTTCCAATCACAAAAGTCTGAATGAGGGTGACTCATTGTTCTCCCTCTTTGAGTTCTACGGGTAGGTCGATGGTCCCCACCGGCTATTTGGGTTCCCCGATAAATCCCTAGATCTTCATTTGGCATGCAGATATACTTTTCATTCATATTATCATCTGGTCGAAAGTGTGCTTGAAAAGTATATTCACCGAGCTTCTGCTATCAATCAATAAATGGTGGACAACTACGGGCCCGATTCCAGTTGTTATTCCTTTGGGTCAAGAGTTGGTGCCTCAGTTCCATCCGTATGTCGATTAGGGAATACTATGTCATTGCTCATAACTTTCTACTGTTTGACCGGAGTCTCGCCGTCCATTGTCAAACATGCTCCTTTTGAGACATGTTTTAGCGAACTTGCATACCATTCCATCTCCTCACAGCTTTTTTCTGCAGGATGCGGCCCACCCGATATAGTTCCTATAATGAGTCTTTGGTCAGTTTGTTTCAACCCTTAATCATTGGTCCTAGCTTGGTTTCCTTGCTCCCTAGATGGTTGAAGGGCTATTGCCTAGCTAGGTTTTCGTGGTCTGTAACAACCCTAGATTTTTGTATATTATTTAAAATTGGACTTTATTTTATTTTTAAATTATTTTAAATTTTTTTTATTTCAAACATATCATTTTTAAATATAAATGATGATTATTAAATGATTTATAGTTCAAACTAGTACAATTTGAATATTTTACTGTAAAGTGAATTTCTGGTCAAGCTGTTCAAACTGTGACTTTTAAACATCAAATTTAAATTATTTAAAATCTTAAATTTTATCGTTTATCATGAAAATAGATGTAATAACTTGAACACTGTTTATCGTTTCGTTGAAAACGGAGTTAAACTGCGAAAGTTATGTATATTTCAATATTGAGTGCAATTTGTTTATTCTGTAATTTTGTTATTTTTAAATTGTATAAATCATATTTTATTGCCATATTTCATTTTAATCTGGGTCAATATGTTATTGTATGTATATTTTTGTATTATAATAATTTTAAAATGAAGTAAACAATTTTCCAAAGGCAATGGTGATTTATTTGTAATTTCTGAACACTATTTTGGATTTTTAAGCAATTTCTTTAAATCTTTTCATATTTTATTTAAATTTAATTTTTTTTATATGTGTTAATATGTTATTTTAAGTATATTTTGTCTTTTAAATATTTTTAAAGTGATGTTATAATTTTTCCAAAGTTTACCATGTTGATTTCTTTTTTTTTAAGCTGTTTTCTTATTTTCTGCTATTTTCTTCATTAAAATTATATTTAAATTTTATTTTTTTATATTTATTTTGTAATGTACTTTTATTTTATATTATTTTTTATGTTTAAAAATATATTAAAAGTTCATATGAATTTTCTAAAATTTATTTCATGTAATTTCAAATTTTCTAGACTAGTTTACTATTTTTAGCTATTTTCCTTAATTTAACTTTATATAATTAATAAATATCATATATATTTTTATATTTTGATAAATTTTCGAAATTTTATCTGGGATTATTATTATTTCCAGAAATATCAAGTTATATAAACAAATTTAAGAAATTTGAAAGGTTTAAAACTTTTGGAATTCCTAAGTCTTTTCATATCCCGACCTTTCATTTTCTCAACTCATCTCTTTATTGTTTTTGGCCGTGCTTTTCATTTCTATTCTCAGCTGCATTTCCTCACTTTTCACGTGTATTCTAATATCTTTCTCATCCAGAAATATACTGCCATCATGGAGCAAAGAGTTTGGTAAAATTCATCTCCTTCTTCCTTGTTTTTCTAGTTTTCTGTTGAATTTTGTATATGTTCTCTACCTTCATAGCTGTATTCCCCCTCCTCCAAGCTGTGGCCGACCACCACCACCACTTTTTCCTGACCATCACACATCCTAACACTTCTCCTCCTCAGGCCAAGCCAAGCCACGGTGAAGATCATCACAAAAATCCATCTAAACTAGCACTAGCCATACCTGTACCAAACCTAGTCTAGGATTGCCATCTCCTTCTTCCTCCACCTTTTGCCGCCGCCACCTCCACCACCACCACCTCTGGCCTGTCCTCCACCCTCTGCCACATTACCCACCACCACCTGGAGCCACTGGCCGTGTCCTACCTGATGTTGGCCGTGACCTTTTTTTGCATGAAAACTTGTTGTATTGCCTTGTGTAGTGTAGTTCCATGCCTATCTCTTTGCATCAATTTTGCCCATCCCCATACATGCTAGGCCGACCTTTAGGAACCCAAACCAGATCCTAACCCACTCCGTAGCCATGTATTTCAGATCTATATCTGAAGCATGGGTGGTAGAAAGCAAGTGCAAAGACATTGGAATTGTTTTATACATTTATTCTTAACATTGTTTGTTCATTTTGAGTTGAAAACTTATGTTATATTTATTTGTTTTGTCTCATGTATTCAAGGCAATTAACCTTGTCTCTCTCTCACTCAAATCATTGTCGTGCCTTCATGCTTTCTGGGTCTTTGTTTGTGTGTCTGAATCTGTTATCTTCAACTTATAGAGGTGAGTTATTCTCACCAGACAATATGTACATATATAACAAGTAAATTGACACCTTTTGAATCTGTAAAATGCATTATCATGTTACACCTGCTATATTATGATTTTATGATGTTCACCCATGCTTAAACATTTTATAACATCTGTTACTGTTATATTATGTGGTTCTGCTATTTTTATCAGTTTATCACACTACAAGTTCCCTATAGATTAGAAATCACTATGGGTTGAAATGATACATACCCGAACGGACTTTAGAACGGGGAAAAATCATTGTGGGCTGAAATGATAGGCCTGAGCGATTTTCAATTTATTTTATTTACTTGAGACTGCAGGTTTGAAATGATAAAACCCGGGTTTTTCTTTGTAAATTATGGGTTGAAATGATATATTACCTGTATCACTTTACCTAGCGTAGAAAATTATATACAGGCCTGTAGTTAAATATGTTTTCTAAAAATTTTAAAATATTTTAGAAATTTAATTATTATAATATTTTGATTTAAAATTAAATAAAAATATAACTTTTGTAAAGTATTATTGATTTTCTGGAAATCTATAAGTTAAATAAATTATGGAAAAGTTAGGAAATCTGAATGTAAGTTATTTTGAAAATTTTGATTAAATTTTTAGTGGAATTTAAATTAACTTTGAAAATATGATAAATTTATGATATTTTGAATTTTAAATTAATTTAAAATGATTTTTATAACATATTAATGATTTTTGGAATAAAGTTAAAATGTTAATGAGTGAATATTGAGTTGAATTTGGAAATATAACTTAAATCGGAATTTATGAGTTGGTTTAAAAGTGAAATTTTAAGTTAAGTTAAATAAAATGAAATTAAGTTATATTTGAAATTTTAAACTTAAGTGTTAAGTTGAAATTTAATGTAATGAATTTAAATTTGAATGTTGAATTTTAATAAGCGAATTATCAATAAATATTGATTTTTGAAAGGAAACTTAACTTTATAAAATCATGAATTTAAGGAAAATTAAATGATGCTTATAAATGTGAAAATGTATGATTTTATAAGTTAAAAATGATTTAAATAAAAAATAAGTGTTTGTGAAATTCTATTGAATATTTGAAGTTAATTAACAGCATTTTTAAATGCTGTCTTTTGTTAAATTGAATTGTTTTGAATGTAACTTTTTGCAGCATTTTCCAAATGCTGCAAAACTTGAATTTTCATTGTTTTAATAAATTTAAGTGCATAAATGAACATTGAAAAGTTTAAAATTTTGGAATTTAATAATTTGTAATAACTTCATTTTTATGATTTAAAATGAAGTAATTTGTTTTGAAATATAACTATTTGATATATTAAAAGGATTGAAATGTGGTTTCGAAAAGATATGATATTTTGATATATTAAAATGATTTAAAATATGGTACTGAAAGATATGATATTTTGGTATATTGAAATGATTTGAAAGGTTGTTTTGAAAAAAATATAGCTATTTTGATATATTAAAATGATTTGAAATGTGGTTTTGATAAGATATGATATTTTGATATATTAAAATGATTTGAAACGAAGTTTTGAAAGATATGATATTTTGATATTAAAATGATTTGAAAAGAAGTTCTGAAAGATATGATATTTTTGAAATGAAGCTTCGAAAGGTTATGATATTTTGATATATCAAAATGATTTGAAAGGAAGTTTTGAAAGGATATGATAATTTAATATATTGAAATGGTTAGAAATGACTTGATATTTATTTTGATAAATATTTGAATTGAAAGATATGGTATAATGATATATTGAAATGGTTTGGAAATGATTTAATCTTTATTTTGATAAAGATTTGGGTTGAAATGACATTTTATTTTGAAGTATATAATATTGTTTTAAAGTCGTAACTACGTGTTATAATAACGATTGGTTGTTAAAGAGACCGGGATCGGATATTGTCTTATATCCGGCCAATACCGAAAACCACTTTAACAACTGTGTACGCAGTGGTGATTCCAAAATTAAGTAGGACGGTGGCGACGTTCTCGAGGTATATTACGTGGACCCAACTCCCCTGAGTTGGCATATATGACTAAAACAGGAGCTATACCGGGCTAAACAAAGGGTCGCACCCTTTCATCGAGCATGCTCCATCGGAAACCATTCTATTACTTTTGTGATTCGATACGGGGTGCCACTTTGATTCGGGGGTATCGTTCGAGGTGGGCGGAAGCTGCTGGCTTGTCGTCACCACCGGTCCGGGAATGCAAACGGTGTATCCACCCTGACATTGCCTCGCGTGTCGTGTCATCTCCTTATATCGAGCCCACTACGATTTTGGTATTAAATATCCGACCGTGTTAAGGTTCACCATCCCCTTAACGCTATTTTCTATATAATTATACTTTACTGATTAAACACTACTGTATATAGCGTATATTACTACATAGTAAATAGTTTAACGGATCCTTAGAGGATGAGCGGCCCCAAGCATCTTCTAAGTTACTTGTACCTTTACTACAGTTCACTTGAGTTGGTTTACATTGTATAAGTATGTATGTCCTGACTCGAGTGTTTGTATTTTTTATTTACGCTCGGGTCAGCCTGAGTATTCACAGATTAGGATTTCCACTTTCTGGAGATTGGAATCGCTGGAGATTATCTACTTGTCAAGTTCTATCTTTTGCAGTCTGTTGGTCCTTTCCAGCTATTGTATTAGTAGATTTCTATATATTGAGACTTCTTTTGTACTTTATTTCTTCTGTTGTATCTTATGTAACTCTGATATATTTATATAGTAGCTTCATGAACTACTATCTCTTTTACTTCCGCTGCATTATTATTACTCTGTGTCTGTGATCTGTGATTATATTTACTGTATATTCTGAGATTGGCCAAATTTTTATTTGCAACGCTGTATTTTGAGCAATTCAATTCCGGCATGATTGTCTACCTATACACTTATAATGGATGCGAATGGTTGAAAATATCGGGTTGTTACAGTTGGTATCAGAGCTTTGGTTGCTCTAGGCAAAACTCAGGATATGGAGTGAATGTATTTACAGAACCACTTTCATTCGAGTTTGAATCTCTTCCTTTTTGACTCGATTCCTTTGAATTTTGGAACATTCCCTACGGTCCAAAATCCATTCGTATCCCTCACTATTCATCTTCTTTTGACTCTAGAGTATTCCAAAACTCCGCTTCGAATGATCTTTCAAGTGAGTCGGCGGTCACGCCAATTTCAAATTGAATTGAAAAAAAAGGGGGAAAATTCCTTTACAATTAGCATCGATTCACCAGAGATTTATATCTATCCTTGGTTTAGATGCTAATATCTTTTATTATTCCAAACTATATCTATTTAGATCGAATGTAGATTTACCCTAGAAAAATCCACATTGATCTTATTCTTTAAGCCACGGTTGACCCGGTAAATGTTGCCCGTGATTTATTTAAGCTTATCCACCTCCCTATTTTGTTATTTAATCATCTTGTCTTTTGTTTCCAACCTATTTTCAAAAATTTTGAATTGTACTTGTAAATCTATTATTTGTTTATATATTGTGTTGTTTGAGTTGGTGATGTTGAGTTGGGTTTCTAATCGATTCGTCTGATCAACGCTATCGATAGGATTTCTAAAACACTTTGACAGAACAAACTGACACAATATTATTTTAAAATTTGGTTAATGAAATAAATTTTGATATATAAGTAAATTTATGAAACTTAATAAACTGATTTAAATTGATTATTTGAAGTGATAATACTTGATTTGGGAACTGAAATGAATTTATTGAGAATTTAATTTCCGATGGTTTCAAACCTTGTGTTTAAAGTTTTAAAGGGTTATATTATTTAAAGTATTTTCGAATAGAAATTTGTTTTTAAAGAACTTGAAAGTTTAAAAATTAGTGTTGTTCTCTTTATCTCTGGAAAATAACTTCGATGATGACTGCGGCATCACCGACATTCATTTTCGAGTTTCGAAGTGAAGAGACCGCTCTGTAGACTTACTGCAGCTTTGTTTTGGTAAATCAAATTGATTTGAATTGAATTTCTAAAATATGACTTGATTTATAATATATATATATATATAGATATATGATTGAAATTTGATTTGACATATTATGTATATATTATTACTTATCTCTAAATGGTTTGAATGTAATCGGAAATTTTGTTCTTAAATTTTATTTTAAAGAATAATTCCAATTATAAAAAAAAATCAAATAAAAATTTTGGATGAATATCAAGCATGAAATGTTTTAATTGGAAAGTTTATTTATATAATACAATTGCATTCAAATATAACTTACCTAAATTCAAAAGTTAAAAATGTAATTGGATAATATACAATATAAAAAGATTTATAAATAAAATTTGAGTGGTTATAATAAATGTTATACACTTAAATTTTAGTTATAAAACGATTAACAGAGGTAAATATAATAAAGGGTAATTGAATAACTTACAATAAAATAATGTTAAAAGAACTAAGAATAAAAGAAAGCAGTTATAATAAGTGTAAGTATGTTTACATAAGTGATAAATATATTGAGAGGAATAAATTAAATTTTAATTAGGAATAAAGAAGAATAAAATTTATTAAGTACATTGTGAGTGTAATAAATGATTATTTTTCAAACCCATGGTTTTAAAAATTATTAATTTAAGATGATTGGATAATAAGATAATGAAATTTGGGATAGTTAAGATTTATTTAACTTGTGTAAAAGATTCATTCTCTATTTAAGTTGAAATTTCCATGCTTTCAAATTTATTTCCTTATTTTGTTTTTCAAACTATCTTTTGGTTGTCCTTATCATCCTTATCTTGCTATAGACTGGTATAGGCATCTTCCTATAATCTTTCTATTTAGAAATCTTTCTATAATCTTTGATAATTTGCACCTTACGAAACTTACCTATAACAACAGTTATCAGGTATAATTTTAAATCTTCTTGTCATCTTATCTTAATCCTATTCCACTCTATCTTTTTCTGTGCTTTTCCGTACATCATCCCTTTTCGAGGACGAAAAGTTTTGAGTGGGGGAGAGTGTAACAACCCTACATTTTTGTATATTATTTAATATTGGACTTTCTTTTATTTTTAAATTATTTTAAATTTATTTTATTTCAAACACATCATTTTTAAATATAAATGATGATTATTAAATGATTTATAGTTCAAACTAGTATAATTTGAATATTTTACTGTAAAGTGGATTTCTGGTCAAGCTGTTCAAACTGTGACTTTTAAAGATCAAATTTAAATTATTTAAAATCTTAAATTTTATCTTTAACCATGAAAATAGATGTAATAACTTGAACACTGCTCTTCGTTTCATTGAAAACGGAGTTAAACTGTGAAAGTTATGTATATTTCAATATTGAGTGCAATTAGTTTATTCTGCAATTTTGTTATTTTTAAATTGTATAAATCATATTTTATTGTCATATTTCATTTTAATCTAGGTCAATATGTTATTGTATGTATATTTTTGTATTATAATAATTTTAAAATGAAGTAAACAAGTTTCTAAAGTCAATGGTGATTTATTTGAAATTTCTGAACACTGTTTTGGATTTTTAAGCAATTTCTTTAAATCTTTTTCTATTTTCTTTAAATTTAATTTTTTTTATATGTGTTCATATGTTATTTTAAGTATATTTTGTCTTTTAAATATTTTTAAAGTGATGTTATAATTTTTCCAAAGTTTACTGTGTTGATTTCTTTTTTTTATGCTGTTTTCTTATTTTCTGCTATTTTCTTCATTAAAATTATATTTAAATTTAATTTTTTTATATTTATTTCATGAATGTACTTTTATTTTATATTATTATTTATGTTTAAAAATATATTACAAGTTCATATGAATTTTCTAAAATTTATTTCATGTAATTTCAAATTTTCTAGACTAGTTTACTATTTTTAGCTATTTTCCTTAATTTAACTTTATATAATTAATAAATATTATATATATTTTTATATTTTGATAAATTTTAGAAATTTTATCTGGGATTATTATTATTTCCAGAAATATCAAGTTATATAAACAAATTTAAGAAATTTGAAAGGTTTAAAACTTTTGGAATTCCTAAGTCTTTTCATCTCCCGACCTTTCATTTTCTCAACTCATCTCTTTATTGTTTTTGGCCGTGCTTTTCATTTCTTTTCTTAGCTGCATTTCCTCACTTTTCACGTGTATTCTAATATCTTTCTCATCCAAAAATATACATCCATCATGGAGCAAAGAGTTTGTTAAAATTCATCTCCTTCTTCCTTGTTTTTCTAGTTTTCTATTGAATTTTGTTTACGTTCTCTACCTTCATAGCTATATCCCCCCTCCTCCAAGCTGTGGCCGACCACCACCACCATTTTTTCTTGATCATCACACATCCTAACACCTCTCCTCTTCAGGCCAAGCCAAGCCATGGTGAAGATCATCACAAAAATCCATCTAAACTAGCACTAGCCATCACCTATACCAAACCTAGTCTAGGATTGCCATCTCCTTCTTCCTCCATCTTTTGCCGCCGCCGCCACCACCACCACCACCTATGGCCTGTCCTCCACCCTCTGCCACATCACCCACCACCACCTGGAGCCATTGGCCATGTACTACCTGATGTTGGTCGTGACCTTTTGTTGCATGAAAACTTGTTGTATTGCCTTGTGTAGTGTAGTTCCATGCCTATCTCTTTGCATCAATTTTGCACATCCCTATACATGCTAGGCCGACCTTTAGGAACCCAAACCAGATCCTAACCCACTCCGTAGCCATGTATTTCAGATCTATATCTGAAGCATAGGTGGTAGAAAGCAAGTGCAAAGACATTGGAATTGTTTTATACATTTATTCTTAACATTGTTTATTCATTTTGAGTTGAAAACTTATGTTATATTTATTTGTTTTGTCTCATGTATTCAAGGCAATTAACCTTGTCTCTCTCTCACTCAAATCATTGTAGTGCCTTCATGCTTTCCGGGTCTTTGTTTGTGTGTCTGAATCTGTTATCTTCAACTTATAGAGGTGAGTTATTCTCACAAGACAATATGTACATATATAACTAGTAAATTGACACCTTTTGAATCTGTAAAATGCATTATCATGTTACACTTGCTATATTATGACTTTATGATGTTCACCCAGTCTTAAACATTTTATAACATCTGTTATTGTTATATTATGTTGTTCTGCTATTTTTATCAGTTTATCACACTGCAAGTTCCCTGTAGATTAGAAATCACTATGGGTTGAAATGATACATACCCGAACGGACTTTAGAATAGGGGAAAATCGTTATGGGCTGAAATGATAGGCCTGAGCGATTTTCAATTTATTTTATTTACTTGGGACTGCGGGTTTGAAATGATAAAACCTGGGTTTTTCTTTGTAAATTACGGGTTGAAATGATATATTACCCGTATCACTTTACCTAGCGTAGAAAATTATATACAGGCCCGTAGTTAAATATGTTTTCTAAAAAATTTAAAATATTTTAGAAATTTAATTATTATAATATTTTGATTTAAAATTAAATAAAAATATAATTTTTGTAAAGTATTATTGATTTTATGGAAATCTATAAGTTAAATAAATTATGGAAAAGTTAGGAAATCTGAATGTAAGTTATTTTGGAAATTTTGATTAAATTTTTAATGGAATTTAAATTAACTTTGAAAATATGATAAATTTATGATATTTTGAATTTTAAATTAATTCAAAATGATTTGTATAACATACTAATGATTTGTGGAATAAAGTTAAAATGTTAATGAGTGAATATTGAGTTGAATTTGGAAATATAACTTAAATTGGAATTTATGAATTTGGTTTAAAAGTGAAATTTTAAGTTAAGTTAAATAAAATGAAATTAAGTTATATTTGAAATTTTAAACTTAAGTGTTAAGTTGAAATTTAATGTAATGAATTTAAATTTGAATGTTGAAATTTTATAAGCGAATTATTAATAAATATTGATTTTTGAAAGGAAACTTAACTTTATAAAATCATGAATTTAAGGAAAATTAAATGATGCTTATAAATGTGAAAATGTATGATTTTATAAGTTAAAAATGATTTAAATAAAAAATAAGTGTTTGTGAAATTCTATTGAATATTTGAAGTTAATTAACAGCATTTTTAAATGCTGTCTTTTGTTAAATTGAATTGTTTTGAATGTAACTTTCTATAGCATTTTACAAATGCTACGAAACTTGAATTTTCATTGTTTTAATAAATTTAAGTGCATAAATGAACATTGAAAAGTTTAAATTTTTGGAATTTAATAATTTGTAATAACTTCATTTTTATGATTTAAAATGAAGTAATTTGTTTTGAAATATAAATATTTGATATATTAAAATGATTGAAATGTGGTTTCGAAAACATATGATATTTTGATATATTAAAATGATTTAAAATATGGTACTGAAAGATATGATATTTTGGTATATCGAAATGATTTGAAAGGTTGTTTTGAAAAAATATATAGCTATTTTGATATATTAAAATGATTTGAAATGTGGTTTTGAAAAGATATAATATTTTGATATATTTAAATGATTTGAAACGAAGTTTTGAAAGATATGATATTTTGATATTAAAATGATTTGAAAAGAAGTTCTGAAAGATATGATATTTTGGAAATGAAGCTTTGAAAGGTTATGATATTTTGATATATCAAAATGATTTGAAAGGAAGTTTTGAAAGGATATGATAATTTAATATATTGAAATGGTTACAAATGACTTGATATATATTTTGATAAATATTTGAATTGAAAGATATGGTATGATGATATATTGAAATGGTTTGGAAATGATTTAATCTTTATTTTGGTAAAGATTTGGGTTAAAATGATATTTTATTTTGAAGTATATAATATTGTTTTAAAGTTATAACTACGGTTTATAATAACGATTGGTTGTTAAAGAGACCGGGATCGGATATTGTCTTATAGCCAGCCAATACCGAAAACCACTTTAACAACTGTGTACGCGGTGGAGATTCCAGAATGAAGTATGATGGTGGCGACGTTCTCGAGGTATATTATGTGGACCCAACTCCCGTGAGTTGGCATATATGACTAAAACAAGAGCTATACCAGGCTACACAAAGGGTCGCACCCTTTCATCGAGCATGCTCCATCGGAAACCATTTTATTACTTTTGTGATTCGATACGTGGCGCCACTTTGATTCGGGGGTATTGTTCGAGGTGGGCGGAAGCTGCTGGCTTGCCGTCTCCACCGGTCCGGGAGTGCAAACGGTGTATCCACCCTGGCATTGCCTCGCGTGCCGTGTCATCTCCTTATATCGAGCCCACTACGATTTTGGTTTTAAAGATCCGATCGCGTTAAGGTTCACCATCCCCTTAACGCTATTTTCTATATGATTATACTTTACTGATTAAACACTACTGTATATTGCATATATTACTACATAGTAAATAGTTTAACGGATCCTTATGGGCGGTCCCAAGCATCTTCTAAGTTACTTGTACCTTTACTACAGTTCACTTGAGTTGGTTTACATTGTATAAGTATGTATGTCCTGACTCGAGTGTTTGTATTTTTTATTTACGCTCGGGTCAGCCTGAGTATTCACAGATTTGGATTTCCACTTTCTGGAGATTGGAATCGCTGGATATTATCTACTTGTCAAGTTTTATCTTTTGCAGTCTGTTGGTCCTTTCCAGCTATTGTATTAGTAGATTTCTATATATTGAGACTTCTTTTGTACTTTATTTCTTCTGTTGTATCTTATGTAACTCTGATATATTTATATAGTAGCTTCATGAACTACTATCTCTTTTACTTCCGCTGCATTATTATTACTCTGTGTCTGTGATCTGTGATTATATTTACTGTATATTCTGAGATTGGCCAAATTTTTATTTACAACGCTGTATTTTGAGCAATTCAATTCCGGCATGAGTGTCTACCTATACACTTATAATGGATGCGAATGGTTGAAAATATCGGGTTGTTACACGGTCCCTTTACATATTGCTGGAGCTTGTTGTCGCGGATCAATCCTTCGATAAGGTCTTTGAGATGGAGGCATTCATTTTTGTTGTGCCTATGTGTCTTATGGAAGCGACAAAATTTTCCTGAGCGCTTCTACTATTCTGTTGCCTCCTTCTTGAGAGGTTTCCTATACTCCTCGGTTTCTTGTGTTGCAAGATAAATACTCTATAGGGTGTCATTCAAGGGGTACAATCTCTTGGTCCAAATTCTCTAAACCTTCTGTTACGGCCACCACCATTCTTCTTGTTGGACTTTTGATTTCCTCTCTTCTGGTTCTCATTCTTCCTCGCGGCCACTTGACTATTCCCGGGGTTGCGTATATTTTAGTTAGAAGTCAAGCCATTCTGTTCGGTGTTCGTCTGCTGTGTTTCAGCAACTTTCTCTCCAGCTCCTATGCCTCTTCCAACCTCAAATATTGGCTTGCTTTGCGGTTGAAACCTTTCATATTAGTGGGCCGCTTCATCTTGATCCATTTTCCGATATCCGTCTCAGGATAAATTGCACTAACTTAGGCCATAAAAATAATGTCTTCTTTAGGATTGCTTGCTTCTGTTACCGCCGTATTGAATCTGTTCATAAATGATCATAACGACTCGTTGCGCCCTTGAGCCAGTCCCGATAGAGACAGGATGTCCTTCGGTTGGGCGGTATGAATTCTAAACTGTTCAAGGAACTTTGTTGCAAGTTAGTCAAAATTAGCGATAGATTTCAAGGGATGTCTGGTAAACCACATTGATGTAACGCCTATAAGGAAGATGGGAAAACACCTGTAGCGTACAACTTCTGGAGCATTAGCTTCCTCCATGTACCAACTATATTTGTACAAATGGGGTTTCGGGTCCTTAGTCCCATCATAGGAAGGGATGGTTGGCATATCAAACTTACATGGGTATCTTTTATTCAAGATTTCATTAGTAAAAGGAGTCCGACTTGAGAAAAATCCCCATTTGTCATCCATCCGACTCTTGCTTTTGTCCATCAGCTGCTTGACCATATCTGCTATATATGAGTCTGATGTCCTGTGGTCCTAGGGGTGGCAGTCAGTCACTGCGCCAAGTGTTTGATTTAGCAAATGATCATGGCGTGTAGGCTGATGCCTAGGCTCTCCTGTCTTTGGGAGTGCCATTCCCATGGGACCCCATCGGCCTTCGTTTGGCCTAAATGGGCCAGTTTGGAAGTTTCCAATCTTATCAAATGCATTAGCATCCTCCTCTACCTATTCACCTTGCTCTCCACCTTCCGAATCAGAGAGGTTATAACCACGTCCTCTAGTGGGGTTTTATTTCATGATTTAAATTTTGGTTTGGTTGTCTTGGGTCGAGTAGGGTGTTCTCATATTCTTCCAAGTTATATCCGATTGTCACCCTTTCTAATGGTTGTTTTCCATTTCTCCTGCGTAAACCGAAAATGGAGGATTTTTTCTTGTTCCATGGTAGCAGTTGGTTTAGGAATGATTCTCTGAACGGGGTAAGATTGGAGAGTTATTAGCGCATTGAGCTTCTCCATTAGAGCCTTTAGACTCTTTTCCATTCTTCCGTTGATATCCTCAACCATCTTATTCAATTCATCTCTGGTTACAACTTCATGCTGACTAGAGGATCCTTATAATCGATTCCCTAAGCTAGCAACATTTACTTCAACCTATTGGGTGCCAGCCCCTTCTACGGCTATCATTGCCCCAATAGGTTTTCCTGAGGCAGTCCTTTTTCCTTTCAGAAGCCATTTAACTTTGTAAGACAGCTGGATCTTTGAGCAAAGATTGGATACCTAACTTCTAGATCTATGCAATCCAATGTAGATAGCTAGATCTGGATTCTAGGTTACAGTTCTCAGTGAAAGCACCAAAATGTTAACCTAAAGAGTGGACCAACACCCTGGTTTAGAGTTGAAAGCACTAGCTCTGTATTAACAGAGAAATATTACTGATCACAGAAATAAGAAAAAACAATAAAGGAAAAGAGACAGAAGATTTTTTTATAGTGGTTCGGCTGTCAACTGAGCTTACGTCCACTTTATATCTTTATTATGAGTTGACAGCTATTACAAAAGTTGTTCGATTACAAGGCTTTGGCTAATTCTATGCTGAACTGGATATCTCGAGTTAGAACCCACCGGAGAATCACGGTGTATCCCTTCTCAAATCACTGTGTGGAAGATTAGAGATGAAGGAGGATCTTTGTAGAGCTCCCGCCGTCAGTTTTCTTCCCCTCTTTATGTTGCAGGAGGCAAGCTATTTATAGAGGTTGGGGGCTCCTGGGCTAGGCCCATCATTTTGAAGTCTCGGGTAAGATGCAGCCAACCTAATGAGTTCAGCAGTCGAAAATCATTTATCTCCATGGGTCGATTGTGACCCAAGGGCCATTGGTCGTTGGCGACCCATAGACTTAGTCTATTTTTGGTTGCTAACTTTCTTCTTCTTCCATCTTATCTCGTAGTTTTTTCATTCATGGTCTTCATAGAGTACCTCAGATGTTGTCGTTTCAATCACATAGGTTGATTCTAGACTCCAACACTGGAGATCTCTTCTTTAGTACACACCATCTTAGTCACATGCAGATTGTAAGTCACTGGCTGCTTATATTAAGGCCCTTGTTGACTTGTAAGGCAACTAGTTTCTTGGCTTCGTTGACCCACGTTGTCTTTCCAACCGTGTAGCTCGATCCTCATTAAGCTCTCATTGTAACATCTCTGTTTAGCTTTTGAACCACCCTACGGCCCTTGCTTGTTGCTGGTATCTGTTGGGTTAAAAACCCAAACAATAGCACTTAACCAATGTTGTAATTGAATTTTATAGTGACAAGGGTTAAGTTTTGAACATATAACAATGTCATAACTAACAGTGCTAAAAAAAATCAAGATTCGGCAATTAAAAATCCATATAACTGGGTTATAACAGAAATAATACAACATGAATATAACAGGAAATTAATAATCGCAATTTTGAGAAATCCGGATTTCATTACAAATGTTCTTGTATTTTAATTTTAAATACTAATTGCTTTTCAAAAATGGATATTTAACCAATTAGCCAATAATTTTAACCAAACACAAACATTAAAATTCTTTCTATTATATAATACACTAATTTATCTAAAGAGGTGAGCTATACTCACCAAAATTCGTATTATCACCGAAGCGTTCTGATTTCAACTGAAGTCAAATAACATTCGATTTTAGCTTGAAATTCTACAAGCTTCAATTTCCACCAATCTAATTCCAAAATTTAGATAACGTCGATACAAGTCCAATGTGACTGACCGCATCCAAATCTGACCTTTTATGAACAAGCTATTGCATTTATAAGATTTATGAATTAAATAATATAATTATTTAATTACATCCATTAACCTCTAATTACCCTAGCTTAGCACTAATCCACCATTTTCCAAAACCCTAGCTGCTCTTAAACGAATCTCAACCACCTCGCCTTTTCACCAACCACCGCCGCCAGGAGCCACCATCCCTCGCCCCGACCTTGCCATGTGTAGCCCCGACCACCACAAACCCACAGACCCTAGCATCATCACACCTAGTCGTCGCTAGCTTGATGAAAGTCCCAAAAATTGGCATGTCATTGAACTAAAATTTCAACCACCAATGGTCAACTCTGCCCCAATCCCATCGTCCATCCTCCTCGTCTCAATTTCCCACACCTTTTCCTAGTTGACACCCAAGCCTGAAACGACCCACAGTGGCGTCAATCGACATTGGCGATTGGATTTCTAAGGTTAGGGAAATAAAGATAACAACGGCTGGAGTTGTAAATTCTGGTTTGGGCAGATGAATGAACGGTATGGGTCCTTACATAGATATTCCAACCGACACTAGTCACGCCCAACAAATCATGAACTCCAAAGGAGGCACGCTCACTAGCATTACATGCCAAATACTCCTATTTTGAACTCAATGGTACCAGTCTTGAGACCTAATTCCATTGTATACAAAGTTATCTTTTCATATCGCTCGATTTATGAATCGAACTAGATCTCCTAACTCAAAACTAAACACTCAAATCATGTCAATGCTTGTACTCACTTTGGCTCGCTCGGACCATCCGGACCCAATAGAAATAATCTCAAGTCCTATAAAGTCCGTCTATGAAATTTAGTGGCTCGCTCGGACCATCCGGACCCAATAGAAGTAATCTCGATTCCTATAAAGTCTGTTTATGAAAATTTAGTTTTCTACTCGTCGATAAAATCGACCAATTAAGTATTTAAATTCCTAAAATTTTGTTTAGAGCACTCTAAAAAACGGGTTGTTACACTCTTCCCCTTAAAAAGATTTCGTGCTCGAAATCCTAAAGGACTATGCAATAAATCTCAATACCCAATCATATTTGATGATATATAAGAATCTTCTTCAGCTTATGCCAAATCAGCAAACTCCAACCTAATTTATCCTAGACACTGTCCTACTTACTCATGCATATGTCAGCCAACATGGCACTCTCACTCGAATCGAGATATAACCACTTGAAATGAATAAGTAGTGATAAATTTGCATATTGTAGCTAAAATTCCTAAGTCACAGGGTTATTCCAATAATCACTGACACTGATTCTTACAACTATTGTTCATATCTAAAAATGCTTTCTCTAACTTTTCTTTCAACTTTGGTCTAAGTTTTCGAAAAATTTCGACAACACCTCCTTTGCATGGCTCGATCTAAAAAACTACAATTTGCCACATATGTTCCTAAACAAACAAACAAAGCCTGAAAGTGGCCTCCCATATCTGGGGTATAAAATAACCAATCAAGTCCCAAACTCTAAATCTACTACAAACCTATTTGTCGAGCAAAATATTATACTCATGAAACCAAAAGTACCAAGCTAACCTTTGCTTCCATGTACCTAAAACTCACTTATATAACCCAAATCAGCATTAAACATGACAATGAAATAGTATAACAGCTCAACAACATCTAACATGAATATAAACATGCCAAATCATAAATATTAATCATCTCGAATCAACATGTCATATCAAATCATGTAACTTGCATTTCAGATGACAAAACCGTATCATTACATTAAAGCTTTTATGATGTATATATGTCATCCATACGTAATATCAAATCCGATCACTCACTCGATCACACAAATTTCACTTCCGAACTAGTATCGCTCACTCGATTCTCTAGTGCGGACTCTGGTCTAGTAACCTAATTATAAACCGTTGTTCTCCCTGCATAGTCGTATACTATGATAGAGGACTTTCAAATCATATCAAAAATCTGTATCAAGCATCCGTCGTCAAGAGTAGGATGAAAAATCTTAGTTCGGATTGACGTAAGTCATCTCAAAATCATGCTGTATAATATGGATCAAAGATCCTCGTGCGAATAAAATGATCTATGTACATCCTTCATATTTATTCTAATTGGTTTCTTAACACCCTCAATTTCTTTTCTTTTTAAATCACATTCAATTTTATTTAACTACATTCATTTCCATACTAAATTCATATTTTAACTATCTCATAAAACATTAGTTAGGTGGACCAATGTTTCATAACTTAAGTTTACATTCATATAATACTCTTCTACATCCTGAGAGTATATATACAATTTTCAAATTTTGTTTACTTAACCAAAATATTCAACAAATTTAAAACTTTATTTAAGTTTCTATCTTTTCAAATTTATAAGTTACAAAGACTTATTTTTCTTATAATTTCTCACAACATTTAGCTTCGATTTCTATATCAAATTTGGAAGTTCTGACGTCCAAAATCATCGAAAATTCCATTTCATTTCAATAAATATTAAATTATCATATAAAAATGAGATGCAAAACCAAACTACCCTAATGTATATGATATATGCATCCATATAATAACTTGACTGAAAACTTTAGACTTTGACACTTGTAGTTTATTTCAAATCATTTTGAAATAACAATATACACGTCTCCTTTTGCGTATCAAATCATACTTTTGGGATTTTTAAATCATGAGTTTTACCAAAAACAACTCTAAACAAATTACTATGGTAGCAATCCCCCACACAGAAACTCAAAAGTGAATACCGATGATGCTGTAGTCATCACGGGAATTATTTTTCGGCAACCGAAGTGAGTTTGGTCTTTTTATCTTCTTCAAAAGTTTTTCCAAAAATATTTCTATTCAAAAATACTTTCAAATATTATTATTATTTTCCTTAAAAACTTCGAAAAAAACAATTTTCGAAACACTAGGAGTTCAGTTTTCAAATTCTCAACTGAAATTTATTTAGTTATAAAACAAATTTATATAATTTCACTTTCTGATATAAAATCATTTCATAAATGTTACTTTTTTTATATTATAACAAAAGAATTTATTAAAATTAAATTTTAATCCAACATTATCACCGAACACCATATAGTCAAATTATGAAACTGAATTCACAAGGTGTTCATTTTTAGTGTTCCTATAAATTACTATCCATTCAACCCATGCGATGAAAAGGACAAAACTTCTCATAATCAACTAATCGTTAATGCCCATAAACTAGTTGGGCACAACTACTCAATCAATGAACAATAGCCAGTGCTTCTAACTGGGTAAGCATGACTAATCGACAATAGTTGATGATAATTAAGTATTATCATTTCCTAATAAATGAACACACCATACATAACTATATATATCTTATGAAAATTATTTCTTTATGTATAAAATAGTTCTAGGTAAAATTATTTCATTTACCAATTTTAAAAATAATACTGTGGCGATTTGCCTTGTTTAAGTGTTTAGAAACCTCTATCGATACCATGACGTCCCTCGTCTCGACCAGAATTCATAAGTCCCTTAAAAGATAAATCAACACAATATAAAACATTTTATAGTACTAACAAATGTGCACTATATATATAAACACTCAACTCATTCTATGGTGTTACTAACTCTATCAATAATGTGCTATTTATTCTAGGGCATTACTAACCCTATCTATAATGAGTTTACCGCACCAAAGCCTAGGTGTTCGCTCAACCTAAGCTATGATACCACGCTGCAGCGATCCGCCATTTCGACCCTCAAAAGTCGACACTAATACATCCATGGTATTCACACTCTAAGCATCTAAGTGCCGGAAAGATGGATTTTTAAAGAAAAGAAAGAAAAAGACAGAACATAATCTAACATTGTTATGAGTAATGCATAATATACAATAGATTTTTACACAAAGAAAAGCCGTAATATACATACGTCAATCAGAGTACTTTAAGTTGTTATCAGACTAGACAATTATGACAGCCTATCCTCACAAAAGATGCTAAATATAGAAAAGAACAAAATAGGACATCATACAAGGTACGTGAATACATCTTTGAGGATCCAGTTCGTCTCCTAAAAGCTCCAAAGAATCCAGCTAAATCTAGAAAATATGCTCGAGCTGACTTGAGAATTATTAGAAAATAACACCCGGTTGAAAGATGCCTCGAATGAATTTTAATGTTATTAAAAAAAATTCAAAATAAAGGTATCGCATAAGACCATGTCGCATATAAACACGGAACGGGTTTTTACCTTATGATAACCAAAATATTTTTATTATAAAATCTAGTGATATTATAATAATACTTAAGGTCTAAAATACCAACAATCAAGTAGTTGTGATGTGTGTACATTACAACAACAATAGGTATACAATGCAAAACTACTACGGCACATATATGGAAAATGGATTCCAACAAACGGCAAGATAAAGGACTACCTCTTGAAAATAGTACACCTCTAGATAAAATGCACCTAAGGACGAAAATGTTTTGATCTCTGCTAACATAGAACCAGCCTAACCCTGACTAGATAGTAACGATAATGATTACCCTTAGTTTGTGATCAATAACCAAAAATGGGCCCTAAAGCATAAATATAGATATCGACTTTATACAGGGTGACGGTCAACTACCCTATTCAGAGAGACCCACATAGCTCGCTGCATATACATATTTTAGCCATTGCCATGATGTAAGGCTTGAGGCAACGATTTATCTTCTTTTAGCAATTTCCACTTTAAATGCTAACACTGTCCTCCAAGTAGAAATGCAATGCCATAATTCATCCATACAAGTTCGTTAAGGGTTTTGACAAAACCGAAAGCACTACCTCTGCTACATCCATTTTGGGATCACCCTTAGGATTAGTAGCAAGTAGCTCTTGCACTTCAATGAGCTCCATCTTAGATCATCTACAAGATGTTTCCAATTTGAAAGCTTATGCCGGTTCGAAGTGGTTTCCGGATAATATATCGATCCCGGTCCCTTCGAACCGACAATGATAGTTTTAAAACAGGCTGATGTTGAGAGTTGTTATTTAACTATCAAATAAAAACAACAATCAAATCTGGGATTTATTTAGGGAAACCAACATTGGTTAAGCACATAAGCAACCACTAACCACTTTAATTAATCCTTTCTTCAATTAAAATCACTTTTTAAATACTTGTATCTAAATACTTAAAGAAAGATATATTTACAAACTCTTTATATTCCTTTCAATACTTGGAAAAATAACCATATACTTTTCTCAATGGTATAAGTATGTTCAAAAAACACTACACTTTCACTATTTAGAAAATGTATTCATATACTTAACTCAATGGTATAAGTATATTCGCAAAACATTATGAATGATTTCTTATTTCAAAATCATATCAAAAGAATTAAAACATATATCGTTTTAAAAGAAATTAGGATAAGGATAAACCCAAATACTACTCCTTTTGTGTTAAGCATGGAACGAATGTCCACACCAAAAAAATTAAGGTCAAGTTAGGGAAATCCGATCTCAATTTCTTTTATAAATGTCTTCAATAAATCTTTTTTAATGCATCCCTTTTATTTATGAACATCTCCTTGACTAGAATTCCTAATCCATGTTATAAAACTCTTAATAAATCTCCAAGTTTATTTATAAAACTTTTTTATAAATATCCAAATCCATTTGTAAAAATATTTTACAAATATCAAATAATTTATAAAACTTCTTTTCTAAATATCCAAAAACCTTTATAGAACTTCTTTATAAAAATCCTTGAAAATCTTATAAATCCAAACCCCATTTTCATTTATAAACACTTTAATAAATCTCTTTTATTAACTGAGATTTCTTTTATAAATCAATTTATTACTTATAAATATAATTAATCAGATAAATTGATTAACTTTAAACATCATAAAAAATAATAAGTTAGCTTTCCAACATCATTGATAAAATAATTAATCAAATACAAAACATTATTAATATAATAATTAATAACTTCGATGTATTATAAGCAAATAATAATTGTTTAATTCAAAACATTATTACATAATAATAGTTATTAACAGCAAAACATTACTAATAAATATTAATTATTAAATTCTAACATTATTATTATATAATATAATTATTAATATAAAACATTATTAATAGATAATAATTATTAACTTCAGACATTATACAATAATAATTATTATCAATAAAACATTAGTAATAAATAATAGTTATTAACTTCAAACATTATAAATGTAATAGTTAATATTTTCAAACTTTATTAATAAAAAAATAATAATTACTTCAAACATATTGTAATAAATAATAATTAACTTCCAAAGCATTATTAATAATTAATAATTATTAATTCCAAAATGTTATTAATAAATAACTATTATAAATTCTAAATTTTTTTAATAAACAATAATTATTAATTACCTTGAAACAATATTAATTATTTAAATAAATAACTTTTAACAATATTAAAATATTGATAAATAACTTTAAACAATTAAATATAAATAATCAATTTTTAAAACACTATTAAACAATAGTTAAACAACTTTAAAATATTTCTAAATTATTTAGAAAAGACAAATAAAAATGTTAAGGTAAATTAGTGAAGTTCAAAATCCGCTTAATTAAAAATATTCTAGAAAACCCAAAGATTAGATTTAAAATCATTCTCTGAATCAAAAACCAGTTTCAAGCCAAAGGAAATTAATAGTATTTCAAAATACTAAATTGAGGCCAATAGTCACCAAAGCACTTAACCAACGTTGTTATTGATTTTTATAGCTACAAGGGTTATGTTCTGAACATATAATAATGTTATAAGAGATAGTGATAAAAAATCAAGATTCAGTAATTAACAATCCATATAATGGGGTTATAACTGAAATAAAACAACATGAATATAATTGGAAATTAATAATCACAATTTCGAGAATTCAGATTTCTTTACAAATTTTCCTACATTCCAATTTTAAATATCAATTACTTTTCGAAATAGATATTTTAACCAACCAGCCAATAATTTCAACAAACACAAATAATAAAATTCTATCAATTATATAATATACTAATTCTTCCAAAGAGATAGTTATACCCACTGAAATTCCAGTTATTGCCAAAGCTTTCCCGTCTCGTCTTAGATCGAACAACATTCAATTTTAGCTTGAAATTCTACATGTTCCAATCTCAACCAATCCAATTCCAAAATGTAGATAACGTCGATACGAGTCCAACGCTACTGACCACATTCGAATCCCTTGTATGAGTATGTTATTGCATTTGTAAGATTTACAAATTAAATAATATAATTGTTTAATTAATTACAACCTTTAACCATTGATTACCCTATCTTAGCACTAATCCACCATCTTCCCAAGCCCCAACCGCACTTTAACGAATCTCGACCGCCTTACCTTTTCACCAACCACCGTTGCTAGGAGTTGCCATACCACACCGCGACCTCACCATAGGTAGCCCTGACCATCATGAACCTATAGACCCTAGCGCCATCACCCCTAGTCGATGCTAGCTCACCAGAAATCCTAAAAACTGCCATGCCGTTGAACTAAAGTTCTAGCCACCAACAGCCAACTCCAACAATACCCACCATCCATACTCCTCATTCCACCATCCCCCATCCTTTCCTAGTTGACACCCAAGCCTCAAACGGGCCCTAGTGATGAAGATCGACACTGACTGTTAGATTTCTAGGGTTAGGGAAATAAACAAAACTGGGGCAAGGTTTTCTAATTCCGGTTCGAGAAAATGAATGAGCGTATGAGTCCTTATATAGATATTATAATCACCACTATTCATGCCCATAAAATCACGAACTCTAAACGAGGCATGCTCATTGGCATTCCAAGCCCAATACTCCTATTCAAACTTAATGGAACTAGTCTCGGGACCTAATTCCATCATACACAAAGTTAGCTTATCGAGTCGCTCGATTTACAAACCGAACTTGACCTCTTAACTCAAAACTAAACAGCCGAAACATATTGATGCTTATAATAACTTTGGCTCGCTCGGACTACTCGGACCCAATGCAAATAATTTCTAGTCCTAAATAGTGCATCTATGAAAATCGAGTTTTCAACTCAATGATAAAATCAACCAATTAGATATTTAAATGCCCAAAATTTAAATATTTAGAACACTCAAAAAAAGGGTTGTTACGTTCACCGATGAGTCATCATAGACATGGATATGTGTATTTGATACACATGTATAAGTCTATGATAAGCACGTAGAATATAAAACGAGAGTAAATAAAATAACATGCGACATAAATGATTCAATTTAATCAAATGGGTGAGTATATTGGAAAGAGTTCTATATGTACATATTATGAATAAAGATTCAATATCAAAGGTCAGTCCTCCCTATAATACAAAATGATGTGCCGATAAAGAGTGATCGAACTTTGTCGAACGAAGCGCGATTGATGACAAGCGAAGTTAAGTTAAACTCTTATAATAAGGTGTGTACTTAAGAGTAGTACTTTTTAAAATGTCAAAATTAATATCATCCAAAGAATAGTTTACAAAATTATGAGATAAGGGTTTCTAAGAAATCCCTATATATCTTAGGCCAAGGAAATGGTAGGGTGTACGAGTCAGAAGACCGCAAACAATAATTATATGTAAGGGATCTTATATGAATTTTCCTAATAGAGTTTTGGGAACGATAGTCATTAGATGACTAATTTATGCTGTGAACATAAATATATTGTTAACTAATGCAAAAAAGTTTTATATGAGGCAATTCAGAATATGCATATGAATGCCTATTCCGTTGCACTGAGAACAAATGTTGTTCAAAAAATACCAAATTCATAAAGAAGGAATATCTTTGAGAAATTATTGGTATACAATGAATTTGGATACTATCAGATAATAAAATCAATTACAAGGGATTAAATGAAATTGAGCTAACCTAAATGAACATAAATACAATAGAAGATCTCATGAGTATTCCTGTACATTAAAGAGAAACGGTGAGTTTCTTGTCAGTGTCAAGAATAAATAATCTTCACTTGTATAACTAAACCATTAAGAGCATTGACTCTATGACGGTAACGATGTGCAAATATGAAATAGACTCCAAGTATCTTACCAAAATATGATTTTGATAGTAGTATCCAAAAGGATATGATCCATTGGCCGAAATGTATCTTTATGAGAAAGACAAATGCAGTTGGAATATATTTAGCCATATTAATAAGAATATTACCCTAAATCCAATTGTTGAAATTCATAATAGGTTCATCATTCGATATACTGAAGTTGGTTTGGATTTTACTCAAAAATGATCACCCAGTACGAATTTATGTTTTGGTTTATATGTGTTGAAGCGGAAGGTTCTAAATATAGATTTAGACTAAACCGTTTGAACATAACACCAAAGTGTCTTGAAGTCGGTGGGAGCGATATGGATACAGAAGTATAATTTATGAAGCATCAAAATTGAACAAATGTTTTTGATAGAAATATCAAAAGTATAATTATCAGTCAAAACGCAAAGGAAGTGTGTGTTTATTAGAAAGAATATTAAAAGGTACATAGATATTTTTAAACCATAAGTACACAATACACCGCTGATTGTTAATGATATATTTGTGTTAGAATTGGCTTTAGTTGCTTTTAATACTCAACGTTGGATTTGTAAATGATATCTTTTATAATAAGTAAAAAAGATATTGGGAATCTCCCAAACAATATGCAAGGGCGTCTTATTAAAATGTTTAATACGGAACATGAAAGATGGATTCCTTATGCATTGGTAATAGGAGTTACCACACATATTATTTTGTTTATGATATTGTGATTGTTTTATGTATTTGATACATGAAGCAAATATGAAATCCAAATAGATATCACTATATGGTTGTTTGAAGTATTCTCATATATTTATGAAAGACCAGAGAACTATTTATAGAAAAAATGAACTCCTTATGAAGGAGTGTTCATATTCGACCTTCGTAAATGATATTGAGTATAATATTTTAATATAAAAATCTTTAAGTTGGAAATATTTTGATTAGAATAGATTGTGGATGATTCAATGAAAAAAGGCTATATACATCATCTCAAATAACATCGTAATAAAAATGATGTATATATCGCAAATTTATAAATGATCCGAGGGTGATTCTAAATGTTGAGAATCCTATGATATTGTTCTATATTACTATATCATGATATAGTTCAGAACTGAACATAGAGCTTACTAGAAGTTGAGAGACATACTACGAATTGTTCAACATGATCAAGGTAGTTTATCAGCATTGAAGAGAGTTAATCAAAAAGTAGATGATTAAAGCAAAATAGCATACTCATTCACCGAGGGACTAACTTGATTGGTTTTGACGAAAGCGATTGGGGAAGTTAGAATAAGATTCTATAATTAACTCCAAGTGCAATGGGAGATTGATAGGGTTAGGGGTATATCCTAAGGGAAAATATGTAATTTATTACATATATCTAACTCGGTAACCAATCTTGTTCGAAATTAAACGTTTTTTCTTTCTGTTATAGCTTGATATAATGTGTTATATTTATTAATTAAAGGTATATCCAATAGAAAATCCATAAATGGTATGTTTTGTGATAGTAGTTACAAAGTATTGGAACTCTATGTAATTCATCACAATGAAAACAAATATACCACTTTGAATCTTTCTAGTCGAGATGCATCGAAACTGCATATCAATGTATCCATTGAGACCAGAGTACGCAAAGCTCTCCAAACGTTGAATAGTGTATTACTCATGACTATTGGGGGAACCTAAGGGTTAGGTACTGATAGTTATTGGATAATTATGGAATGGTTCACTCGATAGTTTTCTGTTGGTTAATATAACTAAAGTCAAACAGAAATTATCAATGTGATTAATTTACACGGTTCTCTCAACATGAGAATATTGTCAATCTTCAATATGAAAACTCCACTTTAATTAAATTTAAATCATGGCATGACGTCCATCGAGTGACTATAGTTGGTTAGAGTGAAATTATTGGAAGTGAAACACCATTTAAGAGAGGATTCATCTCCTAAGTTATATGAGGTTAATACCACGATCAACTCAAGTCAACTAAAAGTCAAAGCTTCTAGCCAAAGCAATTCGGTTAATAATAATTTTCATTATTGAACCAAGGATTTTGTATTTGGACTATAAAGTTGAATATGATCGATATTGGAACTTTGGCCATTACCAAATTCCATAAGTTCGAAGTGATATAGTTTTGAGAAGAGAATTAGTATAAATAATAGTCATAATGGAGTAACACTTCACAAAGTAAAATTGGATTTTACCAAACTAAGTAAGCGATAAATTTAGCCAAAATGTCACTCCACCCACTAAGTGATGTGTGAACGTTAATATTCAAATAGTTCGACACTAGTCGCTGATCAAATTTACACTTGTGAGTCGCACAACTGAAACGATGAATTCTCCTTGACCAAACGATTTAATTAGTTTATAATTATTATAGATTAGTTAAATTAATTAATATTTATGAAATAATAATTATAAAATTTTATTACGATATGAGAAATAAATATTACAAAATATATTTGTAATAGTTATAAATATATTAACCGATATACGATAAGCGGTTAACTTTGATTTAATTGCATAATATTTTATATGGGCTTAAATGAGTTTAAGGCCCATCATATTGCTTGTTATTTTGACAGCACATATATGGTATAGGTGGCTTGATTATGGTACAAGAGGGTTTGATTTTGGATGGCTTAGTTTGAAGGAGAATTAGTATGAGATGAGATCCACTATTTTCTCTCTTCTATCCACTAATTAAGCATCCCTAACCCAAAATAAATGAGATCTTTTTGGCTGCCTCATGTTTCCTTCTTTGCTAATCGAATTAATAAACTAGCCTTTCCATCAATACAAACTCTTTTTTTTTGGGCATGGCCGACGGTTTTATAGTGGACCGACCACTTTTATTACGAACGTAATAAGGTTGAAGTACAGGAGTAAGGTAGAGGCACCATAGCTACTATGAATGAGAAATAAAAAATACAACACAGGAGTATGACAGACATGTCACAGCTACTAGGAAACTTTGGGGCCAAGGAAACTATGTTTACCCTGGCCTTTGGTTAGACCGGGATTTATAGTGCCCGGACACTTATGTCTCATTATTGTGGCCGCTGGGATTCGAACCGGTGCCACTACAACTACATGTAGCAACTCCACTATGTCTTAACCACTGGACCACTAGAACTTGACAAAACTTTGGGGCCAAGGAAACTATGTTTCTCCTGGCCTTTGGTTAGACTGGTTTTATAGTGCCCAGACCACTTATGTCTCATTATTGTGGCCGTTGGGAATCGATTCGGTGCCACTACAACACAATGTAGCAACATCCACTATGTCGAAACCACTGGACCACTAGAACTTTGAAACTCAAATCAAGTCAGCTTTGAAACTATTCGATAGCTAAAGGTCAACAGTTCAAGGATTAGCAATCCACTAAATTAGAAAAGGTTTCAGAGAGTTTATCTTTTCAAGGCATACTTCATGGCTTTGGGACTAAGGTATTATTTTATAGTTAATAATTATTAGTATAATTTTTTATCATATATGTATATGTATATTATATTGTTGTTAGGTGACGATTCTGATATGCAAGCAATGTTGTCATAAATTATTCTAGTTATATGTATGTATATATTTATGCTTAATAAGAAAAATTAATCATTTATGTCAGGTCAGTGCGCCCCAAAAAAATAGTATAACTATTATATTCTATTAAATTAATATATATATTATTTAATTACATATATATTATCTTATAATTAGTTGCAACATTATATCATTGTTAAAATTAGTCGTACAATTTATTTATAATGTGTTAAAGTGATATTAATTATTGACAGCAAAAACTAAATTTTTTGTAAATATTTTATATTATTTAAATCAATTTACTTCATTAATAAAATATATTAATTCCAAAATTTCATGAAAATTTTATTTTAAATTTGATAAACTTGTTTTTGTACCTTATAAGCTTTTCGACCAAAAAAAATTAATATTCCCATTTTTTTATTTTTAATTATTTGAAATGGCTATAAATAAATAAATTATTAAAAATAAAATCAAGCCCAAAAAATGGAAAAATTAATCAAGCCACAAAATATCAGTTAGGATTTTCTGGAACTTGAAATTTGAAAAAAAAAATCGAAATTAATTTTTATTTATATTTTATAATTTTGAATAATATTTAATTAAATGCATTTTAAAATTAAAAATTAAAATTAAATTTTTTTGTGCTGTGTGCATGATCTGGAATTTTTTACCTTGAATAAGTTTATTAGTTAATATATGTACATATTTTTATCTGATAAATATATATATATATATATATATATATATATATATATATATATATATATATTTGTGTGTGTGTGTGCATGTGTGTCTATATATACACACATATATTTGAAAATGAGTTCTTCATTAATGACGAAAAGAACATAAAGAAATCTGCCTTCTTAGAAAACCTTACTAGAGTAGCAAGGAAAAAGAGAACGGCGAATCTTAAACATTTTCAATACAATAAAGTTTTTATAAAAATAAAGAAAGAATTATAACGAAGAATACACACAACCCATCCACATTGCTCAAGTCTCCCTAGCCCAACCTATGTTTCCCAAACTGCTAACAAAACAAGCCAATAAATCCCAAAACGGCCACCTATCCTAGATCCGGAAGAATATTCCAATTTTTACCAAAATCAATGCCGTTCATTCTAAAATCTCCACCCCGATGGTGAAATTGAGCTATAATATTTTTATCAATCAGCTTCCATCTTTGAACTTTTGAGAGTGCTTTCTGCTTAAAAGCTCTCTGGTTTCTTTCTTGCCAAATCTGATGGATGATGGCGCTGAATCCAATACACTTTGTCTTACTCCCTTTGGTCTAAACAAGGAAGTGAAACAACGAGTTCCTCAGCCAAAGTCAGAGCTGCCATCGAAGGAAGAAATAGTCGATTGTGAAATTGATTACAAACATAAGTGCTGAATTTGCAATTAAAAAATAGATGCTCATGACTTTCTTGCATTTTTGCACATAGAACACAAGTAGTATTATCCAAAAGTTCCCATGAATATAGTCTGTCCTTTGTAGGAAGTCGCCTCATGCATGCCTTATAAGTTGCTAAACTATATTTCTTCGCAGTAGTAGAATGCCAAATTAATCTGCCCCAATTCTGTATAAGAGATGAATCTCAAATTTTATTCCAGACCGATTTAAAGTTAAAGGTCATTGAGTTCATAATTTTCCAATAATCAAAATTATAGTCGGTAGCCAATGTGATTTGATTTATTTATGTGGCAAGTTCATATGTAGATGGTAAACACTTTAGATGAAAAACACCTTCCTGAATAATAGCATTAATAGTAAAATTTGACAAGAAGATAAACTGGCTCTATTCCAATCCAACAAGTCCACCATAGATTTGTGATTAATACATGTGTCGTACCACAGAGAAGTATAATTGTCATTAACTATTATTCTATGCATCAAGTGAACTGCCGTGTCTCTAGCTTGTAATATATTTTTCATTGTGCAAGAATAATTGTTGCTAATAGCCATATACTAGATGTGTTGATGTAGTAAGTACTTATTTCTCATCCAATTACTCCATAGTCCTTGTGTAGTAAGCAAAGTCCATAGCAGTTTCAAAACTGCCGTCTTTAAAAGATCTTTAAAAAGTCTAAGACATGTTCCTCCTTTAGTTTTAGGTCTGCAAAGTAGCTCCCATGATATCTTATGAAATCTTCCACTCCAAAAGAAGTCGGCACACGTGTTTTCTATTTTATTTAGCACTGAATTATGGATTCGATAAATCAATAACCAATATAAAACTTTTGGGGTAATAGTGCTTTGTATCAACTTAGCTCTCCATGCATTTGATAGTGAAGCGCTATACCAATCCTAAATTTTATCCAACACCTCTGCTATAAGTGGAATATAATCTACTGCATGAATACAGTCCATAGACAAAGGAACATCCAAATATTTAATAGGCAATGTACCCTCTGACATTCGCAAAAAAAAATCGAGTTCTATTAACAGTATCTTTACTGAAATACACCTTTGAATTCATGTGATTTATTTAAAGGCTCACATTACTTTCTAACATGTTGAATATGTCACTCATTGCTCTTGCATTAGTACCAGTAGCACTTAGGAATATCATAACATCATTAACATATAAAAGATTGGAAATAAAAGGATGAACTTGGGAAATAGGCTGTATATAGTTAAAACTAAAAGCATCTTCCATTTGTGATGTCAAAATATTCCATAGCCACACAAAATAGATAAGGGGTCACCTTGCCTCAAACCTCTGGTTCAAGTAATATAGCCACGCGAAACACCATCAATAAGCATAGAAAATGTGGAAGTAGTAATACATTCATATATCAAATTGACAAGAGAGAAGGGAAACCAAAGAATATAACATATAGCACACAAAATCTCTGTTTACCATATCGTAGGCCTTTTGCAAATTAATCTTAATTCATGTCCTTGCCTTTCCTTTTTTCTTTAAGTCACGAACAAGTTCATGGGCCAATAAAATATTTCAACCAATATTTCTATCAGGAACAAAGGCAGATTGATTCTCTACGATAAGAAAAGATAGTAAATGTTTTACTCTACTACAGATAATTTTAGAAATTATTTTGTAAAGAACATGAGCACATGATATAGGTCGATAATTTGAAATAAACCATGTCTTATCTTTTTTGGGGACAAGTGTGATGAAATTGTGATTCAACCTTTAGGGTAACTTCCTAGAATGGAAAACAGAGGCAATAGTAGAAAATAGACCAGCCTTCATCTCGTCCTAATGCATATTATAAAATTTTACAGTAAAACCATTGGTTCTAGGGCTCTTGGAATCATCTATTGATAAAACTACTTCTTGGATCTCTAAGGTATCAACTGCCACAGATAAGTGCATGTTCCCTTCATCGTTAACTAATATTCTGGGCAGAACGGTTAGAAAATCTCCACTATCTGGCCATTGAATATGTAGTATAATAAGATAGGGCTTGTTAGATAAGTTCTTGTTGGTCACACACATATTTGCCTTTTGAATCTAGCAAAGCATGGAGTCTATTTTTATGCTTTCTCATTAACATTATCGCATAAAAAGACTTTGAATTAGCATCTTCGCTTTGTAGCCGAGAAATTTTGCCCCACTATTTATTAAATTCATGCCGACTCTTCGTTTTTTCCTTTAATTGTAAATGAATTTTTAAGATTTTATCATATGTAGCATATCCTCTGGATCAGCATCCTATTGCATGAAAGCTCTATTACACTCCTCTTTTAGACGGTGTGATGAGCTTGTTTTATCCTTAATTTTATTCCGTAATTTCAAAATTTTCTTTATGGCTTGTAACTTAAACATGAGAATGTGCATTTTCTATCCCCAAGAGTTCGCTTTGAGTCCTTCTTTTATGCACTAGGTATAACCTTCCATCTGATGTCAGTTATTTGCATATCTAAATAGTTTCCCTTTTAATTGAGTCTGTTGCACAAAAAGTTGCATTAATAAAGGGGTGTGGTCACTGTTTGAATCAAGCAGGGAAGTTGTTATTAAATTAGGGTATTTAGTTAACATTGCATAATTAACAAGTAATTTTTCAATAATAGCAGCCATCCCTCTTCGTCTCTAAGTATATTTGCAGCCCTGTAGCATGATTCCTAACAATCCACGCTGTAGCATATAATTTTTGAAGTTAGTAATATAAGATAAAGAGATAGTCAATCCCCCTTTTTATCACTAGGACTTGAAGCATTACTACTAACCATGGCAATTCTATGATCTTAGTATTCATAATTAAATGCTTCCAAAGTATCTCTCTTTCCTTCAAAAAATACTTGCATATACAAAAGTAAACACACATTCAAAACCCCCTCTAGTTTTCATTTGAACACTAATGTATTGTTCACTTTTGTGTAAGATCTTATAGATCCAAACTGCTGAATCTATAAGGACTAAAATGCGGTCCTTACACCCCAAATCATTGTTGTGAAAATTTTTCCACTACCTTGGCAGGAAAGATTTCAATCTGAAAATACTACTAGTTTCCAATTTATTTTCCACTAAACTCAACATTGTGAGTTTGTGGATACGTAGAAGGTTGAAAATAAGATACATTTTCGTTTCAGTGTTTAACTCTCTAACATTCCAAGACATAAGATTCATTTAATACAAATCAAGCTCCTTATTTGCCTTTTAGAGGGAGCAGTAACTCCGGGGAAAGTTTTGTGGTGCCTGGCCTCGTATTTAGGATTAGCCGTAACGAAGTGGGAAACATTTGGTTTAGTTAGCTTTTTTAGAGTGTGTATATATAAATTATTTTATTATATACATACATACATATATATATATATATATGTTTATATACATATTACTTACGACTTATAAAATATAACTTTATATTTTAATAATGAAAATATGTATATATATATATATATATATATATATATATATATTAATATATTATAATAATATGTATATGCATAATATTAATATATATTTTTTGAAAATGGGTAAAAGCTTTATTACTAAGCCCAAACAAGGTCGGCCCAACCTAATACAATAACTATTAGTTCGAACATTCTACCTTTCTTATAGAAAAATATACTAAAATAACTGCTTCGTCTTCTTTCTATCTTTCACGAAGGTTTCCATGGCTACTCCAACTAAATCTCGGTATTATGTACTTTTAGTCCCATCCTCTTTAATGTCTCTAATTCAGCAGCTGATAAATTTGTGAGTTTTCCTATCTTTTCATAATTATTTGTACATATCGTCTTATAATTTCGCTAATTGCATGTTCGTTTTTGTGTTTGTTTTGGAATATACGTCTATTTCTCTCTCTCCAACATGCCATACAGATGTAGTCATCAAAATGGAAGAAGCCTTCCCCATCAAGCTTTTGGTTTTCCAGCTTCTTGTCAGGTAAATCGCAATTTCGCTTAGATAATAATCTTGTAAGTTGCAATTCAGAACTGTCTTTTGTTTATCCCAGATTTCTCTGATAAATGGACAGTGAAAGAAAAGATGTTTATAATTTTCTTCCTCTTTTTACGGAATACACAAATCGAGTCCTGTATAATCTCCCCTTTTTTAAGTCTGTCCATGGTAGGAAGTCTGTATATTAGAGCCTTGTAAGTTGTTTGTGACTTTTTGGGAGTACTTGCTCTATTCCAGACAATTTGAGCACATTTAATTCCGCAACTTCTTTCCCTAAGATGTTCCCAAGCAGTCTTTAAGGTGAAGTCTTTATTGTTAGGTTTCCATATCCAAGTGTCAGATAATGTAGCACTTAATGGAATACTCATATTTTCCTGTTTAATTTGATTTGCTGGAGAGTCGGAGGGAAAATTCCATGTATTATCTTGTATAATGTTTTTCTAACATAAAGTCTCTTCCTCCATAAGCATTAAAACTGTCCCATTCTAGTTTATTTATGATACATTCATTATTCAACCAGGGTCAAATCAGAAACTTGTGCACTCTCCATTTGTAATCCTTCGATTTACTAGATTTTGGAGGCCACTTCTAGTTCTAAGGATTGTTTTCCAAGTGCCTGATGCATTTATATCCTCTTTTGAATCTAATTTTTTTCGATATCTGCTTCTCATCCATACAGCCCAAAGACCTTTACCATTAAGAATTTCCATGCCAATTTTGTTGCACAAGCTTTTTTAGCTCCCTGAGGTTTTTGAGACCCACTCCTCCTTCATTTTTTGGTTTTCATAGAGTTTGATATGATACTTTGTGAACCCCCCTCTCCATATAAAATTATCACAAACACTTTCAATTTTGTCAATGCAAGCACTGGGAGTTGAAATGTCTGTAGCCAAAATCTAACCATAGAAGTTATAACAGTGTGAACCAGTTCTATTCTGCCAGCAAAAGATAACAATTTTGAACTCTGACTTTGTAACTTGTTTCTAATTTTTGTTACTTGAACTCCACGTTCTCTATCAGTTATAACATTAGTAGATAATGGTACTCCAAGGTATTTTACAGGCAGATAACTCTCCTCATAATTAAGGAGCGAGCTAACATTAATATTTTATTTATAAGATTATATATATATATTAATAAAATTTAAATATATTATATATATATAAACTTATTTAAACTAACTTAACACACACATATACACACATATAATTTATAATAGTTATATAAAATAATAGCTTATATACATACATATATTTGGACAACATATACTTGCATATTGGATGAGCTAACATGTCTGTTGCAATATAAATCCCAACATCAATACATAAGCATGGTATGCCTTGCATGAGTTTGTAACACCCCACGCTTGACAAATAAAATCAATTGAATTAATATAATTACAAAACTATGAAAAACATACAAGTCAAATATATGAATTTAAAAATTAAGAGGTTACATAGATATATGCAACCAATGAGTGTGTTATTAATTGATGCATCAATCAACTAAAATGGGAATTAATTAAGAGACATAGGGGCGTCCATTAGTCAGAGAATATGTCACTTTTATAGCATTAATTAATTTAGGGATCTTCTAATAAAGGGAAATGTATGTGGGGAATAAATTAAATGATAACATACATACATTAATTTATAGTTGATGCAATCAATTAATTGAGAAATTAAGTAAAGACATTAGGAGCGCCAATTAATAAAAGATGGAAACTTATATGTCAATTAATTGGGTAATGAATTGGCGGTTTAAATTAGTACAACTAATGAATGTGTGATTGAGTGACGCATAGAAATTAATTTAGATATCGATTAAAATGGGAAAACGTGTCAATTAATTAACTCGCAATTAGTTGAGTGTTTTAAAAAAAGGTGTCAATTAATCAAAGAATATGCCATTTTTACTATAGCTAATAGGAATGGCAATGGGGCGGGTTGGGGTGGGTTTTTAGTGCCCCATACCCGTCCCGGATTTTTTAGACCTGCTCTAGACCCGCCCCGTAGACCCGGTGCGGGTCTGGAATTTTGCCCCGTACCCGAGACCCGTACGGGTCAGGGTAGACCCGATCCGCCTCAAGACCCGATGAGTCTCATGTATTGATTCAAAATTGTGTACCAACGTATATTTATTTGTTTATACTCCTTATCACCAAACAATACATGAAATACAAATAACAACGTGTCTAAGGAAAGTTAGTAAAAATGATGTGTACAATAACAATTCAGAAAATATATACATATGTTATTATATAATTATCAATGACGCAACTTAATACTCTAATTTTTTATATAGATTATTTATTGGAACATTTTAATATCCATGCTAGAATCACTTATATCCAAGAAGACTAATAAATCATTATAGTAATAAAGCAGTTTCATGAGATATTAGCAGTGCAGGTTGGGTTGGGGCGGGTCAACCGAGTCCCGACCCTAGACCCGAAGCACTCAAGAACGGGTCACGGGTCTACCCGTCCTAATGACCCAATGGGACGGGTCTGGACGGGCCAAAACAGGGGCTGGTCGACCGGGTTTGGACCCTAGACCCGCCCCATTGCCATCTGTAATAGCTAATAAAGTAAATTAATTATCTAGAAGAAAATGCTAGTTATAGGATTATTTTTTTCCAACTTCAAAAAAATTGGAACGCGTATAAAAATCAAACAAAGTAATAGGTTTATGATGAAGGTAAATAAATAAGGATAAATTAAAAAGTATAACCTTTATATGCATTCAATTAATAGAGGTACTAATTGATGTGTTCAAATAGGTAAGAAATTATAACGTATAAGGGTCAATTAATATTGGATATATACATACATACATACATACATATATGTATGTATGTATGTATGTATGATCTAATTAATTGGATAATTAATGTGAGAATATTATTTAGAAGGAAACGTGGATTAATAGGATCGTATAACAAAGGAACAAATGAATAACTTTATAGAGTTATACGCTATAAGCTAACGTAAATAAATCACGTTCTGATGGTGAGGATTGTTTTTATGGTTAATCGGATGGTTCCTAGTTGTTCACTGCACCTATAAATTGAACGTAACTTTACGTTAGCCCACACTATTTTCTCTAAATCTGCTGCTGTCGTATACAACAAACTCCTCTTCTCCCTCTTCCTTTCTCCTTTATTAATCAAATATTTCCCTAAATTAAAATTAAAATTAAGTAGATAAATACATGCAAGAAAATCAGAGAATTGCGCAAACAAATCAGGGAATTTACAGTGATTCAAAAGGTGGAAAAAGTGGTGAAAAGTAAGGCAAATTAAAAGAGATAGAGATTGAAGCTTAGGACTTTAGGTGAGTGGATTTAAATTATACGTTTATGATATATTATCGTTAGATTCCCTTTAATATTTTAATTCAGCATTTATTTCAGTAATTAGTTCTGTTGAAAACTATAAATTATATAAGTGAGGTTATATTTAATTGTTATTCATATAGAAAAGGAAGATAGTAGTTCAATTAAATATGAATAATATTAGGCTTGACAGTTAGAGAAAGACATAAGCCTAAATGTAAGAAATTTATAGTTATTTACAGCTATTTTAAAGTTGAAATTTAGCCTGTAAACGTTAGCTTCTTTTTATTTCTTGTTATGCAAATATAGTAGATAAAGAGAAGAATTCACAAATATGAACTATAATAGCAAAACACTAGAATTACAGAAATTAGATGTAAAATAAGAAAAACTGAAGTAAAAAAAGAACAATAAAAATTTACAATAAATTGTGCTAAAAGGGAAAAAAATAAAAAGGGCAAATTTTAATAACTTGATTGGGATGTTAGTGGTAGATTAGTTGGTTGGTTTAGAAAAGAGAATACGTTTCCATAGTTTCATATTTAAAAGGTAGCGATAAACGTAATTGCAAGAATAAAAGAAAGAAAAAGGGAATTAGTGTAAAATAGAAATACTACTATATTTTGCACTACCTAAAAAGTAAGGAAATAATAAAAGAAATATCTTGCAGTTACAGATTATTGTTTATAGCATTATTCAGTATTAAAACTTGGAAATGAATTTTTAGCATATTTTTTGTAACCAATCAAGTAGGATAGAAGTACTTCCTAGAATGTAAGAAAATAAAGTGAGGAATTAAAGGAAGCAAAGAAGAAATCAAGTTAGTCATTAGACAAGACTAGAAGTAATGTAACTAGATCTGTATTTAGTGCACAAATAATAGAATAAAAACAAAGCCGTTATTATAATATGTAAATTTGTGACAGTCAGACATAGGCCCAAGACAAGATTGTTAAATAACATTAGAGAATTAAAGAGAATTCAATATCATAATAAAAGATGACAGACTAGATCAGAAAAGAGACACTTGTGATTATATTTATAATATGTAGATTATAAAAGAATATAGAAGTGACAATTGCAAGTAAAATTATAACGTAGGTTATAATCAAACAAAAAGAACAGAAAAGGTCTTATTTTAAGACTTAGATTAAGTTAATAAGTAAATAGAGAAGAAATAACAAAAGAGGCTTATTTTAAAACTTACACTAAGTTAATAAGAAAACATAGAAACATGGCCCATACCAACAGCATTCCCTTTCGGTCAGGAACTGATGGTCTCACAATAGCTAGGTGAGGGTGGGACAAGCTTATGCTGATTAAGGTAAATAAGTAGCCAACAGAATAATAAAAGTAAAATAAATGCAAAATAAAAGATTAGACTTAGGGTTTAATAAAAGAGTAAGATGTTTTTGAAGCAGTTCAAAGGATGAAGAGCCTAACAAAGCAGTTCATCACAGATTTTTAGCATAGAAATAACATGTCCAACTTAGTTAATTTGGGCTAGAGGAAGTATGATACTTCAATGGGATGTGAGCGTACTCTAGGATAACCCACTGGGGTACGCCTAACGAAGCACTCCTCCGGAGGCAAGTCTATAGGTGTTCCATCAAGAGAGTATGCCTTGATTGCTTTTGCATGGCAGGACCACTGTTGGCAGTCAAAAGGGTTGATGTTTGGAGTAGGATATTCGTATGACACCATACTCTGACTTGCGAGTAGGTTGTAGTGGGCATGACCCAAAAGAATAGTCGCATGCGGATATTTGGCCAGTATCAAACCAAGAAGCGAGTTCGGAAAAGACTAGAGTTAAACCAAAAGGCCAATGATTCTTTCACTATCGAGCATTGGATGAGGGGCGCAGTCAATTGGATGTTTAAATTGTATGCAATAGGGCACAACCACTTAGCTCTCAAGAGGTCTTTTGATTAGTTAAGAGGTGGCTGCATGGGGCCATAGCCACGATAAGAAAAGAGACAGACCAAGTAGAATATCTGTATTGTAGGCTTCACGAAGCAGTCCGTCACAGATATAGAAAATCCTAGAGTTTTGTGCAAGTAGACCTTGTTTTAGCGGGATTTAGGGAGTAGACAGGACAATTATGCATAGTCCTCATGGTAGCACTGGGAGGTACATTGTGGATGTCCAAGCATTAATATAGGCTAGTGTGGACGCGGTTTTACATTTTCATAGTAGATGATGAAACATCTGTATAGTAGGCCTCACGAAGCTATCCTTTACAAATGTAGTCGTAGCATGTCCTAGCAGCGAGATGATGAAGTCCTTTTCGAGGAGGATATGAAAGGTACTAAGGGTAGTACCTTGGACCGATATGATCATTGGGCATGTAGCTATGTATATATTAGTTATTAGGTTTTAATCTACTAGGGAGTAGATGTGCATAATTCACGCATGGAGGCGAGAGTATTAGAAACCCAATAAATGTAATATAACAGAAAATGGAAATAAAATGGTATACGTTGAATTAAACTTAGAAGTGTATAATTTGTTCATTCACTAGAACTTTAGTTCTGACCCCCGCCTCATAACATCCTATAGGTTAGGTAAATGGTAGAGAATTTTCAACTTTAAAACACTTGTTTAGAAAGTGTTATTATTTTGGTGAGTATTTACTTACTATTATATTTTAGTCTGTTCCACTGTGAGATATTTATCTAAGCTTTGATATATTTGTCATTGCCTATTTGCAGGATAGCAGAAACCCAACTCGGGCTTTAGTGGGCTTGGATTCTAGCATTTATGCAAAATAATCCGGGCCCATTGGAATTCGGGTTGTTACATTTTGTATCAGAGCCTAGGTTTAAGGTTCCTAAATAAAGAGAGAGTGGACGTATTCGTATTTTTTAAAATACAAATATATTATATTATATATACCTATATCCATAGAAAAATCCACTTTTAAGAGAAATGATGTATAGGAAGATTTTGGGCAATAGTTTTGTACGTCAATATTAGGATTGTGAGAATCCAAGAGTTATAGGCCTTAGAGTGGCAAAGTATAAGATGTGCAGTAGACTTAGTATAAAAATGGAAGTCCATATGTTAATATCTGAAAATTGATAGTTGTTTCAAATTAGTAGGTGGGCAGTGATGCCTTAGAATAAATAGAAGCGTAAGAGAGGAAATGGATTAGGAACATATGTAATTGGATTGAGAAGAATGACTTTATGGGAATATATTTGGGAAAGTATAAGGAAGTTAAGAACCCACTTTGAGTCTAGCCCAATAATTAAACTTTTAAGAGTCTGAAAAAAAAGATTTAGAGAGTTTTCAAGTTTTAAGCTTAAAAGTTTACAGTTTTAAATATATACGGGTTTAAAGATGGAAAATTGTGTGAAAATAATTTTTGAAAGAAAAAGAGACATTTTCGAGATTTGAAAAATTAGAAAAAAAATATTCATTTAGAAACATTATAAAGCTTGTATAGCTCGCTAGTTTTGGGGTTGCATAGGAAAGAAATAAAAATGAAAACCCAGTGAAGATTAAATTTTTGTAGGAAAATAAAAATTTTCAATAAGGAAAATTTTGTAAAATTCTATTCTTTTGAAAAAGGAGCAATATAGCTCGAAATTATTTTTGATAAATATTTTGGTGGTTGGACAAAATAAGTTGTTAAAATTTTAGAAATAGAGTAGATGTTTGGAGGAAGTTTAGTAATTGACATCTGATAATAGGCAACTGCACTAGTGTAGTAAGAATTCAAATAAATTAAATAGAGATAAGAATCATTATAGATAGAATATAAATTTGACATGCTTTAATTCATTAAAATGAAGGAGTAATGGTATTGGTTTCTTTGAATCAGCCACATTATAAATGAAGATGTTTTGTTGAAATAATAAGGAGAGTAAACATAACGAAAGAGATGTACAAAATATGGAAAACACTGTATTTTGTACGGTCTATTTTGACACAAAAATAAAAAAACTCCTTGTTGTTACACACAAAACGCACATCCTCCTTTATAGTATTCATCGAAATTTTTATTGTTGACAGCTTCTCTTAGGAGAAATAGTTCCAATTCATTAAAGTGTGAAATCTCTAGGTAGAAAATGCTGTAATAAGAGACCGTATTATTGGGTAACAATAGTTATACTATAGAGAATATAATTAGAGAGGCTAAGCAAAGGAAAATAAATGTTTTCCCATGTTATGCGCAATTAATTGCGTGTCTTCAGAAAACCCACCATGAATGAAGAGTATGAGCTATTATGAAGATAATATAGAAATAGTTGTTCTTATCTACTCCAGTTTTTATGGTTTGAAATTATGAGAGAAAAATTGTTTTGAAATATTGAAGTGACCTCTTTTTAGAAATAGTTTGGTGAAAAACAAGTTTTAATGGGGAAAACTTAGAATTATTGCATATTCCCCTCTATTCAAGGGGCTGGACTAAAGTCAAAAACAATAAATAAGAAATTAAAAGAAGAAAGTGTAGTTAAAAGGAAAATAATAAATTTAAAGAAAGTAACCAAAGACGACAACTAAAAAAAATGAGAACTGTAAAAAAAATATTTGAAAAGAAAATTTTCTTATATAAACTATGCTTGGGAAAGAAAATAGGGATTTTTGTAGAGTAATGGCATAATTACCAAGTATAGAGAAAAAGGCGCACAAAAGTAAAACGGGAAATGTGAGATTTTCCATTTTCCACCTTCTTTATAACATAAGAAATCGAATTTGGAAAATTTGAAAATTAAAAGTTGTGTAGTACGTTTGGACAAAAAAAATTTTGATCCTATTCAGTAAGAGTGGGAAAAATTGGATGATTTTTTTTTGAGTTTTCAAAAGATTACATCCATATAGAAATTGCAAGTATATTTAGGATGTGGGCATCATATTTTAAAAGAAATTTATAAAAGAAAAACATTCATATAGGAGGTATCATTTAGAAATTCTTGTACATGCATATATTTTATGATGTACTGCACTTTCCGCTATGCACGGATTGTTGCAAAATTGGTTGTACACTAACTGGTTGGTAGTGTAGAATGGATGGACAAAGGTTTGCATGATTGAACCCTTATCAAATTTCGGGGATGAAATTTCATAAGGGAAGGAGAATGTAACATCCCGTACTTTAATGAAAAACAAAATATATTGAATTAACATAATACAAAATGGTGAAAAATATAAATGTCAAATATATGCATTTAAAAAATCAAGAGGTTACATAGATGTATGCAACCAATGAGTGTGTGATTAATTGATGCATCAATCAATTAAAAGGGGAATTAATTAAGAGACATAGAGGCGTCATTTAGTCAGAAACTTTTATAACATTAATTAAGGGATCTTCTAATAAAGGAAAATGTATGTGGGAATAAATTAAATGATAACATACAAATATTAATTCATAATTGACGCAATCAATTAATTAAGAAATTAATTAAATACATTAGACAAGCGTCAATTAATAAAAGAGGAAACTTATATGTCAACTAGTTGGGTAATGAATTGGTGGTTTAAATATGTACAACTAATAAATGTGTGATTGAGTGACATAGGGATTAATTTGGATATCGATTAAAATAGGAAAAGGCGTCAATTAATTAATTGGCAATTAATTAAGCATTTCAAAAAAAAGGGTGTTAATTAATCAAAGAATATGCCTTTTTTACAATAGTTAATAATGTAATTAATTAGCTAGAAGAAAACGACAGTTATAGGATTATTTGTTTCCAAGTTTAAAAAAAAATTGGAACGCGTACAAAATCAAACAAAGTGATTAGGTTTATGATGAAGGTAAATCAATAAGGATAAATTATAAAGTATAACTTTTGTATGCATTCAATTAATAGAGTTATTAATTGACGTGTTCAAATAGGTAGAAATTATAATGTATAAGAATCAATTAATATACACACACATATATATATGATCTAATTAATTGGTAATTAATGAGAGAATCTTATAAGGAAACATGGATTAATAGGGTCGTATAACAAAGGAATAAATGAATAATATTGAAGAGTTATACGTTATAGGCTAACGCAAACAAATCAAATCCTGATGGTAAGTATTTTTTTAGGGTTAATCGGATGGTTCCTAGTTGTTCACTACACCTATAAATTGAACGTAACTAAACCCTAGCCCACGCTATTTTCTCTCAATTAGCTGCTGTCATTTATAGCAAACTCCTCTTCTCTTCACCCTCTTCCTTTCTCCTCTGTTAAACAAAACTTTTCCCAAACTAAAAATAAAATCAAGCAAGGAAATACATAGAAGCAAATCAGAGAATTGCGCAAACAAATCAGGGAATTTACAACAAATCAAAAGGGGTAAAAGTGGAGAAAAGCGTAGCAAATTAAAAGAGATAGAGATTGAAGCTTAGGACTTTAGGTGAGTGGGTTTAAATATATATATATATATATATATATATATATATATATATATAATATTACATTTATGATATATTATCGCTATATTTCCTTTAATATTTTAATTCAGCATTTATTTAAGTAATTAGTTCTATTGATAACTGTAAATTGTACAACAGAGCTTATATTTAATTATTATTTATATAGAAAAGGAAGATATTTAATTATTATTTATACAAAAGAAATATCTTGCAGTTACGGATTATTGTTTGTAACATTATTTAGTATTAAAACATGTAAATGAATTTTTAACACGGTTTTTGTAAACAACCAAATAGGATAGAACTACTTCCTAGAATATAAGAAAATAAAGTGAAGAATCAAAGGAAGTAAAGAAGAAATCAAGTTTGTCATTAGACAAGACTAAAAGTAATGTAGCCAGATCTGTATTTACTGTGCAGATAGTAGAATAAAAGCAACGCAGCTATTACAATAAAGGTCCAAGACAAGATTGTCATATAACATAAGAGAATTAAATAACATAATAAAAGATGATAGACTAGAATAGAAAAGATATTATATGTATAATATGTAGATTATAAAAGAATATAGAAGTGACAATTGCAAGTAAAATTATAACATAGGTTATAATCAAACAGAAAGAACAGAAAAGGCTTTTTAAGACTTAGATTAAGTTAATAAGCAAACAGAGCGGAAATAACATAAGAGGCTTATTTTAAAACTTACACTAAGTTAATAAGCAAACATAGAATCAGGGCCTATACCAACAACATTCCCTTTCAGTCAGGAACTGATGGTCTCACAATAGCTAGGTGAGGCTGGGACAAGCTTATGCTAATTAGAGTAAATAAGTAGCCAACAAGATAAGAAAAGTAAACTAAACACAAAATAAAAGATTAGACTTAGGGTCTAGTTAAATATAAGAAGCTTTGGAAGCAGCCAAAGGTTAAAGAGCCTAACGAAGCAGCGCATCGTCGATTTTTAGCACATAAATAACACGTCCAACTTAGTTAATTTAGGCTAGAGGAAGTACGAGACTTCAACGGGACATGAGGTTACTCTAGGATGACCCTTCGGGGTAGGCCTAACGAAGCAGTCCTCCGTGGGCAGGTCTGTAGGTGTTCCATCAATTGAGTATGCCTTAACTGCTTTTGGATGTCAGGACCACTTTAGGAAGTCAAAAGGGTTGATGTTTGGAGTAGGATATTCGTATGACACCGTACTCTGACTTGTGAGTAGGTTTTAGTGGGCATGACCCAAAAGGATAGTCACATGTGGATATTAGGCCAACATCAAACCAAGATGCAAGTTGAGGAAAGACTAGAGTAAAACCAAAAGGCCAATGATTCTTTCACTTTCGCGACATTAGATGAGGGGCGAAACCAATTTGATGTTTAGATTGTTTACAGCAGAGCACAACCACTTAGCTCTCAAGAGGTCTTTCGATTAGTTAGGGGGTGGCTGCGTGGGGCCATAGCCATAATAAGAAAAGAGACAGACCAAGTAGAATATTTTTATTTTAGGCCTAACGAAGTTGTTCTCTACAGATGTAGAAAATTCCTAACTGAGTTTCGTACAAGGTTGACCTTGTTTAGTGGGAATCAGGGAGTAGACAGAACGATTATGCATACTCCTCAAGGTACGCACTGGGTGGTACATTGTGGATGTCCGAGCATTAGTATAGGCTACTGCAGACACAGTTTTACGTTTTCAAAGTAGACGATGAAACATCTGTATAGTAGGCCTCACGAAGATGTCCTTTACAGATGTAGTCACATCACGTCCTAGCAGCGAGACGATGAAGTCCTTTTCGAGGAGGATACGGAAGGTACTAGTTGTAGTATCAAGGACCAAACGGTCATTAGGCATATAGTCCATATATATTAGTTATTAGATTTTAATCTACTAGGGAGTAGATGGGTACAATTCACGCATAGAGGCTAGCGTATTAGAAACCCTATAAACCTAATATAACAGAAAATGGAAATAAAATGGTATATGTAGAATTAAACTTAGAAGTGTATAATTTTTTCATTCACCAGAACTTTAGTTCTGACCCCCTCCTTATAACATCTTACAGGTTAGGTAGATGGCAAAGACTTTCTAGCTTTGAGACACTTGTTTAGAAAGTGTTATTATTTTGGTGAGTTTTTACTTATTATTGTATTTTAGTTAGTTCCGCTGTGGGATATTTATCTGAGCTCTGACATATTTGTCTTTGCCTATTTGCAGGATAACAGAAACCCAACTCGGGCTTTAGTGGGCTTGGATTTTAGCATTTTTACAAAAAACCAGACCCACTGGAGTTTGGATTGCTACAGATTTAATATGTTACACATGCACATATGTATATATGTGTATATAAGACATACACACAAATATATCAACATGGAAATGTACTAAATGTACTAGACTTCATAGGCCAATAAGGATGCAATATGGTTAAAAAATTAAGTTCACCCAGAACATCCACTATGGACTGGCCCGGTTCCAACATACTATACCAAGACTCATCGATGGAATCTCATAGTTGAATGATAACATATATAATATAATGAATACACATGAACATAATAGGACAAACAATATATATAAATGACTGCACTGGCGGCAATAAGTGATAAATGATATATATATATATATATATATATATATATATAGAGAGAGAGAGAGTCAGAATACATCAACTCCATACAAAATAGAGTATTGAGTACAATAACTAATGCATCAAGTCACATATATGAAATAATATGTCTGCCATACACTACTACAATATTAAGTATATGTATCCAAAGTATTAACTTCACCTTCAAATTGCTCCAGCTGCACCACTCTGATAACGTATTCCTAAAAGCACATGACTTCCAAACTACTCAATCGAGTACCCTAGAGTTTTCATGATATAAACATAAAATGAAAAAAATGCAGGTCAGACTTAAAGCCTAGTGCGAGGAAAACTATCTCAAAATATTGTGTATCAAAACAATATACAAATTAACAGGACGCTGCTGTGGCAGCAAGGCATAGATGGTCCTCTCCATAAATGTGGCTCAGGTGTAATCTGGATTGTCCAAAAATGAATAAAGTAAACCCATCAAAAAGACCAGAAATCATACCATAACTTGCTCTTCTTCTATAATCAATGAATCAATATAACTTATATAATGTGACTGATACAAAACAGTATACCAGGATAAAGGTAACCCAATAGAGAGTGAAGGGATAATGTAAATGGCACAACATAAACCTATCCTAGCATACACAATAAAATATATGTCAACTAGAAAAGAACATGCACAACATAATGATCTATGCTAAATAGAGGATATCAACCATTGTCCAATATCGAAGGAAATACCAAGGGCACAACTACACCTTATGCAAGCTTTGGATTTCTATATACATTCTTAACCTTTGAGAGTCTACAAATGGAACTGAGCGTCCTTATATGACCTCTTTGCAGCACAATCCTCCATGTAGACCTAGACCGCTCTCTTAGTAATAATGAAAACCCCTACCACTGTAATGTCTCCTAGCACCTATATTTACGCTACCGCTACTGGGTACAAATTTTGGAACTAGACCAGCATGTAGCTGGTTAAATAGGTAAATTAAGTTTTTTTACCATTTGAATCTTTGTTAGGCCTATTAAGTCTAAATTTATTTAGATCTTATCTAATTTTTTTTTCAACAAAATCGATGTTTTATTTATTTTATGAATAAGGTTTATTTATCATATAATTTATTATGTAATACGTATGTGTATCATATACACATATGCGTGTAAGTGCATGTGCAACATAATCAAGTTTACGTGGTTTGACATACCCATATATAGATATTGGAATTACACCGTGATAGACATGTTGGCCCCTGTGTATACGTGTATCGTCAATATATATGTGTGTACATAAAAATAATATGAATAAATATACATATATGTTTGAATATAATTTTGTATAATATAAAATATAGTTTATAATTAAAATTCATATAAAACATTTATATAAATAAAAATAAGTATAAGTATAATTTCATTTACAAAATTATTTTGAAATTAATTTAGCGAACAAATTTTTAACAAACTTTTATATAATGACATATACATATACATATACAGATATACATATACATATACATACATACATATACATATACATATACACATACATATACATATACATATACATATACATATACATATCCATATGCATATGCATATACATATACATATACATATACATATACATATACATATACATATACATATACATACATACATACATATACATATACATATACATATACATACATATAAATATTTCGAAATCAAAAAGTTTTTTTAGCATATTTAAAATATAAATAACTTTAAAATTACTATACATAAAATATATAAGTATATATATGTAAATATATATTATAATATAAATAATAATCAAAACAAAATTAAACACACCAATCTTTCATGCTCATTACCAAAAACTAATTTTTCTAGCTTAATGTTTATTTAAAATTTAAGTTTAAAAAAATTCTATATGAAAATCCTTTTAAATATATATATATGTATGTATGTATGTATGTATGTATATTTAATACTCGCATAACTAAATGTTAATGTTTGTGATAACCCATCAATGAATACAATGAAATATATGGAACTATTTTGGAATTATCAGACTTTCAATTGTATATATTTTTTATGTATCAATTTGTAGAATTATTCAACTCTTGTGATTCTCCTACTGAATCGGTGCTTTCCCATAAATTGTTTGAGATATAATTTACTAGTTTCGTATGATTTATAATCATATAATCAAAGAATTATTTCTCCAAACTATGGCTTGTCCATAATTCCAAAAAAAATTGCAAATAAATTTAGATGGTCCTATATTTTCCAATACATCACAATTTCCGCTATTACAGCTCTATTTTATAATGAATATTCATAATATTCATATTGAAATAAAACTACATCTGTTTTTCAATCAATATTGAAAAAACAGTTATTATTTCTTAAATACTATTTGGTACGTTTTTCGAAAACAATCTCTGTAACTTGATGCGACTATAAGTGTTATATGACATGCTTCCACTAATTCTGCCATTACTTTAATAACGTATGAAATATAAGGCTCCATTCAACCACTTAATAAAGCTAAGTTATTTCATCTACTGTAACCAGTTTATGGTTAAGTGTTTTTAGATCAAATATCTTGTACTCAAAGAAAAAAATCATAGAAAAAAGTTTCCATATGAAAATACAGTTTTGGAACAGAAATCATATTGCTTATTCCAACATTGAGTTTCTATTATTATTCTACAATTCTCGTTTCTAATGTTTCTTTATGAAGAAGAAGTGACTATTCAGTCTCTTCATCCAAACCATGCCTTAAGTTACATCTAAACTTGTACATTCAATTTCCATTCTCAATTTTCGAACCGTTCAAAGTAGACTATTACTACAATATCATAAGGATTTTTTTACAAAAATGCATTTGGTCACCATTAGCATTTAAGGATATAAAATATGTAGCACTTCACGTAAGCTGATCATTCTGACATTTCAATGACCAAATTCTATATCTATCTTGTAGCTCTTTGTCTACTATTACATTTAACATGACAAGATCATGATTGTAATCAACCATATTGAATACACGATCTCACACTATGGCTTACTTGCTTATTTCGAATGAATTAATTTCATCGAGGCTAATGGGAAATAGTTGAATGGTATAGTGAATTTAAACTTAATCTCAAAAGAAATATGAATTGAAATAAGGTGAAGAAAATATAAAGGAAAAATATGAATTGAAATAAGGTGAAGAAAATATGAATTGAAATAAGGTGAATGAACTTAAGTCAATAAATAAATTTTGAACTTCTATATGGAGAATTAAAATTGGATTGGATTGGATAACGATCGTTCACCATATAGCATTTATATGTAACTAGAAATGGATCAAATATTCATATCCATGTATTTGTTTTACAGTTTGAAACTTATTTAACACAATACACGATCTCGGGAAAGTAAAAATGTAAGTGGCTAAGTTATGGACATATTTAGTAGTTGTATGATTAGGCTCTTTCATTGGTTAACATGCAAAATTTGTTTGTAAATAAATTATATTTCTATTTATCAATATTAATTCAGATCATTTGTACATTATTAACTAATAAACATTTTATCAATTATATTTAAAGCACAAATTTATTGATGTAGATTATTTTGATTTAAACATAGCAGATGTCAATATTAGAAAGGTTAAATGTTACCATTTCGTTTTTCTAATAAGGTTCTCACCAGACTTTTATGTTTCTTAAAACAATAAAAGAAATATAGAAATATTTTGTTTTTTCTAGTGAGTGTTAGGACTCACTTGCCTAGGGATTCTGACCTTGAGTTTTGAAACACCCTTAATTTTAGTTTAGCATTATTCAAGATATTTAATTGGATAGATTAAATAGATTAATGCAAATGGTTAAAGAGAGTGAGATTAATAAACTAATAAGGTCGGGCCAATATTAATAAAATAAGTAACATTGTTTTAAAATTAACATATAAAAGAATATATGAGAGGAGCAAATTAGGTAGATCTAGCTTTCACTCCTTAAACCCTCTCCGCGTCTTTTCTCACTTTACTCATTCAATAAAACAATCCAAAACGAACTCAAGGAGGTTGGCTATGACCTAAGGAGAAAGAAGCACGAAATCAAAGGTGGATTCATGCAAAGTTTAGAGAAACTAAAGCACTAATTAAATCTCAACTCTAACAATTAAATCTAAGGTGAATAATATATAAACCATCTCTTTTTATGTCCTTTATTTCGGTTACAGATAATATCCGAATGGTTTTTGATGATTTTGCCAAGTTATGGTTGTTTAATCATTGTTTGGACATAATAGTGATTTATAAAATTGTTTATGAAATTATTTAAGTGAGTTTTAAAGGAAAAACCTAAATTTTTAATCCCTAATAGCTTTGATTTTTTGGCATGTTGAAAAAAACAATATTTTGGAGATATTTTTTTAATTTCATAATTTTCCAAATTAAATATTTTATGTATTTCCTAAGGAGGAAATTGGGTTAATTTTTGGTTTTAATTATTAAAAATAATTAAATATGGTTTTTGGCCATGAAATTTATATGTAAATAAAATGATAAATCCGAATTCTGGTATATTTTTGGGATTTTCTCCAAGAGAATGTGATTTATTATGCTAGATATCCACATAAACCCATAATTAATTAAGGGTATTAATTAATTAAGCTTACAAATGTTTTGGGACCTTGTAAATTGAGTGCGGCATATTTATGAAAAGATTTAAGTAAAGAAACTTTAGTATTCAATGGAAATTTGATAATAAGATTTGGTGAAAAGTATTTTCTTTTAGTAGAGATAAATTAGTTTTGAGGTTAAGTACTTTAATGCCATGCATGACCTCATCACCATGCCTATTCGCCGTGACGAGATGCTTGCTATTTGTGCTAGAGAGAAGCCAATTGAATCCTAGAGTTCTCAGGGATAGAAAAGAAAGTTCTTCAAAGAGAAAGGAGCCTAGAAGGGTGATTCAGCTAAGAAGTCAAAAGCTGATTTAGTTTTCTATAAATGTGACAAGAAGGGTCATTTTGTAAATGAGTGACGGTCAGGCAAGGTGCAGAAGAAGGCTGCGGATAAGAAGCATATTAAGTGTTACAACTACGATCAAGCTGGACATTACAAAAAATGGTATCTAAAGCCAGTTACGGTAGAAAACGGAAAGGTTTTTGCTATTAGACCACCATCTTCTTCCAAATCAACTACAGTAGATAAGGGAAATATTGTGATGGAAGGTACATTTTTAGTTCAAAGTATTCTAGTTAGGATATTATTTGATAACGGTGCATCACATTCATTTATATCCCAAAATTTGGTTAATGAGTTATGCTTAGAACCCACTCACCCTATTTCTTCCTTAAGGGTTGCGAATCCAATAGGAGGGTATGCAACTCAAGGAATGAGATGTGACCAGTTAGAACTAGATTTGTTAGGTCATATGTTTGCATGCAGGTTAAATGTTTATGATTTCGTAGATTTCAGAATTATTTTGGGTATGGATTGGACAGCAGATATGAGGCTAGGATATTTTGCCAGGATGGGGAAATATCATTAAGGCATCCAAATAGTCAGAACCGAATTATTTTCTCAGTAGAGAGTTCTGACCGAAGTGTTTGTGTTGTGGTAAGTGCTTTGGAAGCGGTGGAGGAGCTAAGTTAGGTTCGAGTTGAAAGAGAGTTTGCAGACATATTTGAGCCAATTACAGAACTACCGCCATAATAAACTATTGAGTTTCGAATAGATCTTGTACCAGGAACTGAACCTGTTAGTAAACTACTTAGCAGAATGACACCAATTGAGATAAAAGAATTGAAGGTGCAGCTAGTGGATCTAAAAGGAAGGAATTTTATTAGACCATTCGTGAAGAAGTCAGTTGGGTCATTGCGGATGTGTATCGACTACCGTAAGCTGAACGAAAGGACGATCAAGAATAGATATCATTTGCCGCGAATTAATGATAAGTTTGATTTGTTGAGTGGAGCCTGAGTGTTTTCCTTATTAGATTTGGCAACCGGATTCCATCAGTTGAGAGCGGCAGAGGACAGTATTTCTTTTGACAGCATTTCGATCTAGGTATGGTTCGTATGAATGGTTAGTGATGCCATTCGGGTTGATGAATGCGCCAGCTTTCTTCGTGGACTTGATGAATTAGGTTTTTCGAGAACACCTGTATTTGTTTGTGTTAGTATTCATAGATGACATTTTGGTGTACTCGAAAGATGAGAGAGAACATGAGAATCATCTGAGAGTAGTTCTTGATACGTAAGGCGGCATCAGCTAAAGATGATGTTTTCTACATGTCATTTTTGGAAGAAGGAGGTTGAGTTTCATAGTCATGTAGTTTCGAAGGAAGGTTTTTTTATAGATTCAGTTAAGATTGAAGCTGTCAATAATTGGAGGAGACCATGGATGGTAACCGAGATCGGAAGTTTTCTCGGACTTGCTGGCTATTACTGGAGATATATAAGATATTTTCCACGGATATTAGCACCTTTGACTAAGTTGACCAGGAAGGGTGTGATGTTCAGTCGGTCCGACAAATGTGAGGAAGGTTTCCTTAAGTTAAAACATTTGTTGACCAATGTGCCAGTGTTAGTTGTTCCAGAAAGAAACCAAGGGTTGGTGGTGTACATGGATGCATATGGAACATGATTGTGAGCTATATTGATGGAGAAGCATAAAGTCATTGCCTACGCTTCTCCACAACTTAGACCGCACGCAGTAAGATATCATAGTCATGATTTGGAGTTGGCTGCGGTGATCTTCGCATTGAAGATTTGTAGACATTATCTCTTAAGAGAGAGATTTGAGCTATACACTGATCATAGGTCCTTAGGATATTTATTCTCTCACAAAGAGTTGAATATGCGACAACAAAGGTGGCTAGAGTTTTTGGCTGCTTATGATTTTAGTATAGAATATACCCCTGGAAAAGGAAATAAGGTAGCAAATACCCTTAGCAGGAAATATCAGAATGTGATGTTAGCTATGTTGGCAGAATGGAAGAATTTAAAAGTTTTGGCTATGTGTTGTATAAAGTTGAGATCGACTACTAATTCTAGTCAGAGTACTGCTATGTCGGCCTGTTTAGAGGTTCGACCAGTGCTGATCGAGAGGATAGCTTCTAAACAAGAAGTGGATCCAGAGATAGTCGATAAAATGAGAAGACTTGAGGTGGGATCCGAGATCGATGATCTTAAAGATTTTGGCATTGACAAGAAAGGATGGTTGAAAAAGAAGGGACGATTATGTGTTTCGAATGTAGAGAACTTGAGAAGAGAAGTTCTAGATGAGTGTCATTAATCCAAGTTTACGATTCTTCCTAGGGGAACCAAGATGTATCAAGATATGAAGAGAAGCTTCTATTGGGAAGGCACGAAGAGAGATGTTGGCTTGTGGGTTAGTCAATGTGTTAACTGTCAATAAGTAAAAGCCAAACATCAAAAGCCAAGCGGGTTGCTTCAGCCTTTAGAGATTCTAGTTTGGATGTGAGATTCTATATCCATGGATTTTATAGACAGGTTGCCAAGGTCGAACAAAGGAAATGAAAGCATATGGGTCATAGTGGACAGTTGACCAAGTGCGCCCATTTCATTCCAATCAAGTATACCAGCACGACACCTGTTTTGGTGAAGTTGTTCTTGAAGAACATAGTTAGACTTTATGGAATTCCTAGTGGCATGGTCAGCGGTAGAGATGCACTATTCATTAGCGAGTTTTTGAGAAGTCTACAGAGAGTATTAGGTACCAAGCTCAGGATAAGCACAACATATCAGCCACAGACGGATGAGCAGACTGAGAGAGTCAATGAGATACTCGAAGATTTATTGAGGGCTTGTGTACTAAACTTTGATGGACGTTGGGAAGATCACCTCTATTTGATTGAGTTTTCCTATAATAATAGTTTTCAGACTAGTACAGGAATGTCGCCTTTTGAAGCTTTACATGGAAGACCACACAAATCACCCTGCAAAATGAGTATAAACTCGTAATCTACTAAATCAAAAACGATTATACAATCAGTTCCCCCGCATGTTGGTTAGAGACTAGAGACAAATTAGTCTTAGGACCAGATATAATTAAAGAGGCGTTAGAGAAGATTGAGTAGATCTGAGATCAGATAAAGGAAGCTCGGTCCGGACAGAAGAGTTACATGGATAAAAGGCTTAAAGACCTAGAGTTCTCAATTGGAGACAGAGTTTTTATTAAAGTGTACCGATGAAGGGAGTGATACGATTCGAAAAGTCAAGAAAGCTGGCACCGAAATATGTTGGTCCATTCTGGATTATAGAAAGGATTGGAAAGCTCGCATACAAAGTAGAATTGTCAAGCAATGTTGTCGGTGTCCATAATGTATTTCATGTATCTCATCTTCGCAAGTATGTGCATGATCTAAAAACTACTATTCATCCAACAGGATTTGATGAGTTGGTAGTACAGCCTAATTTGACAATTGTTAGACAACCAGGTCGGGTTGTTGTGAGAGATGAAAAAAGATCAAGATCCAAGAAAGTCAAGTTGGTGAAAGTTTAGTGGAGCGACAACAAGAAGGACTGCATTTGGGAGACCAAAGACAGGATTCAAGTTACTTATCCTGCTCTGTTTTAAATGGTATGTCTATATTAGATTTATATAGATGATCGCTAGTCAGATAAACTAGTATAGTTGTTAGGAGTAGTTACAGATGATTGTTATAATTAGTATTTAGTCCTTATAAAATTTCGAGTACGAAATTCTTTAAGTATGGAGCCTGTAACACCTCTAATTTTAAATAACATTATTCAGGATGCTTAATTAGATAAATAAAATAAATTTTTGTAATTGTTAAGTGATAAGAGGATTGAGATTTGAATAAATTTAAGTGGCCGTGCTTATTAATTTGATTGGGCTATAATAGGATTTAACTACACCTAAACTTACCTTTATATATATGTCTACCCTTAAGCCATTCACACTCTTGTTCAATTTCTCACAAAAATAAAAACGTAAGAAAAGAAGATAAGCCGACCATTAAAAAGAGAAGAAGAAGTAGAAATTCAAAGAAAAAAAGAGAAAGTAACAAGGGGAATCAAACTCATCTCAATCCATTTCCCTTATCAAAGATTAAGGTGAATGATAATTTCTATCTCTATTTGTTAAAAATATGTTTTTGATTTAAGTTCAAATTCATATATATGATGTTTGATGATGATATGCTTGAATTATGGTTTGTTTTAATTTAAACAAGACTGTTTAAATAATGGTTCATATGGTTTTAGATCCAAACCATGTGATCTTGATGTTTAAATTCCATGGAAAAATTATATATTATGCAAAACATGATTTTAGAGTTGGGTTTTAAGTTTGATAATCTCTCAAGCTTTGGAAATATTATTATGAATTTTTGAATGAAAATATAGTATTTGGGTTTAATAATTTAATTCAGAAAATATATTGAGAATTAGGATTTGAAATTTTGATATGTTTGATAACATGATCAAATTAAATTTCTATGAATTTTGGGGATTTTTCTTAAACAATTTAATATACAAAATAAATTATCTTGAGAAGAGGATCAAATGATTTACGTGTAAATAAAGATGAAGGTTTAATTTGCAAAAGTTTAAGTTTGATACTTATCCAAAATATAAAGGCAGTTAGTTTTGAACAGCATGGAAAAAGTTAAGGCAACCAATAAGAAATTTACACATAGGCTGGTTAGTTTATATAAGTTGCTTAATTTAGTATTTAATCTAGAAAAACAGGATCCGCCTCTATTCATAGTACCTTTCGCCCTTACCTTTCGCCTTTGACTATGTCGAAACCGCATTAAATTAAATTCAACACACATGGTATCACCTAGATGATACGTAGTGGATTGGAGAAAGGCGAAAGGTACGTTGTCGAAATCATATCTTCCGATGAGGTCGTTACCTCAGTTTGTTTAAAACAGATAAGCACCTGCTTTTGTTTTACTAAGCTTTTGACTTAGTCAGTATGTATGCTATTGAAAGAAGTTTATAATGGATTTCGAAGGGGTTGCCATGTTTGTATTAAAAGAAAAAGAGGTTTCTAAGGAGTTCCTTTAATCATAAATCAATGCTTTCGAAAGAAGGGGTTCCAACTTAGTCGAAGCCTTGCCACCAATTCTTTTTCTTTCAAATGTATCGAAGCCATCAATACTCTCGAAAGGTATTCTTTGTTTTAAAGCTATATTAAGCCACTTTCTAAATGCTTTCAAAAGGGTTACGGGTTTCGAATGCAATGGTTTCGAAAGGGGTTTCGAAGCTATCCTTAAATATTTTGAAGGTAAGCTTTTGAATCTATCGAAAGAGATGGTTTCAACGCCATCATAAATTTTCCAATATTTTATGTGGTAAAGAATGTTTTCGAAAGAGCTACTTTCGTTTATATATTACTTGGACCCAAATGATATTTTAAAAAAAGTAAACCCAATGATGTCGAAAAAGGGACTTTCAACACTTTAGGATGAGATACTTTCAATTTTTTCAAAGCTACGCTTCTAATAATTAATGAGTAACTCTTTATTATATTTGAAAGGTTTCAAAAGAAAGATTTTAAAGTGTTTTTAAAGGCAGAAGTCTAATGTTTTGAAAAGAGATATATCCTGTGAGGTTAAAAAGCAAGGTTTCGAAAGTATAGTTTTCAAAATAAATAACCCAATCTTATTTAAAAGCAAAGCCATGGCATATTAATAAGTGAAGTATTTGAAATAGAATTTATAAAGAAGTTCTAATGGGTTAAAAGAATTAACCAAGTAACATTGTTTGCTTCTTCATATATGTATATGTTCACTTTATAATGTATCCAAAAGCTATACTTTAGAAAAAGGTAGAATAACCAGTTAGGTTGACCAAGTAGTGAATAAATAAAAGATATTGGCAGGGGCCAATAGGTTAACAGTAAGCCTATAACAACCGTGTAAGGAAAATGATATTGGCAAGGGCCAATAGGTTCATAGTTAGCGCATGAAAACTATGAAAAATTGAAGATGTTAGTTAGATAGGTTTATAGTAAGCCCATGAAAACTATATCCATATAAGAAAATGAAATATTGACAGATAGTCAATTTGTTCCTGGTTTTCCCATGAAAAATAGGGTAAAAGAAAGATATAGTCTATTAGTCAATAGGTTCCTATTTAGCCTATGAAAACTAGGATAAGAGAAATGATATTGGAGTTACCAGTAGGTTTATAGTAATCCCATGAAAACTATATAATTGAATAAGTAGTCCTTAAAAGTTTAACCAGTTATTAGTTAGCCCATGAAAACTATTAGGTTAATAGTAATCCTAGAAACTATAATTATGACAGACAGTAAAAGTGAATTAGAGATGGGTAATCCAAAAATGGTTTAATTGTTTTGCATATCATCACCTAATAGTGTTTTGAATTGAATTAACCATTGTGGATGCTGAGGCACACAAGTGGTTTATAAAGGTTTTAAGATACCAGTGAGGGGAAACCCGTTTCGCTAAACAGCATGGTCTCACTAGATATCTAAATGATTCGAGATGGTATATTATTATTCATACCAGGCTTTATGTCTAACTCAAAGTTTATATTTTCCCCTTAAACTCTCGGGTACTTAATTGATTTTGAGTAGTTTGAGATTTAAGGTTTTTAGATACCTCATAAGATGAAAAAGCTTCCAAAGTCGTTCAATGATTGGTGTGCTCTCTTCTCCAGCTATAATAGCTATTGTGGATTTTCTGGAAGCAATTCTCTTTATCCCCACCATTAATCTTCAACGGTAAGCTTCAAACATCCTATAGCTGCTTTTATGGTTCTAGTTTCTGGATCTAGCTAATCCAAAGAGGAAAACTAGGCCTATGCCTGATTTCATTGATTTCTCAGTGAAAGCACCAAAATGTTAACCCAAAAAATGGACCATCACCCAGGATTGAGTGTGAATGCACTAGACATGTTTATCAAGGTAAATAAAATAGGAAAAAGAATAGTAAATCATAGAAAAGGTAAAGAGACAAGATGTTTTTATAGTGGTTCGGCTATTAACAAAGCCTACGTCCACTTTATATCTTTCATTAACTGATTTACATAATTGATTTGGTTTATAATATGATCGAATCACCCAAGTTAGATCTAAATCACAAGTACTTGGTGGAAACCGAAGGATCTGAGTTGCCTCTTTATGACTATTATGTGGGAGAAGAAAAGTAAAGAATGGTAATGGCAGAGTTGCAACAGACAGTCCACGGAATTCCTTTCCATTGTAGATTGGATGGTATTTATAGGAGTTGGAGAGCATTTGGACCAGAGCTCCTTCACCTGAAGCTTGCACTTAGTGTGAAGAAGGAGCCCAGAAAATTTGGGGGTCATAGGAGTTATCTATTTGGATCGGTGCCAATCCAATTGGATTGCATCATTACCGATCCAAGTAATTTAGCATTTTTGATGCTACCATTATTTGACTGTCTTCCTTGCTTTATTTTGATAATTCCCATGTAATTTCTATCTTGCTTTGATGGTGATTCACCTATGGGTTTGACTGATATGTAGTCAGAATCATATAAGTCTTTACTTCTTGAACTCGGATGCTTGGAATGTTACCAAAATTGGTAGATAAGCCTATTGGAGATATAAGAATGTAAGAAAAGTGGATTGGAGAACAAATAAAGCAATATTTTGGCTCGATAGCAATCCAATTGGATTAAATCAGTACTGATTCAAAATGTTAGCATACAAATGGTCCAAACTTCTTGGAGCACTTTGTCTTGCATTTTTTGCCTTACTATCAAGTCTTGAGTTGTTCTGTTTTAATCTAAATGTTCTAACTTGTATTGAATTCTGCTGGGATAAAAACCTGGTTAACACCAGGGTCGATAAGCAAATGCTAATCAAAATGCAAATGTCAATGTAGGTGCTGCAACCCCACAAGTGGATATGTGGACTATGTGTTAGTTCTTCATCAATCTGATGCAAGTTTGAGCAGCTGTAGGAGTAGGTTGAGGAAAAGTTGCTAATGCGGGAGGGGTCAATCTCATAGCACCAGTTGGTAACAACTATACCACGCTGAGTTGAGATCACACTAGTTTGGGTGTGAAGCCTTTTATGGGGACTGAGGATGCAATAGAAGTGGAGAACTGGTTGTTACATTGTAAAAGGACCTTTGTAAATTTAGGTCTGAATGATGAGCAGAAAAGGAGGTGGGCTTCAAGATAGTTGCAAGGAGCTGCTTTGTTATGGTAAAACAGGGTGACTATAGGGGTATCAGAAGAGGAATTAACTTGGGCAGAATTTCTAAGAAGATTCGAGGAAAGGTTTCTGTATGAAGTAGCCAAGCCAGCCTTGCTAAGGATGTTTATAGAATTGCAGCAGGGAGAAATGTTAGTGTTGGAATACTTCACTAAATTTGATTAGCTATCCAGATACAGGTATGCCACTATTGACACCATTATTAAGAGGAATGAGAAGTTTATCCAGGAGTTAAGATCGATGATTGTGAGGGCAACTATGCCACATCTTAGAGATCCATCGAATGTAGTTGTGGACATGACAATCAGAAACGAGGAGTTGCTTTCCACTTTCGGAAAGGAGAAGCCAGTTGGAACCCAGAGTTCTCAGAATAAGAAAAGGAAGCTCCTTAAGGTAAAAGGAGCTCAGAAAGGTGGAGATGCTAAGAAAGGGAAGGCATATATCTTCTGTAATAAGTGTGATAAGAAAGGGCACTATGCAAATAAGTGTAGATCAAGTTATAGTAAGATGGTTGTGGGCAAGAAAAATGCGAAGTGCTTTAATTGCGACCAGGTGGGGAATTATAAAAACAAATGTCCATAAGCGGTAAGGCTAATAAAAGAAAGGTGTTTACTTTGGAGCCATCTTCATCAAGACCAGCAACAGTTGAGAAGGGAAAGATTGTGATGGAAGGTACACTTTTGATTCATAGCATACTAGTTAGGGTACCATATGATACTAATGCATTACATTCATTTATATCTCCATGTTTCGTAGATAAGTTATGTTTTGAATCATCATACCTTATTACTTCCTTAAAGGTAGCTAATCCAATAGGAGGGTACACATCTCTTGGGATGAGATGTGATAATCTAGGATTTGAGTTGCCAAGTTATACTTTTTCCTACAGTTGTATGTATTTAGTTTCATGTGTTTTGGAATTATTTTGGGTATGAATGGTTGAGCAAATATGATGCTAGGATATTTTGCCTGGATAGGAAAATATCTGTGAGACACCCTGATAGTAGTGATCGAATTATATACTTAGTAGATAACTCGAGTATGGATATTTCTACTTTGTTGGGAGCAATGGAAGTAGAAGTCGAGGTAAATCCAGCTTTGGTTGCAAGGGAATTTGCAGATTTTTTTAAGCCCGTTACATGACTACCATCGAAACGAGCTATTGAGTTTCAAATAGATCTTGTACTTGGAGCTGAACCTATGAGTAGACGACCCAGTAGAATGACACCTACCGAGATGAAGGGGTTAAAGATGCAGCTAGTGGATTTAGAAGGAAGAGATTTATTAGACCAAGCAGTTCGCCTTAGGGAACGGCCGCGGTATTTTAAAGAAACCGGAATGGGAAGACGATGAAGAATCGACATCCTTTGTCGAGAATTGATGATTTATTTGATCAGTTGACTAGAGCCAAAGTATTTTCCCAGTTAGATTTAGCGATGGAGTTCCATTAATTGAGAGTGGCAGAGGATAGTGTTCCTTTGATGGCGTTTCGAACGAGATATGGTTCATATGAGTGGTTAGTGATGCCATTTGGATTAACCTATGCGCCTTTTTTCTTTGTGGATTTCGTGAATCAGATTTTCCAAGAGCACTTAAATAGGTATATATCGGTATTCATTCATGATATTCTGATATATTCTAAGGATGAAAGAGATCATGAAATTCATCTTAGAATAGTGCTTGAGATGTTGGGGCAACATCAACTTAAGGTGAAGTTTTCAAAGTGCCTTTTCTATAAGAAGGAAGTGAAGTTTCTTGGTCAACTAAGAGAGCATTATCATATGTTGCTCTTGAAGTAATTTGTAATAGTTATATTTTCTCTAAATGTGGAATGCAAATGGGATTATGTAACGAATATGAAATCATATTTGAAATGGAATGTAAAAGTTATTTCTAAATTGTGTTTGAAAAATTTCATATTCATGTGCTTCTTATTATTGATATGATTAACATAGCCACATTTTATCGTCGAGAATTATTAACTTTAACGGTTAGTTTTGGGCCTCCAAATGGAGGATGTTACAAGTTTGCTCAACAAGTTATAGCCCCATAGCCAACGGATAACTCCTTATCCATTGTATCATATGCAACTTATAATCCGTATTTCCTGGTCCTAATCATTTTGACCTTGAGTTTGCTCAACAAATCGAAAGAAATTATTCACTCATACCTACCATTTCGTGATTGCCTAAGTACATACGTGTCTTGAATTTTCCTAATATATAAATATAATTATCATACCTCGTCTGTTCAATACATTAATAATACTACACGTAACTCTCTAGTGTGAGTTGCTTAACAACCAGAGAGTACGCAAGTAATTTATTAATATATAAATGGTAGAGGACAACACTTATACTAAAGTTTCATAATCTTTAATATATTTAATTGGGTGAAACCGGCTTTAGAAATAATGTATTTCTTATAAAATATCATTGTGATTCAAGGGTCAAAAACATCAGAAATCATGGATGTGCTATGCGTAAGTATTTATTCCTTAAGTCTATTTGGTTTCTTACTGTTCCACCTTTAATTTATACATTCATATTATATAAGTTCTAATTATCATGTAACTTTTAAAATTTAGTTAACTAGTATAATAGTCTTATGTATAACATTATATTAATTAAATTTTATTTACTTAATTTAATTAACAAACATTTTAAATAACTTTATTTTATTCATTTCAAGCATTTTAAATTGAATATGTGCATTATAACATTTATAGTAACACAAATATATATCTTTAATATATTTATTGTATTATTTATTAACTAACAGCTAATTATTACATCTAATTAAAAAATTAATTAATTATAATCAATTTTGAAAATTATATTTATATATTACCTTAACATCTTATGATAATGTTACATATACTAACATGTTATTTGAATAATTAATTAAATTTTAATTAGTTATTCAATTTAATTCATCTAATTAGTTAATAACTTTCGAACATAATTATTTTTCTTTCAAAACAATTTTAACATTATTTTATAATATTTATAAAATCATTACTTATTTTTTTATTTTAATCTTTAAACTTAAAATATTCTTTTGATTTATTTTAAATTTAACCTTCCAAATTTAAAATTTTATTTTAATTTCAATAAAGATTTTAAAAATTAGTCCAAGGCCTAAATCAATTTAGGTCCTTAAATTGGGGATAACTTTTGGCTTACCATATCTATTCAGTCCTAGCCAGTAGCCTGGTAGTGTAGTACTCGATTACCCGAACCAACATTAGACAATACTTTTCGAGACACCCTGTTATCTGGGTAGGTTTAATAAGTTATCCCTAAATTCTGCTAATTTAGACCACATATATTGTTGGGCTCTGATACCATTGTTGGCATTAAACTCGCACGCAACACGGTAAATGGGTAAATTACAATTTTTTTAATCATTTGGATCTTTATTGGGCCTATGGAGTCTAAATTTATTTATATCATATCTAAATTTTTTTTTTGAATAAAACCAACAATTTATTTATGTTATTAATAAGATTTTATTTATTGTATAATTTGTATTATATAATATATGTGTGTATCACACACACAGAGATACACACACATGCACATTCAATATAGTAAAGTGTACATGGTTTGACGTTCCCGTATATAGATGCTAGAATTTATACTGCAATATATATTAGCCCCGTTGTGTACATTTGTGTTGTCAATGTATATATGCGTGCATACAAATAATGCAAATATACACACATATATGTCTGAATATAATTTTGTATAATATGAAATATCTTAATTTTTTTGGCAAGGCTATATTATGAAATATCGTTTATAAACAAAGTTCATATGACACGTTTATATAAATAAAAATAAGTATAAATATATTTATCAAAGTAGTTTGAAATTTTATTTAACAAAATAGTTTTAACAAACTTTAATATAATGTAACGACCCAGCTTCCTATGCCCAGGAAACCGTATCGTTTTTAAGAAAAGAAAGAGGTGAGAAAGTAGAAAAGATAGAGAAGAAGAAACAACAACATCAGAATCTCACAGCGGAACGAATAAATTATAATAATCACATAAGAATTTACATAATATACAACTTCAAATCAGAGTTATACAGATAATACATCACATACTAGACAGTTATAAACACCTGCCTAGTTAATACAACACAACTCAAACAAATAACTCAAAGATACCTACAGCGGAACTATAAATATATATATATCTATGGCGCTGAAGCCTCCTGCTCCATTGCTCCTTCAGAATGCGTCAAAGCTAACCTGAATCCCTTGGCTACCCGTAAAATTTTGGGTACCCGAGAGTTTATGAAAAACAAAAATAAACTCCGGGTCAGACATGGGTCTGGTATGAGTAACAGTTTAAAGTTGCTTAACTTTAAAAATCTTTTGAAAATAAAAGGTATCACGTAAGACTTCACCACACATAAACATGGAAAAGTTTTTACCTTACGCTAACCAAAACATTTGATAGGAAATTCTGTGATATTATAATAGTGTCTAGGGTTTTCAAGTAAAATACAGAAATAGCTGAAATGCTTACATCTCACATTCCAACATAGTTGGGCACAACTAATTCGTACGGCACTTATTGGATTTTGGATTCCATACAATGGCAGGGCTACTGGGGTACCACCCGTCACAGTACGGGGCCTAGATCACCGTACCGAGGATTACTCCCTTCATCCCCTGCAACACAAGGCCGGAACCATTCCTTACTGAACAGTCCCGAACAAGATAAACCCCGGCAGTTGTCATGACCAACCGCCCACACAGCCGAAAATAAGGGACATCTAGACAGGGGAATATCCTTGTCCTGCTTGGGCATGACCCACCTAACCTTGCCGCACCTCCCCTGTTTAAGCCATTCCCGGTTGATGAGGCTTGAGGCTGCGATTACCTTTAGAGAATACATTTCTTAGAATGCTCATCGCCCACCTGACGATGTGTTGAAAGCATTCAATCCATACAAGTTCGTTCCGGGTTCGAACGAAACCGAAGGCATCATCTCGTTACACTCATTTTGGAATCACCCTCAGAGTTAACGACGATAACCCTTGCAATCTGAATCTTCATCTTCACTTCAGACTCACGACCTATCGTTAATTTGGAATCGATGTGGTTTTCGGATGTTCCGAATGTGGAAACCCGATCCCGGTCTCATCGAAATCCAAAACGTGTCTTTTAAGGCCAAGTTGTCTATTTAGTCTTAACAGTTTAATTCAATATAATCAACATACACACAGATGGATAATTCACAATATTATAATAGATAATTACAGATAATCTCATAAACAGATAATCAATATTATCATCTAAACAGATAACTAATATTATCATATTTAAACCAAGCATCCATGACACATAGATATAATTCATGCCAGATCACAATCATTAAATGAAATATCAATATCATTCATCCATAAGCAATGATTTATAATCATACCATTTGTAATTAATTTAAAATGAATTAAATTAACTACTTCTATATCTAATTAATTTAAATAAATTAAATTAATTACTTCATCTATAAATCCTGCTTATACAACCATTAATTAATTATAAATCAAATTAATTATTCATCCTTTAAATATTCACCTTGATTAATCACCTTGATTAATCATTTACTAATTACAATAGGTAATTAGTCTTTGATTAATTTCACAAATTAATTATCCTACATCATTCATAGTAATTAACATGTAATTACTTTATTATTAATTAAATATAATTAATTACATTTATTCTTAATTAATTACAATAATTAATCACCGCATTGTTAGTTATTCCTTAATTAATTCATCATTAATTATATTAATTAATGATTTCTAATTATATTTACATTAATTACTTCATTAAAATTACATTAAATGATTCATCTTTAATCAAACTCAATTATTAATCACTCTTGATTAATATCAACCAATAATTAACTATCATTAATTACTTATATTAATAATTTAATTATTCCCATAATTAATTATCTCCACTAACTAATCCCAAGACTAATTATAAAAGTAATTATCCAAATTACTTTATTATCTCAACATTTTTCATTAATTACATTCAGTAATTAACATTAATTACTTTCTTAAGTAATTGTGCTCCATTGCATGCACTTATCAATTATCAAATGATTTTCTTAAATTAATTAAACTAAATTAATTAACTTAAATTAATCATTTATCAAAATTAATTACAATAGGTAATTAATCTCTTAATTACTTTTATCAAGTAATTACCTCACAATTTGCAAGGATTATTTAATCTAATTAATTACTAAATTTAATCACATTACTTAGTTACTTAAAAATTCTTAGTTAATCATTAACTAATGACATTTCCTTAACTATATCTTAAAGAAATTTTCTTGATTTAAACATTATCAGTTATTTCTGACTCTAAATTTATAATTAAATACATCATTCTTTAAATATCTTATTAATTAAATTATTTTATTACCTTAATTATTTCTAAGGTAATTCATTTCTATTAATAATTTCATTAATATTAAGATGTAAATTTTAAATTCCAATTACATTTGAATTAAAAAAATCCAAAAGATTCACCAATTTAAACATTACCAAATTTAAATTCAATTCTAAATAATGTGAAATACATTCATCACTTATATATGAAACCTATGTAAGAAAAGTTTAAACTAGATTGCTTAATCCTTTTTATTTAAAAATCAAGCTTTTAAAATTAATTATTTAATTTAAACTTGTTTTTAAAACATTTAGATTTCAAACTGACTTAGTTTCCGGATTTGAATTCATTAGTTCAATTTTGAATTTAAAACTTGGGTTTTGTCTTTTTTTTTTATTTGATCTTGATTTAAAACCAAATTCATTTGAAATCTTGGATTCAAAGTTCATTTGAAATTTATACTGTAAGTTCTTGAATTTAACCCATTTTAAATTCTGTTTTCAAACTTAAATAAAATGAAAAAAAAATCTGAAACCTGAAGCCCACCTAAAATCATTTAAACTTTGATTTCATTTCAACCTTGAATTAAAGAAGATAAATTTGAATTTAATCTTCCAACTGAATCTAGACTTGATTAAACTTATACTTATTTTAGTTTTCATTTGAGATTGTTTTAAAACAGAACCACACTGTCTCCAGGTTACACATTCCTGAAATAATACTACACGAACCCCACTTCATTAACTTCGGGTCATCCCCTACCACGCTTCGAGTTAACACTCGAGTATCACGAGTTTTTCCCCGAGCCCAAAAAAAACTGCACCCCCAAATTCTACAGAATCTGCCATGGGCACGGTGCACGTGCACCGTGGCCCCATCCACCTCCGGCCACCCACTGGAGCTCCAACATGTCGCCCACTGCCTCCAAACCACGTCACGACCACCCAAATTCGCCACTACAACCTGAAACAATGATGGGTTCGAAAACCCAAACCTGGAACACAACCACCCCTTCTCCTCTCGAACCTGTCAAAGCCGCATTCTCCCAACCCCGACCACTTGATGGTCAACGGCCCCGGACATGAACTCATCTTCAACCAAGCTACGAACTTCCAAGACCGCGTTGAACTCGACGCTTCGTGGCGTTCAAACCGATCCAATAAACTCCACTCAACCAAACTAGGTTTTCCCACTGAAAACCAAAACCACCATCGCCACAGTGATCGAGAGTGCCTCCGACTATTTTTCCTGGCCTCTCCTATCACCCATCTCCCTCCAGAACAAACCTCAACCACCCCGATCAACGGTACTTCCAGAGGCAACCCAAAATGCACAAATTGATCAACCCAGTAAAGCATGTTCAAGTCTCAACTAAAAAATGAGATTTGAGTTTTTAAAATCCTAATTTTGATTTAGTAATCAGTTGATAAACTTGAATTGATAATTCAAGACATTCGAATTTGTTACCTATATGAGATTTAGACTGTTCCTAAGGTTTTACAGGGCAAATCAACTTTGTTCAGCATAAATTAAATTTTAAAATTTACTTTATAATCAACAAAACATATTTTATTTAGATGCTTTGTCCTAACAACTAATAGGTTGAGCCATAATGATTTTTGGATTAACCCAGACTTTTGAAATTTAAACAGAGGCAACATCCAGATAATATGCAGGCTTCATCTCACCATAATATAATGCAATGCATATATAAACAAACACCTCTGTTATTCATCATACCACTAAATTAACTTAGGGTTATTTTAACTTACAGCAATGAAAAACAAAGCAAGTTTAAAATGAAACAGTTTGTATTTGCAGACTTAAACATGCAGTAATTCTCATTTCACAATAATCCAGAGTAAAATGAATGTATAAATATTCATTCAATATATCCAAGCATTCAAATATTTGCATGTAACAGTTTTAAAAACTTAAGAAATTTAAAAGAGTTACTCACCATTGCATTTGAAGGAATGAACAGAGCACCTGAGTATTGAAATAGCTTATGCTTTAAAACTGGAACTGTTGTGAAATATTTCTGCTTTAACTTTGCATTGATATATTTTTTGATATTATACAAAGCTTCAGCTAAAAATAAAAGTTTGCTATGTAATACTATGTTGAACGAATAAGAAAGCATGTATAAAAAGAGGCTTGTAGGGGAAGGTGGCATCTGAGACAAGCTATATGCAGATATTATACGTTTTGTTTTATCAGGAAAAATTTGTATTTGGAGGCTGAAAAAAACAATTAGAAATGACTTGTTTGCAGCTAATAAATGGTGTCATTAAAGCTAATGTACTTGTGTCTCAATTTACCCAATTTTATGCTTAAATATTTTGTTATGTTTTGGCATACTTGTCTCATTTTTGTTTTCTATTTTGCCTGCATCTTATGTTGTAAGCTACCTGCACATATTTTTTTTTTTTTAGCTTAGCACTTCTGTTCTAACCTGTCTTGTTATAGATATTTGTTTTATTTCTTTTACCAGCTCCTATGTTTGCTTTATCTTGTTTTATACTTTTCTTTTTTTGAGTATGTAGATTTTTCTTTCTTCTTTAGTCTGGTTAAGTTATATTACATATATAAAGTTGCTTTAATTATTAGTTATAAATTTAGTCTAAGTATTTAGTTCTATTGCTAGCATGTGTGTTTACTTTTATTTTTTTCTTTTATGTTTAACATAGACTAACACATATTATTAATATTAATAATAATAGTTTATTTTAATTTGAACATGTTGAAACCTTTATTTTTAATTTCCAAATCATAACTTTCATTCAAACACACATATATATAATTAAAGTTGAAATAACAATTTTATTAAAAGTTCATTTGTAAAAATTTACATTATTAATAGAGCTCATTATTAAGTCAAAATGATTTATAAAAGAATTTATCCCTTTATTAATAAACTACTTATTTTTATCAAGCTAAATTTAAATGTAAGCTAAAATTATTTTAAACAAACTAAACTTAAATCTTGAGTAATTTAAAATCATATTGTCATTTATTAAATAGCTTAATATCCAATTTCTAATTTATCAAAAATATTAGAATAGAAACATGTCTATTTATTAAATTTAAAACAAAGATTATCAATTTACAATATATACAGATATATATATTATAGATAGAAGGCAATTCGATTAACTTTTAAAAGATAAATTATCAGTTAAATATTTATTTAAAGGAAGATTAATAAATCAATTCATATATTATTACAAATATTATCAAATCAATTTAATTTTTAACGTAGATTATTAAATTGATATTGTCCCAAATTTCCGGGATATCACATATAATGATAAATATATTTCAAAATTAGAAAGTTTATATATATATATATATATTTAATTGACTTTAAAGTTATTATCCATAAATTATATACATAAATATATATATATATATATATATATATATATTATAATATAATATAATTAAAACAAAATTACATACACACACCCTTTCATTCTCACGAGTAAAAACTTTTTTGGCTTAATGTTAATTTATTTATTTCTTTAAATTATATACATATACATACATATATATAAAACTATAATTTTGTATTAAAATTTCACGACAAATATTTTGTATTGACTATACATACATATATATATATATCACATACATATATATAAAACTATAATTGCATAACAAAATAAAAGTTAATAAAATACACAATACACACACATATATATCACATACATACATACATACATACATACATATATATATATATAATTTTACTAAATTCGAAAACATTATAAGTGTAAACAAACATTTTGCAAATTGATATTTTAAATTATAAATTATCATTTGAAATCAATACTTAATTATTTAATCATTTATTATTAAAATAATTTTGAAAAGTGTTTTTTTTTTCAATTCATTGCCGTAAGCATCTAAGCATGCATAGATAAAAAAATTATTTACGTACACATTTTATATAATTCATCCAATGTGACGACACTAACATATACAGATTCATTATAATAAATAAGAAACTAATTAACTATACAATATGTTAAATATAATAAACATTTATGTGTGTTTACGAATAAAGAATTATACCTTTATCTAAAGCCAAGTTGGTGCACCTTGAATTGAAGAACAAAACTCCTTGAATCAAATCCCATATCGAGAAGTTGCTATCTTTTGTAACACAACTACCACCGACAATCGAACTGTGTTAAATTTGATGTTTTAAAGCTTGAAAATTTGAGGTATGGAGAAGAGATATGACCAACCTAATCAAGTCTAGAGGAAAGGTAAAAGTCTAGAAAGAAATATGGGTTTAGAGGTCACTAAATAAAGGAGATCTTAAGGTGAAAAACAAGGATCTAGATCCTTATTCTTCTCTTACTAATTCTCTTTTTTTTTTTTAACTTAAAACCTAGCCCCTTTAAATAGTTAATGGCCATCCCCCTTTAACCTAAAAATTTCCAGCTATTACTAGCTCCAGATGGACCCTAAAACCACTTCAAGCCCAGTCAATATTTAACCCACTAGAATCCAATATAAATGCATATCAATATAGTATATCGATAGGTGTATTTATAACTATTATATACACATAATTTATAACTGATCAACATATATCAGATAAAGAGTTTATAATTAACATTTAATTAATATTAATTAATTTACAAATATAATTTACTTAAATCGGGTGATAATATGAGTGTTCAACATTTCGGTTGTGTGACTCTTAAGTGTTTAAATTTTGTAAGAGGTTAATATCGAATAGTCCGAATATTAATGTCTACACAACACTTAACAAGTGGTGTGACATTATAGCTAAATTTATCGCTTACTTGGCATTAATTATATCCAATTTTACTTTGTCAAGCATTACCCAGTAGTGACATTATTTGTATCATTTCTCTTCGTCAAAACTATATCACATTAAGATTTATGGAATTTAGTACTGATCAAAATTCCATCATCATCCACATTCAACATTATAGTCCAAACACAAAATCCATGGATTAATAACAACAATTATTATTAATTGTACTGCTCCGGTTAGAGACTTTGACTTTGAGTCGACTTCTGTTTCCCATGATACTAACCTCATATAATTAAGGGACATATCCTCTCTTGGTCCATAAGAATATTTTAATATTTGTTTCAATTACTGTATTATTCATTGTCTTAATTAGTTTATAGATATTTTCGTTCTTTAAATTTTAGGATCCTATTGGCTTTTCTTAAGTAGTTCTTTTATTTTTTATTTTTTCTTCTCTCTTTTCTTTATTTTGTCCAGTTAGCCTTTGTTAAGTATTTTCACTCCTATCTCTTTTACACATATAAATGTGTATAAATTTTATTTATATACATTTATGTGTATCATTCTAACTATTTTCTTAGTTATTCTATAGAAACAAGTATGGGTGATAGGGTGGTAGATACGTTATTAGATTCTCTTGGCAGGTACACAGGACTACAGATTGCAGGTTTTTAGATTGCAGAGAGGCTTGCTTCTCAGTACATCTTTAGCTTTATCATGGCGGCATATTCTCAGGGAGATTCTCTCTTCAGTTAGGTGCTACTTCCATTTTTTTTTTTAGCCTTTAGAGTGGAGCTTTCCTTTCAGGATCACTAGCAGTTCCACCTCAGTTTAGTCACATCCTCATTCCTTCTAAGTCAGTAGCATGGAGCTTCCTTATTAGAGGGTGCCGGCTTTCCGTATCATTGACTTTGTGTTATTTCTTTAGATTTTTAGGTACGCCAAACACCTCAATATTGTACGGTGGCTATGCTAGTTCTCGATATTAGGGTGTAATGGGCGGTGGCCTTGCCGGAGCTCATTATAGGGGTACTTCAGTTCTTACCTTTTGGTATCTGTTCTTAGACTTGCTACCTACTAGGCATATTGGCAGCCCCTTGATTTGTGTTATATATATGTAGTTGCATGTGTGCTCTCCTCTATTACTAGAGGATCACATATTTTTCTAAAAAAAAGAGACATATCCTCTCTTAAATAGTGTTCCACTTCCAGTGCTTCCAGTTGACCCAAATATAATTGTTTGATTGACATCGTGACATGAATTTTTCTATTTGACTTTATCACATCGATATTTTCTACTTGACACTAGTTATATTAATATATAGAAAACATCAAGTGAGTCATTCCACTGTTATCCACGCAACCCCTTGGTGCCTTCGGCAGCATTGAGTAATACGCTGCCCAATAACTGAAGAGCATCACGTACTCTAATCTCAACGGATGTATCAATATCCAATCTTGATACACCTTGACTACAAATATTTAAAATAGTACGTTTATCTTATTATGATAAATCACTCTTGTTAACAACGCACTATAGCTACTATCACAAAACATACCATTTACGAATTTTCTATTAAATATACATTTAACTAAATTAAATAATATAACGTAACATATAATATCAAACATATAATAGAAAGAAAACATCTTTTATTTCTAACAAGTTTGGTTATTAAGTTAGATGTATGTAACAATTACGTAATTGCCACTAGGGAATACCCCTAATTCAATCAGCAAGTACCCTTAAGCGCTGCTTCGAACGCTTGGGCCAAACCCATAAAACGAACACATAAACAAATGCATAACGCTGGAACTGCACTATGACCTGAATCTAGTCGCCAACTCCATGACCACCTCATTGTGCACTTCTTCAATGCCAATGAATCACCCAAGCAAAACAACGCATCAAATCAAGGAATCAATGCTAACCGTCTGTCTACATGCCTTCTCAATCTTGTACCAATCACTGTCGTCACATGTCAAGAATATATGCCTGAGTTTGGAACCGACTCCTTACCGTTATATGATCCTTCCAATTGTACATGCTCATAGTATATGACCGTGAAACTGATCACCATTCCCATCTCGTATCTGATTAGCCTCGACCGCTATCTTGATCCCCAACTATCCCACTATAGGAATAGTCTATGCACTTCGACCCATGCCTCAATTGGTTCCTTGACATGGCGTGCTCAAATGCCTTATTTACTATCGTTATTGATCACAAATGCATCGCTTTTGTAGTGACTCAAAAATTCGAACACTTCGTATTCGGATATCGATACATTTTGAGATATGTTTAAGTGTTATAACTATGATTTTATAACCTTATTTAACATCATTTAATTAATAAATAATGATAAGGAATTTGTTTTTGAAAAGAATTTACAAAAATACATTCTTCGAAGAAAAATCAATAATGTGACCAAAAATTTATTTATCAATAAACAGTTTTTCGATCAATATAAGTTGTTTGAACTCTCATACACTTAAATAATAATCAAACGAACATATTAACAATGAACTAGCACACAAAACCCTTCATAAAACTTGGAATGATCTAGAAGCCTCCTTAAGGATAAGAGATACTATCGTTAAAGGGGGAAAATGGTAAAATGAATAAGGAGAATTGACACAAAGTTGTCATGATAGGAAGCAATTAATGCCATTAAGGTTTTGAGGGGTTTTTGGTATTTTCGCATCATCATTTCTTAGCCTATATAAGGAGGGGTAAACCCTTAGGAAATATATCACATATATTCCAAAGCTTTGAGCTAAAATTTCAATGTCATCATCTTCTTCTTCATATTAAATTCCTAAAGCAAATAATTTGCAAACCATCTCCAAATCACCTCAGGCTTTGAGGAAAACCTTACAACCACATAACAACGCCTTCTACCTAGTAAGATTATGAAAAAGTGAAGCCACACTCCCCCCCCCCCGACACACACACACAATTAGGCTGTGAGCATCATGAGGAATGGAGAGGCATAACAACAAGGCAAAGTAAGAAAGGAAGGAAGGGAAATGAAGTTCTTCGGTTGGGTTTGAACTTCAGTTCTTAAGCTTGGTTATTTTTTGGGTTCAATTTGAGTTAACTCACTACTTGGATTGATAATATAACTCATATATGATTATATTTTGTTGTGCTAAAGTTGTTTGAATTAACTTGGACATGTATTGAAAACTTTAATTTTGATTCGTTTTTAAAATAAGTGGCACATAGGATCCATATATGGAATTGTATGGACTTGTATAAAATATGAGTAGGGCTTGGAAAAAAGTACATAGGTTGTATTAACATGGTTTGGAATATAATTTGGATTTAGAAGTGCACTTATAGCGATAGTCGCAATAGATGCGATTCAGAATTGCCTTTTTTGGCAATTGTTATCGAATTTTGTAGAGAGATCCATACAGATTTCTCACCATATTTATACTATCATAAATGTATGTTTGTTGCTATTAAAGGCTTGGATAGTAAAAAGTTAAGTGACTACTCTGCACTTGTGCAAAATTGTCCCATTTAGATTTGATTTTTTGACTTAAAAGGTTTGAAAAGATATTTAGACTTAATTATTTTGTTTCATTTTTTTACAAGTGTTTACTACCTACTATTAGAGTATTTTAAAAGTGGTTTGAGATGTTTATGAGTTTTAATAATTAGTTGTGAATTTTTAAGGAAGGGTTTTTATAATAAAACATGTTCTTTTTCCAAGTTTTGTTGATTTTTCAAACTTGTTATTTTTGTGTAATATTTTGGATAAATGTTTTAAACATATTATAACTATTTCCAAGTATTATAAAAGTACATATAAATGGTTTTAAAAAGTGGTTAAGAATTGCTTAATGGTTAAATGGTTTTATTATGCGGTTACTTGTATGAAAAGTAATCAACTTTGCATAACACTAATGAGCCGACGAAGTAAGCTTATCTATTTGTAAGAGTTAAGATTGATGTTTGAGTAGAGACGAAGCATAAGTGCTCTAACTTACTAGCATTCCACTTAGCCGAGGAATAGTTAAGTGAAAAATGAGGGAAGCGTGTAACTCTTGTTAATTTTTTATTTTTTTATGCAAATCACCACTACTATACTTAACATTAAAAGCCGACAAGGTAGAATTATCTATATGTGAGATTCAAGAACAAAGTTTCTAGGAAAGGCTTGGAGCAACTAGTGCCCAAACTTATTTGGCTTCACTCTCGAATGAGGAATAATTAAGTTGGAATGTTGGAAACGAGTTAAGCGTACAAATATTGATTTGTAAAACAAATATTTTTACTAGATAGTCAATTAGTAGACTATCGAACTTGACCTAATATTAACTTAGGGACGTAATCGAAAGGCTTCACGATTTCATAGAAATAAGAAGCCCAGGGGAGTAGAATTGGTAAGAAACATCTCTAGCTTTCGCTTACTTATGAAAGAAATGGAGTTGAGTTTACCAGAAATTCATCAACTGGTTTTCAAGAGTCCGGGATCGGTGAGTGTTCTACTTAGAAAATACCACTTTAAACTAGTATATGAGTTCTATGTTTTGGAAGTGGTTAAAGAAGGAAATATATGTGGAGATTTGAGATCTGTTTAAGATGCTCGAAAATATGTAGTTCTTCGTGATCTATTCAGAATGTGGTAATCCACGAGTGATTCTAAGATCTGTTGAGTTATGTGAATCTATGTGCGGTTTCGAGATCTTTTAGAGTTGTGAGGATCCAATTTAGCATTCAAGTTCTGTTCGAGTGTTGAAAACTCGTGTGAAAGATGCCGAACGTGACCTTAACATCGGGAATGGCAAAAAACAGAGTAGGAGCATAGCTTGGAGTTCTGCTAACCTATGGTAGGGTATTATCATTAGAGCATGCTTATCGATATATAGGCACCAGGAGTTTATGATATTCGAGATCACGTGTTTCGATGTGGACTGGCTATGTTTACCTTATTGGTATATTTTATTTAGAGATATACGACGCTCGGAGTTAGTTTCTGATCCTTTTGTAGGAGCCTGGATTTCGGCTTGACTGAAGGATCTTTATAGAAAATCAATCATGCGAATATATCTTAGCGGTTTTGAGCGTGACCTAAATATTTTATGGACTGACCAATGTAAGCATCATGTTATTTCATATGATTTATATTTTACACCCTAAAAATTATCATTCATATTACTGCATTAAACTTAACAAATGGTTGGTTTCTTTTGAGGTGAAAATTATTACGAGAATCCGTACAATCTCAATAGTTACCATTCAATGTTGCATGTATCTTGAGTATTCTCATACCGGACTTATGTCTGACGCTTGGTTTTTTTTTCCTAAATTCCTTGCATACTCTTTGAGTAGGTTGTGTATCCGGTTTTACCATGGACACTTTAGAGTTAAGAAGAGGAGCTGGAGGCTTCCATTATCTATCTTTTTCTACTTCAGTTGCTCCATTTTAACTATATGCATATATCAACAATGTAATGACATGTAGTTATAATTGTTCAGGCCGATGATAGTACTTAGTTTTGTAACTCTGAAAATCCTATATTCAGAGTAATCCTTTGTGCTATTCGTTTGATATTATAAATTATCGTTCCATGGTGAGATTCTATGTTTTGTTCTTTCTTTCTTGTTCTATTATATTTTTTTAATTTTACCCTAACTTTCTGTCTTTGCTACAATTAAGTGCTCGGCACATAAATACCGTGGATGTATTTAGCATCGACATTCGATGGTTGAAAGTTGGGTCATTACATTTGGTATCAGAGTATAAGGTTGAGCAAACATCTTGGCTTTGGTTGCGTATGGCTCATTCGAGAGAGGGTAAGCAACACCCTATTATAAATAGAGTGCATATGAGAGTGTATTTGTATTTTTTATAAACTTATCCCTCTTTTTAACTTTTCTTAGGAATAATCTCTTCCTTTGAATAACTTAAGCCTTTCATATCCTAAGTATATTCTGCTATGTTTAGGTAGTGTATTATAAGTACTAAACCTATCATTGCTCGAGGAGGTAGAGGTGTTTGAGGTAGTCTCATCACAAATGGTGGAGATCAAGCACCAAGGAATGTTGCTCCAATGTGGGAACCAAGGGTGCATATTACAGAGGAGGTTACGTAGCTCAGGTCTCAAGTGAATTTTTCTTCGCTCTGCCATGATTATGAGAGGTTGGAAGGAAAGAGATTTGTTGGAAATGATCTTAGAAGTCCAGACTTGGATTAAGTTATATAACCGTATATTCGAGGATATGGAGTTGGATGACGCAATGAAATGTCGGTTGGCATCAGGACATCTAACTGATGCGGCCATGGATTGGTGGAGTACTATCACTACGGATGTCTAAGAGAATGACTTCTCTTAGGCCCAATTTGAGGAGGGATTTGAGATGAAGTTTGTTCTAGAATCCCGGAAGACTTGTTATTTATGAGCTTCCTAGACTTGAAGCAAGGTGTCATAACAGTAGTTGAGTATGATAACCGACTCACTGCCTTATCTAGGTTCGGGCCTGGTTTTGTGGATATACCATTGAATAGGAATGAGATGTTCAACACAGGGATGCATCCAGAGTTCATGGGTAACATGAATAATCACATCCTGGGGTCTTCTGTGAATTTAGTGAACACAGGTTTGAGAGCTTAGCACTGAAGCCGATTATTGATGCACCTATAAACAAGTGTAAGTTTTTGTAACCTAGAGATATTTCTGATCTCGCATGTTACAAGTGTGGGAAGAAAGACATCTTGTTTGGAAATGTACATCAATTGGAGGAGGTTAGGTGACAAAGGCACCATTATTGAGGGCACCTATTGGTAAGTTACCAAATCCAAAGCCACAGACTTACCAAGCCACAGTTTGCACCAAGGACCTGCTAAAATTGCCACCGCCCAGATCATCTAGTTAAAAACTGTCCAATACTTCGTAAAGAAGAGCACCTTAGAGTTTTTGCTTTAGCTTCAGCACCTTCCACTTCCACCGCGACAAAGGGGAAGCAAGTTTCGGAAGGTATTCCATCTATTTTGGGTTTCTTGTTCGTGTCTTATTTCATATTGGTACATCTCTTAGTTTCATATATCGTACACTTATTGATAGATTGGAACTTAAGCCAGTTATAAATTTAGATTCTATTTGTTTGTCGAACACTATTTGGGGCTCGACCAGTCTTAGTATTGTTTGCTTAAGAGCTCTGATTTCTTATTTTAACCAGACTTATATGTTTTGGGTTTCATCGGGTTTGATATTTTTCTTGGAATGGATTGGTTGTCTTGGAATCATGCAGTCCTAGATTGTGTTAAATTGACCGCATCATTCAAAATGGAGGAAGGGAAAGTTCAAGTAGTATCTTGCAAAGTGCCTAACTTGCTTATGACTAGTTTCCTTTATTCTCTTGATGTGGCGGTGGAGGAGTTGTGTCTGATCCCAATTGTTTAGGAATTTGCTGATGTCTTCAAAGAGGTGTCAGGTTTACAACCTCATAGATATAATTTTGCATTGCTTTAGTTAAGGATGCAAAGAAAACTATATTGCTTGTTCATAGACTTGCCTCAAAGGTGAAGTTGGAGCCAATAAATTAGTTTAGTGATGTGTTGCATAAGGGCTTGATCTGACCAAGTTGTTTGAGTTGGAGAGTGCCCGTTGTCTTTACTACAAAAGTGGACAGTTCTCTAAGACTATGTGTAGATTATCGTGAGCTCAACAAATGAACTATTAGAAACAAGTATCATTTTACTATAGATGACTTGTTTGATCAGCTTCATGGACTCGAATGTTTTCTCAGTCGTATCCTGCTATGAGGTTTCATCAGTTGAGGGTGACAGAGGAGAGTGTACTTTAACCGCTTTTAGATCCGACCAATTTTATGAGTGGTTAGTTATGCCATTCAGCCTAATTAATGCTTCAGCATATTTCGTGGACCTAGTGAATTGGGTTTTTCAGATGTGTTGAATAAGTTTGTCCTTGTTTTCATCGATGAATTCTTGTCTATTCAAGACCGAGGAGGGACATTCGTACCATCTAAGGATTGTTCTAGGAACACTAAGAGAGCATGTGTTGAAGATTAAGTTTTTGAAATGCCATTTTTAGCATTCGGAAGTTAGGTTCATAGGTCATGTTGTTTCTACGAGTGCATTTCCATTGATCCCGCTAAGGTCGTAGCCATTCAGGACTAGAAGAGGCTGAAAAGCGCAATGGGTATTGGAAGCTTTATGGATCTAGAAATTTATTAAAGGAGATTCGTACAGGATTTCTCAAAGATTACCTCTTGCTTAGCGAATTTTACAAAGAAAGTGGTCAAATTTGTATGGATGGATAAATGCAAGCAAGCACTCTTAGAGCTAAAGGATAAGTTGACTAGTGCTCCTATTCTTACCGTGCTAGATGGAGGTGAGGATTTGACTGTTTCCACTAATGCTTCGTCGAACAGTTCTGGGTGCTGTGTTGATGCAGCATGGGAGGGTTATCGCTTATGTGAGTCGACAGCTCATACTGCATGAAGCGAGGTATGAAACTCATGACTTAGAGTTGTTAGTGGTGGTATTTGCGTTAAAGATGTAGAGACATTATTTGCTAGGTGAGAGGTGCGAGTTATAGATGGACTATAAGTCTTTAGAGTATCTTTTTACGCAAAAGGACTTAAACATGGGGTAGCAAAGGTGGTTAGAGTTTCTTGCGGCCAATGATCTGGATATTTTATATAATCCGGGGAAAGCTAATGTCATAGCAGATGCACATAGTAGGAGGTATGAGTTATGGAAAATGTTGAGGTTTGTCCAACTATGGTTTTTCATAACGAAGAGAATTAGCTTAGAGATCTTCATTTTGCTAAGATAGCTAAGAACGTAAGTGAGAATGAGGCCCTGGAGAGGTGGATAGCCATAGAGATTGAATGGAAGGTTGTGTGTCTTGAATATTGATGGGTTTAGGAGAGAAGTTCTAGTAGAGAGTCACTATTCTATGTCGACAATACATCCCAGGGTTACTAGGATGCATCAAGACAAGAAAAGGTCATTCTAGTGGGAGGGCATGAAAAAAGATGTTTCTATCTTTTTGAGCAGATATGCTAACTGCCAAAAGGTAAAAGGTAGTCATCAAAAGATAGCCGGACTGCTTCAGCTGCTTGAGATTCCAAAGTGAAAGTGGGAGCGTATTTCCATGGACTTCATCGTCGGATTGCCTAGGTCGAGGAGGGGTAATGAAGGTGTGTGGGTTATCATGGACCGATTGACCAAGAGCACACACTCCTAACCCGTTAAGACTACGAGGTTAGCTTCTAGTTTGGCTAAGTTGCATGTTAAGGAGATCGTCAGATTGCACGGTGTTCCTCGTGATATCGTGAGTGATAGATATCCGATATTCACAAGCCAGATCTGGAAGGGTTTATATGAACCAATAGGGACCAAGCTTAGGTTGAGTATCGCTTACCATTCGCAAACAGATGGGCAAATGGATAGGGAGAACCGAGTGTTAGAGGACTTGATTCGAGCATGTATTTTAGATTTTGGGGGTTTGTGGAGGGCACTTAACACTTGTTGAGTTTTCATACAACAACCCGGTATCGAAGTGGAACTATTTGAAGCGTTGCATGGAAGGCCTTGCAAATTCCATCGTGCTGGGCAGAACCTAGAGATCATCTTATGCTTGGGCCAGATATGATTCGAGAGGCATCATACAAGGTTATATCGGTTTGGAAGCGAATCAAGGAAATGTAGAATCGATAAAAGAGCTACGTAGACGAGAGCCGTAGAGACTTGGAGTTCTCGCTTGGAGACTTTATATCTGTATAGCTTTCTGTAGTGAGAAGTGTAATTCAGTTTGGAAGGCCTAAGAAGTCGGCTCCTCGTTATATAGGACCATTCCTGATTCTTGAGTGGATTGGTACACTCGCATAGAGTCAAGTTACCGATTAGACTCTCGAATGTGCATAATGTATTTCATGTATCACATTTGCATAAGTTTCTGCATGATCCTTCGAAGATAGTAAAAACGTCGTAGTAAAAGGACTTGTAAATTGAGCCAAATTTGACTATATTAAGATAGTTTGTTAATATTTTTGATAGTAAACAAAGCAATTAAGGAATAAGGTTGTAAAATTAGTCAAGGTACACTGGAGCGAGGATGCTTGGGATTGTACGTGGGAGACCGAGGATAGTTTGAAGGAGTCCTATCCAGATTTGTTCTTAGACTAGAGTTTTCTTATCTTAGTTTGCATTTGGATTGTAGTTTAGTTTTTATATAGTTTTAGAAGTGCTATATATATTTTCTTCTTTTATCTTCTTTGATTGTCGTTCTTGTTGAATTTCGAGGATGAAATGTTCTAAGTGGGGGAGAATGTAGCAACCTAGAAATTAGAACACTTCATCTTCGAATATCGATACATTTTGAGATATATTTAAGTGTCATAAATATGATTTTATAATCTATTTAACATCATTTAACTTATAAATAATGATAAGAAACTTGTTTTTGAATTTTTTTTACTATCTATTCTTCGAAGAAAAATCGATAATGTGACTGGAAATCAGCTTATTAATAAACAACTTTTCGATCGACAAAAGTTCTTTGAACTCTTATACACTTAATAATCACCAAATGAAAACATTATAAACTTATTAACACACAATACTCTTCATAATGCTTAAAATGGTCTAGAAGCTTCCTTAATGATAATGGATATTATCATAAGAGAGGTAAAATGGTAAAATGAATAAAGGAGAAGTGACAAAGTTGTCATGATAAGAAGAAATTTATATCACTAGGGTTTTGAGGGGTTTTTGATCATTTCCTATCATTTTCCTAAGCCTATATAAAGAGGGGTACATCCTTAGGAAATATATCACAAATATTTTAAAGCTTTGAGCTAAAATTTCAATGTCCTCATCTTCTTCTTCATCCTAAATTCCTAAAACATATAACTTGCAAACCATATCCAAATCACTTTGAACTTTGAGGAAAACCTTGCCACTACATAAAAACACCTTCTACCTAGTTATTTTGTGAAAAAGTGAAGTCACATCCCACCCCCCAACCCCCCCCCCCCCCCAACACCATTTAGTCGTGAGCAAGGCGGAAAGGAGAGGCATAAGAGTAAGGCAAAGCAAGAAAGGAAGGCAAGGAAGTTGCTAGCTTGGGTTTGAACTAGAGTGCTTAAGCTTGGTTTTTAGTTGGGTTCAAGGTGAGCTAACTCACCACTTGGATTGGTAATATAACTCATATAAGATTATATTTCGTGTGTTAAATTTGTTTGAATTAACATGGATATTTTTAAAACATTGATTTTGATTCTTGTTTTGAATACAAGTGGCACATAGGATCGATATTTGGACATGAATGGACTTTTATAACATATAACTAGACCTTGGAACAAAGCACATAGGTTGTATTTGAACATAGGTTGGAATGTAAATTAGATTTAGAAGTGCATTTATAGCGATAGTCGTTATAGACGCAGTTCAGAATTGTCTTATTTTTAGCAATAGTAATGGAACTTTGTAAAGAGATCCATAGGGATTTCTTGCCACAATTATATTGTTATATATGTATGCTTGTTGCTATTAAAAGCATGGATAGTACAAAGTTAAGCAACATCTCGATTACGACCAAAATTACATTTGTGCAAAACTTTCTTGTTTAAACTTGATTTTTGGACTTAAAAGGTTTAAAAAGATATTTAGATTTAATTTTTTTGTTTCATTACTTTTATAAGTGTTTACTAAGTATTATTAGAGTATTTTGAAAGTGGTTTGAGAAATTTATGAATTTTTAAGACTTAGTTGTGAATTTTTAAAGAAGGGATTTTTATAATAAAACATGTTCTTTTTCCAAGTTTTGTTGATTTTTCAAACTTGTTATTTTTAATTAATATCTTGGATATATGTTTTAAAACCTATTATAAGTATTTTCAAATATTAGAAATGTATGTACAAATGTTTTTGAAAAGGTGTAAAGAATTGCTTAGTGGTTAAGTGGTTTTATTATGCGATTACTTGTTCGAAAATTAATCAACTTTGCTTAACACTAATAAGCTAATGAAGTAAGCTTATCTACTTGTGAGAGTTAACATTGATGTTCGAGTAGGGATGGAACAACAGAGCTCTAATCTATCGGATTTCCTTTTAACCGAGGAATGGGTAAGTTAAAAATGTTGGAAACGTGTTAATCGTGTTGATTTCTTACTTGTCTGTGGAAATCATTACTATTATACTTAACACTAAATCCAACAAGATAGACTTATCTATTTGTGAGATTCATGAATGAAGTGTCTAGGAAGGGCTTGGAGCAACCCGTGCCCAAACTTACCTGGCTTCGCTCTTGGACGAGAAATAGTTAAGTTGGAATGTTGAAAACAAGTTAAGCGTACGTATATTGATTTGTATAAACAAGTGTTTGGACTGGATAGTCGATTAGTCGACTATCGTATATAACCTGATATTAACTTAGGAAGTAGTCGAAAGGCTTCACGATTTCATACTAATAAGAACCCTCGGGGAGGAGTATTGGTACAAAGCGTCTCTAGCTTTCAAATACTTCGAAAGTACCTAAGTTAAGTTTAATGGAAATTCATCGATTGATTTTGAAAAGTCCGGGATCGATAAGTGATCTACTTACCGAGTACCACTTCAAAACTAGTGTACGAGTTCTATGTTTTGAAAGCGACTAAAGAAGGGAATCTATATCTAGATTCAAGATCAGTTTAAGGTACTCGAAAACATGTAGTTGTTCGTGGTCTACTCAGAATGTGAGAATCCACGAGTGACTTCGAGATCTGTTGAGGTATGGGAATCCATGTGTAGTTTCGATATCTTTTAGAGATGTAAGGATCCAATTTAGGATACGTGTTCTATTCGAGTAATGAAGACTCATGTGGAAGAGTAAAACATGACGTCGACATCGGGAAATGGTTGAAAAAAGAGTAGGAGCTATGGGGTTTTACAAACCCACAACAGGGTATTATCAGCTCCAAATCTAGTATATGCTCATCGATATGCGGGTACCAGAAGTTGATGATATTCGGGATCATGTTTTTGGACGTGGACCGGTTATGTTTATCATAATGGTATATTTTATCTAGAGATATACGACCCTTAGATGTAGTTTTTGACCCTTGTGCAGGAGATTGGATTTCGACTTGACCGAAGGGATCTCCATGGAGAATCCATCATGCAAACGTTCCTTAGCTGTTTAGGGTGTAACTTAAATATATTGTGGTGGTACCAATGAAAGCATCATAGCTATTTGATAGTATTTATATTCTACACCCTAGGCATTATTTATCATATCACTATATTAAACTTAATAAATGATGGTTTCTTTTGAGGGGAAAAGCTGTTACGGGAATCCGCAAGGTCTCAATTATTACTATTACTTATTGCATGTATCTCAAGTTTTCTTATACTAGACTTATGTCTGACGTTTGGTTTTTGTTTTCCTTAAATTACTCATTTGCTCTTTCGAGTATGCTGAGCATAAGGTTTTACCTTGGCTGCTTCAGAGTTAAGAAGATGCGTAGGAGGCTTCCATTATCTATCTACTTCTATTTCAGTTATTCGATTTTAACTACGTCCATATATCAACAATGTAAGGACATGTTAGTTGTAACTATCCAGGATGATGATAGTACTTAGGTTTTGCAACTCTAGAAATCCTATATCCAGAGTAACCCTTTGTATCGTTCTTTTGATATTATAAATTATTGTTCCACTATGAGATTCTGATGTTTTGTTCTTTCTTTCTTGTTCTATTCTATTTTTTTTAAATTTTACCTTAGCTTACTTCTTTCTGGAACTTGGATACTGGATACACAAACATCATGGATGCATTTAGTGTCGACATTCGAGGGTCAGAAAGTCATGTCATTACATCTTTACTTCCACATCTAATTCCCTTGCTTCGCTTTGCATTTCATTTTGTGAGGTAGCGTGAAGCCTTCCCATAGTCATGCCAAAACCTTATGTCGAATCGCATCTGAAAAAGGGAAGAAACTCCTTGAAAACGGTCCTTGCCAAGGCCTCATTAATAGGATAGTTCCCTATCGAAAGACCAGTCTGGTCCCACAAATAGCCCGATCCAGTTCTACCGATGGACCAATAGGAACCTACTCCAAGGCTGTGAGCCTAGACAGTGGGTTTTCAAAACGTGCCAACCTTTGTTTCGTGCATCGCTTCCTTTGTTGCTTCGCCAAATGAGCTACCTTGCTTCTCAAGCCTACCTCTACCACACCAAACCTCCCCTAAAGTTCAGTGGTTGATGTTTTAGAAGTAGTTTCTTATATATTCCAAAACCAATTTTGATACAAAATATACACTTTGCATGCGTAGAGTTCAATGGGCGACTCTAGCTATCCGACCTCCTCTAATCACGCTAAAACCTACTCAACCGACCATCTTGCCTCATGTGATGCCTATTCATGTCAAAACTATAACGACCTGATTCTTCGACGCCGAAAAATCGAACCATTAGGGTTAAAAGAAGAAGGAGGTAGAAGAAGAGTAAAAAAACATCACAGAATCTTACCATCGTAGTGGAACAAAATATAATAGACAGTATCATATATTTACACAAAATAATAATATATCTGTTTTATACATTACATTATCAAAGTGCAAAAAAATTCATAACACTCAATTTGACAGTTATCATAACCTGTCCTTACAAAACCGACTATGTAGTAAAACAACACAGCGGAATATTAATCATGTACGGAAGTCCGTCTCGTCATCCAGCTCATCTCTTGAGCTCCACAGCATCCTTTCCTTTATTCTATAATACTCGATCTGACCCGAGCATTATAGTTAAATAACACCCGAGTCAGTCTGGAATACCAGCGTGAGAAAACACACTCAATTGGATTATTAAAGTTTCAAAATCATTTGAAATCAAAGGTATCTCGTAAGACCACGCCACAAATAAACATGTCGGGTTTTTACCTTACGATAACCAAAACATTTTTTATAAAATCCTCTGATATTATGGTAGTGTTTATATACAAATACTTATTCAAATAGCTGAAATTGTTACATGACTAAATTCTAGCATACTAGCCACAAAGTGGGTTATACAACTAAAACCGTAAAAGGCACGTAGGGAAAATGAATTTCTAACGAATGACTATGCACTGGGTACCACCTATCACAGTACCTGGCCTAGATCAGCGTACCGAGGATCCATCATAAATCCCCTGCAACACAAGACCGGGACTACCCCTTACTGCATAATCCCGAGTAAGATCACCACACGGTTGGGATCAACAACTGCACCACACAGCCAAAATAAAAAGGGACATCTATACATGGATGACCTTATCTTAATGGGGGTGACCCACATAGCCTTGCTGCATAATCCCTGATTTTCAGTCATCCCGGTTTATGAGGCTCGAGGCTAAGCATTACCTTTTTAGAACATTTCACTGCTCATCGTCCTCCTGACGATGTTCTGAAAGCATTCATCCATACTAAAAATCTGCTTTGAAAACGTACTTGGCTTTTCAACATACACTTCTCTTCCGCACCTTTAAAAATAAACAGCTACTTATTTTTAAAACAAACTCCCATTCCTATTAAATTTCCACTATGAATTTATACTTTCAAATATCCAATGATATCCATTTCACTTTATAAACCCAGTTTATAAATTCCATAGTCTCACCCTTCTTTCAAAACACGGTTTCAAATACTAAATCAATTTCCAAATTGATTTCTAAAATTTACTCCATTAAAATAAATTCCTGTACTTATCCAAATTTATTTCAAAACCCATTAATTTTAGAAATTAACTTCTTTATTAAAATCTAAAATCTTATTTAAACCATATACCAATTTCATGCTTTTCCAGATCTATCCTTATTCTTCCAAACAAATTTTAAACCTTGAATTGTCAAAATAAATTCTTTATTCCTTTAAATTATATCATTTAAGTTTAAGAGTTCATTTGTTCCCATTTATCCATAAATCTTCTTTCCCATGCCCAGAATTATTTATTTGAATTTAAAATCAACTTTATTTTTTCCCAATTCACTCGATAATTATCCAAATTCTCCAAAATTATTTTACTTAAAAAAATTTCTCTCTTTTATTTCCCTTTAAAAATCCAATCTTTATTTTTTTTAATAACTCAATACCCAAATATATTCAATCCAAACATAGCATCCAAGATTCCAATTCCCAATACCATCAATAACCTATCATAGATTATCAAATAAAAAATAGACTATAAAAAATAAATTACACTACTTTGAGGAACCCAATTGGATCCCTCCAACTTGTTTCCCTGCATGTACAGATGTTAGCACAATATAAAATGCCAATTCCACTACCAGGTGGAATATCGCGGTATATGGGATTATATTTATATCATCCGCTATTATGCGGCGCATAGGGTCTCATCCGCTATATAATGCGGGAAATCAATCACTCCAATATATGTTATATACTATTATATAATATACCACATCCAACCAATTCAATCATTCAATCAATTATTTAAATTTAACCATTTAAATATCAATCCAGATGAGTGAGATTAACTCACCTTTGAAATTGTTTGCAGTCCACTTCAATTTCATCTTGGTTTCCCAGCTTATAACCTTGTATAAACATTAGATGATTTTTTTATCAATATTCGAGTAAATTGAATAATTAAATTTCCATTTAATAATTTAATTTACCAGTGATTTCTTTTAAACAAATAAATTTAATTTTTAAACTAATTTCCTTTTTAAACAGAATACTATATCAACCAAATAAGCAAATAATTAATTATATAAATTAATTTTCAAAATACACTATTTTAAAATAACCTAGTAAATTAAAAACGTGTACATGTAAATTTATTTTTCCCGTGAGCTGCATAATACCAAAAATCCATAAAGATTTCAAAACCAAAATATATATATATATATATATATATATATATATATATATATATATATATATATATAATTTTCTCTGTTTAAAATTTTGTATGTATATTTTTCTTTCTTTTTTTCTTATTTTAATTACAGTAAATAACAAAAAGATTGTTACCTTACCTTTTAAAACTTATATATTATAAATTTAATTTTACTTGAAAAGTCAAAAACAAAGACTAAAACTAACTTTATATATTTTCAATCAGTATATATATATATATAATATTAGATCAAGATATAATCGAAAATTAAAATCTGAACCTAACTGTATATATATCTTGCTGTAAAAATATTTTTCTTCCTAATATATATATTTACTTGAATCAAATTAAAACCAAAACAGGATTGCATACCTCACTCGATCGATCTGAAATCATTTCCACTCCCAAGCTCTCAGATCTTCGCTGCAGACATCACGATCACTGTCTGTCTTCGGTCGGAGCCACAACTGAGCCTAGCCGAGCTCGGCAACCACAGCGCCACCCCTAATTCGATGATGAACTCGTGAACGGCCAAATCGACCCACCTTTCCAAACTTTCCCACTACGGTCGCTCCATCCCCCAATGTTGCCGATGCTGCCTATCGCGACAGTCATGCCCCCCTCAAAGCCACGCCTTGCTCTCGAACTTCATTCCGAATCGATTTGGATCGAGCGAGGTGGATGAGGCTTTATTAAATACGGTGGCCATCTTGAATAAATTTGGAATGCTTGATTTGAATTTTGTAAGGGTTCGGCCATGAATTCTTCGATTAAGAATTGTTGAGAAAGGCAATCGATCCTCTTTCTTTATTTTATTTTTCATTTCGGAAGATTGGGAATTTAAAATTGAAGATAGTAGAGATCGGCCTTGGTTTTAACTTAATCGCTCCGCTGTTTTTGAGCTTTCGATTGATTTGAATGATAAAAAAAACTCGGCTCTTTTATTAAATTTTATATCTATTTTTTATAATAATAAGGGAGACGCGTGTTCTTACGAACGACACATGCAAAAATCTCCTGTACGTGTCAATTTGCCTAGTATATGTGAATATATATATATATATATATATATATATATATATTTAAATTCAAATTCAAATCGTCCTGATAAATGCAACCCAAAATCTCGATCTCCGATCGAGGTGTGTTGCCAGGCGTATATAATGTTAAACCCCTATTCCGAACACAATGAAAAAGGTTTTGAGTCCAAATTCGAACTTATGGAGAATATATCTTTTGGATCCAGCTTTTATATTAAATTTTGATTAAAATTTCAGCGCATTTGCTTATCTTACGGCCGACCGATCACTCCAAACACTATGAAAATTGAAATCCGATAATAATATAATATTACGGATCCAATGGAACTGGTTTCGTTGAATTCCGAGACTATGCCTCGGGATGCTATTTTTAAATATCGATTTAAACGATATATATATTTAGAACTGAACAAAACATTTCAAATTCAATTCTGAAGCTACCATCATCTTCAATATCATCAATATAAATTTTCAAAGCCATAAATTATTTTTTTACAGGCTTACAACTCAAGATCAATATTTTTTCAAATTTTCAATAATTAAATTCAATAATTTAATTGCCAAATAAATAGTAATATTTGAAATTCAAGTTAAACTAGTTTTCAAATATTTAAGATCAATTAAATATTTCAATTCCAAATACCCAGAAATTCTGGGTCGTCACAAAAACCCTCACTTGTGCACATTTAAAAATGTGTACATAAACACTCTTTACTTCACAAATCATGTTTTGGGCTTCACCGGAGTGATTACTTGATCCGGAATACTCTCATCCAACTTAGCGCACACGATAGTCGCTTAGGTTACGTGAGATTCCCATAACGCACTTATACACACATATGTATTCATATATACATCTATATATTCATTCATACAAATGTCTACATATATTTATACACAAAAACATATATTAAAATTAAAATTACAATGTACAAATTGTTTTGATTCTTGTATACCTTTAAATACGTATACTTACCTATATACATATACATATATTCACATTTAAATAAGTAATTTGATTATTTAATAATCAATTCATACTTTTTTTGTTAAACCTTTGTTATAAAAGTCCAATATCTTTTACTACTAGTTTATAAAACAATTGCATGATTTTATGAAATATAGAATAAGATTATAAATCATTTTAGGCCTTTATAATACTTAACTTTTTCATTAAAATCAAGTATTCATCTAATAATTATTTTATATAAGCTTATAACCATTTTGTAAAATAATTCATTCATATTATTTTATAAACTCTCAAACTATTTAAAATATTTCTTTCACGCTATTTTATAAAATCTCGTTCTATTTTATAAAATATATCATTAATGCTATTTTGTAAAGTCTTATTCCGCTTTTATAAAACATACCATTTTATAAAATATATCATTTATACTATTTTATAAAATCACATTTTATTTATAAAATATTCCATTTTATATGACTTTATAAAATCTCGTTCTATTTTATAAAATATATCATTTATACTCTTTCATAAAATCTCATTCTATTTAATAAATATCATTTATACGGTTTTATAAAATCACATTCTATTTTACAAGATATATCATTTATACTATTTTATAATATCTCATTCTAAAATATATTATTCAGTTATAAAATTATTTCCTCTCTTAAACAAAATTTATAAGTACTAATTAAACTTCATTAAACCTCTAATCACGTGTTCATAACTGTAACATTCCACTTGGAGGTCCAAAACTAACGACTACAGATGATGCAGTCATCCATGGTTCTTAGTTCTTCGTGACCAAATGTGGTAATGTTAGATACATTGATATAACAGACACACATGGATATGAAAAAAAATTAAAACCATTAAACAAATTTCTCATTCTGTTTCAAACATATTTCAAATTCATGACATAATCCCAAATTTGAAAGCCACGCTTAGAGAAAATATAATTATTACAAACTATGCCAAGAGCGACATATGAAGATGCCCCCTTGGATGATCAGAGTCTATATATATATATATATATATATATATATATATATATATATATATGCAATTAAACAACTTTGCCTTTACATCAAAACACAGCTGAATCAGATTGAAAAGGACTGCTATTAGCTAGCATGCCTTTTGCACGTCTCTGAAAGCTTATTCTGCTAAAGGAGAATCTGAAAACCTTAGCTCTCAACCTACTCAAAATTAATTGAGCACCGAAGAGTTTAAGGGGAAAACATAAACTTTGAGTTGGACATAAAGCCTAGTATGAATAGTAACCTACCATCTCGAACCATTTAGGTATCTAGTAAGACCAGCCGCTTAGTAGAACAGGTTTTCCCCTCACCGGTATCTTACCAAAATTTTTATAATAACCATATATTGTGCATCTGCATCAACAATGGTTAAAAACACACCAATTTAAATTATTATGATGATATGCAAACCGGCAAAATAATCTGAATTTCCCATCCCCATTCATTTGACTATCAGTCTCAGTTATGGTTTATAAGGTCACTATTAATCTATTTGTTTTCATGGGCTAAATAATAACCTGTTTAAAGCTTATGGACTATCTGTCAGGTCTCATAATTTTCATCTGATCACCAAGAACCTATTCGCCCTTGCCAATAACTTCATTCAATGATTTCATGGGTTCTCCCTGAACCAATTGGCATCTCCAATAACTTCTCTCATATTATAGTTTTTATGGGTTGATATGAACCTAGTGATCTCTGTTAATAACTTTAAATGGATATAGTTTTCATGGGATCACTACGAACGTATTGATCTCTCCAGTAACTCTCTCCAAACATAGTTTTCATGGTTTTACTATGAAACTGTCTAAACTGAAAACATCTTAATCGGTCTTTGGGCATCCTATGTTTTGGTCAACTTGAGCTCCTGGATGCAACCCTATTTATTCAGGAGTTAACTCAATTATATTCATTATTGGGTCAACCTAGCTAGTTATTGGCCTTGCTCGTAAAAATACTGCTTTGCGTCCATTACACAGTGAATATGTTTATAGAAGAAGCACATATAATAACATAACAATATCAATATTTATGGCGTAATATCCTTGAAATCATTTCCACATGAAGTATGGTTAATACATTTAACTCATTATTTTTACCAAGGAAAGCTTCTTAAAAACTACGAAATTAAAACCATGTCAAGGCTCTTTTATATTTCTATGGGTTTTCCTTTAAAAACAAGATTAGGTTCTTTTTTGAAAACTAAGGCTTTTGAAACCTTAGGCCTTTACTTTCGAAGCCAATAGAATATATCTTTTGAAAGCATTCTAACCTTCTTTTCAAAACACTTAAACATATGCCTTTCGAAATGCTTAAAATATCTCTTTTGAAAGCGTCAAAACCTTCCTTTCGAAACCATCAAAATATTCCTTTCGAAAATATTAAAGCATATCTTTCCAGTTCAAAGATGCATAGCTTCGAAACCATTTGAAAGCACCTTTTTCGAAACCATCAGGTTTAATCTTAAATACAACTTTTGGGTGAAAGTGAACATAAACGAAAGTAACCCTTTTGAAACCATTAACCCTCAAACAAAAGAATTTGGGGAAAATAGAAGGCTTCGGAACCATCCTTTTGAAAGCTTTAATTTTTTAAGTAAACATTTGGAAGGATAGCTTCGAAACACCTTTCGAAGCCATTCCCTTCGAAACCCTTAGTTCAAATGGCTACTAGATCCCTCTCGAAAGCATTGGGAAACAGCTTTGTATTTATAAAACAAAAGCTTGCCTTTCGAACTCACTGAAAACTTTCAACCTATTCGAATGGCATGAAGATGGTAGTAAGGTTCCAACGAGGTTCAAAATTACTCTTTTGAAAGCTTCTCTTTAAATCATAATGACGATAACTCATTCAAAAGCTACCCTTTAAACAAAAAGAGGTAACTCCCTTTGAAAGCTATATAAAATTAATTCACCCCTTTCAAAAGTATCCATTAAAAACAAGGCAAGCGACACCTCTTTTGAAAGCAAAGCAAAGACCTTCAAAAGCTATTTAAAATTGTCTTGGCCCCTTCGAAAGCATGGTTTCAACTCTATACCTTTCGCCTTTCTCCAGTCCACTACACCAAAGCATTGATACCATGTGTATTGGTTTCGACTTGGTTGGTGGAGATATGGGATTACAAGGTTGCTACTGGAAGTGGCGAAACAATAAATCTGTACAAAACAGTTTTTGTTGCCTTTATAAGTAAATGCTTTTCAGCTAACTTGCCTATTTGTAAAAATATAATTGGTTTCCATAATCTTTACCAAAATATTTTCTAAATGACTATACAATTCATCCAGAATTAATTAAAAATGATTTACAAAGAAGTCCTTCCCTTTAACACAACAATTAAGACATTTAAGTCCTCTAACTTAATTATTTTAATTTCCATAGTAAATCACTTAGGAAAAATCCAAAAAAATCATCATATTCACTTTTAATACATTGTCTAAAATATATAAATTGAAGACCTAAAATCCTTTATATAATAGCCGAAATAAATTTTTAAACCCAATTAATTATTTCTTCCTTCAAAAATTCATAATAAATTATCCATATCTTGGATAACAATAAAAATTTAAAACCATATCCAAAATAATGTTTTACATAACATATTAAATCGTCATGATATTCGAAACCAAATAAATGTATGATTTTAACCTTAAAATTGAATAAAACATACCAAACATTCTTGTTTGCATCAAATATATCATGTAATCCAGCATATCATCCTTAAAACCATTATATAGATTTTAACTTTAACCTGAAATCAAATACTCTTTGAAAATGAAAACGAGATGGTTTTGATTACTATTCACCTTCCTTTGGATAAAGAACTTGAGATTTGATCCTGCTTGATTCTCCTTGTATGATTCCTTTGCCTTTAATTGATTTTTCTCCTCTTTACGCCTAGGTTATGGCCGACTTTATGCTCCCTTTTTTCTTACGTTTTTGAATTATGAACGTATGGAATGAAAATGAGAATAGGGGTTTGGGGGTTAAGGGATATGGTAGACGATTATTCCCTATAATACCCTTGCCTTATTCTCTCACTAGTTAACTAATAAAACCATTTAAATAAACTCACTCTTTTAAAAAAAATTAGCTAAGCACGGCCTCTAATAAATTTTAAATCTCAATCACCTTATCACTCTAATTTTACATTGTTCAATTTAATTTATCTAATTAAATCTCTTGGATAATGTTATTTAAAATTAGAGGTATTACAGGATCCCCTCCTTAAAGAATTTCATCCTCTAATTCAACAAGGAGTAAATACTAAGCATAGCAGTCCTCTGTAACAACCCTTAACTACCATACTAGCTTACCTGACTAATCACAGTTTATATAAACAAATATAGAACATACCCTTACAGCAGATCAGGATAAGTATCTCTAATCCTATCTTTTGTCTTCCAAGTACAGTCCTTCTCGTCATCGCTCCACTGAACTTCACCAACCTGACAGTCGTGTTTCTTAACCTCTTTATATCTCTTGCTACAACCTAAACTGGTTATCTAATAAAAGTCAAATTTGGTTCTACTATCAAACCTTCCAACTTTATCAAAGGAATAGTAGTCTCTGGATCATGCCCATACTTACGAAGATGAGATACATCAAATACATTATGGACACTTGCCAAACTGCTTGGTAACTCTACTTTGTATGCGAGCTTCCCAATCCTTTCAATAATTAGGAACAGACCAACATATCCTGGTGCCAGTTTCCCTGACTTCCCGAATCGAACTACACCCTTTATGTCTGCGGCCTTCTTTCCCTTGCCAGTTCGGCATTCATGAGTATAATGACCCTTCTCTTATCACACTTACAGCAAACCAGATTAGCCTTTGCCTTCTGGGAAGCTTCTTCCTTTTGGCTTCCCTTCTTCTTGAAGAACTTCCTCTTCTTGCTAAAAGAACTCTAGGTTTCAACCTGTATCTCCTTCCCACAAGTCACAAGCATCATCTCAAGTCGGATTTCCATTTCCACAACAACATTACAAGGATCACGAAGATATGGCAAGGCTGCCCTAGCAATCTCAGGTCTCAATCCCCGAATAAGCTTCTCATTCCTCTTGATAATGGTGTCAACAGTAGCATGTCCATATCTAGATAACTCATCAAACTTTGTGGCATACACAATCATCGACATTTGGCTTTGTACCAAGTCCATGTACTTCCTTAACAATGATGACTTGGCAACTTAGACAAATACCGATCCTCGAATCTCCTCCGAAATTCCACCCAAATCATATGTTCCTTGAGAAGTCCGGCAGTGATGCTATTCCACCAATGAATCACTGCTCACTGCAACTGTCTAGAAGCAAGCCTCCTTTTCTACTCATCATTTAATCCCAAGTTAGCGAAGATCCTTTCACAATGCATAAGATAATTCTCAACTTCTATAGTATCCTATGTTCCAAAAAATGGCTTCCCACCAAGAATGGTATAATCCCAGCTCAGCTTGGCATAGTTGTTGTCAACTGGGGCCGTAGGATTAGCTACTCCTACGACAGCTCCTGCTTGCACTAGATTGACTAAGAATCGATTCATCATCCACATATCCCCAGATAGCACCAGTACAGAATGAAAATGAGAATAGGGATTTAGTGTGTTAAGGGTTATGGTGAACAGCTATTCCCCATAATACCCTTGCCTTGTTTTCTTATTAGTTAACTTATAAAACTATTTTCATAAATTCATTCTTTTAAATTTTTATTTAGTTAAGCACGCCCTCTAATAAATTTTCAAATCTCAATCCCTTACCACTCTAATCTTTACATTATTCTATTTAATTTATCTAATTAAATCTCCTAAATAATGTTATTTAAAATTAGGGATGTTACAATAACTCAATTAGCTTACTAATTTTTCTAAATCTCAATCAATTGGTTTGATTATTACTTAGTAATGACATGTACATTGTTATATCACTTAATTATTCACAAATCAGACCATAATATTACACGAAATCATCCAATTTATTAGAGTTAGGGATATGCCCTAATGGCAATTATGTATTTTGTCACATATATCCAACTCAATAACCAATTTTGTTCGAAATAAAAGGTATTTTCTTTCTATTATATTGTTAGCATAATGTGCTAAACATTAATTAGTTAGTTTAATTGAAAGTATATTTAATAGAAAATCCATATACGGTATGTCTTGTGATAGTAGTTACAAAATGTTATGCCCGTAAGTAATTTATCATAATAAAAATAAATATACCATTTTAAATATTCCTAGAAAAGATGCACCGAGAATACATATCGATATATCCTTGAGAATAGAGTATATAAAGCTCTCCGAATATTGGGCAGTGTATTACTCCTGGCTGCTGGCGGTACCAAGGCATTACGTAGTGATACATGTTGGATAACTATGGAATGACTCACTCGATAGTTTTCTGGTGGTTAATATAACTAAGGTCAAACAAAAAATACCAATGTGCCTAATTTACACAATTTCTCTCGATTGAGAATACTGTTAATCTTCAATGTGAAATCTTCATTTTGATTATAGTTAAATCATGGCATAACGTTCATCGAACAACTATAGTTAGGTTAAGTAGAAGAATGGAAAGTAAAACACTATTCAAGTGAGGATTCGTCTCCTTAGTTATACGAGGTTAGTATCATAGTCAGCTAAAGTGAACTCAAAGTTGAAGACCATGGCTAGTGCATTTCGGTTAATAACAATTGTTATTATTAAACTAAGGACTTTGTTTTTGGATTATAAAGTCTAATATGGATGATTTTTGAATTTTGACCATTACCAAATTTCATTAGTCCAAAGTGATATTGTTTTGATGAAGAGAATTGGTGTAAATAATTGTCACCATTTGGTCGCTTAAATTTATAAAATTGGATTTTACCAAAGCTTTATAAGTGATAAATTTGTCCGTAATGTCACACCGGTAGCTAAGGTAAAGGTGAATGTTAATATTTGAATTGTTCGATATTAATCGCTAAACGAATTTGCACCTAAAGAGTCAACACAACTGCAATATTGAATCGTCTACCACTTGATTTAATTAATTATAATTATTATCATTAATTAAATTAATTAATATTAATGAAATATTAATCATAAATTTTTATCTAATTTGTTTTGATCAGTATTAAAAATAGTATGCATAAGTTGTATGCACGGTTATAGATATACGATATCGATATATGTTTAAATTCGAATTAAATGTAAAATATTCAATTAAGCTCGAAGTGTTTTGACACCCAATGGAAGGCTGTTGTAATATCTTGGAATTTCAGGGAATTTAAAATATGACAATCTCTTAATTAAATCATTTAAAATGGATAAAATTGTTATTTTCGAATATAAATAGACAAAATAAAATATGTGTGATGTTTTTAAATTAAGATATAGATTGATTTTAAATAGAATAATTATTTAATTTGTGTTATTTTATAAATTTGATTTTAATAGACTTAACATTTCAATTTAGTAGATGTTGTTTAAATGTATATTTATTTAAATTAACTTTAAAATTAGAATTTAATATTTCCACATTTAATAGTGTGGTTGTTTAAATTAATATAGATATATTTGATTTGATTTTAAATTGAAGTTTAAATTGAATTTGGATTTAAAATTTCAAATTTTAATTGAAATTTGAAATTTAAAAAGAATTTATATCTTGAAATTTATTTTGGATATAAAATAATATATGAATAAAGTTTTTATTTTAAATAAAATTTGTTTTATAATAATTTAAAACAAAAGAATTTTTATTTATATAAATGTAGAAAATATTTATTTAATAGTAAATAAATGAAAAAGCATTTAAATTAGCATCTAAAAGTGGATCAAATAATTTTATACGATTTTATTGACAATCTAATTGGTTTTTATTTTATTTTAAAAAATTTATTTTTATAAGATAAGAAAAAGCGTTTATAAATTTATAAAAGCATATACATATTAGGAAAATTAATAATAAAGGTTTATAGTCATTTAAAAATAACTTAAAAATAAGAAAGGACAAGTGTTAATTTTTAAAGCTTATTGATTAACATGTGTAAGTAGATTAGGATTAGTAAAGACAAATGTAAATAAAATTGAACAAGTGTCTTTCTCTTCTCAATTTTGATAAACCATAAATTAAAAAATATAAAACTCCCATTTCTTTGTTTATTCTTTTTCTTTCAATTTAAAAATTAATGGCCACTCTTGTATTCAATTTCTCAAAATCAACCTGAAAACCATTTTTTCAAATCCCTGTAAACTTTCCTCAAAAAAACTAACCCGTTCAACTCTACAACCCTGAAATCACTTTCTCAAAAATAAAAACCTGTAACCATTTTTATCAACACAATTTCAAAGCCTGTAATCTTCTCAACAGCAAAACAAAATCAAGAACACTTCAAGCATCATCAAGGCCTGTAGTATTCTTTCCAAAACTGCAAGCCTGTAATCTGCTCAAAAACAAGTTCGTAGCAAATCTTCAACCCAAAATTCTCAAAATCAAACTCTGTAACCTCTTTTTACCAACCTGTAAAAGCATTTTAAAAAGCTTGAAACTTTCTGTTGTAAAAAACCTGGAACACTGTCAAAACTGAAAGCCTAGGACCAAATTGTTTATCAAAGTTTGGAGTCGTCATCACCTTGTTCCAGTTAAGCAATCAAGTATCAAGCTTTCCCGTCTTCAAGTTTCAAGCAGTACAAAGTTTCAGAAATAAAAACAATAGTATGAAGTTTTCAAATTTCCAAAGGCTTTAGTTTTCATCCAGTTTCAAAACTCTCTGCTTTTTTTAAGGTGAGTAAACATTTTTAATTAAAAAGGTTAAGTATTTAAATAAATGTTGTTTGAGAAAAACCTGTGATAATGTTTCCCTGTATATTTGTATAATCTATGGGAAGTTGCTGTATTTACATGATTGTGTTCAGAGGTGCTTTGTTCTTCTCTGATCTTTGTACAGTATATTCAAATTTAGATAAAAATACATTTTTCCCTTTCTCTGATTTCCTATAGGATTTTTTTATAAACAATAAAGGTTTGTTTATACTTGAATTAAATTTTAAAAATGAATTTAAGTAAAAATGCTTGAAAGTTTATCTGGGAATTATGGATGCAGTGAAAACTCTTTTAAACATGCCAGAACCAAACACTTTAATTTATTAATTCAGGATTTTAACTTGAATCTACTATAGGAATTTAAAACAAAAATCATAATTTTTCTTATTGAATTGAATGAGAATTTGCGAAATGTCTGGAAAATGGTTCTTGATCATTTTCTGGTGATCGGAGGTATGCGAGGGGTCGAGTTTTCGTTTGAAGCTAGATTGACGATCAGGGTGCTTGGCAAAAATGGTGGTTGAGGCGAACGTGGACAGTGACGTCGGGGTAGGTCAAAAGGGGTTTTAAACCCTAGTTTTTGACGGAGCTGGAATTTGGGTCGTTGCATCGTCTCTGGTGATGCGAGTGGTTTGATGCTTTGAGAAATAATAGCGTGATGGTTCAGCAGGGGATGGCCAGAATTGCTCGATCTTTGGTGATCGGAGCAGTGTAGTCGACGGGAGTTTGCTAGAGGCCGTTTAGCTTCAGATTTCGACTGGGTGGCTCGATCGTGCTTGATTGATCGCGATCATGTTTGGGTCATCGTTTTGGGTTGTAGCGTGGTAGAGTGATGTGACGGAGGCAATGTCAATGGTCGGAGTAGCCTCAGGTGGCGGCGCATATGCACGAGATGATGTGTGCGTGTCAGAAGTTTGGGCTGTGAAGGTCTCGAAGTCATGTTCGAGTATTTGGATGGGTAGCTTGAGTTCATTCTCGAGTATATTGGAACTGATCAACCAGTAGGATTTTAAAATTAAAAATTTAATCGAAGTTAAAAAAATGGGAAGAAAAGGAAAACTCGGGTTTCACCCGAGTAAGCTTCGGGTTCGACCCGAAGTAGAAGATGTTAAGTAGTTTTAAAAGTTTTAAAACTTGTTTTTTTTGAAATTTAAATTGGTTTAAAACTTTTATATAGATTACTTGATATTTAATAAATGTTTTTTTAAAACATTTTAATTCAGAAGTTTGAAGCTTGTTAAATTTAAATTTTGTTTAGTAAATTTTAAGTGATTTCAAAACTTGAGTAAAATTGAAATTTTAAAAGTTTGTATAAAGCAAGTTTTTAAATTCAAAATTTGAAACTAGTTTTTTTTAGAAACTATTATTGATAAATGGTTTAAGTTATTTTAAAGTTATGTTTTAATAACTTTAATTTTAAAGATAATTGATTATTTGTATTTAAACTTAATTAATGATTTGATTAAGTAAAGATAATTTTAAAGATAAATGGTGTAATTATGTTAATTGTAATAAAGATATTAATAAGATAATGTTTTATCTTAATTAAGGTTTTAACATCTTGATTTTGATTAAATTAATTTAAGGAAATTAAGTTTAATTAATTAGTTTAATTATGAAGGATTGATTAAGAAATTACTTAAGGGAAAATAATTTACTTGATTAATAAATGATTAAGGATTAAAGGTTAATTAATTTAAGGTTAACTAATTTGTAATTAAAAGATCATTAAGTAGATTGTTAATTAATGATTAAGGATAATAAATCAAGTGTTAGGTGTAATTATAACTTCATTAATCAAGTGATCAAGATTGATTAATTAAGTGATTAATGAACAGTTAATTAAGTAATTAAAGGTTACTTAATTAGTAATTAAGAAGTGCTTAATTTGTAATTAAATTTTATTAATTAATAATTAAGGTTTTATTAATTAATAATTAAAGAATAATTAATCCGTAATTAAGGATTAATTAACAAGTTGTTAAATGGTAATTAATTGATTAATCAATAATGATTAAGGATTAATCAAATGGTAATTAAGGATTGATTAATTGTTAATTAAGGATGGGTTAACTGTTAATTAAGGATTAATCAAATGGTTAATAAACTGGTAATTAAGGAATAATTAATCTTTAATTAAGTTGTTAATTAACAATTAATAATTAGGTTTATTAATTAATAATTAAGAGATAATTAATTAGTTAATTAATAATTAATTAATTAATTATAAGGGTAATTATGGATTAATTAATTTGAATTAAGAAATATTGATTAATAATTAAGGTTATCAATCGATAGTTGATGGATAATTAATCAGTTAATTAAAGGTTAATTAATTGATTATGAAAGTAATTAAGGATCGATTACTTTGTATTAAAGGAGATTAATTAATAATTAAGGATTATTAATTGATAATTAAAGGATAATTAATCTAGAATTAGGGATTAATTAATTGATTAATTAAGTTAATCAAGGAGTGATTAATTAATTAAGGTTAGTAATTAATTAATGATTGTATGAGCAGGATTAAGTGATTAAATTCTTAAGGGATTAATTTAATTTAAGTAATTAAATTAATTATGATATGAATTGATAATGCTTGCTTATGGATAATTGTTTGTTGAATGTCTGAATTGGATGATATCTATTGGAATGATATCTATTGGATGATATGCAGTGACATTCTGTGATATGATATTGGATATATCAATGATAAATGTGTTATATTTATCTGTGTTAATGCTGTGTGAATTCAAGTATTGAATTGAATTGAATTGTTTAAACCTTTAAACAACTTGGCCTTTAAGATATGTTTGGATTTCAATGAGACCGGGATCGGGTATCAAATTTGATTATCCGAAAACCACATCGATCCAAGTTAAAGTTAGGTCGTGAATTCAAGTGAAGATCGAGTTGAAGACTCGAATTGTAAGAACTATCTGTTGTTAAAAACTCTAAGGGTGATTCCAATACGAGTATAACGGAGATACTGCTTTCTGGTTCGAGATGGAGATTTCAGAGTGCAAGGGCTATTGTCGTTAACTCCGAGGGTGATTCCAAAATGAGTGTAACGAGATAATGCCTTCGGTTTCGTTCTAACCCGGAACGAACTTATAAGGATTGAATGCTTTCAGAACATCGTCAGGTGGACGATGAGCATTCTAAGATAGGTGTGATCTATAAAGGTAATCGTAGCCTCAAGCCTCATCAACCGGGAATGGCTAAAACATGGGAGGTGCAACAAGGCTAAGTGGGTCATGCCTAAGTAGGACAAGATTTACCCCTGTCTAGATGTTCGTTTTTATTCGACTGTGTGGGCGGTTGCTAGCTAGAACCGCCGGAGTTGTCTTGTTCGGAACTGTTCAGTAAGGAATGATTCCTACTTTGTATCGCAGGGAATTTATGGTGGATCCTCGGTACGGTGATCTAGGCCACGTACTATGACGGGTGGTACCCCATTAGCCCTGCCAATGATGGAAACCTATTCTTCCTATGTGCCCTTACGATTTTGATTGTATTACCCACTTTTGTTGCTAGTAGCTGGAATTTAATGAATGTAACAATTTCGGCTATTTTCTATTTATTTGAAAACCCTAGACCCTATTATATTATCACTGGATTTCCTATCATATTTTTTGGTTAGCGTAAGCTAAAACCTTACCCATGTTTATATATGGGAACTCTTACGTGATACCTTTTGTTTTCAAAGGTTTCTAAAAGTTAAGCAACTTTAACCCGTTTACTCCTACCAGACCCCATGTTTGACCTGGAGTTTATTCTATTTTTCTTAAACTCTTGGGTACTCAAATTTTTACGAGTAGCCAAGGGATTCAGGTTAGCTTGACGAATTCTAGAGGAGATATGGAGCAGGAGGCTTCAGCGTTTGTAGTTATATTGTGTTTCAGCTGTGATGTATCTTTGAGTTCTATTTGAGCTGTATAATAGACGGACTTTTATAACTGCCTATCTTGTGTTGTTGTATCTGTGTAACTTGATATGTAATTGACTATGTATTAGTTGTATATTATATTCTATTCCATTTCGCTGTGAGATTCTGATATTATTGAGTTCTTTTCTTCTATCTATTCTATTTCTACCTCTTTCTTTCTTAATAATGATGCATCTTTCTGTGGAATGAAAGGTGGATCGTTTAACTTGGTATCAGAGAAAAGGTTAAGATAATACCTAGGCTCTGGAGTGGTGTCTATCTTGAGAGCGCATATTTGTAATTTTTATATAACTATATACTTGTATATAAATTTGTTGGGTATCTGTTCGGAATTTCAACATGAGTTATAGAGGAGTTTTATCTTTCTCTTTGTTTGGTTGACCGTCCTATCTTTGTATCTAACCCTATAGATGGAGTAACCGAGATAAATCAGATCTGTAGAGGCTTAAGGTTTTCTTATCGCCCCCATAGTTTTTCTGGAGACCTTTTTATTTGATTTAAAGTGTTTTGATCTTGTTTTGGATTTAGATTGGTTGGATGTATTGGGCTGTTTGTTGTAGCAAGTATTGTATCTTTAAAGATTGAGTTGGGAAGAGTCGCAAAAGTGATTTTCGATGATGCCAGAGTTCATTTGAGCAATTTTCGGCATGGAGTAGAAGCATCCCCAAAAGGAGTAGAGTCCATTGAAGGGTCAGATATTTTCCGGATGTTTTCGAGGAAGTGAAGGTTTGTCTTCATCTGGAGATAGAGATTCGGATCATCTTTTGTTTGGGAAGCAGTGCCTGTTGTTCCGCCTAGTTTTTCTTAGTTGGGGTTCAGCTGTTATTTGTGGCCTGGACGGATGAGTTTTCTTTGTGATTTCGTGTAGGTTTGATGAACCGAGTTTTTGGGATGTATGGTATAAGTTGTTCTCGTGTTCATCGATGTTTTTCTTGTCTACTCCAAGTTTGAAGAGGAGCGCAAGCGGCATTTGGAGTTAGTGTTAGAGGCGTTGAGCAAGCATTTTGTTTTTGGTGATGGTATTTCTATAGATCCAGCCTGGATAGCTACTATTCAGGAGTAGAAGCAACTGAAGTTTTCTAATTTGGCAGAGTTCTACAAGAAGTATAAGTGGACCCGAGTGTGAAGAGATTTTCTCAGATTTGAAGGCAAGGCTGACTAGTGTGCCTGTTCTAGCTATCTCTGATGGCAAGAATAAGATTGAGATCTGCTCGGACGTTTGTGTAGTGATGGATGGATTGAGTCAAAGAATGGTCAGTGTTCCAGTTTTGAGATTAATGGCCAAGGAGCATTGAGGATCATCGAAAAGGATTTGTGTTCCGAATTCTTGGATTTTGAAGCAAGACGTTTTGGCAGGGAGTCATCTCTCCCGGTGGAGTGTCCACCAGGATTTTCAGAGATATATGGAAATGAAGAAAGTCATCTGGTGGCCGAGCTTGAAGAGGGATGTTGCTATTTTCATCATTGGGTGTGCGATCTGTCGGCTAGTGGAGGTGATCAGCAGAAGACCGCCGGTTTGTTGCAACTTTTGGAAGTTCCAGTGGGAAGTGATTTCTTTGGATTTCATCAATGATTTGCCAAGAACCAAAGAGGGAATTGAAAGAATTTGGCCCATTTTATTCTGGTTAAAGCAATCCGTTTTGTAGCACCTTTGGCTGAGTTTTTCTTGAAGAGTTATCCCACTACTTGGTGTTCCGGTCAGCATTGTTAACGATCGTGATCTTATCTTCTCCAGCTAGTTTTGGGAGGCTTTGTGATCAGCTTTGGATTCAAAATTGAGTTTGGACACAGCCTATCATTCCCAGACCAACGGAAAGGCTGAACCAAATTCTAAGAGATTTGAGAGGGCTTGTATTGTGGATGTTGGGAGGACCATCTGTATTTAATGGTATTCTCGTTTAGTTATCAGGCGAGTATCTAGATGGTACCCTATGAAGCTTTCTTTAGAAGACCTTGTAGATTACCATTCTATTGGGAAGAGTCGGGAGATCATCTTGTTCTTGGTCCAGGTTTGGTCTGTGAGGTATCTGCGATGGTAGAGCTTATCAGGAGAAGATTAGTGTTGTAGTCTTTAGGATTGAATTTGCCAGTTGGATGGCTGGAATTCACAATGTTTTCACGTATCTCATCTGGGAAATACGTGAATGGTTTATCTTTTGTTATGAAGTTAGGATTTCAGAGTTTTTTTTAAAGAACTCTGAATAGTTTTAGGAAGGCTTATCCGGATCCATGTCCGGATAGCTAGGATTGTTTGATTTAATGAATTGTTTGTTTAAATAAACTGTTTGTTTAGATAGATTGTTGTTGGTTGATAGTGTTTGGCTGATAGGTATGCTTGAATGGTTAAAATGAAATAAAAGGTTTTGGATTATCTTTATTTTAAATTTCGTGGACGAAATTCTTTTAAGGGGAAGGAATGTAATATCCCGGAATTTCGAGGAATTTAAAATATGATAATCTCTTAATTAAATTATTTAAAATGGATAAAATTGTTATTTTCAAATATAAATAACCAAAATAAAATTTATGTTATGTTTTTAAATTTAGATATAGATTGATTTTAAATAGAATAATTATTTAATTAGTGTTATTTCATAAATTTGATTTAAATAGACTTAACATTTCAATTTAATAGGTGTTGTTTAAATGTATATTTATTTAAATTAACTTAAAAATTAGAATTTAATATACCAGATTTAATAATGTGGTTCTTCAAATTAGTATAGATATATTTTATTTGATTATAATTTGAAGTTTAAATCGAGTTTGGATTTAAAATTTGAAATTTAAAAAGAATTTATATCTTGAAAATTATTTTGGATATAAAATAATATATGAGTAAAGTTTTTATTTTAAATAAAATTTGTTTTATTATAATTTAAAACAAAAGAATTTTTTTATATAAATGTAGAAAATATTTATTTAATAGTAAATAAATGCAAAAGCATTTAAATTAGCATCTAAAAATGGAATATGATTTTATTGGGAATCTAATTGGTTTTTATTTGATTTTCTTTTAAAAGTTTTATTTTTATAAGATAAGAAAAAAGCATTTATAAATTTATAAAAGCACATACATATTAGGAAAATCAATAATAAAGGCTTATAAGTCATTTAAAAATAATTTAAAAATAAGAAAGGACAAGTGTTAATTTTTAAAGCTTATTGATTAACATGTGTAAGTAGATTAGGATTAGTAATGACAATTGTAAACAAAATTGAACAAGTGTCTTTCTCTTCTAAATTTTGATAAACCATAAATTAAAAAAATATAAAACTCTCATTTCTTTCTTCATTCTTTTTCTTTCAGTTCAAAAATTAATGGCCACTCTTGTATTGAATTTATCAAAATCAACCTGAAAACCATTTTTTCAAATCCCTGTAAACTTTCCTCAAGAAAACTAACCTGTTCAACTCTACAACCCTGAAATCACTTTCTCAAAAATCAAAACCTCTAACCATTTTTATCAAAATAATTTCAAAGCCTGTAATCTTCTCAAGAGCAAACAAAATCAAAAGCACTTCAAGCATTTTCAAGGCCTGTAGTATTCTTTCCAAAACTGCAAGCCTGTAATCTCCTCAAAAACAAATTTGTAGCAAATCTTCAAAACCAAACTCTGTAACCTCTTTTTATCAAGCCTGTAAACGCATTTTAAAAAGTCTGAAACTTTCTGTTTTCAAAAACCTGGAACACTGTCAAAACTGAAAGCCTGGGACCAAACAGGTTATCAAAGTTTGGAGTCATAATCACCTTGTTCCAGTTAAGCAATCAAATATCAAGCTTTCCGGTCTTCAAGTTTCAAGCAGTACAAAATTTCAGAAATAAAAACAATAATATGCAGTTTTCAAATTTTCAAAGGCTTCAGTTTTCATCCAGTTTCAAAACTCTCTGCTTTTTCTAAAGTGAGTAAACAATTTTTTTTATTAAAAAGGTTAAGTAGCTAAATAATCGTTGTTTGTGAAATTCCTGTGATAATGTTGCTCTGCATGTGTGTATAATCTATGGGAAGTTGGTGTATTTACATGATTGTGTTCAGAGGTGCTTTTTCTTCTCTGATCTTTGTATAGTTTATTCAAATTTGGATAAAAATTCATTTTTCCCATTCTCTGATTTCCTATAGGATTTTGTTTATAAACAATAAAGGTTTGTTTAGACTTGAATTAAATTTTAAAAATGAATTTAAGTAAAAATGCTTAAAAGTTTATCTGGGAATTATGGATGCAGTAAAAACTCTTTTAAACATGCTAAAACCAAACACTTTAATTTATTAATTCAGGATTTTAACTTGAATCTACTATTAAAAATAGGATTTTTAAAACAAAAATCAAAATTTTTAATACTGAGTTGAGTGAGAATTTGGGAAATGTCTGTAAAATGGTTCTTGATCATTTTCTGGTGATCGGAGGTATGCGAGGGGTCGGTTTTCGTCTGAAGCTAGATTGACGATCAAGGTGCTTGGCAAAAATGGTGGTTGAGGCGAACGTGGACAATGACATCGACGGTAGGTCAAAAGGGGTTTTAAACCCAAGTTTTTGATGGAGCTGGAATTTGGGTCGTTGCATCGTCTCTGGTGATGCGAGTGGTCTGATGCTCTGAGAAATGATAGCGTGATGGTTCGGCAGGTGTGATATCCCGGAATTTTTGGCAATACCAATTTAATAATCTTTATTTAAAATTAAATTGATTTAATAATATTGATTAATAAAATATGAATTGGTTTAATAATCAAATTAAATAAATAATTAATTAGCGATTATATGTTTTAAAAGTTAATGTGTATATATATATATATTTGTATATATATTATAGATAATCTTTGATTTGAAATTTAATAAATAAATAAAGTTTTGTTTTCAAATTCTGATAATATATTTAATAACTTGGAAATTATGATTTAAATTAATATTGAGCTTTTCAAAGTTATTTAAATAATAACTATATGGTTTGTAAATACTTAAAATAAATGTTAAATTGTTTAAATTTTATCTTAGCTTAATTTTTAAATTTAAAATAAAAAGTTTGTTTTATTTCTTTTTAAATATTATTTGATAAATATGATCTGAAAATTTTATATATAAATTTAAATACAATATGGTATATGGTTTTAATTCGTTTAATAATAGAAGTGATTTATAATCTCTTTTATAAATCATTTTAAAATTTGTTAATTTGTTATTTTCAGGCCATATTAATAATGTATTATTTTTCCATATAAATATAAAAAGAATTAAAATAAGAAAATGAAATTATCATTTTAAATTGAATAAGTTGACTTTAATTTGGATTTTAAAATTTTAATCTGAATTTGGAATTTATTTTGAAATTCAAAATAATAGATTCTTAAAATATTTAGACAAGCTTTAATTTATAATTTGATTTTATTACATTTCCTTTACATAAGAAATTCACATATATATTTACAAAAGTATAAATAAATTAAGTAAAATCCTTTATTAACATTTAAAATAAAAAGAAAATTAAACAAGACAAGTGTTAACATATTAAGAAATCAAACTACATGTGTTAATTAATGAATAAAGGTTTATGACAAGTGTCATTGTATTTTGATCTTTTTCTTTTATTTTGTTAATTAATTTCAGCCCTTAAACATATTCAAATCAGTAAAACACTCCTCAAACCAAAAATATAAATCACAATATCCTGAAAACATCACTCTTCAAATCTGAAAATCAATTTACTCAAACCAATTCTTCAAAATAAAACCAGAAATTAGTAAGCAAACCTGTAGTTCAGTTTAAAAAGGCAAATGCCAGCATTTCTTCCTCTGGAAATCAACAACATGCAACTACAGTTCTAAAATCATGTCTGCATTTTTAAAACCTGAAATCAAACGAGAACTCAAGCCTGTATGCATGAAGTTTTTAAACAGGAAGCCAAAGCATTCAAGTTTTTGGCCATTCCAGTTTCAAGATATTATCAACTGCTCTGTTCTTTTTAAAAAAACAGGTGAGTAAATTTAAAGGTAAATCTGGTTATTTGATTTATGTTTAAAATAAGTTGTATTTGTATATATATGTTGAAAAATTCCTGTGTATTTGTGATGTGTGATACATGTATGATTTTGAAATGCCTGTAGAACATCTCTGTTCTAGATTTCAAGGCCAGTTTTTTCAATTTAAATCATTTCCCCTTAATCCATTGATTTTTAAGACTTAGGATCTAAATAAATATTGTTTGTTTGATTATAAACTAAAGTCTAAAAATTTATTTAACTTAAATTAAATATGGAATTGCTCTGGAAATCAAATTAAACAGGAAACTCAAGACTTTGTAAAAATTCAAACATGTTATTTGTGCAATTCAGTTATATAAACTAAATTCTTAAACTAAAACATGAATTTTGGAACAAGTATCATGATTTTTAGTTAAAGAGTGAATGAGCAGTTCCCTTTGACCAATTTTGAAGTTCTGGGTGGCCTTTGGCGAACCAGTTGATTTGAGGCGTCGGAGTTCTTTATGAAGGTAGAGCAGGGATCGGAGGGATCAACAAAATTGTCAGGAGGTGGATCAAGGCGACGTGGTGGCGACAGGAGGTTGATCTTGCCTATAGCCCTAGTTTTTGGGTTTGTTTTTTTAGTGTGTTCGTTCATCATCTCTAGTGGATCGAGCTCCCCCAGAGTTTGGGAATTGGATGAGGGGTTGTAAAAGAGGATATGGCCGGAGACATTGCCGCTCTAGTGATTGGAGTTTGGTGAACGTGGATGTTTCAGGTTTGGGTTGGGTTTGGTTCTGTGTTTCTAGGTTATGGAGTCTGGATTTTGATTTCAAGTATATGGTGAAGTTCTGGTGATCGTGAGATGGTGAGTGGGTGGTTGCTGATGTAATGAAGCCATGGTGAGAGGCCGAAGTTGATGGCGTCATGGTGCACGTGCACCGTGCATTTTTATTTTCTGGTGAAGTGGTTTTGGGATGGGTGTAAATATACTTGGGTTTCACTCGAGTGTTTCGAGTATTTACTCGAAGGAGTATAGGGTATGACTCGAAGTAATATTGCATGGGCTCGGGTAGTTTTTGTTTCAGGTTTTTGAAATCTGACAGCATTCTGTTTTGAAATTTATAAAAAAAAGCAAAGAAAGTTTTAAATAAAAGTTTGAAACAAGTTTAAAAATGAATTCAAATAAGTTTGAATTCTAGTTTTTTTAAATAAATAAGTTTTTATAAAAATGAAATGTTTTAACTACTTTAAATTATTAAAGTACTTTATAAAGTGTTTTAAAATCTGAAAATGAGATTTAAACAGGATTTTAAATTTAAGTTTAATTTTAAATGTGAATTAAAATTTGAATTTGAATCTTAAATTTTGAAAAGAAAATAAAGCTTATAAATCCTAATGTTGTAAATAAGTTGAATGTTAAAGTATTTTATAACATGTTTTTAAAATCTGCAATATAAGATTTAAACAGGATTTTAAATTTATGTTTGAATCTGAATTCAAAGCATGATTTGAATTCTAGTTTGAAATAAAATAAAGTTTTTGAATTTAAAATGTTTAAAACAACTTGGAATATTTAAAGTATATTTTAAATTAATTTAAATTGAATATGGATTTAAACCTATTTTAAATTCCCTTAGAAGATAAGTAATTCTTTAAAATGTAATTAAAAGGTTTTTGAATTGTTAAACTTTGTTTAAGTGAAAATTGAATTCATTTTAAATCTTGAATTTCAAATGGAATTTAAAGGAAAATTTAAAAACAAATTGATTTTAAAATACCTTATTAATGATAATTTAATCATTAATAAGATTAATGTTTATCTTAAAGTTAATCAGAATTTAATGATTTATAATTGATTAAAATGATTAAGGTAATTAATATTTGTAATTAATTAATTTAATAAATTAATGATTTGGGTAATTAATTAAATAATTAAGGTTTTTATTTAATTAATTAAAGGATTAAGTAAGTTAATTAAGATCGATTTAAATTGTAATTAAGAAATCATGAATTAGATAAGATATGATTTTAAATTAATGATTTGAAATTTATTAATCAAGTAGTTAAAAATTAATTAAATTATATATTAACACTTGATTAATTAAATAATTTGAGATTAATTAATGAGTTTATAGATATATTAATTTGTAATTAATAATGATTAATCTCAGTTAATTACTTTAGAGAAGTAATTAAAGATTTGTTAATGGTTAATGAAGATCATTAACATAAGATTATTTAATAATTAATTAATGTGATTAATTTTTAATAATTAATTAGATTAATTAATTTAAAGAAAATCATTTGAATTGTTTATGTTTAATTACTTAATGAAAGTAATTAAGAAATTAATTACTAATTGTAATTAATTAAGTTTATTTTGATTAGTTAAGTTAATTAATTAAGTTTAAATAATCACTGGTTAATTTAAGAAGGAATTACTCAATGTAATTAATAAAGAATAATTACTCAGTGAAGTAATTAAGAAGATAATTACTGGATGTAATTAAATTGAAGGATAATTGGATAATGGACGAGTTTTGAAGATTAATTACTTTGTGTAATTCATATGAAGAATAATTACTTAGAGGAAGTAACTAATAATTAATTACCTAGTGTAATTAATTAAGATTTGATTAATAAAGTTATTTGAAGATAATAAAGAGATGTAATTAATTGAGTGTAATTAATTGATGAATGTGACTAATCAAGAGTGATTAATCAATATGGTTTAATTGATGATTAATTTCTTAATGTAATTAATTTAAATAGGGTAATTATAAATAAAATAATTAGGGATCATTAATTTATATAATTAATGATGTAATTAAGGATTGATTAATTAAGAACAATTAATCAATGAAGGAATTAATTAATGTAATTAATTAAGGATTAATGTAATTAATTATAATTAATTAATTAATGAAGTAATTACAGGTTAATTACTGAATTTGGTTTAGAATAATTAATTTGTGAAATTAATTAAAGGCTAATTACTTGAATGTAATTGAAGGGAAATTAATCAAGAGTGATTAATTAAGGTGATTTATTTGAGGGTAATTAATTAATTGATTTGTAATTAATTAATGGATATGTAAGCAAGATTTATGTAATGAAGTAATTAATTTAATTTACTTTAAATTAATTAGAGAAGAAGTAATTAAGTTAATTCATTTTAAATTGATTATAGAATGGTGATTAATAAGTCATTGCTTATGAATGTTGGTTGATATTGATTGCCCTGAATAGTTGAGATCTCGGATATGAGATGAGTAAGGTTGTGTGATATGGATGCTTTGGTTGCATTTGAGTTGATAATATGAATTATCTGTTTGTGATGATAATATTGATTATCTGTTTATGATAATAATGTTGATTATCTATTATGATACTGTGAGTTATCTATCTGTGTGTATATAGATAATATTGAATTGAATTGTTTTAAACTTTAAAACAACTTGGACCTAAAAGACACATTTTGGATTTCGATGAGACCGGGATCGGGTTTCCATATTTGGGTATCCGAAAACCACATCAATCCAAATTAACGATAGGTCGGGAATCTCAAGTGAAGATGAAGATTCAGAGTGCAAGGGTTATCGTCGTTAACTCTGAGGGTGATTCCAAAATGAGTGTAACGAGATAATGCCTTCGGTTTCGTTCGAACCCGGAACGAACTTATATGGATTGAATGCTTTCAGAACATCGTCAGGTGGACGATGAGCATTCTAAGAGATGTGTTCTCTAAAGGTAATCGTAGCCTCAAGCCTCATCAACCGGGAATGGCTAAAACAGGGGAGGTGCAGCAAGGTTGAGTGGGTCATGCCCAAGTAGGACGAGATTTACCCCTGTCTAGAAGTCCCTTTATATTCGGCTGTGTGGGGCAGTTGATTGCAACAACTGTCAGGGTTGTCTTGTTTGGGACTGTTCAGAAAGGAATGGTCACGGCCTTGTGTTGCAGGGGAGTTAGGGTGGCTCCTCGGTACGGTGATGTAGGCCACATACTGTGACGGGCGGTACCCCAGTAGCCCTGCCATTGTATGGAATCCAAAATCCAATAAGTGCTAACAGTTTTGATTGTATTACCCACTTTTGTTTCTAGTAGCTGGAATTTAATAGATGTAACAATTTCGGCTATTTCTTATTTACTTGAAAACTCTAGACACTATTATAATATCACAGGATTTCCTATCAAATGTTTTGGTTAGCGTAAGGTAAAAACTTTTCCATGTTTATATGTGGGAAGTCTTACGTGATACCTTCCTTTTCAAAAGGTTTTTAAAATTAAGCAACCTTAACCTGTTACTCACACCAGACCCATGTTTGACCCGGAGTTTATCTTTTGTTTTCTTAAACTCTTGGGTACTCAAATTTTTACAAGTAGCCAAGGGATTCAGGTTAGCTTTGACGAATTGTGGAGGAGCAATGGAGCAGGAGGCTTCTGCGTTGTACATATATAGATTCCGCTGTGTATTCTCTGTGTTGGTATCTCTTGTGTCGTATTGTATTAAGTTGTTATATCTAGACAGGTGTTTATAACTGTCTAGCATGTGATGTATATGCTGTGTAACTCTGATAATTGATGTTGTATATTATGTAATACATATATTATTAATATAAATTATTCGTTCCACAGATGAGATTCTAGTATTGTTTCTTCTTTCTCTTCTTTCTTTTCTCTTTTCTATTCCTTTCTTTCTTTAAGATGATACGACTTTCTGTGGAGAAAAATTCGGGTCGTCACAGCAGGGGATGGCCCGAATTGCTCGATCTCTAGTGGTCGGAGCAATTAGTCGAGGGGAGTTTGCTAGAGGCTGTTTGGTTTCAGATTTCGACTGGGTGGCTCGATCGTGCTTGAGTGATCGTGATCATGTTCAGGTGGTCGTTTTGGGTTGTAGCATGGTTGAGTGATGTGAAGGAGGCAATATCGATGGTTGGAGTAGCCTTAGGTGGCGGTGCATTTGCACGAGATGATGTGTGCATGTCAAAAGTTTGGGCTGTGAAGGTCTCGACGTCATGTTCGAGTATTTGGATGGGTAGCTCGAGTTCATTCTCGAGTATATTGGAAGTGACCAACCTATAGGATTTTAAACTTAAAAATTTAATCAAAGTTAAAACAAAAATGGGAAGAAAAGGAAAACTTGGGTTTCACCTAAGTAAGCTTCGAGTTCGACCCGAAGCAGAAGATGTTAAGTAGTTTTAAAAGTTTTAAAACATGTTTTTTTGAAATTTTGAAATTTAAATTGGTTTAAAACTTTTATATAGATTACTTGATATTTAATAAATGTTTTTTTAAAACATTTTAATTTAGAAGTTTGAAGCTTGTTAAATTTAAATTTTGTTTAATAAATTTTAAGTGATTTCAAGTTTAGAAATGAAATTTTAAAAGGTAATAGAAAGCAAGTTTTCAAATTCAAAATTTGAAGCTAGTTTTTTTAGAAACTATTATTGATAAATGGTTTAAGTTATTTTAAAGTTATGTTTTAATAACTTTAATTTTAAAGATAATTGATTATTTGTATTGAAACTTAATTAATGATTTAATCAAGTAAAGATAATTTTAAAGATAAATGGTGTAATTATGTTAATGGTAATAAAGATATTAATAAGATAATGTTTTATCTTAATTAAGGTTTTAACATCTTGATTTTGATTAAATTAATTTAAGGAAATTAAGTTTAATTAATTAGTTTAATTATAAATGATTGATTAAGAAATTAATTAAGGGAAAATAATTTTCTTGATTAATAAATGATTAAGGATTAAAGGTTAATTAATTTAAGGTTAATTAATTTGTAATTAAAAGATCATTAACTAGATTATTAATTAATGATTAGGGATTAATAAATCAAGTTGTTAAGTGTAATTGTAACTTAATTAATCAACTGATTAAGATTGATTAATTAAGTGATTAATGAATAGTTAATTAAGTAATTAAACGTTACTTGATTAGTAATTAAGAAGTGCTTAGTTTGTAATTAAGTTTTATTAATTAATAATTTAGGTTTTATTAATTAATAATTAAAGAATAATTAATCTGTAATTAAGGATTAATTAAGAAGTTGTTAAATAGTATTTAATTGATTAATCAATGATGATTAAGGATTAATCAAACGGTAAGTAAGGATTGATTAACTGTTAATTAAGGATGGTTTAGCTATTAATTAAGGATTAATCAAATGGTTAGTAAACTTGTAATTAAGGAATAATTAATCTTTAATTAATTTGTTAATTAATAATTTATAATTAGGTTTATTGATTAATAATTAAGAGATAATTAATTAGTTAATTAATAATTAATTATAAGGGTAATTATGGATTAATTAATTTGAATTAAGAAATATTGATTAATAATTAAAGTTATTAATCGATAGTTGATGGAGAATTAATCAGTTAATTAAAGGTTAATTAATTGATTATGAAAGTAATTAAGGATTAATTACTTTGTATTAAAGGAGATTAATTAATAATTAAGGATTATTAATTGATAATAAAAGGATAATTAATTTGGGATTAGGGATTAATTAATTGATCAATTAAGTTAATCAAGGGGTGATTAATTAATTAAGGTTAGTAATTGATTAATGATTGTATGAGCAGGATTAAGTGATTAAATTCTTAAAGGATTAATTTAATTTAAGTAATTAAATTAATTATGATATGAATTGATAATGCTTGCTTATTGATGATTGTTTGTTGAATGTCTGAATTGGAAGATATTTATTGGATGATATGTTGTGACATTCTGTGATATGATATTGGATATATCAATGATAAATGTGTGATATTTATCTGTGTTAATGCTGTGCGAATTCAAGTATTGAATTTAATTGAAATGAATTGAATTGTTTAAACCTTTAAACAACTTGGCCTTTAAGATACGTTTGGATTTCGATGAGACTGGGATCGAGTATCAAATTTGATTATCCGAAAACCGCATCGATCCAAGTTAACGTTAGGTCATGAATTCAAGTGAAGATCGAGTTGAAGACTCGAAGTGTAAGAACTATCTGTCGTTAAAAACTCTGAGGGTGATTCCAATACGAGTATAACGGAGATAGTGCTTTCAGGTTCGAGATGGAGATTTCAGAGTGCAAGGGTTATTGTCCTTAACTCTGAGGGTGATTCCAAAATGAGTGTAACGAGATAATGCCTTCGGTTTCGTTCGAACCCGGAACGAACTTGTATGGATTGAATGCTTTCAGAACATCGTCAGGTGGACGATGAGCATTCTAAGATAGATGTGTTGTATAAAGGTAATCGTAGCCTCAAGCCTTATCAACCGGGAATGGCTAAAACATGGAAGGTGCAGCAAGGCTAAGTGGGTCATGCCTAAGTAGGACGAGATTTACCCCTGTGTAGATGTCCCTTTTTATTTGGCTGTGTGGGCGGTTTTAGGTAGAACTGCCAGGGTTGTCTTGTTCGGAACTGTTTAATAAGGAATGGTGTCGGCTTTGTGTTGCAGGGGATTTAGGGTAGATCCTCAGTACGGTGATCTAGGCCACGTACTGTGACGGGCGGTACTCCAGTAGCCCTGCCATTGATGGAAACTCATTTTTCCTACGTGCCCTTACGGTTTTGATTGTATTACTCACTTTTGTGGCTAGTAGCTGGAATTTAATGAATGTAACAATTTCGGCTATTTTCTATTTATTTGATAACCCTAGACCCTATTTTAATATCACTAGATTTTCTATCAAATGTTTTGGTTAGCGTAAGGTAAAAACTTACCCATGTTTATGTGTTGGAAGTCTTACGTGATACCTTTTGTTTTCAAAAGTTTTTAAAAGTTATGCAACTTTAATCCGTTTACTCACACCAGACTCATGTCTAACCCGGAGTTTATTCTTTTTTCTTTAAACTCTTGGGTACTCAAAATTTTTCGAGTAGCCAAGGGATTCAGGTTAGCTTGACGAATTCTAGAGGAGATATGGAGCAGGAGGCTTCAACATTTGTAGTTATATTGTGTTTCCGCTGTGATGCATCTCTAAGCTGTATAATAGATAGACTTTATAACTGTATATCTTGTGTTGTTGTATCTGTGTAACTCTGATATGTAATTGACTATGTAATAGTTATGTTATATATTATGTTTTGTTCCTTTTCGCCGTGAGATCCTGATATTGTTGAGTTCTTTTCTTCTATCTATTCTATTTCTACCTCTTTCTTCTTAATAATGATGCGTCTTTTTGTGGAATGAAAGGCGGGTCGTTTCAGCTGTGTATTGCCGGCCATGATGAGTGGGAAGAAGCTTGGAATTTGATTACAAAAAAGGTATGAAATGGGTTAAGAAAGAAAAGATATATTTACCTCTTTAAACCCCTTTTTTCTTATGCTATATTAACATCTCTTACCATTTTTTTCACATAATTCATTCTAGGTTTTGTGCCTCCACCTCTCTCCATCAAAAATGGCCGAATTTCCTCTCCTTTTATCAAAATTTAAGCAAAAAAATCTAAATACAAATTCAATTAAAATCAAAAGAAAGGTGCATACTTTTCCTAATCGGGTTGCGTCTTTTGAAAGTGTTGATACAGATTCAAACAGAGCTTGGATTCAACATTCAAGGTTTATTCTTGGACAATTGCGAGGTAGTATCCATATTTACCAAGTTGAATAATTGTATACTTGATCGTCATATACATTATGTTTAAATAGATTAGATTTTATCATAAATCCTTATTTGTATGTATTGTCAACTTGAGATGTGAATATGTAATTATGTGTATATATTTGATTATAAATTTCTATTGTATATATACATGTTTAGACATATGATTTTGCCTATCGAATCAAAAGTAAATCTCCTTTTCTTTTTAAAATTTTCAAAGATAATGTTTGAAAGAGACTTTGAACAAAATAATTTTAATTACACTAGAGCAGAGTATGTGGTTGTATATACAATTGTTAGACCATGTATTTATGTTTTTATATGTTATTATTTTTAAATAAAAGGAATTACAAATTTATTTTATTATGTATATATCTAATTTTTAAATCGAACACACATAAACACACACACCCACACACACAAACACACACACACATGTGTGTGTATATATATATATGTATGTATGTATGTATGTATGTGTATGGATATATGTATGTATGTATTTATAATATAATAAATTGTTCTAAAAAGCATGTTAAATAAAATACATATTTGTATATATATTTATATGTATATTTAATAAGCATAAAATTATATATATATATATATATATATATATATATATATAATGAAATTATGTTGTATAAATTTACATATGCAAATGTCTGTTTTGTCTATAATTATTTAAAAAGTGATATAGAAACAAATTATTTAAGATTAAGATGCGAAAGATTTTGTTTTTGATTTGAAAAGACAAGAGAGTAATAAAATGAAAGAGAAAGATACCTTCATTGATTCTCTTTTATTACTTTATTAAATCCTAATTAATTTCATTCAACCTCCTTAAATACCCATACCCCTTAATATACCAAAAAAGGGCACATTGAAGTATATGGTGTGTCATAGGTATAACTAAAGCATCACAGGGACTAAGACTCACAAGTAAAATAAGTAAAACTTGACATTCAAAAGGTAACTTTATTCCAAAATAAGTCATAAAACATAACACATCTCAAAAAATCAAAACATCTCGTGTCTCATGAGAATACATCTCAGTCTCACAAAAATCAAAGTATAAAGATAACAATAATAACAATCATAATAATAATAATCCCTCTCAAAAGTGCAAAATCTATCATAAGCCAAATGAAAAGGATGAAAAGCCGAAGAATACATCTGAAATGATAAAACTATGGGAATGTGTCTCAAGCAACCTGAATCAACTCAACTCTGCTAGCCTATAGGGGAAATAGAGAAGTGGGTCAGACTATAAGTCTGGTAAGTGAAAGTAATTACTAGCATTTCTATGCAAGATAATGATAATAGACTAAGTAATAGTTCTAGCATGAAAGAAATATACAGAAAATATAAAACTCAGATAAAATGCTGTTTCTAATTCTGTTTGACTGTTTGCTTTGATTGTTTGATTGTTTGCACTTGTCTTAAACTGCTGTGATTAGGCTGAAACCATAATCCTACTTCAATTGGTATTTTAATTAGGCTGAAATCTTAATTCTACCCGTTGATTGGCCTGCTCTATCTCTGTTGTGCTACTGCGAACCAATCCTGTTGGTCACAGCAAAAGACATTTCTTTAGCTCGTAGGACGTGGTAGCGAATTATTTACTCTAATCGATGCCGCATGCTCGCTCATCGCCGGTACACACTAATTGTCGCCCTGGCCTCTTATTTACCCTAATCAGCATAAGTCTACCTAGCCTCACCTAACTGATGTGAGACCATCAGTCCTAGACTTGAAAGGGAATACTGCGCAACTTCACCTAACTATTGTGAGACCATCGGTCCTAGTCCTAAAAGGGAATGCTGCCGATACTGGTCCTAACAAACAATCTTCTAGTTTTGCGCCCCTTGTTTAAATCCTTCGATTTGAGCCTCTATCTATTGGCCACTTATTTACCCCAATCAGCATAAGCATTTCTCAGTCTTACCTATCTATTAGGAGACCATCAACCCTAGATCTGAAAGGGAATGCTGTCGGTAGGGCCCTACTTCAATATTTGCTAATTAACTTAATCTAAGTTTTAAAATAAGCCTCTTCTTTTAATTCTGCTACATTTTCTTCTTAACTTAATCCAAGATCTAAGTATTAAAATAAGCCTTTTCTGTTATTTCTACAATATTTTCCTATTAACTTAATTCAAGATCTAAGTTTTAAAATAAGCCTCTTCTGTTATTTCTTTCTTTCTAATTATAACCTGTGTTATAATTGTTCTTGCATCTGTTATTCTTCTATTTTCTCATTTTAGTTATAACCACGTGTTATAATTATGCTTACAAATATCTTAAATTTGCCTATTCCAGTCCATCTCTATTTTTATTTGAGTTTTTCTCATTTTACATCTAATTTCTATAAATTTAATGTTTTTCTATTTTAATCCATATTAGCGAATTCTTCTCATTTTTAATTTATTCATGTAAAAAGGGATTAAATCTCTATAAAAAGAGAAACTAACATTTACAGACTAAATTCCAACTTAAAACAGATATAAGTAACTGTAAATAAATGATAATAACTGAATAAATAGCTGAATAAAAATAAATTGAAAATAAATTCTGAAATTTACTTAAAAACCGATTGTAAATAAATTTACATAAAAACTATCTCAAAATTGTAGAAAAATTACAACTATTAAGAAGCCTATTATTTTAAATTGCTTAAAAGTCTAAAATAATTACAAAACACTCATCTATGGTCCTTAGCTCTAGTCCTGGGCCTTCCTGGATCCACTTCTAGGGTGTAGAATATTTTTAAAAAGATCTTCTCCTTAGAAAAAAATTCTATCTAGGGTTCATCCGCAGGAAATGAACCCATTTTGGGGAAAATTCGAATGAGAAAAATGGCTAGGTCTAGGGTCTTATTTATAGTGTCGCTTAGCGATCTTAGGCCGTTTGGTTTGAAGACTGAATTTGGTGCAACCACGTCATAGGCTCATTAGGAACAGCCGGATGCAGCTAAGAACACACAAGATTGCTCAAAAATCAAGTTTTAACGTTATTGGCTCGTACCTGGACATTTCACGTTCAGGCAAAGGTGCGAGTCGACCTATGGGTCGACCTATGTATACTGGTGGTCGGCCTATAGGTCGACTTGACCAAAACAAGGGTTGACCTAGGTCCTTATTGTATATATATATATATATATATATATATATATATATATATTTGTTTTCTTTTGATTTCTTATTTCTCTCTTAATTTCTTCACATTAGTTCGGATTTCATCAAGTTATATATGAAAATTGATCAAAAAATTACCATGGACCCAATGGTGCAACTTCCTTGGCTCCATTCTAACAATTTCACAAACTTATTTTATTATTTAATTAAATCTTTAATTAATTATTATAGCTCAAATTTTGGGTTGTTGCATTCTCCCCTCCTTAAAGGATTTCGTCCATGAAATCTCCAAGGACAGAAGAATGAAATAAATATTTTCATTAAATTCTACAACCATATATTCAACCATCGTCCATTATATCCATTGTCCTTAAGCTTTCTAATGCAAATTATGTTATATGCAATAGTGCAGTGTCAATGTCGTTAACTAATGCAAAAGATTAGGCGGTCTACCGATTCAATTGACCTCTTTTTTATACAATCATGTTCGTGCCATGTATCTAAATGAATACAAGTTTCCTAATGATAACTAATAGTTCTATATGCGTGCTATAATCATCATTGAAATGCAACAATCATATTGTAATCACCCATTATAGCAAACATGGAAATAAAAATGTGGGTGCACACACATCCATATGCATATGCTTTAGTGACCTAATTAGGCCGATTCCTAAGAGATAATAGTGCCTAGTGTGTGTATACGCATCCATTAACATCCACTAGCAAACACTTGCAACCACTAGCCTCCAACATACATAACATGCTAAAGTAACGTGTTTACATTCAGTCCTACCATCCATAAGTTAAATCCTAAGATCTACCCTCCCAAAGGATACTAAAGAAAAGAAACTATTCAAAACTAAAGATGTAAATAGGAAACTCAAAACATACCATCGATGAGATGAGGGCAAGAGACACATATTTTCTCCTTAGCCTCCCACGTAGCATCTTTAACATTATCTCCCTATTTCACCTTAACCAAAGGGACTTCCTTATTCCTAAGCTTCTTGATATCATGCCCAACGATCTTGGTAGGAACGCGATAAACCGATGCTTCTCTCTCTACTTCAACTTCCTCAAGTAGGCTAGGTTCCACTACCTCTGTTGAATCCTGTAAGCAATTTATCAAGTGAAAAACATAAAAAAGATCATGAACTCCCACCAGCCTCTCCCATAGCTTTATCCGTTACTCCATCTTCCCTATCCTTTCCAAAATGGGGAATGGTCCTACGAATCTGGGAGCAAGTATCCCACTTGATCTAAACCTCACTACTTCCCTTAGCGAAGACACCATAATGAAAAGCAAATCTCCTGCCTCGAACTCAATATTCCTTTTCCACTTATCTGCATAGGATTTCTATCTATCTTGGGCCGTCTTCATTCTTCTTCTAATCAAATCAATCTTTTCCAAAGTCTCTCTAACTATGTCGGGCCCAATATAGCAATCTTTTTGTAGACTCTAACCAACACGAAGGCGACTTACAAAGTCTTCCATAAAGAGCTTCAAATGGTGCCATCCCGATGCTAGTCTGAAAACTATTGTTACAAGCGAATTCCACAAAAGGAAGGTGCTCATCCCTAGTTCCCCCAAAATCAAGAATACGCATCCTCAACAAATCCTCGAGAACTCTATCAACTCTCTTTGTTTGTCCATCCGTTTGAGGGTGATAAGCTGTACTCAATCTAAGTTGTGTCCCTAAAGACTCTTGCAAGCTCCTCCAAAACTTGCTAGTAAAGATAGGGTCTCTATCGCTCACTATGCTAGAGGGAATTCCATGAAGTCGGACTATCTCGAGGACGTATATGGATATCAAATAAGGTGTTGTCCTCTTACTCTTGATCGGAATGAAGTGGGCGCTCTTAGTCAAATGATCTATAATCACCTAAATATTGGTATTCCCCTTCCTAGATTAGGGTAAACCATCTATGAAGTCCATCGGAACACTATCCCACTTCCATTTGGTACATTCAGTGGTTGAAGCAATTCGCCAGGCCTTTGCTGCTCCGTCTTAACTCTTTGGCGCACAAGACACTTAGCTGCAAACTCTACTACATCTTTCTTCATGCCACTCCAATAAAACACTCTCTTTATGTCCCTATACGTCTTATCATCGCGCGGATGAACCGTGATCCGAGAATGGTGTGCTTCTGCTAGAACTCCTCTTATCAAATCACCAGTGCGGGGAACACAAAGTCTTCCATCTCTCCTTAACCACCCTTTACTATCGATGGAATAGTGTTCGAGGTGTTTAGAGACCTCTCCTCTGCTATTCTTATCTAGAATATCCACAAGCTCTGAATCCTCTTGCTGCCTTGGGCCAATATGATCTATGATAAACTTTCTATAATAACCTACCAAACCTAGGAAGCTTCTAACTACGGTAGCGTTCTTGAGAGCCTTCCAATCCTGCACTGTTACTAGCTTAGAGGGATCCACATCTAAACCCTCTCTTGAGACTACATGCCTCAAGAAACGTACCTCCTCCCACCAAAAGTGACACTTCGAGAATTTTGCTTTCAACGTATGAACACGAAGTATGTGAATAACCTCCTCAAGATGAATAGCATGCTCTTTCATACTCTAGGAAAGCACCAGAATGTTGTCCACAAACACTATAATGATCTTATTTAGGACATCTTGAAAAACACGGCTCATAAAATCTACAACATAGGATGGGGGCATTAGTCAGCCCAAATGACATAACCAACCACTTAAAGAATCCATCGGGTGTCCTAAATGATGTCTTATCAATGCTATCGTCAACGACCTTAGGCTGATGAAGTCCGGTGGCTAAGTCAAGTTGAGAAAATACTGAAGAGATAACTAACTGATCGAAAAGACCGTCTATCCTAGGAAGTGGTTCATGGTTCTTCTTTGTGAGCTTATTCAACTCTCTATAGTATATACAAATTTGAAGGGAACTATCTGCCTTTGTCGCAAAGACAACTGGCGCTCCCCACTCGGATATGCTCCGTCTGATGAAGCCTTTCTCCAATAGCTCACCAATCTGCTTATCTAACTCCTTCCTCTCCCTAGGAGCCATATGTCTAACGGGCAATGCCACTGGCTTAGAATTGTCATTCAGATAGAACCTAAAGTCAATCTCTCTCTTAGGGGGTAGTCCCCTAACCTCTTCAAAAACGTCTAGGAAGTCTCTAATGATTGGAACTGAATCTAATTGTCCTAGTGGTGAATCAAGGGAATAATGGAAGCTCAACAAGACTTACCCATGTGGGTCGCAAGAAACCTCGAGAGTCTACCCGCTACATGTCTCTAGCATAATGATTTTCCCCTTGTAGTATAATATTGCACCATAAGTGGATAACCAGTCCATCCCCAAAATCATCCCATATCCCGAAAATCCCAGAACATAGGCGCCACAATCAAAAACTATGCCTAGTATAATCTTCAAAATCCTACATATCATAGATCAATGTGCCAATCCTCCTATAGGGTTTGAAACAACTATAGGGTCTACAGTTAGAGAAATATCTAAGTGCAAGCAATCAACCAAGAAACTAGAAATGAAAGAATGTGATGCCTCAGAGTCAAAAAGAGTCCAAATAGGAAAACCTGAGATAGTGATTAAACCTTCTACAGAGACTTTTCTACCTCGATCTGGTCCACTACAAGAAGGTGCTGCATCCAAAGCCTGTACTTGTGCCGTAGGTATGCCTGCTCTCTGCCCCATCTTCTGAGGACAAGCTCTACTAAAGTGACCAGGATGCCCATAGTTGTAACACCTCCCCTTCGTTGTGTAACGACTCGTATTTTTACGGATCGAGATACTGTCAACTGTATGCTTTATGTCGTGTTGTTGATAGGTCAACTAATGCTTAAGCCGTTTATAGTCTAAGTCGTCCAGGGAAGGTTGAGAATTTGGAACGACTTAAGGAGCATAGACGACTTAGGGTAAGGTAACGACCTATAGAATTGGCCGACTTAAGTAATGGACCGACCTAGGAAGGTCACCGACTTAGTGGAGTGAGCGACCTATAGGGTTGAGCGACTTAAAGGTTGTGGCTTTGGTCGGCTATGCGGTGTTGTAGTATAGGTCGGTTGGGACGGCTTAGGCGATGCCGGCTTCAAGGGTTAAGTCGTAGGCTGTGGGATTTATGAGTCGTGAGTCGTGTGTGTTGAGCAGTGTGTGTTAGGTCGTGTGGTGTCTTGAGTCGTAGGTCATTAGGTCGGCAAGGGTTAGGTCGTGGACGACTTAAGGGGACGACCGACTTAAGGGATTTCCAGCCTATAAATAGAAGTGCCTATCTCACTTTTTGGTGTCCGGATTTTGAAGCGACGAAGTGCTGCCATTTTGAGAGATCGACTTCAACACTCTTCACTTCTTTTCTCCACTCTAATCTAGTGCTTCCTTTCATCCAAGATTGAAGATCAAATCGAAGATCCAAGAGCCAAAGTTGAAGATCTCCATCCATTGTAGAGAGATTTCATCGTTTGAAGGGAAATCTTGTCGGATCAAGCTAGATCCTTTGCTGTCCAGATCTGGAGTTAGTTGCTTTTGAGGTGTTTAGGTGATTCGGTGAGTGGTGGTTATCTCTCACACGGACCCAAAGGAGTATATTGGATCGGTGGTTTGTTTGTATGTTAAAGATAGTGATTTTATGCATTTTCCTTAAGTCTGCATGTAGATCCATTGTTCATAAAGTTTTGATATCTATTTTACTACATGTTAACTTATGTAAATTCATTTATCAAGTTGTAGAGATATTGCTCATTATACATGCTTGTAAGATTTGGACTCTTTATTTACCAAATTGCCATTTTTGTTATAATTGCTTATTTGATCTTGTTTGAATGGTTGATTACTTGGACTATTGATTGATTTGATTGATTAGTTGATTAGTGATTGTTTTAGACAAGATGGTCGAAGATGATTCAAAAGCCAAGTGGAAAGGCTCTTGAATAAGGAAAGCTACATGTGGCATATGAAGCGGATGAAAAAGCTCATAAGAATAGATTGGATGATGATGTTAAGATGGGACTTTGCTATGATGTGATGAGGCAAAGCATGATGTTGAGATGGGACTTTGCTATGATGCGATGAAGCAAAGCATGATATGAGAAAGCCTTGGTTTAATCCAGACGGGATCATTCCAGGCATGTTGATAACTCGGTGATATGGTTCGAGTTTGTTGATAATGGTTGGCTCGAGAGGCGCTTGAGCTAGTATGTGAATAGTCGTCAAGGAGGATGACTAGAAGGCTGAGATCTCATCGCTATTGAAGGTTCTAGCATGCTCAAAGCAAGAGTACACTGGGCAGATTCGATAGTCCCAAGCACTGGCTACGACGACGTGCTAAGTACTCTGGGCAGATTCGATAGTCCTAGGCACGGGCTGCGACGACGTGCGGAGTTATGTCTAGAACCGGGGTTACCATTAGCCCTTGACGGACGGATGAAAGAATGAGTCGGTCATTCAATTAACGGTGATATCGAGGCAATGATAATAGTGATAGCCAGAGTCATGGATGTTTGGATGTTTGGTTGTATCGTCACTCGGTCTCAAGAGCGATGTTTTGTAAGTGCTTATCAGATCTTGGTTTAGGCCTTGGGGGTTTGTGCTTGGAAAACATCGACCTTGACACGAGTGATAATTGCTTTACTTTAATTGTCTGCTTTGCTATGTTTGTTTCTGCTTAGTGTGTCTGGGGGCTATCACTGTAGAAAGAGGTGGAGTGGGATGGTTGGATTCCTATTTATTTTACCCTTTATGCTCTTTTGGTATGTTTGATAGTTGATTTACTGCTCACTACGACTTTTGTCTGACTCAAGGTTTTATGTTCAACTCTTATTACCTTGGGCTGTTCATCCATGTTGGGATGGGCAGGCTAGGTAGCAGGTGATAGGTGCTGTTCTTAGAGACTAACGCAGTTGATGACGAAGACGAGCTGGAGGCTTTTGCATATTGTTTTCTTACTATATGTACTGGATGTTCCGCTGTTTGTATGATTCTCTAAGTGTTATGTAGTGAGGCTTGATGTATTCACTATTCAGATGTTTGTATCAAATTGTTATGAGCTTATATGATGAGACTTCTGTTCTGTAGGGCTTCACTATGTATACTTTCTATTGTATTTTATCCATGCGCTGTGAGTAATACGATAGAGTTTATTGTTTTACCTTACCCTGACGATCATCCATGGCTGCCTGGCACACTTTACAGCGCACTATTTCCTTGTTTGGTGCAGGAGTCATGGGCGGTCGTCACATTTGGTATCAAAGCTTTGGTTAATCGATTTTAGCCAACGCTCGCTGACGTAACTACGTATGAGAGACGTAATTGTATTTTGATGGATGATTACTATATAATATAGTAGCTTAGAAGGATTTGAACTCCTTATGTAGTTGTTTCTCAAGGTGTTCTAATCATTCTTTTTATAGATATTAAGAATGAGTCGAAGAGAGAGACAAGCTGCTAGGGAAGGCCGTGCTTCTGAGGGAGTTGCTGATTATGCTTCTATGTTCGAGGCCATGATGACTTCGATCATGAGAAGAATACCAGCTCCAGGGCCATCAGTAGATGTTGGAGTTCAAGTTCAAGCCTCAAAACCAGTGGATTTTGCTAAGCTGTGTAAAGACTATACTGCTCTTGGAGGAAAGGTTTTCTTGGGGACATAATCAACCATAGAAGTTCAGAGATGGATAGATGCTTGTAGAAGGATCTTTGGTGATTTAGGAATTGAGGATGCAACTACGAGGAAGCTTGCATCAAGACAACTTCACGGAAGAGCTTCTGATTGGCGGAATTCTATCACCATTGATACTCCGAAGGAAGAGATTACTTGGGAGCAATTCCAAGCTAGATTTGAAGCTAAGTTCATTTCTACCGCTCAGAAATCTTTTCTGTTCAAGAAGTTTGTGGAGCTCAAGCAAGGTGGAAGGCCAGTTCATGAGTATGTTTCGGAGTTTGAAGCTTTGTCCAAGTATGCTCGGTCATATATTGAATCTCCCTATCAGAAGAATGAGAAGTTTGTGACAGGTTTGGACAGTTGTCTTGGGAGGCAGTTGGTGGATCATTTGGATGACCCATTTGAGAAGCTTGTAGAGAAAGCTCTTAGGCACGAGAATCTGTTTCCTAAGGAAGGGTCTGTTGTTGCTGTGACCAAGGAGCAAAGTGGAAACAAGAAGAGGAAGCAGCAGCAACAGAAGGGTAAGGATGGCCAGAAGAAGCCGAAGGGCGAAGTGACCTGCTACAACTGTCAGCAAAAGGGTCATCTCTCCAGAGATTGTAAGAAACCAAGAATGCCGGCGAAATGCCACAACTGTGACAAACCGGGGCATTTCAGGAAGAATTGTCCAGAACCGAGGAAGGACAAGCAGATTGTGCAAGCCTATGCTTTAGGGGCTGTGCCATCATCTTTGAAAGCTCCTACCGCTGAAGAGGAGGGAAAGAGTGTGGTGGTTCAAGGTACTCTTTCCATTTGTGGTGTTCCAGTTAGAGTGTTATTTGATACTGGGGTGTCGCATTCCTTTGTTTGTAGTGAACTTGTAGGCCGGTTGGGTTTGGAACCGGATATTGTTGATAGACCATTGGTTGTGACTAATCCAGTTGGGGTTTCGTCTTGTTTGTGTATGATATGCCGTGGTCTGGTTGTCTCGAGTTATGATTGCTCTTTTGTTTGTGATTGTTTTGTTCTGAACTTTGCGGGGTTCGGAATTATTCTGGGTATGGACTGGCTTAGGAAGTATGCGACAAGAATTGATTGTGAAAGGCTAGAGGTGACAGTCGAGAATGTGGAAGGGCGAAAGGTTGTGATACATTGTAAGCATGAGGAAGGCGTCTTCATGAGCTTCATGTATTCGCTGGTTGTTCCACGGGATGGACTGTCATCGGTGCCTATTGTGAATGAATTTGAGGATGTCTTTGACGAGGTCAAAGGGTTACCGCCTCATAGGGAGATCGAGTTTCGTATCAATCTAGTTGAAGGAGCCAGACCTGTTGTGATGCCTCTTAGGCGGATGGCACCTAGGGAACAGCAAGAGTTGAAGGTGCAAGTTGATGACCTTTTACAGAAAGGATTCATTCGGCGTAGTGTGTCCGAATGGGGTGCACCAGTTGTGTTTGCAACCAAAGCGGATGGATCGTTGAGGTTGTGTGTGGATTATCGTGAGCTGAATAAAGTGACTAAGAAGAACAAGTATCCATTGCCGAGAATAGATGACTTGTTTGATCAGCTTCACGAAGCAAAGGTGTTTTCTCAGATGGATTTGGCAACGGGATTTCACCAGTTGAGAGTGGCAAAGGATAGTGTTCCAAAGACTACTTTTAGGACACCATCTGGTTTCTATGAGTGGCTGGTAATGCCGTTTGGATTGACCAATGCACCAGCGTATTTTGTGGATCTTATGAATAGAGTATTCAGGGATCAGTTGAACAAGTTCGTACTTGTGTTCGTGGATGATATTTTGATTTATTCCAGAACTGAAGAAGAGCACAAGACGCACTTGCGGATTGTTTTGGAAATCCAGCGAAAACAACAGCTGAGGGCTAAGTTTTCGAAGTGTCACTTATGGAAGAGTGAAGTGAGGTTCTTAGGCCATGTTATCTCTAGAAGTGGAATAGTGGTTGATCCCGCCAAGTGGCAGCAATCTAGGATTGGGTTAGACCTAAGAATGCATATGATGTGAGAAGTTTTCTTGGATTAGCAGGATACTATCGTCGGTTTATCAAAGACTTTTCCAAGATAGCTGCACCGTTAACAGGATTGACGAAAAAGAACCAAGTGTTCAGGTGGGATGCTAAGTGTGAGCAAGCTTTTGGAATCCTGGAAGAGCGACTGACAAGTGCTCCTGTTTTGACCATTCCAAGTGGGAATGATGAGATGGTGGTTTACACCGATGCATGTGGTACTGGACTTGGAGCAGTGCTGATGCAAAGGGTAAAGTTGTTGCATATGCAAGTCGACAACTGAAGCCGCATGAAAGGAATTATCCGACTCATGATTTGGAGTTAGCGGCGATTGTATTTGCTCTGAAGATGTGGAGACATTATCTATTGGGAGTTCGATTCGAGTTGTTTACAGATCATAAGTCGTTGAAGTATCTGTTCTCCCAAAAGGATTTGAATCTTCGACAGCAACGATGGCTAGAGTTTTTAGCATCATATGATTTTGGTGTAGCCTATACTCCGGGAAAGGGTAACGCAGTGGCAGATGCGTTAAGTCGAAGACATGCAGGTTGGGAGCCATGTTTTCATAATGGAAGAATCTCGAGTATTTAGCTGGATTTGACTTTAGGCCCAGATGGGAATTGGAACCTGAAATGTTGGCAAACTTATCAATAAGACCTACTATGGTGGAAAGAATTGGCGAGAGCCAAAAGCGAGACGATAAGCTTGTCAAGATTATCCGAGATTTGGAATCTGGATCAGACCCAGAGAAGGATAAAGGATTCGAAGTCGATCGAGAGGGTTGGCTTCGGAAGCAAGGACGACTAGTTGTTCCCGATATAGATGAATTGAGAGATGAAGTTCTTAAGGAAAGTCATCACTCGAAGTTGACAATTCATCCAGGTGGAAATAAGATGTACCGGGATGTGAAGAGAACCTATTACTGGGAAGGTATGAAGAAAGATGTTGGAAATTTTATTTCCAAATGCATGAACTGCCAATTGGTAAAAGCCGAACAGAAGAAGCCAAGTGGATTGCTTCAGCCATTAGAAGTTCTTACATGGAAGTGGGAACAAATATCGATGGATTTTATCGATGGGTTACCTAGAACCAGAGCAGGAAATGAAGGGATTTGGGTAATCGTAGGTCGTTTGACTAAGAGTGCAAGATTCATTCCTGTTCGATCAACTAGGACTGCATCGAAATTGGCTGAGTTGTATGTTAAGTGGATAGTTCGATTCCATGGTATTCCGAAGAGTATAGTGAGCGATCGAGACCCATTGTTCACTAGTGGATTTTGGAAGAGCTTCCAGGAAGTTTTGGGAACCGAGTTGTGTTTGAGTACAGCTTATCACCCTCAAACAGATGGTCAAACTGAGAGAGTCAACCGAGTTTTGGATGATCTACTTAGAGCTTGTGTTTTGGACTTTGGAGGATCATGGGAAGATCATCTTCATTTAGTGGAATTTGCATATAATAACAGTTACCAGTCAAGTATTGGTATGGCACCGTATGAAGCATTGTATGGAAGACCATGTAACTCTCCGACATGTTGGTTGGAAACTGGAGAAAAGCTGATACTTGGGCCCGAAATGATTCGACAGACTTCAGATTACATAGAGATCATTCGGCGACGAATGAAGGCAGCTCAAGACCGTCAGAAAAGTTATGCCGATAAGCGTCGTAAGGATTTGGAATTCGACGTAGGCGATATGGTTTTCGTGAAGGTTTCTCCACTGAAGAATGTTATTCGATTCGGGAAGAAAGGAAAGTTGACTCCGAGATTTGTTGGACCATTCCCGATCATCGAGCGAATTGGAAATCTCGCCTATAAGTTGGAATTACCAGAAAAGATGTTGGGTGTGCACAATGTTTTTCATGTATCGTATCTACGGAGGTATGTGCACGACCCAAGTACAGTGGTTTCTACTGATAGTTATGAAGATTTGGAAGTTGATCCAGTTGTTAGAAGACCTCGTAAGTCGCTTCGTGTTATGGAAACTGACACGAAACAGCTTAGGAGAAAGGTAGTCAGGTTGCTCAAGGTACAATGGAGTGATGATGTTAACGACTGTACATGGGAGGAGGAAGAGAGGATGAAGGCAGCTCATCCTGAACTCTTCGAGGTATGGCCCTAAGGTGTCGTGACATCTCATGAATTTGTAACTTGTTCTAATCTTAGAATTCTGCATGCTAGGTTAGTATTTGGATGCATGGTTTGTTGATTGCTATGGGTGGTAGGCATGCAGAATAGTTTTAGTTGCTCTTGTTTGTCTGGAATTTCGGGGGCAAAATTCCTAAGGGGGAGAGAATGTAACGACCCGTATTTTTACGGATCGAGATACTGTCAACTGTATGCTTTATGTCGTGTTGTTGATAGGTCAACTAAAGCTTAAGACGTTTATAGTCTAAGTCGTCCAGGGAAGGTTGAGAATTTGGAACGACTTAAGGAGCATAGATGACTTAGGGTAAGGTAACGACCTATAGAATTGGCCGACTTAAGTAATGGACCGACCTAGGAAGGTCACCGACTTAGTGGAGTGAGCGACCTATAGGGTTGAGCGACTTAAAGGTTGTGGCTTTGGTCGGCTATGCGGTGTTGTAGTGTAGGTCGGTTGGGACGGCTTAGGGGATGCCGGCTTCAAGGGTTAAGTCCTAGGCCGTGGGATTTATGAGTCGTGAGTCGTGTGTGTTGAGCAGTGTGTGTTAGGTCGTGTGGTGTCTTGAGTCGTAGGTCGTTAGGTCGACAAGGGTTAGGTCATGGACGACTTAAGGGGACGGCCGACTTAAGGGATTCCAGCCTATAAATAGAAGTGCCTATCTCACTTTTTAGTGTCTGGATTTTGAAGCGACGAAGTGCTGCCATTTTGAGAGCTCGACTTCAACACTTCTTCACTTATTTTCTCCACTCTAATCTAGTGCTTCCTTTCATCCATGATTGAAGATCAAATCGAAGATCCAAGAACCAAAGTTGAAGATCTCCATCCATTGTAGAGAGATTTCATCGTTTGAAGGGAAATCTTGTCGGATCAAGCTAGATCCTTTGCTGTCCAGATCTGGAGTTAGTTTCTTTTGAGGTGTTTAGGTGATTCGGTGAGTGGTGGTTATCTCTCACACGGACCCAAAGGAGTAATTGGATCGGTGGTTTGTTTGTGTGTTAAAGATAGTGATTTCATGCATTTTCCTTAAGTCTGCATGTAGATCCATTTTTCATAAAGTTTTGATATCCATTTTACTACATGTTAACTTATGTAAGTTCATTTATCAAGTTGTAGAGATATTGCTCATTATACATGCTTGTAAGATTTGGACTCTTTATTTACCAAATTGCCATTTTTGTTATAATTGCTTATTTGATCTTGTTTGAATGCTTGATTACTTGGACTAATGATTGATTTGATTGATTAGTTGATTAGTGATTGTTTTGGACAAGATGGTCGAAGATGATTCAAAAGCCAAGTGGAAAGGCTCTTGAAGGAAAGCTGCCTGTGGCATATGAAGCGCATGAAAAAGCTCATATGGATAGATTTGATGATGATGTTGAGATGGGACTTTGCTATGATGTGATGAGGCAAAGCATGATGTTGAGATGGGACTTTGCTATGATGCGATGAAGCAAAGCATGATATGAGAAAGCCTTGGTTTAATCCAGACGGGATCATTCCACGCATGTTGATAACTCGGTGATATGGTTCGAGTTTGTTGATAATGGTTGGCTCGGGAGGCGCTTGAGCTAGTATGTGCATAGTCGTCAAGGAGGATGACTAGAAGGCTGAGATCTCATCTTTATTGAAGGTTCTAGCATGCTCAAAGCAAGAGTACGCTGGGCAGATTCGATAGTCCCAGGCACGGGCTGCGACGACGTGCTAAGTACTCTGGAAAGATTCGATAGTCCTAGGCACGGGCTGCGACGACGTGCGGAGTTATGTCTAGAACCGGGGTTACCATTAGCCCTTGACGGACGGATGAAAGAATGAGCCGGTCATTCAATTAACGGTGATATCGAGGCAATGATAACAGTGATAGCCAAAGTCATGAATGTTTGGATGTTTGGTTGTATCATCACTCGGTCTCAAGAGCGATGTTTTGTAAGTGCCTATCTGATCTTGGTTTAGGCCTTAGGGGTTTGTGCTTGGAAAACATCGACCTTGACTCGAGTGATAATTGCTTTACTTTAATTGTCTGCTTTGCTATGTTTGTTTCTTCTTAGTGTGTCTGGGGGCTATCACTGTAGAAAGAGGTGGAGTGGGATGGTTGGGTTCCTATTCCTTTTACCCTTTATGCTCCTTTAGTATGTTTGATAGTTGATTTACTACTCACTAAGACTTTTGTCTGACTCAAGGTTTTATGTTCAACTCTTATTACCTTGGGCTGTTCATCCATGTTGGGATAGGCAGGCTAGGTAGCAGGTGACAGGTGCTGTTCTTAGTGACCAACGCAGTTGATGACGAAGACGAGCTGGAGGCTTTTGCATATTGTTTTCTTACTATATGTACTGGATGTTCCGCTGTTTGTATGATTCTCTGAGTGTTATGTAGTGAGGCTTGATGTATTGACTATTCAGATGTTTGTATCAAATTGTTATGAGCTTATATGATGAGACTTCTGTTCTATAGGGCTTCACTATGTATACTTCCTATTGTATTTTATCCATGCGCTGTGAGTAATACGATAGAGTTTATTGTTTTACCTTACCCTGACAATCATCCATGGCTGCCTGGCACACTTTACAGCGCACTATTTCCTTGGTTGGTGCAGGAGTCATAGGCAGTCGTCACACGTTGTGTCCTTACATTCCTTTGTGAAAAGCCCAACTAATCCATAACTATGACAATTCTCGCCTTTCGTGATATGTCCCTTTTGAGGTCGTCCTCCTTTCTTCTTGTCCTTATCCTTTTTGATCTTCCACTACTGCTTCTTAAAATTTTCTGATTTAAGAACCTCCTTAACCCCTTCTTCCTTAGCAGCATCTGTTATGTGAGCCATTTCCACAAGTGACTCATATGTCGCTCCCATAGGTACCTGTGTCGGTGCCAACCCTTGGTGGGGATGGTTCAAAACCTTAGCAGACTTGATGGCCTTCTTATAACAAACTCCATCCGAAACCTCAATAACTCATTAAAATGATTTACTTTCTCTTTCACTGAAAGATTCCCCTGCTTTAGGCTAATGAACTTCTCCAATGCATGCTACCCTCAGCTTGCGAAAAGAACTTTCTCTCAAACCTTTCTTGAAATCCAAACCAACCAATGTATCCACCCTCCATTTCTACGATCTCCCACCAGTAAGAAGCTTCTCACTTCAGCTGCCAAGATGCAAGCAGAACTCTCTCCTGGTCCTCCAATCCTAATAGCCCAAATATCCAGGCTATATTCCTCAACCAAGCTCGTGCCTCTACGAAATCCTCTGTGCCAGAAAACATCCTACCTCCTAAATTAGCGAAGTCCTTGCATAGCTTAGAAAAATTGGCTGTAAGTGGATTTATTTTTATATACCTCTGGTGCCGTAGCTTGGAGGTATCTACAAAACCAACTAGGGACTTGGACAACCTCTGGAAGATTTAGGGTGTCCACCATTCTATGCAAAGAAAAGAAAATTTAGACTCGAAAGAATCAAAAGAAGGTTGAACTAGACTTTGAGAGGATTTTTATAAAAACTCTCTTATACTTGAAAACTATTTCTAAAATAAGAGTTTCTTTCTGAAAAATACTTTTAGTTTGAAGATATGTTATCTTTGATAAATACTTTACTTTAAAACAAGTCTTTAGGAATCTTGTATCCTTAGGCTCTGATACTAAATGAAACACCCAACACCCCTTAATATACTCAAAAAGGGCACACCAAAGGATGTGGTGCATTATAGGTATAGCTAAAGCATCACAGAGACTAAGATAACAAATAAGTAAAAATAGTGGAAATGTTTAAATAGTAACATGACATTCAAAAATGTAATTTTATTCGAAAATCAGTCATAAAAACATAACATGTCTTAAAAACACAAAATATCTCGTGTCTCATTAAAACACATCTCATTCTCACAAAAATCAAAGTACAAAGATAACAATAATAATAGTCATAATAATAATAACAACCCCTCTCAAAAGTGCCAAATTGATCATAAGGCAAATGAAAAAGAGGAAAAGCGGAAGAATACATCTAAAATGAGAAAACTCCAAGAACGAGTCTCCAAGTAACCTGAATCAACTCAACCCTAATGGCCTATGGGAGGGGGGGGGGAAGGAAGAAATAGAGGAGTGGGTCAGACTATATGTTTGGTGAGAGAAAGTAATTACTAGCATTTCTAAGAAATATAAAAATAATAGCTTAAGTAATAGTTCTACATGAAATAAAAATACAAAAAAGATAAAACTCAGATAAAATACCGCTTCTGATTTTGTTTGACTATTTGCTTTGATTTTTTGTTTGTTTGCACATGTCTTAAATTGCTTGATTAGGCTGAAATCCTAATCCTATCTCATTTTCTAATTTAATTAGGCGGAAATCTACCCGTTGATCTGCCTGTTCTATCTCTGTTGTGCTACTGCAAACCAATCCTGTTGGTCACAACAAAAGACACCACGTTAGCGCATAGGATGTAGTAGCGAATTATTTACCCTAATCAATGTCGCACGCTCAATCATCGTCGGTACACACTAACCGTCGCCCCCTATTTGACCTCTTGTTTACCCTAATTAGCATAAGCGTACCCAGCCTCACCTAACTGTTGTGAGACCATCAGTCCTAGACCTAAAAGGGAATGCTGTCTAGCCTTACCTAGCAGTTGCGAGACCATCGGTCCTAGTCCTGAAAAGGAATGTCGCCGGTACTGGTCCTAACAAACAATCTTTGAGTTTTGCGCCTTGCCCAAATCTCCAGATTTGAGCCTCTATCTATTCGTCACTTATTTACCCTAATCTGCATAAGCGTGTCCCAACCTCACCTAACTTTTGTGAGACCATCAGTGCTAGATCTGAAAAGGAATGCTACTGGTACGGGCCCTACTTCTATATTGCTTATTAACTTAATCTAAGTTTTAAAATAAGCATTTTCCGTTATTTCTGCTATATTTGCTTATTAACTTAATCCAAGATCTACGTTTTAAAATAAGCCTCTTCTGTTATTTCTGCTATGTTTGCTTATTAACTCAATCCAAGATGTAATGTTTAAAATAAACCTATTTTGTTATTTCTTTCTAATTATAACCTATGTTATAATTGTTCTTGCAGCTACTATCCTACTATTTTCTCTTTTTAGTTATAACCACTTGTTATAATTATGCTTGCAAATATCTTAAATTTTCATATTCTAGTCCGTGTCTATTTTTATTTCAGTTTTTCTCATTTTACATCTGATTTCTGTAAATTTAATGTTTTTCTATTTTAATCCATATTAGCGAGTTCTTCTCTTTTTAATTTATTCGCGTAAAAAAGGATTAAACCTTATAAAAAATAAACTAACATTTACAGACTAAATTCCAACTTAAAAAAGATGTAAATAACTGAAAATAATTGAATAAAATAGCTGAACAAAAATAGACTGGAAAGAAATTTTGAAATTTACTTAAAAACTGGCTGTAAATGAACTTACATTAAAACTGTCTCAAAATTGTAGAAAAACTACAAATATTTAGAACCCTATTATTTTTAATTGCTTAAAAAATCTAAAATAATTACAAAACACTCACCTGTGGTCCTTAGCTCTTGTCCTGGGCCTTCCTGGATCCACTTCTAGGGTGTAAAATATTTTTATTAAAAAGATCTTCTCCCTAGAAAAATTTTCTATTTAGGGTTCAGCCTCAGGCAATGAACCCATTTGGGAGAAAATCTGAATGAGAAAAATGGCTAGGTCTAGGGTCTTAGTTATAGTGTGGCTTAGGGATCTCATGCCGTCGAATTTGAAGATTGAATCCGGTGCAACCATGTCAGGCTCACTAGGAACCGTCAGATGCAACTAAGAACGCACAAGATTTCTCAAAAATCAAGTTTTAACGTCACCGGCTCGTGCTTGGATGTTTTCACATCCAGGCAAAGGTGCGGGTCGACATATGGGTCAACCTATGTATATTGGTGGTCAACCTGACCAAAACAAGGGTCGACCTAGGCTCTTGTTGTATATTTTTGTTTTCATTTTCTTTTGATTTCTTGTCTTTCTCGTAACTTCTTCACACTAGCTCGGATTTCGACAAGTTATATATGAAAATTGATCAGAAAATTACCACGTTCTAATTGTGCTTCTTCTATGGCTCGACACTGAAATTTCACAAACTTATTTTATTGTTTGGTTAATTCGTTAATTAATTATTATAGCTCAAATTTTGGGTTGTTACATTTCCAATCTTTCATCTTCCTATTAATTGCCTATTTAAACTTATTTGATTGATACTTGAATAAAATAATCTTTGATTAGTCAATAATAACTTTATTAGATTTTATTTATGTATACTCTCATTGATTCTCTTTTATTACTTTCTTAAATCCTAATAAATTCATTCAACCTCCACTCTTTCCTCTTCCTATTAATTACTTATTTAAACCTAATTGATTTCTATTTGAATACAAATAAACCTTTGATTAACAAAATAACTTTACAAGATTTCATGTGTGTGCATACACACACACGCACATGTAAACATAAGTAGAACTATATATATTAACTTAAACTTATATTTGAAATCATTTATATTTGCATTTATAATTATAACTATTTTATAATGTCATATACATATATATATACACACTATTATAAGTGTAATTTCATATCACAATAAATTATATATATATATATATATATATATATATATATATATATATAAGACAACGTAGTATATATTTGGAGGGGCTAACATATCCGTTGCGGTGTAAATCCCAGCATATATATATATATATATATATATATATATATATCCATGTTTAGCTATGTACACCATATATTTTGCACTTGCTCGTTCACACAAATACACATGTGTATATGATACACATGGTTATATTATATAACATAAATATAACACCAAAACAAAAATTTATCTATAAATTAGATAAAGTAAAAAATTTATTTAAAAGAAAATTTTGATAAGGTCTAAATGAATTTAGATTTCACAGGCTCAATAAAGTCCAAGAAAGGAATTTTTTTCAATTTACCCATTAACTCCATTGTGGGCTGGCCTAGTTCCAACAATGGTACCAAAGCCTAATAACCTATGCGGTATAAATTAGTCATGTTAGAGCAAACCAATTAAGCTTGCCCACATAGTACAGTGTCTAGAAAGGTAAAGTCTAGGACCGAAATTGGACAATCAATACCTTTTCCTACCAGGATACCGGCCTACCCGGAAAGGTGAAGTGAGCTAAAAGGTTGCTCCAAATAGAAAAGACCCAATTTGAGTTGGGCCTTAGGTTAATTTACAAAAAAATAAAAATAACAGATTATAAATTTAAAAGTTAAATTGAAAATAAAAACATGTTTATTATAAAAGTTATAATAAAACATAAGTTTTTAAAATATTCGAAAAGACAATGCTATGTTCAAAATGTTTGAAAATATTTAAATACTAATTTCAAAAATTAAAATTTATTAATAAGATTAATAAAATGAATTAATTAAATAAGTTAATTAATCAAAACTTATATACATGTATTATATATTGATATTTGCTATGTTATTTTAAAGTTTTTTAGATAGCATAAGTATAAATGTATGTACATAAAATAAAACTTTGAAACTAATATAATTTAGTTAAAATTGTTTAATTAAATAAATCAATTAAAGGTCAATTAATTATATAAAGTAATTAATGGTTAATTAAATAAAATATACATATATAAGACATATGTGTTATACTATAAAGGTTATAGTATGTGTGTGTTTGTTCCTTTCAAAAAAAATGTGTGTGTTTGTATGATATATAGGTATTATTATAACGGTTATATTATATACTGTAAAGGTTATATTAGACTTGTCCATTGTAAAAGTTATATTGGAATACTTAAATAAATTTAGTTCAATAGTTAATTAATTAAAATTAATTAATTAATTAATTAAATAAGATTTAACTAATATAATCACTTATTTAATTAAATTGGCTAGAGGGAGATTAATTTCAAAAACGTTTTATTTTTTCTTCTCTCATGGCCTTACCTCTCCGTCCTTTTCCTTCTGTCCCGCTGCCACCTTCTTCTTCTATCACTTCGTCCTCTGTTCCTGTCTCATCTTCTTTCTCTCCCATACCTCCTCTTCCTGATCCGCCGCCAGTTCCCTCTGTTGAACTGTCCTCTCTTCTTGGACCACCACCTGTTTCTTCTCTTCACTCGTCCGCTGCTCCCCTTCCCCAGTGGAACTCATTGTTCAAAGCGAAGCCTCGCAATGCTGGTTCTTTTGTCCATAGGTCGTTCCCATTAGTTTTTGAGGAGGGAGCCATTGCCCACCTGTTGAAGTTATTAATGCCGGTAATGATGTATATGGTCAATGTCTAGTTGGGTTTTTCCTTGACTTACCTCTTCTATATACGGTTGTTTTGAATCACCTTAAGCGTGCTTGGCGTCTTAAAGGATCAGTAAAGGTTATTTCAGATGGAACCTTGTTCCTCTTCAATCTATCATCTGATGATGATAGAAGGAAGATCATCTAGTCTGATCCTATCATTATGAGGAACAAGTTGTTTATTGTAAAAGAATGGGATCCCACATTAGGCAATAGTGTTAGCACCATCAGTTCAGTTCCAGTGTGGGTGAAGCTCTCCAATATTCCTTTGTATTGCTGGTCACATGTTGGCATTAGTTGGTTAGCCACAAGGGTGGGGAAGTTCCTTCGTATGGATGATAACACTGAAAAGCTTGAAAGAATTGGGTATGCCAAATGTTTGGTCGAAGTTTCTGCTACAACTGAATTACCAGATTCTTTCAAGGTAAAGTTGCTTGATGGTTCAGAGCAGGTTGTTAAAGTCGATTATTTGTGGAAACCTTTAATTTGTGGGGTTTGCAAAGTCTTCAGGCATAATGAGTCTGGTTGTAATGTGAAGAAATGTGTAAATGATAAGGTGGAGGAGGAAGGAGCTAAAGATAAGGGCGATTTGAAAGCATCTGTCAAAGGAAAAGGGAGTAACGTGAATGATGGAACAGTGGGAGCTAAAGATTCAACAAAGGGAGTTTGGAGAAAGGTTCAGAACAGAAAGGAAAAAGTGCCTCCTGTTAAAAATAGGGTTGCTAATGCTACTGCTATTGTTGAGGTGCAAGTTGGAACCAAATCCTTGGCTTCTGATTCTGTACTCATGCAAAATAAAAGGAATGAAGACACGCCAATTATCAGTGAAGATGGAATTGAACTTGCTGATGATTCTAAGGGTAATGAGCTAGTAAATAACTTCCCAATAGTGAAAGCACAGCAGCTGTGCAAGCTTCCTGAGGCAACTTTACGTGCAAATCCTTTTTCAATGCTTGTGCATGATCTCACTGGAGTTGAAGATAATAATGAAGATATTAATGATGTGGAAGAGGGAGGGATCTGTCCCTCATCAGTGAAGACATTTGACGATCACAATGACCTTGCAACACAACCATCTCACGTGATTAACTCACAAGATAACTCTACATTACGTTGTTCAGTGCTGGATCAGCATAATAATATTATTTTGTCGGGTCCTAGCATACCATGCACCTCCCCCTATGGCCAATCAGATCGTTGCCCTTTTAATTCCCATGCAAAGAAGCCAATTTCCAACCTTGATCTATTATCACTTGAGATTGCTTTTATTGATCAGCTTGAGAATTACGTTTTCGACCTTTTTAAGCCTACTGTGCCATTTAATCTGCCTTCCTCATCTTCTCCACCTCCAACGATTCCAAATTCTACTATGTCCCCCTATTCTTTCCATGGTAGTTTGCCTGGTTGGATCTCTACCCCAACTACTCAATTTTCAACATCCCCACACAAGCTCAAGTCTTCTTCTTTAGCTGAAAAGTTAAAGGCTGTTCGTAATGAACCTCCTACAACTAGGAGTAGGGAAAGTGTTTCATTGCAGTCATCTTTGTCTTTATGAATACAATTGCATCCTGGAATATTCGTGGTGCACATAACCCTATTAAGCTAGATCATGTTAAGTCTTTAATCCAAGTTCGCAAAATTAAAATTTTTGCCATCCTTGAAACCAAGCTCTCTCTTCCCTTAACGCTGAAAGCAGCAAATTATATCAACCCTGATTGGATTGTTTTTCACAATCATGAACATGCGCCTTTTGGAAGAATTCTTACTGTCCATGACCCCCATTCTTTCACTCTTTCCCATATTTTGTCTTCTTCTCAACTGATTCACTTTCATGCTATCTTCCTTCCTCATCAACTTTCTTTTTACTTAACCTTTGTTTATGCTCACAATGCAAAAGCCTCTAGGTAGCTGCTTCTTAATCTTCACCCTTCCTTTCGCCAGAACTCCCACCCTTGGCTTGTTTTAGGTGACTTCAACTGCTGCTTATCCTTGACTGATAAATTGGGAGGGTTGCCTCTTAATCCGAGAGACATTGCTCCTCTCAACATATCCATTTCTGACTCTGATCTCCTCCCCATTCCCCACTCTGGTGTGTCTTTCTCGTGGAATAATAAGAGTCGTTCGGGGATTAGAACGTTCACCAATATTGATCTCTCCTTCTGCAATGCATCTGCCTTCTCTTTGTGGCCTTCCATCTCTTCCCTATTTCCACATCCCATTTTATATGATCACTCCCCTATCATTTTGTCCCCAACCTTCTTGCCGTGTGAGAGGAAAAAGGCTTTTAAATTTTTCAATGCTTGGGTCAAGGATCCTGATTTTAATAACATTTTAAGTTCTGCTTGGTCCACCACTGTTTATGGCAACCCTATGTTTGTATTGTGTAGGAAGCTTAGGGCTACCAAGTTTGCATTAAGGCATTGGGCTTCTTTGAAGTTTGGTTCTGGCTCTCTTGCTTCCTCTATCCTTAAAGATCAGCTCCTTTCTGCTCAGAAGGCCCTTGATGTTGATCCTTCCAACCCATCTTTAGCTCAGACTGAAAGCTTGCTATTCCAATAGTTGTATGATGCCCTTAGCTCTGAAGCTAGTATGATTAAGCAAAAGCTTCATCAAAGGTGGGCTGATGAAGGGGATAGGAATACTGCCTTCTTTCATGCTTCTTGAAGGACAAACGTGCTCGTGATCACATCCACTCCCTCTGGGATGCTGATGGTGTTCTCCAATCCTCTCCTAACATGATTGATCAGCACTTGCTCCAACATTTCTCCAAGCTTCTGGGAAACTCTGATAATTTTGTTCCTGACCTTGATAGTTTGAATTGCATAGAGCTTCCTAAGCTTAGCTCTGATATGATTGGCTTACTTGTCCAAAATGTCACTGACCAGGAGATTAAAGATACCTTATTTTCAATGAACTCTTCTTCATGTGGTGGGCCTGATGGTTTTAATGTTGTCTTTTTCAAATCTGGTTGGACTATTGTTAGCAAAGACTTTTTGGCTGCGGTTCATAATTTTTTTGACAAGTTTATAATGCTCCATGAAATTAATGCTACTAACCTTGTTCTCATTCCAAAAGTTAGGCCTGTTGAAAATGCCTCTACCTTGGGACCTATATCTTGTTGTAATGTGGTATAAAAGTGTATCTCCAAAATCCTAGCTTCTAGACTTGTAATGGTGTTGCCTTCTATTATCAGCTCTAATCAGACAGCCTTTATTCCGGGGCGGAGCATTCTTGACAACGTAATGATGGCGCATGAGCTTATTAATGGTTATGGAAGAAGTTGTAGCTCTCCAAGAACCACGCTTAAACTTGATATATCCAAAGCGTATGATAGTTTGCAATGGACCACTGTTGTTCGTGTTATGTCACTGATGGGTTTCCCTAAGGTGTTTGTTGCATGGCTGTTTTCTTGTATATCAACCCCTTCTTACTCTCTGTGCTATAATGGTAAGAATTCTGGATTCTTCAAGGGGAAGCAAGGAGTTCGTCAGGGTGACCCCATCTCTTCTTATATTTTTGTTATTGTCATGGAGGTTTTGTCGTGCATGCTGTCTGCTAAATTTGATGATAAGAGAATTTCGTATCACCCCAAATGTAAACAGCTTCTTATCTCATCGCTTTTCTTTGCGGATGATGTGATGATTTTCACTAAGCCTAATGACCACTCAATTGTTGGGATTCTAGGGACTCTTCACTGTTTTTATCTTGCTACTGGGTTAAAAATTAATCCAGCGAAATCACAAATTCTTATTTCTGGTCTTTGTACTGCTGCCAAGGCTAGGATTGTTTCTCTCTCTGGTCTCCAAATGATGGATAATAATATGTCCTATCTTGGTCTTCCACTATGCACGTCCAGAATAACAAGAGCTGATTGCACTATTCTTTATGAAAAGATTATTGCCAGTTGAACACTTGGACATCCAGGTACCTTTCGATGGCTGGTAGATTGGTACGTGTGAGGTCTGTTTGCTTCTCTATGACTGTTTATTGGTCGCGTACTTTCATTTTGCCTTCAAAACTTCTCAGCATGATCAGAGCTGCTATGCTCAGATTCCTATGGACTGGGTCTATTCACAATAGGAAGCTTATTCCTATGTCATTCTCAAGTTTGGAAAAGCCTATTAGTAAGGGTGGTCTAGGTATCATCAAGTTGGAGTTATGGAACAAATCTGCTATCAGTTCCCATGTTGATGCGTTGCTTCTTCGTAAGAATTGCCTCTGGGTCCAGTGGGTTTGGTTGTATCGCATTAAGTCTGGTGATTTTTGGACAATGCATGTTGCACAGGGAGTTAGTTGGATTTGGCGTAAAATTCTTGCTCTAAGAGGAGATTTCCTTCCTCTTGTTAAATATACTTTGTCCCCTGATTCACTGGTTTCGTTTTGGAAGGACCCTTGGGTAAAGGAGGGCTTGCTGTTGGAAAATATGTTATCTTCGCAGGAAAGGTTCCAGTCTATGATTGGTTGCAATGCGCATGCCGTTGACTACATTGCCAATGGGACAATGTGTACTCCTATTTCTAGCAATCAGGTTGCTAATTCCTTGTGGATGAGCTTGAGAAATTGTGAGGTGCCTATTAGTCATGTTAGTGGTCTTAACTAGAAAGGGAAGAAGCATCGAATTTCCTCGGTGTACAACCATCTCATGCACACTGACACATTAGCTACTTTTCCATGGTCTAAAGTGTGTTGGTCATCCCATTCCCCAGCTAAGGAAAACTTATTTTTTTGGAGAATATTGCATAAGGCTATTCTAACTCGGGATAGGATTCTCTCGACTGGTTTGGTAACAAATCATCTTTGCCTCTTCTACAACTTATGCCCTGAAACTGTTGAGCACTTATATTTTAGTTGCGAATATTTAGTTAATATGATAACGACCCTAATGGTTAAAGTTGGAATTGCTAGTTTTTATGGTAGCTTTGCTGATGATTGGAATGTGTTGCGGATGGCGACGAAAATGGATGCTAAACACACTAATATTATTTTCTTTGTTATTAAAAAGTATCTTCATGTTGTTTGGCTGGAGAGAAATTCTCATTGCTTCTCTGATGAAGCCATATCTGCAAATCAGCTTTGGAGCAAGGTGTTGGTGAATATGGTATATGGTATCAGATTCTCGAGGCATGCTTTTTCTCCGCATGATGGAGAGATGTGGATTTGAACATGTTGTTTGGTGCTGCTGACTGTGCATCCTTGTTCGTGCATTTTTGTGCTAGTCAGCCTCTTTAGTTTGTGCAGTTGTCTTTCCTGCAGTTTGTTCCTATTGTGGTTTGTGATGTTGTGCTTGCTTGTTTTGGTTTTTTTTTCTTTGTTTTTTTCTGCGGCAAAAGTGTATTTTTGTTGTGGGTTTCTCTTATTCTTCTAATAAACTCTGGTAGGGGTCCAGTCAACCTCGCTTGCCTTTCAAAAAAAAAACTTATATGATATGAATGTATAAACTAAATGTGGAACATTAAAGAAACCCTAAATAGACTTATGGAATAAATACATACATATGTACATACATATATGTATACACATACATACATACACACACATACACGTACACCCTTATTTTTGATGTGTCTAACACTTGAATCTTGGTAGTATTTCATAAGAAATACATTATTCCATAAGTCGATATCCTTTGATATAATTTATTGAAGATTATGAATCTTTAATATAAAGTTGTCCTCTATTATTTATATATTAATAGATTACTTTAATACCCTTTAGTTGTTGAGATTTCCTCGAGCTAGGGATATAATGTGTAGTACTTTAGCAACCTACTTTTCCATACAATTCAAGGTGACAATAACCCACACATGTCCAACCCAAATCGGACGGAAAGATGAATAGTTACGGGAAAGAAAGAGGAAAGAAGAAGAGAAGAAGAAGAGGAAAGAACTAAAACAACACAGAATCTCACAATCGTAGTGGAACAAAATATAATATAATATCGATGATCTTTATAAAAGAGAAACTGTTTTATACATACATCCATTAGAGTACAATAACAAACATAATCATCAACCTGGACAGTTATAACAATCATCCTCACAAATGCTGATGTTTTCAAAAAAAACATCAAAAATCACCATATATGTGTATGCTTCTTTAGGCCTCCATCTCATCTCCTGAAGCTTGAAAGCATTCCAGCTAAATCTGTAATACGCTCGGTCTGACCCAAGCATTATAATAAAATATTACCTAAGTCAGTCCGAAAAACCAGCGTGAGAAAGTACACCCAATTGGACCTTTAAAGTTATAAAAACCTTTCAAAATTCAAAAATATCTCGTAAGACCATGCCGCACATAAACACGGATGGGTTTTTACCCTATAGTAATCAAAACATTTCATATGAAATCCTCAAATATTATAATAATGTCTAATATACAAACACTTATTAATCATAGCTGAAATTTGTTACACTAATTAAATTCCAGCATACTAGTTTCTACAACCAAAACCAAAGGCTCGTATTGGATTCCAATTATGAAAGGGTAAGGGTCTACCCACCGGATCCGTACACCTCAAGATAAAATGTATGGAAGGCTACAACACGTGCACTACCCACTTTTTGAGTAGCACCGAAGAAGATCGCCCCTTGGTTGCAATCAACAAGCACACAATGGGATCCCGAAGCATACATGATTATCGCTCTAGATTTGGGATTATCATACCCTACTTGGGTATGACCCACTTAGCACTGCCGCATATAAACGAAGCATGCCACCTAGCGTTCTATATGTTATACCCACTATTGTAAACACAGTGGAATATACATCGAAAGCCAATTCCATCATATAGAGAAGATAGCTTTTCAAAATCAAATTATTTTAATTAAAATTCCTTTAATTAATTTCTATGTATTTGGAACTCGCATGACCAAACGATAAGTCCGATCACTATGAAATTCGACGACATGGAATAATACACTATTACGGATCTAATGAAACTGGTTTCGTCGAAATTCGAGACAGTGACTCGGAAGGCTAATTTTATATGTTAATTAAAACGAATTATTATAAAAACTAGTTCATTCACTTTTAATTCAAATTTAAAAGTTTACAATCTTCATCCTTATTTAAATAAAATTTAAATAAACTTTTATAATCATTTTCATTTATAATAAATTTAGGATTCAATTATTCAAATAATTCTAATTTTAAATTCAATAATTAATTATCAATTAAATGCTATATTTTGAAACCCAAGTTCTTGAATTTATAAAATTAACTTGTCAATATTTAAAATCAATTAAATATTCTAAATTCCAGTGATTGAAATTCTAGGTCGTTGCATGATAGTTTCTATTTCAGTGGCCTTTCTTATGACAATGGTGATTTCTATCTATTTCATCGTTCTTCTTATATTTCTTACCTTCTCACTTTCGCTTATTCAGAATTTAAAGATGATATCCTACCCTTAACATCAAGCATGACTCCTCTTGATTATAACTTGGCTACCCTCAACATATTAAGGAGCTACATGGAATGCACATTCAATTGATTCATATCATAACTCAATATGAACGGTACATACGGAGGGTACGTGAACCACGAATCAAGTTTACTTGCAACACATTGCTTATTGTCACATCCAATTGTGAAAGCCTATCAATATAACCCTTCATCATAAGGACATAATCGTCCACTTTTTGTCCCTTTTTTTGTTTTGGTGTTGAATAATTTTTTTGTAATCTTTTACCTTACGGAACGTGATTTCTTACCCAATAGTGCTTTCAATTTATTGAATATCTAATGGACAGACGTGGTTTAATGCTGCCTTGACAATGGCTTGTCTAATATAGGCAATATTAAAATCTGGGTGATTTCTAGGTGAGAAACCCACTTATTATATGCAATACATAGTTAAGGGTTTGTGTTATCAATGAGTCTTATCGTATGAGTAAAAGTAATAGATAACCAAAGATGCTCATATTTTAACACTACCTTTATCGCTTTTAGCCAACCGACATAGTTTTTTGGTCCAGTTAGTTTGTCGCTTTCGTTAAATAGTCTTGGAGTTGACATTTTCTGCAAGTTTCAATTGGTAAATTATTAAGGTATTATCGTAGTAGATGTTCTTCTAATATTGTTCAGGTTAATCTATTAGTTTCATCTTACTAATAAGCTCCCATTAGTCTTTTACATTTTACCGAGCCTTAAGTCAAAAATATAAGTCATTTGACATAATTAATAGGTATTTGGAATCGTCTGTCTGAAAATTCTAACCTTGAGTTTCTCAACAAGTCATAGCTCCACATATGACAAATAACACCTTATTGGTTGTATCATATAAAATCCCACCCGTGGTATACTTTGTCCTAAATTCACTTTGACCTTGAGTTTGCTCAATGAATCAAAATGAAATTATCCACTTGTACCTACCATATCCCGATGGCCTAAGTATAGTATATGTACCTTGATTTTTCTCAGTAAATACATATAGTTATCTTACCTTGTCTATTCAATATATCAATAATACTATAAATAATATCCCTAGCTTGAGTTTGCTCAGCTAAGGAGTATGCAAGTAATTTACATACACACACACACACACACAGATATATATATGGCAATGACGACTGCTCCTAATGGAGACAGTAACCCTAATGGCGAAAATTCCATAACCAAAGATGAAGACGATACCGGTTGGTAAAAGGTAATTTATAAAACAGGGTAAGCGTCTAATTGGGGAGAATATGCAGAGGAGAGAGGAAACCAATCAGTGAGCTTTATCAGTGGGTTCTAGATCTAAAAAAGTTGAATTCAAAGAAGGGAAGAGAACCTGGGCGGATGCTATCGCAGGCAACACGTGTATAGAAGGTGGGGTTAATAATTTCGTACCCCTTGAAGATGCAGAGGGTTCCTTTGTGGATCTGGATGAAGAGGTTTTTTCCATAGCTAAAAGTATATGGGGATCATCTATTTACATATATGTTATAGGAAAAAACCTTACTATGTACATCTCAATGCTTACATTAAAAGAGAATGGAAACCAACAGGTAAATAGGATGTCTTCCCTAGGGAAAATGGATTTTATTTAATTAAATTCAATAACGAATTGGATTGCAAAATGTGCTAGAAGGAGGTCTATGGTTCATTGATAGAAACCTTATTTTCATCAAGAAGTGGGAACCTAATCTACGACTAGAGAGAGATATGCTAGAAACTCATCCAGTTTGGGTCAAACTTACGGATCTCGACCTATCCTTATGGAATGCTCGTGGCATCAGTAAAATTGCAAGCCTCATTGGTACACCCTTGGCCATGGATGATTATACTAGACATGTTAAAAGACTGAAATATGCTAGAGTTCTAGTAGAAATCAAAGCTAGTGACACAATCAAAAATCAAGTCTGTGTTAAAGATAGAAGTGGAAATATTTACATCCAGGATGTGGAATATGATCACATTCTTCATGTTTGTACTAAATGCAAGTGTTTTGGGCACTCTACAGATCAGTGTGAAAATGTTATAGGTCCCATTAAACAGGCGTGGAGACAAAAACATACATTAGAGATTACTCAAACCGGGCCTACACAAAATATACAACAAAAAGAGGCACAAAATGAGTCTACTGAAGCAAGTCTTATACACATAGAACAACTAACCAAAGCGGTTAGCTGCCAAATTCTTGAGGAAACACCTGATGCTCTGGAAGAGGTAGTAAAGGAAAATGCTCCATCACTGGATAACACTGGTGAAAATACAACTGTCCATAACTCAGCTAGGAATTCATCAGTGAAAATGCCAGTCACAATAGATGAAATATATGAAATAAATAAAGTTGTACTGGGATTCAGACACAGATATTGAGGAAAACACCCCTAATAAGTTTACAAAGAACAACATGGACTACATTAAACAATTTCTAAATCCAGAGGCTAAAAGTAAGACAAAAGCAAATCGTGAGGTCTCTCCTATGAAACTGAGGAGTAGATCCTCAAACTCAAAATGTCAATAATAAGCTAGAACGTAAGGGGTCTAAATAATGATATTAGGCGTTTAGACCTCTTAAATTTGAGGAGAACCTTTTCTCCTTCTATTATCAGTATTCTAGAAAATAAATTCAGTAATGAAAATTTAACTTTTTTTACTGATTCTTTGGGAGATAATTGGAACTTCATACATAATAATGATGTGGGAGGAAAATGCCGCATTCTTTTATTATGGTATAAGTCAACCTGGTCCATCGGCCTACAGAGGAAAGATGACCAACAAATAATTGTGGATGCTACACACATAGGTGGTCTGAAATAGACTCTGACTTGTGTAAATGCTAGCAATTTGGCCTCACAAAAAACTCAATTATGGCAATCTATCAAAGACATAAGCAAAACAACTAATAACCCTTGGATAGTGCTAGGGGATTTCAACTCAATGCTCAGAGTGGAGAAGAAAAAAGGAGGAATTACCATGAAAGTTTCCCAGGTAGAGGAATTCAATAATTGTATAATAAAGGCAGGACTGCTTGAACCTGTCTACCCTGGCCTGAAATATACATGGAGATGTGGTGAAATAAAATGATATCATGCAGATTAGACGGAATGCTTATAAATGTGAAATGCATTACTTTGTTCTCTAACTTTAGAATTAACACTCTCCCTCCTTCTAATAGCGATCATAGTCCTATACTTGTTGACTTAGTGGACAAAGGAATGGTTGGCAAAGGAAAACCATTCAGGTATAGTAACCACTGGCGTGAAATAGAGGGTTACAAAGAAGCCGTTAATTTCAGTAATCTACCAAAGGTTGAAGGCTCTCAATGTTATAAATTAATACAAACTACCAAAAAAATAAAACAAGACATAAAAAACTGGAACAGAGGTAGGCCCAAGGAGGGAGATCAAATTGCAATGTTGCAAGGAAAATGTGATGAATTCCTAATTATGATAGACAATGGTGCTGATGATGACAATACATGGAGAAACTATTATCAAAGCCAAAATGATTTAAAAGAAGCCCTCAGACTGAAAGCTACTGAACTCAGACCAAAAGCAAAGGAGAAATGGTTTACTGAAGGAGATGATTGCACTAAATTCTTCTATGCTAAAATGGCAATTCGCAGCAATAAGAATAACATCATTCAAAACATCAGTCAGGAAGGAAACTTTATAATCAATGTAGTAGACTTTGAAGAGCAAGCAATTAAATACTATAATGAAATGTTTAATGGTGAAGTTTGTGATAACTTACCAAGCATTCATTGCAGGAGGCTGATAAATACCAAAGGAAGAAGGATGTTGTCCAGAACAATTATTGAAACTGAAATCCTAAATGCTCTGAATGCCATCCACATTGACTCTAGTCCTAGACCCGACGGACTCAGTTCCAAGTTCTACACTCTCCACTGGAGTGACCTGAAATATCATATTTTATCAGCAATGCAAGAAATATTTCAAACTGGAAAGTTTGTCAAAGAAATCAATCATACTCTCATCTGTCTAATTCCTAAAAAAGTTAATTCTTCAAAAATTGAGGATTACCGGCCTATTGCATGTTGCAATGTGATATATAAAATCCTAAGCAAGATTCTTTGCAACGGAATGAAGATGATATTACCTGATCTCATTTTCGAATGCCAAAGTGCCTTCATTAAAGGTAGAAGTATTTCTCAAAATTCGCTTATGGCACATGAGTTGGTTAGGAATTTCAATAAACCGGGTTCAGATAAATTTTGTCTAAAGGTTGATCCCCACAAAGCGTATGATAAAATTAATAGACAATTTATTATTCATATGCTCATTGCTATGGGATTCCCTTCAAAATTTGTGAGCCATATAAAAGAATGTATAACTACACCTACCTTCTCTATTCTGATTAATGGTATACCAAAAGGTTTCATAGGGTCCAATAGAGGCATTCAGCAGGGTGACCCTCTATCCCCCTACTTGTTTGCAATCGCCATGGAATACTTTTCGCTACAAATGGAGTTGGCTACTCATCACAAGCTTATTCATACTATTTTTAACTTCCAGCCTATTGTGAGTCACTTAATCTATGCAGATGACTTGCTCATATGTATAAAATCTAGCAATGAATCAGCATCAGCAATTAAAGACATTTTCATTAACTTAGAAAAATACACTGGGCTAAAACTGAATGAACAGAAAACCAAATGCTACTTTAACAAAACTTGCAATAGGAGAGCAGAGGTGTTGGATATCTTGAATGTTAAGGAGGGCAACCTTCCAGTCAAATACATAGGGGTTCCATTATCTTCTAATAAAATCACAGACAAATAATGTGCAGTTCTCATTTTCTCCATCAGGGATAGACTGTAGGGTTGGAGCTCCAAACTGCTGTCTCTTGTAGGCCGTGTAGAAGTGCACACTGTTATTCATTCTAAAGTTAACTTCTGGTTGCAAACTTTTCAACTTCCTAATGCTTTTATCCAAAAAATTGAATAAGTTAGTGCGAATTTCATTTGGAAAGGTGGTCTACACAAGATCAAATATGATTAATTATGCAAGCCTAAAGATGAAGTAGGTGTAGGACTTAGAAGACTAAAAGATATGAGAACAGTGCACACCCTTTAACAAGCTTGAATAATTATCAATGGAAAAGGTCTTTGGGGAAAATGGATGAGAGGGAAACTTCTGGCAAATGGCCATAGATAATAATGCTTCAGCAAACTAGAAAGCAATCATGAAAGTCAGACACATCTTAGCTTCCCTTTATACTCGTGAAATAGCAAATGGAAGAGAAACCGACCTATGGAGAGATCCTTGGATGCAAGGAGAATCATTGATTGACATCTTGGGATTACAGACTTTTTCTGACTTTGGATGCCCGAACAAAAGAGTTCAAGAGGTGATAAATAATAATATGTGGAATTGCTCTTCATTACCAATAACCCACGACAGAAAAGAAGAGATCCACTATATGCCAATCTATAATGGCAGAGAAAAAGACATATGGGTTTGGAAGCCTATAGGCAATGAATTCACTTCTAAAGCTACTTGGAACGAAATCAGGGAAAAAGAAAATAAAATTGCATGGAGTAAAATCATTTGGGACCATGTCAATAATCCGAAAATGGCATTCACTGCCTACAAAGCGATAATGCGAAGATTAGCAACGAAAGATAGATCATCGAAATGGGGCTTAATAAATGATACTTTCTGTATTTTATGTAATCAAGAGATAGAAATGCATGACCACCTATTCTTCGAATGTGCTTTCTCTATATCGGTGTGGAATTCGTGCAACAATTTCCTAAATCTAACACCGCACTCAATTAAACTTGAAGAACAGAGCAATTACCTGACTTTGCAGGACAATGGAAAAGACATAAAAACCAAACTGCAAAAAATCCCTATAACTTTAGTTGTGTGGAACATTTGGAATAAGAGGTATTGAAGAGTGTTCCAAAGCAAACAAAGAAATCATACAGAACTTAGCAAGATAGCAATTGGAGACATGCGATTAACGTTGAAAAAAATCAAGAACAATCAACTTACCGGGTGGGAACAAGTCTTAATTCATACTAAAGAAGTGGATCGGACTCTTCCATTGTCAGGAATCCAAGATACAAGTCGCCAGAACAGGCCGCCATGATCTACGAGCTGAAGGTTGAAAGAAGAAGTATGCGTTGTCTAATTTGGAAAGGATCCAGTTGTATTAACTTATCTATATGTTGTACTGGTCCTTTTTTGGGATATCATTTTGGGCTGAAATGCCTTAATAAAAGTTTAATTTTCAATATATATATATATATATATATATATATATATATATGTATGTATGTATATACATATGGAAAAGGATAACATTGTATCGAATATTCATAATATTCAATATATTACATTGAGTAATATTAAGTTATGAACTAAGGTATTTCTTATGAAATACCCACTAATTCAAGAGTCGGGCACATAAAAAATAGTGGTATATGTAAGTGACTCCCTACCCCAAGATCCACATTAACAAAGAGAATTAGTTAGTAATTCTATTTGCTAATGCGCATAATAGAGCTGGTTTAGGGCGACCATCATAGTCTATGATTAGATAAGAGCTAAGTATGTCGTTATTTGCACTTTTTTCCCATTTCATCTCGAGTATTCGACATACTTAATTCCTATCTAATACACTACTATGGTGGCTACGAAATCGATTCAGAAACAAAATATTATAACTACGACAATCATAAGTCATAGAATAATAACATAGAAATGATATACATATACATACATCAAATATCATACAACATGTCACAAGTGACATGCGACCACAATATATACACACACATATATTCCCCACAAAAGAATATACATCATAAGTTCCCAACAAATGGACTACAACACAAAAACTATGCTATATCCAAAGACGATGGTGGAGTCCAAATGGCAAAGAAAGCTAGGACTCCAACTACCTAACTTGCAACTCGGTCTTACCTGAGTAATAAATACAAGGGTCAAGCTAGCTATAACTTGATATTAGTATAAGATAAGTGGAATATAACTACATAAGGGAACTCTTCCTTTTGTTATGAAGGAATGATATACAAGTATAGCTCAAACGCAATGCCATGGAATAGATTCATTAAGGGTTATCGCATGAATAGGTTTAGTTCAACATAAGAAATCCATACATAAAGGCATTCAATATAAATGCAAGTAACTATTCAAAAGCTATAAGAGAAACTCATTAAAATTTCCAATATGAATCTCATGGAACTAAAAATAGAGTTCAAATCTCATGAAAAGGAAATCATCCTATATAACATCTCATGTAGCACTAGGCTATCGATGCAACAAAATCTCAAAACTATGAAATCGTATAAAACTCAAAAAACCCGGATCGGCCAGATCCCCGTTTGCAAAGCCGAAGCAATGTTGCACGTGCTAAACTCTTGCCATGTGATATTTATAATTTAGGTACCTAACTCGTGGATCTGAAGGTCATACTCGTGGTGACCGAAGTCATATAACTCACGGTGACCAAGTCACATACTCAGATGACCCGAAGGTCTATAACACTGGCATAATCATGGATGTGTCACAACTCTCAAAAAGGAACCCGAAAGTGTTAACATGCGTCCCATACCACATGATCGCACTAAACGGTTTACTAACCGATAGTTAACTCCACATTATCAAAATAAAATCTCAAATCTCATAATACTCATATATCAATCCTCGTATCATCGACAAGTGCAAATAAATCTCATAATGGTTTCTCATAAACCATAATTCTTGAAAAGGGAAATCTCATATCAACACTAGCCTCATTTCTTCGGCGGGTAAAACAACATATATAAGTGGTTCTCATCAAATATTACTCCTATGAAAGGAGATCTCGAACCTCTCAACTCACCAATATTGGCTAACTCAGATAATTCCTATAGTAGGAATTATAAATTTCAATTATCAGCCCAAAACAAAATACTCAAGAGGCTTCTACCACACAAGTCCGGAATTAACCAAAAAAGTAAGCTCACGTGTTCTATTCCATGTGTTTTACTAAATCGTTTAATTCTATTTCTGATACGCCCAAAAAATTTAATAATAATATATTATTTATAAAATAATTTATTTGAGAAAACAAAATTTTAAAATTATATTTTAAAATCATTTTGAAGGCATTTTATTGGAAAATTCACCTTATTCTAGGAAATAATTATATTTAAAATACTTTAAAATAATTAACAATAATTTAAAAATAATTTGGAAATATTTTATATTAATGATTTCAAAAGCCAAGTTACTTAGAAATTTTCCAGAAATTTATTTGAAAGAAATCGTGTATTAAAATGAGAAAAACGTTGAAAATACATCCAACCGATATTCAAATTCAAATCGAATTTAAATATAATTTTTTTTTGAATTTCAAATTCCTCCAAAACTTAGCTAATCCATTGAAGGACATCATAACCCATAATCATCATCAAAATCATCTCAAAATTTGCATCAAAACAAGCAACAAGACCATCACAACTTCAAGGCAAATACTTCAAAAAAAGCTACAAAGGCATAGGAACACACGACCACAAATGCACGCACCTTGGCCAGCCAAGGTTCGACCCAGCCAAGAGGCCAGGTCGACTAGGTTGTTCATGGGTGTTTTTTGCTCCGTTCTCGACCTTGTTCAGCAGATTAGCATAGCAAATGATCAAGTTTTGCAGCGAACATGGGCATGCATAGAGTTTGACAACTAAACTACAATATGGAAAAGATACGGCAGTAATTTGACTAAAAATCGAAGAGATATTGGTGCTCAAAGTAGCAACCAAAAATCAAAAAAATAAGAAACAACTAACAGATAGAATTTCAATTACAGTAAACGAATTAGCTAAAATTTTCGTAGGAAATTCATTTTTCCAATTAGCAATTTGTGAGCTTGAACACCTTGATGATTTAGCAGCAATTTATGTTGCAAGTGGCTAAATTTGATGAATATAGAAGCTCTAGGAACCCGTAGAAGCTTGAAAATAGAAATGCAAACAAATAAAAAAATTACAAATAATTCATATTTTAATTCAAAGATTTTTGATGAAAGCTTTTGGTATTGGACGGAGATTACCTTGTATGTGGATTTCTTCTTTAATTTGCAAGAAATTTGGAGTGGGAATTGATTTTAGAGGAAGGCATCCATTATTTTTCTCTTTTTGCTTTATTGTATGTTTTTGTTTCTTAGAGAAGGAAGAAATGAAACTTAAGTACAGCTACTTATACAAGCTAGAAGCCTCTACAGAATAGGCTAATGTATCCCATGTCTGCCCAATTAAGCCCAAGAGCAAAATTACTTAGTGAAATAAAATGCTATGTACATGCTTACTCTTATTTACACTAAATGCATATAATACTATATTTTCTTGCCAAATAAATGTAAACAACTACTTGTATTGAAATAAAATAGTTATTATAACAAGATAAAATTTATTTTAATAAAAAAAAAATTTAACATTAAAACCACACACAATATTTTACAATTTACTATTTTAGTGTAAATATATCATTTTTTTCATAACAAGCTTAAATTACTTTCTTGCCAAATAAATTGCATTAAACCATTCTAACACTTTTTAATCATCAAAATAATATTTTTATACAATATTTCATCTTTTATTTTAGCAAAACACATATTTTCTTCATATTTTCCCTTTATTTTCATCAATTTATATATATTTCAACAATTAAATATTGAAATACATCTCTTGGTTAATTTATTAACTCAAATTACCAAAATTTCCAATAATTTCCAATTTATTAACCAAAACTCAATCCAATTAAATTCCAAGGTCAAACTTTAACTTCAAACACATTGTTTATTTGAAATAAAAAATTAAAATCAAATTTGTCCTCTCTATTTCATTTTATTCTCAATATTAAATTATAACTATCATTATAATAATATCATAGGTAATCACCAATACCAGGGTTGTTACAGACTCCCCCTATAAAAATTGCGTCCTCGTAATTTCTAGGGGAAATTTATATTCAATACTATTTCATTTTATCAAACAAAAGGAGATTAGATAACTTAAAGTGGAAAATTATAACCTTCGGAGTGGGAAGATGAGAAATCAGGATACGATCGCTCGATGAATTCTCTGGTTTCCCAAGTGCAGTCATTGGGATTATCGGGCCATTGAATCTTCATGAGCGAAACACTCTTGTTTCTAAGACGTCTAGTCTCCTAAGCAACAACTCCCATAGGGTGCTGCGCAAAAGATAGATCAAGAGAGACTTCCAGCTTCTTTAAAGCATGAGAATCAAGCATAGAATCAGAGTCTCATAGACATTTCCTCAATTGAGAGACGTGGAATACGTCGTAAGCTCCAGAAAACTGCTCGGCAAGAGCTACACGATATGCAACAGGATCGATACACTCTATAATAGGAAATGGCCCAACATAGCATGGAGCCAATTTCCCTGTCTGGCTGAACCGTACCAATCCCTTCATAGGAGAAGCTCGAATATAGATAAGATCACCCACTAAGAACTCAAGAGGCCTTCTATGGTTGTCCGCGTAGAATTTCTATCGACTCTGAGCCTCTTTCATTCCCTCTCGAATTAGCTGAATCTTCTCAGATGATTCTCTAATAGACTCGGGGCTTAGAGAATGTTTTCCCCTCAACTCGAGCCAACAAGACAATGAATGACACGGCCTTCCATATAAGGCTTCGAAAGGAGTCATGCCTATTGAAATTTGGTAGCTATTATTATAAGCAAACTCAACAAGAGGAAGATCATCCTCCTATCAACCACTAAAATCCAAGATACAAGCTTGACGCAGATATTCCAAGATACGATTCACCCATTCAGTGTGTCCATCAGGCAGTGGGTGATAAGCTGTGCTAAGATGAAGCTTTGTGCCCAAAGCTTGCTGGAGACTATGCTAGAAGTGACTTGTGAAAAGAGGATCATGATCACACACAATAGATGAAGGAACACCGTTTAATCGCATGATCTCCTTAATATACAGCTTTGATAAGAGAGTTGTCATCCTTTTAGACTTAATAGGAATGAAATGTGCGGACTTGGTGAAACGGTCCAAAACAGCCCAAATACTGCTATGGCCTGACCTCGAGCGAGGTAAGACTTCGATAAAATCCATAGAAGCTTGGTCTTACTTCCATAATGGAACCTCTAAAGACTAAAGAAGACCATTGAATCGCTGATGCTCGGTCTTAATAAGCTGACCAGTCATGCAATTGCTTAAATAACTTGCTTTATCTCGCTTCATGACTTTCCAGTAATAGAGACGACGCATATCAGCATACATCTTGCTTCTTCCAGGATGGATAGTATACTTAGAACAGTGACACTCATTGAGAATGTCCAGCCTAAGTTCTGGAATAGAAGGTACGATCGGATGGTTCTTCTTTCGAAGACATCCATGAATATCAATCCTTAAATCCCTCATCTCAATATCATCTTAGGATTCAGACATGCACTTCTGAATAAGAGCGGATATATCGGAGTCTTGCCGTTGTGCCTCGACAATCTGATCAAGAAAGGTATGACGAGCTTTCATGCTATATAATAGAATAGGAGAGTTCGATGCCGAAGCATGATTACGAATATCACACATGGAAAGTGTAACCCCCACCATTTTGGACGGTTCATATCAACAATAAATCACACATATCAGACTCAAACCATTCAAAAGGGAGGATTGTTAATGGGGTAAATTAAAAAAATAAAAAACAAAACACAGAATCTCGCAGCGGGACGACAAAATATAGTAATCAAATAAACAGTTCATGAAGTTGTTTTACAAATAACATTTGATTACATTTTTACAATTCAAATCAGAGTTATACATACATCATAAATAAATAAATAAATAACACAGCGGAAAATAGAATGCAGTGGAATGATAAATAGCAATAATATACTGAATCTTCGTCCTCTAGAAAATAGTCTTCAATACATTGAAAAGCTCAGGCTGACTCGCACGTAATGAAAAGACAAACATTCAAGTCAGAACTAAAAGATCTTATGTAAGTCAAATCAAAATAAATAAAATAGAAATATTAGTTCAATGGTTTCATAAATGTTACTGGATTTTCATCTCCTATCAAGTGTACAACTTGAATATAATTATTTAAAGGGTTTCCAATAATTCGAAATATCAATCTTAATCATCTAATTAAAACATATCTGAAGTTTAAATTAACTTAAACCCCTCAAATATTTCAATTCCAAATAAAAGTCCAAATTCAAGAAATTATATAGGTATATGTAATTTCAACCAGTATCAAAAATTAACATTTGCAAAAGAATGAAAATCGCTCGGGTTTATCATTTCAACCCATAACAATTTTCCCTTAATCTATAAGATCGTTTGGGTATGTATCATTTCAACTCATAGGGAGAACAGAGATATAGACATAAATAACATTTAATCGTCTAAAATGTTAACCAATAACATCCATCCAATCACCCAAGTATCAACAATTGAACTTACAATACAATCATCATTTAAATCAACTAATAACAACCAATAATTTGCTAGGTATCATTAATAGGTATTTAACAGGAAATTTAAATTTCAATATTAAATTATATGGAAATTAAATTCAATAAAAGTAAGATTTAACTTGAAGACAATTCAAAATATACTAAACAATAACCAATCAATTTGTGATCACATTATAAATTCAATTTAACTAACATAAGAAAATCTAGTAGTTGCGAATCTTCGCTCACCTTTAGTGGCTACGAAGATGATGATAAAAATGGAGCAATATGGAGATTCCTAGGAAAGATCCAAATGCAAAGCAAATCCAACAAATCTTAGACACGAACACGAATCAATAAACAAGTTTCAACTACTTCCAAATTCCAAACAACCTAAGATTCAAACTACGGACAAACCTGAAACTAGGTCACATTTAAGAAACTACTCGGACCTTAATACTACTGAATATGTAAAAGTGACTTACTAGAAAGTTGTTACAAATTCTTTTCTCTTCATTATCAAAAAAATAATCACTCAAAAATATTCTTTCTTGAGGAAGTTATGGTCAAAACAAACAGAGATGCTTTCTGAGTTGAAAATCTGAGTTCAAAAATACTTCGAAAAGATTTGAATTTTTGGCATAGCAAATTAAGGAATTTGAAGAACTGGTCTAAAACAAAGTTGAAGCCAGTGGAAAAATAAATGGTTTTTTTAAAGAATCATATAATTTGGTTCATTTATGAAGGAGATATGATTGATACAATATAAGGTATTTTCGGCCAGAACTTGACCCGAGAAAGGATTTGAAAAATGGAGTTTTGTATAGAAATATTCGGAATAGGAAGGATGGTTAAACAACAAATTGTTGCCGCTGATATTATACACGGTTTAAAAAAAGGAATTATTTGATTTGAAATAGTTTAGTGGAATATAGAAGATGTGGAAATAAGGGGAATATAGAGGAAAAAAGGGAAGGGAAAAAGAAGGGAAAAAGGAGAAAGAAGAGGAGAGGAAAGGTAGGGTTTGGCCATAGATTACTGTCGAGGGTTGTGGATGGTGATGGAGGTGGGTGGTGGCAAAAGGAGAGAGGTATGCTAGGGTTTTGAAGGAGGAAGGATGAAATTTGATTTGGAGATATAGGAGTTTTGGGGTTTGGATTTTTCTATAGATTTGAGCAAGAAGAAGAAAAAGAAGAGTATGTAGAAAGTTTCTCAAATGAGGAATTTCTGTACGTGCTTGTTTTTAGGCAGATAGGAAATAGAAGGTCAATGGGTAGGAAAAGGAAGGGTCCAAAGTCTCTTAGGGTTTCTAGAGTCTTTGGTTTACTAAGAAGCCCATTAGTCTAAAACAAACCCAATAAGACTTAGCCAAAAAACACAATTATACTTCAAATAAAAGAATAAGTTGCAGGTTAATTAATAATTAGGAAATGAAGGTAGAGAGTCAAAACTAAATGTCATGTTTATTGTGAAAGCTTCAGGCATTGCTAATGCATAAAGAAATGTACGTAGGAATGGAAAAGTTTGCAAACCAAAGGAAAGTGGAATTTTGTGTACATGAAGCACTACAAGAAAATTAGCTTTTGGTTGCATTAATTAGTGGTGTGTGACACCTAAGTGCAACTAAAAATACATTACCCTATATTATTAATGCAACAAAAGTTGCCGCCATCCCGCCTAACTAAAAAAAACTTCAGGAAACTTTTCATTTTTATTGTCACGTTTCCCTTCATCTTCTTTACTTCGAAAATTTTGTTCTTCCGTTTTCCTTTCGCTCCAACAAAATCCACCTCCCCCTCTAGCAGAATCCACCTCGCTTCATTATCATCGTTGTAGGAGCCCTCCTTCATTCTACTCCGCTCAACATCGTCGCGTAGCCGTTCAGTCAACGTGTTCTCCTCGCGGTACCCTTATCAGGTATATTTAGGTATGAATTTCGTAAACCGATTTTGTGATTCTATATGGGTTTTATATTATTCTATATGCATATTCTATTCGAATTTTTGTATAAATCCCAATTGGAATAGTTGATTTACGCCTAATTGGAATAAACCCTAACTGGAATAGTTGATTTTATATGGTTTGTACAAGACAAGAGATTTTATATGGTTTGTCGACAGCTAAAGAGAGCAGTAAGCTACTTATTCAAATTTGGGATTAGGACCTTTGGCTGTAGAAATTGCTTTATACAAATGGTAACATAAAGAATAGGCATAAGTGCATGGGAGATGATTGTTGAAGTGTATTCTGAGTTTGAGGGTTGTGCATATAAGTAGGACTTTTTTTCCTTTTCTTTGAGGGTTTTTTGAATGATTTGTTGGATGGAACAAGGGAAAAATATGTTTCTTGGTTTATAAAAAGAAAAGATTATAATTTGTGCTCAAAAGCCTTTCTGAATTTACATTGTTAGAAGTATGTTTTTCTTATGTTCAATTATACTTTTATTTCCAATGTTCAAGTCCATTGTGATAAATTTGATGTATTATATTGATCTCTAATGGAACATGTGGTTTTGCTGTTACTTTAGTGTTTAAGACAGAATCATTTCTACTGATAAATTTGCATCAAACTCTTTTGAAGATTCATGAAATTAATAGATTTTTCGCAAATAAATTTCAGTTTTTTCTAGTTATAAGGTTGCTCCATAGAAATTTTAAATATTTTAAATATATATATACTTCTTTATTAATTTATTAACCAACTTTTTTGTACTCTAATATTTATAGGCCACAATTGGTAGTTGTAGCAATCCAAATTTTATCTTAGCATATGTTCTTCGTTTGCTTTGAATAAAATTCGTTGATGCATCAGTTTCATACCTTATCTTAATTACATGAACTACGGTTATACATATCTGTTTTGTTTCTAAGTTATTTCCTACTGCATTATCAAATAGGTTATTTTGATTTGTCGTTAACCCAAATTAAGTTGATTTAGTTGAGTTTCTTGAATTGCTGACTTAGTTAAGATACTTTAACTGTTGTGGTTGCTCACATTTCTGGAATAAGAGATCTCTAGTCCAGTAATAAGAGTTTTCTTGTTGCCAAAGAGTGGATAAAGGTTAACTTTCAACAATTTGAAATTTTCATAGCAAAGAAGAGAAGTTAATTGACTACCTTTCTGCCTACTAACCTTCCTATATTGATTGCTTGAGTATAACTTTTTCCAAGAAACATGATTAATAAATTGATAACTAACTGATTACACCTGATATTCACATATTCAAGCAAATGCATGTGTCATTAAGCATTGTGATGTTGCATTCTCCTTATTTTTCAGCTATTTACAACTTGTAACAACTGTATTTGCAACTAATGTTGTGTGCTTGTTGTTTCTTAAGCTTGTTTCCCGTTAATCGATAATAGGTGTAGCTAAGAAGTCATTTTCTCTAAGCTGCTCGCTAATGTTTTCTTATTAAACTAGCAGCAAATATCTTCCTAATAAATATTTGTAATCATATTTATCTGTTTTGTGTTATTGTTGAATCTAATACTGTGTTATTGTTATCTAGAGAACTATGGACTGATGGTATTCTGTCTATTTCGTATAGTTTTTTTGAATAAATTCCTTAGAAAAAATGTTTGTAGATTATCTTTCATTTTTATTTTATGTAGACCTTAGAAAAGGTTGGAAATTTGTAAGGGTGGACATTTTTAAGGGTGGTTCAGTTGTCAGAGATGAAAGGGAGGGTCACAGTGTTGGTGGTAGCGATTGGGGGAATGGTGTGGTGGTGACTGCAGCAGTAAGCAAGCAGTAAGGTTTTGGCTTAAAAATCAATGGTGTGCTGATCGAGGGTGGTCAATGGGATGGTTATGGACAAAGCAAGATGGTATGTGATAGAGTCAGTGGATTGGCAGCAAGTGTTGAAATGTTTTAATTGGTGGTAGTTTAACAAGGGTAGTGTGCAGTGGCAACATAGCAGTCGCGAGGGGTAGCAAGCTGACTAGTGGCAGGTTGAAGTTGTGGTGGCTGGAGATGTGGCACAGTTTTGTCAAAAAATGGTGGTGGAATGTTTATGTGTGAAAACGTGGTGAGGTAAAGTCAGTGGTAGTGGTAGGGGATTTGCTGTGAAATGACAGTAATGTTGATGAAGGAAGGTGAATTGAAGTCAGTGGTTGTGAAGTGAATGTATGCCATAATATTGAAGTGGCGAAGAGGTGATTTTGTGGTGGACAGTGTGGGTATGTCGATGTAGAAGGACGATATTAAAGTAGTGCACAGTTTTGATGTGGGGATGTTGTAGGATGGTATGGTTGATAGTGGTTTCTAATGGATATATTTTCCGATGTTGTATGGAGGAGGTATTGTTGAACTTGATATGTTGATGAGTTGTGACAGCAATGCGATGGGGTTGATGGATGTTGGATGAAGTCAAGAATGACTTGTATGTCGATTGCAGCGGTATTGGAGTGTATTAATCAACCACTTCTCCTTTTCTTCTAGTTGCACAAATCTTGTACTTAAGGCAATGAACCAAAACTTGAAAGGAAATAAGACTAATTTGTTAAGAATGTTGCCAATGAATTAAGTTTTAGTTTTTGGGCTCTCATTAGGTAGATATCATTTTAATAATATTTGTTAAGAATGTTGTAAAAGTTTGGGTAAACTTCATAAGAGTTCCAAATGTAGTGCTATGGAGACCTACATCGGAGTTGACATGCATGGAAGATGCTTTTGGTACCACCATAGCTTAGCCGATCTCAAAAGTCATTGGGGAAACAAAATAAAAGGTGTGATTGATCATATATGAAAAGTTATTATTTTAATAGTTAGCCTCCTACTTTTTGCAAAGTTGTTGATCTATAAAAGGTGTGATTTCTAATATATTTATGTTGGAAAAATATTCATGTGTGAGTTGATTGCTTAGTAGTGTTGTATACATAAAACAGTACAAATCCAGGAATAATTTATCGTATGTTTCATCCAGGAACTCTACTGAATATCATATATTTGATTGATAATATCTGCCTAAAATCGACTGTTTAATGCTCTATCGGCAGGTTGTTTCAAAGTTCAACCATAGCAAAGAAAAAAAACATATTTACCGCAATTTTTTAGTAATTTCAATTACACACATAATGATAATAAATTAAATAAAAAATTATTTTCTTTACTAGGAATAAAAAGTAAAAATATTGAAGATAATGTGCAACGATGTCGAGCAAGTACTGATATAAGATATCTGCAATACAAGGAAAATTCGAATTACATTGGTGAAATATCAGAATTATAGTTATAGTCTTTACTATGTAATAATAACCTATAGATATGTGATATTCTAAATACCAAGATGAAACGGTAATTTAGTAAATTATTTATGAAGAAAATAACCATTTGAAAAGACCAATCTAAAATTTAGCCAATAGACGAAAACAAAATTAGCATACATGCTTTTATATTTGGAGCCATCCATCGTTTAGAATAATTGAATATGGGGTGTTTAAATTTTCCATATCAATATTTTTTAATAATTGCATATATTGATGATATAAATGGTATTTTATTAATTTTTCAGAAAAGTGAACTGTGATTTCAAACAGAAATTTTAGTAAATCTCGGGAAAATTTTAGTAAATCCTGAATTTTTGTTGCCATTTGATTGATGAAACTCTGATTTTTAGTTGTTAAATTTTCTAGTGAAGAATCAGTGCGTTTTGAATCAGTTTTAGCATCTTCAACTGGGACAAATTCACATGTGTTTGATGTTTGTACTTTTTCAGGATGATCTAAAACATAATTTAATAGCCTGAAATATGATTTGGTTACTTGAAATAGAAATTGATTGCCGTGTTGTTTCAAAATTTAGTGATCCTAAAACATATAGTTTCTGTGTTTATAAATTTTGATATATAGCCGTTGTGTTTATAAAGCCTAACATATATGGTTGCTGTGTTTTATAAATACTGAAACATATGGCAGCCATGTGCCTGTGTAAGTAAATAGTATGTGTGTGTCTTCAGGTGTGTGTACAAAGTGAATGTTCTGGCATATACCTTTTTGCAGAAATGTGTCTTCAGGTGTGTGTCTCCAGGTACAAAGTGTGTCTTCAGGTGTGTGTCTTCAGGTACAAAGTGTGTCTTCAGGTGTATGTCTTCAGATACAAAGTATACAAAGTGTGTCTTCAGGTACAAAGTGTACAAAGTGTGTCTTCAGGTACAAAGTGTGTCTTCGGGTACAAAGTGTACAAAATTCTTCAGGTGTGTGTCTTCAGGTGTGTAAGTAACTATTTTGGACTTGCACTTAGTTAAGTCTGGTCCTTTTTGCAGTGGTTGTACATTTCTAATAGGGTAACTAAGAACACTAGAAATTATGGTCATACCTTTTTTATTCCAATATTCAAGTTTTATATCCTCATTGTTGATTATTACTTGTCTACAGGTGGATGAACTTCTTCGAAGAAATTATCAGTTGCTTATGGTATTTTCTTAGCTAGTTGTTTATGGCATTTTCTTAGAAAGACATCTATGTATGGATTTTACGGTAGTTCAGTTGTTTATTTAATTTTGTTTATGGTATTTCAGTGGTATAAATTTCTCTACGTATGGATTTTATGTTAACTTTTATCTTGAAACTACTGTATTTATGTACAAGTTGTGTGACTATGTATGGTTATGTACTACTTCTGTATCAATGTATGGTAGTTCATTTGTTCATGTATTTTTTGTTTATTATTAAACTATTTATTATTACTGTTTAATATAAATTATGAATAAAGTGAATTGGAGAGTGAACGAGCTAGCTGAATGTGAGAAATAGACAAAGAAAAGCAAAAATATTTAGTGGCGTTTATCAAATGCTACGGAAAAAATACAATGGCAGAAAAAATGCAATAAAAAAATATTGCTGTGGTGAAATATACAGCCTTTAAAATGATCAATCTATAACAGCGTCTATTTAGTGGCGTTTATAAAATGGTACGAAAAAAATATGTTGAAAATAATCGCTGCCGAAAAATATGGTGGCAGAAAAAACGCAACGGAAAAAATATTATTGCGGTGAAATATATATTGGGGCATATAATAAATGCAGCTATAAGCTTTGGGTTTAAGTTGTAACCCAAACATCACTTTCGGTGGCGTTTCAACATGCTACAAAAAAAGATTTACGGTGGCCTTTTTTTGCCACCGCAATAAGGCACATTATAACGGCATTTACAAAAATGCAACCAAAATATTAGTTTTTTAGTTGCATGTCGTATGGCGGTGTTCTCTAAAATGCCATCATAAGTTATGGTTGCGTTTTTTGTGTGCTACCAAAAGTACTTTTTGGTGTAGTGAAAATGAGGTGGCAAGAATTAAATACAAACTAAAAGTCTAGGTTCAGCTATTAAACAGAGGGAGAAATGAACGGATTAAGTGTTAATAATGAGATAACTATTTTAAAACGTACATGCAACAATAAATAACAAAAGAAATGAAGGGACCATGTACATCGCACAACCGTTTTGAAATTCAATTGGTGAAATGTAACCAAATCAACTTCACTAACTCAAATAATATTCAAATTTGTATGCATTTAGTTTTTTTATCTATGCATAATAAATAAAATTACTTACCTTAAAAATGAAAATATTCAATTTGGTTTACCCAAAATGATCTTTTATTTCCGTTAAAACATTCTTTCCATTTAACACAAAAGGTGCGTTTCTTTTATTAAATCTATTAATTGCAATCAACGTTTTCTTCCCTTCTAAGTGATAATTGCAATTACTTGCAAAGTTAAATTTCAAAATAGACAACTAAAATGGATAAAAAATAGAATAATTGTTTCCTTTAGTCATTTAAACACCTTTATAAATTTTTTGTTTATACAGTATAGTAATAAATAACTTACTTAAATAAATTATTTTCTTACTCTTGTAATCCATTTGTATGCTAAAACACAGTTCAAATATACATATGTTTCTTCCTTTAAGTCAATTATTCTATTCTTTATTTTAATGAAATTAAACCTACATTCACAAACGAAACACTTATTTTATTTGATATTAATGTTCTTTTCATTAAATCAACTTTCCTTATATTTTCACAAAACATAAGCTACGTTTAATTACACATATTAATTTACAATTTCATGTACTCTCTACCATTAATTGAAATTATTCAATTACATTAATTACAATTGTTTACAAAGGTGAATTTAGAGTGGGCAAAATAAATGTAATGGGAAATAGAATAATTATTTCCTATCTAATACTAATTTCAACATGTTTGTACACTATTGGATACAAACAGGAATTTTATATTTCTTTCCAAATAATAGTTTCTCGTCTTTGCATTCAATCTTTATGCTACCAAACATTTCAAATAATAAAAGTATGATTTATTATTTAATAAAGAAACATTTATTATTCTTTATTAACATTTATTATTCCAATCAATTAGAAATTTACATTCAGAAAATTGTTAATTTCACTCAAACCAATGTAATTTAAAATACACACTATCATTTGTTATCATCCTTACATTATTGCAAACATGTTTCATCAATAAAATTTTACTTAAGCTCATAACTTGTATTAAAATTTAATTTGTATCAGTAAAATCTTAATTTTTTTATTCCAAATTTTTTTATTCAAAAACATTATTTAATTTAATATTTTTAAATTTTTAAAAATACTAGTCATTACATTCTCCCCCACTCAAAAATTTTCGTCCCCGAAAAGAAAAATGAAGGGATCCAAAAATCTATTATATTTTATTTAAAACAGTCAATTTATAAGCAATGAAAGCTACATGTTTAAGTTTGATAAAATTTGAAAATAACTCAAATTCTACAAAGATTTTCTAAGTCTTCAATTTTCAAAATCTCCTTTGCGCAGATACGTCTGACAAATAATGATATCAATAATTTCAATATATATATATATCATATTTCAATAATAAAACATCCCAAACCACGTGAAAACAATATAATATCGCTATAAAATCATAATACAAAAACGTACCTATTTACCGAGGAAACAAACTTTATTTACAAAATCAAGAGCAGTAGCTATTGCTTCTATAACCTGTATTTCACTTACATAATCCAAAGAGTTAAAATTATGTGAAAGAATAATGGTTCAACATCAATAGCACAAACAACATACAATATATCACAATCACATGCAAACAAAACAATACAACCATCATAGGCAACGAAGAATCCGTCACACATTCATAGCAACCAAAACTAATGGTTTGTTCAGGTTCAGAACTTCCAATCGTATAAGGGTGATAAATGAACTAATAAGTGTACCTTATGCTCAATAGCCTCAGATAATTACTTAATATATTATTTATGCAACCTCAAACAATTATAAGCGTTCTTTCCCAAACTTCCCATCAGCTAAACAATAAGAATTTTAAATTTACTTAAGTTTATTCTACTATTTTTTCTTGCATCATTTACCTTTCCATTCATATATTTTTGTAAAGATCAATCACTTACATAATTTGTTTTCCATTAAGGATTTAAGTCATTAATGAATCATTTCATAAAATATTACTTCGGCTCTTACTACCTTACCTAAGTTTATAACTTAACTCTGTTATAGAATACAAAATTAAGCTTTTGGTATTCGCCCTTGAAGAGAAAAGAAATATTTCAACATATCTAAAAATTATATTAACACATTTATCCTCATTCCCTTAGCAAAAATACAAGATATACTCAAATCATCCTCCTAGCATTTTGCAAGGATTTTCCAGAAAGTTTGAACAATGTTAGAAGTTTACATCAAAACATTATGATAAGCTTTTTTTTAAAGTAAAGTTCCTTAAATTCGATAATTTATTGGACTCTTATTTTAAAATAAGTATAAACTCTAGGTTATTAAACTAAAACTAATAGTATACTCAAATCTTACATTTAATATCCAAATCAAAGTATAAAATTTCATATCTTCGTAATAAATTTTAAACACCCGTTTTAAAATGAATATTAAAATCATAAAAAAACATTTATTATGGTTTAATACAAAATTCAAATAGTAAATAAACCTATAAAAGTACTTCGAAATCAAGTAATTATTTCAAACCATATTTCCAAAATAGAGATTCAAATTTATTTGCAAAGTATGTTATTATAAATAAACTTCACAAATCATTTTTTTCCATTTATATAATATCTTTAAATTATACATTCAAATAAACTTATATAAATTTTTACTTGAAATATTCATTTGAAAACTTCATTTGCAAATCAATCATCTTTAATACTTTAGTTTTTTTACGGAAAAATTCATCTGTAAAATTTCTTGCTTCATTTATAAATACCATTTAAAATTTTAAATAACTTCTTTATAAATATATATAAACTAAATGAAAACCATTATTTATATCATTGCTTATATTTAAAAAGAAGTTATTGAAAACCTTAAATCCATTATTTATAAATTTTATTAGTTTTAGATCTCAATATACTTTTAAACATCATTAATAAATCAATAATCATTAACTTTAAATATGATTTATTTTATTAATAACTTCTAAAAATATTTACCACACTAATAATTTACTATTAAACCATGTTGTACATAAATAAACAATATTTTAAACATTTTAAAGTATATAGAAATGAAAAAAATGACCAAAATATCTTTTATATAATACTTTATCAAAATGCTTTTATAACTCGATGTTTTAACAAGTTTATCCTCGTTCTTGCAGACTCTAGTCCTACGTGGATCGGGCGTAAGACTAGAAATCTCCAAGCACTTAGTAGACCTGTTTCAACACCCAGTGAAAATATTTAAAAACACGTATGAGAAGTACCGCTCAAAATCTGATGTCAAACGATGATGTTACGATTGCAGTGGCCCGCTGCTGATGTAGTGTTTACGCAATGGCCACCAAACTTTCCAAAAAGTCCTTCCACCTTTCGGATTTTAGAAAAATATCATAGCCATTTCGTAAACAAGGGACCGTCAACCCCTGCTGCAATGGTTATTTCCGATTCAATGATTTACGTAATGGATGCACTAACTTCCCGAAAGATCCATAAACAACAAATCCCAATATTGAAAGTGCCTCCATTGGGTAAACTAAAGAACCATCTACCCTAAAAAATAGAGGAATTCATGAGTTTAAGTCCAGACAACCATATCGGTTGAAATCCATTTCTGAATTCACCTAAGTATATTAGGGTTTATCGGTCGAATCCATTCCTGGATTGCCCAAGTCCATCTGGGTGGAAGCATATGATACTATACTTCTTCTCAGAGGGTACTTCCGCATACGTCTTACTTTAAAATATAACATACCATATATAGTACCCTTTCAAAATCATAACTTCAAATATCACACTTATATAAATTCCATTATGCATAAGATTTCATTTTCAAATAAAATACTTTCCAAAATCAATAATCTCGAATATATCAAATCATTCTTATATAAATTCCGTTATATATAAGATTTATCTCTTTGGATCGAATACCTTCCAAAATTAACAGTTTTCAAAATCACCTTATACTTATATAAAGTCCGCCTTATACAAGAATCAAAAATTTTCCAAAATCAATTTCGATGTATGAAAAGCCATATGGGATTGAACATCATTGCTTTATAAAAGGTTTGGATTTAGAATAGTTTTGTGTATAAAATCATTTTGTGAAATAGCTTTTTATATAAAATAGTTGTGTAACACATTTTTGTAAATAAAATAGTTTGTAAAACAGTTTTGTAAATAAAATTGTAAAACAGTTTTGTAAATAAAATAGTTTGTAAAATAGTTTTGTAAATAAAATAGTTCATATAAGAAAAATAAAAGAAAATAGTTTTGTAAAAAGATTTTAAATTAATAGTAGTTTTTCATACAAGAAAAATTCCAATTTAAATTACAAATATATCCAACCCAAAAACTTTTATTTCAGCGTCAAAGCATGTCAATAACATTAGAACGTAAGATGTACATACGTCATCATTTCAAGAAATCACATTCGGTCGCTCGCTCAATTACACAAGCTCGCTTTTGAACTAGCATTTTTCATTCAAATTCCCTAATGCGGACTTTGATAAGGTTTCTTGACTAGAAATCATCGTTCTCCTTGCATAATGTGTACTATGACAGAGATCTAGAATCAAACCGAAAATCCATTTCAAATATTTACCATCAAGAATCGAATGAAAAATCCTAACACAAAGTGGCATAATTCACATAGAATTTGTGTACTCAAATCCGGATTAAACTAATTTTACGAGTAAAATAATACATACAACTTACGCAATTTATTTCATCATAATTACCTTTCATTTTTAATCTCATTAATTGACACAAATATCACTTCATACTTTAATTGTTTCACATAATTTCTCCATTTAATATAAAACATTAATATTTTCATTCTCATAATATTACTTCTATATCTCTTTTATTTAAATTATATTAATTTCACATGTAATAATTCTCACTTATAACTGTATTTATTTACAAACCATTTCATAAGGAATTTTCTTAAGTTCATAAATAATTTATAAAAGCTTAATTTCTTTTTATAAGACATTGTTGGAGTTTAAAGTTCTCACAACTTTATTTATGACTATTTATGCAACATCAATTTATTACATAACAATTTACAAGTCCTGGCTTTATTTATAATCATTTCACTTTTAATTCATATTTTCTTATCCCATTTAGTTTCACCTTTACCTTTCAAGTTATTTATGACATATTTCATAAAGGTTAATTAAGGTTATAAACATATTTTTTTCCAATTTAATCCTATTTACAACATTTACTTAATCACAATTTCAATTTAAACATCCCAAGGCTTAAAGTTTCACACTTGTACATTATTACGTTACATGCCAAAAATGTATACAACAATTCTATTCAATTACTAGGCATAGATGTAACAAATTAAACCTGTTTCACTTGCTTTCAAATTAAGGTTATCAAATTCAACTGCATAATTCGACACAGTTTCTAAGTTTCATCTCATATATTAGTTCAGAAGGTATCAATTATCCAAAATATCAAGATATTCCATTTTATTTCAATAGTTGAAACTACTAGTCAACAAACAAAAACGTTCACAGTAACATTTCAATTTCATAAACAAATATCCTAATTATTCATTTTATTCTATATAATACACCATTATTAAACTATTGTTTAGTCCATTAATTCAATCAACAATAATTAGCCAATGCTTATAACTGAAAAAAACTCAACTAATCAACAATCAATGGTAAAACTAAATATTACCATTTCATAAATCAAACACATTACAAATAACTATATTAGTTATAAAATTTTATTCCTTTATATGCATCATATAATATTAGAAAAAATAATTTTATTTCGAAACTTATAGAAAACATTTTTATGACACTAAAAAATATATGCTCTCATATATACACTCAGACAACTCATTCTAGGGTATTACTACCCTATCTCTAATGAGTTAACCCCAACATGCTAAAGTATGTCTAAATCAAACTCTAATACCACTGCAACGACCTACCATTTGAACGGTTTAAATCGACAATAAATTACACATGTCAGACTCAAACCATTCAAAAGGGAGGATTGTTAATGAGATAAGTAAGAAAAAAAACACGAAATCACGCAGTGGAACAACAAAATATAATAATCAAATAAATAGTTCATGAAGCTATTTTACATATAACATCCGAATGCACTTTTAAAATTCAAATCAGAGTTATGCATACATCAGAAATAAATAAATAATGCAGCGGAACACAAAATGTAGTGGAATAATAAATTGCAATAATATACTGAATCTTCGTCTTCATCCTTTAGAAAATAGTCTTCATTACATTGAAAAGCCCAGACCGACTCGAGCGTAATGAAAAGAAAAAACACTCGAGTCAGAACTAAAAGATCATATGTAAGTCAAATCAAAATAAATAAAATGGAAATATTAGTTCAATTGTTCCATAAATGTTATGGGATTTTCATCACCTATCAAGTGTACAACGTGAATATAATTATTTAAAGGGTTTCAAATAATTCGAAATACCAATCTTGGTCATTTAATTAAAACAAATCTAAAGTATTAATTAACTTAAACGCTTCAAATAATTAAATTCCAAATAAAATTCCAAATTCAAGAAATTATATGGGTATATGTCATTTCAACCAGTATCAAAAATTAACATTTCCAAATCAATGAAAATCACTCGGGTTTATCATTTCAACCCATGACGATTTTCACTTAATTTATAAGATCGTTTGGATATGTATCATTTCAACCCATAGGAACAACAGAGATATAGACATAAATTCGTCCAAAATGTCAACCAATAACATCCATCCAATCACCCAAATATCAACAATTGAACATATAGTACAATCATCACTGAAATCAACCAATAACAACCAACAATTTATGGTTATCATTAACAGGTATTTAACAGGAAATTTAAGTTTCAATATTGAATTAAATGGAAATTAAATCAATAAAAGTCATATTTAAATTGAATGAAAATTTAAAATATGCTAAACAATAACCAACCAATTTTTAATCACATCATAAATTCAATTTAACTAATATTAGAAAATCTAGCAGTTGTGAGTGTTTGCTCACCTTTCGTGGCTGCGTAGGTGATGATAAAAATGGAGAAATATGGAGATTCCTAGCAAAGATCCAAATGCAAAGAAAATCCAACAAAGCTTAGACACGATCACGAATCAATAAACAAGTTTCAACTGCTTCCAACTTCCAAACAACCCAAGATTCAAATTACGGACAAACCTTAAACTAGGTCATTTTTATGAAAATATTCGGACCTGAATACTACTAAATCTGTAAAAGTGAATAACAAGAAATTTGTTATAAATTCTCTTCCCTCCATTATCAAAAAAAGGATCGCTCAAAAATATTCTATCTTGAGGAAGTTATGGTCAAAACAAACAGAGGTGTTTTCAGAGTTGAACATCTGAGTTCAAAAATACTTTGAAAAGATTTGAGTTTTTGGCATGCAAATTAAGGGATTTGAAGAACTGGTCTAAAACAAAGTTGAAACCACTGGAAAATTAAACGGTTCTTAAAAAAGAATTGCATTAGTTTGGTGCATTTCTGAATGAGATATGATTGATACAATATGAGGTATTTTCGGCCAAGACTGAACCGGAGAAAGGACTTTCAAAATGGAGTTTTTGTATAGAAATATTCGTAATGGAAAGAATAGTTAAACAACAAAGTTGTTGCCATTGATATTATACACGATTTAAAAAATGAATTATTTGATTGAAGTAGTTTATTGGAACATAGAAGCCATGGAAATAAAGGGAACAAAGAGGGAAAAAGAAGGGAAAAAGGGGAAAGAAGAGGAGAGGGAAGGTGGGGCTTCGGCCATGGGTTACTGCCATGGGTTGTGGATGGTGATGGAGGTGGACGGCGGCAAGAGGAGAAAGATAGGATAGGGTTTTGAAGGAGGAAGTATGGAATTTGATTTGGAGATTTAGGAGTTTTGGCGTTTGGAGTTTTCTGTAGATTTGAGAAAGAAGAAGAAAAAGAAGAGTACGCATAAAGTTTCTCAAATGAGGAATTTCTGTACGTACTTGGTTTTAGGCAGATAAGAAATAGAAGGTCAATGGGTAGGAAAAGGAAGGGTCCAAAGTCTCTTAGGATTTCTAGGGTCTCTTGGTTTACTAAGGAGCCCATTAGTCTAAAACAAACCCAATAAGGCTTAGCCAAAAAAAAGAACACAATTATACACTTCAAATGATAGAAATAAGTTGCGGATTATTTAATAATTAGGAAATGGAGGTGGAGAGACAAAAATAAATGTCACATTTTATTTTGAAAGCTTCATGTATTACTAATGTATAAAGAAATGTACGTAGGAATGGAAAAATTTGCAAACCAAAGGAAGGTGAAATTTTGTATATACGAAAATGAGATGGTATGAACTAAATACAAAATAAAAGTCTAGGTTTAGGTATTAAACAGAAGGAGAAACGAACAGACCAAGTATTACTAATGAGATAACTATTTTAAAACGTACATGCAACAATTAATAACAAAATAAATGAAGGGGCCATGTACATCGCACAACCTTTTTGAAATTGAATTGGTGAAACATAACCAAATTAACTTCATTAACTCAAATAATATTCGAATGTTTGCATAATTAGTTTTTTTATCTATGCATAATACATAAAATTACTTACCTTAAAAATAAAAACGTTCAATTTGGTTTACCCAAAATGATCTTTTATTTCCATTAAAACATCCTTTTCGTTTAACACAAAAGGTGCGTTCCTTTTATTAAATCTATTAAATGCAATCAACGTTTACGTTCCTTCTAATTGATAATTGTAGTTACTTACAAAGTTAAATTTCAAAATAGGCAACTAAAATGAATGAAAAATAGAATAGTTGTTTCCTTTAGCCATTTAAACACCTTTATAAATTTGTTGTTTATTTAGTAGAGTAATAAATAACTTACTTAAATAAATTATTTTCCAACTCTTGTAATCCATTTGTATGCTAAAACATAGTTCAGATATACATATGTTTCTTCCTTTAAATCAATCATTCTATTCTTTATTTTACTGAAATTAAACTTACATTAACAAACGAAACACTCATTTATTTGATATAAATGTTCTTTTCATTAAATCAACTTTCCTTATGTTTTCACAAAACATAAGCTAGGTTTAATCACACCTATTAATTTACAATTTCGTATACTCTCTACCATTAATTGAAATTATTCAATTACATTAATTTTCAATTGTTTACAAAGGTGAATTTCAAAATGGACAAAATAAATGTAATGAGACATAGAACAATTATTTACTATCTAATAGTAATTTAAACATATTTTTACACTGTTGGATACAAACAGGAATTATACATTTCTTTCCAAATAACAATTTCTCGTCTCTACAATCAATCTTTATGCTACTAAACATTTCAAATAAATAAACGTATGAGTTCTTCTTTAATAAAGAAACATTTCTTATTATTTATTAACATTTATTATTCCAATCAATTGGAAATTTATATTCAGACAATTATTAATTTCACACAAACCGATGTTATTAAAATACGTGCTAGCATTTGTTGTCATCCATACATTATTGCAAACATGTTTCATTAATAGAAATTTTACTTAAGCTCATAATTTGTATTAAAATTTAATTTGTATCAGTAAAATCTTAATTTATTTTATTCCTAACAATTTTATTCAAAAATCTTATTTAATTTAATATTTTTAAATGTTTAAAATACGGGTCATTACAGAAAGAGTTTCAAGAACTTTTTGTTCTGCAATCATCATAGATACAATAGCAGAATGCTTGCGACTCAAATCATCACCTACTCGATTTCCCTTGCCAGGGGTATACTGAATATCGAAATCATATGAGGTAAGAAACTCCAGCCAATGCTCTTGTTGCATGCTGAGCTCTTTCTAGGTGAACAAGTATTTAAGAGACTTGTGTTTGGTGGAGAGAGTGAAATGTTCACCCAATATACAATGACGCAATATCTTTAAAGCAAAGACAATGGTGGCTTGCTCTAAATCGTAGGTAGCATACCGAACCTTGTTCAGACGTAATTTCCTTGAAGCTTAGGCAGCAACCCGATCCTTCTGCAAAAGAACAGCACCGAGGCCATTGTGATTGGTATCGGTATAGACAATAAGATACTGATTCCCTTTGGGAACCAAAAGAAGAGGAGCATTACTGAGAAGCTCCTTCAATCTCTGAAAGGAAGCCTCACAATTATCTGACCATATGAAGCAAACGCCTTTCTTCGTAAGGCTAGTCAAGGGAAGCACAATACGGGAAAAGTCTTTGAAGAAGCGATGGTAATAACCCGCCAAACCCAGAAAACTACGAATTTCATGAGCATTCTCAGGCCTCTTCCAATTTTGGATGGCTTCGATCTTAGAAGGATCGATCGAAATGCTGTAAGTGGAATGCTATTTTCCGCAACTCGAAATTGATGAAATCCTGTAGCGAGGTCAAGCTATGAAAAGACCTTTGCCCCAATCAGTTGATCGAACATATCATCGTTCCTAGGCAGAGAGTAACGATTCTTGATCGTCAACTTATTATGCTTGCGATAATTGATGCATAGCCTAAGAGTCCCATCGGACTTCCACACAAATACCACCGTGGCTTCTCACGGTGAAGAACTAGATTGAATGAAATGCTTGGCTTCAAGCTCATGGAGTTGCTTCTTGAATTCCTCATCCTCATGGGAGGACGACTAACTGGCTGTGCTCCGATGCAAAACTTGATAGCCTAATCCCAAAACAGGCTCAAATAAATCAGGAAAGTCACAAAGAACAGGAATCGAGACACATCATCATCATCATCTCGAGACTCTAGTGAGAATAGAGAAGATTCAGAATCTCGATCGATATCCTGAAGAAGAAAGGACAACTGTGCCGGAGAGTCGGGATGTTGAAGATATAAGACTCTCTCAAAACATAGAATCCTAGCATCGTATCGAACTAGCCAGTCCATACCCAATATCATATCGAATCCAAGAAAAGGAACCACGTGCAAATTTGCACGGAAAGAAAGCCATAAATAAGAATCTTAACATCTTCGCAACGCATACTAAGGGTTGTGGAACCCCCGATAGGATTTTCAATCCTCAAAGAACTAATCAAACTAGAAACATCCAATTGTAAAGCATCAACGAGTTCCATCAATACGAATGAATGCGACGAAACTGTATCGAAGAGCACTTAATATAACGACCATGGAAAAGAATAGATCCCTCTAGAATGGTAGAAGATATATCTACCAGAAGCCTTTGCCACATTCAGATTGCCAGAATGAGCATCCTTGTTTTTCTTAAGGCAAGTAGAAATCATGTGTCCTTACTTGCAATATAGGCACTTATGAGGATGAGGACACTCTCTAGCTAGATGGTCTCGAGAGTCACAATTGAAGAAAGCTAAGATGAAAGGAGGTGCTGCATGAGAACTAGAACCAAGATTACCTTACTTCTTCTTCTTCTTCTTAGGAGGAAAGGACTTGGATCTTTGAAAAAGGAATTTCTTCTTCTTTGGGTTCTTTCGAACCTTGGCCTCGTCACTACTATCATTTCCTTTACGACGGCTTCAAGATGAAGCATCGAATCTATAAGCTTCTCAAATGAGAGCTTAAGCTGAAGCATGAGCAACTTCTTCAAATACTTCTTAAGTCCAGATACGAACATGAGATTCTTCTTGTATGGGGGTGATGATGAACTCGAGCCCATACTTAGATTGAGACTTAAAGGATGAAACATAATCTGATACTGATGACTTACCCTGCTTCAACTCGAGGAAACGACGGGCAAGGAATGCCTTCTCGGACTTTGGTATGAATTTGTGCTAAAATCGATTTTTGAAATGCTGCCATATGAGGGTGGACTCTTCCATCTCTTCTATAAGAAGCTCGTACCAGTCTAATGCTCGTTCTTATAACATACTCGATGCCACAAGAACTTGGTGATGATCAGATATCTCCATGCAAGTGAAGATGCACTCGCAAGTATGGAGCCAAGCCTGAACCTCTAGAAATGCCTCGGAGCCTTTGAATGGCTTGCCTCCGAGGTGAGTGATGTCGCTGCACATGCGCACAAATGTGAATTTCCATGAAGGAGAAGAGTGAGCTGGGACAGGAGGTTGAGTGCTCCTAATAAGCTCGAGAATCTGGTCGGTCGACATATAAAACGCTTCGGGATGAGAACCACTAGACGGTCCCGCCTTGGAAGTGCAACCTCTTCCTCTTCCAGCCATAGCTGAAAGTTAAGATAAGATAAGATTAGTCACAGGGGTATATATAAACAATTCAAATACACTAAATAAGGAATACTACAGAATTAAAATTAACATTCCTAGACATATTCCTTTCCATCTACCCCCAAAGGAATTAAAAGGTTAAGGACAAGGTCGGGTTTGACAACTATTGGGGATGATGTTTGCAATTGAATTATATTTGATGTATGGTAATTGTGTATACTGTTATGCATTTATTACATTTTGTTCTGAATCCATCTCTGATACCAAGCTGTGATGCCCTATCCCGAGACCCACATTAAAAAAAGAATTACTTAGTAATTATGTCCGCTATTGCGGAGAATTGGGCTAGTTAAGGGCGACCATCATATTCTTGCATTAGATAAGAGCTAAGTATGTCGTTATTTGCACTTATTCTTTTTCCCTATTTCATCTCGAGTATTCAACATACTTAATTCCTATCCAGTACACTACTATGGTGGCTATAGGATCGATTCAGAAACAAAATATAATAACTACAACAATCACAAGTCACAGAACAGCAACATATAAATGATATACATATACATACATCAAATATCATACAACATGTCACAAGTGGCATTCGACCACCACACATATATATACACATGTTCCCCATAAAAGAATATACATCAAAAGTTGCAAACAAAAAGACTACAACACAAAAACTATGCTATATCCAAAGACGATGGTGGAGTCCACATGGCAAAGCAAGCTAAGAGTCCAACTACCTAACCTACAACTCGGTCTGACCTAAGTAATAAATACACGGGTCAGGCTAGCTAGAACTTGATAGTAGTATAAGATAAGAGGAATATAAGTGCATAAGGGAACTCTTCCTTTAGTTATAAAGGAATGATACACAATTATAGCTCAAATGCAATGCCATGGAGTAGGCTCATTAATGGTTGTCACATGAATAGGTTTAGTTCAACATAAGAAATCCACACACAAAGGCCTTCAATATAAATGCAAGTAACTATTCAAAAGCTATAAGAGAAACTCATCAAAATTTCCAATATGACTCTCATGGAACTCAAAATAGAATTCAAATCTCATGAAAACGAAAGCACCTTATATAACATCTCATGTAGCACTTCGCTATCGATGCAACAAAATCTCAAAATGGTGAAATTGTATAAAACTCAGAAACTCAGAAAATCCGGATTGACCAGATCCCCGGTTGCAAAGTCGAAACAATGTTGCACGTACTAAACTCTTATCCAATGTTATTTATAATTTAGGTACCAAACTCATGGACCCGAAGGTCATACTCATGGCGACCAAAGTCACATTACTTGTGGCGACCGAAGTCACATTCTCAAATGACCCGAAGGTCTATAGCACTGGCATACTCGTGGATGTGTCACAACTCTCAGAAAGGAACCCGAGAAGTGTTAACGTTCGTCCTATACCACATGTTCACACTAAATGGTCTACTAATCTATAACTCCACATTATAAAAAATAAAATCTCAAATCTCAGAATACTCATATATCGTGCCTCGTATCATCGGCAAGTGCAAAAAAATCTCATAGTGGTTTCTCATAAACCATAATTCCCAAAAAGGGAAATCTCATCTCAAGACTTGCTTCAACTCATCGGCGAATGACTTATATCGAATATTATTCCTATAAAAGGAGATCTTGAACCTCTCAACTAGCAAAATATTGGCTAAATCATATAATTCCTACAGTAGGAATTATAAATCTCAATTATCAACCCAAAACAAAATACTCAAGAGGCTTCGACCGTACAAGTACAGAATTAGTCGAAAAAGTAAACTCATATGTCCCATACCACGTGTTTTACTAAATCGTTTAATTCTCTTTCTCATACGTCCAAAAAATATAACAATAATATATTGTTTGTAAAATAATTTATATGAGAAAATGGAATTTTAAAATAATTTTCTGAAATCATTTTGAAGGCATTTTATTGGAAAATTCACTTTATTATAGGAAAAATTATATTTAAAATACTTTAAAATAATTTAATAATAATTTGAAAATATTTTATAATAATGATTTCAAAAGCCAAGTTATTTAGAAATTTTCCAAAAATTTATATGAAAGAAATAGTGCTTGAAAATCGAGAAAAACATTGAAAATACACCCAATTGATATTCAAATTCAATTCGAATTTAAATTTGATTTTTTTTAATTTTCAAATTTCTCTAGAGCTTAGCTAATCCATTGATGGACATCATAGCCGATAATCATCATCAAAATCATCTTAAAATTTGCATTAAAGCAAGCAACAAAACTATCACAATTTCAAGGCAAATACTTTAAAACAAGCTACAAAGGCATAGGAACAAACGACCATAAACGCACGCATGTGGGCCAACCAGGGGTCGATCTAGCCAAGAGGCCAAGACAACCTCCAGGTTGACTGTCAGGCCGACCTCCAGCTTGACTGCCAGGTTGAAATGGTGCTTGCTGGTTCGACCGCCAAGTCAACCCAGGCCACGGATTTGTTTTCCTAGGTGTTTTTTTGCTCCGTTCTCAACTTTATTCAGCAGATTAGCATAGCAAATGACAAGTTTTGCAGAGAAAATTGACATGCATAGACTTTTACAATTATTCTAGAATCTGAAAAAGATCCGGCAGCAATTCGACTGAAAATCAAAGAGATATTGGTGCTTAAAGTAGCAACCAGAAATTAGAAAAACTAATAAACAACTAACAGACAGAATTTCATATACAGTAAATGAATTAGCTAAAATTTCATAGGAAATTCATTTTCCAGTTAGCAATTTGTGAGCTTGAACACATCTTGATGATTTAGTAACGATTTAGGTTGCAAGCGGCAAAATTTGATGAAGATAGAAGCTACAGGAACCTACAGAAGCTTGAAAACAGACATGCAAACAAACAAAAACAAATTACATACAATTCATATCTTAATGCAAAGATTTTCCATGAAAACTTTTGGTATTGGATGGAGATTACCTTGCAGATCTTATTTAGGTGGATTTCTTCTTTAATTCGCAGTAAATTTGGAGCGAGAATTGATTTTACAGGAAGGCAGCCATTATTTTTCTCTTTTTGCTTTACTGTATGTTTTTGTTTCTTAGAGAAGGAAGAAATGAAACTTACGTGAAACTTCTTTTACAAGCCAAAAGCCTCTAGAGAATAGGCTAATGGATCCCATATCTACCCAATCAAGCCCAAGAGTAAATTTACTTAGTGAAATAAAATGCTATGTGCATGTTTACTCTTATCTACACTAAATGCATATAATACTATATTTTCTAGCCAAACAAAATGTAAAAAACTACTTGTATTGAAATAAAATAGTTATTATAGCATGATAAAATTTATTTTAATAATAAAAAAATTGGCATTAAAACCACATTTTGCATAATATTTTACAATTTACATCAATTTAGTGTGAAGTATACCTTTTTTCACAACAAGCTTAAATTACCTTTCTGCTAAATAAATTGCAATAAATCATTCTAACACTTTTTAATAATCAAAATAATATTTATAAACCATATTTCATCTTTTATTTTTAAAAAAATTATGTTTTCCCTTTATATTCAATAAAAGTCTGATATTGGCTATAATTACCAATATTACTATATTGACTTAATTAAAATACAATAAATGATTATTTCACTCTAATTTCTCAAAACAAAGTTCTTAAAACTTTATTTTCATCAATTTATATTTATTTCAACAATTAAATGTTGAAATACATCTCTTGATTAATTTATTAACTCAAATTACCAAAAATTCCAATATTTCCAATTTATTAACCAAAACTCCATTCAATTAAATTCCAAGGTTAAACTTTAACTTCAAAAAAAATTATTTGAAATAAACAATTTAAATCAAATTTATGCTCTCTATTTCATTTTATTCTCAATATTAAATTATAACTATAATTTAATATCATAGGTAATCACCAACACATGATTGTTACAACATACATTATGTATGTATATATTTCTTAATTCTATTTAGGCTTTTTTTAATGTTTCAACTTTAATTAATACCCTCATATTATATAATTTTTATTACTATATAACTTTTATATTTTAGTTAACTTATATAATAATCTTCCGTATAACATTATATTAGTTAAATCATATTTAATTAATTTAATTAACACTTTAATTAATTATATATTATTCAATTTTAACATATCATGTTGAATATTCATGCGTATTTTAATCTATTACTTAAGTTTTAATTAATTAATTTAATTAAACAATTTTAGTTAAATTTTATTAATTTTGAAAATTATATTATATATATACATGTATGCTTATATTGTCTTAAACATGTTAAGACAACATTAGATATATCACTATATAGTATATATGCATACATACATACATACATATAGATATATATATATATATATATATATATATATATATATATATGTATGTATATGAATATTATATAATTAACTTATGTAATTAAATTATTTCTTTTATTAATCCTATTAATAAAATTAATTTTAAAATTAACTTATATATATTTTCAAACATTTTGAAAAACTATATCATAACTTTTATGGTATATTTCTCATTCTAAATTTAACTTTAAATTTAAAACCTTTATTTTTAATTTTCAAAACAATTTTGAAAAGTAGCCCAAGCCTGATTAAAATTGTGCTTTTACAATATGGAACAACCTTTGGGCTCACAAGTATGTTATGGCCACACCGATAACTAGGTATGGCATAATACTTGATTACCCATACTCAATCCTTCGACACTAGTACACTAACTTTCTAGACACCCTACTATTTGGGTTGTGAGCTTAATTAGTTGGCTCTAACGATACTAATTTAGACCACATAGGCTAACTTAGGTCCAATACCATTGTTGTAACTAGATCAACCCACAGCGGAATTGATGGTAAATTTCAAAAAATCCCATTATTGGATCTTTAGTGGGCCTATGTTGTCTAAATCCATTTAGGACTTTTCTAAATTTTCTTTCAAATAAAATCAATATCTTATTTAAATTTGTAATAAAGTTTTATTTTATATAATTTGTATTAGATAATATATCTATGTATCATATACATATATGTGTGTATGTGCACATGCAATAGGATAATGTATACATGGTTTGACATGCCATTGTATAGGTGTTGGGATGTACACTACAATAGACACGTTAACCCCTCATATATACACATGTATTGTGAAAATGTGTGTGTGTGTATCAAATTATTATGTAAATAAAACTGTAATATGTATGTATGTATGAAGCATACTTTGAAATAGTAATTATAAAATAATTAATTTAAACCATTTATTATATATATATACATAAGTTGATCATATAATAGAATTATTTTAAAAATTGTTTTATAAAATGGTTTTGAGAACATATACATGAAAAGAAATGAAAACTGAATAGAATTTTTTTAATAAATTTGTATATGATATATATAAGCATATAATTATTTGCAATTATATATATTAATATAAATAATAATAGAAAAATTAATGCATTAACATATGTTACTGTATTGTTCTCGGCCAAGTAACTTTTTTGGATTTTCATTTATTTATGAAATACTCATTAATTATAAATTCGCATGGAAAAAATGGCACTAAAATTTAAAAAAAAAATCGAAATTAAAATACATTGCATAATATTTATACAATTTTTTTATCTATAAACATGTAATTAATTACAGATTCAATTTTATTTAAATAATTGCATGTATATATATATAATCTCCAAAAGTAAAATAAGAATTTTTATTGTCGAAAGCTTTTCTAACATAAATAAACGTAAAGTTTTGAAACATACATTATGTAATGTTAAACTTTTCAAATTAAAATTAGTAGTTAAAATCATTTAAATCATTTAATATTATACTTTAACTTAGAAAATATAATTTTTTGATCTAGTTTGAGAGCATGTACAAGCAAACATACATAATTTATTATTATTATTATATATGTTCACTTATATACACAACCATCAACATGTGACTGTCCATCGATATGCTGATTTGTTATATTTCTACTAAGCAACATATGAAACAATGATCATATAATCATTTATATATGATAGTAGACTGGAATAGTAACTTTCACCAAAGCCTAAAGTTTGCACATTGAAAGGAAGAAATAGAATCCTTGAATCTATTTCCAATTCTGAAGTTGCTAACTCTTGGATTTCCTTACTACAAGCGATCGAATTGAAGAGATTTGACATGATGTAGTACTTGGTTTTTTACATGGCCTTGAGATGTTATGGCTGCCTTAATATGGCTATTAGGAGGTGGAGTGGAAGAGTAGCTGATGAAAGGCACAAGTTGTGAAAACCTGCACTCCACTGGGCCTGAATTTTCGCTATATCAAAAACCCACGTCCACCAAATTACAAATCTTTGATTTGGTTTCCTAAAATTAAATAAATGCGTATCAAAGCACAATCTATATAACACACAACGGAATAGTAAAGTATAATAAATGATATAGTTACTGACCAAGATTCACACTTCCAATGTCTAGTGTCCTTGGTAATGCCGAGCATGCATAAGGAAACCCATCCTTCCACTTTTCATGCCTTGCACCAGTGCATGTTCCTCTAAAGCAATCCAATAGGTATTAATGAGGAGACGTTCAGAACAATATTTTGGTGATTGGTAAATTATACACCTTATACGTAACACTATTTTATATCGATTCTCTTCCATCACATGTTATGTCATTTTATTTTACTTAGTCATCTCGACTCCACGTATGCATACGATTTGCCCCATCTACTCAAGGTAAAAGATAAATATACAAGTATGTATGTGTATATATAATATAAGTACCATAGTCCTCCTTTGGACCAGATATTATTCTCGTTAGTATCCCTAAGTCAACACCCGTCCGGATCCATCATCAACGTAGTATCACATCCTCATCATCTTGCATACCAAGGTGCCTAATAATGACGTTATAATAGTTTAGCCATATTCTACCACACCTTGGGAATTTAATACTTCTTTGCTTCCTATTATGGACTTAGCTCCATGGACAATTGAGGACTCAACTCCTCGGACTATAGAGGACTCAACTCCTTGGACTACCTTACTAGTTTTGAAAGACCTCACTAAAGGGTTATCTAGCCTTTCTCCTAAAGACAAACTAGTAAACAACTGTGGTAGAACATGACCTGAACGTGACCTACACTAGTTGGAGGAGTTGCCCGTTTAGCTGTAACCTCATTTTTTCCACTGACTGCTCAGGACCGATGATGTTCTCGACTTTTGTACAGCTCTTTCTCCCTAATCTAACATACTGACATAACATCGATTCTTGCTCACTATCCCATTTAGATTTCTCAATGTAATCAAGGCAATACCTATCTTGAAAAATTAATGCAGACCCTACTGGAGTATTCCTTCACCAATATGCAAGCATTTATAATTCCATGGGTCCTATAGTTTGATATGTCCCACATTAGTATAATCCATACACAACCACTGGTTTCCCTTGCAGTGGGTAGACTTATGTTGTGTAACCTTATGACCTCCAATTCAAACCTATCTAATGACTATGTCATTCTAATTTAAGCTAAGTTATTAGCTAACATACTAATTCACACCAGTCATAATTGCATACTTGAGGCTATATTTGTGTGTGTATGTAGGTACGTAGGTATGTATGTACATACGTACGTATGTATGTGTGTGTACTCATACTTATTTGGTTATTACACTTTAAATATTCAATTGTTAATAATATTACTTCACTTTTTCATGCCTTTGTTTCTTATTCCATCAGTGTAACTTTAGCACCATGTTAACTTGCCTTTTATCAAGGCCATAAATAGGCTGATTTAACCTAACCAACTTCACAACTATCGGGGTGAAATATGAGTGATTCGGTTTAGAGGGATGAAGTTCATCCGGATGCGCCACTTGGCATTGAGTTGAGGTTATGTCGCTCGGCATTGTGGTGAGGTTATGCCGCTCGGCATTGAGGTGAGGTTAGGGTCGTTTGGCATGGACGGCTCAGCCTGGAAGATAAGGGTCGTTCGGCATGGACGGCTCCTCCTGGAAGATAAGGGTCGTTCGGCATGGACGGCTAGGCCTGGAAGATAAGGGTCTCGTTCGGCATGGACGGCTCAGCCTGGAAGATAAGGGTCGTTCGGCATGGACGACTCGGCCTGGAAGATAAGGGTCGTTTGGCATGGAAGGCTCGACCTGGAAGATGAGGGTCGTTTGGTATGGATGGCAGGGCCTGGAAGGTAAGGCTCGTTCGGCATTGAAATAAGAAGAGGGTCATTCGGCATTGTAGCTCGGCATAGGTCGTTCGACATGATGATTCGATCAGGGTCGCTCGACATTGTGGATCGGCATGGGTCGCTCGACATTGTGGTTCGATGGAAGTTCGTTCGTCATTGCGGCTCGGCATAGATCGTTCGACTTAGGACGAATTTGGCTTGGTGGAAGGTCGCTCGGCATTGCGGCTCGGCATGGATGGTTCGGCAGATGCCGCTCGGTCGGGAACGAATGATGTACATGGCTCGGGCATTGGTAATGTAGGTCGGTCGGCATGTATCGGTTACAATGAAAGGCATGGCTCAGCTATGGCCTAGGTGAGCCCAAATTAATCAGGAGGCCCAACTACTCGGAATTTGCCTATAAATACTGCATATGGCGGTTCAGAAAAGGGATCTTCTTTCGGCTCTCTGGTTTACTACTTTCTAAGGTTAAGGCTATCCTACCAGTTTGTAACTGTAGCCAATTATTACATCGATAAAAAGGAAATTTTTAGAGTGGACGTAGGCCGGAGTCAACCGAACCACTATGAATTCTGTGTTTTTACTGCTTTCATTTTAATTTTTGACCATTCTTCATATTTAAACTCTCTACATATATTCTATCTGTGAGCTGTGACTGATATTTGATGCTTTCATTTACATTTGGGTGTTAGTGACCAATTTTGGTGCTTCCACTGAGAAGGCAAGTACTCGGGAATTTTGGAGCTAGGAACTTGGATTCTAGAAAGCAATGGCTAGACCATCAATAAGGAGAAAGTGACATAAAGAAGAAATCAGGAGGGAAGTCAAGAGGCCTACTCTAGAGCTGGAGTAGGTCAAGCATCCATCTATATCACCAGGGACGAGATGGAGACGATGTTGAAAAGGTTGGAAGACATGATACAGAACATGCTTCGAGGGGTTGGACATGTTGGAGTACAAAGTCAAGGGAATGGACCAACCGCGACTACTGACATTGCAAAACAAGAAACCAGAGCTGTAGAATTTTCTGGAGGTCAACACCAGAACCAGACGGGAGGGATTGAATGAAATCAGCAAAGGCTCGGGGGCAGACCTCTAGGATTGGATACTGGGAGAGCGGTAATGAAGCTCAGCAAGCAGGGACCAACATGAACGTAAATGACCAACATGAAGAGTACTACCCAGAGTACCCCCAGGATATGGGGGCAAAGATAGAGATGAAAACAGGGGACTACCCCCGGATGAAGACGAGCGGATGCCTGGATTAATAAGAAGGATTATGAGAGGAGGATTATCAAGCGGAGGCTTAGAGGAAGTTAGTCGGAGTCCGTTCACTTGGAATATCAGAAATGCAAGGTATCCTCCAAAGTTCAAGTTACCCGTGCTGGATCTTTATGATGGGAAATCAGACCCAACCATGCATATTACCAGATATATCAAGCATATGGAGGTGCTAGGGGCATCCGAGGAAGTGATGGCACGATGCTTCCCTCTACATCTAACGGACTTAGCTGCGCTTTTGTTTAGGCAGTTGGAGAATGGATCAATCAAAACATGGGATGAGCTAGTGGAACGCATCATGAGACATTTTATGTGATATCCAAAAAATTTTGGCAATATAAATTTAATAATCTGTGTTAAAAATTAAATTGATTTGATAACTTTTGTTAATAAAATTTGAATTGATTTAATAATCTTATTTTAATAAATATTTAATTGATATATTTTATCTTTTAAAGCTAATAAATTGGTTTCTATTTATAATGTAAATATATGGTTTATATTGCAAATAGATAAGCTTTGTTTTAAATTTAACAAATAAAGCTTCTTTTCTAATTCTAATATTTTTAGCATTTCGGAAACTTGATTTTATTTAATATTAAGCTTTTAAAAAGCTATTTAATAAATAACTATATGGTTTTAAATTGTTAAAGTAAATTGTTTAAATTGATTTTAGCTTAAGTTTAAATTTAAATAAAAAAGGTTTGTTTTATTTTCTTTTTAAATATAGCTTGATAAAATAAGTAATTTTAAAAAAAAGAGATAATTTCTTTTATAAATTATTTTAATTTGATAAATGTGTTATTTTCAAACAATAATAATAATGTTATACATACATACATACATACATATATATATATATATATATATGTATGTATGTAAATCTAGATTTAAAGTAGAACATTATTTTCAAATTGAAATGGTGGTTGTTAAATATATATATATATATATATATATATATATATATATATATATATATCAAATTGATTTTAAATTGTATTTAAAAATTGAATTAAATCAATATTTGGATTTCAAAAGAGATGATATATATATATATATATATATATATATATATATATATCTTAATATAGATTTTGGATTTAAAAGTATGACATAAATGATTTTGTATAAATATAGTTTGTTTTATTCAATTTTATTAAAAAGGATTCTTATTTATATAAATTAAAGTAAGTATTTAGTTATTAGGAAATTAATTAATAAAAGCCTTATTCACAATTATAAATTTATTTTGCATGTAAAATTACAAATGTAAGTTAGTAAATCAATCTAAGCACATGTGTTAACAAGTTAATTAAGGGAGATCACAAGTGTCATTAAATTTATTTATTTTTTCTTTTATTTTTATTTTTGAATCATTTCACTTTATATAAGCATTTTCCTTCTTCCTTTCTCTTTTTCTTTTTCTCATTTTCATTTCTAAACTAAAGAAAAATTCTTAGCTGAAACTCATTAAATCTAAAACAAATCTGAGAATCAAAACCAAAAATCCTTCCATCTCAATAACAAGTCAAATCATAATGCAAATCTAAAACCCTACAACTGTTTCAAATCTGGAGCAGACCAGTTTTCAAATGCCAGAATCTGATCAAAGACATATCCATAATGAAATCTGAAGCAAGATCAAGTATGGATGCAGTTTATAAATCAAGCACTAAAGTTTTCAAACAAGAAATTCAAGTTCTAACTCAATCAAAGGCATTTTAGCACTCAAGTTTTAAAAGGTATCAAAAGCTATTTTTGTCAAAATGGAGGCTCTGTCTTCCTTCTTCAATTCTGGTGAGTAACTTCACTTTTAAAATTTTAAGTATGTAAATTTGGTTGCATGTTAGTCAATTTGAAATGCATATGTATTGTATGATATCTGCTGTGTATATATTCATATATGGTATGCTTGTGTTTTCATCAAAATACTCTCTATTTATACCTTTCAATTTTCAAGTTTTGATTTAAAATTCAAATCCTTTTGATCTTGACTCCGTTTAAATTTAGGACTCAAATAAAACTTGTTTGTTTAATCACTAACTTTAGTTTAGAATTTCACTCAAGTAAAATAACTTTTTATTATTTCTGGAAATCAAATATCTGAGAAAGTCTAAATAAAAGTAAAAATTCAAACTACATAAGTCAGGGATTCATGCATATGATCTGAACTCTCATACCAAATCATGATTTTTAAAAGCAAAATCACAATTTCTAGTGTTAGAATTAGGAAGCAGTTCTGGATTGTCTGGATTGTGCATTTTGGGTTGTCTCTGATGATCCAAATGATCGGAGGGGTCGGGTTTCTTCCTGGAGGTGGAGGAATGATCGGTGTTGATGGGAAAATTGTCTGATGATGGTGCATTTCATGGTGGAGGTAGAGGTGGATGTTCAAAGTCTGGAACCCTAGTTTTTAACTAGGCTTGGTTAATTGATCACCACGGCATTTGGAGTTGATCTAGTTCAACAAGATTTTGGGTGATGATAGCATGGTAGTTGGCGAATGTGTGGCCGAAGTTGCTATCACCCTGGAGGCCGGAGATGTGCGAACGAGGCATTTCCAGGTGAGGTGGTGTTTCCTGTATCTTGTTCAAGGTTTGGGTTTTTAAACTCGAATTTGATTTTGAGTTTGTATCATCGATGTGATGGTCAGAATCGAGTTTGTAGATGATCGCCGGCTTGCATAGGATTTTGGTGATGGCCAGAAGGGACCGGAGCCACCGTGCATGTGCACGATGCACTATGGATTTCTGGTGAAGTATTGGTTTGTGGGTTTTAGTGGTCACGAGGTTTTCTCGAGTAAATTAGGTTTTTGCCCGAAGCAAAGTATGTTTTGGCTCGAAGTCATTTAGGTGATGGCTCGGGTAATGTTTTGTTACACGTTTTGAAAGAAAACCTGTTCTATTTTTAAAAATTTCAAAATGATTTTAAACATGTGAAGCAAAGTTTTAAACTAAGTTTAAATTTGGATTCAAGTTAGTTTGAATCCTAGTTTTGAAATGATTTTAGTGATTAAAGAGTAATTAATTAATGTAATTAATTTAGGATTAATGTAATTAATTATAGTTAATTAATTTGTGAAGTAATTAAAGGTTAATTACAGTATTTGGTTAAGTATAATTAATTTGTAAAATTAATTAAAGATAATTACTTGAATGTAATTAAAGGATAATTAATCAAGGAAGATTAATAAAGGTGAATAATTAGAGGATAATCAAGTAATTAAATTGTAATTAATTAATGGTTAAGTAAGCAGGATTTATTGAATGAAGTAATTAATTTAATTCACTTTAAATTAATTAGAGATGGAAGTAATCAATTTAATTCATTTTAAATTAATTATAGATGATGTGATTAAGTAAACCATTGCTTATGTATGGATGGATGATAATTGACTTCCTTGAATAGTTTGAGATCCCAAATATGAGATAAGTAATGCTGTTTGATATGGATGCTTTGGTTGCAATGGGATGATAATATGAATTATCTATTTGTGATGATAATGTGGATTATCTGTTTATGATGATAATGTTGATTATCTATTATGATTTGTAAATTATCTATTTGTGTGAATATAGATAATAGAATTGAATTGTTTTAACTTTAAAACAACTTGGACCTAAAAGATGGCATTTTGGATTTCGATGAGACCGGGATCGGGTTTCCAGATTTGGATATCCGAAAACCACATCGATCCAAATTAACGATAGGTCGTGAATCTAAAGTGAAGATGAAGATTCAGAGTGCAAGGATTATCGTCGTTAACACTGAGGGTGATTCCAAAATGAGATAATGCCTTCGGTTTCGTTCGAACCCGGAACGAACTTGTATGGATTGAATGCTTTCAGAACATTGTCAGGTGGATGATGAGCACTCTAAGAGATGTGTTCTCTAAAGGTAATCGTAGTCTCAAGCCTCATCAACCGAGAATGGCTAAAACAGGGAGGTGCAGCAAGGCTAAGTGGGTCGCACTCAAGTAGGACAAGATTTTCCTCGGTCTAGAAGTCCCTTTTTATTCGGCTGTGTGGGCAGTTGGAACGTACGCCAACTGCGGGGTTGTCTTGTTCGGGACTATCTAGTATGGGATGGTTCCGTCCTTGTGTTGCAGGGGATTGGGAGCAATCCTTGGTACGGTGATCTAGGCCCTGTACTGTGACGGGCGGTACCCCAGTAGCCCTGCCATTGTATGGAATCCAATCTCCAATAAGTATTGTACGTTTTAGTTGTGCCCAACCATGTTGGAACGCGAGATGTAATCATTCCAGCTATTTCTGTATTTCACTTGAAAACCCTAGACCATATTATAATATCACTAGATTTTCTATCAAATATTTTGGTTAGCGTAAGGTAAAAACTTACCCATGTTTATTTGTCGAGAGTTACGTGATACCTTTGTTTTCAAAGGTTTTCAAAGTTAAGCAACTTTAACTTGTTACTCACACCAGACCCATGTCTGACCCGGAGTTTATCTTCTACTTTTCTTAAACTCTTGGGTACTCAAATTTTTACGAGTAGTCAAGGGATTCAGGTTAGCTTTGACGAATTATGGAGGAGCAATGGAGCAGGAGGCTTCAGCGTTGTATATATATATAGTGTTCCGCTATGTTGGTATCTCTGAGTCATTTCTTTGTGTTGTAATGAGTTGTAATAATTAGGTAGGTGGTTATAACTGTGTGTGATGTGTAATCTATGTAACTCTGATTGATGTTGTATACTATGTACTATCTTATGTTATCAATATAATTTATTCGTTCCGCTGTTGTAACGACAAAGAATTTTTATTAATTAAAATTTGAATATTTAATTGATTTTAAATATTAATAAGTGAATTTATAAGTCGAATAAATTTTATTTCGAATAATTGGATTTAATTGAATAATTAAATCGATAATTTAATAGTTGGAAATACAGAAATAATTGAAAATTGGGTTAAATATGATTGAAAATGATTTGTAAAATTTTATTTTATCATATTGGAGTTAGAATGATGTTATAGAACTTTTAAAATTGAATTAAGAGTTAATTTGTGAAAATTGAATATTTTAATATTTAATCGACTAGTGAAATTAGCCAATTTTCGAACAGTCTCAGAATTGGACGAAACCAGTTTCATTGGATCCATAATAGTTTGTTATTATCGGATTTCAATTTTCGTAGCAATCAGAGTTATCGTTTGATCGTGGCAACTCGAAATGCATCGAAATTGTTTTTAATATTAATTTGGCGAGTTAAAATAGTCATTTTTCAAACAGTCTCGGATTTCAAAATAACAAGTTTCATCGGATTCATAATGTGATATTATTGTATGGTTTCAAATTTCATGTCAATCGGATTTATCGTTTGTCCGGTGCAAGCTAAAACGCCTAGAAAATCGTTTAATTGGTTTAATTTTTAAATCGATCGTTTATTGCCATAACTCGCGCAGATGACCGAATTAGCTGCCAAAACACGTTCCATTGTGTTCGGAACGCGGGGTAAACCTTAGGAACGCCAACCGGTACGCTTCGTTTGGAGTTCGGAAAATCCGGGATGAATAGTATTTTGGAAATTTTCTATATAAGCCCATGTTCTTCATAAATTTGCAAAAATTATAACCCTAGGGTTTCAGAACATGGCCGGCCGCCACTTACAACTTTAATGGCCAGAATCTCATCCCTTTCTTCCTCCTTTTTCTTTCAATCTACAAACATTCACGCGAAATCATCAACTACAAAGATGAAGAGCATGGCGAGGCCGAGACATCCAACGGTCAAGATGAGTTTTAGTGCAGCGTGGAGGGAGAAAATGGGGTGCGTTCGTGGCCGTTCATCATCGACGTGCATGCCATGGAGGAGGCCGAGCTCTCTGATGCTTTGGCCATGGGTAGCTCTTGTCACGAGCTTTCTAATGGAAGTGGCTGATCGTAGTAAATGTCGTCGGAGGGGAAGCATAATTCAACCCTAGGGGGGGCGGCTATGGGTTCAAGTTGCGTTTATTCTCCTGTAGAAGCGTGCGCGTAAGGAAGATAATGCAAGGAATGGTGGTGATTGCAGGGAGCAAGATCCAAAGGCTGAGATATTGATTAGGTTTAAAAATATAAATAAATGTTGTAAAATTAGTTTATATAAATTCGTGTAACTTCTAAAATTCATATCTTTTTCATACGAGGTCGAAAACGCGCAAAACCAGTTGCGTTGGAATCGTAAGGACGAGCACTACGCTATGAAATTGGATTGGAGTCGTTGGGAGTTAGTGTGAATTTTGGGTAAAATTAAATGTCCGTTTAATTTTATTCGAAATAAATCGCTAAAACGAAATTGAAATCAAGGTGAGAACTTCTCACTCAATCGAATAGTTTCGATTTTAATTTTAAATAGTTATATTTAAAATACTTGAATGCATGTCTGAATGATGATTGTTATCTATTGATTGTTAAAATAGACATTATGCGCCGTTAGTAAGTGGATGTTATTTATTAAAAACATATACCGCGAATATTTCATAAACAGTGAAATTGGTATTATTTATGTACTTGGAATTGATTTCCCGCAGTATATAGCGGATGAGACCCTATTGCGTCGTCTATTAAGCGGATAATATTTTAAATCCCATATACCGCGATAATTTCGTACTAGAACGGAATTGGTATTGTGCTGACATTTTTGGATGCAGGAAAACAGGTTGGAGGGATCCAACTGGATTCCTCAACAGTATTTATTTGATTTCAGATATTTTGATATTTGATGGATTATCATATCGATATATGATGTCGTTGCTGTCGTGATTGACTATTTGGTGTGTAACATCACTAGGCCAATTTTGGAATTTTAAAAAGATTTTAAAATTGATTTTTTGAAAGTATACGTTTATAATATTTTTGGAATCGATTTATTTTAAATAAATAAACGTATAAATTTTAATGTTATAAAAATTTTGATTTTTGAGAAATATAGTTAAAAGTTGATTTTTGAAAATATAGGGTTAATGACTTTATAAAATAATTTAAATTGGGATTTCTGGATTTATTGAAAAAAGTTTAAATATAGGATTTATGAAATTTGATTTTTTTTATAAATCAAAGAGAATGATGAAATTATAAAGGAGTTTAAAGATGTTTTTAAAATAATAGTATAAATTGATTTATATTAAAAGATTATAAAATATATATTTATAAATTAATACATTAGAATTATAAAACGAGTTTTATAAGTGTTAGAGTGAATTGTAAATGAATTTCGTAAATGAATGAAATTTATAGGATTATAAACGGTGAAGTTATAAATGGAATTTTATAAACAGTAGGTTTATAAAATTTATAAGCTTATTAAAGAAATAGATATGGGTAAATAAATGAATCTTATAAGTTATAAGATTTATAATTATGAAGCTTAAAGGAACGATTCTGTAAACAAATAAATTATAAGTATTTAACTTATAATATGGACTTTTGGTTTATAATTGAGTTATAAATTGAATAGGTTAATAAAGGAGATTTATAAAAGGAAGTTGTTATAAAATAAAAATAAATGGAATTTATAAACATTATTTTATAAATCCGCAAACGACTTATTTTGATAAGTAAATTGTTATAACTTATTTATGGAGTTATATTCACGTTTTAGACAGTGAATAATCCTTTAAAGTAAAATGAATAGAAATGATGAAATTGGTTAACGTAGTATATTCACGTTTTTGAATAGCGAATAATATGTTAAAGAATATGTTTTGGATGTGATGTTTTAAATAAAATTAAAACGATCTAACGATGTTTTTAAAAGGTGTTAACATTCGAAACCATAGATTTCAACATTCATTGTTGAAATAGACGTTTTCGAGAAATAGAAGGAAATGGTGGACTATGACACTGTTGTTATAGTAAATGATTTCCGAAAGGAAATGTTTTATTTAATATTGGGATTTATATATCTATCTTAAATTCGAATCCTATACTAGTGATTTTGGGTTGTCGTAACGATGTTTTACGCAACATTCGTTTTGGCCCAAATAAATATGGTTAAGAGAATGATTTCCTTAAAGAATGAAATATATACTTAATTTCGATTTAAGTATATTGAATATTTTCCAAAAGTTGAAAATAAAAGAGATTTGTGAATTACTTATAAATAAATAAGTATGGAAATGTTTTTGTTCAATGTGAAATGAAACGTTTTGAGAATTTATCTTTTTGAAGATAAATTGAAAATGAATAATTGAAATCGTATGTTCATAAATATTTTGGAATATAAATTCACTATGGAATTTATAAAAGAAAGGGGAATTTGTTTAAAAATAAATATTGATTTATTTTTGAAGTGTGAAAAAAATATCTATCTTGTAAAGATATTTTTGGAAAATAAATAATTTGGAAAATTATTTGGAATCTGGTGATGTTGTGCATATCCATTGATAGTTCAATAACCGACTATCAATATTTACCTTTGAATAGGTATTTGTTGTGATTTTCTTGAATTTGAATGCCACACTTATTTTGAAAGCGAAAGGACAACTCGTCGAATGTCTTTGCATCGACTGGTCCCCGGTATAGAGACTCCATATGTGATGGGAAGTCCGAACGTGATTAGTGAATATTCGGATTGCAAGGACTTCTTTGTAAGTGCCTTCGGTTCTGTTCGAGCCCGAAACAGACTTGTATGGATAGTATGTCTGACATTACAAATTGAGATATAAAGTTGATTTCTTTCAAATATATTTCTGTTGGTGGCGGGGAATTTATTCTCTTAGCTTAACACCCTTCTCTGAGATGTACGAGCTCAGAGGTTATGTAGTTGAAGGTTATTAGTGATATGCTCCCAATTTGGTAATGTGATATGCTGAGTGTTGCTGTGAAATGATCATTGTTTGATCATTTGTGATATGATCATTTGTTTGATCACTTATCTTTGTGATCATTTCTATGTCATTTGTTGACCCAAAGCACAGCTTTTGTATAAAGCGTGGCTTTGTGGACGAGACTTCGTCGAGCCTCACACCCCGGAGTGGTCAAACCGGAAAGATGCAGTAAGGTTATGAGGGGTAGCTCCCTTTAGGGTATGTGCATTTCCTTCTGGAAAAGGGTGGTATCATGGTATAGAGCCCAGATGCTTACTCATTTTGAAACACTTTATTATTTTGGTGTGATGTTGGTTACGAGCGCTCGGATAAAGGTCCCAAAGGACCGGGGGATGGCGTACTCGTGTCAGTTGTTACCTAGTTTGAAAGGTAACCCGGCCTTGTGTTGGCAGAGATCCGGTTAGGTTCTCGGGACGTCCTTCCAGAGGCGTTTTCATGTGGCAATGGGAAGTTCCTTAGCCTGACCATTTGTTGGAAATCCAAAGAAACAATACGATCTTGTACGGTTTTAGTTGTAGAACCTGCCATCTAATATGGTAGCTATAGTAGGCATAATATAATGGTACCTATGCTGGCTAAGATTTATATTCTACTTTCGAAATGATTTTTCCTATACTATGCACTAATAATAATATCAAATGTTTCTTTTTAATGCGTATCAAGCATCTTTGACTATCATAAGAAGAAATATCCTCCAAGTCTGCGTTTGCATTGTGTGTGTGGTGGGAGGTCTTATGGTAGTCTCATTTTTAAAAGCATTGCGAATTGACTTTAAAAATATTCCGCTATTTTGATTTTGAAGATAAATAAACTGTTTTGAGTTCTCACACCTGTCACATGACTGACTCGGAGTTTATTGTTTTCCTTCCTAAACTCTGGGTGCCCACCAATTTCCACACGGGCAGTCGAGAGACAGGTTTATCAGGATATTCTGGAATTCAGGAGTTGCTAGAAGCAAGCTGGATGGCATGGCGTATCACTAGTATATAGTATTTCTTTTCCGCTGTTTGTTGTTGTTTGTTGTTGTACACTCTGAGGATATGATGTAATGAAATGTAATGTAATGTAATGTAATAACTGATATAGTTCTTTGTTTAAAGATTATTCATTTATCTATTATATGTTGTTCCGCTGCGAGTGTGAGAATCTGATATTGTTCTGTTGTTTTCTTTCTGTTTTCTTCTATCTTTTTCTCTCTTCTTCTATCTTTTTCTTTTCTTAAAACCCTAAGTGTTTGGTTTTTCGGCATTCGATTGCTCGGCATTTGATACAGTGGACGTATTGATGTCAGTTTTCGGAAGTCGAAGAATCGGGTCCTTCAATGTGGTATCAGAGCATATGGTTAAGCGACAACCATGGCTCTGTTGGGTATTACTCATTAGAGATAGAGTCAGTAGTACTCTAGAATGAGTTGAGTGTAATAATAGATATGAAAGCGTATTTGTTAGTGAATATAAATTATTTTATATTGTGATGATTGGTTTATTGAGTGGCATATGAACCTTCGTCAGCACGGTATGCACAACTATGCCGAAGGGGTTTATAAACACTTGAATAGAACAATTCGACACGATATTGTTTTAAATTGGGTAAATGAAATAATTTTACCTTGAGTATCCTTTGTATATAAAGGAATAATTTTTAAAATTATTAAAGTGTATGTAAGTCGATTGTTTGGTTGTTGAAAATGTAAGAATATATATAAGTTAATTAAAAGGTTGTTTGAATAATCTAAATTAAAGAATAATTGTATAAGCAAATGAATTATAAGTATGAAATTATAATTAATGTGATTTACAATTGTGAAATAAACTTATATATATATATATATATGAAATGAAACTATATGAATATATTTATGAATATGAGTTGTAAATAAAAATGAATTTAAAGTTAAATGGAAATTTACTTTAGAATTGAGAATCTGAATGGGATTTATAAGTGGGAATTTAAGTTAAGTGATGGATACGAACTTAAGTTATGTAAATGAAATTCAACTTTAGTAATTGAATTGAATGAATGAATTGAATGTTAATCAATTAAATGTAAATAATTGATATGAAATAATGAATGTAGGTGTTAATTCATTAAAATCTAATGTTATTGGAAGTTGAATAATTGAATGAAAATCAATTTAATTAAACCAATTGAAGGTGATGGTGTTAAACCAAATTGAATGAATATAAGCAAAGGAATTTGGTTGTAATTAGTATACATTGGTTGATATATGATTGTTAGTTGATTGTATATAATTCATTAAGTATTAATGAAATTGAATTAATGAAATTGAAAGCTAAAGTAATTGAAATTCAATTAGAAGTTAAATGAATCTTAAGTAGATTTGAATTTGATTTGGAAGTGAACCAACTTGAATATGAATTAGTGAATATAAACTAATTGAAAATGAATGTTAGTAAAAACATCCACTGTTAATGAATCAAATGTGATTAAATTGAAAACCCATTTCATTGAATATTAATGAGAATATGAATGAATATTTATTGGTTATGAATGCTAGTTGAATGATAGTTGGTTGATGGTTGAATATATTACTTTTACTACATTTGCTATGTTGGCATATATAGTTATTATGTTGATATATGTTGTATTCGATACTATTGTCTATATACATGTTTCTCATGTTGTTTGTTGAGCGTTTAGTAGGTGCGGATTGCGTTTGCTTCGCATTTGGAGCTCGCTTTCGCGCTATATTAGCCGTGTATGCTCGCTAATATAAAATATAAGGTACATATCTCGGATTACATATTGTACTTTTACACTTTTTTCCCTGCGGGATGCCTCATCACTTGATGAGATGTATATTTGTGATATATATACTGTCATTTTTTTTTCGGATCGAGCCGCGCAAAGGAGACTATGGCGAATTTTTCCGAAAATTTAAGGCGTTAGAATATTTTTGGGAAAAAATTGAATTTTTTTGAAAACTATAACTTTGATTTGAATTGAAAGTTAAACAATAGTAGTTGTTTTTGAAAAGATAACTAAGTATGATTTGAAAACTTAGTAAAGTTATTGTAAGAAGTTTAACTATGGATTTTGCGAAAATTAATAGATTCTGTAACTTTTCTTACTTGATAATTTCGAGGACGAAATTCTTTTAAGGGGGGAAGTTTGTAACAACCCAGAATTTTTATTAATTAAAATTTGAATATTTAATTGATTTTAAATATTAATAAGTGAATTTATAAGTCGAATAAATTTTATTTCGAATAATTGGATTTAATTGAATAATTAAATCGATAATTTAATAGTTGGAAATACAGAAATAATTGAAAATTGGGTTAAATATGATTGAAAATGATTTGTAAAATTTTATTTTATCATATTGGAGTTAGAATGATGTTATAGAACTTTTAAAATTGAATTAAGAGTTAATTTGTGAAAATTGAATATTTTAATATTTAATCGACTAGTGAAATTAGCCAATTTTCGAACAGTCTCAGAATTGGACGAACCAGTTTCATTGGATCCGTAATAGTTTGTTATTATCGGATTTCAATTTTCGTAGCAATCGGAGTTATCGTTTGATCGTGGCAGCTCGAAACGCATCGAAATTGTTTTTAATATTAATTTGGCGAGTTAAAATAGCCATTTTTCAAATAGTCTCGGATTTCGACGAAACAAGTTTCATCGGATCCGTAATGTGATATTATTGTATGGTTTCAAATTTCATGTCAATCGGATTTATCGTTTGTCCGGTGCAAGCTAAAACGCCTAGAAAATCATTTAATCGGTTTAATTTTTAAATCGATCGTTTATTGCCATAACTCGCACAGATGACCGAATTAGCTCCCGAAACACGTTCCATTGTGTTCGGAATGCAGGGTAAACCATAGGAACGCCAACCGGCACGCTTCGTTTGGAGTTCGGAAAATCCGGGATGAATAGTATTTTGGAAATTTTCTATATAAGCCCATGTTCTTCATAAATTTGCAAAAATTATAACCCTAGGGTTTCAGAAACATGGCCGGCCGCCACTTACAACTTCAATGGCCAGAATCTCATCCCTTTCTTCCTCCTTTTTCTTTCAATCTACAAACATTCACACGAAATCATCAACTACAAAGATGAAGAGCATGGCGAGGCCGAGACATCCAACGGTCAAGATGAGTTTTAGTGCAGCGTGGAGGGAGAAAATGGGGTGCGTTCGTGGCCGTTCATCATCGACGTGCGTGCCATGGAGGAGGCCGAGCTCTCTGATGCTTTGGCCGTGGGTAGCTCTTGTCACGAGCTTTCTAATGGAAGTGGCTGATCGTAGTAAATGTCGTCGGAGGGGAAGCATAATTCAACCCTAGGGGGTCGGCTATGGGTTCAAGTTGCGTTTATTCTCCTGTAGAAGCGTGCGCATGAGGAAGATAATGCAAGGAATGGTGGTGATTGCAGGGAGCAAGATCCAAAGGCTGAGATATTGATTAGGTTTAAAAATATAAATAAATGTTGTAAAATTAGTTTATATAAATTCGTGTAACTTCTAAAATTCATATCTTTTTCATACGAGGTCGAAAACGCGCGAAACCAGTTGCGTTGGAATCATATGGACGAGCACTACGCTATGAAATTGGATTGGAAGAGTTAGTGAGAATTTCGGGTACTTATTCGAAATAAATCGCTAAAACGAAATTGAAATCAAGGTGAGAACTTCTCACTCAATCGAATAGTTTCGATTTTAATTTTAAATAGTTATATTTAAAATACTTGAATGCATGTCTGAATGATGATTGTTATCTATTGATTGTTAAAATAGACATTATGCGCCGTTAGTAAGCGGATGTTATTTATTAAAAACATATATCGCGAATATTTCATAAACAGTGAAATTGGTATTATTTATGTACTTGGAATTGATTTTCCGCAGTAAATAGCGGATGAGACACTATTGTGCCGTCTATTAAGCGAATAATATTTTAAATCCCATATACCGCGATAATTTCGTACTGGAACGGAATTGGTATTGTGCTGACATTTTTGGATGCAGGAAAACAGGTTGTAGGGATCCAACTGGATTCCTCAACAGTATTTATTTGATTTCAGATATTTTGATATTTGATGGATTATCATTTCGATATATGATGTCATTGTTTTCGTGATTGACTATTTGGTGTGTAGCATCACTAGGCCAATTTTGGAATTTTAAAAGGATTTTAAAATTGATTTTTTGAAAGTATACATTTATAATATTTTTGGAATCGATTTATTTTAATTAAATAAACGTATAAATTTTAATGTTAAACAAATTTTTATTTTTGAGAAATATGGTTAAAAGTTGATTTTTGAAAATATAGGGTTAATGACTTTATAAAATAATTTAAATTGGGATTTCTGGATTTATTGAAAAAAGTTTAAATATAGGATTTATGAAATTTGATTTTTTTATAAATAAAAGAGAATGATGAAATTATAAAGGAGTTTAAAGACGTTTTTAAAATAATAGTATAAATTGATTTATATTAAAAGATTATAAAATTTATATTTATAAATTAAAACATTGGAATTATAAATCGAGTTTTTATAAGTGTTAAAGTGAATTGTAAATGAATTTCGTAAATGAATGAAATTTATAGGATTATAAACGGTGAAGTTATAAATGGAATTTTATAAACAGTAGGTTTATAAAATTTATAAGGTTATTAAAGAAATAGATGTGGGTAAATAAACGAATCTTATAAGTTATAAGATTTATAATTATGAAGCTTAAAGGAACGATTCTGTAAACAAATAAATTATAAGTATTTAACTTATAATATGGACTTTTGGTTTATAATTGAGTTATAAATTGAATAGGTTAATAAAGGAGATTTATAAAAGGAAGTTGTTATAAAATAAAAATAAATGGAATTTATAAACATTATTTTATAAATCCGCAAACGACTTATTTTGATAAGTAAATTGTTATAACTTATTTATGGAGTTATATTCACGTTTTAGACAGTGAATAATCCTTTAAAGTAAAATGAATAGAAATGATGAAATTGGTTAACGTAGTTTATTCACGTTTTTGAATAGTGAATAATATGTTAAAGAAAATGTTTTGGATGTGATGTTTTAAATAAAATTAAAACGATCTAACGATGTTTTTAAAAGGTGTTAAGATTCGAAACCATAGATTTCAACATTCATTATTGAAATAGAAGTTTTCGAGAAATAGAAGGAAATGGTGACTATGACACTGTTGTTATAGTAAATGATTTCCGAAAGGAATTTTTTATTTAGTATTGGGATTTATATATCTATCTTAAATTCGAATCCCTGTACTAGTGATTTTGGGTTGTCGTAACGATGTTTTACGCAACATTCGTTTTGGCCCAAATAAATATGGTTAAGAGAATGATTTCCTTAAAGAATGAAATATATACTTAATTTCGATTTAAGTATATTGAATATTTTCCAAAGGTTGAAAATAAAAGAGATTTGTGAATTACTTATAAATAAATAAGTATGGAAATGTTTTTTTTCAATGTGAAACGAAACGTTTTGAGAATTTATCTTTTTCAAGATAAATTGAAAATGAATAATTGAAATCATATATTCATAAATATTTTGGAATATAAATTCACTATGGAATTTGTAAAAGAAAGGGGAATTTGTTTAAAAATAAATATTGATTTATTTTTGAAGTGTGAAAAAAAAATATCTTGTAAAGATATTTTTGGAAAATAAATAATTTGGAAAATTATTTGGAATCTGGTGATGTTGTGCATATCCATTGATAGTTCAATAACTGACTATCAATATTTACCTTTGAATAGGTATTTGTTGTGATTTGCTTGAATTTGAATGCCACACTTATTTTTAAATAAGCGCTCACTATTCGGGTTAGCCGGGAAAGGACCTTGGAGTCGTATAACCCATTCCGAATATGTGATACGTCGTTATGAATTGCATTTGAAGACCGGTGTTGAAGACCGGATATTTTTGAAAGCGAAAGGACAACTCGTCGAATGTCTTTGCATCGACTGGTCCCCGGTATAGAGACTCCACATGTGATGGGAAGTCCGAACGTGATTAGTGAATATCTGGATTGCAAGGACTTCTTTGTAAGTGCCTTCGGTTCTGTTCGAGCCCGGAACAGACTTGTATGGATAGTATGTCTGACATTACAAATTGAGATATAAAGCTGATTTCTTTCAAATATATTTCTGTTGGTGGCGGAGAATTTATTCTCTTATCTTAACACCCTTCTCTGAGACGTACGAGCTCAGAGGTTATGTAGTTGAAGGTTATTAGTGATATGCTCCCAATTTGGTAATGTGATATGCTGAGTGTTGCTGTGAAATGATCATTGTTTGATCATTTGTGATATGATCATTTGTTTGATCACTTATCTTTGTGATCATTTCTATGATCATTTGTTGACCTAAAGCACAGCTTTTGTATAAAGTGTGGCTTTGTGGACGAGACTTCGTCGAGCCTCACACCCCGGAATGGTCAAAACAGGAAAGATGCGGCAAGGTTATGAGGGGTAGCTCCCTTTAGGGTATGTGCATTTCCTTCTGGAAAAGGGTGGTATCATGGTATGGAGCCCAGATGCTTACTCATGTTGAAACACTTTATTATTTTGGTGTGATGTTGGTTACGAGCGCTCGGATAAAGGTCCCAAAGGACCGGGGGATGGCGTACTCGTGTCAGTTGTTACCTAGTTTGAAAGGTAACCCGGCCTTGTGTTGGCAGAGATCCGGTTAGGTTCTCGGGACGTCCTTCCAGAGGCGTTTTCATGTGGCAATGGGAAGTTCCTTAGCCTGACCATTTGTTGGAAATCCAAAGAAACAATACGATCTTGTACGGTTTTAGTTGTAGAACCTGCCATCTAATATGGTAGCTATAGTAGGCATAATATAATGGTACCTATGCTGGCTAAGATTTATATTCTACTTTCGAAATGATTTTTCCTATACTATGCACTAATAATAATATCAAATGTTTCTTTTTAATGCGTATCAAGCATCTTTGACTATCATAAGAAGAAATATCCTCCAAGTCTGCGTTTGCATTGTGTGTGTGGCGGGAGGTCTTATGGTAGTCTCATTTTTAAAAGCATTGCGAATTGACTTTAAAAGTATTTCGCTATTTTGATTTTGAAGATAAATAAACTGTTTTGAGTTCTCACACCAGTCACATGACTGACTCGGAGTTTATTGTTTTCCTTCCTAAACTCTGGGTGCCCACCAATTTCCACACGGGCAGTCAAGAGACAGGTTTATCAGGATATTCTGGAATTCAGGAGTTGCTAGAAGCAAGCTGGATGGCATGGCGTATCACTAGTATACAGTACCGCTGTTTGTTGTTGTTTGTTGTTGTACACTCTGATGATATGATGTAATGAAATGTAATGTAATGTAATAACTGATATAGTTCTTTGTTTAAAGATTATTCATTTATCTATTATATGTTGTTCCGCTGCGATTGTGAGATTCTGATATTGTTCTATTGTTTTCTTTTTGTTTTTTTCTATCTTTTTCTCTCTTCTTCTACCTTTTTCTTTTCTTAAAACCCTAAGTGTTCGGTTTTCCAACCCAAAGAGCTTGAATCTAACCCAAAGAGCAATGGCAAGGACAATCACTCTTCCTGGATAATTAACCCAAAGAGTAATTAATTATAGTTAATTAATTTGTGAAGTAATTAAAGGTTAATTACTATATTTGGTTAAGTATAATTAATTTGTAAAATTAATTAAAAATAATTACTTGAATGTAATTAAAGGATAATTAATCAAGGATGATTAATGAAGGTGAATAATTAGAGGATAATCAATTAATTAAATTGTAATTAATTAATAGTTAAGTAAGCAGGATTTATTGAATGAAGTAATTAATTTAATTACCTTTAAATTAATTAGAGATGGAAGTAATCAATTTAATTCATTTTAAATTAATTATAAATGATGTGATTAAGTAAACCATTGCTTATGTATGGATGGAAGATAATTGGCTTCCTTGAATAGTTTGAGATCTCAGAAATGAGATAAGTAATGTTGTGTGATATGCATGCTTTGGTTGCATTGGGATGATAATATGAATTATCTATTTGCGATGATAATGTGGATTGTCTGTTTATGATGATAATGTTGATTATCTATTATGATTTGTGAATTATCTATTTGTGTGAATATAGATAATAGAATTGAATTGTTTTAACTTTAGAACAACTTGGACCTAAAAGATGGCGTTTTGGATTTCGATGAGACCGGGATTGGGTTTCCAGATTTGGATATCCGAAAACCATATCGATCCAAATTAACGATAGGTCGTGAATCTCAAGTGAAGACAAAGATTCAGAGTGCAAGGGTTATCGTCGTTAACTTTGAGGGTGATTCCAAAATGAGTGTAACGAGATAATGCCTTCGGTTTCGTTCAAACCTGGAACGAACTTGTATGGATTGAATGCTTTCAGATCATCGTCAGGTGGATGATGAGCATTCTAAAAGATGTGTTCTCTAAAGGTAATCGTAGCCTCAAGCCTCATCAACCGGGAATGGCTAAAACAGGGGAGGTGCAGCAAGGCTAAGCGGGTCGCGCTCAAGTAGGACAAGATTTTCCCCTGTCTAGAAGTCCCCTTTTATTCGGCCGTGTGAGCAGTTGGAACGTACGCCAACCGCGAGGTTGTCTTGTTCGGGACTATCCAGTAAGGGTTGGTTTCGGCCTTATATTGCAGGGGATTGGGAGTAATCCTCGGTACGGTGTCTAGGCCTCGTACTGTGACGGGCGGTACCTCGGTAGCCCTGCCATTGTATGGAATCCAATCTTCAATAAGTGTCGTACGTTTTAGTTGTGCCCAACTATGTTGGAACTTGAGATGTAAGCATTCTAGCTATTTCTGTATTTCACTTGAAAACCCTAGACCCTATTATAATACCATTGGATTTCCTATCAAATATTTTGGTTAGCGTAAGGTAAAAACTTACCTATGTTTATATGTGGGGAGTCTTACGTGATACCTTTGTTTTCAAAGGTTTTCAAAGTTAAGAAACTTTAATCTATTACTCACACCATACCCATGTCTGACCCGGAGTTTATCTTCTGTTTTTCTTAAACTCTTGGGTACACAAATTTTTATGAGTAGCCAAGGGATTCAGGTTAGCTGTGACGAATTGTGGAGGAGCAATGGAGCAGGAGGCTTCAGCGTTGTAGATATATATAGTATTCCACTGTGTTGGTATCTCTGAGTCATTTCTCTGTGTTGTAATGAGTTGTAATAACTGGACAGGCGTTTATAACTGTCTAGTATGTGATGTGTAATCTATGTAACTCTGATTGATGTTGTATGCTATGTACTATCTTATGTTATTAATATAATTTATTCGTTCTGCTGTTGAGAATATGATGTGCTTCTTTTTTCTTCTCTATCTTTTCTATTTTCTATCCCTTTCTTTATTATTAATGATGCGTCATTCTGTGGAATGAACGGTGGGTCATTATAGTTTAGGGTCCACATGATGCGACCCAAGAGTGTGTTAGCTTCAATGAAGCAGAGGATCGGAGAGTCCATAAGAGATTATCTATTGCGATTCAATGCAACGGTGGCGACTTCAGTAGATCGGTCGGATCCATCGATGATTTTAATGGCGGCGGTAGCAAGGGTTGCAGAAAGCATGAAGTTTAAGGATTCTTTCGCAAGAGATCCACCACAAGACCTTAGAGAATTCTATCACGAAGCTGAAAGGTTCATTCGGCTAGAGGATTCACGTGTTGAAAGGCAAGAAACAAACGCTATGCAAGGCGAAGGAACCTTCAAAGAACTACCTAGAGAGGACATAGGAAAGTGGAAGCAGGATGACAGATATGATGGTCCTGACAAACGGAAGAAGTTTCGAGAACCTAGATTCAAACAATACGCTGACTTGACGGCAAACCTGGAACGGATTTACACGGAAACTTGGGGGCACCTCCCCTATCGGAAACCACCCAGGAGAGATCCCACGGAACGACAACGTAGAAGTGGAAAGTATTGCCTATTCCATGAGCTAGAAGGGCATGCTACGGACAAATTCCGCCATTTGAAGGACGAGATGGAAGAGCATGATAGAAATGGTAGATTACCATAGTATGTGAGAAATCGGATAGCGGCCGTAGGACCTGAGAAACTACCGCCTGCACCGAACAGAACTTCCTGGATCAGGATCACGACTCGTCATCAATTGATCATGACGGCATGGGCCAAGTTTAAGACTTGAACCCCGGTCGATTACTTAAAATTCTTAGGTTTTGATTTCAAAATAAAATAGCTATTCCACTTACACGTGTGAGGGAACCGGAGAGATCCCCAGGCATGCTCTGAGATGGTAATAGACTGCTCTACCCAGAGTGGCAGTATCTAGATTTTTTCTTTTTTTTAGTTGAATGTTTGGAATTTTAATTTAATAAATGAACTTGAATTTCATAAAATAAACTTGGACCAGAGAGTTAAAGGACGAATATTGGAAGTTGATTTGAAATTAATCGCTTTATGACCCTACCCGAAGAGATGGCTCCGGAGTGCAAGAAGTGAGTTGCTTCGCCGCAGAGCGATTGGATCAACTCCCATAACATAAGTTCCCCGTTCACCGATGAGTGATTGGATCGAGGTTCGATAAGATCCCGGAGAGGCTATAATCATCTTAAGATTTAGGCCATGACATCGCTTAATGTTCAGGGACATTGAGCCGAAGTGTAGGGGGTGTTGCTGCTTCGCCGAAGAGCAACATGATAAACTCCTCGATGTTGTTTCACCTTCACCGGAGAGTGACAGTATGGGAACCAGAAAGAGCCCAAAGAGGCTAAAATCGGTGTAGGAATTAGGCCATGACATCGCTTAATGTTCAGGGACACTGAACTGGAGTGCAGGGAGTGACGCTGCTTCGCCGGAGAGTGACAGGATCGACTCACTCAACGATGTTTCCCCTTCACTGGAGAGTGACAGGATAGGATCTAGTGAGAACCCTAGAGAGGCTGATAACGGTCTGAAGGGGTCGTAGGATTCAATTACTAACTTCCGAGGCCAGAGAATTTAAAAGCCCTCAGTCGAAGAGTCGAGGCCAGAGAACATACAAGCCCTTGGACCGGGGAGTCAAGGCTGGAAGAGGATAGCACGACCCGACAAGGTCTATAGAGTCAGAGTTAAAGCAAGAAATGTTATAGACTTGGCTATTGATTATTGATGGAACTTGGATGGATGGCTTGAGTCATGGATATACTCATATTGTAATGAACATAACATAAACTTTGGATATCGGATTTGAGGCTATTCAAAACACGCCTTCCAATAGCAAGGCATGTTTTGGGGGGAAAATGTTAATCCGCCTTTTATCAAGGCCATAAACAGGCAGATTCAACCTAACCAACTTCACGACTATCGGGGGTGTATGATGGATTCGGTTTAGAGGGATGAATTTCATTCGGATGTGCCGCTCGGCATTGAGTTGAGGTTATGCCGCTCGACATCATGGTGAGGTTATGCCGCTCGGCATTGAGTTGAGGTTAGGGTCGTTCGGCATGGATGGCTCGACCTTGAAGATAAGGGTCATTCAGCATGGACGTCTCGGCCTGGAAGATAAGGGTCGTTCGGCATAGACGGCTCAGCCTGGAAGATAAGGGTCGTTCGGAATGGACGGCTCAGGCTGGAAGATAAGGGTCGTTCGGCATGGATTGCTCGGCCTAGAAGATGGGGGTCGTTCGATATGGATGGCAGGGCCTGGAAGGTAAGGGTCGTTCGGCATTGAAGTAAGAAGAGGGTCACTCAGCATTTTGGCTCGGCATAGGTCGTTCGACATGGTAATTCGATCAGGGTCGCTAGGCATTGCGGCTCAGCATGGGTCGTTTGGCACGGTGATTCGATCATGGTCGCTCGGCATTGTGGCTCGGCATGGGTCGCTCGGCATTGTGGTTCAATGGAAGGTCGTTTGGAATTGCGGTTCGACATAGATCGTTCGGCATGGGATGAATTTGGCTCGGCAGAAGGTCGCTTGGCATTGCGGCTCGGCATGGGTGGTTTGGCAGATGCCGCTCGGTCAGTAACGAAGGATGTGCATGGCTCGGACATTGGTGATGTAGACCGGTCGGCATGTATCGGTTACAATGAAAGGCATGGCTCGGCTATGGCCTAAGTGGGCCCAAATTACTCAGTAGGCCCAACTACTCGAAATTTGCCTATAAATACAGCATATGGGGTTTCAGAAAAGGGATCTTCTTTCGCCTCTCTGGTTTTCTACTTTCTAAGGCTATGGCTATCCTACCAGTTTGTAACTATAGCCATTTATTACATCAATAAAAACGAAATTTCTTGAGTGGACGTAGGCTAGAGCCAGTCGAAGCACTATAAATTCTGTGTTTTTACTGCTTTCTTTTTAATTTTGATTGTTCTTCGCATTTAAACTCCCTACATATATTCTATCTGTGAGCTGTGACTGATATTTGGTGCTTTCATTTACATTTGGGTGTTAGTTACCCATTGGCGTGAACACATTATTTATTGCTATTCTCACTTAAAAGATTTAAGTATCCTTTACCATTATCTTTCCCTTTTTTATTATTAGATCTATTTATTGTTCCTTTCTATCATTTACTATCTTCTTTTGGTTGTCAACCTCATTACTTACTTTTTTTACTACTTGCTTACCATTTATTGTTTACATAAATTTTAACTCATCTTTGTTCATCTTATTACCTTACTTGCCTTTGTCATTTATTATTTGATTTCCAACTTTACTTTATTGCATATATTAATTTTACAGATGGAATTTATTTGTTATCACTATTACAAATCTTTAATTCATACTTAAGGAGTTCTGCATTTTAAAGTATTGGAATTACATCTTCCTTAAAAGGAAAGGTTGGTATTGTAACGTTCTATATCTCAGCCAAAAAAAGGAATTCGTGTTACGTTTAGAATTACAAGAATTATTTTTTCCATGGTTATTGAAATAGACAGTACAAAATGCAGTAAATATCCATATTTAATACATCTCTTTTAGGCGTATTACTTGTTATTTCAAACGATACATTTTATTTGCAAAACTTAACTTAATAATGTTGACACCAAAAATGGCACCAACACTGAAATATCAGATGAAAGCACCAATTCTAATTAAATAAAAGTAAAAGAAGAAAAGGAGAAATAAATTTTGTAGTGGTTCAGCAAATTCTTCGGCCTATGACCACTTTAATCTTTATTCTTAGTTGTTTTCTCTCTAGATTATAACTAATTTTATCAGATCTAACCAAAGTATAGTGGATCTCAAATTTATAATGGATTTTCTAGATTATCTTTAGGGAAGGAGATAAAAGTGAACAAGATGTAGAGTGTGAATCCACTCTTCATTGCTATTTAATTGGTATTTATAGCGAATCCCACCAGTAGACTCAGAAGCCTATGTCGATTAAAGTCCAGATGCAGGTCCAAGTGAACAGCAGTGAACACGTCGACCCAATCTCCAATAAAAACTTCTTGATATCAGAGGTTCCTCTTGGTACCAGTTGTTTTTTTAGGTGAAAACCTTTTATCTTGTTTGTCTTACCTTTCTATCCCTAATTCAATGCACTCCGAACTTTTTTTCTTGAAGGTCTAGTTTTTTCTTATGATTCACCTGATATCTTGGAGTATAAAGAGACTGGGAAATGCCAAGTGGAAGAAAAATCTCTCGGTACCGAGAGGTTCGTCTCAGTACCAGTGGTGTACATAGCCCTAATTTCCATCAAACTTCCTAAGTCCAATCTTTTAGCCTCACTAAGCATGTTTCCAAGTTCCTGAGTCTTTTCAGCTTCGTTTTGGCTTTCTAAGTTGAGTTGAGATCGGCTTGGCTAAAAAGCGGGTTAACACTTGCCCCTTCCAATAGTACACCTTTAGAATGTAAGGTGTGCCTTATTTAAGAACAAGTATTATTTATAGTCAATCTTTGATAGTTAAGCTCTCTTTCCATCCATTGACCTCGATCTTTGTGAATCGTTCGGTTCCTTTTGATTCTCCTACAGGCTAAAGTTCATTATAGACATGTTATAGCTTTGGGCTACAATCCTTACTCAAGTGTCAGCCATGAATCTTGAGCAGCCTGTCTCTATCTGGAGGTATCATATTGCATATCAAAATCTATTTGTGTATACCTAGGATTTATCCATCTCCTTCCGATTACAAGGCATTCAAATCCTTTTATCAAGTCAACATCTGTTCCTTGGTTTAATCTTTTTGGATCATTTTGTCATCCAAGCTGGGGTTCAATCCCTTCAGATCATTCAATCATCCTACCTAGGGTTTGATCTCTTTGGATCGTTTAACATCCAATAGAGGGTTCGTTCTCTTTGGATCGTTTAACATCTAATCTATGGTTCAATCTAACCAAATCGTTTAATATCCAATCTAGGGTTCGATCTTTCTTGATCGTTTAACATCTAATCTAGGTTCGATCTTTCCAGATCCTTGATGAGCTCAATTTGCTCACTCTCCAACAATGGGACACAATGACATGCAAGTCCATCTGCTCACTCTTCGGTGAGGGGATTTTTGATCTCTCTTGATCCCTGTTGAGCCCAATCTGCTCGCTCTCCAACGAGGGGACTCAACGACAAGTAAGCTCATCCACTTGCTCTTCGATAAAGGTACTTACTTCGTGCGGTTACTACCCCATCTCTCCATATAGGACTACCACGATCAATATCATTCGTCACGTTCAAGACAATTTTAAAAATCAATTATTCAAAACAAAGCAAGCAAGCAACATCTTATATATTCATCTCAAATATTCGACTCTGAGTGTGCCCAGAGACCAATCAAGGTCTCATAAACATATAAGCATTCCAAGGCTATAATCGTCTTAAAATAGAAAGCAAAGTGCAAAAAATGAACCTGAATCCTACCCATCTAGATCATGGGATTACCATCCTTGACCTAGATCCCTACTTGTCCCTTGTTTTGTTCATTGTAGATGGTGGCTGCTCCAACTGCACCATTGTTTTCGGTTTCTTATGTATTATTGCAGCTAGTTACTCTGGACCAATTCTTCTACCAAATTGCGAAGGTCTCTTCACTTGTTCATTTCATGTACATCTAGCTCGTGGAATATGCAAAATTTCCCGACGTTCTCTCTCAATCTGTACGTTCCTTTTTAGCCGGTCTTCAGATCTGCCCCTTAATATCTAGGTATATCTTCTTTGGAATTTTTGTTAGGTCAGTGTAAGAAGAGAACTTTGATTCCCTCCTCTGCCATTTCGGTCCTTCATAATTTTTTTTAGCTCTTTACTTCCCCTTTTCTTTTCCATATCCAGCTTCGGACAGTCCTCCATCATCCACAAAATTAATATTAGCATTATTAGCTTTAGCATCTTCTTGATGCTGATATCTCTCATCTTCATGATAAAACTCCACGAGATCCATCAGTGCATCCTTTTCTAACGCAATTTTGAAGTCCATCTTGCTTGCAACTGAAGGTGACTGAGCTATAGGATCAAGTAATATGGAATATAATAAATAACTAGTGTGGATAATAATAGTAGTAAAGTAAAATTACACTAGGAATTTTTATACTAGTTCGAACTCCCGTTCCACGTCCAGTCCCAGACTCCTTTTGGAATTAAAGCTAGCAACCCTCACTTAACCCAAAGGAACATGTATTACACTGCCTGAGCAAATGAACATGATTTGACCGCCTTAGCAATAGAACAGGACTTGACCGCCTGAGCAACCAAACAGGACATTCTTATAAACTGGATTAACTTGACTTTATGTGTTCTGAATAACACAGAATTTATCACTTGTAGTACACCCTTCCTATAATCTTTTCATGAAGAATGATGTGTATAATTATATGTGTATGAAGAATAGGAAGATTAGTATTGCTTGAATAATATGGAAATGGAATCATAAGCAATTATTATATAGAGATTTGCAAATAATAGAATCAAGAATGCAATGCTCGTTAGATCAAGAGAGAATATAAAATTAGGTAATTTTATCTTTGAATCTTGAATGCTTTTATGGTGTATATTGAGTTACAACTTCTGGGAAAAGTTATCAGTGAAAAGCTAATGGTTGTAACTCTTCAGAAAGGAGATAACTCTTGATAATTAGAAGTGTCATTTCAAAAAACTTGACTATTACAGGTTAGTCGACTGAACATGCAAGGCCAGTCGGCTGAATTTCAAAACGTGCACATGAGTCATGTACAGACTCGGTCGACTAACCAGGTGTGTTCAATCGACCGGTCCATGTAATATATTAAAATTTTTACACTGACTCAGTCGACTAGTACCACTTGGTTAGTCGACTAAATGCTGCTTGTCGGTGCAATGAAATATTTGTGTTGAAGTTGATTAAAAATGAATGCAAGTTTTATTGTGAATGATGTGAGTGATCATTCTTGAGGCAAGATTTTAACAAAGCATTAAAGTAGACTCTATATGTACACGTATTGACTCTTGCTAAACTATATAACTATACGAACCATATTATGAGTCGATGAGTCCGGATGTTGTTGTAGTCGTAGATTCGTGATTTGTTGTGTCTTATCAACAATCAAAACCTGTGATAAAAAATTCTCCCCCTTTTTGATGATGACAACTCCATTTCCTACCGACGAATCTTCGATAAGTTGTGTTTATTCATCTCTCCCTCTGAATATATTCCTGCAAATAATTAATTTTTTCTCCCCCTTTGTCATCAACAAAAAGGAGAGTTCTTGAAGTAGAGAATATTATAATATGAACAATGATAGGTACAAATATACATATGAAACACAACTCGAAAACAAGAATATATAACCATAGAGAAACACATAACCATAAAAATACGGAGCGTAAATGTTACATAATTAGTCTAGACAAGAAAATTATCACATAAACACACCGCATAACCACATAGAGTTAGTTTGAAATGAAATAACATAGAAGTTCGTCAAAATAACAAGAATATAAGAAAATAACCTTACTCGTCGCTTCCTTCATTGGAGCTTTCTCCTTCTTCATCACCTTTAGTTTCTTCATTGCTTGATTCGCGACCAACTTCTTCACCTTCTTCTTCTTATTCCACATTTGAAGTTGACCATGTCAGTGGCTCAACAGGTCGTTTCCCATGTGAAGTGGGAACATGAATGGAAGTTGAAGAAGGTTGAGAGCATGAGATTGCTTCCTAAATATTGTCGAGAAAACCCTTTATATGATTGAGTTTCTTATTGACCTTGGTAATGGATTTTCAACTTGAGATACATTTGATTCCACTCGAAAAAGTCGTTGATCAAGAAGTCATTGGTTTTGGGAAATGATAGCTATGGATTCTTGAGGCCGAGCTTGAGTATCAACTTCTTGAATCTCGATGATTTCCCTTTTAGGCGGAGGAGGTTGAGACGAAGTGGAAGCTTGAATATGAGGAGTTTGTTGGCGAGAAGAAGGTTGAGCTTGACCGGAGGAGTGGTTTTCAAGCCAACGCTCATAGGTAATAATGGTGTGGTGGAGATATTGTTTCGAAAGGTTTATCAAGCTAAGTGTCTTGGTGTTTAAGGAACAAATGGTAGAGCATTCCGAGTCGACAAAAGAAACATCAAAGTGCTTGAGAATACGCATAATATACGTGCCATAGTGAATCGTTCCCATGCGACTTTGGTTGAATGTTTGAAATTCGTTCGAGTAACTTTTTCCCACTTCACACGACAACCTCCTCAAATAGCATACAAAGATTGGAAGTCCCTCCTATAAACATTCTCATAGCTTCCAGTTCTTGGGCTGATGGTATGGGTTAGCGCACGATGCATGATGCGAGCTTGGGTCATAGCGCAACTTCCTTTAGTTCTGTTAAATCGTTGGAGAGGAACATATTACTAATACGTTCTCGAGTTTCCAAATTAATCAGTATTTTGTCCCAACTCTTCTCCTTCGTTCGGGCATATTAAAATTCGAGCAAGTCATTGAAGAGGAAGGAAAACCTTCACGCCATATACCATAGTCCAAATGGCATCGTCTGGGTTTGAGATGACATGATGATCGAGATTTAGATTGGCATAGAAGAGCTTCACGAATAAATGATCGATTTTATTGTTATTTGCAGCAAAATCAATTAAAGATTCTAGTCCGCTGTGTCGTGCTAACTCTTGGATTGCATATGGAGCAAAGTAGTGAAATTCGACGAACGAACCTGCAAAAAAGCGAGAATTTTTCATCTTATTGAATCGTTGTGCTACTTTTTCATTGTCCAACCATCCTTAAATTTGAAAATCGAAAGGACCGGCTATAGATTAGGATTGTCGAGCTCTATTAGATGCCATCGAGAGACTAGGGCTTTAGAGTGCGAAGAGTAAGGTATAAAATCTGAAAAAGTTGATTTTTTTGGACGAATTTGAAGTGAGAATGAGGAATAATGGAAGAATTCAAAAAGATTGAAGTAAAAAGTGAAAAGTCAAACAGTTTGAATAGCTATTTTAAGTGACTTTTGGCTAAGAAACCCTAGTTTCAATCGATTAAGTGTTCAAAACCAGTCAATTGAGTGGGTATTTTAAAAAATAATTTATAGGGGTCAGTCGACTGACTTTAGGGGTTTAGTCGATTGAATTCAACTTGAGACTTTTTTAGTTCAAATTTGCTAAATTCAGTCGACTGAATTGAAGGGTCAGTCTAAAAAACAGTGTATGAAAACAGGTTCAGTCAACTGTTTATCCTATGTTAGTCGACTGGAAGTATTAGAAACTACAGGATGAAGATACAAGCTCTCGTAACAACTTTTAGAAACAAAACATATGATTATTAGAATTACTAAAAGATTAACATACAAATATTTAAATCAATCAAGAAACACAGGAGATGTGACATACGCACAAAGATATATATATATATATATATATATAATTTACGAAGACTTGGATGAAGAGGACGGAGTGTGGTATTCGTCCATTTCAACTTTGGTATTCTTCTGAAGTGGTCGCAGTGGTGACCATCCATTTCCATGTTCCTATGAGTTTGGAGAAACGGAGGGACGTTGAGGTGATGGTTCTCATGGGTTATGACATAAAGGAAAACTTGGTTGGTGAACTTTATTATGAGATGACGATCCATAGAATTTTAAAGCCACTTGTTCTAGGAAGCTTAAGCGCTTCCCATTTACCTTTTGCTCGTAATAAAGCTCTCGCTATAATTCCAGCGTCTCCCATTGATAATAGTGAATGTCGTCTATCTTATCTTTGGTAGACGATGATCTAAAAAATAAAGAGCATTTATCTCTTTTACCGGGAGTAGTCTAGCTGGTATGAGTGGATGGTGGAACTATTGGAAACCACTCGTAAATGTGGGTTTGTGTAGGTAGGTTGATAGAATTCGTACTTATGGAGGTATAGGAAAGGGAAGAGGATTCAGAGTTTCATTGTGAAGACATGATAATAAATATGAAGAGGTTGAAGTTTCGTTCTTTGAATCAAGGAGTTTGTGTAAAAGAAAAAATAAAACACTCTTGAATTTATAATATACAGGAGCCTTAAAATAGAGGATAATGGGTGATAACAATAATCAGAAAATGAAAATCAATAAACTAAAAGAAAGATAACTAACAACCAGAAAAAGTAATGGTTGTAAAATATAAATTCAAAATAAGTGGTTAAAAAGAAATCAGAAATAATATGAACTTAGATAAGAAACAAAATATTGTGGAGTGTTTGAATACCATCATGTGAAGTTAAAGGTCTAATATTCAAGAATGCCAATCATCAAAAATTTGAAAAAAAAAACTTTTTAAAGATAAATATAGATCTTTTGAAGACATAATTCTTAATTCTCTTTGAAGTTTTATAAAAATATTTTCATTCAAATGTTTTGTAAATATATTAGCCAGTTGATTTTCAAAGGATACAAATTCCAATCTAACTAAATCCTTTTCAATATTATCACAAAGAAAATGATGACGCATGCCAATATGTTCAGTTCATGAGTGATTGACAAGATTTTTAAATAAGTTTATAGAACTTGTATTATCATAGAAAATAGTAGATGTAGATAAATTTATACCAAAATCATGAAGTGTTTGTTGCATGTAAATGACTTGAGCACATGCTAAAGCAGCAGAAATGTATTCTGCCTCACAAGTCGAAAGTGAGACATAATTTTTTTTCTTTCTAAACCAAGAGATTAAGGATTGTCCAATGAAGTGACAAGTCCCGCTAGTACTTTTTCACTATGTCCGACATCCTCCAAGGTCGGCGTCACTATGTGAGAATGACTCGAAAGGACAATCTTTTAGATAGAAAAGTCCAAAATCTTTTATTTTGCTTAGATAACGCAATATTTGTTTCACTGCTCGCATATGTAGTTCATTAGGATTTATTTGAAATCGAGCACACAAACAAACACTCATCGTTACATCAAGTCTACTAGCAGTTAGATAAAGTAATGATCTAATTATACTTCGATATAATTTCTAGTCGGCACTTTTTCCATCTTCATCTCTATCGAGATGTATCATTATACACATTGGAGTTGGTTTGGAAGAAGTATTTTTCGTACCAAAGCGTTTAATTAGATTATTACAATATTTTTCTTGATTAATAAAAATTTCATTTTCTAATTGTTTAATCTGTAAACCAAGAAAATAAGATAATTCTCTCATATGTGACATTTCAAATTCTTTGGTCATTATTTTTGAGAATTCCTGACATAGTTTTTTATTTGTAGAACCAAAAATAATATCATCTAAATAAATTTTAATAAGTAAAATATCCTTTTTAGTTCTTTTAATAAAAAGATTTTTATCAACCTTCCCAATTTCAAAACTAGAATCTATTAGATAGCTTTTTAGATGTTCATACCAAGCACGGGGTGCTTGTTTTAGACCATATAAGGCTTTCTTAAGTTTATAAACATGGTCTGGAAATTTCTTGTGTGAATAAAGGAGGTTGTTCAACAAAAACATTTATATAACCAATTAAAAAAGCACTTTTAACATCCATTTGATTAAATTTGAAATTATGAAAACATGCAAAGGTCAATAAGATACATATTGCTTCAAGTCGTGCAAGTGGAGCAAACGTTCCTTCGTAGTCAATTTCTTTTTCTTGATTATAACCTTATGCAACTAATCTAGCTTTATTCCAAGTTATATAACCTTGTTCATATGCTTTATTTTTGAAGACCTATTTAGTACCAATGATTGTTTGATCACTCGGTCTAGGAACTAATTCCCAAATTTCATTTCGTTCGAATTGGTTTAGCTCTTCTTGCATAGCTATAATCCAATAGTCATCAGTAGACGCTTCTTTTGCATTTTTAGGTTCGATGTTAGAAAGAAATGCTACATGGCCCATTTGATTAAGTTGATTTCTAGTTCTAACATGTGAATCAATTTCTCCTATGACATTTTCTACTAGGTGATCGCGTAAAATTTTAGGGGGAGATCTTAATTCATTTTCATTATGAACAATGTTTACATCTTCTTCAAAATTATGAACAACGTTTACATCTTCTTCAAGATTATTTTGAGTAATCATATTTATGACCGTCTTAGGTATAACTTCATCATCCTCAAAAAAATTATTAAATTTGAAATTTTCGTCAAATGAAACATGAAGTATTTCTTCGGTTGTTTTTGTTCTTTTATTGAAAATTCGATAAGCTTTGCTTCGTTCCGAATTTCCTACAAAGGTTACTTCATCGGATTTTGGATCGAATTTTCCATGCCGATCTTTTGTGTTTAAAATAAAACATTTTGAACCAAAAGTTTTAAAATAAGAAATGTTCGGTTTTCTTTGATGAAAAAGTTCATATGGAGTGTGTTTTTTAAAGGTTGGATGGAAACACGATTCAGAATATTGCAAGTAGTTACTACAGTTTTTGCCCAGAAATGTTTTGGTAATGTGCTTCCATTTAATAAAGTTCTTTTACATTCCTATAACGTTCTATTTTTCCTTTCTACAAGTCCATTTTGTTGTGGTGTTCTAGGAAAAGAAAATTTATGATAAATTCCATTTTTATTACAAATATGTTCAAAAGCTTCATTTTCAAATTCCACTCCATGTACTAATATTTTTAACTTTTAAATTTTTGAGATTTTGAATTCTTTTTGCCAAAATCTTGAAATTTTCAAAAGTATCACTTTTGTTTTTCAAAAAAATAGTCCAAGTATATCTTGAGAAATCATCTACTATAACAAACACATATTTGCTATGGTATATAGATTGAACTTGAGTTGGACCAAAGAGATCCAAAGGCAATAGTTCTAGTGGTTGTACAACAGAAATATTTTTCTTTGATTTGAAGGATGATTTTGATAATTTTCCTATTGGCAAGCATCACAAATATTGTTTACTTTAAAATACATTTTTGGTAAATCTTTGACTAAATCGTTTTTAGATAATTTATTTATAGCTTTGAAATTAATATGACAAAATCTTTTGTGCCATAACCAAGGATCATTTTCTTTGGCTATTAAACGCATTTGTAATGCAATTTACATTCATATTTAAAACATAAATATTTTATCTCTAAACCTTCAAAAATAAGATTTTTATTTTGATCAAAAATGCTACACTAATTTTCATAGAAAGAAATATTGAATCCTTTGTCACATAATTGGCTGATACTAAGTAAATTATGCTTCAAATTTTTAACTAATAAAATATCTGTAGTAAGAGGTAAATTAGATATATCGTTATTGCTCACATCGCCTTTGCCGACGACATATCCTTTGGAATTATCTCCAAATGTGACGGAACCTCCTTCTGAGTAGTTAATGTTTGTTAGCATCCCTTTGTTTCCTATCATATGTTTTGAATAACCATTGTCTAGTATCAATTTTCCTCTCTTTTTAGGTGCCTGCAAAATACAGAATGAACATTAGCACCCACCATTTTATTTAGGTCCTAAGAGTTTGATGTTAGAAAGCTAAAGCCAAAAGGGTTCATAATTCCTTTTGAAAATAAAATCTTTGTTTTTATGAACAGTTTTTATAAAAGATTTTATATTCTTATTTCTAATCAAAGAATTATTTGTTTTAGGAACCCAAATTTTGATTGATTTAGTAAAATCTGAAACTTTAGAACTAGTTTTTTCAACTTTATTATTCCTTTTATATGAAGAATTATTTTTCTTTCGAATAATTTTAGAAGATTGCTTATATCTTAGTCCTTTTTATTTGAAGCAGTTTGAGAATTTTCTATAATTTTGGAAAGATTTTCTCTGCCTTTATTAACATTAGAGACATTTTTAGTAAAATCATCTAACTTTGTTTTAAAGCTAGAGTTATCTAATTATAGGGTCTTGACATTTGCTTTAAGATCATGATTTTCAATTAATAGAGCATCAATCTTTTCTTTTTGTGTTTCTATCTCTTGACTTAGCATAGAGATTGAGATGTCATATTAGAACAAGATTTTGAGTAACCTCATGTTCTTCTAAGATTTGTTTTTTATCTCTTAACATATCTACTTCAATTTCAGTTCTATTCAATTTTTCAAGAGATTCTTTATATTTTCTTTTGGTGCCTTTAGCTTTTCAAGTAATTCTGAGTTTATTTCTAACAGATCATCAAAAGATAGATCACTCATCTCATCTTTTTTCGCCATAAAACATACGTTGGCTTGTTCTGTATCACTGTCCGAGTTGCTATCTGATGATGAAGATGATTCTGAATCATTCCAAGTGATAGAGAAAGCTTTCTACTTGAATCTGTCTTTCTTGTGCTTATGTGTTTCTTTTTTTGTCGGGATAGTCTTGCTTGATGTGGCCATTCTTGTGACATTCATAATATTTTAGAGTAGAGGATGATGGTTTGTTGGTGTTGTTATTGTTCCTCGAGCTCTTCTTATTATTTCTAAATTTGTTGCTATTTCTAAATTTTAAAAACGTTTTGAAATTCTTTGCAATGAACATTATGTCTTCCTCATATGAATCTGATTCATCCATTTCTGTCTAGAATGCTATATTTTTCTTATCTTGAGCTTGAAGACTCATTATGCCTGGAGATTAACTTCATAAGATATTAGATTTCCTATCAACTCCTCTGGTTTTATGGTCGAAATATCGTTAGCTTCTTCGATTGATAAGACTATTTGTTCCCACTCATTCATTAGTGTGTTGAGGATTTCTTAAACAATATCAAAATCTGCATAAGTTTCTCTTAATGCTACCAATGAACGATATATATCTTGAAATCTAGAGTACATTTCATTTATAGTCTCATCTTGCTTCATTTTAAAATTCTAAAACAGGTTTTTGAGCATAGAAATTTTACTTTGTTTGACTTTGCGAGTACCTTCATGTGTAACTATAAGTGTATGCCAAATTTCATGAGCAGTTTTACACATGCTTTTCCTATTGAACTCATTTTTTCTAATGCACAATATAGCATATTCATAGCTTTATCATTTGCAATAGCATCTAACTTTTATGTGTTAGAGTATGAATATTCAGTAGTATGCATAGTATATTCAGATTGCATAATGTTCCAGGTTTCATAACTACTTGCTTGAATATAAATTCTCATTCTAGAAGCCCAATAGTTATAGTTCATTCCATTAAATTGAGATGGTCATGCAGTAAATTGACCTTCAAGAAAAGTATTGTTAGTTACAGTGTTGTGTTGTTTTCCATATTAAAAATATATATCAGATAACTATGTTACAGACATATGATTGGTTTTCTCTCATACCAAATGAAAGTGGCAATGCTATAGGATCAAGTAATATGGAATATAATAAATAACTAGTGCAAAAAATAATAGCAGTAAAGTAAAACGGCACCAGGAATTTTTATATTGGTTCGAACTCCCGTTCCACATCCAGTCCTAGACTTATTTTGAAATTAAAGCTAGGAACCCTCACTTTATCCGGAGGAACAGGTATTACATCGCCTAAGAAACAGAACTTGACCACTTGAGCAACAAAATAGGACTTGACCGCCTGAGCAACTGAACATGACTTTCTTACAAACTGGATTAACTTGACTTTGTGTGTTCCGAATAACACGGATTTGTCACTTGTAGTACACCCTTACCATAATCTTTTCCTCAAGAATTAAGTGTATAATTGTGTGTGTACGAAGAATTGGAAGATTAGTATTGCTTGAAGAATATGGAAAAGAATCGTAAACATCGATTTTATAGAGATTTGTAAATGATAGAATCAAGAATGGAATGCTCATTAGATCAAGAGAGAATAGAAAATTAGGTAATTTGATCATTGAATCTCGAATTCTTTTATAGTTTATGATGAGTTACAACTTCTTAGAAAAGTTATCTGTGAAAATCTAATGGTTGTAACTCTTCGAAAAGGAGATAACTCTTGATGATTGGAAGTGTCTTTCTAAAAAACTTAACTATTGCAGGTCAGTCGACTAAGCATGCAAGGTCAGTCGACTAAATTTCAGAACATGCACATGAGTCATGTACAAACTCAGTCCACTGACTAGGTGTGTTCAGTCGATTGGTCCATGTAATATATTAAATTTTTTATGCTGATTCAATTGGCTGGTACCACTTGGTCAGTCGACTGAATATTGCTTGTCAGTGTAATGAAATATGTGTTGAATTTGATTAAAAATGAATGCAAGTTTTATTGTGAATGATGTGAGTGATGATTCCTGAGGCAAGATTTTAACAAAGCATTAAAGTAGACTCTATATATACACGTTGACTCTTGCTAAAATATATAATTATACGAACCATATTTTGAGTCGATGAGTTTGGATGCTATCATTGTCGTAGATTCGTGAATTGTTGTGTCTTATCAGCAATCAAAACCTATGATCCAACAGCAACTCCAGGCACTGCATCCATCAGTATTATTGATGGGTTTAGCTTATCGACTGTGGCTTCCACCATATTGAATCTTGTTAGATAGCTTCTTGAGGTCTCTCTTGACTTTTTCTTTATGCTTCATAGCATTATCACATTCTTTGATCAAGAAATATGAAATCTGAACTGTCTCTAGAACTTATTCACTAACTCGGCCCATGTGCTTATGAATCCATTCTCGAGCTATTTGAACCATATTGCTACCAAATCATTAGATATAATAGGAAGCACCATCCTATCTCCTCCTTAGAAGTGCCCAACACCTCCATGTGTCGGGTACGTCTCATTAGATGAACCATTGGATCTGTCTGCCTATCGTACATTTCCAACGTTGAAAGTTTGAAATCAGGTGGATTCCTCACATTCCTAATGTTGTTGGTAAATGGATTCCTATATACATCCTCCCAGCTCTGGTCCGTAGGTCCAAATCTCTCCTTTTAACCAACTCAGCTATTCGATTGTTGATGTATAATGAAGGTCCTCGATTAATAGTTGCATTCTGCCCCCTCGCTCCTATGGGGGAATTCCGGTACGTACTCCTTTGGTTGCGTGCTTGTATTCTAACCCACACCTTCAGCTTTATCGCCCTACACCCTCCCTCGAATCTACAACAAATCCCTGTAGCCACACTAAAAAAAACTGGTTAAACAATGGATCTTTTATCTATTACAATACCGTCGAAAATATAATCATTATAAAACCGCAAGCGCACAATGTAAAATCATAGTACGTATACGAGTATGGGTAGATCCATGGAGAAAGCAACAATTTTAATATTACTCAATCAAATTAGCCCAAAGTAGAAATGAAGTTTTTAACTAATAATTATTGAAAAGTGAACTGAAAATTGAATGTGAATGAGAATAAAACTATGAGATTAAGGAAAAGTTTAGAGGCAAATCCACTTCCAATTATTAATATAAATCAACAAAAACTTCATCTATAATATCTCATTTAATTTTTTTAAGCAGAAATTATTAATGTGTTTATTACTAGTATGATTTATATGTTCTATTAATTAGCACAACTTAAACCATCAAACTCTAATACACCATTCAAACCAACTCATCAACTCTAATGAAAATGACATGAAATTAAAAATAAAATTTATTTTAAGCATGATCTATTTGCTATGAATTAGTAATATAGAGCATTAAATTTTGATTCTAGTTTGACTTTCATCATCAAAATCACTTAGGCAATTGATCAGATGGTTTATGTTTACAATAGATTAAGCATTTCCCATTTGGGATGTCAACATAGGCTATCAAATTCACTAAAAAAAACATAAACCACCATCATTTTTAATTTCCATTAAGCACAAAAGAGAGATCGTAAATGAAATCATTATGTTGACTTAGTATGTTTCATAAGAGATTTATTACTCCTAAATTGAAGGGGTTTAGCTTCTCATATTTGAATACATGCTAACATAAAATGATTTCAACATAAAAACAAGGAAAATAAAAGCTAATTAAAAGAAAAGAGAGCTAACTACTTGCACGAAATAAAACTAAACAAATTGTAAAAATTAAATCTATGCCACTAATCCTGAAATAAGAGAGCATAAACTAAAAGAGAGAGCATAAAATAAATTGGCAATAAAGGAAACCATGAAATAAAAACTGCATTAAAGGAAGGAACAAGGCTAAGAAGCCATTAAAGAGATGTATTATTTATCATTAATTTTGTGATACAACTTTCATAAAAAAGAAAGAAGATGGTTACATGAAACATAAGGGGTATTTATACATGTTTCATACCCTAATTCATTTTTAAGAGACTACCAAAAATTCCCTTGAGATAGTGTAACCTTTAAGTAATCATAAGGAAATTAGTTTATCCCCACTAACATGCTTTTAAGTGTCCATTACATGTGCATGTACTTTTAATTATGGACCATTAGTTGGTGGGTATGTGGGCTCCTCCATGTTTTATGAATTCTTTTATTTCCTTTCTTCATTTGCTTTCAACATATGTGCATGCACACATCCATGAAGCTCCATCCAATTATGCACTCAATTTCCTATAAATAAAAATAGTAATGTGCAAATAAATTTTCTTAAAATTAAATCATACATAAAATAGCATTTATCGCCCAAATGAAGATGAATGAATGATGATTTGAAAACAATTTAGATTTTGGTTTAAACATGTAAAATACCCTAATATGCTCATTTGTTTAAATAAAAGAAGATTAAATATAGGAGTAAAAATATACACTTATCTTTTTATTCGTACTCGAATAAACTAAAAATATGATAAATCCGTTTTCCTAGGAAACACGATTGCATTGAGCGTATGCAACAAGCCGTTAAAGCTCTAGGTGTCCCTAGTAAGACGATTATTGTTTCGTGAGGGTATTCAGTGGATACTACCCATAAAATCCAAATGTGATATGCAAATTCTAATATGCCTACATGATGCAAGTTTTCAAAAATATTTACAAAGGAAGAAATTACTTCTTAATTGACATCAGTAAGTTGAATATAAGTTTTGGTTACTATCATGAAATTTTAGTCTTTTTACTCATCAAACTTTCAATAAAAATTAAGTTATCATCACAATTAGACTCTAATTTGGTAGTTGTTTCATCTAATAACATAGTACAACTATGAAATGAATTATTTAGTTGATTATCAAAGTTGTGCAAAGTGGTATTTTTATTTCTTTTGAATAACAAGTCAAATCAAATAAGTGAAGATAGTGCTTGGGTTTCAATTGCTTGCTCTCTTTATTTTGGAAAATATTAACATTATTTTTTTAAATACCTAACTCAGATAAATCAAGGCCAGATATGCCAATCATGCACTGCCTTTCGGGCTTACGTGAGAAGAGTACAGAGCATGACGAGTGTACACACTTGCATATGAACACATGACTCTATGTGTTTATTATATTTTAATTTATTTACGTACGCATCACTCAGATAAACTGAGGCCAGATATACCAATCATGCAGTACCTTTCGGGCTTATGTGAGAAGGGTACAGAGCGTGGTGATTGCATATACTTACATGCGAACACATGACTCTAGGTGTTTCGTATTATTATGAAAACTCTTTTTTTGAAAAGCGAGAGTTATGAAAAATCATCTTAGCACCACTATACTTAGAAGATCAAAAATGTTATCGCCTTTACTTTAAATCAACTACCCTTTTAAACAAAGATTATAATTAGTATATACTTCATAATTATCACCTATGAACCTTCCTATGTACTAGTTAAACCATAGTTTCTTGTAATCAAAGTTTATTTTTATTTTTTATTGAGTCAAGTAGATTTTCAAAAATTTCAATTTAATAACCCAAAATGTGTACGTATCTTATCGTATTTTTTCAAAAGTAATTCAATATGCTAAAAAGAAAATTGTGTTTTTGGATTTTTTAAGAAGAAAGTGCAAAAAATAAACCATGAAAAATCAAAATAAACATGAGACTCCCCCACTACACAAATAATTTTGACTATTTTCCTACGACCAATGCATGATATAATGAGTGTAAGAGAGAAAAATATTTACATATTTACAAGAGTGGGTAACATTTCTTACTAGACATGGTGTTGTTCATGAAGAATCATGAGCTCCTCCTCTTGATCACTCGCCAACTCCAAGTAAAGTTTTAAATGATGACCATTGACTTAAAAAATCAATCCATCTTTAGGGTTTTGATTTTCTGTGGCATTGTGTGGAAAAATAGTACGTACCACATATGGTCCTGTCCACTATGATTTTAGTTTCCTAGGGAACAAGTGAAGTCGAAAGTCATACAAAAGAACTCTTTGATTTGGAATTTTTTTCTTAGAATTGACTTATCATGAAAAACTTTTGTTCTTTCTTTGTAAATTCTTTCATTTTCATACGCGTCGTTCCTAATCTCATCTAATTCATTAAGTTGCAATTTTCTATTTTTGCCAGCCTTTTTGAGATCAAAGTTTGTATTCTTATTCACCCACAAAGCTTTATGTTCAAGTTCGATAGGAAATGGCACACTTTCCTATATACTAGCATAAAAGGAGACATCCTAAGATTGGTTTTACACGCGGTTCTGTAAGCCCAAAGTGCTTCTGTCAATTTTTATAACCAACCTTTTTTATTTTATTCACAGTTTTCTCCAAAATTTGTTTGATTTGGCAATTTGGAACTTCAACTTGGCCATAAATTTGAATATGACAAGGAGTGGATAACTTGTGGGTTATATAGTATTTCTTCATTAGACTTCAAATGATCGATTACAAAAATGGGTTCCATTTTTGCTTATTATTGTTCAAGGTGTTTCAAACCTTGAGAAGATGTTTTATTTTATGAATTTCACAACTTTGTGGTCATTTGTTTTACAAAGAATGGCTTCAACCCATTTAGAGACGTAATCAACAATAAGAAGAATGTATAGATTTTCGAAAGAGTTGGAAAACGGTCCCATAAAGTCAATACCCCAAACGTCAAAGATTTCGATTGTAAGAATGGGGTTCAAAGGCCTCGTGTTTCATTCAAAGGTTTTTCCTAACATTTGGCAGTGATCACAAGTTTTAAAAAACTCATATGCATCTTTAAAAAGCATAGGCTAGTAAAAACCACATCAAAGCACCTTTTTTATGGTTTTCTGAGGACCGAAGTGACCACCATAAGCTTAGTCATAACAAAAAGAAAGAACATTCTTAATTTCACAATTTGGGATGCGATATCGAATGATTTGATCAGAACAATACTTAAACAAGTATGGATCATCTCAACAGACGTACTTGACTTGGGAAAGAAACTTATATTTATCTTGTTTTGACCTAAATGAAGGAGTTTCCTTGGTGACTAAATAGTTCGCTATATCGGCATAGTACGGATCAACGGAAATGGAAAAGAGTTGTTCATCAGGAAAGTTCTCGTTGATCAGTAAAGAAGGTGGTGCGTTTGGAAGACACAATGGATGATCAACAATAACACTGTCGGATCTTTTTCTGTCTTTGATCGTAAGGTCAAATTCTTGGAGTAAACAAATCCAACGGATCAAACGAGACTTAACATCCCATTTAGCGAAAAGGTACCTAAGAGCGGAGTGGTCAGTGTAAACCGTAATATGTGAGCTAATCAAATAAGGTCGGATCTTTTCGAGCACAAAGGTTACCGTTAGAAGCTCTTTTCGGTGGTTGTGTAATTGATTGGAGCGTCGTTTTGAGTCATACTAGCATAGTAAATAACATGAAGAATTTTGTTAATGCATTTTCTTAAGATAGCACCAACAACTAATTTAGAAGCGAGACACAATATTTCGAAAGGAAGATCCTAATTAGGTAAGCAAATGATGGGAGCAGAAATGAGTTCATTTTTGAGATGCTCGAAAGCAGAAACACAATTAAAATTAAAGTCAAATAGAACATCTTTTCTAAGAAGAGTCATCAGAGGTCGAGAAATTTTAATAAAGTCTTTCACAAAGTGTCGATAGAAACCAACATGACCAAAAAATGAACGAATAACCTTAATAGATTTGGGAATGGGCAGATTTGAAATTACGTCAACTTTCACTTTATATACCTTAATGCCTTTGTTTGAAATAACATGCTCAAGAACAATGTCATGTTTGACCATAAAATGGCATTTTCCAATTTAACATCAAAATGTTTGCCCTTGCATCGATTAAGAACCATCTCGAAATGGTGTAAGCATTCGAAAAAATAAATTTCCAAAGATGGAAAAATCGTCCATAAACATTTTCGAAAAGCGTTTGATCATGTGGAAAAATATGATGACCACGCATCTTTGGAAAGTAGTAGGAGCGTTGCAAAGGCCAATTGGCATACGTCGATATGCAAAGGTGCCAAAAGGGACACATGAAAGTCGTTTTCTCTTGACCTTTGAGAGCGATTAGAATTTGGTTATAATCAGAATAACCATCAAGAAAGCAATAGAATTCATGGCCGGCTAAACGTTCAAACATCTGTTCAATGAAAGGAAGAGGGAAGTGATCTTTTTGTGTTGTAGCATTTAATTTTCGATAACCAATGCAAACACGCCAACATGTTTGAGTATGAGTTGAAATGATTTCGTTAGTGTCAATCGTGATAACGGTAAGTCTAGACATTTTTGGCACGACATGAATTGGGATAACCCATGAACTATCAGAAATGGGATATATGATTCCATTATCGAACGGCGTCCTTCATTTTTGGGTTAAGCCTTTGTTGCGCATTACGAACAGGCTTGGCTTCATCAGCTAAATGGATACGATGATGAATAAGAGTGGGACTAATTCCCTTTATGTTTATGATCGACCATCCAATTGCCTATTTGTTTTTCAATAGAATTGAAAGAAGGAAAGCTTCTTGATCAAGAGAAAGATTTGAAGAGATTATGACAGGAAACATTTTGGTGTCACATAAGTATGCGTACTTAAGGTGATCAAAAAGAGGTTGAAATTCCAACCTAAGGGATTGCTTAGTCAAAGAATTTAGTTGAAGGTCTAACTCAACCATAAGGTGTTCAAACTAAAGTGCGGTTTCAATCTTGTTAGGTTTGTCTTGGAACAGTTGTTCATATTCGGTCTCGCATTTGTGGTTAAGGTCAACGTTTCATTGTCAAAATTTTCTTGAATCGATCTAACTTCCAACATTTGGTCAAGTGGTTCGTTTGATTGGTTATTGAGATTGAAGATGTTAAGATCTAAAGTCATATTCCCAAAAGAAATTTTCATCGAACCATTCTGACAATCGATTAAAGCATTTGAAATGGCTAAGAAAGGTCGTCATAAAATCAATAGAATTTGACTCATTGGATTGTTCACGAGTTGTGTTTCAAGGACGATGAAATTGATGGGGAATATGGATTAATCAATTTAGATGAGTACATCCTCAATTTCCCCCACGGGTTTCTTTATCATACGATAGGACAATTGAAGAGTTACTTTCATTGGTTTTAGTTCATGCAAAACAAGTTGCTGGTAAACTGAATAAGGAATCAAATTGACATTCACACCCAAATCTAGTCAGCACTTATTAATCCTCTTGTCTCCTATCGGGCACGAGATTGTCGGATATCCCTGATCTTTGTACTTTATGGGAATTGACTGAGACAAAACTTCACTAAGAACGGAAGCAAAGAAATTTTTTTTGGGTACATGAGTGTGTTATTTTTGAGTACACAAGTCCTCAGAAAAAAGAGGATTCCTCACTTCTTTCTCTCATTCAAAACCGTGCATGAGACTTTCACATATGTTGGGAATTATTGAACGATATCAAGAAGAGGAATTTTCACTTTGATTTGTTTGAATGTTTCCAACATCTTTTCCATTTAATCCGAATGTTTCTTGGTTCGAAGGCGATGTGGAAATGGAATTTGATACTCAGCAGGTCGATCTACTTTAGTAGAATAAGAATTTGGATTGGAATTTGATTTGATGTGGCTTGATGTTTTGTTCAGAATCGCTTGTCATTTTCAAAGTGTGAAGATGAGCTTTCGGTAAATCGTTTGGATTGACAACTTGGTTATCGATTTGCTTACCGGAACGCAAAATTGTGATTGCATTCATTTGGTTCTTGCAATCTTGAACAACATGGGCTTGATTCATGTTCATGTTTTGATTTCTAGGGTTCAGAGATGGCTGGGTTGGAAACGTTCCTTGTTCACGTTCACTGATAGAAGTGGCTAATTGACTCATTCGCATTTCAAGTTTAGCAATTGATTGACTTGTATTCAATTGTACAAGGTTAACAAATTTTGCAAATCGCTGTTTGATTGGAGCTCTTGAGCTATTGCTTTAGCCAAAGTTTTAATTCTTTTCTCAAGTGAAGTCAACGTTTATCGTCTTAGGGAGCAAAAGATTGTTGCGGTTGATTTTGAGACGGTGGCATAATTTTTTTTGAAATTGGTTGGGATGAAAAGAAGGGTTTGAAGCATTGTTTATAAATGCTTGAAAATTGGGTAGAACCATATTCATGTCAGAATTATTTTGGTTCCATGCAAAATTAGGACGATTTCTCTAACCAATATTGTATGTTGGAGAAAATGGATCATTCTTAACCTTGTAAAAAGCATTTATTTGTTTTACCGAATAAGGGCGCTGATCGGCTTTGTGATTCAGATCGTTACATTTATAACATATGGTTGGGAAGGTTGGTTCATTTGATTGGATGAGAAAACGCTGTCGAATTTATTAATCATTGCATCGATTTTAGCTTCCAAAACCAACGATGATCCTATTGAATGTTCGATCAATAGTGAGTAAATGGATTTTTCGTTAGAGCGTTCCCTTTGGGATAATTTTTCGACTAAGTTCTCAAGGAATTGCCAAGCATCCTCATGACGTTGGGCGAAAAAATTGCCTTGGCACATCGATTCAAGCATGATCCAAGTCCATCGTATAATATTTGATAAAGTGTCCATTTTCAAAATTATGATGTGGACATTTTATTAAAAGCTCTTAAAATCTTTCAAATATTTTCCGAAAGGTTCATCCATGAATTAATGAAAATTCACAATTTTGTTTTTTATTTTGGTCTTTTTTCCAAGTGGTAGAATTTTTCTAAGAAAACTTTAATGAGTTCGTCCCAAGTTATGATTAAGTTCGATGGTAAGCAGTACAACCATTTTTAGCATAATCCGTAAGGAAGAATGGAGTTAACCAAAGTTGATTTCCATCATGACATAATTATTGGAGTTTAATGGTTGCACATACTTGTTTGAGTTTTGTAAGAAGATGTATGGTTCATCATGTTCAAAATTGCCAAATTTCGGGAGTGCGGCAATATGATTTGAATGTTCAAAGTGATTACCCGTCGAGGCGGGTAATGTGATACAAGAAGGAATACAGACTCTATCGGAAAAGATTCTGTCTATGAGAGTTCATGGAGCATTTTCATTCGCCATCACTGGAGGATTGTTCGTTCGAGTTAGACGATTCATTGTTGTGTCACAGGTCCAGGTACTCATGCACATGTGAAAAGATTAAGGAGAGAAAGAAGTGAAAATCAGGTTTAAGAGAATGAAACAAAGTTTAGGGAATGAAATGAAGTGAAAAAAATCTTTTCTTTTGTTTTTGAAAAAGGAAAAATATTTACCAAAAGGAATTTATTTTTCAAATGGGAGATTTGATTTTTATTTTGTTTTTTTATTTTAAGATTTTTATTTTTTTAAATGTTTTCGTTTTTTAGTTTATTTTGGTTTTGAAAAGGTTTTTTCCTTTGGGATTTTTGTTTTAAAAAAAATTTAAGCAAAATGCTTTCTTTTTTGGTTTTTGATTTTTTTTCTACTTTTTAGAAGAAAACATTTGAATAGTTTTTTTCTTTTGGATTTTTGTTTAAAAACTAAGTTAAAGAAAATGTAAAAAAAAATACTTTTGGGTTTTTTTATATATGTATGAACTGACGCAACTAAATAAATGCAAGGACTTAACTACAAATTTTCTGTCCTTAGTAGCCCCTAACCTAAAATTGTATGATCACACTCTGTCTTAAGCCAAAAAATAGAATCTTAGCCAGATAACGGACATGGGTTATCAGTGCACTACGATCACCGTAGCAATGTAGCTAAAGATTTAAGTGCCTTTAGAGAAACAATTACTATAATATTTACGAAAATATTTATAAATGATTATTGCTCTACCATAGCTTAGACACCAAGAAATTAGATTGTTGAAAGAAGACAACTTGTCAAGATACAGATAAACCCTAGATGAGCTCGTGACACCCTTAAGTCCAACGTCTAGTCGTTATTATTAGTCAAATTCTACGATGATATGCAATTTGTAGGGCAAGAGAGGGGTGATGAAATCCCCCACCTTATGTGAAGTTGGATATTGCCCTTAGAAAAGAAAATAAGATGAAATGAATGCAAAAAAGAAATTAAACGTGTATTAACAATGCAACTACTGATGAGATTTGGTTTTGTTTTTGCTTTTTAGAAATGCAAGAACCCAACAATGCAATTACATAAAAAGAGAAGATAAGAACACAGTACCAAAGCCTGCGGAATTATGTGCAATTTTATTTTTTTTATTTTTTTAAGCAGTGATTATTTTAGTAAGCAAGCACAAAAACTATTTTTAGCAAGCGGTTCTTCGCCCTTGTAAGCTTTTGCAACCTGAAAAAGTGTTGAAAATGATTTTTTTACGAGGGTAAAAGGAAAACAAAAGAAAATGAACAAAATAAAAAAATAAAAAATTGTAAAGGATTTTTTAAGAAGAGACAAACTGAAGTACAATAAAGAAATTTATTTTTGCAAAGAGAGAGAGAGACCTTAATTAACAACACAGACGCACATAACTCATGCTCACAACACACAAGCAAGCCCAGTATCTATTATCCCAATTCGCACTTAAACAACAAAAATCCCTTTTCCTTTGTTTAAACAAAACGCCAAATCAAAACTAAAAAAGGGAAAACGTGACAGAATCCAAGGAAAATAAAAATAAAAAATTTCCCGCGATTTGTGATTTGATGTGGGTTTGACAACGAGTGTAGGAGTTTGCAAAGCGCGGAAGTGTAATGGAGGTGCAGCAGTTTTGTGATTTTCAAAATCGCGATTCTTGGATGGGAGATGCTTAAAACAGTTGCGATGTTGTTGGAGGTCGATGGTCATGGCTGAGGTTTTGGTTAATTCGCAGTGATTATCAATCAGACGATTTGGATTTTTTTATTAAATTAGTGATCCGGTAGTGGAATTTGATTTGGGTGAAGGTGATTGCGGGTATGTGTTGAGGTGGAGGTGATTTTGCAGTTTGGTGAATAGTTTGATGGTGTGATGGTGGGTCTTTGTAGTATAGCGGTGAGTATTCTCGCCTGTCACGTAGGTGACCCGAGTTCGATTCCCAGCAACGGCGTCAAAAGACTTGTTAAACGACAAATTTCTATCAATTAGAAAACCGTCGAAAATATAATCATTATAAAATCGCAAGTGCACGGTGTACAATCATAATACGTTTGCGAGTACGGGTTGATCCACGGAGGGTGAACAATTTTTATATTACTTAGTTAGATTTGTCCAAAGTTGAAATGAAGTTGTTAACTAAAAATTGTTGAAAAGTGAACTAAAAATAGAATGTGAATGAGAATAAAACTATAAGACTAAGGAATAATTTAGAGGTAAATCCATTTCGAATCATTCATATAAATCAACACAACCTTCAAGTTTAATCTCTCATTTAATTTTTTAAAGTAGAAATGATTGATATGTTTATTGTGATTTATTTGTGCTATTAATTAGCACAACTTAATCCATCAAACTCTAGCACACTATTCAAACCCACTTATCAACTTTCATGAAAATGACATGAAATTAAAAATAAAATCTATTTTAAACATGATCTATTTACTATGAATTGGTAATATAGAGCATCAAATTTTGATTCTTGTTTGACTTTCATCTTCAAAATCACTTGGGCAAATTATCAAATAATTTATGTTTACAATGGTTTAAGCGTAGCCCATTTGAGAGGTCAATATGAGCTATCAAATTCACTAAAAAAAGAAACGTAAACCACCATCATTTTTAATTTCCATTAAGTACAAAAGAGATATTATAAATGAAATCATTATGTTAATTTTATATGTTTCATGAAAACATCATTACCCCTAAATTGAAGGGGTTTAGCTTCTTATATCTGAAAACTTGTTAACTAAAAATGATTTCAACATAAAAAACAAGAAAAACGAGAGCTAATTAAAAGTGCTAACAAATTGCAAGAATTAAATCTATGCTACTAATCATGAAATAAAACTAAACAAATTGCAAGAATCAAATCTTTGCTAATAATCATGAAATAAGAGAGCATAAACTAAAAGAGAGAGCATAAAATAAAATAGCAATAAAAGAAAGCACGAAATAAAAATTGTATTAAAGGAAGGAACAAGGCTAAGAATCCATTAAAGAGATATATTATTTATCATTAATTTTGTGCTGCAACTTTCATAAAAAAGGAGAAGATGGTTACATGAAACAGAAGGGGTATTTATACATGCTTAAAACTCTAATTCATTTTTTGGAGACTATTAAAACTGTCCTTGAGATAGTGTAACCTCTAAGTAATCATTAGGGAATTAATTAATCCCAACTAACATGCTTTTAAGTCACCATTGACATGTGCATATGCTTTTAATTATGGACCATTAGTTAGTGGGCATGCAGGCTCCTCTATGCTGCATGAATTCTATTTCCTTTCTTCATTTTCTTTCAAAATATGCACATGCGTACATCCATGAAGTTCCATCCAATTTGCACTCAATTTCCTACAAATAAAAATAAAAATGTGCAAATAAATTTTCTCAAAATTAAATCATACATAAAATTACCATTTTACCACCAAATGAAGATGAATGAATGATGATTTGAAGACAATTTAGATTTTGGTTTAAATATGTAAAATACCCTAATATGCTCATTTATTTAAATAAAAGAAGATTAAACAAGGAGTAAAAATATACACTTCTATGTGCACATCACCTGCACCTCCAGCTTCGTCTCTCCACCCCTCCTCCCGTTGGGAAACTTTAGTACATACTTCTCCACACATTGTTCATTTGAGTTCTAACTCACATTTCTAGCAATAACATTCACTCTCGACGTTCCAGCTCGTCTTAGGTTCGAATCTATATTGCCCTTGAGTTAAATCATCTTGGTATTGAGAGGATTGGGTTGACATCGATAAGTCCTGATGATGGGGAAATTTTCCAACTTGCTCCACTCTAACTTTATATGCTCCTACATTAGTTCCTGGTCCTTGGTTCTTAATTCCAGTAGCTCCAGCTATACCTTATTTTCCTAACCTATGGAAAAATCCATCTAGAATCTCCTATTTTCGAGCCATTATTCCATCTTGCAATTATTTCATCATTTTTCACATCTCCTCTTTGGTCACATAGATGGATTGATTGGAATTTGAGGATGCCTCTTGGTCTCCCTCATAGTCTAGTTGACTTCCTCCAATCATAGATCTACCGTAAGGCCTCTTCATCTTTCCAAACTCTATATCCAAGCTTTAGGTTGAGAATCTTGCTCTTTCTCAGTTAAAGTACCAAAATGTTAACACCAAAAATGACATCAACACCAAATATCATATGAAAGCACCAATTTTACTTAAATAAAGATAAAAGTAGAAAAGGAGACACAATTTTTGTAGTGGTTCGACAAATTCTCCTGTCACGGTCCACTTTAATCTTTGTTGTCAATCGTTTTCTCTCCGGATTACAACAAATTTTATCAGATCTGACAACAATCTAGTACATCTCAAATTTACAATGGAATTTCTAGAGTATCTCTGGGATAGGAGACAAGAGTGAAGAAGATGCAAAGTGTGAATCCCTTTTCCAGTTGCTATTCGGCTAGTATTTATAGAGAAACTCACCTATAGGCTCAGGACCCTATATTAATTAAAGTCCAGATGCAGGTCCAAGTGTACAAACGTGAACATGTTGGCCCAATCTCCAACAAAAAACTCTCGGTATCGAGAGGTTCCTCTTTCTACTAGGTGGTTAATTCTACATGAAACCCTTTATCTTATTTGTCTTTTCATTCTATCTCCAATTCGATGCACTCCGAACTCTTTTTTTTCTGGAGATTAAGTTCCTTCTGATGATTCACCCGATATCGCTTGTCCATTCCTGCTTTTTTCTTCTTCTTCGAAATACTTAATGTTGCTCATCCATCTTCTGGAAAAAGCAAATTATCGCGGTTTCTTAAAGAAGTTCTTAGAGTACAAGGAGATCAGGAAATGCCAAGTGGAAGAAAAATCTCTCGGTACCAAGTGGTTCCTCTCGGTACCAAGTGGTCTACTTAGCCCCGGTTCCTGTCAAACTTCTTGAGTTCAATTTTTAGCCTCTCTAAGAATGTTTCCTAGTTCGTGACTCTTCTCATCCTCATTTTGGCCTTATATATCTAATTGAAATTGGCTTGGCTAAAAGGCAGGTTAAAAGATAATCTATAGAAATTTGCATTACAACACCCTACATACATGGAATTAAAATAACACTTAAGTCTCAATAATTTATTACGATAACTTCTAATTTACATTCACTTGCATAAATGAGTTGATAAATAAATATGGAATTACAATATAATTTATAAAATTCAAGGACTGCTGCTACCCAATACTAAATTCAGGTACTACTATTACCCAATACTTTCCAAATTCAGGTACACGCAATATTAAATACAAGTTATCAACCACATAAAATGTATGCAGGGTTTACAAATTCATTGCACATGTATAAATAGGCCTACAAGTCCAAGATTACATTTACGCACTCAGGAATTGATTTACAACGGTATAAATCTAATATTATATCAAAATTTCTATAATTCCACCCACCATTTTAGCTTTCCAAATCTCAGAATCTAATCCATGTTATTCAACTATGACTGCCTTATTCTCCTAATTTGAATACTTATACTATAAGCATACAAACATCTATCAGAAATTTAGAACAAAGAAGAGATTTGGATTTAATTTAGATTTCAGGTACAGATTTATAATTTACTTAGACCTTTACGATTTGATTTGACCCTACCTTTCCTCCCAATTATCCTCTGCTTTCTCTAATTGTATATATGTATATAAACTCTAATTATATTTATAATTAAGAATTTTTGGAGAAGGGAAAATGAGAGAGCTTCACCATTGCTTTAGAAAATATGAGAAAAAACTGAAGGATTGGGCCTGTATTTTTAGAGGTTTGAATCAACGTTAATCATTTGATTAAATTATTTTAAATATAAGCCGTTCAGATATGTCAAATCTCAGATTTGACATCACAACTGATCGACTGCCACACCCTACTAGTTGACCGTCCCAAGTAAGGAGTCGACCAATCGTATTTAATTAAGATAATTAATTGATCGTGTTTATTTTGTTAATTTGTTTCTGTTTTCGCTCAATCGAGTTAATTTATTTTCATGTTAACTTTTCTCAAACCCTAAACCACTGTAAGGTTAATTAATTTCTATTAATTACTTTTTATTTCTTTAATTACATATATAATTATTTTTGATTCATAAACTTCAAACACTAATAACTTTTCATTTGAAACCCGATCTAAAAACTTTATGAGTGAAAATGACTAGAAAATCGCTACGAACCCAATGGTGTAAGTTTCGTAACCAAATTCTAGTTTTTGTGAAAAATTCTATTTTTGGAGTTATATAACTTATAAATTAATGTCTTTTTAATTAATTATTGTCAAAATTAAGGGTTGTTACATTCTCCTCCCTTAAAAGAATTTCGTGCCCGAAATTCTCAAAGGCTAAGTCATGTAACGTAACACGTAATCATTCTAAACTAACTAAACAATTAGTTTGTATCCAATTTTGCAGCAAATCGTGTATAAGTGCATGGTTTATTCCAATATATATGGTACGTATTCAGAATAATTCTAACCGGTGCTTTATATATGAATGCTTTCTTTAAAACATCTTTGGAAATATGATGTATACGACCTATATATACTAGTAGTTCTATATGTATGCAAGGTTTAAAAATCAACATCTTTGTTTTTGCGTCCAAAATTTCCCACATTTCTATGAATAAAAGTATAGTTCAACCAATTTTTCCATCCAATTCCTACTGTCTAAAATCCTAGCACACCGTTGCTATCCAAAATTTGAATCCAGTTTTCTAAACTGATACTCTTATGTTGGAAAAAGGTTTAGATGGAGAGTTCCATATTTACATCCTTTTCTTGTGTACCCTTTTCTTCTATACCTTGGAACTTCTATTTTGCCCCTATCCTTTTCTAACTTTTCCTAGTACAGTTCATATAAGAAAATTTACTTTTTAAATATTTAATATTTTAAAATAGATTAATTTAAAACAAGTTTGGTTCATCTATTGAAAATATATGGAAAAAGAGATTCCATAGCTACAACAGTTGTAATGATCACCTTTCTTACTTCAAAAGACGAGTAGATAAGGGTAGAAGAAAAAGAAAGATAAGAAGAAACTACATAATCATAGAATCTCACCATGAATAAAAACAACATGTAATGGATAACATAGGATATTACTATAACATCCCCACTTGGAGGCCCAAAACTAACGGCTAAGGATGCCGCAGTCATCATTAGTTATTAAATCCTAGACGACCAAATATGGTAATGTGACATGCAATGATATAATATAAACACATGGATATGGAAAAAAATTAAAATCATAAAACAACTTTCACATTCCATTTCAAATCATTTCAACATTCATTACATAATCCCATATTCGAGAACCACGTTCAGAGAAAATATAATTATTACAACATACGCCAAGAGCGACATATGAAGATGCCCCCTTGGATGATCAGAGTATATAACTAGACGATTAAACTTTTCCTTAACAACAGAACACAGCGGAATCAAGATAGAAAAGAACTCTGAATAGCTATGACGCCTTCTACACGTCTCCAGAAGCTTATCTGTCTAAATAGCTACCTGAAAACCTCAATTCTCAAACTACTCAAAATCAATTGAGCACCTAAGAGTATAAGGGGAAAACATAAACTTCGAGTCAGACATAAAGCCTGGAATGAATAATAACCTACAATCTCAAACCATTTAGATATCTAGTGAGACCACGCCGCTTAGCGGTACAGGTTTTACCCTCACTAATAACTTATCCAAAAATTTATAAAAACCATATACTTTCTCCTGCATCTACAGTGGTTAAAACATAACAATTCAAAATATTATAATGATATGCGAACAAGTAAATCGATTCTGGACTACCCATCCTCATTCATTTTGACTATCTATCTCAGTTATAGTTTCAAGGGTCATTATTACCTAATTGTTTTCATAGGCTAACTAACAAGCTATTTAATGTCTATGAACTCCCTGTCTGGTTTCATAATTTTCAAGAGATCACTAAGAACCTATTGGCCCTTACCGACAACTTCCTTATTCATGGGTTCTCCCTGAACCTTTTTGTATCTCCAATAACTTCTCTCTTATCCTAGTTTTCATAGGTTGATTAGGAACCTATTGACTTCTGTCAATAATTTAATCCAGATATAGTTTCATGGGTTCACTACAAACCTACTAGCCCCTGCCAATAACTCTTTCTAATCATAGTTTTCATTGGTTTACTATGAACTGTCTATTTGACAACTTCTTTAATCAGTGTTTATGCATCCTAGGTTCTGGTCTTATGGATCTTGGATGCAATTCTACTCATTTAGGAGTTAACTTAATTTATATTCACTACTGGGTCAACCTAATGGGTTATTCTGTCCTTTTTCGCCAAAATACAGTTATGGGTCCATTTTACAGTGAATATACATATATACATATATATAAGAAGAAGCAAAAATAATAACTCCAAAATATGTGGTTTATTATCCTTGAAATATTTTTCAAATAAAACATGGCTAATCCATTTAACCTATTATTTTATCAAGGAAAGCTTCTTCAAAAATTTCATACTGAAAAGTCATTTTAAAACTCCTTTATTATGGCATGGTTTTCCTTTAAAAATGAGATTGGGTTCATTGTTTTGAAAACTACGGCTTTCGAAACCTATAACTTCTACTTTCAAAACCATTGGATAACCTCCTTCGAAAGCATTCAAATCTTCTTTTCAAAACACTAAGCATGTGCCTTTCAAAACACATTAAATCATCTCTTTAGAAACCATTAAAACATACCATTCGAATATATTAAAGTATTACTTATTAACTCTTAGAAGTATAGCTTCGAAACCACCCCTTTTGAAAATATCCCTTTCGAAACCACTGGGTTATCTTTAAAAATACCTTTTGGGTCAAAGTGAATATAAACAAAAGTACCACTTTCGAAATAATTAAACTTCATATAAAAGAGTTTTGGGAAAATTGAAGGCTTCAGAACCATCATTTTGAAAGCTTAAATCGAAGTAAAACATTTGAAGGTTAACTTCGAAACCCTTCCAAAGTCATTGCCTTCGAAACCATTAAACCCTTTCGAAAGCTTTAGGAAGTGGCTTAGGACATTTATAAATAAAAGCTACATTCCAAACCAGTTTATGGCTTGAAAGGCATAGGGTTGGCAGTAGGGTTTTGACTGGGTTCACTCTACCCTTTCGAAAACAATGATTAAGAACAAAGTAACTCATTATAGAGATACACTTTAAACAAAAAGGCGGCAACCCCTTTGAAAGCTATTTAATAGACCCTTTTGAAAGCATAGGTTTCGACTCCTTTGAAAGCATTTGCTTCGACACCATGCCGTCCACCTTTCTTGAATCCACTACGTACCAACATATTGATACCTTGTGTACTGGTTCAGCTTGGTTGGTTTCGACTTGGTTGAGGGGGAAGCACAGGTTCGAAAGGAAGCACCTAAAAGAGGTGAAACATAATTTCTTGCTAAAGACCATGTTAATGCCTTTTAAGTAATTGCTTTTGAAATAACCTGCCTATTTGTAAACATTTATTGGTTGCCATGAATTTTTCAAATCCTTTCTTAAAAACTGCCGTAATTATTTCGAATTTAAATAAGAATTAACTTAGCGAATAAGCCCTTCCAGTAAGCATAATAAAATAAAACATTTAAGTCTTTCATCTAAAATAATTTTATTTCCATAGTAAGTTACTTAGAAAAATTCCCCAAAAATCACAGAAATTCATTTTTAATATGTTATCTAACATATAGAAATTTCAGACCCAAATTCCTTCATACGCTAGCCAAAAAATTTTAAGCCCAAACTATTCATTTCCTCCTTTGAAAATTCATAATAAATTTTCCATGACTTGGAAAATTATAGAAAATTAAACCCATCTCCAAAATAATGTTCTACAAAACATATAAATTCCTCACGTCATTCAAAATCTAAAATAAATGATTTTTGCATTAAAGCCCTATAAAACAATTATTAAACAAATTTATTTGAATACGTCATATCATGAAATCAAAGAATATCATCGCCAAAATCATCATAATGGATTTAAAAATAAATTCAAAAATCAAATGATCATAAAAAATTAGAGATGGTTTTGATTATTATTCACCTTGATTAGGAAAGGAATTTAAAATTTAATCCTTGATCAATTCCCCTGGCTTGATTCCTTAGCTTTAAATGAATTTCTCCTCTTTTCCTCCTAAGTAATGGCCGTCTTGTTTTTCTCTTTGCTTATGTTTTTGCATTTTTGAAATATGAAAGTGAAAGGTAAGGAAACGAGAATATTAAGGGAAATGGGATTATGGTGCGGCAATTTCTCAATAAGCCCTTGCGTTAATTAAATAACATATAAAATCGTTCATACGCCCGTTGTTCTTGTTTAATTAGCACGGCCTCTAATAAATTTTTAAATCTCAAACCCATTATCACACTAATGTTTACATTATTCTATTTATTTTAATTTAATTTATCTAATTAAATATCTCGAATAATGTTATTAAAAATTAAGGGTGTTAGAGGCTCTCCTCCTTAAAGAATTTCATCCTCGAAATTCAGTAAGAACTAAATACTAAACATTATAATCATCTGTAACAGCTCCAAACAACGTACTAGCCTATCTGACTAGCAACTATCTCTAAAACTAATATAGACATACCCTAAAAGAAGATTAGGATAAGTATCTTTAATTCTGTCTTCTATCTCCCAAGTACAGTCCTTCTCGTTGTCGCTCCACTGAACTTTCACCAACTTGACTGTCTTGTTTCTCAATCTTTTCTCATCTATCGCTACAACCCAGCCTGGTTGTCTAAAAAAGTCAAATTAGGCTCTACCATCAAATAATCCAACCCTATTGGAGAAATAGTAGCCTCTGGATCATGCACATACTTGCGTAGACAAGGCACATGAAACACATTATGGACACCTGCCATACTTCTCAGCAACTCTACTATGTATGCGAGCTTTCCGATCCTCTCTATAATATGGAACAGACCAACATATCTCTGCGCCATTTCACCTAACTTTTCCAATCATATCACATCCTTCATCGTGATACCTTCATGAAAATGTTATCTCCAACTGAGAATATTAGGTATTTACGCCTCTTATCTACATAACTCTTCTATCTGGACTAAGCTTCCTTCATCCTTTCTTGGATTAACTCAATCTTCTCTATCGCCTCTCTAACTAGGTGTGAACCAAGGACCTATCTATCTTCAGTCTCCAACCAGCATGCCAGTGATTCGTATGGCCTTCCATACAAAGCTTCAAAAGACGCCATTCCTATACTAGTCTCATACCTATTATTATAAGAAAATCCACTACGTATAGGTGATCTTCCCAAGATCCACCAAAGTCCAATACATAAGCTCTTAACAAATCCTCTTGTACCTTATTGACTATCTCTGTCTGCCCATCCGTCTGAGGGTAATATGCAGTACTCATCTTAAGCTTGGTACCTAACACCTCCTGTAGACTCTTCCAGAATTCACTAGTAAACATAGCATCTATGTCATTGACATACTACGAGGAATTTCATGCAGTCTAACTATGTTTTTCATGAACAACTTAGCTAAGATAGGTGTCGTCATTGTGGACTTAACTGGAATAAATTAGGCACTTTTGGTCAACTTTTCCACTATGACTCATATACTTGCATTTCCTTTATTTGGCCTTGGCAACTCGTCTATAAAATCCATGGATATCGAATGCCACTCCAAACTGGTATCTCTAAAGGTTGTAGCAACCACCAGGCTTTTGATGTTTGGCCTTCATTGTTGATAGTTTGCACACTGTCTAACCTACAAGCCAACATCCCTCTTCATACCTTCCCAATAGAAGCTCCTCTTCGTGTCTTGATGCATCTTACTACAGGATGAATCGTAAATTTGGATCGATGACGTTATCCAAGAACTTCTTTCTTTAAGTCCTTAACATTCGTACCACACAATAGCCCCTTCTTTCTCAATCATCCTCTCTGGTCAAGGCAAAAATCCTTTAGATCATCGATCTCAGTTCCAATCTCAAGTCTTCTAATCCTCTTAGCTGATACAAGATCCTCTTTTAGCTTAGACGCAATCCTTTTGATCAACACTGGTTGGGCTTCTAAACAAGACAACGTGGTAGTGCTCTGACTAGAACGAGCATCCGATCTTTACTTCATACTCAAGTAGTCAAAGCTTCTAAATCTTTCCATTTCTTCCAACATAGCTAACACCACATTCTAATGTCTTCTGCTAAGAGCATCCGCTACCTTATTTCCTTTCCAAGGTGTATACCCTATACCAAAATCACAAGCTACTAAAACTTTAGCAACCTCTACTGTCTCATATTCAACCTCTTCTGAGAGAATAAACATCTTAATGACTTATGATCTGTATATAGCTCAAATTTCTCCCCTAAGAGATAATGTCTCCAAATCTTCAATGTAAAGATCACCGCTGCTAACTCCAAATTATGAGTAGGACATCTCACTTCTTGCGGTCTAAGCTGTCATGAAGCATAGGCAATAACTATACCTGTCTGCATCAACACAGCTCCTAGTCTAGTCCCACATGCATCAGTATACACCACCAACCCTAAATTTCCGTCTGGAACTACTAACACTGGTGTGTTGGTCAATTAATGCTTTAACTTAAGGAATGCTTCCTCACATTTGTTGGACCAGATAAACTTCACATCCTTCCTTGTTAACTTAGTCAAAGATGTTGCTATCTGCGAGAAATCCTTGGTTAATCTTCGGTAAGAGCCTGCAAGTGCAAGAAAACTTCTAATCTCAGTCACCATCTCTGGTTTCTTCCAATTATTAACAACTTCGATCTTATTTGGATCAACTGATAGGCCCTTCTCTCAAACCACATAACCACGAAACTTAACGTTTTCTTCCAAAAATGACACTTGGAAAACTTTGCTCTAGCTGATGTTGCCTCAGCATCTCAAGCGCTACTCTAAGATGATCTACATGCTTTGTTTCGTCCATAGAATATAATAAAATTTCATCCATAAATACCAACACAAACCTATCCAAGTACTCTTGGAAAACTCGGTTCATCAAATCCACGAAGAAAGCGGGTGCACTCGTTAACCCGAATGGCATTACTAACCACTCATATGAACCATACCTAGTCTGAAATGATTTCAATGGAACATTTTCCTATGCTACTCTTAACTGATGGAAACCTGTTCCCAAATCCAACTTAGAAAATACTATGCTTCCACACAACCGATCAAATAGATCACCAATCTCGGCGAAGGATACTTCTTCTTAATCGTCTTCTCATTCAACTTACGATAGCTGATACACATCCTTAACGACCCATCTGATTTTCTAACAAACGTCGTGACCGCTTCCCAAGGCGAACTGCTTGGTCTAACAAAATTTCTCCCTTCTAGATCCACTAGCTGCACCTTCAATTCTTTCATCTCGGCCGGTGTCATCCTGTTAGGTGGTCTACTCATAGGTCCAGCTCCTGGCACAATATCTATCCAAAACTCAACATCTTGTTTCGGTGGTAGTCCAGTAACCGGCTCAAGACATCTGCAAAATCTCCTACTACTTGAACCTGACTTAACTTTTCTCCTATTTCCGTAGCACTTAACAAAGCACAACCACTCTGGTCAAAATTCTTCATCGAGGATATTATTCAATTCTGACTATCTGGGTGTCTCAACGATATTTTTTCTATCCTGGCAAAATTACCTAGCTTTATATTTACCTAATGAATCCATACCCAAATGATCCTGAAATCTATGAAATAAAAAACATACAAACAACATGCAAATTTTATCACCTAACAAATCAAGTTCTAACTAGTCACATCTCATTGCTAGAGTTGCATACCATGCTATCGGATTCACAACCCTTAAGGAAGTAACAAGGTATGTGGATTCTAAACATAACCTATCAACCAAATACTGAGATATAAACGAATGTGATGCACCGGTACCAAATAGTACTTTAATTGGTATACCCTAAATCAAAAGCGTACCTTCCATCACAGTCTTCCCCTTTTCAGGTGCAGTTGGCCTAGCAGATGATGGTCTAACAGCAAAAACCTTTCCCTTGTCCACCCTAACTGGTTGTAGACACGAATTCTTATAATGCCCAACCTGGTCACAGTTGAAGCATTTCACACTGTTCTTTTTTACAGCCTTCTTCCCCTTGCCTGTTTGGCATTCATGACCATAGTGGCCTTTCTTATCATACTTGAAGCAAACTAAATCAACCATTTCTTTCTTGGCAGCTTCTCTCTTTTGGGCTCCCTTCTTCTTAAAGAACTTTCTCTTCTTTCCTTGAGAACCTTGGGTTTCAACCGGCTTTTCTTTCGCACAAATAGCAAGCATCTCCTCATGTCAGATTTCCATCTCCACAACTACATTATAAGGATCATGAAGATGTGTCGAGATCGCCTGTGATGCCCCATCTCTATACTCACACTGGACAAGGACACTATGGGTAATGCTGTTGGCTAGCACGAAGAATAAGGCCGTTGAGGAGAGACACCTGTATAATTGGTTTGAGCGAGAACCGATATGTCAAATAGTATATCATGCATTTCATTTCAAGAGGAAATCTGACATATCCAATCTAAACTCAAATCTAATACATAGTGGCCAAGTGGCCTTCAGAATTAATATAAAATAAACATAATATAAATTCAGTGACAGATATTCATATCACTAAAGCGGAAACAGATATGAATATAATACATAGAAATGAACATCATAGTAGTGGTCATACAAGATCCATTACATCACCAAAGAATAGGTACATGTTCTAAATAAAAGAATATGTATACATCAAAGAGTCTCAATCTCGTATACATGAAAGACAAAAACTACCAAGCTAAAGTAGTTAGCCAAAAGTGAGAAGCTAATCCCTGCTAAGAGGTCAAGTGGAAGCACCTGGAACACCTCGGTCTAACCCAAGTATTATTTAAGAAAAAATAATAAATGGATCAGTCTAGCTATAATTATCAGTAAGATAAGATAGGATAAGAGTTATGACAAATATATAACAAAAATCATACAACATCTCAAATTTTCTCAAACGCCAAAAAGAATGTCATATTCTTTATTTTATTCACCAAGTCACAAATATTGATAAAGATTATCAATGAAAATCAAAAATATTGGTGAAACACAAAGTCCAGAAATGATCAATTAGAAATTCATAAATCAAAACAAAAAGGGAGGCCTATCACAAATGGTGGCATGAAAAAGCACCAACATGTGTCGCAAACGGGACGCTATTCCATGGGTCGCTAACCCATAAAAATAAAGGGTACAGTCACCCTTGAGGATGAATGAGCCGAACATCAACGCACCTAAAAAGAAACGCCCCATGCATAGACTCATTGAGCCGATGCTCCATGAACAGTCAAAAGACCATGGGTCGCTAGCCCACCAAATTGAGCCGAAGCTCCACAGAAACGAGGTTTAGTTCCCCATGCGGCCAAAGAGACATCGCATATCACTAGTCTAAATCACAAAATAATCATCATTGATCAATAAGTGTAAATTACACTAAGCTAGTAAATAAATGAGTTAGGATTCATGTCCCATAACCACTGGCTTAACTAAGATATTTAAAAACAAATTATAGACTTCCACTCGAAAATTGTCACAAGATTTCAATCGAACATGTCTAAAAATTGACCGACAAAATAAATGCAAGTGTTTCATACCACTTGTTTTGCTAAGTTGTTTAATTGGATTTCTCATATGAATGAGGTAAAGGTTTGTATATACTAATAGATTGAAAAACAATTTTAAAAAGAGTTTTGTATTAAAAGTAGTGTTAAAATCATTTCTGTGAAAGAGTTTTAGTTCTTACAACTAGTATAAAAACCTTTGTATTTTAAAGTGGTAAATCATAAAAACGATTGTAAAAACAATCGATTTTGAAAAATCCAAATTTCAACAACGTGAATCAAAACCATGGAAATAAATATGAAATCCATCAAATGGAACACCAAAAATCCAGAAAAGAAATCATCAAAGTCGGTATTGGATGACAATAACTATTCGGATCATCAAAAATCGATTAAAACGGAAATCCACACCAAAATAAGCCGATTCTTAGAATTTTACAGCGCCAAATATCTGGGGGTTTTCCCAAACGTCTTAGCTGAAGCTCTATAAATTCTTCCAAGTCGCCTAGACGTTTGGGGATAAACCTCAGGCATCTGACCCTTGGTTTTTGAATTTTTATTCCTAAGCCTCAAACGTCTGAGTGTTTCCCCAGACGTTTGAGCTGAAGCTCGGGGAAGACTTTGCCTAGCCCAAAACGAGCAATCGAATTCGGAAGCAATTGAATGAGCGACGGCGGCTTGGGATTTATGCCAAGTAACTACCCAGCCCTCTAGGCTCTTCAATACACCCGAATCAACATGCCTAAATACCCATACTAGGGTTTTCATAAGTTTTGACTTCAAAATACCAAAATTGGAAAATTCAACGAACCAATTCAGTTCAAAAGCAATTGAATAAGAAATAGATGTTAGAAATTCATACCTAACAACAGTGAAAGATATAGACATAGATGTGAGTTCAAGAACTCACCTTTAAACCCAAAATAGAAAAGATAAGCCCTAAAATAAGCTAAGACCAATTCCTCTTCAATCATGCCTTTAGAAGCAGCAATCTAACATCACATGCAAAGATATCCTAAGTTAGGTTATAGGAAATTATGAAAATTGGAGAGAGATTGAGATGGAAAATTGGAGTTAGGGTATTAGGTAGAAAAGTTTGGGTTACCTTGTTCGAATAGTGGGCTGGAAAAAAACCCAAAGCCCAAATGAAAATACCAAAATCCTAATCAACTCCAAACATATCGATGTTTATACTCAAACAAGTTGTAAACATTGTTTTGAACTCCATGGCAGTGGTCTCAACTCCAGATTCTATTGTTTATAAAAAGTCACGTTCAGACTTTAAATTTAATTAACGATGCAATATTTAAATAAAATATTTAAATATATAATCGTAAAATATGCGGGTTGTTACAGACTTTCCTCCTTAAAGAAATTGCGTCCTTGCAATATTTATGGAGGTAATAAAAAGTTACAACCATTCGGTGACATAATAACACAAAACGAAAATTAAAATGAGAAATTCATCTTAAGGAGCACGAGATAGTAAATCAGAATGTGTTCGCTCGATGAATTCTTTGGATTCCCAAGAACAATATATAGGATTTGTGCACCATTGAACTTTCACAAGCGAAACATCTTTATTACAAAGGCGTTTAACCTCCGTAGCAATGATACGAATAGGATGTTGCTCATAAGTCAAATTAGGTGGAACCTTAATTTCTTCAATAACACTAGGCTCAAGAATAGAGTCGGAATCCCTAAGGCATTTCCGTAGTTGAGAGACGTGAAATACGTCAATAGTGGAAAACTGAGCTAGTAACGAAAGACGATAAGTCATGGAACCAATGCATTTGGTGATAGGAACTAGGCTAATATATCGAGGTGCTAACTTTCCTGATCAACTGAAACGCACAACACCCTTCATTTCTTTATCATAGAATTTAGCCAAAATAGGTACAGTCCGGTTGGACTGAACGGGAATAAAATGGACGTTTTTAGTAAGTCTATCTATAATCACCCATAAATTGTCATGATCCAAACGAGAACGGAGAAGACCATCAATAAAGTCCATGGAAATTTGATCCCGCTTCCAAACGAGAATGTGCAAAGGTTGCAATATAACCCACTAAGCCATTGATGCTCGGCCTTTATGAGTTGGCAAGTCATGCAATGCTTAATAAAGTTAGCAATATCAGATTTCATTCCATTCCAATAATAAAGTCATTTCATCTTCGCATACATTTTACTACTACCGGGATGAATGGTAAATTTGGAACGATGTGAATCTTCTAAAATGTTTTTACGAAGAACACTAATATTTGGCACAATAAATCTACCAAATTTTTGAATGCCTCATTGAGCATCGATTTCAAAGTCTTTCAGATCATCAATATTATTTTTATCCCTATAACTTTGGCTAAGATGATCCAATTCAGGATCGTGCTTTTATGCTTCAAGGATGCGGTGTAAAAAACATGGATGATCCTCAAGGCTACATAAAACAAGAGATGAACATGAATTGGATTCACGATCTCGAATCTCACAAGTGGACAAAGTCTCGAGATCATTCCATTCAGATATCGTCATGAAAACAATTGCTTATTGCTTACGACTAAGTGCATCAGCAACACAATTTCATTTTTCGGGAGTATAAAGAATATCGAGATCATAAGATGTAAGGAATTTGAGCCAATGCTATTGATGCAAATTAAGTTCCTTTTGAAAGAATAAATACTTTAAAGATAAATGATCGGTGTAGAGAACAAATTTCTCTCCTAATGGATAATGGCGCCAAATTCTAAGGGTGAAAACTGTGACGACCCAGAAATTTTGAACTTTTGAAATAGAATATTTAATTGGTTTTTAAATATTGGAAGTTATTTTAAACTTGAATTTCAAATATAACTATAAAATTGACAATTAAATTATTGAATTTAATTTGTTAAAGTTAGGTAAAATTTTGAAACTTCAGTTTTATGCTTGTTAAAAAATATTTTTCAAGGCTTCGAAAATTTACATTGATGATATTGAAGATAATAAAAGAATCAGAGATGAATTTGAAACTATTTTGTTTAGTTTTGAATTTAGATCGTTTAAACCGATATTTAAAAATACCTTTTCGAGGCACAGTCTTGAAATTCGACAAAACCTGTTCCATTGGATCCGTAATATTGTATTATTATCGGATTTCAATTTTCGTAGCACTCAGAGTTGTCGAGTGATCATACGATAAGCAAACGCGCTGAAAATTATATCAAAAATTAATTTAATAATTGGGTTCAAAAAGCTATCTTCTCCATACGATCAAATTTGGCCTCGGACCCTTTCCCATTGCGTTTGGAATAGAGGTATAACCTTATAAATGCTTGTCGGCACGCCTCGATTGGAGATCAAGATTTTGAATTGCGAAATGGAACAATTTAAATTTTAAATTTGAATCTAAAAAAAATGTGTGTGTGTAATTAATATAATACTATTTCACGAGGTAAATTACACGTTTCCTTTCTTCCAACACTTGGCAACTTCTTTTAACATGCGTCTTGAAAATAAAAAGAAAACGTAATCATTCGTTTAAATAAAAAAAATCAATTCTTCGTTGCAAATAAAAAAAAAGAAAGAAGAAACACGAAGAAGAAAACTATGGCCGTGCTCCCTCTTTTTTGTTTCATTTCGAATCAAATTCTAAAAGTTAAAATAAGAAGAAGAACGAATTGCTGAACAAAGCTAATACAATCGCGTCCTCTTCCCCCCATTCTATTCTTTCCAAACCAGAGTCATTCGAAGATAGTCGAATTGCCCACTGCTTTTACCCAAATCAATTCGCAATACTCAATTCGAGGTCGCAAGGGCGACGCGTGTGTCGCAATGGCGGCCGAGCTAAAGAAATCGCGTACAAGTCGATTGATTTGAGGAATTCAATCCTCAATCGAATTCGAGGTGAGCCAGGTAGTTCATCCAGTCAGAGTGAATAACGACGTGGTGGAGTTTTTCGAAGGGGTGGGTGATGTCGTCTGAACTTTGGCAGAGAGGAAGCATTCCATCGGCGACGGGCTTGGCTGCGACATCGATTGATGATTGCGAACAACAACAGCAACATTTTGAAGCGGCGGCTCGTCTGGGGAACGAGCTGGTGAAGGTGTAGCCGCGAATCTCGTAGGCGATTAGCGTTGGCATCGATCTGGGTTAGCCGTGAGGTATTTTCTATCTATTTATAAATTATATATATATTCATATTACTGGAAGTAGAAAGAACAATTACAGTAGATTCTATTTTTGATTTGATTAAAATATATACAGGTTTACATTCATATTTTAATTTAAAAATAGCATATATATATATATGGGGATAAGTTTTTTTATGGGAAATTTTAAAATGTTTGGTTTATATAAAATAAGATATTTTATCTATATATATATGATCTTGGAAAAGATGAAAATAATAATAATAATATATAGATAAGGTTGTGAAAAAGAATAATAAATATTCAATTAAAAAGGAAATTTAGTTTTAATTTTGAATTTTTGTTAAATAAATTATTAAAAGGAATTGATTTTAAATAAAAATCATTGGTTAATTAAATTTGTTAAAATAAAATAAATTGTTCAATTTATTCGAATATTAATAAATTATATAATTGTTTGATACAAGGTCTAAAATGAAGAAACAAGCTGGAATGGAATTGAGTTGGAATGGATTGCAAATTAAAGGTGAGATCTTCTCACTCAATCGGATACCCGATTTAATTTAAATAGTTAATTTAAATTATTGGTTGTTTGCTTGGATGATGATTGTTGTCATTTGTATTGAATTAGACCATATGCACCGCATAATAGCGGATGATATTATATTAAACCCATATACCGCGATATTCCACATCGAAGTGGAATTGGTATTATATATGTATTTGAAGTGATTGATTTCCCGCATTATACAGTAGATGAGACCTTATGCATCCCATGATAATGGATGATATTTTATAAATCCCATATACCGCAATATTCCACCTCTAAGTGGAATGGGCATTTAATTGTTGTGCTAACATCTGTGGATGCAGGGAAACAGGTTGGAGGGATCCAACCAGGTTCCTCAAACATTTGAATTTGTTTCATATGTTGTATGTTGAATTATTTATAATTTGTGTGTGATTATATTGTGATTGAAGTCGTTGAAGGCTAAAATTTAGCCGAATACATTTTTGGTATCATAAGATACCAAAAATAACTAAAAATGGATTTTTTGAAATTTAAGTAGAAAATTTATAGTAAATTAATTTTAGAAAATTAAATAATTTTAAAGAAGGAATTTGTTTCAAAAGATAATAAATTTGGTGTTTGAAATAAATTTGAGAATCAATTTGAAATTTGATTTGGTGTTTTGAAAATAAATTGGAAAATCAATTTGATATTGATTTGGTAAAAAAAATACTTGGGAAATCGATCTAAAATTGATTTGGTGTTTAAAAAAATAATTTTTGGGAAATCAATTCTGAAAATCGATTTGATGTTTTGAAGTAAATATTTGGAAAAATCAATTTAGGATTTGATTTGGTATTTGAAATAAATTTGAAAATCAATTTGAAAATTGATTTAGTGTTGAAAGTGAATATTTGGGAATCGATTTGAAAATCGTATATCTGTGGATATTTGAAAATTTAAATTCACAAAGGGAGTTTTATAAAAAAGGAAATTTGTTTTAAAAATAAACATTGTTTTATTTTTAAAAGTGTGGAAGAAATTTACGGATTTGGAACGTAAATTTAAATAAATCCAGAAAGATTCATTAATTGATTTGAATGAACCATTTTGAAAAGGAAGGTGTATTTTCCCTGAAAAGCCGAGTATGCTTTTAAAATAGCTTTTGAAATATAAATTAAAAGTTCTAGAGTTGGTTTTAAAAGAATATTTTGGAGAAATTAGTTTCTTAAGTTATTTTGTAAATCTTTAAAGTAAAGATTTATTTAACTAATTAATTATGGAAGTAAAGATTTAAAGATTTAATTGATATTGGTTTTAGAAATTGGATATTTAAAAAGTTATATCCTATCTACTAATTTTATTTTAAAATTAGTTTGGACTTGAATTTTTATATGAGACATTAGTATAATATTTTCACAACTAATATTTAAGCAAGTGTTTCAAAATAGTTTTATCTTAAATATTTCCAAGTATATTTTGGATAAGCATTTCAAATTATTTTAAAATATTTAAACTCGGTAGATTTTCAGTGGAAATGAATAAATATTTGGAAATGTTTTCAGCGTAAGGAAAAAAATGATTTGAAATTTGTTTTTAAAGTATTAAAATGAGGAAAGGTGATTCGAAATTTGTTTTCAAAGAATTGAAATGTGGAAAAGTGATTCGAAATTTGTTTTCAAAGGATTGAAAGGTGAAAAGTGATTTGAAATTTGATTTCAAATGGTTGAAGTGTTAAAATTATATCTTGTGAAGATATCTTGAAAATAATAATTGAGGGAAAAATTATTTAAATCTTGGTGATTGTTGTGAATACTGATTGATAGTTAAATAACCAACTATCAATATTGGTATTTTAATGGCATTTGAATTTCGATACAACCGGGGGTCGGTTTTCAAATGGATATTCGAAAACCACATCGAACCTTTGTGATTGTGATGGATCTTTTATTTAAAAGGCCTAAGTGGAAATTTGTTATGATTTGTTTGAAATCTGATTGAACACTTATTTTTAAAAATAAGCTCTCATTATTCGGATTATCCGGAAGAGGACTTTGTGTCACAAAACCCATTCGGAATAATGATACGACGAAATGCGATTGCATTTGAAGACGGTGTTGAAGACCGGGTATTTTTGAAAGTGAAAGGATTACCTATCGAATGTATCTGCACTAGGTTGCTCCGATATAGAGATTTTATCACCCTTTGTGATGGGGAATCCGGAATGATTTGTAAATATTCGGATATGCAAGGGTTTCTTTGAAGTGCCTTCGATTCTGTTCGATCCTGGAACGGACTTGTATGGATGTGTATCTAACGTTACACATTGAGATGTAAAGCTGGTTTCTATCAAATATTTTTTTGTTGGTGGCGAGGAATTTATTCTCTTAGCTTAACACCCTTCTCTAATACATACGAGCTCAGAGGTTATAAATTTGATGAATACTAGTGATACATTCCCAATTTGGTAAGGTGGCATACGAAGTGCTGCTGATCATCTGTTGATCGAAGCATGACTTTGTGAAAGTTTAGCTTTGTGGACGAGACTTCGTCGGACCTCACACCTCTGAAATGGTCAAAACAGGAAGAATGCGGCAAGGTTATGAGGGTCGCGCCCTTTAGGGTATGCCATTTCCTTCTGGAAAAGGGTGGTATCATGGTATGGAGCCCAGATATTTAACCTATGTTGTAGCTGCAAATTTATTATACTTTGTGGTTGTTGCTTTGTGGTTGAGGATCCTCGGATAAAGGTCGCAAACGACCGGGGGATGGCATACTCGTTTAGTAGTTACCTAGTTACAGAGATAAACCGGCCTTGTGTTGGCAGAGAGCTGGTTAAGTTCTCGGGACATCCCTTCAGAGGCATACCCATATGATATAGGAAGTTCCTTAGCCTGACCATTTGTTGGAAATCCAATCTCCAATACGCGCGCTGTACGATTTTAGTAGTAGAACCTGCCATTTAACATGGTAGCTATAGTAGGCATACTTTAATGGTATGCATGCTGGCTAAGATTAATATTATACTTGCAAATGTTTTCCACACTATGCGATGGTAATAATAATAATAATAATAATAATAATAATAATAATAATATCAAAGGATTTTGCATATCAAGCATATTTGACTATCATAAGGAGAAATCTCCTCCAATTCTGCGTTTGCATTGTGTGTGTGGCGGGAGGCCTTATGGTAGTTTCATTTTTCAAAAGTACAGCAGATTCCTTTTCCTTTCTTTGTGAAAAATAACTGTTTTTAAGATCGCACACTAGTCCCATGACTGACCTAGAGTTTATTGTTCTCTTTCTAAACTTTGGGTGCCCATAATTTTCCACACGGGCAGCCTAGATTCAGGTTATCAGTTATTCTGGAGCGAAGTCAGAAAAGAGATGTTGTGGAGATCAGAAGCAAGCTGGATGGCGAAGCTTATCACTTATACTATGTAGTATCCGTTGCGTTTGGGTTAGTGCAAGTCAAATTTTCTTGTACACAAGTTATTATAACTGCCAATTTTGTGTTGTTGTTGTAAACTCTGATGATGTATGTATAAACAGATATAGTGCTTTTATTTTAAAAATTATTCATTTATCTATTATATTTGTCCCGCTGTGAAATATGAGATTATGTTCTTGTTTTCTGTTTCTTCTTCTATCTTCTTCTTCTTCAACCCTAATGGTTCGGTTTTTCGACATTCGACTATGCGGTATTGGATACAATGGACGTATCGATGTCGACTTTCGGGCGTCGAGAAATTGGACAGTTACATTTTGGTACCAGAGCAATTGGTTAAGCGACAACCTTGGCTCTGTTGGGTGTTACTCATTAGAAAATAGAGTCAGTAGTACTCTAGAATGAGTTTGAGTGTATTAATAGATATGAGCGCGTATTTGCTAGTGAATAAAAAATTAATTTATATTGTGATGATTGGTTTGTTGAGTGGTATATGGATTCTGGTCAGTATAGTCTGTATAACTCTATCGATAGGGATATCTAAACACTCATACAGATTCGACACGATATTGTTTTAAAATATGGTAAATGAAATAATTTTACCTAAATTATTTTTGTACAAAAAGGAAATGATTTCCATAAATTATGGTTGCTTGGTTGTAAGGAAGTGATAGTATTAAATTATTATCATTGATTACTGAATAGGAAAATGAAATCGTAACTCCAAAATTAAGAAATAAATTCACATACAAATGGAATTTGAGAATGTAAATTGAAAATGTGATTTGTAATTTGAAATGGAATTCCGAAGAAATGTTTTGAAATGAATTGAAAGGGTTTGAAATTTGGAAAAGATCGGAGATTTAGAAAAAAAAATTAAATTCCTTTTAAGTTTGGAAATGATTTTCAGAGGTTTGGAAAATGTTTTTGAAGGGATAAAAAACTCTAAACTCTTTTCGGTCGCTAGAAAATAACTCCGATGATGATCTCGACATCATCGGTGTTCATCTTCGAGTTTTCAAGGGAGGAATTGCTGCCAAATTATTTTAAATGTATGGAAGTTGTTTGCAAACTAGGTTTGGTTTTGGAAATTCAAAGGATAATTTGAATTGATTTCAAAAATGGTTTTGAAAGGTTGAAAAGACTCTGGAATCTAATTAAAAATGGTTATGGAATAATAAATAAGTTTGTAAACTTAGAAAATTCAGAATTAAACTGAAATTAGCTTGAGTTAATTTGAATAAGGGTGAATTTGAGAAGTGATTGGAATAAAATCTATTAAGGTGGAAAATAAAATTGTGAATGAATAAATGAATTTACAATTGCAAGAAAATGAAAGTGAAATTGAACGTTGAAATTCATTTCAAATTAGTAAGCAAATAGAACTGGAATTGGAATTGAATTTGATTTGTGATAAACAAAGTGAAGTATGGAAATAAAATTAGTAATTGAAATTAATAGAAGGAATGAAAAATTCAGATATCGTTTGAAATGAATTGAATTCAATATTTATAACTAAAAGGTGAATTAAATTCATATGGAATTTGAAATCCCGTTTAAATATAAGTGGTTGTAAACCAAAATGGGGAATTGAAATTGAATTATGTTTGGGAATGAACAAAAGAATAAAACTGGAATTGAAACTGAATATTGAAAACCAATCTGAATTGTGTGAAATAAAATCAAGTTGTAGAATTAGTTAGAAGTGAACTAAAGATAATAAAGGTGGGAAAAAAATGGTTTGAGATAAAATGAATTGGAATTTGTAATGAACTAGAAAATGAAACTAATTTAAAATAGTGATATGAATCAGTTGCGAATGAATGATATTTGATAAAATTCAATATTCAGAAGGTAAATTGAATCCAAATAGAATTGAAATTGTAAATTGAATTCAAATGAAATTGAAAATGTAAGATTGAATGAAAATGGATATATAACTTCAATAATGAAGTAAAGATGGTATAAGAAATAAGTATTCAAACTTTTGTAATGGAATACGAAAAATGATATTTGAATGTAGAAATTGGATATGATTGTTAAAGAGCATACAGGTATTATAAAGGAAAAGGAATTGGGATTTGATTTCCGAAGATAAATTTGAAATTGCTCGAAAAAGGTACGTATTTAATTTTCTATATGAAATTTGATGATTTTCTTGTCTAGTCGCTTGGCCTTTTGTTTTCTTTTGAAATCTGGGGGGCCCGTTGTGGCATTTTGTAGTCGCACCGAGCTAGCCGCGCAAAGGAGACGCTGGCGAAATTTTTCGGAAATTTAGGGAGTTAGAAAAATTTTGAGAAAATTTTGAAATTTTAAAATTTTAAAATTTCAATTTGAATGGTTAATAAAACAATGTTGTTTGGAAACTATGGAAAACTTTGGAATGTTATTTGAAATGAATGAGTCTTGAATAAAAAGATTTGTTTTGGCAAATCGATAAAACTGTTTGGTTTTGCGAAAAAGATAAACAATTTGAGGATCATTCTTCTTAACTAGTAATTTCGGGACGAAATTCTTTTAAAGGGGAAGGATGCGACGACCTGGAAATTTTGAACTTTTGAAATAGAATATTTAATTGGTTTTTAAATATTGAAAGTTATTTTAAACTTGAATTTCAAATATAACTATGAAATCCACAATTAAATTATTGAATTTAATTTGTTAAAGTTGGGTAAAATTTTGAAACTTCAGTTTTATGCTTGTTAAAAATATATTTTTCAAGGCTTTGAAAATTTACATTGATGATACTGAAGATAATAAAAGCTTCAAAAATGAATTTGAAACTGTTTTGTTCAGTTTTGAATTTACATCGTTTAAATCTATATTTAAAAATACCCTTCCGAGACATAGTCTCGGAATTCGACAAAACCAGTTCCATTGGATCCCTAATATTGTATTATTGTCGGATTTCAATTTTCGTAGCATTCAGAGTTATCGTGTGATCGTATGATAAGCAAACGCACTGAAAGTTATATCGAAATTTAATTTAATAACTGGGTTCAAAAAGATATCTTCTCCATACGATCGAATTTGGCCTTGGAACCTTTTCCATTGCGTTTGGAATAGCAGTATAACCTTATAAACCCCTGTCGTCACGCCTCGATTGAAGACCGAGATTTTGAATTGCGAAATGGAACGATTTAAATTTATCTAGAAAAAACAATATATATACATATATGTGTAATTAATATAATACTATTTCATGAGCTAAATTACACGTTTCCTTTCTTCCAACACTTGGCGATTTCTTTTAACACGCGTCTTGAAAATAAAAAGAAAACGTAATCGTTCGTTTAAATAAAAAAATCTATTCTTCGTTGCAAATAAAAAAAAAGAAGAAGAAACACGAAGAAGAAAACTATGGCCATGCTCCCTCTTTTTTGTTTCAAATTTCAAATCAAATTCTTGAATTTAAAATAAGAAGAAGAATGAGTTGCCGAACGAAGCTAATATAATCGCGTCCTCTTTCCCTCATTCTATTCTTTCCATACCAGAGTCGTTCGAAGATAGTCGAATTGTCTGCTGCTTTTACCCAAATCAATTCCCAATACTCAACTCGAGGTCTCGGGGTCGCAAGGGTGACGGTATGTCGCGATGATGGCCGAGCTAAAGAAATCGCGTACAAGTCGATTTGTTCGAGGAAATCAATCCTCAATCGAATTCGAGGTTAGCCGGGGAAGTTCATCCGGTCAGAGTGAATAGCGATGTGGTGGAGTTTTTCGAAGGGGTGGTCGATGTCGTCTGAACTTCGGCAGAGAGGTAGCGTTCGATCGGCATAGGCTTGGCTGCGGCATTGATTGATGTTCGCAAACGGCAATGGTGACACTTGGAAGCGGCGGCTTGCCCGGGGAACGAGCTGGTGAAGGTGTCGTCGTGAATCTCGTAGGCGATTAGGGTTGGCATCGATCTGGGTTAGCCGTGAGGTATTATCTATCTATTTATAAATTATATATATATATATTTATATTACTGGAAGCAGAAAGGACAATTACAGTAGATTCTGTTTTTGATTTAATTAATATATATATAGGTTTACATTCATATTTTAATTTAAAAACAGTATATATATGGAGATAAGTTTTTTATGGGAAATTTTAAAATGTTTGGTTTATATAAAATCAGATATTTTATCTATATATATATATATATATATATATATATATATATATATATATATACGATCTTGGAAAAGAAGAAATAATAATAATAATAACAATTATATATAGATAAGGTTGTGAAAAAAAAAATATTTAATTAAAAAGGAAATTTAGTTTTAATTTTAAATTTTTGTTAAATAAATTATTAAAAGGAATTGATTTAAAACAAAAAATCACTGGTTAATTAAATTTGTTAAAAGAAAATAAATTGTTCAATTTATTCGGATATTAATAAATTATATAATTGTTTGATACAAGGTCTAAAATGAAGAAACAAGCCGGAATGGAAATGAGTTTGAATGGATTGCAAATTAAAGGTGAGATCTTCTCACTCAATCAAATATCTGATTTAATTTAAATAGTTAATTTAAATAATTATTTGTTTGCTTGGATGATGATTGTTATCAGTTATATCGAATTAGACCATATGCGCCGCATAATAGCGGATGATATTATATTAAACCCATATACCACGATATTCCACCTCAAAGTGGAATTGGTATTATATATGTATTTGGAGCGATTGATTTCCCGCATTATATAGCAGATGAGACCCAATCCACCGTATAATAGTGGATGATATTTTATAAATCCCATATACCGTGATATTCCACCTCGAAGTGAAATGGTATTTAATTGTTGTGCTAACATCTATGGATGTAGGAAAACAGGTTGGAAGGATCCAACTGGATTCCTCAAACATTTGAATTTTTTTCATATGTTGTGTGTGGAATTATTTATAATTTGTGCGTGATTATATTGTGATTGAAGTCGTTGAAGGCTAAAATTTAGCAGAATATATTTTTGGTATCATCGGATACCAGAAATAAACAAAAATTGGATTTTTGAAATTTAAGTAGAAAATTTATAATAAATTAATTTAGAAAATTAAATAAATTTAAAAGAAGGAATTTGTTTCAAAAGATAATAAATTTGGTGTTTGAAATAAATTTGAGAATCAATTTGAAATATGATTTGGTGTTTTGAAAATAAATTGGAAAATCAATTTGATATTGATTTGGAAATTTTTTTTTGAGAAATCGATCTAAAATTGATTTGGTGTTTAAAAAAAATTTGGGAAATCAATTCTGAAAATCGATTTGGTGTTTTAAAATAAATGTTTGGAAAAATCAATTTGGGATTTGATTTGGTATTTGAAATAAATTTGAAAATTGATTTGGTGTTGAAATTTAATATTTGGGAATCAATTTGAAAATTGTATATCTGTGGATATTTGAAAATTTAAATTCGCAATGGGAATTTTATAAAAATAAAGGGAAATTTGTTTTAAAAATAAACATTATTTTATTTTTAAAAGTATGGAAAGGAATTTACGGATTTGGAACGTAAATTTCAAATAAATCCATAAAGATTTATTAATTGATTTGAATGAACCATTTTGAGAAGGAAGGTGTATTGTCCTTGAAAAGCCGAGTATGCTTTTAAAATAGCTTTTGAAATATAAATTAAAAGTTCTAGAGTTGGTTTTAAAAGAACATTTTGGAGAAATTAGTTTCTTATTTTATTTTCTAAACCTTTAAAGTAAAGATTTATTTAATTAATTAATTATGGAAGTAATGATTTAAAGATTTAATTAATATTGGTTTTAGAAATTGGATTTTAAATTGTTACATCCTATCTACTAATTTTATTTTAAAATTAGTTTGGACTTGAATTTGTAAATGAGACATTAGTATAATATTTTCATAACTAATATTTAAGCAAGTGTTTCAAAATAGTTGTATCTTAAATATTTCCAAGTATATTTTGGATAAGCATTTTAAATTATTTTAAAATATTTGAACTCGGCAGATTTTCAGTGGAAATGAATAAATATTTGGAAATGTTTTCCGCGTAAGGAAATAATGATTTGAAATTTGTTTTCAAAGTATTGAAATGTAGAAAAGTGATTCGAAATTTGTTTTCAAAGGATTGAAAGGTGAAAAGTGATTTGAAATTTGTTTTCAAATGGTTGAAGTACTAAAATTATATCTTGCGAAGATATTTTGAAAATAATAATCGGGGGAAAAATTATTTAAATCTTGGTGGTTGTTGTGAATACTAATTGATAGTTAAATAAACAACAATCAATATTGGCCTTTTAATGGCATTAGAATTTCGATGCAACCGGGGTCGGTTTCCAAATGGACATTCGAAAACCACATCGAACCTTTGTGATTGTGATGGATCTTTTATTTAACAGGTCAAAGTGGAAATTGGTTTTGATTTGTTTGAAATCTGATTGAACGGTTATTTTTAAAAATAAGCGCTCATTATTCGGATTAGCTGGGAGAGGAGTTTGTGTCATAAAACCCATTCAGAATAATGATACGACGAAATGGGATTGCATTTGAAAATGGTGTTGAAGACCGGATAGTTTTGAAAGCGAAAGGATTACATCTCGAATGTCTTTGCACCGGGTTGCTCCGGTATAGAGATTTTATCACACTTTGTGATGGGGATTCCGGACGTGATTTGTGAATATTCGGAATTGCAAGGGCTTCTTTAAAGTGCCTTTGGTTCTCTTCGATCCTGGAACGGACTTGTATGGATGTTTGTCTGATGTTACACTTTGAGATGTAAAGCTGGTTTCTATCAAATATATTTCTGTTGGTGGCGGAGAATTTATTCTCTTAGCTTAACACCCTTCTCTGAGACGTACGAGCTAGGAGATTATATAGTTGATGGTTACTAGTGATGCATTCTCAATTTGGTAATGTGGAATACGAAATGTTGCTGATCATTTGTTGATCGAAGCATGACTTTATGAAAAGTGTAACTTTGTGGACGAGACTTCGTCGGACCTCACACACAGGAAATGGTCAAAACAGGAAGAATGCGGCAAGGTTATGAGGGTCGCCCCCTTTAGGGTATGTCATTCCCTTCTGGAAAAGGGTGGTATCATGGTATGAAGCCCAAATATTTAACCTATGTTGTTGCGGCAAATTTATTATACTTTGTGGTTGTTGCTTTGTGGTTGAGGATCCTCGGATAAAGGTCGCAAACGACCGGGGGATGGCATACTCGTGTAGTAGTTACCCAGTTACAGAGTTAACTCGGCCTTGTGTTGGCAGAGAGCTGGTTAAGTTCTCGGGGCGTCCCTCCAGAGGCGTACTCATGTGGCATAGGAAGTTCCTTAGCCTGACCATTTGTTGGAAATCCAATCTCCAATACGTGCCTTGTACGATTTTAGTTGTAGAACCTTCCATTTAACATGATAGCTATAGTAGGCATACTATAATGGTACGTATGCTGGCTAAGATAAATATTATACTTGAAAATGTTTTCCACACTATGCACTAATAATAATATCAAAGGATTTTGGGTAACAAGCATGTTTGACTATCATAAGGAGAAATCTCCTCCAATTCTGCGCTTGCATTGTGTGTGTGGCGAGAGGCCTTATGGTAGTTTCATTTTTCAAAAGCATAGCGGATTTCTTTTCCTTTCTTTGTGAAAAATAACTATTTTCAAGATCTCACACCAGTCCCATGACTGACCTGGAGTTTATTGTTCCCTTTCTAAATTCTGGATGCCCATAATTTTCCAAACGGGCAACCTAGAGTCAGGTTATCAGTTATTCTAGAGCGAAGTCAGAAAAGAGATGCCGCGAAGTTCAGGAGCAAGCTGGATGGCAAAGCGTATCACTTATACTATGTAGTTTCCATTGCGTGTGGGTTAGTGCAAGTCAAATTTTCTTGTAAAAAAGTTATTATAACTGCCAGTTTTGTGTTGTTGTTGTAAACTCTGATGATGTATGTATGAACAGATATAGTGCTTTTGTTTTAAAAATTATTCATTTATCTATTATATTTGTTCTGCTGCAAAATATGAGATTCTGTTATTGTTTTCTGCTATCTTCTTCTTCTTTAACCTAATTGTTCGGTTTTCCGACATTCGACTGTGCAGCATTGGATACAGTGGACGTATCGATGTCGACTTTCGGGCGTCGAAAAATTGGACCATCACAAAAACAATGGCCGCGAGCTCTAAATCATGAGTGGCATATCTAGTCTCGATAGTCTTTAGTTTCTTGAAAGCATAAGCGATAACACGTTCCCTTTGCATGAGAAAGGCTCCCAAACCAATATGACTAGCAATGGTATAAACAGTGAAGTCTTGGTTCCGTTCGGGAATCACAAGAATATGTGCATCGGAAAGGAGTTCTTTTAATTTCGAAAAAGCAGCTTCACATTTGTCTAACCAAATGTACTTAACTCCCTTCTTTGTAAAACTTGTAAGAGGTACGGAAATTTTAGAAAAGCCTTTTTATGAATGACAGTAATAGCCTGCCAATCGAAGAAAGCTACGAATTTCCATCACACTCTTCGATCTCTTCCAATTTAGAATCGCCTCAACCATTGAAAGATCCAAAGAAATTACGGATTCAGAAATGATGTCCTAGAAATTTCAAACAAGATTGACAAAAGTGGCACTTAGTAAATTTTACTTTCAACCGATTGCTCCTAAAGGTTTCTAACATAATTTGAAGATGTTTTTCATGCTCTTCTCGGTTTAGAATAGACAAGAATATCATCTATAAAGATGAGAAAAAATCGATCGAGGAAGTCTTTGCAAATTCGGTTCATAAGATCAACGAAATAAGTTGGAGCATTCGTTAAACCAAATGGAAAACAAGCCATTCGTAAAATCCATAACATGTACGGAACAATGTTAAAGGATTACTATCCTTTGCGACTCGAAGCTAATGAAAACCGGTTGCTAAGTCTAACTGTGAAAAGAATCTAGCACCATAATGTTGGTCGAGTAGATCATCAATCCGAGGTAAGGGATATTTATTGTTGATGGTAAGATCATTAAGCTTGCGGTAGTCAATGCAAAGCCTAAGTGTACCATCAGATTTCTTCACAAAGATAGCTGAAGCTCCCTAAGGAGAGGAACTAGATCGAATAAATTGTTTCGCTTCCAATTCGGATATTTTTTTATGCATCCCCTTATTTTCCTTACTGGACATACGATAAGGAGGACGAGTGATAGGTAAAGCTTTAGGGATTAGATTAATTCTGAACTCAATTACTCGCTAAGGTGGTAATTCTAAAATGAGCTGAAATATATTGGAAAATTCAGGAACAATGTGAATGAGGGAAATGACATCTTCCTCATCATCATTATCGTCGTCATGCGGATTTAGAGAATATAAGGATGCTATCGGATAAGAATCTAAATCTTTAAGAACAATAGAAATCTGCTTAACAGATTGGGGACATTCGAAGATGGATAGTCCTTCGGGACATAGGATGTGGGTTTCATAACGATTAAGCCAATCCATTTCCAAAATCATTCCGAAATCTAAGTGACTCATAACATGCAAATCGGCACAGAAAGCATAATCACATAAAATAATCTCTACATTCTTAAAAACTAAATGGAGAGTTGCAGATCCACCAACAGGATTCGCCCATAACATTTAAATACATAGTATCAACAAGTTCTTTTGATATAAAAGAGTGACACCCATATTAAAATGAACTTGACTAGGATGATCACGAAACACAATTATGCCATCAAGGACAGAATGAGAAATACCTTGACCAAGAGAAGTATTACTAGGGGCTCGCACAACATTCAGCTATCCCACTTTCTTGCTTTGAAGTTTGGGACATGAAGATATAGGATGAGTTGAACTTTTGCAATAGCAACAAGTAAATGACCTTGGACGCTAATTTGCATAGTGTTCTTTAGATCCACAATTGTAGCATCCTCCACGATTAGGGGTAGGAGTCTTTGCTACCAAAGTTGCTTGCTTACCTTTTTTGTTGGGTTTATGGCCTTTGAACTTACTATCAGGATGCCTCTTCTTATTGTTGTTGAAGTTCTTCTTGGCACCCCCAACATCACCATCACTTTCTTTATCGGCCTCTTCAAGTTGAAGAGCGATATATACAAGCTGATCGAAAGGCACTTCTAGTTTTAGAAATAAAGCCTTTATGAGATTCTTATTCAACTCATAGACGAACCTTTGATTTTTTTCAATGGGATATTAATATACTCAACCCCATATTTTAAGAGGGATTCATAAGATGCGACATAATCTATTACAGGAGATTCACCTTGAATAGCATCAATAAAGTGTCGAGCTAAAGTTACCTTTTCTGCTTCAGGTACAAACTTTAACTCGAACCTTTCTCGATATTGCTTCCAAGTAAGATCCGCTTCGACAATTTCCAAAACCAAAAGCTCATACCAATTTAATGCTCTCTCTTGGAGCATGCTAGAAGCCACTTGGACTCGGTGTAAATCCGAAAGATTCATACTAGAAAAGATTTGATCATAAGTTTTAAGCCAAGTTTGAACTTCTATAACGCTTTCGGACCTTTTAAATGGCTTTACACCCAAATTGGTGTAATCACTACACAAGCACACAAACCTAGATTTACGATAAATAGGCTCAGGAATGGGATCGATAGCCTGGCATTCTTTACAAGATCCAAAAGTTGTTGAACAGACGTGAATACATCATCCTGAGAAAGACCATAGATTGACCAGTATTAGGACAGCCTGGTCTAACCATTTCTCTTCTTAAGAAAAAAGAAAGATGAGGAAAAAGGTTATTCTCAAAATGAATTCTAATAAGATTGATTTATAAAACAATACATCATAAAATAAGATAGGATAGAACGGGTCTTAAGACTCTAATTAAAACCTAAGGCACGATTTCTAAGAGAGAATTTGAACAATGATCCTTGTCATAATATCTTATATTTTTTCAAAGTTTGGCTCTGATACCATGCTATGTTTCCCCACCTCTACACTCACATTATCTAAGGACACTAGGGATAATGCAATCGACTAGCACGAAGAATAAGGTTGCTGAGGAGCGACCATTTGTGTAATTGGTTTGAGTGAGGACCGATACGTCAGATAGTATATCATGCATTTCATTTCAAGAGGAAATCAAACATCCATTCCAAACTCAAATCTACTACACTGTAGTAAAGTGGACTTCATAATCAATATAAAATAAACATAACATAAAACCAATCACAGATATTCATATCACCAAGGCAGAACTAGATATGAATATAACACATAGAAGTGAACATCATAGTAGTGGTCATACAAGATCCACTACATCACAAAAGAATAGGTACATGTTCTACACCAAAAAATATGTATACATCAAAGAGTCTCTATCTCGTATACATGAAAGACAAAACTAATAAGCTAAAGTAGTTAGCCAAAAGTCAGAACCTAATCCCTGCTAAGAATTCAAGTGTAAGCACCTGAAACACGTCGGTCTGACTTGAGTATTATTTAAGAAGAAAAATAATAAACGGATCAGTCTAGCAATAATTATCATATAAGATGAAATAGGATAAGAGATGTGACAAATATATATGATAACAAAAAAAATCATGCAATATCTCAAATTTTCTCAAACACCAAAAGGAATGTCATATTCTTTATTTTATTCACCAAGTCACAATATTGGCAAAGCTTATAAATGCAAATGAAAAATATTGGTGAAACACAAAATCTAAAATCAGCAGCTAGAAATCCAGAAATCACAAAAAAGGGGGGAGGCCTATCACAAACAGGAGCATGAAAACTCACCAATACGCGTATCACAAACGGGACGCTATCCCATGGGTCGTTGACCCATAAAAATACGGGTTACAGTCCCCCGTTGGGGACGAATGAGCTGAACATCGACGCACCTAAAAAGATATGCCCCATGCACAGACTCATTGAGCCGATTACTCCACCAACGATCAAAAGACCATGGGTCGCTACCCCACCAAATTAAGCCAAAGCTCTACCGAAACGAGGTTTAGTCCCCACGCGAATAAAGGGACATCGCATATCGCTAGTCTAAATCACAAAATGAACATCATTGATCAATAAGTATAAATTAAACTAAGCTAGTAAATAAATGAGTTAGGCTTCATGTCCCATAACCATTGGCTTAACTTAAATATTTATGAACAAATTATAGACTTCCACTCGAAAATTGTCACGAGATATCAATAGAACAAGTCCAAGAATTAACCGACAAAGTAAATGCAAGCGTTTCATACCACTTGTTTTGCTAAGTCGCTTAAATGGATTTCTCATATAATGAGGTAAAGGTTTGTATATAATAATAGATTGGAAAACGGTTTTAAAAAGAGCTTTTTATTAAAAGTAGTGTTGAAATCATTTCTACGAAAGTGTTTTAGTATTTACTATAGTATAAAAACCTTTGTATTTTACAGTGACAAATCATAGAAACGATTATAAAAATAATCGATCATCAAAAATCCACATTTCAATAACGTGAATCAAAACCATGGAAATCGATATCAAATCCATCAAATGGAACAATAAAATTCCAGAAAAGAAATTATCGATGTTGATATTGGATGATAATAACTATTTGGATTATCAAAAATCGATTAAAACGGAAATCCACACCAAAATAAGCTTATTCCTGGAACTTTGCAGTGCTAGACGTCTTGGGGTTTTTCCAGACATTTGAGTTGAAGCTCTGGAAATTCGTTCTAGGTCGCTCAGGCGTCAAGGGATTAACTTCAGACGTCAAACCCTAGGTTACGGAATTTTTATTCCTAAGCCTCAGACTTCTGAGTGTTTTCCCAGACGTCTGAGCTAAAGCTCAGGGCAGAATTTGCCCAACCCAAAATAGGCAATCGAATTCAAAAGCAATTGAATGAGCAACGATGGCTTGGGATTTATGCCAAGAGACTACCCAGCCCTATAAGCTATTCAATACACCCGAATCAACATGCCTAAACACCCATACTAGGGTTTTCTTAAGTTTTGACTTCAAAGTACCAAAATGGGAAAATTCACCAAACCAATTTAATTCAAAAGTAATTGAATAAGAAATAAATGTTAGGAATTTATACCTAACAACAGTGAAAGCTATAGACATAGATGTGAGTTCAAGAACTCACCTTTAAACCCAAAATAGAAAAGACAAGCACTAAAACAAGCTAAGACCAATTCCTCTTCAACCACACCTCTAGCAATCTAGCATCACATGCAAAGATTTATTAAGTTAGGTTAAAGGAAATTATGAAAATTGGAGAGAGCTTGAGATGGAGAAGATGAAGGGGATGCTTACCTAAGCTTCTCCTTGATTTTAGAGATTGAATTTGAATTTCTAAGAGAAGCCAGGGCTTAGGAATTTCTAATCTCCCCTCTTTCCCCCATTTTTCCATTAGCTAGAGTGTTAGGAAATTATGAGTGGAACGAATGAAGGAGAGAGGAGTTAGGATATTTGGTAGAAGAGTTTGGGTTACCTTTTTGGGTTAGTGGGCTAGAAACAACCCAAAGCCCAAATGAAAATGCCAAAATCCTAATCAACTCCAAACATATCAATGTTTATACTCAAACAAGTTGTAAACTTCATTTTGAACTCAATGAAAGTGGCCTCAAGTCTGGATTCGACAATTTACAAAAAGTTGCATTATAAACTTTAAATATTAATGATGCAATATCTAAATATGTAACCGTAAAATATGCGGGATGTTACATCACTCTTGTTAGTCCTTGAGATGATGGTTTTGATGACAACAACCTTAGAATAGGATTATGAAATATAAATACTAACATTATAGTTTAGAAATATATGTATATGCAGGATTTAACCATGCAGGTGCCAAGAATGAAGACTGTACAGTATAAAGATTGAAGATATCAAGAATATCAAGAGATTTACAGAATAAGTAATTTAATTAGGAATTTTGTTAAAACTCCTAGATAAGCACTGGCATCTTACAATCCAATTTATTCGTGGAATGGAATGCACTTCGAGCCTGTTAAAGGGATGGAACCCTAAGTAGGTTGGAACCTACGAAAAATCTAGTGGAACATCATTTTGTATCCGCTAACCTTTTATTCAAAATGATTTTACAAAACTATATCTTGTTTTCAAAATGTTTTCAAAACCTTCCTTTTAAAAGAATCAAAAACATCTATCCTGATTTTAAATATTTTTAGCCTCAAAATAAACTTTATCTTCAAAATCAAATTATCCTTAGTTATAAACTATCTTTTAATAATATATATTTAACTTTTAATATCTATACAGATTTAAATATAAAATTATAGTAAAATTTTATATGTACCAAAATATTTATTTATGTATTTTAGCTATAGTTAAGTATATTTATAAAAGTTTAAATTAGTTTTAATATATGATAAAAGTTATTTTCGAAGGAAAAAAAAACACCAAAATTTCCTTGGGATGTCGACATACCCGAGTTACCCATGTCGACATAGTTTCAGTTGATTTCAAAAATTGTAATTTCAAAAGAAGTGTCTATTCGTCACATCCCTTCATGAATGGACATGGCTGTTGTTCTTCTATAAATAGGGGCTGTTTTCAACAAATTTCTATTCATATTTTTATGGTTTTCAATCCTCTTCTTCTTCCACATTTCTTTATACATATTCTTACCATTGCTCTGCCGAAATCAACATTGAATCTAACTAGATCATTTCGGGTTTGATTCTCTATCACTATCTCAACAAGATCTCGGTGCTATTCAAAGTTATAGGTTTCTTTGTAATCATTTATATGAGAAAAGGTGTGATTGTAGCCTTTTGGGAATCAATCAAGTGATAAAAGGTGTGATTGTAGCCCTCGAAGTCTTGGGTGAACTTGTTGCCCGTGAAATCAAGTATCTCTACCCATAGGATTGTGAATCTGGAGGGTGTACCTCGTAGCCTTGAAATCGAGGGTGTAACTGTAAAGATTGCTTTTGAAAGGAAAGCCGTACTTGTGTGTGAGCCTGGATGTAGGATAACTCCGAACCAGTATGAAATCTGGTGTGTTCTTTCATTTACCGCTTTTACTTTATTTCTGCATCTATGTTTGTTTCTGTGATCATATCTGTGTCTGAATATTGCATATATTTGTGTTTAAATTAACAAAAACTCTAAAAGATTTAATAATTTCTTAAAACACTATTCACCCCCCTCTAGTGTTTATCATAGCCTTAAGATCCGTAATTCATATTTCTATCATTTGGTATCAGAGCAAGGTTTTCAAAGTTTTCATAATCTGAATTTTGAAAATTTTTCAAAATGGCTACCAACACTGGTACTGGTAACACTACCAACACTAGTTCTATCATCCCTGTCACTAGTTCATTTGTAGAAGGTCAGTCTACTGTCAGACCACCACTTTTTAATGGAAGTAATTATGCATATTAAGCATGTAGGATGAAAATATATTTACAGTCTGTAGGATTAGACACTTGGAATATCACACCGACTAAATATTCTGAATCCCCAACTGATTTTGCACGGTGGACCGTTATGCAAAAGAATGTTGCACAAATAATTCTAAAGCATTGTATATTATGTTTTGTTCACTTCATAGGAATGAATTTAATAGAGTGTCAGTTTGTAAGTCTACATATGAAATCTGGAAAACTTTGCAAGTTACTCATGAAGGAGCAAGCAAAATTAAATAGACCAAAATTTTCATGCTCACAAATCAGTTTCAATTATTTAAAATGAATTCTAATGAGTCTATTTCAGATATATATAGTAGATTTAGGATATTGTGCATTCTCTAATATCCTTGGAAAAGGAATTTTCGTAAGAAGATCAAGTCGGAAAAATCTTAAATTCTCTTACTCCAGAATGGGATCAAAAGACACTTGCGATCGAAGAGGCAAATGACATCAGTACTTTAAAGGTAGAAGAATTAATTGGAAATCTAATGTCGTTTGAAGTCTAAATGATTGGGAGACGAGAAAGCAAAGCATCTAAAAAGACATTAATGGCATTTAATGCATTGACCAATGGATCAGACTCAAACAACGATAATGATGAAGAGATAGCCTTTATGATCAAGAATTTTCGAAAATTCCTGAAATACAGAAAGATGAACAATCTCAAGAGAAACAACTATAAGAACTCTGGAAATCAGAATGTTGTGCCAAACAATATTAAATGTTTCAACTGTGACAAACCAGGCCATATCAAAAGAGACTGTCCATTTCCAGATAAGCAAAATCTTCCTATAAACAATGATTTTGTAAGAAACGAAAACGTACATTTACTACTACTCTATATGACTCAGACTCATCCTCAAGCGATGATGATCAGAAGATAGATAATTTAAATATGTGTTTCACATCAGTTCACGACTTCGACAAATTCAGAGAAACGGACTCAGAAAAAGGTACACATTTACAATACAATTGGTTGAAATTGCATGCCTAGAATTGGATGTTTGATTGCTTGATTGATTGATTTTGAATTGATGTGTTGTTTGAATTTTAAATTTTTTATTTCTTACTATTATTTTATTGTTATTTTTATTTTTATTTTTAATTTTAATAGTATTATAATATTTTATAGAATATACTATAATTACAGAATTATTCCAGATATATATACATTAAAAATAATAAGTATATATATATTAGAATACTTAGAAAAAATAAATCATAGAACTTCAAAGACACATGTCGACATGGTCCCCACCATGATTTCGACATAGGTACAGAATTTAAAATTCAAAATTTGAATTCAAATGGTTGAAGTTCCCTCCACCTTTTCACTTCATTCAATTCTGTGAAAAGGCATCTTTTGACTAGAGAACATGTCCTTTGAGAAACTATTTATTCACTATCTTTTATCACATCTTTTCACTCTCATTTTCAAATTCAAACTCACTCTTCAAAATTTCAAGCTCTCTACTCTCTACTTTAATGGCTTCTTCAAGCAACCCCTCCACTATGAGAATTTCCAAAAAGATAAAAGAGCAACTCTTCAATGATCCCGAGGCCATAAAAGCATACGTCAATTATGCTAATTATGGAAAAGTCCATCCCGGAAAGTTTGCTATATTTCAGATTTCTCTTCTTATGAAATTGATTCTCTTTTTGCAAACAATCAAATTCTTAGTCTTATTGATGCTTCTCAAAATGATTTTGTTTGCTATCCAAATCTTGTTAAATTTCTATGCAAATCTTAATCGTGGATTTTATATTGGAAATGATGATAAAATTTGGAGTAGTGTTAAAGGCACTAGAATTATTTTGAATTTTGATCTTTTGGGTACCATTCTCAATTGCAAGAGTATTGGAATGGATCTTTCTAGTTTTAATATTGATGAAAATGATCGTGAGACTTTTCATCACATTTTTGAAGGAAATAATGATTTTGAATTCAAAAATTGAAACTTTCGACCAAAAGCTTGATTGTCAATTTTCTTTTACAACATACTTTGACCCCAAGATCGGGGAATTTTAGCAATCCTACTTCAAAAGTTTGCAAATCACTTTTTTCTCTTTTTGAAAATTATGATATTAATTGGGCGCAAGTTATTTTGGATGAACTTTGTCCCAAAAATCTTGAAATGGGTGAGAATACTTTGTATCATGGAATCTATCTCACTCGGATTTTTAACTATTTTGGAGTGATTTCAAAGGAGAATAATTTTTTCAAGAAAGATTTTTAATCATTCCAATATTTCTCTTATGAAAATTCCATTTGTTTTTCAACCTTATGAAACTCTTGCCGAAAAGGAAGAGCGTTTGACTCATGAGGAGATCGAAGAGGAGGAAGAGGAATAAGAAGAAGAAGGGGATGAAATGGAAATTGAAGAAGAAGAAGAAGGTGAAACATCTTTGGAAAGTATTGATTATCCTCCTAATCCAACTAACAAAACCCTTCTCAAAAACCAAAAGACCATTGTTGAGAATCAACGGATTCTTAAACGATCCGTTAGTAAGAAGTTGGACAAAATTTCATCCAAGATGAATAAGTTTATTTCCAAAGTCAGCAAGAAGCTTGGATTATCTTCAACTTCATCATCCTCTAACTAGTTCTATCTTTTCATTTCATGTCGTTTAGTTTATTTTGTTTTAATTTAAAAGTTCATGTAGTTCTTTGTGTTTAATCGTTGTATTGTGTTATCATGAAATGAAATTGAATTCCTTTTCTGTTATCCAGCTTATCTTATCTTCAGAATAAATGTTAGTATATTATATAAATATATATACACACATTTATTCACAAAATCAAAATAAGCCATCAAAATTCACTACACCATGTCGACATCCCCCCTATGACCATGTTGACATGTACTGGGCAGAAATGACATTTCATTTTGAATTTGAAATTTGAATAACTGCCTTATGTCTATTCATTTCAAACGAATTTCTATACCTATAAATACCTATTTCTTCCAGAATTCATCACTCAATATTATTTCTTATCTACTTTGTTTCTTATTCTTCTCATAAACTAAAATATGGCCAATCCAATTCATAATCTATCCGAGAATCTTGAAGAAATTCTTAATTCTTTCAAAAATATTATTTCGTTCATTCTTCGAAACCAGCGACACTTAGAGTTGAGTCAAATGCAGATGATCAAGGTGCAAGAAAGGTAGATGATTTTCTCCCCGCACAAGGATGATAACGAAGCACATCCTCCAGTATCTCTCACTAATGATAATGAAAATTGGGATGCCATTAAAGCAGACCCTATATTTGGAGAAGAAGGATGAGTGGAAGTTCCTCGTAATGTTTGATTTGATTGGTTTGTTTAATTTAAACTGTTTTCTTTGTTTTGATTTGATTTGGATTGATATTTGATGTGAAAAACATGTATAAATATGCATTGATATTTATATGATCTTTAATTAATTATCATGTCTATCAATATAATTATCTCTTAATTTATCTATTATATACTCCATTGTATAGTTTATCAATGCAGGTATTTATTCCAAGAATGAGGAGGAGTTATATAGTTTGGAGATTATATAGTTTGGAGTTAGTTTTTGTTGATGACAAAGGGGGAGAAATGTAAAATAGGATAGTTAGGCATAAATTGAGGGGGAGTTATTAGTTTTAGTGGGATTTATTAGTTTTAGGGGGAATTATTAAGATAAAGGTAATATTTTATAAACAAAGGTTGTCATCATCAAAAAGAAGGAGATTGTTAGTCCTTGAGATGATGGTTTTGATGACAACAACCTTAGAATAGGATTATAAAATATAAATACTAACATTATAGTTTAGAAATATATGTATATGCAGGATTTAACCATGCAGGTACCAAGAATGAAGACTGTACAGTATAAAGATTCAAATATCAAGATTGAAGACTCATGAGTATCAAGAATATCAAGACTATCAAGAGTTCAAGATTTCAAGAATAAGTAATTTATTTAGGAATTTTGTTAAAACTCCTAGAAAAGCACTGGCATCTTACAATCTAATTTATTCGTGGAACGAAATCCACTTCGAGCCTGTTAAAGGGATGGAACCCTAAGTAGGATGGAACCTACGAAAAATCAAGTGGAACATCGTTTTGTATCCGCTAACCGTTTATTCAAAATGATTTTATCAAATTATATCTTGTTTTCAAAACCTTACTTTTAAAAGAATCAAAAACATCTACCCTGATTTTAAATATTTTTAGCCTCAAAATAATTTTTATCTTCAAAATCAATTTTTCCTTAGTTTTAAACTATCTTTTAATAATAATATATTTAACTTTTAATATCTATACTTAGATTTAAATATAAAATTATTGTAAAATTTTATATATACCAAAATTTTATTCTTTATATTTATTTATGTATTTTAACTATAGTTAAGTATATTTATAAAAGTTTAAATAGTTTAAATATAAGATAAAAGTTATTTTCAAAGAAAAACAAAACACCAAAATTTCCTTTGGGATGTCGACACACCCAAGTTACCCATGTCGACATAGTGTCAGTTAATTTCAAAATTTTGAATTTCAAAAGAAGTGTCTATTCGTCACATCCCTTCACGAATGGACATGGCTGTTGTTCTTCTATAAATAGGGGCTGTTTTCAACAAATTTCTATTCATATTTTTATGGTTTTCAATCCTCTTCTTCTTCCATATTTCTTTATACATATTCTTACCATTACTCTACCGAAATCAACATTGAATCTAACTAGATCATTTCTGGTTCGATTCTCTATCACTATCTCAACAAGATCTCAGTGCTAATCAGAATTATAGGCTTCTTTGTAATCATTTCTGTGAGAAAAGGTGTGATTGCAGCCTTAGAAATCAATCAAGTGAGAAAATGTGTGATTGTAGCCCTGGAAATTAAGTGGGTGAACTTGTTGCCCGTGAAATCAAGTATCTCTACCCATAGGATTGTGAAACTGGAGGTTGTACCTCGTAGCCTTGAAATCGAGGGTGTAATTGTAAAGATTGCTTTTGAAAGGAAATCTGTACTTGTGTGCGGGACTGGATGTAGGGTAACTCCGAAACAATATAAAATCTGGTGTGTTCTTTCCTTTACTACTTTTACTTTATTTCTGCATCTGTGTTTGTTTCTGTGGTCATATCAGTGTCTGAATATTGCATACATTTGTGTTTAAATTTACAAAAACTCTAAAAGATTTAGTAGTTTCTTAAAACACTATTCACCCCCCCTCTAGTGTTTATCCTAGCCTTAAGATCCGTAATCCGCATTTCTATCAGCTCTAGCAATCTCAGGTCTCAACTCTTGAATGGACCTCTCAATCCTCCTAATGACCGTGTCTATAGTAGCATACCCATATCGGGATAGCTCATCAAACTTGGTAGCTACTCAATTACTGACATATCTCCCAGCACTAAATCCATAAAATTCCTCGACGATGCCGACTTAGCAACTTCATATAAAAACCTCTATTCAGATCTCCTTCGAAATTTTGCCCAAGTCAACTCTTCCTCAGGAACTCTGACGGTAACACTATTCCACCAATGAAGCGCTGCCCCTTGCAATTGCCTAGAGGCTAATCTCCTCTTCTACTCATTATCCAAACCCAAATCGGCGAAAATTATCTCATAATGCAACATCCAATTCTCTAATTCTCTGGCATCTTCCGTTCCCATAAACGGTTTTCCACCAAGAGTCTTGTAATCCCTGCTCAACTTAGCATAATTATTCCCAACTGGAGCCATAGGATTAGCTCCTCCTTCTTTCCCAGCAACTCTAACAGCAGCTCCTACTTGCACAGATTGATGAAGAATCGATTCATCTTTGCCATATCTACTGGTGGATTTCCAGCACCTATATTGGCATCTGCATTTTGGTTAGCATTAGCCTATCGACCCAGGTTCCTCTTGGTGGATCGGGCATTTCCATTGTTTATGGTGCTTCCTCCACTGAGATTTCCTCTCCCGTTTCCTACCTCCATATCTACCTTCTCGTAAATCTGCAAACGAGCCTTAGTAAGATATAAAAGAACGGTCTAAGAGGGAGGGGAATACATACTTATATATATATACATATATCAAATACAAGTACGTTACATAACGTTAACCCAAACCCAAACCCTGATGTTATTTTCTGACTCATTGGATTGTGTTTTGAAAAATCTTTTAGGTTTAATTTCTTTTAAGTTTTCATAAACCTACGCTCCGGTACCAACTTTTAATACCCCCCACGTAGAGGCCCAAAACTAACGGCTACGGATGGTGCAGTCATCCATAGTTATTAATCCTCGGCGATCAAGTACGGTAATGTTAGATACATTGATATAACAGATATATATGGATATGGAAATTATCAAAATCAAAAACAACTTTCACATTCCATTTCAAATCATTTCAACATTAACTATGTTGAAAAAAAATATAATTATTACAACATACGCCAAGAGCGACATATGAAGATGCCTCCTTGGTTGATCAGAGTATATAACTAAGAAATTAAATAACTTAGCTTTTACAACAAAACACACCAAAATCAAAACAGAAAAGAACTCTAAATAGCTATCATGCCTTCTACACGTCACTAGAAGCTTATTCATCTAAAGAGGTACCTGAAAAACTCAAATCTCAAACTACTCAAAATCAATTAAGCACCCGAGAGTTTAAGAGGAAAACATAAACATCAAGTCAGACATAAAGCCTGGCATGAATAATAACCTACCATCTCAAACCATTTAGATATCTAGTGAGATCACGCCGCTTAGTGGAATGAGTTTTCCCCTCACCGATATCTTATCCAAAAATTTATAAAAACCATATACTGTGCTACTACATCCACAATGGTTAAAACATAAAAGTTCAAAATATTATGATGATATGCAAACAAGAAAATCAATTCCAGATACCCATCCTCATTCATTTTGACTATCTGTCTCGGTTATAGTTTCTAGGGTCATTATTAACCTAATAGTTTTCATGGGCTGACCAATAACATATTCAATGTTTATGAACTCTCTGTCCGGTTTCATAGTTTTCATGGGATCACTATGAACCTATTGGCCCCATCTAACAACTTCATATTCATGGGTTCTCCCTGGACCTATTGGTATCTCCAATAACTTCCCTCTTACCCTAGTTTTCATAGGTTAACTAGGAACCTATTGACTTCTGTCAATAACTTAATCCGAAAATTGTTTTCATAGGATCACTACAAACCTATTGGCCATTGCCAATACCTCTTTCTAATCATAATTTTCATCGGTTTACTATGAACCTATCTATCTCACAACTTCTTTAATGAGTGTTTAGGAATCCTACGTTCTGGTCTTCCTGACCTCCTGGATGCAATTGTACTCATTCAGGAGTTAACTCAATTTATATTCACTACTGGGTCAACCTAGCTAGTTATTCTGCCCTTTTCCCCAAAATACAGTTATGGGTCCATTTTATAGTGAATATGTATATTAGAAGAAGCAAACATAATAACATAATAACATCAACATCTACGGTTTAATATCCTTGAAATCATTTTCATATAAAAGATGGTTAATCCCTTTAACCTATTATTTTATCAAGGAAAGTTTCTTTCAAAACTTCATACATAAAAGCCATTTTAATACTCCTTTATTATGCGATGGGTTTCCTTTAAAAATGGGATTAGGTTCATTATTTTAAAAACTAAGGCTTTCAAAACCTATAACTTTTACATTCGAAACCATTGGGTAACCTCCTTCGAAAGCATTTAAATCGTCTTCTAAAAACACTAAGCATATGCCTTCCAAAACACTTTAAATCATCTCTCTCGAAATCATCAAAACAAAACTTTCAAAAGTATTAAAGTATTACTTATTAACTCTTAGAAGCATAGCTTCAAAACCATTGAAAGTAACCCTTTCGAAACCTTTTGAAAGTATCCCTTTTGAAACCGTTGGGTTATTTTTAAAAATATCTTTTGGGTCAAAGTGAATATAAATGAAAGTACCCATTTCGAAACCATTAAACTTCATATAAAAGAGTTTGGGGAAAACTGATGGCTTCGGAACCATCCCTTCGAAAGTTTAAATTATTTAAGTAAAACATTTGATGGTTAGCATCGAAACCCCTTTTGAAGCCATTGCCTTTGAAACCATTGTACCCTTTCAAAAGCTTTAGGAAGTGGCTTAGTACATTTATAAAACAAAAGCTACCTTTCGAACCAGTTGATGGCTTTAATCCAATCGAAAGCACATGGTGCACAGAAGGATTTCGACTAGGTTCAATCTATCGAAAACATTGATTAAAAACAAAGTAACTCATTAAAGAGATACACTTTAAACAACAAGGCGGCAACCCCTTCGAAAGCTACTTAAAAGACCATTTCGAAAGCATAGGTTTGGACTCCTTCAACACATTGGTTTCGACACCATGTTTTCCGACTTTCTCCAGTCCACTATATACCAACATATTAATATCTTATGCACTGGTTTCGGCTTGGTTGGTTTCGACATGGTCAAGGTGCTAGCACAGGGTCGAAAGGTAGCACTTAAAAGAGGCGAAACAAAATTTTTAGGTAAAGACTGTTTTAATGCCTTTTTAAGTAATTGCTTTTTAACTAACCTGCCTCTTTGTAAACATTTAGTTGGTTGCCATAAAATTTTCAAATTCGTTCTTAAAAACTATCGCAATTATTTCGGATCTAAATAAGAATTAATTTAGCAAATTAGCCCTTCCAGTAAGCATAACAAAATAAAACATTTAAGTCCTTCATCTAAATTAATTTAATTACCATAGTAAGTTACTTAGGAAAAATCCTTGAAAATCACAAAAGTTCATTTTTCATATGTTATCTGACATATTGAAATTTCAGACCCAAATTCTTCCATTTACTAGCCAAAAATTTTTAAACCAAGATTATTCATTTTCTCTTTTAAAAATTCATAATAAATTTTCCATAACTTGGAAAATTACAAAAAATTAAACCCATCTCCAAAATAATGTTCTACATAACATATAAATTCCTCATGGCATTTGAAATCTAAAATAAATGATTTTAGCCTTAAAATCATATAAAAAAATTATTAAACAAACTTGTTTGAATATATCATATCATGAAATCCAAGCATATCATCGTCAAAATCATCATAATGGATTTAATTATACTCAAAAATCAAATGATCATAAAAATATAATAGAGATGGTATTGATTATTATTCACCTTGATTAGGATAAGGAATTTAGGATATGATCCTTGATTAGTTTCCATAACTTGATTCTTAGCTTTAGATAAATTTCTCCACTTTTCCTCCTAAGTAATGCCGACTTGTTTTTCTCTTTGCTTATGTTTTTGCATTTTGGAAAAATGAACGTGAATGTTAAGGAAACAAGAATATTAAGGGAAATAGGATTATGGTGTGGCAATTTCCCAATAAGCCCTTGCGTTAATTAAATAAATATAAAACCATTCATAAGCCCATTGTTCTTGTTTAATTAGCATAGCCTCTAATAAATTTTCAAATCTAAATCCCCATATCACATTAATATCTATATTATTTTGTTTAATATATCTAATTAAATCTTATGAATAATGTTATTAAAAATCAGGGGTGTTACAATTACATAGTCATTTCCATAATAATAATAATACATCAGAGTCGTTACATTACAACCTTCAACTGGATAGTTATAACTATCTGCCCGTACAAAATACACAGATCATACATAAACACAGTGAGCAAACGATGAAGCCACATGTCCCCATCTCCTTCAAAATGCTTTCATAAGAAACATGGATTACTTAGCTAATCACACAAATTTGAGTACCCAAGGGTTTTAGGAAAAGAAAAGAAAACTCCAGGTCAGACATTGGTCTAGTGTGAGTAAACCCCAAACCACTTAAATTTTCCCTTTTACGAAACACTTTGAAAATCAAAGGTTTCCTATAAGACCAGGCCACACATAAACATGGATGGGTTTTTAACTTATGGTAACAAAAACACTTTATATAGAAATCCAGTGATATTATGATAATGTCTAGGGTTTTCAAGTAAAATAGAACATAGCTGAAATGCTTGCATTTCACATTCCAATATATTTGGGTACAACTAAATTCTTACGGCACTTACTTGAGAATGGATTCCATGCATGACCAGGTAAGGAACTACCTTTCGAAGGTGCATCTCTAGATAAAATACACCTGGGGTATGATAAGAACATCTTGTACCCCTACTATATAGAACCGGCTTACCACTTGACTAGTAGTACCAAATACATCACCACCACAGTTAGGATCAATAATCGCACCAAAGCATACAAATTGGTCAAATATTGATTCTAGATATGCTAATGACACACCCAGATGGGGGTGACCCACATAGCCCTGCTGCATACCATGTTTTGGTCATTTTCGGCTGATGAGACCTGAGGTTATGTTTACCTTTACTAGACACTGCCACCTAGAATGCTACATCGCCTTCTAGATGTTGCTACAATGTCAGTATTCATCCATACAAGTCATTCAGAAGATAAAAAACCAAAATCACTACGTCCACTACCCAGCCTTGCACTTCAAAGTCATCAACTTGGACCTTGCCTTCGCTATTTCCAATTCGAATGCATACATTGGTTCGAAGTGGTTTTTAGATATAACTACAATCCGATCCCGGTCTCTTCGAACCAACGGTCGATAATTTTAAAAGGTTAAGTTATTTATAGTGGACCATTCAGCTAATAAAGTGTAAGATTTACATATGAACATACATTTCATATTCTTAGATTATCATGGCCCACTTATCGAAATTGACTCCCTTGTATTTATCGCATTCCCTAAGTGCGATATTTCAGATAAGTATGAGCCGATTTACTTTCAATAAAACATGTCAACATTTTATTAAAACTACTTTAATTCATTTGACTACTTAACAGCATGGAAAAGAGATCCTTTGGTTTAAAATTAATTTGCTAAAACAAAAAAGTTGGTTAAAAATAAACAATCGATAAAGTTTGAAAGAAACTTTAAAATAATCAGACCTAATTAAATCATAAGTTTAAAACTTAATTAAACTTTAATTAATCTTAATTAATCAAAATTAAATCATAAATAATCCTAATTTATCTTAGTTAAGTCTTACTTTATCTAACTAATGATAAATCTTGATTAATCTTGGTTAAGTCAAAGTTAAACTTTAATTCAATAGAAATTAATTAAAAATAAAATTTTAATTGACTTTAATTAAATAACATTTATCTATAATTGAACTCTAATTAATTAATAATAAAGTAGATATTTACCCCTATTTATTTGATGATAGATAAATAAATAAATAACTTTGATTAGTAATAATTAATAAATAAAATTAAATAAATAATGACTCTGATTAATAATAATTAATAAACGGTTAACTTTAAATTAATTAATTAAACAAATTAACTTGATTAAGTAAAATTTAATTACTTTTTATCATAATTAATCATATATTGGAACTTCCTTAGATAAAAATAATTAACTTAGTCAATAGATTCTTAAACTCTAATTACTTAACCTAATTACTTAATTAATTAATAAATAATAATTTTCCTAATTGTAAATTAAATAATAAAGTTACTAAATAACAAAAGCCTAACCTTTTTACTTACTTCATTAATTTGAAATGAGTTTTCAAAAACCATCCAAAAGGAAACACTTTAACTTGAAATTGAAATTTTTTTCAAATTGCATCCATAGCGACTATCGCTATGAACGTAGTTCGCTAATTTCTAGATGAAAACCTCACTTTAAATCTAGTTACTACATATTTGAAACACAAATAGAAGAGTCCCGAAAACTTAAACAAAAGGTGAGAACTTGGAAAACATTTACTAAATCCAAAACTAGAAAACAAGCCTTTTGTTTCCAATTGGATCTCAAGTCCCTTTACGACTTTTCAATATGCTAACATCACAACTTTTGCATCATATACACTTGGTTTTGTTTCATAAATACACTACCATCATATCTTAACCAACCATTCATATATCCATATCCAAACGTATTATTTAACATCCTATTTAAAAATCCAAGCTCAACCACAAACTTATAATCATATGCCATCAAAACAACATGATATTTCAACACAACAAATGTTATCAACGTATAGCTCAACAAAATCAAGTTATTTTCTTATCAAAAAATAAGAGTTTTACTCATTGAAACTTAACTAATTTAAGGCGAACTTTTGCTAAAACTTGAATATAAGCTAGAACTTGGTCTTAACTTGCAAAAATGGAGTCGTTGAGTGGCAAGCACCAAGATTGGGCTCGACCAATTGGAATTTTGGCTCGGCCCTGTAGAATTTGGGCTCAGCCATGTAGGTTATTAGAGGATGGTGCCTGTATTTTGCAAGAGGCGGTGTTGTAGTACGTATAGAAGTGTTTTAAATGGAAAAGAAGTGGTTTTTCTCAAATTAAAAAATATAAAGAGAGGCCACAGATAAGCTTGCTTAAGCTTAGCAAATTGAAATTAGAGAAGAAGATTGTAAAATGAGAAATATGAGAGTCAATGGGTATATATAGGATTAGGAAAATAACTACAAACATATAAGTGCTTATAATTAAATATGTATGTGTACATGCATCTCCATACCCTCCCTCTCATTTTCGCCCTCATAATGTACTTCCCCTCCTCTCATGCAACTGTTCACGCCATGCACACATGTACTAAGTATCAAAAAATATATATTTTTATATGATAATATATGTATATATTAATAAAATCTTCTTTTATCTTAAATGTATATATACTTAAGTGAGAAAACATGTGCATGCACATATACATGTACACACCATGTTAAGATAGTTTGCAATGTGTATATGTGTGTTTACAATAATAGTCTTATGATATTTTAGATAACTTTTAACCAACAAAGAATTAATATTTCGAAAAATAAACTCAAGTCACGTTTTCTATTTCTTTATGAACGTAAACAAAATATGAAAATGATTTTATCATTACTAGTTATTATTTAAAATATTTTATTTGTTAAAATTCATTTATTTATTATTTTAAATATATTAAAAAAATTCATTATCTAGCGATTAAATTTTGGGTCGTTACACTGTCTCCCTTTAAAAGAATTTCGTTCTGAAATTAGCAAACAAGGAGATAATTTAAATCATGTGAAAAGCTATATATATATATATATATATATATATATGCATATCATAAAACACATATAAATACATACACTAAGTATCCATAGTAATAAACATACTCTATACATACAACAGACAAATAATTACCTATCCTAACATCACCTCGAGATAGGCTCCTTCATAAGATCCATGGTTTCCCAAGTGCATTCTCTCGGATCCTCACTCCAATGAATTTGACTAGTCGCACCTCCTTGTTATGCAACCTCTTTTTATCCTGATCCACAACATAAACTGGTTGTCTAACCACTGTCAAATTCGATCCTATCTCCAATTCCTCTTGACCGATGGCTCCACAATTCTAGATGGGTCATGAACATATTTTCTCAAATGAGACACATGGAATACATTACGAACACCCGCCAATCGCTCTGGCAACTCGACCCTATGAGCAAGCAATCTGATTCTCTCAAGAATACAGAAAGGTCCAATATACCTAGAAGCTAACTTTCTTTTCAAATCTAAAAGCTTCTTGTATTGGTGAAATCTTTATGAACACCAAGTCTCCAACCAGAAATTCCAAATCCCTTCACCTCTTATTAGGATAACTCTTTTGGCAATCTTGGACTTTCTTCATTATTTTCATAATCACTGCAAATTATTCAGTAGCTTTTCGGATCAGGTCCATCCCAAATACTATTATATCTCCCATATCAACCCAACATACTGGTGACTTACACGATCTTCCGTATAAGACTTCATAAGGTTCCATACCGATGCTTGCTTAGAAGCTATTGTTGTAGGAGAACTCAACTAAATGCAGATGATCCTCACATGATCCACCGAAATCTAAAATACATGCTCTCAAGGGATCCTCTAGAATACAATTCACTCGCTTTATCCATTCGTCTGTTTTGGGGTGATATGCTATGCTTAAGCTTAACTTTGTTCCTCATGTTGTTTGCAGTGCTTCCTAAAATTGACTACTACATATGGGGACTCGATCACTTACTATACTCAAAGGAACTCCATGCAATCTGATTATCCCTCTTATAAAAATTTCAGATAAAAAAGCAACGGTCCTTATTGGTTTTACCAGAATAAAATGTGCGCTCTTCGTTAGTTGATCCATGATAACTCATACTCCTTCATTTCCTTTCCTAGTTTTGGAAAAAACATTGATAAAATCCATTGATATCATTTTCCATTTCCAATTAGGTATCAGGGTTGTAATAACCCAACTGCCTTTTGATGATCACCTTTGATTTGTTGACAACACATAAATTGAAATGTCTTTCTTCATTCCCAGCCACCAAAATACTCTTTTCACGTCCTTGTACATCTTATGAAGTCTCGGATGAATACTTAACTTAGATTTGTGGCATTCTGACAAAACTTCCTGCTTCAGCCCATCCATATATCGAACACACAATCGTCCATTCATCCTTAATATACCTCAGCTCTCCATCTCAAAATCCGAACATCTACCCTCTATAACACCTTGAATTAACCCTTTCACTATCTCATCCTTCCTATGACTTCTCATAATCCTTTCCTGAATTGTCAAGGTAACCTCCAGGAGAGTCAAAATAGCATTCCTACTTAAGGCATCTGCTACCACATTAGCCTTTCCTAGCGTATAAAGAATATCAAAGTCGTAAGATGCTAAAAACTCGAACCATCTTTGTTGCCTCAATGTCAGATCCTTTTGAATAAATTGATACTTCATGGATTATGATCCATGAAGAGCTCGAATTTTTCACCTCATTAAAGAAAGAAATTTACTCCTAGAATCTCTAAAGATTAGAAAGAAACTAGAAGGAATAGAAGGATCCTTACCCAGCAAGTAGTGCGTCTACATTTTCAATGCAAAGACAACAGCCAACAAATCCAGGTCATGTGTAGCATAGTCTTATCGTGAGGCTCCAACTTCCCGCTTGCATACACAATCACTCTACCATACTGCATCAAAATGGCACATAGTCCCAATCTACAAGCATCTGTGTAAATCATGAATCCAATGTTTCCATCTGGAATAACTAAAACTGGTGCATCGGTCAATATCTTCTTTAATTCCATAAATGCTTCTTCATACTTTAGAGTCCATATAAATTTCTCCCCCTTCTTAGTCAGCTTTCTCAAATGGGAGGAAATTTTATAAAAATCATGCATAAAACTCCTATAGTATCCAGCCTAATCAAAGAAACTTCGAATCTCGGTAGGATTCTGCGGTCGCTTCCATTTCTGAACAACTTCCACCTTTACTAGGTTAACTGAAATGCCCTCTCTTGACACAATATATCCTAAGAATCTTACTTCCGATTAACAAATGGCATTTCGAAAATTTTTCCTTCAGGACATGTCTACTCAATGTATCCAACACCACTTCCAAATGATGCTTATGCTCCTCATCAGATTTCGGGTAGATAAGGATATCATCGATGAAAACTAACACAAACTTGTTAAGAACATCTCGGAAAAACATGGTTCATGAGGTCTACAAAATATGTAGGTGCATTGGTTAGCCCGGAAGGCATAACTTACTATTAAAAGAAATAGTCAAGGCCCTTTAACGTAGTTAAGGGTTTACTATCTTCAGTAACCCTCAACTGATGAAATCCAATAGCTAGATGCATCTGAAAAAATACTATAGCTCCATGAAGTTAGTCAAAAAGATCATCGATGTAGGGTTAGGGATACTTGTCCTAATTGTCAACTTATTCGACTCCCTATAGTCCATACACAACCTTAAAGATTCATCAGACTTAGTTGCAAATACCACAGCAGATCTCCAACCCGAACGACTGGGTCTAATCAATCCTTTCTTTAATAGATCCTGGTTTGATTTACGAACTCCTCTCTCCCTCGAAGCCATCCTTCGCTTAAGTTGAACCACAGGCCTTTCACCATGGTCTAAATCAATGTGGAACTCTATCTCTTAGTGCAAAGGTAAAATTTTAATTTCTTTGAATGAATTGGAAAATTCTTAGCAACATCAATATACCCTAAATTTTCATAGGATGCTTCTAGGACATACAAGAAAATACACATATGAATACTGGGTTCCTTACATGATACTTTAGTTTTTCGTCCTATATCAGTTACTAAAGATACAGTTCTCTTATTACAGTTCAAGATAGCCTTATACTTTGATAACCAATCCATACCAAGAATAATGTCAAATTTTTTAATGTCTAAGACATACGAGTCATAAGAAAAGTGATGAGAAAAATAGAAAATTAGCACATTCTTACAAATCATATTCAAATGGATTACCCTACCTATGAGGTTAGACACACACATAGGGTTTCTATAATGCTCAGAATAAGATGAAATTTGGCATCTGGTTCTAAAGAGATAAAACTATGTGAGGCACCAGTATCAAATAGTGCTCGAACAAAAATAACATTAATCAGTAAGGTATCTTCAAGGATGCCTTTCCCCTTCACATCCATTGAAGTCGAAGGTTCGTTTTAAATGGTGCACGCCTTGGGCTGCTGCACCTTCTTCATGAGTGGGTAGTCCTTTACCATATGACCGGCTGAGGGAAATTAAAACAGAGAATCTTATAAACCATCAGAGAGATAGGTCCACTTTGTTGTTGCTGCTGAATTCTAGAATTCTTCCAAAACTTTGCGATGTGGCCCTTCTGCTGAAATTTATGGAAAAAAATCCTTAAAACAACTCCTTGAGCCTCATCGCTTGGCTTTCCCTTTCCTTGGTTCTCCCAATTAGGATTGAACTTTCTCTTATTAGAACCGCTTCCGTATTCCTACTAGGTGCTACTGGAGTAGGCTTCTTCTTTTACAAGGCCCAGTACCTCATAGCCATATCAACTAATCTACAAAAGTACTCTTAATATGAGTAGTCATTCTCTTATGGTATTTCTCCCTCATACCTAAAACAAACACCTTGTTTTTCTTTAATAGGGTGTAGATCAATTCCAGTCCAAAACAAGATAGCTCGTTGAACTTTGTCTCATATTTTGCTCTAAATAGATCCCCTTGCTTCAAATCCATGAAGTTCCTGTACATCATGGTCCTTCTTATGGTTGGCAATAATTGATACTCAAATACTTCCCTAAATCGGAGCCACGAAAACTCTTCTTATGGAACATTTAAAGTAAGGGAGTCCCACTAAGCTGCTGCTCCTTTTATAATCTACAAAAGCCTTTTCTGTTCATCGGATGAGCCAAGACATTCAAAAATCCTTTTATAAGATTGAAACCAATCATGTACTTCCATGGTAGACTCAGTTCCCTTAAACAGTTTTCCTCCTAAATTGGTGTGATCCTTGCATAAGGTTGTAAAATTTTCTCTCGGCTGCTCTAGCACTAATTCTTCCGTAATCCGAACTCCTACAGGATTTGGGGTTCGACTATTTGTAGTTGTAGTGCTACATGCTCCACTAACTCATCTACCTTGGTTACTCATGTCTTACTACCTAGACATAGTAAGATAATTCTTATAATACTTGGACGAGATAAATCTTGAAAGAAGGATACTAATCAAACCCATTAAGTTGATCTACCTATCATATGTGTGTGTGTGTGTGTATATACGATTAAAAATTACAAACATGCACTCTCGAAGTTTCTCCCAACCCAAAGCCTATGTGCTCTCTTAACCTACGCTTTGATACCAAAATGTAACGACCATCTTTCTTACTTCGAAAGACAAGTCGTTAAGAGTAGAAGAAAAGGAAAGATAAGAAGAAACTACACAATCATAGAACCTCAACACGAATCAGAACAACATGTGATAGATAATATAGGATATTACATAATCATTTCCATAATAATAATACATTAGAGTCATTACATTAAAACTTCAACTGGACAGTTATGCTACCTGCCCATACAAAATACATAGATCATACGTAAACACAACAGAATAAGATAATAATTAGCTAACGATGAATCCACCAACTCCAACTCCTTCAAAATGCTTTTGTAAGAAACCTAGATCACTTAGCTACTCATACAAATTTGAGTACCCAAGGGTTATAGGAAAGGAAAATAAAACTCCCGATCAGACATAGTTCTGGTGTGAGTAAACCTAAACAACTTAAAAAATTTCCTTTTATAAAACTCATTGAAAATCAAAGGTATCTCATAAGACCATACTGTACATAAACACGGACGGGTTTTTACCTTAAGATAACCAAAACACTTATATAGAAATCTAGTGATATTATGATAATGTCTATGGTTTTCAAGTAAAATCGAGCATAGCTGAAATGCTTGCATCTCACATTCCTACATATTTGGGTACAACTAATCTCGTACGATACTTATTTGAGAGTAGATTCCATACATGACCAGGTGAAGAACTACCTTCCGAAGGTGCACCACTAGATAAAATACATCTGGAGTCTGACAAGAATCTTATATTCATGCTACACAGAACCGGCCTACCACTATACTAGTAGTACCGAATACAACACCACCATGGTTGGCATAAACAACTGTACTGAAGCATACAAAATGGGTCAAATATTGATTCTAGATATGGTGATGACATACCCTAATGGGGTTGACCCACATAGCCCTGCTGCATACCTAGTTTTGTCATTTCCTGTTAATGAAGCCTAAGTCTACGTTTACCTTTACTAGAGCACTGCCACTTTGGAATGCTACATCGCCTTCCGGATGTTGGTACAATATCAGCATACATCCATACAAGTCGTTTAGGAGATAAACGAACCGAAAGCACTACATCAACTGCTCTTATTTTGGAATCACTCTAAGGGTTAATTGTAAATAGCCCTTGCACTTCAAAGTCTTCATCTAAGACCTTTCCTTCATAATTTCCAATTTGAACGCTTACGTTGGTTCGAAGTGGTCTTCGGATAATAACTATTATACGATTCTGGTCTCTCCAAACCAACGTTCGATAATTTTAAAAGGTCAAGTTGTTTATAATGGACCATTTCACTATCAAGGCATAAGATTTACATATGAACCTACGTTCCATATGCTTATATTATCATGGCCCACTTATAAAAATGAACTCTCTTTCATTCATTCTGTTCCCGAAGTGCAGTAATTGTGATAAGAACAGTCGGGTTACTTTCAATAATCTTTTAAAAAAACATTTCTAATGACTTAAAAAAGATAAATAATAAAGTTGGAGTAAAAATAAAAATTTAATCCTTTAAAACAAAATATTTCCGAGACTTAATTTCAGATTTAAAATCATTTCCTATCTCGAAAACCAACTCCAACTCAAATGGAAATTTATAGTATTTTTAAAGTACTAACTTGAGGCGAATAGCTGCCTAATGTTTGACCAATATCGATATTGATTTCCTACAACTATAGATTTAAGTTTGAGTATACAATAATGTCATAACCCATAGTGTCAACAATCAGGTTTGATTTTCAAAAATCCATATAAGAGCAATATTATAGAAAACAATTCAACAAAGGCGAGGAATCCCATTGGATCTCTTTAACCTATCCCGTAGATCACAAACAATATATAATCATATAATATGGGTCATTTTTTACCAAGAGGGTAGATATAAAAGGTCATCCATTCCAAGGGTGGGAATACATCCAAATCAACTAGTAAAGCAGTAAATTATCCAAACATCAAATCAACAAATATTATCAACTATATAACATACAAGTTAACCAAAAAGGTGAGTTTAACTAACCACTATTCCAGTTGTCACCGAGGCATTCTAATTCCATTTGAATTCAAACGACGTTCGAATTCAGCATAAATTCAACAAGCTTCATTCGTCTTCAAACCAAATCCATCATGTAGTGTTTGACGATGTGAGCGCAACACGATTGACCGCTTTCGATTTGGACCAAAAACGAATCAAATATTTAATTTACAAAATTCACTATTTAAAATAATATTTTTAATTCACTAAATACATAATTAGCTTAACTTAAACTGCTTTTCCCACCTAATCTTCTCCTTTCTCTCTCGCTCACATACGTCAATGGCCCCCTTCAACCAATCGCCGTGCCACCTCCAGCCACTTCAACACTACCACGCCGCCACCAACGTCAAGCCCAAGCTCCACCACCCCTTCCTTCCTCAGCCTTGCCCACTGCACTGCCACGTGCCTCATAACAAGCCAAAAAGGCAAAATACCTAATATTTTGTTCAACTTCAAATTGTGGTGTCCTATATGCCAATCAATGCCAAAATCCATCAGCATATAGCCCTCGAAGCCCTCTTCCACTGTCCTTCAGACCTCATTGCCAAACGAGCAACCGATTCGCCAAAAAATTCAAAAGAAGATCCAACGTTCATCGATGAGTTGCTGCCACCACGCTTCATTGTCGATGATCTCCATTGTTGATTGCACTCATCTTGATGATGACAACATTTTGCTAGTTGATGACTTTGCCCAACGATGCTTGGATAAGTATCGATGCTCCAGGGTCGTTCAATTGGGTGGTTTTTTTTTAATTTTGAAAAAATGAGAATGTTAATATCTGGTTGCATGCAAATTATACAGGGGAGACATTATGGTTAAGACATGGGGAGGGTTAGGTTGAGTAGTACAAAGCATGGGTAGGGTATGATGCTATAAAGTGATGTGTACATCATTATTTAATTCAAAAATATTCATTCAACCACGTCAAAATTTTGAACCCCTATGGTGGCATGCCGATTGGCATTCTATATTATACATCCACCTTTCAAACACAATGGAACTAGTCTCGAGATCTAATTTGATCAAATACTGAAAATAGCTTTTTGAATCGAATTATATTAATTTAAATTCCTTTAATTAATTTCTACGTGTTTTGACCTCGCATGACCATACGATATGTCCAATTGTCATAAAATTCATTAACATACAATAATTCACTATTACTGATCCAATGAAACTAGTTTCGTCAAAATCTGAAATAGTGCCCAGGATGGCTATTTTCACTTGTAAAACGAGTTATTACTAAAATTGTTTCAGTCACTTTTAAATCAACTTTAAAAGTTTACCATTATCATTCTTATCCAACTAGAATTTAAATCAACTGCTGAAATCATTTTCATTCATATAAAATTTAAGATTTTATTATTTAAACAACTTCAAATATTCAAATAACCATTATATTTGAAATTCAAGTTATTTAACTTATAAAATTAACTTTTCAATATTTAAAAGCAATTACATATTTCAAATTCGGATGATCGAAATTCTAGGTCATTACAATATGTGTGTGTGCATACATATGCATGTACATATACATATATATATATATACAATATATACACAATTTATGCCACACCTACTAAGTCGACGTTTAGCCAATAGTTTAGCATCCTTAAAGGACTCTATTCTATTACACAATATATGTCAATTTCAAAAAAAATTCAGTTATTTTAAAATAACAACCAGCACATAAGTTCATATATAAATTTTGGCTTTTAACGTGTAGGGATAGTGACTTCTAGTATCGCAACAACCTTTCCCTGTCCTTCGCACATCAAAATTTATCTCCCAAACCTTTATTACTTTTTAGGACTTAACTTTACTTTTCTTTCAATAGCTAATTTAATTAATTCCCTAATCTATTTTATAAACTTTCAACCTTTTATTATTTATTTGGCATTAGTTAAGTGTCTACATGAGATTTCCTTACTTGTACGTTTTTCTAATTAATATAGCGGTCCATCCAGAAATTCAATTTTTAAAAGGAACATTTCTTATGATATCGTATGTGTTTTATACAACAGAAATAACTATTGCTTACAACCTATACCTGAAATAAATAATTGTTAGAAGCTGCGCTTCAACATCAACAACATTTATAATGTTGTAGCCCTATCACTCTACTAAAATTAGATGGACCTTTCTAACATGACATTCCACTAGAACTCACGTATCTTAACTTCTTTTTGGCTTTTAATAAATGAAGTCCATCTGTTACTTTCATTATCACAACCCGTCATGGGGTAAACTATGCATAGTGGGTAAGAAATATAAAGCATGCACATTTAGAATAACTCATTGGCAAAATTGACTTGAGGAATAAATTTTCCACCATCTATCTTGCCTCCCATAACCTCGAGTCTACTAACGTCCTTTATATGCATTTGTCATCTTATTACCCTCTATTAGTATCTCCTTTAAATCCAAATCCTAATACTGTTCTATTTTTTTTTTTTACTTTCTTTATCCTTGATCCTTCATGCGAGCATACTCTAGAACTTGCAGAAGTGTACTTTGATACCATTCATCATTCCTTTGTAAGTTCTTCTTTCCACTTTCACATATCTAATAAAAAATTCGTTGGTTCTCACCAGTATTCATTACAACCTACGAGGGTTCCTTATTGCTACTCTACGAGCAGTCATTTCTATGTTCTTCATAGCCTTATCTTTTACCCCGTCATACTTAGGCAGTCATCCCTATCTACTCCACATTAAAATTTCGGTTTGGTTTTCACTACTTTTTTTCAAATATTAAAACTTCAAAAAATTTGAAGAAATTAATCCCGAAAATTTTATCTTTAAAAGTACAAACATAAAAGGTTTATATTAAATTAAAAATTAACTTTTTATATTTTAAAACTACAATTTAATCTTAGAAAGTTATTTTCTTTACTCTTCTTTTAAAGCCCTTTTTCAACTACAGGGATTTTCACTTTTGGAATTTTTAACTCAAACGGTTTATTAAGTTTTGCTTTTAAAAACTCAATTCTTATACCAAATCATTTCTTTAAAAGTACACTTTACATGTTTTCCAAATATATTTTACAATTTTAAATAATAAGAACTAGAGTGGACAAGGACATTTTCATCCTATTATTTTTCTGAAAATTATTCTATCTCCACTTTCTTCCTTAGTAGAGTCTCAAACATCATGTGAGTGGGACTTTTTAAAAGACGTGCGCAATCAATGTGCAAAACAATGGAAAATATCCATTTTCTTTGTTTTCCTTTAATTTTCTATATTGTTTCTAATTTGGTTACTAACATTATTATTATTTTATATGATCAACTAATTTTATTTCAATTACTAACATTATTTTATATGCATTCCTAATATTATTTCTATTTATACTTCATAATTTTACTATCATTTAACTTTCTTCTACCTAAACTGTTCCTATTTAAATTGCTCTTCTTATACATCTTTTTCCTCTCGTTTAGCTATCCTTTTGTTGAACCATTACAGTGCATTCACCCACTGCTTTTATTTTTGAGATCTAATCTTCTTTCCCTATTCTATTTACCTCATTTAATACTAGTACCACTTCCTATTTTCCACCCCTAAAATGAATTTTTCAACTTAAAATTTTTCATATTGAAAAATTAACGAGCACATATGGTCTACTATTTTTTTCAAAGGAATTAACCTTTTTATTAAAAACCCATTTATTGTTATTTTTGATGCAACAAATTTTAATTTCTACTAAAACTCTTTATTTAAATAAAATGTAGATATTTTATTTTTTCGAAACTTTAATAGTTACTTGCTTTTCAAAAAAATTATAGCTTTAAAAATCATTTAGATATATTTAAATTATTTCAACTTTTATGCTAAATTCTTTCATATGTGGTCAGACTCAAAGTGAATTTTTTTGTCCCTTCTTTTAGACTTTTCTTCTTATTGACTAACTTCTTCCAAGATATTAAAAATCCGACTATCATCTTAGAGTGATTACTACAGAACTTTCAAAAAATGATTTCTTCTGGATATTTACAACATATAGGTTCTTACTTTTCCCTTATTTGGGCCTAATGTACATCAATCCTGCACGAATCTACAACCATTGGGCTATTTGGGACCAACTAAAGAGTCACGTACTATCCAGCTTCAGGGACTTTCTATACGCCGCAATTATGCTCTCCACAAGTCACGTCTTTCCATATGACCTATTTTCCATGGGGTAATTAGGGTAGGTGTAAAATCTTCACCTTCATCCATTCTCCTGGCTCAGAGTTGCCTTGTCCATCTTTCCAATTTATGTTGCAACTACTCTACAGTCGGAATTTATGAGATTTGGCATACAATATATATAATTATAGGTAGAAATACAAATACATTCACTCAACATTTCCTAATTTTTAAGATCAACTAACCTAAGCTTTGACATCAGATGTAACAACCCGCACCACCATAGGACTAAATTTTCACTAAATTGAAAACCCAATCCACTTAAGCATGGATCATTGATTTGGTATCCTACAAATAAACAAATTCATATAAGAGCACTACCTATACAACTAATAATGGAATAGTAAAGTATAATAAATGATATAGTTACTGATCAAGATTGACACTTTCAATGTCTAGTGTCCTTGTTAGTACCGAGCATGCATAAGAAAACCCGTGCTTCCATTGTTCCTACCTTGCACCATTTTCGGTTCCTCTAGAGCTATCATGTGCGTTGTAATGAGGTGGTAGAAAAAACGTTTTGGTGACTGGTAAAATCTACACTTTATATATAACACTAGGTTATGCCAATTGTCTTCCATCACCTGTTATGTCATTTTATTTTACTTAGTCATCCTGACTCCATGTACACGTATAATACGCCTTAACTACCTGAGATAGACCAAAACTACATACGTGTGTGAATGTATGTAGATATAATATAAATACCACTGTCCCCTTTTGGACTCAGATACTATCCTCGCTAGTATTCTTAACCTGTCACCCCGTCAGGATCCATCATCAACGCAGTATTACGTCCTCGTCGTCATGCATACCAAGAAACTTCTACAGTGCCTAATAATGGCTTATAATAGTTTAGCCATATTCTATCTCGCCTTGGAGATTTACTACTTGTCTACTTCCTATTATAGACTTAGCTCCATGGACTATTGTGGACTCAGCTCAGATAATAGATGACTCGGTTCAGACTACCCCACTTGTTTTGAAAGACCTCGCTAAAGGATTATCTCCTCAAAAACAAACTAGCAAACAACTATGGTGATGCATGACCTAAACGTAACCTAGGTTTATCCTGTTTGGGTGTAACCCTCATCTTTCTGATTGACCCTCAAGACCGATGACGTTCTCGACCTATGTACAGTTCCTACTCCCTAATATGGCACCAATACACTAACATAACGTTGATTCTTCACACCATCTCTGTTAGATTGCATAATGCAATCAAGGCAATACCCCTCCTAAAAGATTGAAGCAGACATACTGAGATATTCCTTCACATATACGTAAGCGTATATAATTCCATGGGTCCTACAGTTGGAAATGTCCCACATTGGTATAGTGTATACACAACTATTGGTTTCCCCTTACGATGTGCGGACTTCTATTGTGTAACACTACTGACCTTGCATTCTAATCAATTTTAATGACTATGTCATTGTCATTTAAGCTAAGTTGTTAGCTACCTTACTAATTCACACCCGTCATAAATGCATACTTAAAACAGTGTGCGCCCGCTCACATATGTATTCATACTATTTAGTTATTGCTCCTCAAATGTTCAGTTGCTAATAATATTCCTTTACTTTTTCATGTGTTTACTCCTTATTCCATTAATTTAAATTTAGCATCATTTACCGCTACTTCTAACTTAAAAGATTTAAATATCCTTTACCATTTACTTCCGTTTTTTATTATTAAATCTATTGCCGTTTCTTTTTATCATTGACTATCTTGTTTTGGTTGCTAACCTCATTACTTACTCATTTTATTACTTACTTACTATTTATCGCTTACTTAACTTTTAACTTAACTTTATTCATCCATTACCTTACCTACCTTTATCATTTATTATTTGATTTCCATCTTTCCTTTATTGCAGATATTAATTTTACAGTTGGACATTTATTTATTTTCACTATTACAAATCTTTAATTCATACTTATAGACTTCTGCATTTTAAAGTATTGGAATCAAATCTTCCTCAAAAGGAAATATTAATACTGTACATTTCTATATCTTATCCAAAAAAAAGAATTTGTATTACATTTGGAATTATAAAGAATTATCTTTTCGTGGTTATTGAAATAGATGGTACAAAATACGGTAAACATTCCAATTTTATATAACTCTTTCTTTTAGGTGCATTCCTTGTTATTTCAAATGATACGCTTTTATTTGCAAAAACTAAAATTGATAATCTATAGGAACTTACATTACAACATCCAACATTTCAACCAATTGAAATAACATTTAAATCCCAACGATTTATTATGATAAATTCTAATTTACTTGCATAAATCATTTGATCAAAAAATCTGAAATTACAAAATAATTTATCAAATGCAGGAACTACTATTGCCCAATACTAAATTCATGGACTACTACTACCCAATACTTTCCAGATTCAAGTACATGCAATATTAAATACAAGTTATCAACCATAGAATATGTAGATGGGGATTACAAATTCATTACATGTGTAAAATTAGGCCTACGACTCTAAGATTACATTTACGTATACAGTGATAGATTTACAACAATATAAATCCAATATTAAATAAAAATATATAGTTTCTCACTCACCTTTTTAGCTTTCTGAATCTTCAGATCTAATCCATGTTATTCTAGTTCGACTCCCATAATTCTCCCTATTTGAATACATATACCGCAAGCATACATATATCAATCAGAAATCTAGATTAGAGAAGAGATTTGGATTTAGTTTAGACTTTAGATATGGACTTATAACATACATCGACTTTGTTGATTGGAGAAGAAGGGAAACAATAACTATTCTTCTTCTCAATTATCAACTGCTATTCTCCATTTGTATAAACGTTTATAAACTATAACTATATTTCGAAATAATAATTTGAGAAGAAGGGAAAATGACAGAGGTTCATGGTTATTTTAAAAAATATGAGAAACAATGTGTAACGACCCGTAAATTTTCGATAATTAAAATAGCTAATTTAAATGATTTCGTGATTTAATGTTAGAAAAAAAAAATTGTAATTCGTTTGGAATAATAATAACTGGAATGAATTGCAACAATAATTATCCAAGTAATGAAAAATAAAAGTTACTTAGTGAATGCCTTTGCAATCAAAAGTGGAATAGGATAATAAATGTTGAATTCATTGGGTATAATAGAGTAATTGATTGATAAGAAAATCTATTTAAAATCAAATATTGAATATTGAACAGGTAAACTGTTTAAATTAAATATTTAAAACTTATTGAATAATTGAATAACTGTAAAATGAAAATAGTGTTCTAAATTGTGAATTGGTTTTAAAAGTTGAATCTTATAAGTTCAATTTCAATATTTCAAAAGATAATGAATTATTGGGTAATCAAAATTGTTTAAATTAAATATTTGGAAATTATTGAATAATTTAATAATGAGAATTGAATAACCGTATAATGGAAATAGTTGTTCTATAACTTTAATTCGTTTCAAAAGTTAAATTTTAAGTTCGTTTTGAATATTTCAAAAGATGGTGATTTAAGAATAATCAAATTTGTTAAATTTAATATTACAAATGTTTGAATAACTAAATTCTGAATTTGATATGATTAATTCGATATTGAAATTTAATATATGAAAATAGAGTGAATAATTGAAATTTGATTTAATATGATTCAAATTGGTTTTCAAAGTGAATGTAAGTTATATTGGGATTATAATAGAGTTAATAAGATTTTAAAATTGGAATTTATTGGATAATTGAATAACGGGTTTAATATAATTAAAAATGATTTGTAAAATTATTCTTTATCATATTAAAGTAAGAATGATGTTGTAGAACTTTTAAAATTGAATTAAAAGTAAATTTGTGAAAATTGAATATTTTAATATTTAATTATCGACTGAAAAATAGCCAATTTTTGAACAGTCTCAGAATTGGACGAAACTAGTTCCATTGGATCCGTAATAGCTAGTTATTATCGGATTTCAATTTTCGTAGCAATCGGAGTTGTCGTTTGACCGTGGCAGCTCGAAAAGCGTTGAAATTGTTTTAATATTAATTTGACGAGTTAAAATAGTCATTTTTCAAACAGTCTCGGATTTCGACGAAACTAGTTTCATCAGATCCGTAATGTGATATTATTGTAAGATTTCAAATTTCGTGTCAATCAGATTTACCGTTTGTCCGGGGTAAGCAAAAACGCACAGAAATTAGTTTAAATCGATTTAATTTAAATTGATCGTTTATCGCTGTAACTCTCACAGATGATCGAATTAGCTTCAGAAACCTGTTCCATTGTGTCCGGAACGCGGGATAAACCCTAGAAACGCCGGTTACTACGTGAGATTTGGAGTTCGAAAAATTGGGTATGAATAGTGTTCGTCGGTTTTCTATAAAAGGACCCTTAATTCATTTCATTTGGTCCAAAACCCTAGTCTATCCTAGCCGCCGCTTCTAACAATTTTAATGGCCAGAAAACACTCTTCTTCTTCCCCTCCGATCTCCTCATCCGTTGACTATCGTCAAAATCTTTCAACTGACAAATTGAAGGTCTATAATTCCAACGGTTGAGATCGAAGATGGTCGACCATAGGGGAAGATATCTGCTTCCGTTCGTATTCATGTTTGCACGTTTTCCTGAGCTAAAGATGGGGCCGAGTTCAACTATGTTCTGGCCGTGAGGAGCTAGTGTGATAAGCTTCGCAATGAAGTTGTTTGATCGATGCAAGAGTGATCGTGGTGGCCGCAAATTGGAACCCTAGGTCGGCTAGTATGGGTTCACGATCTCGTTCAATGACCTGGGAGTGTCTCGTATGGAAGAAAGCAAGGGCGGCCAGATTTCAATCAAAGGAAAGCAACGGCTGTGATTAGCCTAGGTTATAAAATAAAATAAATAAATTATGTAATTGATTTATATTAATTCGTTAAACTTATAAATGTCATAACTTGTTCGTACGAGTTCGAAAACGCACGAAACAAGTTGCGTTGCGTTCGTATTGCCGAATACTACGCTATGGAGCTGGATTGGAGTTGTTTGGAGCTAGAGAAAATTTCAGGTAAAATTAAACGCTCGTTATTCGAAATAAAACGCTGGAACTACATTGAAATCAAGGTGAGTGTTTTATAACGCTCACAACGTACTAAATATCTTTATGCTAGTTAAATTGACATTATGAAGTGTTATGTTTTTATTTGTCGTTGTTTGATAAAATTTAATTGTCATATAGGTTGTCATTTGAATTAACCGTTGAAATTAAATTGACAGTTAAATTGAAATTGAAATTGAAATTGAATTGCGATTAAATTACCTGACATTGATAACTATGAAATTGCTATGAATTGTATTGTCTATTGGATGATTTATTTCGATGGATGCTATTGGTTGATATTTGAATGTTTGGATGTTTATTTGCTTATATATATCCTGTTATGCATACATATGATACTGTGATTTAATTTAAGTAATATATACTCATCCCTGACATTTAATTGAAATAAATAACTACTTGGCCATAGGATAGAAAATTATATACGGACACCGAATTGGCTAAATTAATAATTTTGAAATCGTCGATTTGAAATTTATTTAAATGTTTGATTTAAAAGTTATAAATAGGAACCAATTTATAGAAATCGAATTTATCGAAAAATTGGGTTTGGAATGTTGAAATAAATTTTGGTTAAAAGAAATTGTTAAATAATTAAAGCGGAGACTTTGGAATTTAAAATCGGGATATGATTGAATTTCGAAAATTGATTTGTTTAAAGATTTTACCTTAATTCGAGCTTTGAATATTACTAAGTAAAAGCGATATAAAATGATATTTTGAAATTGAGTTTGAAATTGAATCATATTTGTAATTGGGATTTAAATTTGAATATTGAAGGATAATTTTTTAAGTGTTAAAAATGGATATTTTGAAAACCAAGCTCTAAATCGATATAAATTGAAATTGAATTAATTGAAAGTGACTATAAAATTGAATAAATTTGAAGTCAAAGTTGACATTGATTTGAATTGAAATCGAAATTGAATCGGTAGAATGGAAATTGAAATTGATTTGAATTGGGAAGTTATAAATTGAAATGGATTGGTTTTGAAGCTTTTTTGCTTTGTTTTCCAAATTACTCTGCTATATAAACCATTTTTGAATACTTAAACTATTTTAATCTATTTTAAATCTACTTAACCCAATTTAAATTATTTTAAACTAATTTATCTATTTCAAATCCATTTTAAGATTTTAAGTATTTTAACTATTTTAAATAATTTAAAACTACTTTTAAACTACTTAAAACTATTTTTCTAAAATTCTAAGCTGGTCAATAAGGTGAATGTTTATATTTAAATCTTGAATTTAAATACGAATTAGGTTAAACGAAGTTGCAACCTAAATTGAAATTCGAAATGATTTTGAAACCGAAATGAGATATTGATGCGAAAATGATCTTTGAAACAGAATCTTACATTTGAATAGATATGATGATATTTGAAATGGATTTGATTTTTGAAGCGAATATGATATTTTGATATAAATTATGAATCGATTTGAAATGTAAAAGAGCCAACGGTGTAATAATACGTAGTTATTAAAGAGACCGGGATCGGATATGGACATACTCTCTGTCGATACCGAAAACCACTTTAATAACTATTATACGCGGAGTGTTGATCCAGGATGAAGTGGATGGTTTGGTAAATGCGTTGACTGAAGAAAGAGAACGATATTGGATGACCCCTGACATGACTAAAACAGGAGCCGCGTCGGGACATTGAGGTTCGCCACCTCTAGCGGACACACTTCTTCGATACCATATCTATTACATTTGTGATTCGATTTGGGCGCACCCCTTGATTTGGGAGTGTTGTTTCGCGGTGTTGGGGTAGCTGCTGGCTATGCTCAACATCAGTCCGGATCACGCAACTACTAGTATCCTAGTTGGTATCGCTTCATGTACCTTGTCATACTGATTATCCTATTCGCGGCCACTACGTTTGGTTTTGTGTTATACCTATGGGGTACCATCTGATAACCACCAGTTTACGGTGGGGCTTACGGTGCTGTATAGACTATGGCATTATAAAAATGTGTTAAGGGTGATTATGGTAACGCCTTAACGCTATTTTAATACTTTATATTACTGATAGGTATTATCTACTTAGCGTACATTACTACATAGTAGATAGTTTAACGGATCCTTAAGAGATGGAAAATCCCGTAACATCTCTTGAGTTATTGCACGCACGTTGACACTGGATATGAGATGTCAAACCCCGTAAACATCTCTGACGCCGTTACACTCATATTTATTTACGACTGATTTAACTTTCATAAGGATATTTTAGTCCCGACTCAAGTGTTTTGTCTTTTCATTACGCTCGGGTCAGTCCTGAGGTTTTCAGATTTTTGAAGATCTATTCTGGAGGATGAAGACGAAGATTTGGTATACTATTACTATTATTACCCTTGCATCATGCTATCTGCTGCATTATTTTATTTGTTCTGTTGTATATAATAACTATGATAAATGTTGTATAAATAATTGCCAAAGTATAGTAAGCAGCTTCATGAACTATTTATTTGACTATTATATTTTATCGTTCCGTTGGGAGATTCTGTGTTGTTTCATTTCCTTTATTTCTCTTTCTTTTCTTTTCTTATTTACCCCAATAACTATCTGCCCTTTTGAATGGTTTGGAATCGACATGTGTATTTGATCGTCGGTTTAAACTGTCCAAAAAGGCGGGTCGTTACACAATGTGAGGGGCTATGCCTGTATCTATATAGGTTCAAATCAATGCCAACCATTCCATTAAATTATTTTAAATTCGGGCTGTTCGGCCAAGTCAAAATCTCAAATTTAACGTCACAACTAATCGACCATCACCCCAACCAATCGATTACTAGCGATCGACCAGCTCAAGTTAAGGGTCGACCAGTCATATTTAATCACGGTAATTAATTGTGCATGGTTTATTTGGTTATTTTGTTTCCGTTTTCACATAACCAAGATAATTTTTTTTCACGTTAACTTTTCTTAAACCCTAAGGACTGTTAATGTTAATTAATTTCTGTTAGTTAATTTGTATTTCCTTAATTACATGTATAATTATTTCTGATTCAAAATTTTAAACTTTGATAAGTTTTCGTTTGAAATCAGATCGAAAAACTTTACGTATGAAAATTAATTAAAAAATCGCCACGAATCTAATGTTGCAAGTTTCATAGCCAAATTCCTACTTTTGTGAAAACCTGTATTTTCGGTGTTATTACTTATTAATTAGTTTTTTAATTAGTTATCGTTAAAATTACGGGTTGTTACACAAGTGGAGTAAATAAAGGAAGGACAAGGGAATGAAAAGTGGATTAGATCCTCTTTTGTCTCTTTACTAATTCTTCCCATTTAACATTTGAAACCACTTCACCATCACATGTTATGGCCAGCACCCCTTTAGTCCTTCTATAACCTATGGCCTCAGATGAGGCTCAAAACATTCCAAGTTTGAATAATAAATTTTATATTTAAATCCAATTTAGATGTGTATCAATATCGTATATCAATCGATATTTTTATAACTATTATAAACACACAATTTAATATTATTAAATATACATCAAAAAAAATTATAATTAATATTTTATAAATATTAATTAATTTATAATAATTATAATTTAATTAAATCAGATGGTAACAGGAGTATTCGACGTTTCAGTTATGTGACTCTTAAGTGTAAATTTGGTCAACGATTAATAACAAACAATTCGAATATTCATTTTCACACTTCACTTAGCAGATGGTATAACATTATGGCCAAATCTATCGCTTATTTGGTATCAGTAAAATCCGTTTACTTTATTAAGTGTTATGCGCCAGTGATAATAATTTATACCAATTCTCTTCTTCAAAACTATTTCAGTTTGGACTTATGAAATTTGGTAATGGTCAAAATTCGAATATTGTCCTTATTCAACTCTATAGTCCAAATACAAAGTCCACATTTCAATAATAATCATTATTAGTTGAACCACCCAAGCCAGAGATTTTGAGTTTGAGTAGACTTCAACTAATAGTGATACAACCTTATATAGCTGAGAAGACGAATCCTCTCTTGAATAGTATTTCACTTCCAATAATCACACTTGATCCAACTATAGTCGCTCGATGGACGTCATGCTACGTTTAACTATAATCAAAGAGAAGCTTTTGTATTAAAGATCAACAATATTCTTAATTCAAGAAAACACTATGTAAATTAATCACATCGATATTTTTTGTTTGACCATAGTTATATTAACTAATAGAAAATATCTAGTGAGTCATTCCATGGTTATCCAATAACTATCAGTACACAACCACTAAGTATCTCAGTAATCATAAGTAATACACCGCCTAACATTTGGAGAGCATTAGGTATGTCATTCTCAATGGATGCATCAATATTCAGTCTCGATACATCTTGACTAGGAATATTTAAAATGATATTTTTATTATATTGTGATACAATACTCCTGATTACAGATATTTGTAATTACTATCACAAACACACCATTTATGGATTTTTTTTAAATATAGGTTAATTGAAAATTTAATTATTTATAACGTACTAGTGCGAAAACATGCTATGCACATAGATTTTCTATTGAATTCTTGTATTAAAATAATTGTAAAAGATTTAGAAATTATATTAAGATACACACACACACACACATTTAAACTATTTTATGTTCGTGAACCTCATTGTGTACACCATTTTGTCAAAAGAACACCAAAAATATTTCAATTTCAAACCCTTTAAATTGATTTTGTATTTTGCTAAAAATTCCAAATCAAAGCGATCAAACATAATATCTTATTCAATTGAAGAATACAAATACCATTTCTCATTAATATCAAATTTAGGAAAATGAAAATGATATTCTATCAAAATATCTTATAAAGACTAATTTCTATGTAAAATTAATAATTTAAAATAACTTAAAAATATTAACTCATAATTTTGGTGAACACCTTATCTTTGATTGTGCGTAGACAAAAAGTTTTACCAATATGAAAAAAATAGAGATTATTAATTTAAACATCAAACATGAGATTATATTTTGGAAAAATAAAATACCTCAAAATATGTATTTATATGCATGTTGATAAACACATTATTTATATAACTTAAGTTAGTTCATGGTAAAATTACACATTACACCATGCAACATCAGTCTATGTACACTATCTAGTTTATGATGGATATAAATTAGCTTTCATAGAGCTAAGCATAATACAATTTTTTAGTAATACCTATAATGTTATAATAATGGAGATAACACTCGTAGATATTATAAACACATTGAATACAAAAGAAATTCAATCAATAAAATTTATTATATACTGGCATATGATTGAAGCTTCAACAGTGATTTGTACCATTATAATGATAGACATAAGGCTAAAATATCAATTATTATTTTTACAGTGTTAAAAGGCTTTTCTTCGACATACAAAAAGATGATGATCGTTATTCTTTTTAAGTGCAAATTTAGTATCACAATTATAACAAAAACCACCAAATTATATATTGTAAATTTTCTTTGATTGAAAAGATAAACATGACATGCTTTGTAATTATTTACGAATTTTTTACCAAACTTAACCGAAAGAGAAGGTCAAACAACCAAAATATCCATATATGTGTGTGTAATTATATATATGCATATATATATGTGTGTGTGTGTGTGTGTGTGTATGGATATTATAATTGCATCATATAACATGATTAGATTTTTTAATATCTCTCATTCTACGCCTATTTTAAACAAAATAAAAATTTATGAATACAAATTTATGGAAATTAGGGTTTAAAGGAGATTATGGTTTTTTCATCGAGTCCTTGATTGCCAAGAGCAAAGAAGGAGTTTGTGAAAACTATAGTAGTGAAGAGCTAGCAACTGATAATAAGAAATAGTTCATTTTTCCCCAAAAAAGGAGAAAGGAATAAGAGGATGTATGTGGAAATATGGGTTATGACTTTGTATATTATAGTAATAATACATACATATCTTACCCGATAAATTTTATCATTATTTACATAATAGTTTTCCCTTTATTTTTGATTCTCCTAATTTAAGTCCATTTTTTCATTTAACAATCCTAGGATTTAAAATAAAATTAATGGTAAGTTTCTTAAATTAAAAAATTATATCATCATCATCATCTTCATACTTATAATGAAAGTTATGAAATAAAACAAATAAGATAACCTAGGAAGAAAATTATCAAAACTTGAATAAAGATAGTTTGGAAGAAAAATTATAAATAAAAAATTAGGAGGAATAAATTAGGAAGATGAGGATAAAGATAATCATGGTAAAAGAAGAGAACAAGAGAAATTAATGTTTGGTAATATAAAATTTAATTTCATAAAGGGTGAATTGAGTATTTTATTCTTAAAATAGAATTAAAAAAGAAAATAAGTGCTAGGAGAATGGGATCTTTGTTAAATATTGTGAAATACGACTATTTTTTCATTACAATCAAACTTAAGAAAAAAAATTGATACATTATCCAAATTATTTGATTAGAAGGCATAAAAGGTAAACATATAACATAAATTAAGAAGAAGAAAAATTCTATTTTTGAAAGCATAAGAAAAATGAAGATGAGAAAACATGTAATGTAATTTAATTCATAAGGCAGGAGAAATGGATACCTCTCTCAAATGAGAATCAAATAACGTACACAAAATGTTGTAATAATCATTAACTAAAATCAAATATATGTACATAATCATACACCGAAAATACCAACATTAATAGACAATTAAAATCACATATCCTAGCAACTATTAATCAATAAAAAATATTGTAATAATCAATCAATTAAAATATAAAACAAACTTCATCATTACTATTAGAAAAATATTAATTGTGAATAAATTATATATAAAGGAAATTTTATAAAATAACCAATAAGATTGATGAAGAAATGATTAGGATGTAATTAAGAATCAATAAGGTTCAATAAATAGTATGTTGTTAGTTTTGAAATAGTTATTTTTGTAGTTAGTATTATTAATTTTTATGACAAATTTAGTTCGTGATTAACTCTATCTTATTATAAAAAAAAATACTTACATATAATGTTAATCATAAAAATATCTTTCCTCATTTCTGAATATATACATGATATTTGAGTATTCATATCTTCGGTACACTTTAGAAGGTTTATATCCTGGACTTATTTCCAGAAATTTATATTATAAAAACTTTAGATCTTCTCTGGATATCTTAAGAAAATTTTCGTCATTGACAACATAACTTTCAACGTGTGACCATCAAGTGAAAGCCAAGGATATAAAATGCATATAGGTAACTATGAAACATATGTAAATCAAAAATGATTACCTACGCACAGTTTAACTTCATAATTCAATTATAACTTGAGAATATAAAAGGCATAGTGGTAATATATAGCAGAAAATTATTAGAAATGGTTACATGATGGTAGAAAGTGATGTTATGTCTGATTAGAGATTAATGTAGTTAGTCATGTTTGAACATCTAAATCAACGCAAAAGTGATTGGAAATAGATAATCAAGACCCTAATTTTAATATTTTATGATGTATGTGAGCATTGAGCATTACAAAAGAGACAACGTAAGCAAAACATACTACATAAACATCCTTATATTTGTTGTTTTCTTTGCATATTTCATGTGAACTGAAAAATTGAACATCTTTGGCATCAATTCCATCATTTTGCTTTTCTAGAATACTCAGTTAAGAAAATTAAATTGAAGGACGAAAAAAGAAAACAAAGGTGAAAATTGGGTAGAAGATGACGATGCAAAGACTTGTGTTATTTAATACATTAACTATAAAACTTAATGCATTATGTGAATAATAATACGGGAGGACCTAAATGAAACAAATTACCCAACGATTAATATGAATTAATTGTAAAAGTCGGTAATATATTGATATATAAAAGAAATATTAACGAAAGGAATAACGTGGAAATCATGCTACAATTCAACTACTTTAATACATCAACATAGCTTCCAAATACATTTTGCGGTAAAAGTTAACTTTTCCACCTAATAATTATAAAAATAATTGCTATTATATATTAATAAAACATGAAATAAGTAACTATTAAATTACTCAATCAAAAGTAATATCAAATTAACTAATATGCTTTGTAACGTCTTCGAATAACGGTATATGCAAAATCGATGTCATTGAAAAGGAGAAATTTGAAGTTGGTTCGATTTAGACTTAGAACCATGGTATAGTATGAGCATTGATAGCCACATGTTTATTTCGGTCACACAGAAGCATGTTGGATTTTAAGTTTTGATAAGTGAGAATTGAAAAGTAGGAGAATTTTAGGCAGAGTGAGAAGATGAAAGGATAATAGTTTATGTTTTTATTACGTATAGAATGAACATATTAGTTATAGATTAAGATATAAATATTGGCTTAATTAAAGAGAGTTCAATATTTGGGTTGAAAATAAATGAGAAGAGAGGGGATGGAATGATATATATTTAAGTTTTGATAAGTGAGAGTTGAAAAGAGAAAAAGATTATTTAAGATAGAATGAGAAAGTGAGAAGATATTAGTTTATGTTTTTAGTATAGTATAGAGTGAATTGATGAGTGATGAATTGAGATGCAAATATTGAGCGGAAAATGTAAATATTGGTTTAAGTATTTTGTTTGAAATTAGCTGAGAAATGATGAAACGTAAATGCATTCGACGTTATATGTTATGAATAAATAGAATAGATTAGAAAAAACGAATAAATAAATGATATGTTTTGTTGATTAATTTATAGAATTTAATACATCGAATAATAAAATGGGAGCACCTAAAACAAAAAATACCAAAAGCTTAATATGAATTAAGTATAAAAGTTTATAGTATTGATATTAAATGGACATTGATGAAAAAAATATCGTGGATACTATGTTACAATTCATCTAGTTTAATACATCAAAATAGCTTCCAAAAAATAATTTACCATAAAAGTCAATTTCTTCATCTAATAATTATACAAAGAACTATTTTTTATATATTGATAAATTATAAATGAAGTAACTATTAAATTTCTCAATCAAAATAAAATTGCTCTATGAAAAATATATGGACTTAAGTTAAGGAGAGTTCGGTATTTGGGTTGAAATTAAATGAGAAAAAGGAGACAAAAAGATACATATTCTACATTTTTATGATAGAACAATGAGAATAGATTAGGAAAAGAGGAATAAATAAATGACATTTGTTAAGTAACCTAAGATTAAGTTGAATTAATTATAAGAATAGATGATATTGGTATAAAAGAAACATTAATAGAAAGAGAAATGCTGCAATTCTATTTTGATATATCAACATAGCTTCAGAAATACAGTTTACTATAAAAGACAAATTATCCATCTAACAATTATACAAAGACCTATTTGTTATATACTTAAAAATATAAAATAAGCAACTATTTAATTTTTAAATCAAAAGTGATGTCAAAGTAAATGAAATACTTTCCATGCCCTTGAAAAAAATTATAGTAAATATACAAAGCTTATTGTTAATTTACTGATTAAAGATTAATCTTATCAAAGAAATATCAATAATGAATACAACATAAAAAAATAAGACTTCAAACTACGATGTGTAAAGTATACTTTCATTAAGTTGGTCTATGTTTTTGTTATCCATCTTCTAAGATATAAGAAGTTTATTATGTCTCAACTTTGTTTCATCAATACCAATTTTGCAATTTTATTGATATAATAAGATGAGATATCATACAATCATATCTTTTATAAAATATACATATGTTGAGATTAGTCCCACATCGAGCAATTTATAAAACAAATCCTATATAAATACTAGAAGACCATCCTTCACATCACCAATTAGTTTTGTGATAATGTGGTATTCTCTAATATGGTATCAAAACGGGTTTAATTTGTATGGTTCACGTTACCCACTACGTATGTCTATGTGTTTGGCTTATGATACCTCACACATTAAGTAGAGTTTTTACTATTTTGGTTGAAATTAAAAGATGAGAGAGGAAATTTGGATTGAAATTAATTATGAAGAAAGGAGATGAAAAGTTATATATTCAACATTATATATGATTATATATGATATTCTAAATAAATAGAATAGAGTTAGAAGAGAGGAATGCACAAATAGAACAGAGTTAGAAGAGGGGAATGTATAAATGGAAGAAACAATGAACTTGTGTTACCATTAAACACTTGAGTTACAATGGATTTTAATGTGATATAAATGAATAGGTTAGTGATTAATTAAAGTATAAGCATCAAGGGGAAAATCTAAAATATTAACTTAATTAATGAAATATTCAGTGTAAGGGAAAAGAGAAGATAAAAAATTAAATATGCAACATTGTATACGATAAATAAAAAAAAATAGATTTGGAGATGACTATTTAAGTGAAAAGGTGGAGTTATGACACGTTAATCATTTGAGTCACAGTGGAAGTATATTTGGTTATGAATGAGCATATTTAGTTTTATGAGGTGAAATGCATTTTTTTTTCCTTAGATTGAAGAGAGAATAAAATTTTGAGTAAGAGATCATGCGAGATAAGAATATAAAAAGACCAATATTCTTTTACATAATAGATATACAAACTACAAAAAAGCCCATATTCTTTATCAACCCTGTCAAAAATCAGTAGTATACAATGGATCTTAAAAAACACTCTAGAGATGTAATTCAAGTATAAAGAAGGGAAGCACTTTCATAATGAATTTTAGTTTGCAATGAGTGAAAATTGTGGATAGTGAGTACTAAGGGCCTGTTTGGTTCATTTTGACTTTGTGTTTTTTGTTTTCAATTATCATTACAAAATCGAGAAGCGTGGAGTAGAATATTTAGAATTCGAAGTAATGATGACGATAGAGTTGCGATGGAGGGCATAATGCAAGGATGTCGAAGTGAATGGATTAGTCTTCGCACTTTTGTTGTCTCCCATGACATAGAAAACAAAATAAATTTGTTTTCTATGTCGTATGATTTTAAGAAGAGATCCATTCGATTTTACAAACAAATTATCGCTCAAATTGTAAAGCCTATATGACCCCTATATGCATGTGAAAAAACTACAAGAAATGATATTTATTACTAAAATCAAATTTAGATTAAAATTTTATTTCTAAAACGAAAATGAAATAGTAAGATAGAGATTATACCTGAACCATGCATAGAGACATTTGTGACATTGCTATAACATTAGAACTAAATATGTTAATGAAAAAAAGAAATCACATGAAACCAATACTAACAAGATAAAAAATTATATGATCTTCTAACCAAAATTGGAAAATATGTGTGCTTCCCTTGAAAATAAAAACAAATCAAAAATGAGCTATACGATCCTCATTAAGATCCACACGAAGTGTAATTATGACATACGTTGAACCAACGTTAAGTAAATAGGTATGTTGACATGAAGCATAAATCTGAGGTTAAGTATAAAATTAAGATCTAAACTACTACCTTTGTTGTTGTTATTAAAAATGAAAGAACTAATAATTATGAAATACAAAGGAAGCAAGTCATCAAACGAAAAATGATACATGCTCTTGATAGGTATGGGCTCGTAAACATGTTTAGATTATGCATTAATTTTAAAAAATGAGAAATTGAATGTGTAATATATTAAGAAGATCATGGAATGAAAATTACCTTTCAACAACGATGGACCTTCCAACTTTCTCATCAATTGGAATCTAAAGTCCAGTAAAATTAAGATATACACTTAGTTATAAAATATTATAGACAAAAAAATAAAATTATTCGCCAATATATCAAATAAAACCTCCAAAAGAATAATATTGAAACCCTCATATTAGTCATTTGTATCATTAATTTCAATTAGAATCAAACTACTTTAGTATGATATATTATGTCATCATACCTAATTATGAAAAGTTACGGCCGGAAAAAATTAATATAAAAGCAAAATCAATTAGTAGAGATCAAATTCTCTGAAGATAAAGCAAAATAAAATAGCAAATAAGATTAACTTAATTGAATTCTTAAACATCCATCATCTTATACTGAATATAATGAATTAGGAAAATAGATAAAATGTTGTGATAATTAGAGTGATTACTAAAATTAAGTCTGGAAAAGTGGTGGTAAACAATGCAGATTGAATAAATGTTTTGTTGTGGAATCGGAGAGTTAATGAATAATGTAAGAAGCTTTAGCATAAAAAAATATATATTAAAGAAAGCTGTGATGAAAAAATTAGTTGGGGGGCAGCATTATTACATAAATTTAATGTTTAAAGAGAAAAACAAAATAATTGAAGGATGAAAATAAAACAGGAAATTATTACCAAGGACAAAATTTCTCAACGTTTTAGCCTCAAGCACAGACCTTCAGTATTTTAGCCTGAAGGACAACTTTCTTTAAGTATTAGTTTTTAGTTATCAGTAGCAGTTTTTAGGTAAAAGTTTATAGTTACCGGTAGCAGTTTTTAGGTATTAGTTTTTAGTTCGACAGTAGTTTTGAAAGAATGTTTATCCTTATGGATAATTTTTGGAAGAATGTTTGTCTTTATAAATAATTTCAGGAGAATGTTTGTCCTTGTGGTTAAAACATTGAGGTCGTGTCCTTGAGGCTAAAAATATACAAATTTTTGTCTTTTAAATTAATTCGTCCAAAATAAAAATGACCCTTAAATAGAGGAGAATCCAGTATATGGCTTTATAAAGAATGTGAGAGAAGATAACGAAAAGTCATATATTTAACCTTGTTTGTTATGCAATTGAAGAGTTAATAAATAATGTAAGAAGCTCCATCTTAAAAATTAAATATATTAAAAAAAGCTTAGGTAAAAAAAGGTAAGTTGAAGAGACATTAAGTTTAATGTTTGAAAAGAAAAATAAAATAATAGAAGAATGAAAATAAAAGACGAATCTTAAATAGAGGAGAATCTAGCATATGACTTGAGAAGAAACATGAGAGGAGATAATCGACAAGAACTGATCAGTTAATAATTTAAAATAGATTATAGAATTGTTCCTAAAACATACGTGGTCAGATCTATAAGTATTGACTCATATATGTTCTATAATGTATAATCTTATCAATTGCAATGTACTCTAATAATTATTAGTTTTGATTCATTTATTTATGTTATTGTTCGTCTGTTATATGTTTATGTTTTGTCAGATATATGATGAATTATCAATTGATTGGTTGTTCTTCCTCCTATGTGCTTCCCTCCATAGGCCCGATACCATTTTCTTTTATATCTATGGAATACAGGAAATTTCCTCAAGGATAATTTTTAGGGCTTTTTTTGGATGTAGGACCGCCCGCTAATAATTTTCTATAAGAAACAGATTATCGTATTCTCCTTCCATCCCACTTTCGCGCGCTTTTTCTTCTTCTTCTTCCTTTCGATCAAATTTTTCTATCGCGATCAAATATCTCTCTCGCAATCAAAATATCGATCAACCTCGTTCGGTCATTTCAATTTCATTCTTTTGAAAATTGTAGTTCATCTATCATATTTTCTCACGCCCGTTTGTTGATCTCGTTCTTTTCATATTTCTACGGTGATCTTATTTTTCTTCAAATTGTATTAACTAGGTATGCTTATATTGTTATATTTTTTACTCTTTTTCTATTAGAGTTTAAAAAAATTGTCTGTGATTTCTAATTGTGTTCATTATTATAAATGACATGCGATGTTGTTTTTCTGATTGCTTTTTCGTTCTACTATGGCAACCTTTAGAGGTAGCAGCAAGTTTTTTTATTATTCGTTTCTTTATGCAGTGTTATATTCTAATATACTTTACATTTAGTTTATCATGCATTATCTTGCATTGATGTTGGGAGGATTGGAAAAGTATCATTGTTTGGTTTGTACATAAAGTTGTGATAGAGTGGAAAAGTATCATATTTTAGGTTCAGTTTCTGGGTATCATTTTTATTTTTTCTTCGTATCATTTTTTTATTATCAGTAACTAGATATCAGTTTTGTATACGGTAGGTATCAGTTTTGTAAAATGAAAAAATAAATATTGTATATTGAACATATTTTTACTAATGTTTATTTTTGAATTTTTTGGCAGTGGTGATAACAGTCTTCTCTGTCTATTTGTGTTGAATAGTAACAATATTAGCACTCGATTGTCTATCGATTGCTCTTTGTATGATTTGAAGAATGAGATATGTCGATGTTGGTCTCAATTAACTCCTTCTTCTATTCAGATTTCTTATGTACTTGAGGACATATCTATTATGGTTGACACAGATTCTGATATTCAGAGTATAATTTGTTTTTTTATATAATATATGTAAATATATTATAGTGAATATGCTTTTGTGTTTTTCTATTTAGTCCAACCTCATGGGATATGTTCCATCTCATGCTCCAAGGCATATACATAAAGGAGCCTATGTAATGTAATTGAATCAATCAATCTATATAACTGATATCAGTATGAATAACATTTTCTTCTCTTTTCTAATGGTTTCTTATCTCCTTTTAGTTTATAACACGTTATCAGCATGAAGCTCTTATAAATCTTCTAAAGGGTATGTTATCTTTCTGATCTAATTGATCAAATCTTTCAGATCACATTCTATTAATTTTTTTTCCTTTTAGATCTTATTATATCATTGGTCTAATTGTTCGGATCTGATTATATTTATACATCTTATTTTTTGTCCATGTATTTTAGATCTTCTTTTGTTGTAGATCTTATTTTTTTTAGTTTTAATTTTTCAGATCTCTTGTAGATTTTAATATCATGTTCAAACGATTTTTTTTAGATCTGTAAATTTTAATCATCGGATCTCTTATTTAATTGTCATTCATGTATATCCATCTTTTATGATAATTTTAAATTTGATCTGAGACTAATGTTGTTCTACATACTAAGATGTAATTTCTGACTTTATTCTGTTAATTTTCTTTTTAGATCTTATCTATCATAGATCTAATTTTCCAGATTTCATTATATACATACATATACATACATACATACAAACATACATACATATATACATACACATACATACATACATACATACATACATACATATATATATATATATATATATATATATATATTACCTCATAGATCTTGCTTTATTAATCCTATCATTTTAGATCTCATTTTATTGTAGATCTAAAATTTAGATCTCATTCCATTGTTTGGTAAAAAAAGGTTTCATTTTGAAAATTTTTTTTGTTTGGATTTCGGTTTTATTGAGAACTATAGAAATAATTTTACCACATGATTTATATTTCCAGAAGAAATATTTGTTTCTTAGAGAAACAAATATAAGGATAATACGTATCTAGAAGATCGCATTAAGTCTATATGAAAGAATAAGAACCTAAAGTTTATATGTGTGAAGGTGAAAGATTAAAGTTTTCATAAGCTGAAATAAAGCCATGAAAAAAAAATAAGCGAGCAATTCCAAAAGAAGATGTTGATATGTCCAGAAGACATAACATAAAAATAATATGTTGAAATAACATTACAAATGTGGTAAATACTATTTCCTCGAAGAGAAAGAGTATTATGATTCTCATGTTCGAATACAATTATGAAGAGTCCTCTTGTTTCATTGTATTTATTTAATATTGGAGACCTGAAGTTCTCAAATAAAAATTATGCATATAAGTTTACATTCCTAAAAAATGGGTTTATATATCAAAACTTAAATATATAAATTTGAGATGTGAAGCTTTGAATTATTAAAAAACTGTAAGGTGCTGGTGGGTCTGGAGTGGTTGCCATGGTGCTTTGATGGTTTCTTCAATGAAAGAGAAGGTGTTCGACGGATTGGAGAAGGTGTTTGAGATAATGTCTTGAAGAGGCTGATGCCAATGAATGGGCACTGCTGTATTTGTGCATTAGGGTTAGTGATATTTGAGGTTTCTTGCAGTTCAAGAACTGAATTGATCCAAGAATTGATTGAATATGATCGGCAATTGGTGGTTTTGAAGGATGAGATTGGGTAAAAAAAACATTGATGGTTTGGAGCAGCAATTCAAATGAGTTCAAAACTGCCTTCTTGATCAAGAAACAAGAACATGTATACAGGCAAACCAATGTCAAAAAAGAACAATCAGCACTGGAAATTGCTAATAGCACATATGAATAACAAATACTAACAATTGATATAAGAACACTGTGAAAATTGCAAGATTATCAAAAACTGAAACAAGTATCTGATCAACAAGGAAGGTAAAGTGCTTAACTATGAACAAGATTTTTGGAACTAATAATAGAATTGCAACTGATATTGAAAGGAAATGAAAATGAACTAAAATGGATATAACAAGAAAGGTAAATGGCAAAAAGAAGAACAGTAAACTAAATTGCAACTGGAATGAAAGATCTAAGTAACAAGTTGGAGAAGAAGAACTAAAAACAATTCAACGGTTGAAAGAAAATGAAAAATTAACTTCAGATTTCTTCACTGTAATGGTGGACAAAGCAGAAATTAAAGAAGAAGAGATACTAGATTTGTAACAGGAAATGAAAATGAAATGATATTAAGCTTCAGATTTCACCACCCCACAACAACAGATACAACTTTGTATTTATACGGTTTTCATCAATAACGGGCCAGATTTACATAACAACCCACTCAACATACAATTCGAATATATAACAACATATAAAGATATTCAAAATACACTGCATCACTCAATTGCCTCAGATCTGGTAACAGTAAGTGTGCACTTGCACACATGCACAGCCAACAATTCCTTCAGCCATATCATATCTTCATCTTCACACCTCACTGCCAGTTTAGTGATGTTAGCTCTGATGAACTCCGGCCTGAGGTTTTTTCTTTTATTTTTTTGCAGCTGGTCCTCTGGCTTCTTCCATTTGTAGCTTAAGTAGAGCTTAGTTGTTACATCTCCTTTCCTCTTCAAGAGCGACCTTGTCCTCAAGGTCGAGTGGTAGCAAAGGAGGTGGCCATGGTGGTCTGTATGAACTTCCATTAGTGATGACATCTTCAAATGAAAAGAGTATTATCTTATCTCCATTAATATAAGTTGTTTTAGCAACCTCAAGTACCAGGAAATAATCACTTAAACCCTTATTGGCATCACCTGATCTTATTATAATCATATTATCTGTTTTGAAAACAACCGTTGATGGTTGATAAATCGCTTCACATGAATTACTTGCAGGTGCATTCTTACCTACTTCCTTGTTTGTTTGTTTTTCTTCATCTGCACCTTTCAATATAGTCTCCAAAATGGTTGCTTCTTGAAAAACCATACCAAGTGATTCCTTTATATTCAAATCTATGTCTCCATTCTTGCATGAAGCTTGACATGAAAATATGGCTTTAGTGTCTAGTTTCGATTGAAAGGGGACTTTTTCCTCTACTATTTCAATTTCAGAAAACGATACTATCACATAGGCTGTTTGAATGACAACAGTGTCTTGGTCTACAGGTAGGCAACCAGCAGAAAACGAGTCATCTTTAGCAATCAGATCTTCAGAAATTTGGGGAATTGATGAATCATGTTCGCATAGGTTTGATGACAAGAATCCCTTCGTATTTTCAGTCAACGGTTTGTGTACATCTAAAGAAACTAACCCTTGGTTATTATCACAAGCGAAATCAGCCTGTACACATTTAGTTGCAGTAATACAAGAATTCTTGAATAGTTCACCCAAGTTCACAGCGAAGAACCCGAATTCATTGATACATGAATCATAACCGGTAGGATATTGTTTTGTCAACTCGATGCAAATATCCCAAATTCTGTAAGAAAGACCAGTAATCCTTTTTTTCTCAAACTTCTACTTTGAAGGGAAGTGATAATATCACCAATCTTTTTATTGATAAGTTCAAGGAATATTATTATGGTGCTTAACTCCATTGATTCCAGGATCTTGATTGAATGCTCCAATTCAAATATTATCCATGATGCTGATTCAAAATCTTGGGTTTGAGGGATGTTAAAGGTATTGTTAGCAGCAGTTTGTGGGCTTAAGAAATGGTTTCTTGAATTGATATGTGGGGCTGCGGGGATAGTAGTTGAGGAATTTACAGTATAGAGAGTAGGGAGGAGCAGTTCTTGATTTTGAACAGGAGGAGTTTGATAGGTTCTTGAGGCAGTAGCATAGATTTCTGTAGCTGGTTGATAATCATTTGGGACAGGAATTGTTGCATGTACAGTGTGAGGGTTAGGCAGGAGTAGTTCTTGAAAGTGTACAGGGATTTTTGGCGGAGGATATGCTGCCGGTTGAGAAAATATTGGAATTTGCATAGGGTAGGGATTTGGTAGATGAGGCTCTTGATATGAGTAGCTGACTTCGTTTGGCCTTGTCCATGCTAGATCTTGATATGGCGGAAAGATTTGAGAATAAATGCTGGCGAAGTATGGATCTGACTGGTTGTCAAAGGTTGCCCCAGTCATCGGCTCTGATACCAATTTGTAAGGTGCTGGTGGGTCTGGAGTGGTTGCCATGGTGTTTTGATGGTTTCTTCAATGAAAGAGAAGGTGTTCGACGGATTGGAGAAGGTGTTTGAGATAATGTCTTAAAGAGGCTGATGCCAATGAATGGGCACTGCTGTATTTGTGCATCAGGGTTAGTGATATTTGAGGTTTCTTGCAGTTCAAGCAACTGAATTGATCCAAGAATTGATTGAATATGATCGACACTTGGTGGTTTTGAAGGATGAGATTGGGTAAAAAAAACATTGATGGTTTGGAGCAACAATTCAAATGAGTTCAAAACTGCCTTCTTGATCAAGAAACAAGAACATGTATACAGGCAAACCAATGTCAAAAAAGAACAATCAGCACTGGAAATTGATAACAGCACATATGAATAACAAATACTAACAATTGATATAAGAACACTATGAAAATTGCAAGATTATCAAAAACTGAAACAAGTATCTGATCAACAAGGAAGGTAAAGTGCTTAACTATGAACAAGATTTTTGGAACTAATAATAGAATTGCAACTGATATTGAAAGGAAATGAAAATGAACTAAAATTGATATAACAAGAAAGGTAAATGGCAAAAAGAAGAACAGTAAACTAAATTGCAACTGGAATGAAAGATCTAAGTAACAAGTTGGAGAAGAAGAACTAAAAACAATTCAACCGTTGAAAGAAAATGAAAAATTAACTTTAGATTTCTTCACTGTAATGGTGGACAAAGCAGAAATTAGAGAAGAAGAGATACTAGATTTGTAACAGGAAATGAAAATGAAATGATATTAAGCTTCAGATTTCACCACCCCACAACAACAGATACAACTTTGTATTTATACAGTTTTCATCAATAACGGGCCAGATTTACATAACAACCCAATCAACATACAATTCGAATATATAACAACATATAAAGATATTCAAAATACACTGCATCACTCAATTGCCTCAGATCTGGTAACAGTAAGTGTGCACTTGCACACATGCATAGCCAACAATTCCTTCAGCCATATCATATCTTCATCTTCACACCTCACTGCCAGTTTAGTGATGTTAGCTCTGATGAACTCCGGCCTGAGGTTTTTTCTTTTATTTTTTTGCAGCTGATCCTCTGGCTTCTTCCATTAGTAGCTTAAGTAGAGCTTAGTTGTTACAAAAACTAATTCAGATTATGGTAAATTCTAATTGCAAACAAACCTGAAGTTTGATAATGAAAATCAAGTTGTACCATTTAGGATCTGAAGTACTAAACAAAGACTTTAATTTAAAGTAAAATTGGAACCTGAAGTTCTAAAAATATTTGCCAATGGTATTAACTACCAAAGCAAATAAATGTATAGAAATCTGTTCACTCCAGAAGTGGTGATAATAATAAAAAAATCTCCAGAAAAGATTTGTTGATATATTTAGTGTTTTTATTAAACCAAATAAATACGTAGAAATATATCTACTCCCCTGCTCTCTGTCTTTTTAATAGAAAACAAGATATTTTAACAAGAAGTTTATTTCCTAATTTTTTCCTTCTTCCATGCATCCAATCTTGTCTTTCAAAAGGTAACATATAATAGATCAAGTTTCTTTCCTTTGGCTCATCAAGTAAGTATTTTGGATTCTTCATACAATGAATGTTAATATTTATACACACATTAATTATGTTATATTATATATAAAACTCATTCATCTTTCCTCTTTGAACAAAGAGGTATTCTAATATTTACTATTTTATATGCTTAATCTTTTACCTATTATTGTCATGTCACAGAAATATACCTATTGATGTTATCAATAGCTGTAATTTACGCAACATACTTTTTAGTTGCCAAGTCAAACTATTTTGTTTTTCATGATATTATTCATACACTATGTGATGTACAAATTTTCGCATATATTAACTCATATATTAATACATATATTAATCAGTAGCAATTAATAAATCAATAAATAAAATTTATTAATTAATGAGAATGGTCCAACAAAGATGTGTTTGAATGCTTCATACATTTACTCTTCTTTTATATCTCTTATTGTAGACAAGGACCATAACATATATACATGGTATATATTTCTGTTTCTCACTATTGCAGTTGTTATGAATTAATAAATGGTATTTAATACTACCTATTCATATTCTTAAATCTTCCTATATTATAAAAATAAACATGATAAAGTCAGCATAATTTTTTGATTATAATTCATCATTTCTCCACCAATCAACCCATATAAAGGTCTTTCCATATTTTCAAGGGTAATTTTGCATTTTCAAGGAAATTAATGAATGAATAAATGAGGTTGAATCTAGAGCTAGCAAAAGGATGTAAATTAGAAATTATAGTCGCTTTTATAGATTATATTTGGTTGTCTTTTACTATTTTCCATATCATTTACTATTTTTATTTCCACTTATAGTTGGTAATATGATAAACATAGCCAAGCTTGAATTTAAAGCTTTGGACTTATTAGAAGATAACCTTTTATCATAGTATTGGATGTTGATATCCAATTACAATCTCGTTGCTTAGAAAATGCCATAAAATGATGATCCAATAGGATAAAACAATGGCTCTTATATTTTTAAGGTGTCATATCCATGACAAACTTAAAATAAAACATTTAACTGAAAAAATCATCTTTACCTATAGAACTCCCTGAAGGAGCGTTATGACCACCAAAATATGGTCACAGTTCTAAACACTAGACACGAATGGTTCTTCTTTTGCATTAATGTCTTTATTCTTTCATTATAACTACTATTAAATATGGTTTCAAGTCTTTAAATCTATTAGGAAATACAATTCCTCTATATTTAGGATTACTTCTAAACTAAAATTATGTGAAAGGACTGTCTAGTAGTACCAACCTGAAGTTAGATCATTTTTTCAAAGTTGATGAAGGAAACTTCATTAATGATGAAAATCTATGTGCAATAATAAATGATATGGTCGAATTGATCAATAGTAGCAGCTTGAAGTCTGCTATGTTGATTTTATTTTATTTCGGTTCAATAAATCAGTTGGAAGTTGGTGCTTGTATGTTTTTCCTTTCATAACTAATTGAAATAATGTACCGATAATGTTGGCTTTAATCAGTAGTCTATTTTAAATTTTGGAAAGTACTAGCATTTATTCATTCTTATAAATTTAGTAGTTGACTTAATATATTGTCTTTAATTCTTAAGATATGGACCATCAATATTTGAGTGATAATATATGTCTACTAGATTGTGCAACTACTCACATTATTTTGAAAAACCAGAAGTTTTTTCTTTGAACTATCTAAAAATATTTAGCTAAAAATTTCAACCATAGCAAATCTGCTAATATAGTTGAAGGGTCCGGAAGAGCCCATATAGTATTACCAAATGGTACATTTATCTTAATTCAAAATACATTATACTCAAGCAAATTTAAAAGAAATTTGTTGAGTTTTGAGGATATATAAATGAATGGCTACTATATTGGAACTAAAATGAAAACGTCAAAGAATACCTTTGCGTCATTATAAAATTGAAAGCCAAAAGCTTATTTTAGAAAAAGTTGGTACAATTTCAACTAGATTATATTTCACGAAATTTGGCATAATTGAATCTCATATTTAAACATGGACCAGAAGCTCACAAATATCACTTGAATGCATCTTATTAATTGATAAAAGAATTATCCTCCTATTATTATGTATGGTGTATTTGCTAGTAGCAATATGATAGTGGATCAAAATGAGAATCCAAAGATGATTATTATTTAACGTGACAATGTTTGTCATGTATAATGATGAAGGGATACAAGTTCATTTTGATCAGCAACGTTAAATATTTGTTAACATGTATAATGATGCAAAATATTGATTAAATTGAATAAATTATCAATTATATCCCTATTAGACTTTCTCCAATATAGCTTTGAATCCCTGAAGGATCAAAATGTGTAAACCATATCTGAAATATGGTACAAAAGTCAGTTTGAAATACTTTTAGAGAAAGTAACAAAGATGTCAAATAAAAGAGATGAGTGTTCTTGAAGAAACACTTAAGGGTGCTCTTGAAGAGACTAATGACATGATTGTCATTTACCCTAGAAGTGGTTTAGGTACCTAAAAAATGATAATCAAAGATATCTCAATAAATCATGTCTAGAACTGACAAGAAATAATTATTGATGATAAATTTGTAAATAATAAAGCGCTTATGTTCATAAATAAATTAAGGATCTTTAATTAGGAAAAAACATGACTGACCATCATGAATCCTTTACTAAAAGAGAAATATGGACATGTAGTCCGTAAAGTAGCAAAAGTACTTGAAATGCTTAATACAACCCGAAGGTATAAATATGGTTTAAATCATATTAAATGATGAAAGTATACAAATTCCTGAAGAATATAAATAATTTTGGTGGTTATAAAGAAGGCAAAGAACAAGGAGCATAGATTACAACCTACTTTTAAGTATTGTTGTAATGAAAATCTTGATATAATTCATGATGAGTAGATTACTTTCTATTTTTAAGTATCGTTGTAATGAAACTCTTAATATCCACTGAAGTGATAGTTGCAATATGAAAATACTTATTAAAGTATACAAATTTCAAAAGAATATATATAACTTTTTTAGTTATAAAGAATGCAAAAGACATGAAGTGTAGATTACAAATTTCTTCTAAGTATTGTTGTAATGAAAATCTTGATATACTTCAAGATGAGTAGATTACTTCCTGCTTTCTAGTAATATTGTAATGAAATTTTTAATATTCATGAAAGATGTATAGTTGCAATGCGCAAAACTAATTTGAAGCACAAAAATGAAAGCACATGAAGTGTTTTTCATAAAAGTAGCATACAAAATGCATAAAATGCAAACCATATTTGGAAGAAACAATCTTAGAAAATTTGATTGTATCAAAGGAAACTATTAATAAATTGTATTATGTGATTCATATTTATAGATCCAAAAGTATATATAACCAATTTGATTTATCGAAAGACGAATATGAATTTAGAGGAAAATTTTAAATCAGGGGGAGCATCTATAAGTATTTTATAATGCACTCTTTTTTCTTAACTAAGATTTTCCCATTGGGTTTTTATTAGTAAGGTTTTAATGAGGCATTATCTTGATCCAGAAGTATCAATTCCTCAGTAACATTTGAAAATAAGTTACAATGTACTCTTTTCCCTTATTTAAGATTTTTCCCACTGGGTTTTTCTTACTAAGGTTTTAACGAGACATTGTCTTGATCTAGAAGAATCAAACGTCTTTTCAAGAAATACATCTCAAATATGTTATTTAAGTTAAATTGTATTTTTATGTTTGACTAAGGTTTTTCCCATTGGGTTTTCCTTTGTAAGGTTTTTAATGAAGTATTATATTGATGCAGAAGTATCAAACTCTATTTGATTCTCTAAATTATTGAAATATCTCATACTATACTTTTTTTTCCTTTACTAAGATTTTCCCATGGAGTTTTTCTTAGAAAGGTTTTAATGATGCATTAGTTTGATCCAGAAGTATCAAACTTCATTTGAAGAAATGAGAAAATAGGATATGTTATTGTACTCTTTTTTTTTCTTTCATTAAGATTTTTCCCATTGGGTTTTTCTTAGTAAGGGTTTTAATGAAGCATTATTTTGATCCCGAAGTATCAAACTCATTAAAAGAAATATCATTGTATGATATCTATGATTGCAAGTTGCACACTTTTCCTCATTCAAGGTTTTTCCATTAGTTTTTCCTAACAGAGGTTTTTAATGAGGCAACAGACAATATTTATAAAGAATGAATGGATGCATAAAAGAAATAAAATAATGAGGGGGAGTAATTACCATGGACGTTTCAAAAGAAACAATTTCTAGCAACCGTACGAGCATCTGAGATTTCGGAGACGCATATTCAAGGAGGAGTGTTATAATATATGTAAATATAAAAGTGAATATGCTTTTGTGTTTTTCTATTTAGTCCCACATCATGTGATATGTTCCACCTCATGCTCCAAGACCTATATATAAAGGAGCCTGTAATGTAATTGAATCAATCAATCTAGGTAACTGATATCAGTATGAATAACATTTTCTTCTCTTTTCTAATGGCTTCTTATCTCCTTTTAGTTTATAACAGTTTTCAGTTATACAAGAAATGTTCTTTTTTGGTTTTACTGTTAAGGTTAAGGGTTCTGAATTTGAATATGTTGATGGTGCTTCTATTTCAAGTTTATCTAATGTTCGTGCTTCTTCATCTTCTACTGGATCTGTTTGTTCAAATATTGTTGTTAATGGTAATATTATTTAAAAGATATGTTGAGGAGAGGGTCATCTTCCTGTTATTTCAAAATAAATACAATAAGTTATTTGTGAAACAAATTATGTTGAAACATAACAATAGGTTGGGTATTAGCTGCAGTGAAATATCTTCAGTCAAATATGTAACGATCTCAAGTTTGCAGTAAATAGGTATCAGTTTGCAGTAACTAGGTATTAGTTTGTACTAAGTAAGTATCAGCTTTCTGTAAGTAGGTATCATTTTATTTTCAACTAAATGAACTGACTATTATTTTACCAAATGATTTACACTAAATGAACTGACTATTATTTTACCAAACGATTTACACTAAATGATACTGACTATTATTTGTTGTAAGTAGGTATCAATTTGTTGTAATTATCAGCCTTTTCTTTTACCAAATGATTTATAGGTATTATTTTTGCAATATCTATCATGTTATAAAGTTATAATGTTTCTAATTTTACCGAATTGAGTTGTTCTTCTTCCGATTCTTCATCTGCAACTTTTTTCTCTTCTTCTTTCTGAGATTTTTCCTATTTAACATTTTTGATAATATTAGAATATATTTAACAGTATGAAATTATTAGTATCAATTTTATAATTTTGCAATTTCAGTTACCTCAGTTTCTATTTGTATTTTCTTTTGAATTATTTTTTCATTTCTTCTTTTTATTCTTTGCATTTTTTGCATATTTTCTTCAACTATTTTCTCTGCAGCTATTTGCTACTACATGTTCTTTTATTTATTCTGTGCCAAAAAATTCAATGTTACTATAATAAAACTATACTAACTGTATTATACTTGATTTTATAGTATCAGTTACCGTCTTTGGTATTTTTGTTCTGCTCTCAATTGCTATATTTTTTTCATGCCTTCGTTTTGTTCTTTTTTCTCTATTTTTCTTTTTATCTTCTACTGATGTAGGTTTTCTAAGTTTTAACTGTTGTAATAAATAAATAAATTCTAGATCTGAATACATACAACCCATATTGATTCTATCGAGAAACAAATATATGAAATTAAATAGTTCAGCAGAAGTCGTACCTGAATCCATTGATGTTTGCAAAAAGAAGATCAACTAGGTTTTAGATCTTCCAAATTGACACAAGCTTAGATTTGAAAATTCTCTTTAGAAGAGGGTGGAGAGAATATGATAAGACTTGTGTAATTTGGGGACCATAACCCCATATATATAGTGAGTGACATTTTTCAGTTCGGCCCTTCAACAAACTAAAATTGTCACTCTGGTATCCACACATTATAAATTTACATGACGAATATACCCCTTAAGTCTTGTTGTATTTATTCCAAATAGATCACATAATTAAACTTAATCCCAAGATAGCCCATACATTCAAATATGTGGCCCCATATTGCTGAATTATTCCAACAATCTCCCCTTGGGCCACATATGTAACCTTATAGAATGTATTTAACTTTATGAGCTCTCAAATAGCTATCTTGACAATATGGTATGTCCATAACAATCTCATCCATTGATTGTGTTAACATAGGATCAAAACGGTTTTCATTATCGTTAGTGTAACTAAACCCAGCAATGGTCACGTATATCAATATAATCAAATGACATAGATCAATCATGTATGTGTAGCATGGAAATTACATGAAATGTGATCTTTACATGTCTATTTCCAACTGGTCCTACTTTACTTTAATGAGATCAAAATCTAAACATATATAAATAATTTGAGTGCAATTAAAACTTTATTTCTGATCAGAAAAACTGAAGCATATCCATAATCAAAATATAGAGCAATGTCACAAAAGAAATGACTTAATACAAACTCCCCCTAAACCAAAAAATTCTTACATAAAAGATACACCCATTTTAGCAACATGCTTATGAAAGGCCTTGGGTGGTAATGCTTTTGTAAGTGGATCCGCTAACATGGAATTTGTCCCAATATGCTCTATGGATATTAACCCATTTTGCACTTTTTCCTTCACAACTAGAAACTTGATGTCAATGTAATTTGACTTACTTGAGCTTCTATTGTTATTAGAATATAATACTGTTGATCTATTGTCACAAAACAACTTTAGTGGTCTTTCAATATTATCTATAATGCGCAGCCCAGTGACAAAATTTCACAGCCATTTTCCATGATTAGATGCCTCATAGCAAGCCACAAACTCTGCTTCCATAGTGGAAGAAGCTATAAGCGTTTGCTTAATGCTCTTCCACGATATAGCCCCTCCACTCAACATAAATATGCATCCTGATGTGGATTTTCTACTATCCGGACATCCAGCAAAGTCAGAATCAGAATACCCAATGATCTCCAACTGATCTGATCTTCTATATGTAAGAATATAATCCTTTGTTCTTTGAAGATACCTCATAACCCTTTTTGATGCTTTCCAATGATCTATTCCTGGGTTACTAAGATACCTGCCTAACATTCCTACAATGTACGCAATATCCGGACGCATACATACTTGAGCATACATTAGACTCCCTATAGAAGATGCATAAGGGATCTTCTTTATTTCATTAACTTCAAGGATGTTATTAGGGCATTGTTTGAGACAAAACTTATCTCCTTTAGCAACAGGGGTATCACCTGGTTTACAATCTTGCATGCCAAATCTCTTAAGCACCTTTTCTATATAGTTCTTTTGTGACAATCCAAGAATGCCTCATGAACGATCACGATGTATTTGGATCCCTAATACAAAAGAGGCATCACCAAGATCTTTCATTTCAAAATTATTTGAAAGAAATCTCTTAGTTTCGTGCAACATATTTAAATCATTGCTGGCAAGAAATATATCATCAATATATAAAATTAAAAATATAAATTTACTCCCATTAAACTTGTGATACACACAGTTATCAATGATGTTTGCCTCAAAACCAAAAGAGGTAATTACATTATGAAATTTGTGGTACCATTGACGAGAAGCTTGTTTGAGTCCATAAATGGATTTCTTTAGTTTGCAAACCATATTCTTTGGATCTTCGACTACAAAGTTTTCCGGTTGCACCATATAAATTTTTTCCTCAATGTCTCCATTGAGAAATGCAGTCTTAACATCCATTTGATGCAACTCAAGGTCAAAATGTGAAACAAGTGACAAAATTATTCTAAAAGAGTCTTTCGATGAAAACGGAGAGAAAGTCTCTTTGAAATCAATGCCTTCCTTTTGAGTAAAACATTTTGCTACAAGACGAGCCTTATATCTTTCCACTTTACCTTTTGCATCCCTCTTGGTTTTAAATATCCATTTACAGCCAATGGGCTTCTTACCTTCAGGTAAAGGGACAAGATCCCAAACTTTATTGTCTTGCATTGATTTATACTCTTCATTCTAGCTTCAATCCACTTTTGAGAATTAATATCTTGCATGGCTTGGTGAAAGTTGATAGGATCATCTTCCATCAATCCATTATTATCCTCTAACTCTTGAAGAAATACAACATAATAATCCGAAATAGCATTTCTTCTTTACCTAGTGGATCTTCTTAATGGCAATTCATTTTGAGGTTGTTGAATTTGTTCTTGTGGAACATTAACTTCAACTTGAAGAGGATTTTCTTCAACATTGTTTTGTTGGGGTTCTGGATTCACTTCTTGATCAATGATAGGAACAATAATCTGCACATTGTCCGAAGAAGTAACTGTAGTAGGATTCATAGACGATGATTCCTCCTCAAAAACAATGTTCCTTACTTCATTTCTCCCTCTCAACTCAACATCCTGAAAAAATGCTGCGTTTTCCGTCTCAAATATTTTCCTCAGTATGGGATCATAAAATTTATAGCCCCTAGATCGCTCAGAATAACCAATAAAGTAGCTACTCACTGTTTTGGTGTCCAATTTTCTTTCATTTGGCCTATATGGTCTTGCCTCAGCTGGACATCCCCAAATGTGAAAATGCGTTAGAGTAGGTTGTTTGCCTATCCAGAGCTCATAAGGTATTTTAGTAGCTGCTTTAGTGGGTATTCTATTAAGGATATAAACTGTTGTCTTTAATGCCTCTCCCTAGAGTGATTTTGATAAGGTAGAATGACTAATCATACTCCTTACCATGTCTTTAAGAGTCCGGTTTCGTCTCTCAGCAACACCATTCATGCTAGGTGAACCTGGCATAGTGTATTGTGGGACTATTCCACATTCCTCTAGGAATTTTGCAAATGGTCCTAGACATTGTTCACCTGATCCGTCAGATTTACCATAATATTCACCGCCACGGTCAGATCTGATAGTTTTAATCATTTTGTTGAATTGGTTCTCAACTTCTACCTTAAATTTCTTGAACATGTCTAAGGATTCTGATTTATCATGAATAAGATATAGGTAGCCATATCTTGAGTAGTCGTCTATGAATGTTATAAAATATTGTTGACCATTCCATGATGCCTCAGGGAATGACCCACAAATGTCTGTATGTATTAATTCTAAGACGTCAGTTGCTCCATTGGCACCTATTTTCTTATGTTTGGTCTGTTTTCCGTTGATACACTCTACACAAACATCAAGGTCTGAAAAATCAACAGATTCCAAAATGCCATCTGACACGAGCCTTTGAATTCTATTTTTAGATATATGACCTAAGCGCTTGTGCCAAAATGTGGCTGAAGTTTCCTTATTAGCTTTTCTTTTAGTAACACGTGACTCTACATGCAAGGCTTCATTATAAGAGGTATTAACATCAAGAATATATAAGTTATCATAAACATTAAGAGAACCAGTTCCAATAAGAGTTGAATTCATTGATAAATTAAAAGTACCATTCCCAAATGAACAAGAATAACCAAATTTGTCCAACTTAGAAAAAGAAACCAAATTCCGTCTAAATGATGGTATAACAAAAGTATCAAATAAATCCAAATAAAACTGAGTTCTTAATAACAACTTAAAATCCCCAATAGCCTCCACTTCTACCGATTTTCCATCACCCACATAGATGTATCTTTCAGCTTCAGTTGGATTTTGATAGCTCAAGCAACCTTGCATAGAAACATTTATGTGAGTAGAAGCACCAGAATCTAACCACCAAGTGTTTCCAGGTACTGTAGCTAAATTTACTTCAGAACAGACCAAAACAAAAGATGTACCTTTCTTAACACGCCATGCGTGGTATTTGGCACAATCTTTCTTCAAATGTCCAGCCTTTTTGCAAAAGTAACAACCATCAGTCTCCTTTTGTTGTTTCTTTTCAGTCGGACCCTTAGCAGTTTCTTTATCCTTCTTTCTCTTTTTGTCTTTTCCCTTAGAGGTGTATGTTAAATGAGCACTTTCAGCCTTATCATGCTTCAATCTCTCTTCTTCTTGTACACAATACGAAATGAGCTCATTAAGAGTCCATTTCTCCTTTTGACAGTTATAACTGATCTTGAACTGGTTGTATTGTGAAGGAAGAGAGATTAATACCAAATGCACGAGCAAATCATCTGAAAGCTCAAGCTTAACTGCCTTAAGTTTTGAAGCAGTGTTACACAATTCCATAATGTACTCCCTTATGTTTCCTTTGCTTTGATACTTCATGGAAATCAAGCGTTGCAAAAGCGTGCTTGTTTCCGCCTTATCGTTTTTAGCAAAAAGTTTTTCAATCTCAGCAAGGAAATCTTTAGCATTGGTTATCTTTTCAGATACCGCGCCCCTAAATGCCTCCGGAATACCACGCGTTATGATCATTAGACTCATGCGGTTTGAACGATCCCACCTCTCAAAGTTCTTTATAATATCAGAAGAACTTTCATCCGTAAGAGGGGCGGGTTTATCTATCCTAAGTGCAAGGTCAAGATCCATGCAGCCAAGAACAAGCAATATGTTCTCTTTCCAATCCTTAAAGTTTGTTCCAGTCAGAATAGGAATGTTGTTCAGATTGGCAGATACCGTAGTCAAATTAGCTGTAATTTTAAATTAATCAAATATGCTTACATTATAAAACAATTGTAGTAAATTTAAAAAAAATTGGTAAGTCTTTGCTCAAGATACCTAGCACAACATTAATATCAAGTCTTTGGAAAGTAACATTAACTGTAAGTGGTATTCTTGTTGTAATCATCAAATATTAACAACAAATTCAAGTCAAATAATAATCTTCCTTTGGGCCGATTAATTATTTTCTTGTAAAACTTTATAATTGTTACATATTTATCATCACACATGTGTATCTAATTTGGCCAGATATTAACCTTCCTTTGGGCCGACTAATATTCGCATAAATAAATACACACAAATATCTAACATTTTTCATGAGCAACTAAAATAAGAGAGGTCACTTTAGTGACATATTATTTCAATTAGTTCACTTGTAATGTAGGATATTCACAATCAATTTGCAAAAGACGCCAAATAGTATATGAATTTATTTTAACTCCTTCATTTATAAAATTGCCATAAATATCAATGTCAAATTTGACATCAAGGAAACTATAATAATACATAAATGAATAATACTTGCAATAATAATTAGTATCAGATTATTGCGTACTTTATTTAACTGCTACTATTCAAAATAGAAGGTGAAACATATTAAGTAGTAACAATAAATTACAAAAAAAATATGTCAAATCTGACAGCATCAATTAATGTGCTGATTCATAGTGTACAAAAGTAATGAATAGTAAAAGCTTGGGCAATATTTCAACAATGCCTGTTGCTATTTTATGCTTTTGTAGGAGAAAACCAAACCACAAACATGTCATGGTACAATTATTATAAAAGATGTAGATGAATTCCTAGATCATAAATCCAATGATACGGTTCAATTAAATCCAAATTGCTATCATTTCAGGAAACTTTTGGTCAAATCAACAGAATCCAATATTTCATTAAATCTATGGATACATGTATAATACTGTTTATTAACATGTTTTGAATCACCATAATTGAAGCATTCATAAATCAGAACGAAATAAGTGGATCAGGTGAATCAACCGAAAATTGTAAATCCAGGAACCCTAATTTCATATGTTCTTAAAACCAAATAATTTCTCAATAAAATCAATGATGGGTGGTTCTGATACCACTTGTTGTAATAAATAAATAAATTCTAGACCTGAATACATACAACCGTATTGATTCTATCGAGAAACAAATATATGAAATTAAATAGTTCAGCTGAAGTCGTATCTGAATCCATTGATGTTTGCAAAAAGAAGATCAACTAGGTTTTAGATCTTTCAAATTGACACAAGCTTAGATCTGAAAATTCTCCTTAGAAGAGGGTGGAGAGAATATGATAAGACTTATGTAATTTGGGGACCATAACCCCATATATATAGTGAGTGACATTTTTTAGTTCGGCCTTCAACAAACTAAAATTGTCACTCTGGTATCCACACATTATAAATTTACATGACGAATATACCCCTTAAGTCTTGTTGTATTTATTCCAAATAGATCACATAATTAAACTTAATTCCAAGATAGCTCATACATTCAAATATTAAAATATGTGGCCCCATAATGCTGAATTATTCCAACATTAACTTGCTACCATTTCCCTTTATTGTCTTGCCTATCATTTGCACTCGAGGTAGGTTTTCCTCTTCTATTATTGCGTTTTCTTTTTGAATATCTACTGTTGGAAGTGATTCGATTTTCACTTTGTTGCTTCACTTCCGACGTAGCTAGGTTTTCTTTGACTGTCGATTGTTGTACTCGTTGTTCGTCGATTGTTGTGGATGTGTTGGAGATGTAGATTTGCTTCTGGTTTGTGGTGCCATTTTTTGTCGAGCAAAATTTCGTCAAATTCTGAGTGAAAGCAAAGAGGAGAAAGACGAACGGAATTCTTTACTTTGCTTTAAATTGTATCTGGACTTTGGGCTTTGTCCTTACAGTAAAAACTTTGTACGCGTGTCCTTGTGAGTAATTATTTACTTTAGTTTGTTCTTTAAAAATTTTTTTCCGATAGAATACCGAGGAGGAGGAGCCTTATAGGTATTAATCTCAAAGGCTTAAAGTGGGATATTTTAATCATTTATCTCGTTGCTAAGCCAGGCGAATGGAAAGGTGTGGGGGTAAAAAATATTTGCCAACACAACTAAGTTTCTATCAACTTGGCATTTTTTGTTGAAAAGAATTTGTTCCTTTCAGCTTTCTGCCAACTGGCATTTACTTTTTATACTTTTATTCATCTTTACGCTCATAATGTTTGTCTTGTAGTTTTTATCAAAAGGTTTGGTTGCAAATGTTAGTCCAATTAATTTATTAAATTTGATTACTCTTAATTTTTTTTTCTTTAAATGTTCAAGTTAAACAGCAGTTAATCAAGGCCCCCGCAGAGCAATATAACTGAGTAACGTTGGTACGTACTGGTCAGAAACTCAAAAAAAATTAAACGAGTTGGATGCCTGTGTAAACAATGGGATCAAATTGGCCTTTTATATTCGGAGTCTAATCTGCACAAGCGTAAAAATAAATAAATAAATAGCAAATTCAACTACCTTGAATTTCCAACTACCATCTTGATCAAATTTCCCATTCGTTTTGTGTAATTAAATATATGAAATGATTTACAGAAACCAAAAAAAACTATCATAATATTTATAAATATTAGACAAGTTGGAAGAAGAATACACTCAGAAAGTCCAGAGAAAAAATAAATTGCATCAAATGACAAAGAAAATCTAACGTTTAAAGATTCAAACTTTTATAAGTTCCGCATTATCATTACAATAAAAAGCATTTTTCACCATTTGCTAATGAGAAGTAGTTTTCTTTTTCTTCTTTAGAATATAAGTTTTTTAATTTAAATCAAAAGCATTCAGTTTTTATTAAAGAATTTCCGAACGTAACTAATTAAATACTCAATTCTGATATAGTTCTAGTAAATACAGAATATATGGGTAAGGAATTTTTTTTTCTTTTTTTTTTCTTTTTTACATCTATAACTAAATTTGATAATAACACCATGCACATTCAAATTTCATATACATATATTCCTTGATCCAGGTCCATAGTAGCAACTTTTAAAACATGTTTAGCAACATTTTCTTTCCTTGTTTAAAAGGAAAAGAAGTAGGAAAAAAACTACATAGTAGTTTAATTTAAAATAATATTAAAATTGGCAAGACTAGATGCTTGGATAAATATGTTAGACTTGGCTGTAAATCAGTCTTTCTCCCTTGTTGCTAATTAATCTCTCTGCTACTAAAATAAAAAATATATTTTTAACAAAAAATTAGTTATTTGCAATACTTGAAGCTGTAGAAACAACGTATGAACTATTCCAAAGCATAGGATATCCATCAACATAACTTTCAGTCTATTGCACAAGTTGATAAGGTGGAAACTGTAAACATATATACCTTGTAAACTTGGTTCTTGGAATACTAAAATAATTGCGTAGAGAAAATAAATAAATCCATGATAGCTGTATATGTTGCGTGCAAGAATGTATCCAACCACCTACCAAATTAGGATAAGGGTCTTACCAAATCGTCTTACCAAATCATCTAAAAAAAAAGGATAACTTACCTACAAGTTTACAAAGTTTTGCAGTAACTTCAACAATGGGTGAAGATGCGTTTTCTTTTTCTTGGTTTTGAAAATTGGTTGTAGAATCTAGGAAGCTAAACCAAACCCACAGTCGCAAGCTTCAATCAAATGAAAAGGCGAGGAGTTAACTTGTTGCAAATGGATGTTCCAGGAATTGAACTATGCGCCTTCTTTAACTCATTAAGTTTTCTTAACCACTCGACAATCTTAACGGCTCATGAAGATGCTATTTTATATGCGATAACTGGATGAAATCTGTACTCGTTCTCTTGTTTTAGTTAGCAACTCTCCAGAATGCTTTAATATTTTGAAAGTATATGTTATGGATTTTAGTTAAAAAAGGCAACGTACCGAAGATTAATCTTCTTCTTTTAATTCCTCTGCACACGTGATAACCAGGTGATACAGTGAAAAGTGAATATTGGTTATGCGTAACCAAAACGGAAGTTAATTTAAATGGCATCCTCCCTGAAAACAAGGTGTAAAGCGGGTCTCTATGATTATTTAACTTGTGTTTTTTTATCAGTGCTTACAAAAATTTCAGAAAATTGTCAATATTATAACCGGGTTTCTACAAAAAAAAAAAAAAAAAAAAAAGAAAACAAATGCAGACATATCTTCAATTATTGCATGCATATCTGCAATTATTTCATATAATTATAAATATGTCTGCAATTATTCACTGATTAATTGCATTTGATAAACATCTAAATAATTGCAGATATGTATGCAGTTATTCCATATAATTGCAAACATGTCTGCAATTATTCACCGAATAATTGCGTTGAATAAAAATCTATATATTTGCGGACATATCTGCAATTGTTCCATATATTTGCATATATATACGTAAATATTCACTGAATAACAGCATCTTGATTTAACAATCAGGATATTTATGTAAATATCTGCACTTATTCCTTAAAACTGCAGACGTATCTGCAATTTTAAATTTTAAAGGCACGCTATCCGGAATAAGTTCAAACATGTCTACAATTGTTCTCTAAACTTGCATACATGTCTGCAAGTATTCTTGAAACATACTGTGTGTCATTTTTTTCACTTTTCATCATGTTTTTTGATTTTTTTTACATGAATACGAAGGTAAATATTAATTGAAGTTTTAAAATTTGAAAGTTCTTTTTCGTTTTTTATATTTTTTGATGATTTTCGAAATATAATGATCTGATTTACGTACTTTTTTCCACTAAGGTTTTTGTGAATTTTGAAACCTATTAAGGACCTGTGTCGAAAGCACCCTAATAAAAATTGCTGTTGTACTAACCATTTTGTGGATGATCGTCAAGCTACCATTGCACTATAAATTCAGGACATTTTTACCTAGTATTTTGACAATTAGATATGAGCAACTCCAATCCATTTATGGTGTATTGTCATCCAAAATCTACGTGGCAAAGGTAATACACATTGTTAAATGGATATGAAAGCACATAACATTTACAAGTTATAGTTTTCATCCAATACAAAAGCGTGGATAAAAAAAAATTCTTAGGTGTAATTTTCTCATAATTAGTAAAAATAATATTTTAGTTAAAAGCTACCGGTGAATAGAGAAAAAGTGATCTATCATGTGAAGTTGAATGTCTAATAGCTTCTTCAACCCAGTATTGATTTTAATGCAATGTCAAGCGACATAGCAATTAGAAAATACCATTTATTATATTTTATTCAATCAGAGCATCTTCAACCCATGAATTTTTTTGATGTAATATCATTACACGTCATCAATATATAATTTAGTTCAAATTTTATCTCAAATGTCATTGTTAATAACAATGTTGTGATGGCTTGACAAAATTTTTTTAGACATTATTAAGTCCAAAGTCTAGTTTTAGACATTGCACTTCACAATGTGAAGTAGTGTGTATACATAATGGAGTAAATTTTATTTTTTATTTTGATCTATTTAAATTTTGATTGGGATACATAGTCAATCTTTTCTATAAATACATTTGCATTGAAGTCGTGTGGTGTTTAATTTTTAAAAATTACATTGAGTTAACATAATTGTGATCTATCTCTTGACAAGTAGGATTTAATTAACATTACATTATATTTACGTTGATAATGTGCTCTAATGTAATTAATAATTCTAAGATGGCATTGTAAAGTGTAATGTCTAGTTTTAGACATTGTACATCACAATGTGAAGTATTAGACCTAAGTTATTATCTATAAACGAGTGTGAACCCGTGCTACGTACACGGAGTATTTTTAAAAAATTGTTACAAAGAATAATGCGGTATCTTTGTACTCCGGTAATAATCTACATACATAAAAAATGTAAATGAATTTGTACGCAAAACCATAAAAAAGTTTTTGCGTGTCCAATTACAGCAAACATTATAGCTGTTTGATGAAAAGAAGACAATGGCTGTAAGCAACTTGATTAAAAAAACATTAGAAAAATAGTTCACATAGTATGACAGTCATCTACTCGTATAATTTTTCACTACACAACTTTAATCTTACTTTTAACACAGACCGAACGTAGAAAGCCATGGTATATACTTATATAGTTGTTATTACTGAATGCCTCTTAATGAAAATGTTAATGTGTCGGTGTAGTACATTTGAATACGAAACCATCAATTTTCATGCAAATGAAAGCAAATGTCAGGGCATTCATGAATGTAGACTTTAAATTATAAAGGCATATATTTAGTTCATATTATAGGAATTAAATGGTGGAAGTAGAAAGCCAAAATCTGTTCAAATACATGCATATCAATAATACAGTGAACAGTGTAGTCAAGTTAAAGGGAAATGATATGTTAAGAACATGGTTTTACAGATCCAAAGCATTTGACAGTTTTTATGCATATGCATTCGAAAGGAAAAAGATGTTCATAAAACATCGATTATGGTTGACTAAGCATCATCTTGTTGACATTTGCATTCAGCCTTTTGTTGTCACTAAGCAAATCCAAAAATACAAAGATCACTGGATTATCATGCAACCAATTCAAACAGTTTTAATAGCAACGCTAATAATGGTACGCAAAACATACTAACATGGCATATACATTATGTTCACACATACCATGTCAACTTGTGCTTCACCATGAAAGTCATCTTCATAGTGCCCGACCGACAGAAATAGGGAAATAACTAATGTGCGTGCAGAAGTAAATTTTCTTTCCCCTTATCGTGCAAATTGTTGCTGTTGCTTTTGACTTATAAATCTATACATATATTGATCTCTTTCTCCCTTTGTCTGCAAGCACATAAATCCCTCAATCTCCTCTCTACTGGCATTAGTATATAGTATATATGCACAAATAATTAAATATATGATGATTAAAATTTGAGCGAGACATTAAATTGTTTGAAGTACTGATCTCACCTATTAACTTCTTTGACAAATTGTTTTACAGTGAGGTAAATAAATGTTGGGTACACTACAAATAAGTCATCCATTTACAATCATTTTCATTCTTTAGGACAGCAAACTTACCATCATAACTTGCAATACGCTGTTTATTACTTGAGTACATCCAAGACAATAAGACAGTTTGGGCTTCTACAGACAACCCATTATTTTAAAGGGTAGGTATACGTACTTCCAAACTTGAAGCCATAGAATATTATCAACAAATTGTGTGTCTAAGATAGAAATCGAGTACCTGTGACTGAAACACTACAACAAAATATGATATTAATAACGCTATTTAATAACGCGTTATTCTGAAGCGTTATTATTGACCCTTAATTATCTAGTTAACCATTGATTTTTGTTCTCCCCACAGGTGTAACGCTGCCCCAAAACATCTCCCTCCAACTTCCCAAATTATTTTCCCTCTCCCTCCAAAACCATCCTGCCTCCCTCCAAAACGCGCACATCTCCCTCCTCCAAATTACGTTAGCGATTCGAAGACTACAAAATGCGCGCAGCTCCCTCCTCCAAATTACATTAGCGATTCGAAGAAAGCAGAAACCCTATCAAGTTTTGTCGAAGAAAGCAAACTCCTTCGATTTCGAAGCTAGGGCTTTGCGTGTAGCTCCGATCTGTTTGTAGAAGTTTCAACAGGATCGAAGTTGAAGTTCCCGCTTCGATCGAGTTTGTAACCGAACCAGGAGACTACTGACGTTCAAGAACTGTCAGTTTCTAGAAGGTTTAGTTTTTTTCCTACTTAATAAATATTTGCGGAAAAATATTATGTACTGTTTGACCAAGAATTATGCGATTAGTTTGAATTTAAAATGCTAAACCCACTATGTCTTTGGTATTTAATAATTTTTTGGTAAAACTGTTGATTTGTGGGTTCTCTTTTGTATTCCATTTAGTAGATGATATACTTAGATAACTCAAGCTTGTGCAAAAATTGAGGCATGGTTATGTATGACTAGTACTGGGCTAAATATTTACTTCATAATCGAATGATGCACAGTCACAGAAATATCAAGTTAGAAATCAATATTGTGCATATGCTGGCAAACTCAGTAAAGTTCACTTAAAAATACAGATAGATGTGCATCAGATGAATATATTTTGATTCAGTTGTATGTTTGGAAAATAAGAACTTGCATGGTTAATCAAAGTTGTTTAGGAAAAACACATAGAGGATGATGTTGAATAGCTATCAACTGAATTATATTAACTGTACTGTTTATAACTAATCTTGGAGTATCAACTTTTGACATGTTGGAGGTATATCTGTATCATTTAACTAATCTCAACATGGCAGTCTTTTTTCCTTAATTATTATTGTTATTCATGTGCTAAGAATACAGAATAATCAGTTTCATGCTTCAGTTAAATGTTAAAGTGTGTAAAATGCATAAGCAACCGCTCTATCTATTATCTTTCGAGTTTCATATTAGATTCTTCATCCTCTTGTACAAACTATCTTCTGTGCCCAGTGAGGCATACTGATGTGCAGTTTAATTTGCTGCACTTTCAATCTTAATGAAAATTTAACATAAACATATAACTGAACTTAGAATTTACTAAGTTATCCAAACTATATGAACTGCATTCATATCTTGAGTTTGATCATCATTCTGTAATACACATAGGGTAAAAAGCTTGCAAAAGATGCATTCAACTATAGTTCCTATAATATAAAGGCTGAAATCGTTATAGTAAAAACTCTGTTAGTTCCATGATTAATTTACCATTCTGCATTCAATTATACATGCTTTTGGATATAAGATTTCATCACGTTGATAATAGTTTCAAGTGACTTAAATTTGGAAACAGTTGACTTCAACTATTTATTTTTACTATATGCACACATGCTTCTTAAATAGCACCCGCTTTAGTATATGTATTCTACGTCGCCTGTTGGTTTGAACCTGTTGTTGTATGTACTTGCAAAAAAATCATGTCCACTTTTTTCCCCTCTCTCTTTTGATTTTTCACAAGCTGGGTATTTTTCTAGATTCTAACAGTTACTTGTTTTGTATTTATAGATCCTATATATGGAGACGTTTACAGGTACTTTTTTGTAAGCCATATTCATCCAAATGATAATAAATCACATTATAGGATTCACATGTCATGTGCCATTAATTATTGTTCCTAAACAATAATATGTTAAATTTTTGAATCACCTTGCAAAATTTATGACTTTCAAGTCATTATGTATAGTTACTGAATTTAGTTTGGCAATAGTAATGTAAACGTTTTACTTGTATTTCCTACGAGAAACGTATGATTTTTTTATTTTAACATACTAATACATCTGTTTCTTCACATTACAGTTATCAGCAGCTTAAATTTTACAGTATTTATTTTGATCTTAATTAAAAATAAAAATAAATTCTTGAATTATTATCCTAGATACACATTTAAATCTGTAATTTTTGATAACGCCAATTGATAACGCAAATGAATACCAAAGTTTTATGTGTATTCAACAGTCTGGTTGCATCTTTATTTAATAAGGTAAAAACTTTGAAGAATTAATCATGCTCTTCTACTCTTCCAGTACATCACTCGTACTTATATGGTAAATTGACATTTTATATGGAATCGCTATGTTATTTTTAATTTTTTCCCAGATATAAGTGTTTCTGCAAATTCACAACAATTACTTTATGTGGACAATAAAACTTACTGCTATGAACTGTGAGTACCGTGCATATACCATGTTTGATTAAAATTGTCTAACTAGAACTGTAGACAATCTTTTTCCCAGACAAGTTTCATAACAATTAACTAAGTTTATAAAAATTAGATAAGTTTCCATTTATCATGCTAAAAGTCATCTTCAGGTGAACAATATAAAACTGTTTGTTTGTTTATTTATTTTTAACTATATGTTTTTCTCCTGTTAAAATGTCATCATATTTACAGAAGCATGAGACATATATAGGCGGTAAAGGTATTAAATTTTCTGTTTTACTAGTACATATTTCTAAATGTTGATAACCTTTTATTTTTTCATTTGTTACCAAATATATTGCAATATCAGGTTTTCTCTTATTGCTAGGCATATAATATATGGTGCAATCTTAGTGATAAATGCTTGGTTTCTGTTGCAGGATTTAAAATCTTTCAAAATCTATGCCATTTCTCACTTTTTTTGTCTAATAATTCTAGGATATCATTTTTTATAAAAGCGCAAATTAATTAAATCATTTTCTGCTTCTCATTATTGTTTTGCAGGTAAATTTTTGTGATGGTAACTCATAAGTAATTCCAACTCCAGAAAAAGCATGCTTTCGAATTTGGGTTCTGATCAAAGTTGGAATCGTTCATACTGTCGATTGAGTGTTCGATTTGTTGCAGTGTTCGATTGAGTGGGTGTCGGATTGTCAGTAGGCGATTGAGTTACAAGTCGCTTTAGGGAATTTTCTGTTCGTGGTTCGTGGTTCGATTGGGGAGTTTGCGGTAAGGTAGTGTTGTTTGATTGTTGGATAGTGTTGTAGGTTGATGGTCTTGGTTGTGATGTGGACAGTTGCTCTGTCAGTGGCAAGTGGAAGTTTAGCAGAAATGCAGTGTAGTTATGGGGTTACTCTAATGGGTTGAAGGAAGTGGGATTGAGGTTGCGTTACTGTGTTTCGAAGTTAGTTTTATGCAGGTTGAAGTATTGGTGTTGGAGATGACTGCAGTGATTCGATATAAGGGGTTGTCGCGAGTTGTTCAGGGGCGATTGGTTTCTTGGATTCGCTGTTTTGATGTGTTGGATGACCAGCGAAGTGGTCGAATGTGTGCTGCTGTCGCAAGGTAGAGGATCTACTATGGCAAGGAATTTCTGTTATGTTGATGAAGTAGAGTTGCTGTTATACAGCAAGCTTGCAGAGTTGTATTTGTGCTGTTTAATGTGTGTTGATGGCACAATATCGTTAATGAAGAAGGAAGGTGCGTGAAAGTTGCTAGGTTGTAGGCAGTGATGTTTCAGGTGCTAAGGCTTGGATGGTATGGGGTTTTGTGATTTGAAGTAGCAGTTATGATCAGAGAATGGTGACTGAAGAGGAGGTGTTGTCGTTTGTTGATATGGACGATGGTAAGTGATGAGTTGTTTGTTGAGGCAGTAAGAGGCAAGTGACGACAATTGTTGATTTAATGTAGAGGAGGGATGTATGGTGGTAAAGTGAGTGTTGACAGTTGTACTGCTGTGAAGTGGACGGTTTGACAGAAGTTTCACTTGTAGAAGTGCACAAATTCATATGTAACAGTTTCAGGTGCAATGTAACAGTGCACTTGTGAAGGGGGTGTGAAGTTTCGATCACAGTGGAGGAGTTTGTGGATTGCCGAAGCAGAGTGCAGAAACTGTTTAGCAGTGAAGCAGGTTGTGGTCAGGTGATGGTCAAGTGTGATGTTGTTTGTGGCTGTTGGTTGTAAGTAGTGAGGCAATAGTGGTTGAATGCAGATGGTTTTGAGAATTGGATGACAGGGTCACAGGGGTAGTTGCTGGTTGATGTGTAAGGTCTATGGTTTGTTGTTGTATGTTAGGTAGGAGACAGAGTGGTGGAGTAGTTGTATTGGCTGACAGTAAAGGAAGGAGATAGACAATCATAGTTCAGTGGTATAGGCAGTTTGATGTTGAGGCTTTGGTTGTTGATAAAATGGACTGTATTGATGGAAACTATTGCTTGTAAGTGATTAGAGGATATGGTTTATGGGTGGTTTCGTGATATGGCAGAGGTGATGCGACTGGGTGTAGTGATGTGATGTTGCTAGCAAGTGGTTGAGACGTGTAAAGGCCCATTGTTAATAACTTTTAATACTTCTGAAGTTGTAGAAAAGTGTACAATGAAATGTCCAGGTTTTTAAATTATGAGATATTATATGTATAAATATTTTGTATGTTTAGTATAACATGTTACATCTCTTAGCTGTATTATAAAATATTATATGTATAATGCTTAATGGTGTTATAAAGATTTCCAATTCCATTGAGATTTAGCTGTATTATAGCGGCTACAATGAGCTATTGAATAAATATTTTATAGCGGCAAAATGGTGTTATAAAGATTTTCAGTTCCGTTGAGATTTAGCTGTATTATAGCTGCTATAATAAGCTATTGAATTAACGTACCATAGCGGCGAAATTGCATTATAAAACTAAGCTCAACCATAGCGGCATATTTTGTGTTATAAATATTCAACAGTTTTTTATAGCATGTCGATATATAGTGCTTATCAAACCGTTATGGTTGTGATTAATAGCGGCTATATGTCGTTATAAAAGACACTTTTTGTTGTAGTGAAAACTTCTTCCAAAATGAAGTTCCTACTGAGAAACTGAATAACATATGCACAAAATTGGATGAGGGATGCAAGTTACCATGGTGCCTAGTGTCATTCATTCATACATAAAATCCACAAAAATAAAACATTATCAGAAGTTTAAGTATCTAAGTAGTGTCACCTATTCAATAAGAAATCTCAAATAAAACTTGCAATTTATTTGAAAATATCAAATATTGGATATACAGATTTGTTGACCTCGAAAATATAATCATTGATCCTCCAAAGAGAGAGCCATCACACAAAATTTTACCCAGTCAAAGAACTAACATTGAGACATTGGGAACATGGTTATATATGCCACTATATTTTTAATGTATCAGAAAAACCTATTGCTAACTGTAAAATACAACACACAATGATTGAATATTCCTGCTTGCTCATGATTTCTTTACTCCTACCTATTATGTAAGTTTCCACAAAAAAATCTAAAAAACCTTCTTAAATAGTAACTTAGCAAGCCAAACTGAGAGACAAATAAAGTGCATTATTATAAACTTGACTGCCATCTCTGATTCTTTTTTTCTCAATTTCTCCCTGGAAGGAACAACTATTTGTATTAAATGATAAAAAAATATAACGAAGAAACCATTTTTATGACTAATAGCCAAAGAATCTAATGAGGTGCCCATAGTTAATTAGTTATGTAAGAAACCAAAGCAGCACAAAAGTCCAAGGTATATCAAAAATTTAATTCGGCAAGTAATGAAATCTTACAGTATGCAAAAAGGCGGAAATAACCCATAGAAACTAAAGCCAGATATACAATTAGAGAAAAGGAATATCAAAGTTTGTGAATTCAAAATGTTACCTTGATCAATGTCATGCAATTGCATTTCACAATAATTCAAAACAAATCCAATTTGATTGGTCTCGATTCTCACAACAATGGATATGGAAAAGCTTAACTATGAAATATTTTCCATCTCTGAAAACACATTTCTATCTGATTCCTTTTCCTCTATTTTTAAAATAGCATGTAGGCTCACCTCAATTCAATTAGCGTGACAACAAAATTAGCAAGCACTAAATTTGAAGCATTGCAACGACTGTCCAACAATGCAACAACAATCCCAAAGAGAAAGATTGTGACCCTTAGCCAAAATAAATAGGAAAATTTTGAGCTTCAATTAGAAGCAGTTTGTAACAAAATCTTTATATGTTAAGCATCAGTTTAGAACATGCACAATAGATCAAACTTGATAAACTTTAGTTTTAGCACGTATCCCAATTTTTCAAAAAACTATTTTTCATGTTCTTGTTATTTGCTTATATTTCCCATATCCATGTTCTTTAATTGTAATTTTTTGCACTGTAAGTATATGTGCATAACTATTTTTATTTGAAAATGAGTATTCGTTCACCATTCAACACCATAGCTAATATTTTTGAAACCATTTTTTCCGATTTAAAATGAGAAGCAAGTCAAAACATTCGCATTTGACATATACTAGTGTAAGTACATTCTAGAGTATATCCATTTCAGTTTTATACTTCTAATCATGTTTTATGTGCCCCACTATACATATGACATATATCAATAGAACTTGTTGAAATTATTTGCTTGTGAATTGGTTATATATACAAACTGAATATTGACAGAATTTGTTTATAGTTAAAGGTATTCAATGCAAGTTATATATTTCATCAACAGTGAGTGACTGTGGATATGGATTATATTCATGATCTCCCAAATGGAAAAAACCCATGTTCAAAGATTTGATCTAGGAAATTATATACAAAAAATATATTAGGCATAGTAAGGTGGATTAATTTAAAGCTAAAAATTGACACATTGAAATTCCCACTTCCTTGATCTGCTACTCGGAGCGATAGATCGGTTCTTTCCGACTTATAAACCCACAACTTATTTGAATATCTAGTAAACGATTATTACTGGAGTTTTAACATACTGATAAAAGACAGAATATGAGACGCAAATATCTTTGTATTTATATCATATGTAATACATTCAAGTTAAGAACTCTGTTAATTCTTCTCTTTGTACTGTAAGTAAATATAGGAAAATATAAACCAAAAGACCTCAATAGATTCGAAGGTAAGTATACATGTATTAATAATGAGAATCTGTTCACATCGCAAATTATTTACATCACTTTGTATCAACCATGCCTTCCAGGTAATGTATATGAACCAGAAGATCTCAAAACTACGTAGAGATTTGCAGAGATGGAGCATGCCTCTACCATTGTAGGTATTGTTGCTGCTGTTTCTAGTAGCACTGCACGACAACAAAGCTTAACTATATATGAAATATTTTCCATCCTCAAAAACAAATTTCTATTTGATTCCTATTTTCCTCCACAAATCCTAGTAAAATGTTATTCCGATAGTACCCCTAAAACCCCAAGCTCAAAGCATTTCAACAGTGGAGGCACAAACAAAATTCGAATCCTGTCAAATGACGCCGCCAAAGGCGTGCACCCTGCCGCAACTGCTATCACCACACTTGAATCCAACCTCCGATCTATTCCTTCAAAAAAATGTCATTTGATTGCTATTAAATCATCCGCTAAAATGATCCGACGTCGGTGTTGTTAGTATGGATGGATACGATGAAATTAACTTTTAAAGAACGATAAAGAAGCGAGGCGAGGTTGAATGAACAATGCGGCAGATGATAGTTAAGGTTGAATGGAGAACATGAAGGAGATTGAGAAGTAGGGTTGCTGATGAAAATTTATCATGGTTACGGTTAGACAATTGGGGGAACAATGGTGCCGACGGTTGGACAATAGCACACGGAATGGAGAGGTGAGGTATGAACAGAAGAAGGAGAAGAAAAGACTGGACTATTCATTTTAGAAGACTTTGAGGACGTGTGCGGACGTGTGCGCTCTTGAATGCAACTCAGTAATAATAATACAATAGTATAGATATTAGTATAGATATAAATTTAGTGACGGTTCAGTTGCCAAAATTCAAGGAGGCTTGTGTACTCTTAAAATTGAACTCACTAATAATATAATAGCATAGATTATATAAGTTACTTTAATTGTCTATGAATATATGAAAAAAATGGTCACTTTTGACATTTGCATCAAAGAAAAATTATAAATGTCATTGTCATGTATGCAAATATTGAATTAACATTGTCTACAAACATATTGACATATAAGATTTACAAGACATTACTTGTGAAATGGGTTGGAGATGCTCTAAAGCTAGACATTGGAAAACACAATATCAAGTAATTTTTCAATTACATCAACAATAAGCATTGAAGACAACATTTTAGTAGAAAATATTAAGTGATGATATGGCACAATGAATTTGCACTAGGGTTGAAGGTGCTCGTATGCTATTAATAATCTCTCAATTTGTAAAATTTGAAATTCGCAAAGTTAATCATAATTTACTCCACACCAATTAATATTAAATATTACTTATCATCTGCTATATAAGTTCAACTTTTGATTATTTGCTACATTTAAGAGGGGTTATATTACACATTCTTCCTCTATTACCTACCAATACATGTATTATTGCATTTTTCCATACATTGATTATATTGCACACGTTATATTATTTTATATTAAACCTTAACAAGTTAAGCGAGATTTATTGTTACATTTGCAACGATCGCATATTTAGGTACATTAGCAACATTTGTTAAATATTTGTAATAGGATATGTTTATCACAATGTTAATGTTGTTGGATAAGGAATATATGAATTCTATTTTAATAATTTACTTACACTAAGGTTAAAATGTTACAAAGAGGCTTGGTAATGGAGCCTGTTGTGTTTTCTAGTAAAGGCTTGCTAAAAGACATTGAACAATTATTGTTGAAATGCAATTTAAGCACCGACATTTGGAAGTATGGTAGAACAAGGGTCTGTTATGCGGAATGGGGACCAAACATTGCACAAACGGGGAATAGTTTGATGAAAGAGAAATGTGTTTTTGTATTGTAATAATTAGTGCTAACTATACTTAATTGTTGCTGATGATAATTAGTTGTAATAAATCAACATCATACATGGTTAGACAATACAATAACAAAATCATAATAGTTTATAAAAAATAAATGGGATCGATACAACAATTTAGAAATAAAAATACAAATACATAAATGCAATAATATAAATTAGAAAATACATTTAGTGAAATTCTACAATAATTATTTCATCCTTTATGCTATCTTGAACCCAATGTGATAATATTTTCGACAACTTTTTTAATAGGTTCATTTTCTTTTTATCCCCTTTTTGAATATTCGTTAATAACGTGAAAAATTGGCAATACCAATTCTGTGCCAATAAAAAAAATATAGTGTCAGTGCAGTATCTATATGCGGTAAGTGAATAGTTACCTAAGTTAAATTATCGACGTCGTATATAAAGAGTCGGCGTGGCTTTGGTATGTCGTCGCCCCTATCGCGAAATAAGCAACCCCCACCTCTCCCCTACCCCTACACCTCACCCCCAAAGCCTAACCCAATTCTGCCCCCTCGTTCTTTCCCTTTCTTCTCAAAATCGCTATTTTGTTTTTTTTTTTAAAACCGCCTCGAAGTTTTTCGCATCCTCTCCATCACCCCTAAAACCTCCTCCCATACCATCACCGCATCCTTCCTCAAAGCCATCACAACCTCCAACATTGCTAACTTCGGCCTCCTCAAAATCAACATCGGTCTCCACCATGTACCGATAACAACTCCTCCACTTTTAGTATAATATCCCTAATTTTAGTTTATTATGTTGTTATATCTAATTTGTTAACATAATTTAATTAGTTAACATAATTAATTTAGGTTAATATAGTTTAATTAAGTTAACATGTATAATATCAAACATCATGAACCATCTTGTTTAATTAATGTGACAATCCACATGATAGCTTTAGAGAGATATGTACTGCTTCAAGGCGGGGATAGTGGAAAGACATGTTTCCTTATGCATGCTCAGCACTGAGAAGGACATTAGCTATTGAAAGTTTCAATCTTGGTCAGTGCTATATAATTTAATATACTTTACTATCCCCCTATGAGTTATATCAATTGTGTTCTGATATGCATTTATTTATTTGCAGGATACTAAACCAATGATCCGTACTTTAATGGACTTGCGTTTTTCGATTTAGCGAAAATTCAAACCCATTTAGATGCGGGTTGTCACAATTAGGTTAACATTCATATAATTTATTTAGGTTAATTAGATTTGAATTGTTAAAATTTGAATGTTATAAATTATGAAAAATCATGAATTTTTACAAATATGTTAATAATGTATGGTGTTATTTGTTAAACCCATAGATGTTTAATTTGACTCTGTCTAACAAGTGTCGTATATGATCATTATATAGATATCCCTTCTAACTAAAACGGAAATCAATATTCATCTGATATGTTATTGTCGGATGTGCCCCACTTTGGACAAGTTATAAATGCAATGATATTTGTTTCATAAATCAATATTTCAAATCAAATGAACAAAAAAAATTGACTTCCTTCTTATTCCACATGTACACTCTTTTGTATCTGATACAAAAAATAAGGGGAAGTGTTGTTGAAATTTTTTCAATCGTTCGATTTGAAATGATTTATAAAATGCAAATGTCATTGCATTTGAAATGAAAATAGGATGACAAGCCATTTAGAAAAGGGTACAAATCCATAAGCATATCTTTGAAATTATTTGCTAGTTCCATTGTTTTTGAAATTTTTCAATAAATTCATTATTACAGGTATGGTATGTTTAATATAAAAAAAGTATGGTAACATATGAATTTAAACCATAATTGAATATTAAAGTTGGATATTTTATAGTACGAAAATTTTGATTCTTTACAACTTGAATTCTTAACTTTTTTTTGCATGTTTATAATTTTTTTATAATTTAGTTGTATCGTAGTTAACATAATTTGTTTTTTTGGAGTTTTATTTATCTAAAAGTTTCAAAACATTAAAACTATTCGATTAATAATAATGTATGATGTTACTTACTAAAATCTAATAAAATATGACATTATTTGTCTATGGTATTATTAATGAAATCCCATAGAATGATATCGACAATAAATATATTAATGAGTGGTATATTGAATAAAATTGATAAAAGTAAAAATGAATGATATTATAGATATAAATTAATAATGAATGGTATCATAAATGAAAATAACTATATTTTTAACCCAAAAAGTGGATCAGCACCCAAAAATCATATGAAAGCACCAGTTCAAGTAAAATAAATAGAAAAGAAGTAAAACGAGACATAATTTTTATTGTAATTCGTCATAATCTCCGACCCATGTCTACTTTAATCAAGTTTTATAATTGGTTATTAGTTGTTATATCTTTGGATTATAACTAGTATTTCTCTCGATCTAAGTTACAATGAATTTAAATAAGCTTGCAAGAGATAAGAAGCGAAGAAGATGTTGGTCAAGCTCCAAGTCCAAGAGTATTAATGGAGTTTTAACAAAGAGAGTATCTTTTTCTTGTAGCGGGTAAGTTAGTATATATAGAGGGATCAGATAGCATAGAGTCAGAGGCCTAAAAACAATGAAGTCCAGTAAATAGTGTGAACTCACACCAGAAGGCCCATGCCGATCTGAGTCATATCCTAAACTTAGTGCCAAATTAAGGTGCTTAACTCGGGACCTAGTTTAGATGCTTAGCCCAATCATGGGAAATTTTACCAAGTCCTTTTTTTGCCTTTTCTAAGTGCTATTATCAATTTGAAGTCATTCTGATTTCGTTTTAATCTTCTATGTTTAGTTGAAGATGCTTTAGTGTTAACTCGGTACCACTCAAATCCCTAACTCAGTACCAACTTAAATCCTTAACTCATCGAAATCCTTAACTCGTTCATCAAAACCCTTAACTCGTTGAAATCCCTAACTCGTCGAAGTCCTTAACTAAGGGGTTTGAGTTAAGGCCTTAAGTAAGGGGTAAGTAAAGGACTTAGCCAATTTTTCAACCAAACTTTCTTAGCTCAATTATCTAGTCCTTCTCAAGGTGTTTCCAAGTCCGTGAATCATTATGCCTTTGTTTTGACCTTCTAAGTCCAGTTGGAATCTGCTTTGCTAAAAAGTGGGTTAACACTTGCCCTCTAAAGTAAGCCTTTTGAATGTAAGGTATGCTTTCTTTAGAAAAAGTTCTAGTAATTAGTCTAAGATAGTTTAGCTTTTCGCCTACTTTAATCTTGGTGAATCGTGAAATTCTGTTGGATTTTTTTGTTAATCATGAGTCATTCCAAACCTATTACAACCTAAGATTCTAGACTCTTCCTGAGCATAGTTTATGCATCACAATCATTTTAATTTCATTTGGAGTTATTATATCACATATCTCTTATTACATCTCGTTTCTAAAATCATCCCATGTTCGTCCAGAATTTATCAGTTTTATTCTAATTACCAGATGTTCAAATCCTATTAAGTCCATTTTCATTATACGGTTTGATTCCTTTGGATCATCTTTCATTTAATTTAACATACGATCTCTCCGGATCGTTTATCATTTTAGTTAAGAGAAAGATCTCTCCATATCATTTAATCTTAATTTAATGGGGGACGATCTCTTCAGATCATTTAGTGTGCCAACCTAGGATTTCAATCTCTCTAAATACTTGCTAAGTCCTTTCGCTCTTTGGCAAAGGGACTCAACGACCAAGCAAGACCATCCGCTCACTCTCCTGTGAGGGGACTTACTTCTTACACTCTTGCCCGCCTCTCCAAAGAGTAGCACTATAGCGACCAAAGAAGCCCATCCTTTTCACTCTCCTGCGACGTGGCTCACTCCTTGCAAATTGGCCCCATCACTCCGGATGGTAGCTCTAAGGCGATACAAATTCGTAGAATCCCTTCTGCTTGCTCTTTGACAAGGGGACTTGCACCATGCACTCTGACCCCCTCTCTCTGGACGGAAGCTTTAAGGCGATCCAAATTCATACAAGCCCATCCTTTTTCACTTTGGAAAGGGAGCTTACACCTTGCACTTCGATCACGTCTCTTCTTATGAGACATAAAGTGATAAATATCAGCTATCACGTGGCGGTGGATTTTTAAAAATTCAAACTAAAATTAAAATAAATAAGTAGAAATCCAAATTATCCATCCCAAACATCCGACTAAGAGCATGACTACAGACCAATCTAGGTTTTGTGCACATCCGATTGGTCGAGGGTTATTATTATCCTGAGAAATCACTCCAATAATCTGAATTAAAGCGTGACTAGGGACCAATCTAGGTTTTGTGCATGTCTAAGTGGTCTGGGGTTACTATTGTCCTAAATAGTCATCTTAAGCATCCACCTTTGAGCATGCCTTGGGTCCATTTGGGATCCCATACATGTATAAGTGGCCCCAGATTATATTGCATCATTTATTCAAAGTCAGGGTAAAGGAATCGACCTGACCCCAATCAATCTCGATCATGTGGTTGTCATCCAATGGAAGTCTCTAACTCATAACTTCATTCCGCCCCTTGTTCCAATGGTGGGCTTCTTGTTCTAGCTCCCATTGTCATGGATATGTATTCTAATTTGCCACTCTAGCTCCAAGATCGCTTGTTCCAAGTATCAAATATCATCTTAGATCCGAATTGATCGTGCCCCCGAGTTATGGAGACATTGTTTCAATTTTCTTTGCTCTACCTCCAAAAGCTTCGACATTAGCTCTTTGTCCTTAGTTCTAAATATCAGCGACTCAAGTTATTCCTTATTGTCACAACCTATGGAAGAACCCTTCTAGCATCTCCCACTGCTTTGTCATAAACTCTTCTAGCATCTCCTGTTTCCTAGCCATTATCTCTTCTTGCATTTCTTTCATTATCCTCTCAATCTCTTCTCTGGTCACGTAGTTTGACTGATGAGAATATGAGGATACCTCTTGGCTTTCCTTAGGCTTTGGTTGACGTGCTCTATTTTAGATCAAGCATTAGGCATCCTTATCTTCTTCAAATCCCATATTCAAGCTTCAAGTCTTCAAATCTCACTCTTGGTTCTCAGTGAAAGCACCAAAATATTAATCCAAAAAATGGATCAACACCCATAAATCAGATAAAAGCACCAGTTCAAGTAAAATAAACAAAAAAATAAGTGAAAGGAGACATAATTTTTAAAGTGGTTCGGCATAATCTTCGACCATGTCCATTTTAATCAAGTTTTATTATTGCTTGCTAGTTGTTATCTCTTTGGATTACAACAAGTTTCTCCTTAGATCTAAGTTACAATAAATTTGAATAAGTTTGGAAGAGATAAGAAGTGAAGAAGGTGTTGGTGTAGCTCCAAGTCCAAGAGTGTTAACGAAGATTCAACAAAGAGAAGAACATTTTTTGGTAGCAGGTAGGTTGTTATTTATAGAGGAACCAACCACCATAAAGCCAGAGGCCTAAAAGTAGTAAAGTCTAGGAGATAACACAAAGTCAAACGTGAAGAACCATGCTGACCCGAGTCAAATTTTAAAATTGGTGCCATGTTAAGGTCCTTAACTCAAGGCCGAGTTTAAGTTCTTGGCACAATCATGGTGAAAATTTTCCAAGTCCTTTTGCCTTATCTAAGTTTTCTTCCCAAATTTCAAGTTATTTCGATTCCATTCCTATCTTCTACGTCCAGTTGAAGATACTTTAGTGCTAACTCAGTACCAACTCAAATCCTTAACTTGGTACTAACTCACATCCTTAACTTGTCGAAATCCTTAACTCATCGAAATCCTTAACTCGTTGAAGTCCTTAACTTGGGGGGTTGACCTAAGGCCTTAACTCGAGGATGAGTTAAGGAATTAGCCAAACTTTTTAACCAAACTTCATGAGCTCAATTCTTTAGTCTTTGTTAGGGCATTTCAAGTCTTTGAATCATTATGCCTTTGCTTTGACCTTCTGGGTCCAGTTGAAATCTTTTTTTCTAAAAAGTGGGTTGAGCATATATATAGTGCTTTATTGATGATAATAATAATCAAAATAACAATAGTATATGATACTATTTTATTATTAAACAACAGATTAATTAGATGATAGTAATATACTATATTATTAATAATGTTATAGGAATAGAAATAAATTATATGATAGTAATATACAATATTATTAATAAACAAACTAGATTTCCTTAGAGTTTTAGAATTCTTCTTGAAAATTTGAAATAGTAATTTAGAGGAGCGGGTTCAAGCAAATTTGGGGATTTATTCAGCATTGGGAGAGTAGGAATGAGTCTAAATTTTATATGATCTCTTTTACTGTGTTTATGCTTATTTAATTCTTTATTACGTTAAGGCTTACCCATGAGTACTTTGCTTCTATTTGAATGAAGGGTATTGGTTGTTGATCGAAGTATATTGAATAGACCGTGTAACGTTGAATTGAAATAATATGCGTAAGTTATTAATTGAATTAACAAATCAAATTTGATGAAATTAACAAAAGATTGCTTAAGAATGATTCCTTAAGAATGATTGTTGTTAGTTTATGATTATGTTGTATTATTGGTTGAACACTTCATGCTCGTATGTTTTCTACGGTATTGGAATCCAGGGATAACTCATCGAATTTCCTTTGTCGCCATTCATCTCTTGGTGGATCAACATTGATACGAACTCGAGTAAAGGTATAAGTTGGTGCAAGGTCACTATACTACGAAGCATGACATCGAGATGAGTGGGTTGACACTTTGCAGGCGATCAATCAATTAAACATAAACATGGAGTCGACTGGTGGAATGGACCAAGCAAGGTTTTCCATTTAAAAAGGAAATAGTGTGACGACCCGAAATTTTTGAGCTTTAAAATTGGAATATTTAATTGATTATAAATATTCAATAGAGTAATTTTAACTTAAATTGCGAATATCACGATTTATTTGATAATTAAATTATTGAATTAAATAGTTTGAAGTTGAGTAAAATGTGAATCTGGAATTTTAAGCTTGTTAAAATAATTTAAAGACTTATAAAATTTATATCGATAATATGGAAAATAGTAAAGGTGTTAAAATTGAGTTTGGAAGTGTTTTGTTCAGTTTTGAAATTTATATTGTTTAAATTGAATTTTAAAATAGCATTCCGAGGCACAGTCTCGGAATTTGATGAAACCCGTTCCATTGGATCCGTAATATTGTATTATTAGCGAATTTCAAATTTCGTTTTGATCGAAATTAGTGTGTGAGTATACGAGATATAAACGCATTGAAAATTTAATTGATGATTAATCGAAATAAAATATACTTATGAAGGAAAAATCAAATTTAAAGTCGATTCTTCTTGTATACGCCTTCTTACTTTATTTCTAATCACGTTGCCTTCTTTCTTTTCAGCCGAAACTTTTGAAAAGGGATATCTTGCTCTTTGATATTAATGGCGTCCCTCTTCACTTCCTTTTAATCTCAGAAAAAAATAAATAAATTAGATAATGGCCGAAAGAAAAATTGCTTCCTTCTTTTAGCATCTCGTTCGAAAGGGCAGCTCTCCTTTTTAATCCCTTTCTTCCCAATTAGGTTTCGAAGCCGATGCTCAGAGGAAAAAAAAAAATGTCGCGTGCGTCTTTCTGCAAACCGAAACCTTTCGAATCTATTCCCTTCCCATTCCTTACCATCCTATTTCTCGGGCTCGAATACGATAGTTTGATTCGAGAAGCCGTATCATGGTTGTTCGTTTTGGGAAGTCGCGATTTTGGGTCGGGGAACGAGAGCATGGCGCGAGGTAGGAGTTGAGGGCGTCTTCGTTTGCATTGGGTGAGGGTATTCGCGATTTAGGGGGCCATGAATTTTGTGGCTTCAGCATCACAGCGAGGGAGATTGGCAGAGAGGCGACGTAGTGGTTCGATTTTGGGGTCCGATCACCATTATTTGGAGGCTAGGGCTAATTTCGAGCATAAAGGCAGCAAGGTATTTTTTTTTTTTGATTCGGTTGAGATTTAAATTTTTACACAGAAAGGATATTTAGGAAATCTGAATTTAGATAAATATGCATAGTTATGATTTTGAAAACATAAGGGTTTTAAATTTTTGGAAAGTTCACTTAGAAATTAGATTTGAAAAGATTGAAATAGGAATTTGAAATTGTTTAAGTGAAAATGGATTTTTGTAGATCTACGATTTATTTTATATATGTATATAATTTCATAGTAAAATAAGTATACATATTTTAAATGTTATAAAAATATATATATATAAATTATAGAAATGTCAGAACTGTTGATGTTACATATATAAATTAGATTTCCATAAAATCTATATAAATTATTTTATATAGGCGGTTAGAAGAGGATAATAGATACAGTTTACTAATTTGTTTAAATTAATTTATTTAGGTGATTAAATTGTTTAATGTACTCATATAATTATTTTAATTAGTAATAATATTTGTTATAAGGGAATATGTTTAGAATAAGTGATTAAGCCCAAATTAAATTATTAACTAATTAAATAAAAAAAAGGGAAAATAAAATGTTCGATTAATTCAAATGTTAATAAATCTTAGATTGTTTATACAAGGTCAAAATGGTGGAGAAATCAAGTCGGAATGGAAATGATTTGCAAAACGAAAAGCAAAGGTGAGTTAATCTCACTCAGTTTAAAATTAAATTTAAAATGATTAAATTTAAACAATTGTTTGAATGGTTGAATGAATTGATGAGATATAATATGATATTTTGGAATTGGTATATTATATTGTGCTGACGTTTGTGGATGCAGGGAAAAACAGGTTGGAAGGATCCAACTGGGTCCCTCATCATATATATATTGTTTATTTATTCTCTGTTATGCTTTGTGGATATTCTGTGATGAATTATATTGAAATATTGAATGCTATAGTTGCTTGGATATATTCTGGACTCTGAGTTATCAAATTATATAGCATTGGATTTTTGGAAAGAAATAATAAAAAGAGTAAATTTTTAAGAAAATAAATTATAAAGAATGTGAATAAACTAAAATGAATTGGATAAGAATATTAGTGTTTTCAAAATGCTAATTAATAAATTATGTGTGTGGAAAGAAATTTATGAATAAACAGAAAGTTAAGAAAAACTTAAACTTCAATGTTACTGTTTAAAAGAATAAAATAATTATTTTAAATTTAGGATTTAAATTATTTGAGAAAAATAAAGAAGGAATTGGGAATAACCTGAAATTTGTATATTTCAGCTAAAGGAATTAAAAAATCAAACTGAAATAATAATAAAGTCCATAATTAATTGAATTTCGAAATGAACTGATAAGTAAAGAAATTTATTTCAAAGGAAATAAATTGGGAATCAATTTGGAAAATTGATTTAAGTGTTTGAAGTGGGAATTTTCTCTGGATAGCCAAGTACATGTTTTTTTTTTAATTTTTTTTTTAAATATCAATGAAATGTTTTAAAATTGTTTTAAAGAAAGCAAGTTTGTAAAATTTATTATTTCTAATATTTAAATTCTAAAGTAAGTATTTTCTCAAATCTATTATAGTAGTAATTATTTAAAAAAAATGACTTGGTATTTTGTTTCAAAAGTGGAAATCTAGTTTTATATTTTATTAAGTAACTTTATTTTCAAATATTTATACCGTTTGTATTTTTAACAAATTATTAAAGTAGTTTTTAACTTAAATGTTTTAAAGTATATATATTTCAAAGTAAAGTGTTTTAAATTATTTTAAAAATCTAGTTTTGTGCTTGGTGATTTCAGAGGAGATAGAAAATATTTGGGAAAGTTGATTCTGAAAAGAAAGATGGTTTTGAAACTGTTTTCAAAGGGTTGAAAATAGAAATATATCTTGTGAAGATATTTTTGAGGTTAATAAATAATTTGGGAAATTATTTATTAGTTGATGGTTATTTGTGAATATTAATTGATAGTTAAATCACCGACTATCAATATTGGACAAATGCGTTGATCGTTTCGAAGAGACCGAGATCGAGATTAAATTCTCGAAAACCACTTCGATCCGGTTTGTACGTTTCGTGCGAAAAACGTGTTCGGAGTCGAAGATGGAGCAATGAAGTGCAAGGGCTAGTCGCTACTAATCCTGAGGATATTTCCAAAATGGATGTAGTAGGAATAGTGCCTTCGGTTCCGTTCGAACCCGGGACGGACTTGTATGGATGAATGCTTGCGAAAATATCGTCAGGTGGACGATGGGCATTCTAAGGGATATTGTTCTTAAAGGTAACGCTTAGCCACAAGCCTCATCAAATGGGAATGTCTGAAAATCAGGGGATATGCAGCAAGGCTAGGTGGGTAGCACCCAAGTAGGGTGAGGTCATTCCAGTCTAGATGTTCCTTTTTATTTCGGCTTAGTAGTGCGGTTGCTGATCCCAACCGCGGGGTGATCTCACTCGGGACTGTCCAGTAAGGGATGGTTCCGGCCTTGTGTTGCAGGGGAGCGGGCGTACTCCTCGGTACGGTGATCTAGGCCCCGTACTGTGACAGGTGGTACCCGAGTGCCTAGTCATTAGTTGGAAATCCATTCTCCCTACGTGCCTTGTACGAGTTTTGTTTGTATTACCCACTTTGTGGCTAGTCGTTGGAATTTAATCATGTAACAATTTCGGCTATTTTATAAGTATTTGTATATAGACCCTGTTATAATATCAGAGGATTTCTATAAAAATTGTTTTAGCTATCGTAAGGTAAAATCCCGACATGTTTATTTGTGGCGTGGTCTTACGAGATGCTTTTGTTTTCAAAGGATTTTTGAAACTTAAATAATCAATTGGGTGTGATTTTCTCACGCTGGTATTCTAGACTGACTCGGGTGTTATTTAACTGTAATGCTCGGGTCAGACCGAGTATTATGGGACACAGGATATGATGTCGTGGGGCTCAGGAGACGAGATGGATTGACGATACGTACATTCGTACTTGTATATATATATTTCGCTGTTGAGTTGTTGTGTATCCATTGTATTGTATTGATGTGAGCTGTGACTGATGTACTTTGATGATGTAATGTATGTAAACAGGTATATTTGATTTTGGGTAAATATTATTTACTATCTATTATATTTTATTCCGCTGCGATGGTTAGATTCTGATGTTTATTTTATTTTCTCTTCTTCTACCTCTTCTTCTTAAACCCAAATGGTTCGTATTTCTGTGCAACTTGAGTTGATTGTTGTAGAATAGTGTTGACTCAAGGGGTACGGATTTGCGGGTCGTTACAAATAGGAAATTTCTAAATGGGAAGAGTTGATTCTTCAATTGTAATAAGTCGACTCCAACATAAAGGAGTAGACTCGTTGATTGTTAAGAGTCGACCATTTAGTTTTAGCCGAAATTGGCTACAATAAAGGAGTACATCGATTAATTATAGGGAATAAATTGTTCTTGAAGGAGTAGGATGATTGATTGTTAAGAGTCAATTTTTTTGCCAATGATAAGGAATTTTTTGATTTTCTTTGATGTATGAAGTTAGGGCAAAGCTACGATGACCTAGATAGGGATCCATGAGATAATGTTTGTTCACTTCCTGCACAGTTTGCAAAATAGGGGAGCACTAGCGATGAAATGTGGAGCTATGGATTCAGATGGTTTAGGTGGTAGGAATCGGGCTCCCAACTTCTCAATCCTAGTCATTCTATCATTGATCTACATTGGAATGTGTTCAAAGATTCAAGTATGGGGTCGGTACTGATTTTTTATGGTGGGCCTATTGGCTTAGATGAGGAGGTGGGTGTTGTTACTAGTTTAGCTGTTAAATGATCAGCTTCTACTAGGGGACGAGCAGAGGAATTTGTAGTTTTCATTTTAGAAATAGAGCTTAGGTATAGAGAAGTTTTATGAAGAAGGTAATTTACTACGAGCTTGGCCCTCCTAGTGCCAAAATGTTGGTGAAGAATTTTCATTTTCAAAACACCATTTTAGATGTGAATTAATTAGGATGCCGAACGCTTATATAATTGTGGTTAGCAAATTAAAGGGATAATAAATTGACCGTTAAAAAGGGATAATTATGTTGTTGAAACTTAATTAGATAAATGCATTTTAACCTTTGTTAAATTGTCCAGTTCAATTTAATAGTAAGTCCAATCAAATCCAAATAGAATCAAATACAGAAAATAAGGTAACAAGTGCAAAAAAGTAAAAATCAAAAAGATTTTACATGGTTCAGATGTTATGCAATCCTATGCCTAAGGGTCAATCCCTTTATTCTTAAATTCCTTTTTAGTATAAGTTTTCTGAAATTAATGGCAGAGATTACAACTTTTTATGTTATCATATTCAAAGATAATAGACTGCAATCCTATTTTTCTACAACAATGCCTTTCCCTTTATAGCAAGTTTGATGTCATGTGGATTTCTTACATCATAGCCTTATTTCCTTTCTCCAACATTAGATCTTGCCTCATGCTACCTATTTGTAAGCTTAATTAATGGTACATGTATTTATGATATGCACATAAGAGGGATAATTCTCTTTAAGCAAGAGAATAAGGATCTAGGTGGGTGAATTTAGCTTTGGGCAGCAACTTTGAATTTTTAAAATTTGTTTTTGCATGGGGTTATAAGCTATTCTTAATGTGGTTAGCACTAGTGAAATATGCAAATGCTGATTTATATTTTTCTTTGTGCACCTCTAACTTTGTTATGTTTCGTGCACAGCTTTATAGGGACATGGTAAATAGACACATTTTGTTGTTGATGTTTGAGAAATGTTAAGGTTGCTCATTTTAATTATGTCAGCACAGTTCGTATGCACCCGTATAGTTAGCATGGGATGCGGTGGCATTTAATTTGTTTTGGTGGCAAACATTTTCCCTCCAGTGTAGTTTCGACGCAGCTCATCCTACTATTATAGTGGAGCATGTCCTATTCGAACGAGGTTAATATCCATTTATGAGTTTTAACTTGTTCTAATTAAGTGTAGATTTATGGTTGAAGTTTTTTGTGAATTCATGATTATAGGATGCTTAACACTAACAAGGTAACTAGATATCAAAGGAATAATATTGATTCCAATGCAGTATCCTTAACCAGTATATATGTTCTATTATATTTTTATATTCCATTATGAGTTTACATTGATCGCTCTACGATATGCTTATGTTTAGTATAGGTTACCAAACCAACGGTCCATGTCATAATGGATTAGGATTCAATTTAGTCGAAATTCAAGCCCATTAAGTTGTGGATTGTTACAATTGTAGTGAAATGTGTCCCTTTTGAACCTGGTTAATTTATATTTATGAGTTTTGACATATTTTAGTTGTTGAGTGTGAGATTTGTGGGCGAAATGTTTTGAAAAGGATTGATTACAAGACGTTGAACTTGGTCGTTGCTTTGACTATTGCGACATAGTTCTTTATGGAAGGTAGAGGCGTGGTTCATCTTAAGGATGGTAGCACAGTTCATTTTGAGGATGGTGGCACAAATTGCCTCAATAATGGTGGCTCAATCTTTCGAATAAGTGTTGAAGCGACTCACAAAAGGTGTCTCTGCAACATTGTTGGTATATTTTGATTCAAGCCAATCTTTCATTCATAATGATGTAGTTTATCTCATTGGTTCTTGTTGTCCTTTGTAGTACTTTCATTATGTGCATGATGTTGCATTGATTTTTGTGCATGAACTTGTAATGTTTGCAGTTTTGGGTGAGAGTTTTTGTTGGGAGTACGCGGTTCCTTTTTAGTTTAAAGCGTGACCTGTAACTTTCTTACCACCATGTATGGACAGTTGATTTCATTTATTTATATGTGCACTCAAAATTGTATAAGAGAAAAAATGGGTATAACACTTAATAATGTTTTCTTTTATTTAAAAATAATAATATACTATTCTGTCAAAACCAATATAATTTTTGTTTAGGCATGGAGTATAAAAGATGGATTATTTAGAAGTTCGATATTGAATATACTATAAAGGTGAAAAGTGAGGAACGATACCACTGCACTTTAGAAATGATAAAGAAGCATTCATAAAAGTGACATCTCATTGTAAGACAAATAAGAATAATTACATTGTTCGTGTCTGAAATGTCTTTGCATTGAACTTCTAGTACATAGTGATGTTACATTTACATGAGTATGATTGTGTTCCAAACTATCAATTATGGGTATATTATGGAGATGATGATCACGTCATACAAGAGGGTACCATAAATATAGATATAGATTGTGATGGACCACTTATTGAGAAAATATAAATGTAGAAAGAAAAATGACTAAAATAGTTAATGATGCTAATGGTCTACGTATGTGGACCGATGACTAGATTTGGAGGAAGAACTTAATTCGGAAGCAAAAAGGTTTATCAACTTGTTGGAAGCATCATGACAACCACTGTGTAAAGGCTATAAAATGACACGTCTATCCATTGACATCTAGGTTAATCGCAATAAAATCTAAATACAATGTATTGGAAAACCTACCGAATGCAATTGTTAGTTTGCATAAAGAGATGCTTCCACCTAACATTGTATTGGTAGTGAACGGGGACTAACTTTCAAAAGTGGTCTCCACCTTTGGATTATCATATGAAAAAATTAATTTGATCCAAGTAAATGCATGATTTATTGGAATGAAGATACCGAGGTCGTGTAAATTCTGTTAATAGCCTGGAAATAAGTTAACGGAAACTAGTGGTAAAGATGTACCTTTCACTAATATCCATTATTTTTCAATTATACGTAGATTGCAAAGATTGCATTCTTCTACTGCTACGATGAAACACTTGTGAAGGCATAGTGAAGAATAACTAGATGAATGTGTTTTATGTTATAACAACCCAAATTTTGATGTTTGTGCAGTAAATTAAATTTTATCAAATTAAATTGTTCAAGTTCTATTTTGGATAATCTTATCTCAGAATATATTTAATTGAGCGAAGTATTAATTGATAAAGGACTTTATTTTATTAGAACTTGAATAAAGTATTTACAATGAATATCAAATATTTGTATAAATTGCAAATAAATTTCATAGGATTGAAGTAGATGGAAAGAAATATAATTTGATATTAGTGTATGTATACATATCATTTTAGAATGTTTAATGTATTAACTATGTCTATATATCTATATTTTAAAATGCCATGTACTATGGCATTTGTTATGTATATATATTATATTTCGAACATTGTTGCGACTCTGCTTTATTTAGGTTATGTTATTCTTATACATTCTGATATGTTATCTACGTAGTCCTCGGGAACTTGTGCACATTGATTTATGCTGGGATAAGATATGTACTATATCTAATTATTTTGATGCTGAATCATAAATGTATTGGCCAAGGGGATGTATATGAGAGATTGCTCCTATCATGTCCTTTTCTACATACTATTGAACAGTTATTACTCTTTGGTAGTATGCTACTGGGGCTGAGGCATTTAATATGTCATTTTCATATATAGCAGTTTGGAAACATTTTGGTGATATAGACCGTGATTTTGTAAAGAACCCCGTAATGTTAGACTTAGCTTGTATACAGATGTTTTGCATCATTTGCTTCATTCGATTAACCTTATTCAATGTAGCTAGTTATTCTAAAAATTTACAGTCTCCCTTTATGGATGTGTATGAAGAATCCATAAATGTTTCTAATTGGAACTATTACAAACTAGAAAATCCAAAGAAATAAGATAGATGCACTTATAGCCTATGGTTGATAAGTTGAAAAACTGTGGATGTAGGGTTTTGTTATGTATGGCAATTTGAAAAAAAGAATTTTAGAATGTTTGCATCTTTGTTGTGAGGACCACTATTTTACCACCTATATTCAATTATGAAATTCATTTATGAACAACGTCAAAATATGCTTACAACTAGATCTAGACACTAAAAACAGCGGACTGTAACTATATAAAATTAAAATTTTAAAGTAATAAACAAAAAGGGAAAGCCTCACAATGGAATCAAACATCAATATAGATGAACAACTCAATTATATAATTATTTCACAACACTACCACGTCAATTTTACATTACAATAATATAATTATCATTAACTTATGAATGATATAATAATGAATAAAAGAATATACCAATCAACTACCCACGATATAGCCAACATCCTCCTTTCCATTTCCACTTCTGCTCCTTCCTGCAACTTCACAACTATTTGTGTCTGTATGTGTGTGTGTGTGTGTGTGTGTGTGTAATAGAAGGAAAATATTTCAACTATGTTCGGACTGTGTCCAGCTCTATATAGCAAAGCCATAGACTCGATGGTTATTACATAGAAAAAGATTACCAATATACCTCTTTTGGGGGATAAGGCCCATATAGTTTTATTTCATGCTCTTCTCCTGCATCCAAGCACTTGTTGAAACATTACAACCATAGTTTCTATGCAACCATTACAACCATCACAAACAATGCAGTCAATGCAACAAATGCAACCACTTCAACCATCGCAACTAATGCAAATAGTAATGCAAAAAAGTACCCGTCCATCTCAACAAATCATCTTCGGGGCAATTGCAAATATGATAGTACACTACTATCAAACATCAACAATATTCAGTGACAACCCCAATCCATCAATACAAATGGTCACATCAGACAAATATGCTTAAATCATCATCATCTCTGAATATAAAAACATAAATCATCAAAGGTATACTAGTCCAATTAACATTAGCAACAAAAACATCCATCATCAAATAACCATAATTAACTACCCATCAACTAGAAGTAATAATGGTAAAATATTGCGCACTCATCAAAATGCAATACCATCTTCAAACAACAAACGTATATGATAATTTCAATCAACACTAATCATACATCCAACAACCATCAAAATATATTTGCATCTATTATTCTCTTAAGTCTAAAATTATCCTATCACTGTTTATTATAAAACCAACTATTTATTTATCAAATAATAATAATAATTCTTTTTAATGATATTATACTCTTTAAATTACTTATTGTACTTAAATTTCTTCAAATAACCCAAAGCATTGTATTTTAAAATAAAATAGTAATCTTCATTAAATAGCATTTAATAACGAAATTATTATTTAAAACCTCGTTCTAAAAGTAAACACTCCAATTACCAATTAAATATAATTTTTTATGAATTTCCCCTAAAATTCATAAATAATAACGTACTTAATTCTATATTTTAGTCTTATAAACATTTGTTAAATCGTCATTATTGACAAAAACCATCTAAAATCTATAAATAACCTTATCTATCACTAATTCATTTAATTTCTCATTATTATTCAATTCATTTCAATTAATTACTTTCCAATTCAGATCAATAATTAATTATAATTAAACACCCAAAATACTACAATAAATAGTAATTACCCAATCAAGACATAATACATTCAAAATATGTAATAATTAAGCAGTCGTCCGTAAAACAAACATCCATCAACAAATATAATTTTTCATCAATAATTTTAGGTTTTATAATTTAAATTTCAATTAATAAAATTATATAATTTATACCAATGCACTTTTTCCAACAACTCCCAAAGTTCGCCAAACCACGACCATATAATCTGGAATTCCACGATGGGTCCAATAGAAGAAACTACGCGTGATTCGAAATTCGTATATGAGAAATATAAAGATTAGAAGATATTTTACATTATTTAAATAAATAATAATATAGTTCCACACCATTGCATTCCCCTTTTCTCCTCTTCCTCCACCATCACGCACATAATTCACACCCATCATCCTTCTACCTTCTCACCACCGCACACCACTTGTCAGCATCGGAATAGGATCGGACCCTAGGCTCAAGCCTACCATGACCTCCTCTTTAACCTCCGACCACCATGACCCCCACCCCAAAGCTTGCTGCTACTACAAAATTAACCCACGAATGAAGAAAATTTTGGCTAGAAAATCATGAACTCTAACCAAATAGGACACATATGCATGCCGATAGACCTTCTCCATTAAGCCTCCTTTACACACTTGTATCTTTCGGTCACCCGCTACTAGTGGTTTTACAGTTGATCATGAAACCCTAGAATGGACAGGTGAAGATAAGTCACCAATCTCTAGTCAACTGGAGCATCGAATGAAAAAACGAATTTTAGATGCCTCTTTGCCTCAGCGTGAGCTTTGATCGGGGTTTAGAAACTTTGAATTTTAATCATTTTTTAATTAATTCGCTAATCACCATTAGAGAGCAATTAAAATAATTTTGGGATTAGAGAATAATACTAGAGATCAAGATGACAACTAGGGTTCTATATCTACGCTTATATAGCCATTAGGTTGGGTTATAGGTTGTTCATTCGATTTAGCCCGAAACAGCTACGTACACTATTTAAACACCATATCGTCTCTATTTCACAAAACATAACTCCAGATATATCAAAATTATATATCAAATCGATCATCTTGAAAAGACTTCGCAATGGTTATAATTATGATACCCAATTAATTTCATTTTTGTTTACTTTTAATATTAAAAGCATAAAATTTATAGGTCCTTACATTGTTCCCTTCGTATTGTCCTCTTGCAGTTTCCCCAAATACAACTTTCAATCAAAATTAACAAATTATTGGTCTAATTATACAAAATTGGCAAATATGCCAATCAAAAATTAGTACATAACGACTATATAACATTATCTATGATGTGGCCAAATTCGTCCATAAACAGAATTAAACTTTCACCCATACACACTATAGTAACACACACTGTCTCAACCATATAATCCAAACTATATTACGTAAACTAATATTTTGTTAATTAGGGTTAAAAGTATCAATCATAGAGGAACCCATATTATGCTTTTCAATAACTCAATTATAATTGACTATAAGTAAAGTCCACAAAAAAACACAGGTTGATGTATGTGCAAATAAATGAATAAATAATCAACATAGCTCATCCAAACTAACACACATATCCAAAATAGTGTGGTATCATTACCATACTAACCCATCTACCAATAACATACGCGTGTTAATTTTTATGCCAAATATACACCCATCATAATATGGATACTCTCAACCTATTAATGATCTACCTCATATTCTCATCCTTAGGATATTTGGTGTACCATTTCACACATATTTCATCCAAAATATTATTTCTATCTATCTATGGTCACATTCTCAAAATAGTATGTGTCTAGTCATGGCTAAACCTTTTAAATGATTTAATTATCCACATGCATTGCAACTGCATCAATCCTTGCATCAATTTAATGATTTGGATATATCATAAACCCGATGACCATTCTTCTACCAGGAATTAATGAAAATTTCTTGTTTTTAATTTACCCAAACATCCACCATAAGTGATAATAGACCAATTCCAATGATCCAAGGTATACCGGACCATTCCTTCGATCAGCATAGCCATTCCAAGTACCCAATGAGTTTCCTCATAATACCCTTGCTTACGAGTACATCAAAAAACATTTCATGCATTAATGCACTCTCTGGCGAGCACTATAAGATTAATAAAGGCGCTGTAGTATTAGCATCTTTTAAAGATCACGAAGCGGCCCCTCGACTAAAAAGGGCACGTCTTCGTTTTGACAAGCTTTTGGAGGAGGACAAAGAATTGATGACACTCGTTTGGATGTTAATCAAAGACGGAGATATTTTGGTAGAATTTTTGTATAGAGCTTATTACAGACATCCAACTGTAGATTTCTCATACTTGGTTGATTTTATTGAGGGCATGCTTAGATACCTTCATAAGAGATACTTAAACGATACGGGTTTGATCCCCACCTGGGGGCTTGTTCGAACCTACCACGGGTCAACTCAATTCCTCGTAAATTGCCTCTAGAAAAACTTAAATATTATAAGGATAAGTTTGTTTTTTAGTTATTTAAAAAATCGATCTTGTATGAACCAGAAGAAAATTAGTAATCATGTAATTATATTGATTTATGGACTCTCTGTATTAGTTTTTTGTACTTAGTTTTATTTTATTATGCTATTACAAAGTAAATATCTCCCATGTAGCCTGGTTAATAGGGATTACCAAGGAAAATATGTCAAATTAAGAAGAGATTACTTAGAAAAGTCCTTTCTCTTGAAATCCTCAAGATTGGCTAGAAATTGTTTTCTTAGTGATTTACAAAAGCTTTATATGCAACACCCTCGACTTCACATTGATTTTCTGGGCAAGGAAAAGGAAAAGCTCCTTAAGGAAATTTGATTATATCATACAAAATTAATATGTGGTCGTGAAAGTCCCCCAGCATGAGAATGGGATTGTAACAACAATGATTCTGGAGATTACCTGTCAATATTAAATTATAACGGTAGTTATAATTTAATATTGTAAATTAAAATAAAATTAGAGATTTTAAATTGTTTATTTGGAATAAACAATAAAATTTTAGGAATAAAAATGAGAAAATAAAGTTAAAAGATTTATTTTATTTATTTAGGTTAAGAATGATTGGAAAATGATTTTTATTTAGAGAAAATGCAATAATTTTATTAATTATTGCCAATTGCTTCTTTCAATAATTTTTAAATGAAGTAATTGATTTTCAAAAGTTTTTTATTAGATAAAAAGGTGGAATTTGGGTTAAAATGGTGTTTTGATTATACATATGAGTTTAACATGGTTTTTTATATTTTTATATGCAAGAAAATATTTTTTTTGAATTTTAGAAGTTAAAAATAATTAATTATGAATTTATTTGATGTAAATTGGGTATTTTTGTACATTTAGCGATTTTAATACTAAAAATGTTTTTAAATTTAAAATAATCTTTTTATATGATAGGAAATATTTTATTTCATATGTATGTAAGTTTACATAAATTGTTTGTGTTAAAATTTGAAAGAGAATGTAATTTATTTTGTATAGTAATATATATATATATATATATATATATATATATATATATATATATTTGTGCGTTTGTTAAGCGTTGTATTAATTTGCTTAGGTTTTTTTAATTTCTTTTTATTTGGGTCCAAACCTACTTAGCCTAAGCCTATATGAAGAAATAAGAAACTAATTACTGTGCGCTCATTTCTCCGTTCTCCTGTAAACATTCAAAAACCAGAAAAAAAGAACCCAACTTCATCTTCTTCAATCTATAGCATTTAAAACTCAAATTTCTTCAATTCAACCAATATCTTTATTAATTTAAAGTAAAAATTCACAGGTAATCATATTCCAAAACCTAAATGCTCTCATCCAACCTTATTTTAGAGAAGATTGTCTGCTAATTGTTTCTTCTTATTTGCATGTCTCTGTTTGTAGTTTCTACAGGTTCTAGAGGCCAAAAGCTCCTCAAAGCTTCAACCTTTTAGCTGCAAACCAGTATTTGATCTTTATAAGCAAAGTGAGTTTGCGAGATCACATTTCTAGCTGAAACAAGGTTGCTAATGCAAAGATCTGGGTGACTTACAGTTACTGTAGACAAATTCTATCAAGTTTTCATATATAGTTTATATGTTGTTTCTGTTGCTTCTTTGAGTAGCGATAACTTCTTGATTTCTTGATGAATTGTTGCCGATCTTTTTCGGATCAAAGTTTAGATGTTGTTTTACGTGTATGAAAAATGTCATAGCATTTCATCTTCATATGGTACCTCATAGTCATGCTGCAAAATCACTTTGAAGCCTGGAAACTGCTTGGAACAAAATCGCATAGAAGGGTTGACAGCCATTCTTCTCTACCTTAGGTCGATAGGCCATCAACCTAAAGGCCATATAGGTTAACCTCCAGGTCAACATGCATGTCGACCTAGGAACCCTTGGTTTCCTTATGTGCTTTTGTTTTTTACTTCAATTCTAGCTCAAATTTTGTACTCTCTGCTCTATGTTCTTAAGATATTCTTCAAGTATTTCATGGCAATGTTTTCCATTAATGGGTTAAGTTTTAGTGGATTTGAGATTCAAATTTGAGATGAATTTGAATTGAATTTAAATTGAATTTGAATATCGATTTTGAGATATTTTCTTTATCTTTCATTGTTTTGGAGCACGGATTTCTCTAAATGATTTTGAATCAATTTTTAATAAAAACTTTCTTTTGAAATAATAATTATATAATATTTTTAAATTATTTTTTAGTTATAAAACCTATTTATTCTCCATAATAAGGGAATTTTAAAATATTGGTTCTATAATCGTTTTTGGAAAATGGTTTTAAAAGCTAGTTTTCTTAAATAAATTATTTTAAAATAAAATACACATTTCTACACTATTCGAACGTATGAGAAAGAGAATTAAATGTTTTAGTAAAACACGTTGTATGGGACACATGCATATACTTTTTGGTTATTCCGCACTTATACGATTGAAGTTACTCAAGGCTTTTGATTTCTGAGTTGATTGCCATTTTAATGGCGTGTTTTTAGATGTATAATTCCTATTTTTAGGAATTATCTGGGATAGCCAATATTTGGCGAGTTTATGGTTTGAGATCTACTATTTTAGGAGTATGGCCGATGAGAAACATCATGATGTTTTTTATACTTGCCGATGAGCCGAGAAAAGTCTTGAGTATTAGATTTCCTATTTTTAGGAATTATGGTTCATAAGAAGCCATCACGAGATTCTTTTGTACTTGCCGATGGTACGTGGCAAGTTTTGATATTTTTGATATTTTATGATTTTAATGATTTCTGTTTTCTAATGTGGCATTGATTAGTAAACTGTTGAGTGCAAACGTGTGGTATGAGACACATGTTAACACCTTTCGGGTTTCTATCTGAGAGTTTGCGACACATTCTTGGTATGCCAGTGCTATAGACCTTCGAGTCATCTGAGTTAATGACTTCAGTCATCTGGGATTTATGACTTCGGTCGTCTGAGTTTACGACTTCGGTTATTTGGGATTTACGACTTCTATCATCTGGGTTTTACGACTTCAGTTGTTTGAGATAGCTACCTAATATATATAGCACTGGACAAGAGATGGCATGTGCAGCATTGCTTCGGCATGCAATCGAGGATCTCGCCAATCCGATTTTTCTGAGTTTTATTATGATTTCACCATTTTGAGATATCTTTATTACATCGATAGCCTAGAGATATATGTGATGTTATATATATAGTGATTTCATTTATGAAGTTTTAAACTTTTATTGAGTTCCTTGAGTTATGAGTTTTGATGATTTTGTATATTTGAGGATATATTCTAGGTTTTGCCATTTTCGCTAGTTGAGTTTTAGTTTTATATTATGTACCGACGAGATGAGGTATAATTGAGTTTGGAGAATATTCTATTTTGAGATTCATATTTCCATTTCTTTGAGCCTTGAGATTTGTATATGCCAATGAGTTGAGTTATACTTTGAGTTTTTGAATTTCTCTATTTTGAGAATATTCGTGCTAGCCATTTTGGCGAGATTTGTGAATTTGTGTTTATTTCTACTTAGGAAATATGGTTCATCGAAACCAGTATAGCAGTTATTGGGATTTCGCCGATGACATGAGGCATATGTGTGCTATAGTTGAGTATTACCATTGAGATCACATCTTTCGGGGTTTCATATACTTAGTGATTTTAGTTTTCTTGAGTTATGAATATGTCCTTCTTCTTATTTGTTCTCATTCGAGCAGCATATGCATTCTTTTCCTTATATGAATTAGTGTCATGCTCTTAGTATGGTATCTTCTTGTTCGAGAGGAGACTTTACTTTTTCCTTATGCTTCATATTGCCGTCTATCTTTATTAAACTAATGTATTAGCTAGACCGACCCGTGTATTTTATACTCTGGTTAGACCGAGTTTTTTTCAAGTTAGACTTACTTTTTGACTTAGCATTTGGTTGATGCTTGTAACGACACTATTTGCAACCATTCACATCCACACATGTCGGACTTGAATTGCTCAAAATATCAGATTGTTGATTTATATTTGAAAAAACTCAACATATACAATAAATAAACCAGTCACAGAATCACAGACACAGAGTAATATAATAATAGTGCACCAGAATAGATAAATAGTAGTTCATGAAGCTACTATATCAAAAGCAGAGTTTGAAATAAAATACAACATAATATCTCGAATACAATCAAGTTTCAAATACAAACAGATGATACCTCTCAACAAATCAACTGGAAAAACTAAATCGATAGTTGGATCTCCAAGCAAAGTTCCAAACTCCAAACTCCAAAGGTGAGTCTCAAATGCTGTATCACTCAGTCTGACCCGAGTGTAAAGAAAAACACAAAAAAATAGGGTCAGGATTAACTTTCTTATATCAATAAATCTAACTTAAGAGAAATATCAACTGAAATACAAGTAGCTTAGAGGATGTTTGGGATAATCATCCTCTAAGAATCCATGAAACTATCTACTATGTAGAAAATATACGCTATTAACAACCAAACGTCATTATAACACCGTGGTCATTTCAAAATAATTTATATTTCAAAACCAAAGTATCGTTTCCATTTCAAATATATCTATTTCCAAATTAGAGCACTTTCAAGTTACAACACTTTCGAAACCCAAAACACTTTGAAATCATAATTCCTTGGAAAATCATAGCTTTGAAATAAAGTAGTTTATATTAAAATAGCGTATATATAATTTAAATAATTTATAAAGTATGGAATTTATAATTTCCTCAAATTTCACAAATTGATTCAAATCAAGTCGAATTCCAAATTTAAATTTAATTCAAATCTCAAGTTATCAATTTCAATTCAATTCATTTTCTAAATAAACAAATTCAAATTATACCTTTCAAATACAGATTTGAACCACAAAATAAACTATTTAAATTTTAGTATATTTCAAAGCTTTAAATATTCAACACTTCAAAACTAAATTTAACAGCTTCATATAGATCTTGATTTAACTTCATTATTATTTAGTCTTGAAATATTCACTTCATAAATTCAATATTATTTAAATAACCTTAAATTACATTTTTCTATATATCTCCTTCAATTTATTTAAACGCAAAATATTCATTAAATTACTTAAATTAAAATCACAATATAAAATCATATCTTAAATCTCAATTTCCATAAGTTTTAAATCGATTTAATTACATAAAATTCTTAATTAAATATAACTTCAAATAAATTCAAGTTTATCTTCCCAACCTTAACTTATTCAAATTATTACCAAATCTATTTTTGAAATATAAATTTTAATAAATACTTAAACATGTTATATATTAATTAAATCAGTCTTATTTAAAATTAAATATTATTATTAAATCTATATATAAAATAACATTTATATATAATATTTTAAGAATTAATATTTGTTAAAACCATATATTTCTTTTCAAAACCATAGAAATTATTTTCAAAATATTTATATATAGACCAACGGTGTCTGTATAAAATTTTCTATCCTATGGTCAAGTGATACGGATATTTATCATTTCAATCCGTAATTTAAATATATACGAGTCTATATTATTTCAACCCACAATCCCAAATTCAATTCAAATGAAAATCGCTTGGTTTTATCGTTTCAACCCATAGAGATTTTCTCTTATTCTACATATTGTTCGGGTATGTATCATTTCAACCCATAGGAAATTCTATACTAACAGGGAACTTGCAGAGTTAGAATAGATATAATAATAATATAACAGGCATGTATCATCAATATAAATAACCGATAATGGTGTTAAATGTCACAGGTGAACAAATACAGATAATAACATATAAATAGCAATGTAAATAACTAACAACAGCATATTCAATTGAAATCAAATTTAATAAATATAAGAATGTGAATCGTGAGTGATTTCTCACCTTTCGAGGTTGGAGAAGATAGACAACACAACAAGCTACTATTTGATTCACGAAATCGACCGATCCAAACAATATTTCACAGCGAAGTAAGCTAAACACGGATTTGACGGATAAAGCTGATAGATAGGAATTGATGAGAACAAATCAGAATCCGTTAGATATAAAAAACGAGGAGTATATTATATCATCATTTTATTACTTTCATCCAAAACAATTGTCTAATTTTGAGACATGAATTTTAAAACAAAATCTACATATATTTAAAAATCAATAAAATTTTAAAACGCAAACATATGAAGGATCAAAACTATATCTCTTAAAAAAATATCAAAGTACACATATAATAAAATGTAAAATCTGTAGTCATTTTCGAAGTCAGTGCCGATAGTAAATAACTCATACCTATAAGCAATTATCAATGGCTACGAACCATTATTCGGCACATAAATATACATATACATACATTTTTAAACATCATTATTATATAATCAATATAATATCTTTCAAACATCATATATATATATATATATATATTACTTTTAGAATATATAGGAACTGTAAGCCAATATACAGTAAACACAAATATTATAACAAATATATATAACCATATATATATAACTTACATGTAATATATAACAGCAGTGGACAACTTTAAATAAACCTTACTATAAGCAACTTGAAACCATTTTATATAAATAAGAACCCATATCTATATACTGTAGCATTCAAATTGAGGCTCTTTAAACATAAAATAAATATATAAATACAGATATATATATATATATATATATATATATATGGAGCATGTAGCTTATATTATAAATTAAACTATTACAAACACACTTTATCCATATAAACTTATACAAAATTCATACATACCGTAAATTTTTATGTAATATATATATATACACACACACTAATATATACAACAAAATATTATAAAGGATTGAGAGAAATAAAATTTTCAATACAATAGATCTTATATCAATTTATATAAAACACATATACTAACTACAAATATAATAATGCATAAGTTAAACTCATATACAAACATATAGTGACTGAAATTGATAATAAAACATATGATAATAACTTATCAAGGCTACTATCTTATTTATCAGTACATACATATATAATTAAAATCTCTGTCTACATATGAGAATCCTATAAGTAAACATTATATATATATATATATATATATATATATATATGTCAAAACAGAGGCAAGCTCGGCTCCTAACAAAATATACATGTATAAATTAATATATAATATATACATATACATATATATATATATATATAAATCTATAAACTAAGCTAAATTATAAGGTATGTTTATATATCATCAGAGAGGCAAAATGAGGAGGGAAAGATGAAGCTCGAAGGGCTGCGGGTGAGCCGTGGGTGGCCGATGTGTGGATGGGAGACCGGGTGGTTCAGCATTGGCTACTAGTTTCTTGATTTTGGTGGGGAAGGGGAGGTGTTTACAGAGTCAAGAGGCGATGGATGCTTCGATGTATATATACGTATATAATTTGCAAAAGAGGAGCAGAGTTGCCTGGATTTGGGGATTGCGGCTTTGGGTTGTTCGGTCGAGCGGTAGAGGAGGGGGAAGATGGATTGGGTCTTTGGTATAGGAAGAAAAATGTGAACGAGGGAGATTGTAGAGAAGTAGGCATATGAAGTGTTGTGTCCCTCAGATCAAAATAATAAAAGGAGAGAGGAAGAAGAATAAATATAAAGCTAAAGAATGCAACAGTGTGATTCGGATGAAATAATAATGCAATGGAACGGTGAACATGAAGTGACAATTCAGGAAAAGCAAAAGTCAAGTTGAAATTAGATAAATGCTAGTGGTCGTTAATATTATACGACTGGCATTTGCAAAGACAAAAGGAGCAAAGTAGCTCAACGGGTATCGATACGATTGACTGCTTTGCGAGTTCCATCCCGTAGCGAACTCCAAAACATAGAAGTGAATATACTATAGAGATCAGCACGACGAGACGATCAAAATAGTATATAAATATCAGTGGTAAGATTATCCTAACAAAATCGATAATCGGTACCAAAAATGCTGCTAAAACGTCAAAAAGAAGGCAAATGAAGCAATAGAAGTCCAAAATTGAAGTAACGAAATATGATGTTTCACGCAGAAGATGATTTACAAATTTATTGTGTAAAAATATTCAGGTTTGGAAAACATTTTATTATCATCTCTTTTTAACTGATTTAAATTAAAATTAAATTACGCAAAAAATAAACTTTCATATTATGTAATGAAAATTTATCATTTTCTATGTTTAAATAGACGTATTCCAAATACTAAATTTATATTTCAAAATTCAATTATTTAAAATTTCATAAAAATTCAATTAGTTACATTATTAAAACCGTTAAAATTTACGGATCGTTACACTCTCCCCCACTCAAAACTTTTCGTCCTCGAAAAGGAACGATGTAGGGGAATAGAAACAACCAGAAGAAAAATAAATTGAAAGACAAGATAAACAATTAATTTAAAACTATATAAATTCTGTTCAAATTAATTTATATTCAATAATTTGGTTAAACCCATTTATTATATCCATAAATAGTCATTCGATTCAAATTTGTTAGTTCAAACTGTCAATTCATATCATAAAATTTCATTTAGTTTTAAATTGATTTCCATTCACTTATTTATATAAAGATCTATCACCTACATAAAACACTAATAATTTATTATTAAACCATGTAGTATATAAATAAAAAGTATTTTAAACATTTTAAATTATTTAGAAAGAAAGAAAAATGATCAAAATATCCTTTATACAATACTTTATCAAAATACTTTTATAACTCGATGTCTTAACAGGTTTATCCTCATTCTTGTAGACTCTGGCCATATGTTAGTCAGGCGCAAAACTAGAATTCTCCAAGTACTTAGACTTGTTTCAACACCCAATGAAAAATACTCGAAAAACCTTCAAAATCGATATGGAAAGTACAATCCAAACAAATCAACTGAATCGAATCATGGATCGCATATACACAATGGTTACGCCTAGGTCCCCAAGGAAACATCCGTACCTTTTAAGCAATCACTGCCTTGTGAATTTCTCTATGATAACAAAAAAAAACTGTAGACCACAGATACACAGTGGTTACGCCTAGATCCCCCAGGAAACATCCATACCCTTTAAGCAATCTGTGCCTTGCGGATTACGCTACTAAAATGGTCATAGATCATAGATACACAATGATTACGCCTGGATCCCCTAGGAAACATCCATAACTTTTAATCAATCACTGCCTTGCAAATTATGCTATGCAGTCGAGTTCATAAGTCCATGGGTAACGCTATGGAATTCGAAGGACACTCGAGTATCATATCCAAAAAACCAAATCATAGAGAATAATATCGACAGAATGAATCCAAAATATGGCCACAAAGAGGATATCAAGCAGACGACACTTTCCATATCTTTATTTTGAAAATATATCATATAGTACCCTTTCAAATCAATTTCAAATATCATACTTATATAAAGTCAACTATATATAAGATTTCATTTTCAAATCGAATACTTTCCAAAATCAATAGTATATCAAATCACACTTATATAAACATTGTTTATATAAGATTTTGCTTTTCAAATCGATTACCTTTCCAAATCAATATTTTTTGAATCAACTTCATACTTATACTGTGAGCACCAAAATTGGTCACTAACACCCTTAGAAAGATTATGTAGAGAGATTAACGAAGAAAGTAAATTAAAACAGAGAATAGAGTGTAAATTTAAATGCAGAGAACAAGAACACCAAATTTATAGTGGTTCGGCGTAACTGCCTACATCCACTTTGAAGTTGATTTCCATTGATTTCCTTGATGGGTGATTACAGATACAATCCGTTTTTTATTACTAGAATACAATTGCAAAGTAAAATAAATAAGTCTGGAATGAGTCTTGAAAATGGCAGAGTCTCCCCAGTATTCTCTAAAATCTCCCCTTTTTCTGTGCCCCTGCCCCTCTATTTATAGGCGAAGGTGGGTTGGTCATCCCTGGTGGGCTTGGTAGCTGAATATCTTGGCCCGAGTGAAGTGGTCTCTGTGCGCCGAACAAGGAAGGCCGAACGATCAAACGCCGAACGTCCATATGCCGAACGTACCCTTCCATGCCGAACAATCTCCTTTGGCCGAGCGGGTTGAGGCCGAACACACCAAATGTCGTGGAGAGTATTTGTGCTGAACGATGCTAGGAGCCGAACCAGTGTCATGGCCGAACGATTGCTAGGCCGAACGAGATGAGGCCGAATGCTTTGAGTGCTAAACACTTCCCAATGCCAAACAAGGCGTGGATGCCAATCGATATGGAATGCCGGACGTCACTTGATGCCGAACGACGTCCTTGGCCGAACGTAACTTGCATGCCGAACGTGTCTTATGCCGGACCATTCTACCATGTCGAGCATGCTTGGATGCCGAGTGTTATGGTGCCGAGCCACTTAAAGGCCGAGCGAGGTTTCTGGCCGGACGATGCTTTTGGCCAAACGATATCTTGCGCCGAATGATATTCTGTGGCCGAACGATCTTAGGCCGATTGTTCTTCTTCGACGGGAAGGTATTCAATACCGGATGCTTCTTAATGCCGAACGCTTCATCTTGGACCAAACGATAGGGGAGGCCGGGTACTAAGTTGCCCGGCCAATTCCCCGGGAAACACTTGCCCCCTGAAGTGTATCGTATGACCGAACGTGATACGCTTTGGATTACATATCCTTCATGCTTTGCTTCGAACCTTGGTTCATCACTCTTGGGGGTCGCATAATTCTCCTGTGCCGAACATAGTGCAAAATGCAGAATGGTCCAGTTGAGACCGAACACTCCTCGTGTGCCGAACGTGATGCAGGGGCCGGACCGAACGGTGCGGCTTTGACCAGTTTCACCGGGAATAGCCTTTTCGTCTTCTTCCTCTTCTCTATAAAGTCCAGCGCCCTCCTCCGTCTCCTCTTTTCACATTTTATCACCGCTGCCTTATACTCGCTGATTTTTCCAGCTAACAAACTCCAATGATCCATCAACCCTTTCCAAGTTTTCATCCCACCGATTAGGTATCAATTCTAATTCCTTCCCATAACTTAAAAGGGCTTGATGCTCGAGTTCCATAATCGATAGGGTGAATCGAGCCTAGGTTTAGATATTCTAAGGGTTTCAGTGTTGAATGATGAGGGTGGAAGGAGGAGTGAATAGAGACGAACCTTCTAAGAAGCCATTGGGAGATGTGTTAGGTTTCAACATAATTCCCTCGCGCCGAACGAGAATGGAGGAAGAAAGGATGGAGGAGGAGCAGGAGGTAGTCGGGATGCCGAATGGCATGTCCCTGTACGACTTGCCGAACGGTCGGCCCTCATTGCTCGGTCGAGGATGGTGGAAAAGAGGGAAGGATTTTAGGGTGGATTGCCGATTGTTGGAGCTCGGCATAATTCTGGTTCGGTGTGACTCATCACATGCCTGAAGGTAGGAGGGAAGGTTTGGGAGGTGGCATGAGTTAGCGGAGAGGATGTTAGGAGTTGTTTCGGCCGAATGGGATTTTGGCCGAACGATACTCTACTGAGCGCTAACCGGTTCGAATTATAGTTAGGCCGAACGTGAGTTTAGGCCTATTGATAACTTCGCCGAGCGACAGCTTAGCCGAACAAACGTAAATGTCGAACCATACATGCCGAACAATATCTAGCTGAACAACACATAAATTCCAAACTAAAATATGCTGAACGGTCGTAAAGCAAGAACAATGACTCTAACATTCTAGCATATAGAACCGATTTGGACTAACAACCTTCTATTTTCAGTAGCTATAAATTTGAACTTTACTTGACGTAATCATATAACTTCCTCTACCGTTCCTTGAACTTGAAACTGTAATCGCCATTTGGCGGGCTTTTGGAGACGGTCAGCGATGACGGTCTTCGAAGGCGATGATTTTTTAAGCTTAGTTTTATATCAGTAACCTTGCGACTTTCGGATTTCCAATGCTTATACACGATTGATTGCATTGGCTCACACACCACGCGGGGGGAGGGGAGGGGGATTTATGCTGTTAAGTCTAACGCTGATCATTTTTTTTTTGAGTTTAGTTCATACAAATGCTCTGTAGGATTCGATTCCCGTCAAGAAAAAATGTCTAAATAATCCAGTTCCGCCACAATCTCGGACAGACCCGCGCCATCTTCCAAACAAGGGGACGTTGATACTTCTAATCCTTCGACCTCCCCCGTTCATAACTTAGCTCCTGATGCCCTGGAGTCAACGATTCTTTTGGATAATCCAATAGATTCACAAGCTTCGAAGATTAGCGAAGCCGCGCTCCGGCGAATATGTTTGATCCACGGAATCCCTTATGCCGACGTGTTGGTTCCGTCGGGCCATGATCGTCCGCACCTGCCCCTAGCTGAATACACCGCCTGCAATAAGTTTATGTGCTGGGTGGGCAGCGTGCCTCCATTCAATGTATTTCTTCGGGACGTGTTGCAATACATTGACGTTGCCCCGTCGCAGCTGCACCTAAACGGTCATGCGTTCATTTATGGGACCTACCTCCTTTTCATAGCTATCTTCTCTAGGCCTCCAACTCCCGGCGACATCAGATATATTTATATGATCAAGAAGCAAAGAGATAGCCCCTCCTTCGTGTTCCTCGAGACACACCACAAGTGCCAAATTCTAACCGGAGCGTGGAACAAGTTTTCCCTCTGCAAACAGGAATGGTTTTACGTGCGCTGCCCTCCTGGTTTCACGAGAAGATGGGTTGAAGGAAGTAAGTCTTCTTTTTGGAGCGATGCTCATATTTCGGTCGAGGCAATGCTTTTTCTAACTTTTGTTTCATTTTTTCAGATATCAATCCACGTCCTGAGGGTCGCGGCTATTCAGAGGCTGTTGAGGCTATTAGAGCTCTTCCCGCCGAGGAACGAGACATCTCAAACCTCATTTCAAATGAGTCACTGTCACGGTTCGGGCTGTTAGCAGAAGGTTGTCGCGTGAGCCTTCCTGAGAGCGCCTCCATCCCTAAGCCCGCATCCGGTAAAGGGAAGAAGTTGGCTGAATCATCGTCACACCACACCCTCGGTGCACAGGAGGAGGGGGAAATCAGAGAGGGTGAAGCACCCGAAACACAAGGTGAGAATGCGGGTCCTACTCAGGATCCGCTGGTCGAAGTGCACGATATTGAAACGTCATCTTCCCCTTCGAAGGGGAAAAAGACGCTGACATATAAGATTAAAAAGGAGAAGGTCGGCGGAACTTCCAAAGTTACGCTCATCCTGACAGAGAAGGAGGCTTCTTCACAGCACGTTGAAATTTCGCTAAAAGGCCTTTCGAACCTCTCCATTCCGGAAGATCTACTCAATTATGATTTCAATGATCCGGAGGCATTCAAGTTTCACCCACCCGTTAGAGGCGATGCAGGCATCTTATCCCATAGCGAAGGAGAGAAAACTCCTGTCAGCAAAGCGACTGGTCCGTCGGGGGAGCGGGGGAGGGGGACACACTAGGACACATACACTAAACACTCATACTTCCACTTGCACTTAGTCACACTATCTCTTTGCTAATTCGCTGTTATTTGAATTCTGTGCAGGTGACATGGGGCGCTCACATGGATTCGATCGTCTTTGCGGTTCGTTCATTTTTCATCAACCAGGACGGGATTCGGGTTCCGGAAGACGTCGGGACGAAGATGGCGATAAAGACTATCATTCCGGGGACTCCTCATCCTGGAGGAAAACTTACTATCAGCCAAAGCACCAATAGGATACTTCGTCTCAAGAGGAGCACAGCTAAGATAAGCACGACCATAAGAGGTCGCAACCCGACGCTCCCCGGGACCAGCACTCTGACTCCTCTTCTACTCGACAATCCTGAGGTTCTCACCGGAGGGGCGAACTTTCAAAGCCGTCATCCCCTGCTCCTGCGACAGACCCAACAGTGTCAGAGATGCTGGCCGAGCTTAAAGACAAATTTCCAAGAATCTGCTTTGATGGCCTAAAATTCCTTCCGGCGATTCATCCTATTATCGGTCATGTTAAATAGAGCGTTCTTGCCCGTACAAATGACGTGTATGTTCAACCTGACGCATTTGTTCACCTAGCTGAGAAACTTTCCGAAGTCTCTGTGGAGCGCCAGCATGAGATAGACCGTTTGAAGCTTGAGGCTATCCACGATAAAAATATCATTAAGGCCCACGACGAAGAGATCGCCACTTATAAGTATGAACTCGAGGTCGCCCATCGGAGTGCCAGGGATACTGCTGAGGCCGTTACTCACTTGGAATCAACTCATAAGAAAGAGCTTGACGAGGCGGTTCAACGATGTGGGGCTCTGGCCTTGGGGAAGGACTCCGTTCAAAAGGAGAGGGATGCGTTTAGCACCCGGGTCAAGGAACTTAAAGAACTTCTCCGCAGAGAGAAAGAGGAGAAAACGGATGCCCAAGAAGAGTCACAGCGATACTGTGATGAGATTGTCGCCACCCGACTTTTAAAAGAACAACTTGAGGGCGAGCTTTCCAGGGTTGAGATGTTAAAGAGTGAGGCCCGTAAAGAGGGCAATAAGACGGCGTCGACGGACATCGATTCCCGTCTTAAGGAAGCCAGGGAGGAAGGTAGAGAAGAGATCAAAACTGCGTTCGACCCACTCATTGCCGAATTAAATGCTCGCGTGCTCATGCATCGTGACTTAACTTTTTTGGGCGATGGCTATCTTGAATCATTGCTCGAAGCGTGGAAACCTTAATTCAGATCAAGAAGGCCGCAGTGTCGAGGAGGTTGACGAGGGGGATTTGATAAAGAATTTCTGAAGGGAAGTGAGCCTTCGGACCTATCGGTGGCCAAGGCCCTTTACTGCAAAGGCTCCCCCTCGAGGAAAGGGAAAGAAGTTGTCACCAGTCCATCCGGGGCCGGGTCTCCTGTTCACGTGCCTTCCCAGCCGGCCAGTCGACCGATACTCGATCCCTTTGAACATCACATTGGCTATGATCCGAAAGCCCCCGGCCTGGGCGTTCATGTTTTATCTCCTATCCCGGAGGGCGAAACCCCTTTGACGGCAGAGAGTTTGCCAGGGCCTGGTAAATAACCTTTCACTTTGGGATTTTGGAAGTCGTCATTCTTTGTGAAGTACAATTGCATTCTAATGCTCTTCTTCTCTGATTTTTTTCAAGTCGTTCCGATCCCGATCCCACTCCGAGGAGCGATGTCGCCAAGGAGGCGGAAAAGACTAGTGAGGCTGCTCACATTGATGAAGTTCCTGCGCGAGATGCTCAAGTGATCGCGGCGCTTGACGAAGGCAAGTCTGATTCCTCCTCTGGGAGTTATGAAGTAGAAGTCACAGGCGCCTCTGAGCATATATCTGAATTGAGCATGAAGGAGCGGCTCGAGAAAGAGAAAAGAGATACATCCAAGGTCAAGGTTGAGCCGCATGAAGTGGACTTGGACGATCCCTTGAACAAGCCATTGAAGGTCATCCTTTCTGGCAGGTCCAAGCCCTTGGATGTTCCCCCTACTTCTTCAGTTGTTTCTCCTCCATCAAGGAAAGGTTCCAAGGGTAAGCGCCCTGGGGAAGAGTCATCCGAGAAGAAGTTGAAGAAGCACAAGAAATGATTACTGTCCTCGTTCAACGAGAGTCAATTTAAGTCATGTAATAATTTTTGTAGATAGACTGTTGACTCTGGATTTTGCAGTGCTTGTAGAAGAAAACTTTTCCTATATAGAGTTTAGTTTCCTTTTCTGTCTTTTCAAAAGATTCTTATTATTCAGTTTTCTTTATGATTGTGATTCGAGTCCATGCTGTTGTGCGTAACATAGACTTCTTGGTCTGTCTTCACACGGCCCGTTGATTCACTGAGAGTTATCCATTTTCCTCCCATGCTTCAAGCACTTAGAACATTTTTTAATATGCACAATGGGAATTTAGAATATTCCAGTCCGTATTCTGGGGACTTGAAGAATTTTTACCGTTTATACTCTAGTTCACACTCCGGGGACTTCGAGCACTCCAGTCCGCACTCCGGGGACTTGGAGATTCTTATTCGTTTATATTCGAGCCCGTGCTCCGGGAACATAGAGTACTCCAGTCCGCACTCCGGAGACTTAGAGATTTTTATTCGTTTATACTCGAGTTCGCGTTCCGGGGACATAGAGTACTCCAGTCCGCACTCCGGGGACTTCGAGATTTTTTGTCGTTTATATCGAGTCCGCGCTATGGGGACTTAGAGTGTTCCAGTCTGCACTCCGGGGACTTGGAGATTTTTGGTCGTTTATACTCGAGTCCGCGCTCCGGGGACTTAGAGTACTCCAGTACGCACTCCGGGGACTTGGAGATTTTTATTTGTTTATACTCGAGTCCGCGCTCCGAGGACATCGAGTACTCCAGTTCGCACTCTAGGGACTTGGAGATTTTTAGTCGTTTATACTCGAGTCCGCGCTCCGGGGACTTAGAGTACTCCAGTCCGCACTCCGGGGACTTGGAGTTTTTTATTCTTTTATACTCAAATCTACGCTCCGGGGACATAGAGTACTTCAGTCCACACTCCGGGAACTTGGGAGACTTTTAGCCGTTTATGACGTTCGTACGCCAGCTAGAATAATATAATTTAAACTGCTTGCCACATGACCATCTTACGTAGGAACATTAATCATTCATGAAAAATATGGCTTCAAGCCTTTATTAATGAAAGAAAGCTAAATTGTCTTATTACATGCCAAGAACTAGAAATGAAAATGTACTGGAAGTAAACGCAACTACGGCATGAAGGAAATAGACTAAGTATAATAACGCCGCAAGTGCTCGCTATTCCATGCTCGGGGGAGTGTCGCACCATGACGGTCGCAAGCTTGAAAGTTCGTTCTCCAAGAGTCCGCTCGATGACGTATAGACCTTCCCATGCGGGATTCATATGAGACAGGATCGGGAAAACTCGTTTCAACATGAGGTCTTCCACACTAAACATTCTTGGTCGGACCTTCTCGTTATAATATTTAGTGACTCTATGTCTATATGCGGCCGCTCTCAAATTGGCTTCTTCGCGTTTTTCATCAATGAAGTCCAGCGATTCCAATAAAAGATTCTGGTTCGACTCAGGGTCGTAATAAGTTACCCGATGCGATGGGACTTCAAGTTCCACGGGTATGACAGCTTCCGTGCTATACGCCAACGCGAATGGAGTGTAGCCAGTCGCGGTCTTGTTGGTGGTCTTGTAGGCCTCAAGTGCTGTTGGAAGTTCATCCACCCACCTGCCTCTAGCCTTTTCCAAACGTTTTTTTCAATTTGGACTTGATTACCTTGTTTACGGCTTCCACTTGTCCGTTGGCCTTCAGGTGAGCTGCCGATGCAAACTTCTTTTCAATGCCATATTTCTGACAAAATTCTTTAGACTCCTTGCTTTCGAACTGAGTCCCATTGTCTGTAATGATGGTCCGTGGAAGGCCGAAGCGGCATATGATATTTCGTACGATGAAATTAATAACCTTCTTGGTGGTTATCGTGGCCAGAGGCTATGCTTCTGCCCACTTGGTGAAGTAGTCGACCGCAACTATTGCATATTTTGCTCCACACTTAGCTATGGATAAAGAACCAAGTCAATTCCCCACATTGCAAATGGCCAGGGACTTACCATTTGCGTGAGTTCCGTCGGCGGAGCTTTCGGGATTTTTGCATATATCGGGCATTTATCACATCTTCTCACATAGTCTGCAGCATCCCGATTCATAGTTGGCTAGTAGTATCCATAGCAGGGGATCTTCTTTGCTAATGTGTGCCCCCCAGTATGGTCGCCGCACTCTCCTTCATGGACTTCCTCCAGGACTCGTTTTATCTCATCGTGGTCAATGCATCGAAGTAGTGGGGTCGAGAATCCCCTTCGATACATTATTCCATCCTGTATTACATAACGTGAAGCTTTACGAAGGATTTGGCATTTTATGCTTCTCTTTTCAGGCAAATCCCCTTGTAGCGGGTACTGCTTGATTGGGGTCAACCACGATTCCTTCTCAAGTTTGATCTCTAACACTAAATCTGCCTCCATTACGTCTATACTTGGAGCATAGAGGGTCTCAACAGGGAAAAATCCCATTTGCTGTGCATCGCCAGTGCTTGCGAATTTTGCCAATGAATCGGCTTCTCTATTTTGTTCGCGTGGGACATGCGAGATGTCATAGTATTCAAAATTCGCCAGCAGCTCTTGAACCCGAGCAAGGTAAGGAGCAAGTCGTTATCCCTTTGCTTGATAGCCTTCTCGCACCTGATATACTACCAGCTACGAGTCATAGAAGATTTCAATTGATCTCACTCCCAATTCGATAACAAGTCTTAAGCCAACAATCAATGCTTCATATTCGGCTTTGTTTTTTGTTGCTGCAAACTCGAGCTTCAAAGCGTAGCAGATTGATCGGTCTTCAGGAGTTACGAGGATTATACCTGCCCCCGAGCAACGATCGTTAGATGCCCCATCGGTGTGCATCTTCCATCGAACGGGGGGTATGATTCTGTGATTGCTTGGTTCATCTAGCACGGTGAATTCAGCAATGAAGTCGGCTAGTGCTTGTCCTTGTATGACCCTCCGTGGAAAATGGGCAATATCGAACTGACTTAACTCAATATTCCATTTCAGCATTCTTCTGGAAGTTTCCGGTCGTTGGAGTACCTGCCGCAAGGGTTGGTCAGTGTAGACACCGATTGAGTGTGCCTGAAAGTAGGGGCGAAGCTTGCGTGATGCGATCACCAAGCAATAGGATAGTTTTTCAATCTTTGGATAATTTCTTTCCGCCCCTGTCAAGCGCTTACTAACATAGTAAACCGGCTTTTGAATCCGGTCTTTCGCGCGGACCAAGCTGTACTGATAGCGTGCTGGGATATCGCCAAATATACATACATCGTTTCGTGGTCTATCGGCTTCGATAGTACGAGGGACTTTCCAAGTGCCTTACCAGAGCCCGGAATGCTTCCTCACAGTTGGATGTCCATTCGAAGCTTCTCTTTCCTTTCTTTATAATATCGAAGAAGCGAACACACTTGTCTGTAGCCCTGGATATGAATCGACTTAGTGTAGCCACTTTTCCATTCAGGCTTTGCACCTGCTTTATGGTTTTGGGTACTTGTATATCTCGGATAGCCCGGATCTTTTCTGGGTTAGCCTCGATTCCCCGGGCATTCACAATGAATCCTAGAAACTTACCTGATGCTACGCCGTATGAACACTTCAACGGATTGATCTTCATTCCATAATGCCTGAGTATGTCAAACATCTCCGTTAGGTCTCGGATGTGGTCGTTTGACTGCCGTGACTTTACTAGCATGTCATCCACATAGACTTCCATTGTTTTACCAATCTGGTCTTTGAACATTCGATTCACCAGGCGTTGATAAGTCGCTCCTGCGTTCTTCAATCCAAATGGCATTACTACATAGTAATACAATCCCACGTTTGTGACAAAGCTGGTGTGCTCTTGGTCCGGGATGTGCATCGGAATTTGATTGTAACCAGACTACGCGTCCATAAATGATAGTAACTCATGTCCGGCAGTTGAGTCGACGAGTTGGTCAATCCTTGGCAGCAGGAAATTATCCTCCGGACATGCCTTGTTTAGATCGGAGTAATCAACACAAGTCCTCCATTATTCATTCGCTTTCTTTACTAACACCGGGTTAGATACCCATTCAGGGTAGAGGGCGTCGAGGACGAACCCGTTGGTTTTGAGTTTGTCCACCTCCTCTCTGAGAGCCGCAGACCTCTCCTGGTCTATGCCTCTCCTTTTTTGTTTTACAAGAACATGTCTCGGGTCTATGTCCAACATTTGACTCGCGATTGCAGGAGAAATCACGCACATATCAGAATGCGTCCAAGCAAAAACATCAAGGTTCGCTCGGAGGAAGTCAGCAAGGTTCTCAGCTGCCACGGGGTCGAGTTATGATCCTATTGTAAGAACTCATGATGGGTCACTGTGGCTAACTGAGATGTCGATGGTTAGTTCAGCCGGTGCCGCATTTGTTTCCCTGGGTTCCCCATCATCGTCTCTCGGATCTATGTCTCTATGGATCCGAGAATGCCGCCCGAGCCAGGGCTCGGGCGCTAGTTGTCAATCATCCGAACCTTGGATGCGGACAGAGCTGTCTGCAACCTTTCCTTTCTCCCTACATCGTGCCTCCCTGAGCTCAGCTACATAGCATGCACGGCCGGTTGCCTGGTCGCCGTGTAGCATTCCAACCCCTTTGTCTGTTGGAAATTTTAACGTCAAACACCATGGGGCCAAAGCTGCCCTAAACTCCGTCAGGGCTGGACGACCTGGAAATACGTTGTATGGGGAATCAACGTCTAGTACTATGAATGGTAAGATTCACACCCTTTTACGATCACCTTGTCCCAGTTCAATTGGTAATTCCACATATCCCACTGCATCAGTCGCTGCGCTATTAAAGCCATGGATTCTGGCTTTGGACGGCTTCAAATCCTTGGTCTCCAGCTTCATTTGGTTGTATGCCTTCCGGAAGATGATGTTAATGGAACTTCCGCAATCAATTAGAATTCTCTTACGAATGCCGGCCCGATGGTCATAGATATAACCATTGGGTCAATGGTAGGAGCCTCTACCTTATCCGCATCTCTGTTCCTGAATACGATATCATCATTCATCATGCGCTGCTGCTTTGCAGGAGTCCCATCCTGAACAACACTCGTACTCCATATGTCTTAAGGAGTTAGCATATCGCTCCATCTCCTGCCGATTCTTATCTGCAGGATGAGGTCCGCCAGCAATCGTGTTAATAACCAATTTACCTATAGTCCGGGTAGGTTGCTTCGGTTGGTGCGGGGCTGGCCCGCGTCCAGGGTCCGATGTTTCTTGCCTTACATCCTGTGGGTCTTTGACAAATTCCTGCAGCTTCTTCTGTCTAATTAGGTTTTCTATGGCATCATGGAGGTGTCTGCACTCCTCTGTGTTGTGCCCATAAGACTCGTGAAAACGGCAATACTTCCCGGTCCGTTTCTGTTCTTCTATCGATTCCTTTGGACGTGGCTTTCTATATTGGACAGTGTTGCAAGTTGATAGCTAGATGATTTCAAGAGATGCGTTCAACAGGGTGTATCCATTGTATGTTGGGATCCTTGATTTCCATTTCCTGTTTCTTTTTTCTTTCCGGCTTTCCACCTTCGGATCCTTTAGACTGCCCGGGCTTATTCTGGATGTTAACTTGAGTTTTTCCGGGGTTATCTCCGGTTTGCTTCACAACGGCGTTACTTTTCACAGACTCTTGAACGGGCCCTGATGCCTTGTCTCGCCTTGTCCACCGAGCTTCCTCCCTTCTTATGAACTGATGAGCTTTCGAATAAAAATGTTCCAACATAGCTGGGGGCTTCCCCGCCAACCAATCTCCAAATGCAGAATCCGGATCCACTCCACGCATTACTGCCATCAAAATCGCGTGGTCGTTAGGATTGCTCACCTCGGTAGCAGCAACATGAAATCTTTGCAAATATGCTTTCAATGACTCTCCTGGAGTTTGAGTTACACTTGATAAGGACATCACGTCCTTTGGACGAGTGGTGTGTATCCTGAATTATTTTATGAATTCCATTGCTAATTCGTCGAAGCTGGATATAGATCGTGGTGGGAGTCGAGTGAACTACATGGTGGCAATCCCGGACAAGGTGATTGGGAAACACCTACACTTGGTTGCATCATTAGCTCTTGCAGAATCCATCATCCATCCGTACCTCATCACATGCTGCCTGGGGTCAGTCTTCCCTTCGTAGGCTGGAATGGCGGGCATGCTGAACTTTCTTGGGTATTCGTGTTGTAGAATGGTATCCATGAAGGGAGTATGACTCTTAGACACTCCCCAGTTTTCATTAGTTAGACCTTGGTTTTCTTTCATCAACTGCCTGACCATAGCCGTCAAATCCGAGGTTTGTATGGAAGATAGGAGGTTGGGTTCCGTACCACGGGACCGTGCAGGTTGATGTCCCGTCCGATTTGGGTCTGGGTTTCTAGTAGATCGATCAGTAGCACCTGCATGTGCATCTTCATCCTTACGGCATCTACGCCTAAGAGGTTCATCAGAAGAAGTCGAACTATCATCTTCAGAGTAAGGGACAGGGCTACCTTCAACATTCTGATGCTGCTGCTGAGTAAGCTGAGTCATGAGGTCAGCTTTGGCTTGCATTTGCTCAGCAAGTTGCCTTCTACTTTCCTTAAGTTCTCTTATCAAGTCATTGAATTCTGCTCGGGAAACAACTTCTGCTCGGTTTTGGTGGGAGGGCCCTGCACCTCGAATCGCTTGATGATTGCTAGCTCCCAGCTGTTGCACACTAGCGGTCTCGTGGGCATCTGCATTTTGAGAAGATGATCTAGTTCGTGGTCTTCCCATGGTAGAGTTGTTGGTTGTAACTCTGATTAGAATCAACAGATGCCTTACAGATGATTATGGATCTCCTTCCGGGGATTTATGCAATCCAGTAGCTGTAAAGCAGATCCTAATAGCATGAGAATTCAAACTCTCAATGAAAGCACCAAAAGGTTAGCACCAAAATTGGTTGCTAACACCCTTAGAAAGATTATGTAGAGAGATTAATGAAGAAAGTAAATTAAAACAGAGAATAGAGTGTAAATTTAAATGTAGAGAACAAGAACACCAAATTTATAGTGGTTCGGCGTAACTGCCTACATCCATTTTGAAGTTGATTTCCATTGATTTCCTTGATGGGTGATTACAAATACAATCCGTTCTTAGTTACTAGAATACAATTGCAAAGTAAAATAAATAAGTCCGGAATGAGTCTTGAAAATGGCAGAGTCTCCCCAGTGTTCTCTAAAATCTCCCCTTTTTCTGTGCCTCTGCCCCTCTATTTATAGGCGAAGGTGGGTCGGACATCCCTGGTGGGCCTGGTAGCTGAATATCTTGGTCCTAGTGAAGTGGTCTCTGTGCGCTGAACAAGGAAGGTAGAATGATCAAATGCCGAACGTCCATATGCCGAACGTACCCCTCCATGCCAAACAATCTCCTTTGGCCGAGCGGGTTGAGGCCGAACACACCGAATGCCGTGGGGAGTATTTGTGCCAAACGATGCTAGGAGCCGAACTAGTGTCATGGCCGAACGATTGCTAGGCCGAACGAGATGAAGCCAAATGATTTGAGTGTCGAACACTTTCCAATGCCGAACAAGGCGTGGATGCCGATCGATATGGAATGCCGGACGTCACTTGATGCCGAACGACGTCCTTGGCCGAACGTAACTTGCATGCCGAATGATGTCTTATGCCGGACCATTCTGCCATGCCGAGCGTGCTTGGATGCCAAGCGTTATGGTGCCGAACCACTTAAAGGCCGAGCGAGGTTTCTGGCCGGACGATGCCTTTGGCCGAACTATATCTTGGGCCGAACGATATTCTGAGGCCGAACGATCTTAGGCCGAGCGCTCTTCTTCGGCGGGAAGGTATTCAATATCGGATGCTTCTTAATGCCGAACGTTTCATCTTGGACCGAACGATAGGGGAAGCCGAGTACTAAGTTGCCGGCCAATTCCCCGGGAAACATATACAAATCAATTTTATATAAGTATGATAACTCCCAAATCAAGTATTTAGTAAAATAAGGTTCTCAATTTCAATTTTTTCCAATATCAGTTCAGTTTCAAAATCATATACGATTTCACCAAATTATTTCTTCCAAATTAAATATCTTCAATTCTAAAGTTTCCAAAACAATAGGTTTAGAAAATAATCCTAGTTTCCAAATCAACATAATTTAGGTCAAACAAATTCATTTCCAAAATCATCATATAAATACTGGTTTTTAAATTCCAATCTATTTTCAAAACCAAATATTTTTCTCAAAATAATTATACCCATAATGATTACCAAATTTATTATATCCCTTTAAAACCTTTAAACTATTTATTTCTATTTGAATGATTGAATTTATCTTTTGAAAATTATTATTATTATATATATAGTTTTATAAAAGATTTTACTAAGTTAAAATATTTAAAACTAAATTTTATTCAAAAAATTTCAAAACTAAATTCCATACTAGTATAATTCAAAATAGTCATATTCATTTACTTAACAAAACAGTTTCAAACTTATTTAAATCATTTTACTTCGCACTTAAACATATAAAACTAAACTTATACCCTTTATCAAATAATTCATGCTTTTCGAAATTACTTAGCTTTGAAAAACTAACCTCGATTTGGAAGTGTTCGAACATTAAAAATAGTCGGGGAAATCCAATTTCCAATCCAGGAGTTGGAAATCAGCAACCAATCAGTAAATCAATTTCAATAGGTAGGGTTATACCAAATCAAATCCGAAACTCGAGGACTGAACACCGGGCTCACTTCAAATCGTTTCAAGTATATATACATATATCTTTCAAAAATATCAAATCATACTTCCGAATTTGAAATTAAATTTTGTTTCACAAAATCAATCGCATAGCAAAGCTGTTAAAGTGACCGCTCCCCCACTCTGAAACTCGAAAATCAATATCGATGATGTATGCACTCATCATTGAAATTATTCTCCAGCGACATAAGTGAGTTTTGGACTTCTATTTACTTGAAAACTTCTTTCAAATTTCTTCGAAATCAAAGGAACTCGTTTGAAATCATTTGAAAACTTTCTTATTCGGAAATACTTTCAAATCATATTATTATATATTTCAAATTCTTAAAATCAATTTCAAAATTCAATTTCTTGAGTTTCCAATTTAAAACCCCTTAGTTACAAATCATTTTCATATAAATTAATTTCTTATATAATTTTCAAAACTTTAAATCCTTTCGAAGCTTCAAATTCTCGTTTTTAGAAGGTATATAATCCTTATAGAAAACATTTTCACTTATATATATATAGAATATAATCATACTTATAATAATAATAATTTTGATACATAAAACAATTCCTAAAATACAAACAAACACGATTTTTTAAAGGATGAATCAAGAATGGATTTCAAGAGGAACTCTAATCAAATAGAATTCTAATTCGAAAATAGCCTCGAATGAAGATGAGATACATAAACTACAAAATAGAAGGTGGATATACTTATATAAATCGTAGGCGACCTTAATCGGGTCAGCCGTGATTTCGGGAATATGATCAATGCAAAAATCTAAGGCAAATCGACATTCAATCGCCAGTGATAGAATTCGGCATAGTAAGAGATAGCAGCATTTAAACCGTGGGTATAGAAATCTCCAATGAATCAATGCCAATTGTAAAGGAGTTTCACCACTTTACAAATCATTCAAAGATTGGCGGGATCGTCGATTTTTATAGAGATCATTCGACGTGTAGTTATGGGATTCTCCAGAATCAAAAGAATACAAATAGGGGGAGACAAGAATGGATTTCAGAACAAGCGGGAGCGTTCCAAAATTCAAAGGAAACCGAATCAAAGAGGAAGAGATTCATGTAGGAATGAAAGTAATTCAGTAATTAAATCTACTACATATGATAAGTTTTGCCTAAAACCAGAGCTCTGAAACCAACTGTAACGCACCGCGTCAGTGGGGTAATGCCCATTGTAGCTTACAACTGTACCTGTATTCCGCTTTTACGGCCAGTCTCTCGACTGCACCAACCTCGCAGGGACGGAGTAAGATTCAACCGTTTGCTACCAAGCCAAGAAGCAAAAACTCCCTATCACGCCGCACCAGCCAAGTGCATAGGCAGACACACATGCCAGACTTAAATTGCTCAAAATATCAGGTTGTTAATTTATATTTGACAAAACTCAACATATGTAGTAAATAAATCAATCATAGAATCACAGACACAGAGTAATGTGATAATAATGCAACGGAATAGATAACCAGTAGTTCATGAAGCTACTGTATAAATAGCAGAGTTTGAAATAAAATACAACAAAATATCTAGAATACAGTGAAATTTCAATACAAGCTGATGACATCTCTCAACATATTAGCTGGAAAGACTAAATCGATAGTTATATCTCCAAGCGAAGCTCCAGACTCCAAAGGTGAGTCTCAAATGCTGTATCACAGTCTGACCCAAGCATAAAGCAAAACACAAAACACTCGAGTCAGGATTAACATTCTTATATCAATAAACCCAACTCAAGTGAAATATCAACTGAAATACAAGTAACTTAGAGGATGTTTAGGATAATCATCCTCTAAGAATCCATGGAACTATCTACTATGTAGAAAATATACGCTATTAACAACCAAACGTCATTATAAAACCGTGGTCATTTCAAAATAATTTATATTTCAAAACCAAAGTATCGTTTCCATTTTAAATATATCTATTTCCAAATTATAGCACTTTCAAGTTACAACACTTTCGAAACCCAAAATAATATGAAATCATAATTCTTTGGAAAACCATAACTTTGAAACCATAATTTCCACCACTTAAACAGTTTAGATATTAATAATAGATATAAAATAAAATAGTATATAAATAGAGTATATTAAAATAACATATATATAATTTAAATAATTTATACAGTACAATATTTGTAATTTCCTCAAATTTCACATATTGATTCAAATCAAGTCGAATTCCAAATTTAATTTAATTTAATTCAAATCTCAAGTTATCAATTTCAATTCAATTAAGTTTCTAAATAAACAAATTCAAATTATACCGATTTCAAATACAGATTTGAACTACAAAATAAACCATTTAAATTTCGGTATATTTCAATGCTTTAAGTATTCAACACTTCAAAACTAAATTTAACAGTTTTATATAGATCTTGATTTAACTACATTATTATTTAGACTTCAAATATTCACTTAATAAATTCAATATTATTTAAATAACCTTAAATTACATTTTTTATATATGTCCTTCAATTTATTTAAACATGACATATTCATTAAATTGCTTAATCAAAATCTCATTATAAAATCATATCTTACATCTCAATTTCCATAAGTTTCAAATCGATTTTATTAAATAAAATTCTTAGTTAAATACAATTTCAAATAAATTCAAATTTATCTTCCCAACCTTAACTTATTCAATTTATTACAAAATCTATTTTTGAAATATAAATTTTAATAAATACTTAAACATATTATATATTAATTAAATCAATCTTAATTAAAATTAATTATTATTATTACATCTATATACAAAATATCATTTATATATAATATTTTAAGAATCAATATTTATTAAAACCTTATACTTCTTTTCAAAACCATAGAAATTATTTTCAAAATATTTATATATAGACCAACGGCGTCTATATAAAATTTTCTATCCTTTGGTCAAAGGATACGAATATTTATCAATTAATCCATAACTTAAATATATACAGGTATATATCATTTCAACCCGCAATCCCAAATTCAATTCGAATGAAAATCGCTTGGGTTTATCTTTTCAACCCATGACGATTTTCTCTGATTCTACAGATCGTTCGGGTATGTCTCATTTCAACCCATAGGAATTCTATACTAAAAGGGAGCTTGCAGAGTGAGAATAGATATGATAATAATATAAGAGGCATATATCATCAATATAAATAACAGATAATCGTATCAGATGTCACAGGTGAACAAATACAGATAATAACATATAAATAGCAATGTAAATAACTAACATCAGCATAATTCACTTGTCTTTTCAATTGAAATCAAATTTAATAAATATAAGAATGTTAATCGTGAGTGATTTGTCACCTTTCAAGGTTGAAGAAGATAGACAACACAACAAGCAACGATTTGATTCACGAAATCGACCAATCCAAACATTAATTCGCATCGAAGTAAGCTAAACACGGATTTGACGGACAAAGCTGATAGATCGGAATTGATGAGAACAAATCAGTATCCGTTAGATATAATAGAAATGAGGAGTATATTATATCATTATTTTATTACTTTCATTAAAAACAATTGTTTAAATACGAGACACGAGCTTTAAAACAAAATTTACATATATCTAAAAATCAATAAAAATTTAAAACACAAACATACGAAGGATCAAAACTATATCTCTCAAAAAAATCAAAATACATATATAATAAAATGTAAAATCTTTAGTCATTTCCGAAATCAAAGCCGATAGTAAATAACTCATACTAATAAGAAATTATTAATATCAGGCTACGAACCATTATTCGCCACACAAATATACATATACATACATTTTTAAACATCACTATTATATAAATAGTATATTATCTTTCAAACATCATATATATATATTAATTTTAGAATATATAGGATATTGTAAGCCAATATACAGTATGCACAAATAATATAACAAATATATATAACCATACATATATAACTTACACTTATATATATAACAGTAGTGGACAACTTTAAATAAACCTTACTGTAAGCAACTCGAAACCACTTTATATATATAAGAAACCATATCTATATATTGTAACATTCAAATTGAGGCTCTTTAAACATAAAATAAATATATAAATACACATATATGTGGAGCCTGTAGCTTATATTATAAATTGAACTATTATAAACACACTTTATCCATATAAACTTATATAAAACTCATACATATCGTAACGTTTTATGAAATATATATACCAATATATAACAGCAAAATATTATAAAGCCTTGAGAGAAAATAAAATTTTCAATACAACAGATCTTATATCAATTTATATAGAACATATATACTAAATATAAATATAATAATACATAAGCTAAACTTATATACAAACATATGGCGACTGAAATTGATAATAAAACATATGATAATTACTTATCAATGCTACTATATTATTTAACAGTACACACATATATAGTTAAAATCTTTGTCTACCTATACGAATCCTGTAAGTAAACATTATATATATATGAAAAGAGGAAAGCTCGGCTACTAACAAAATATACTTGTGTGTATGTATATATATATATATATATATATATATATATATATATATATAAATCTATGAACTAAGCTTAAGTATAAAGTGTGATATATATTCCTTATATATCATCGGAGAGGCAAAATGAGGAGGGGAAGATGTAGGCCGAAGGGCTGCGGGTGAGGCGTGGGTAGCTGACCTGTAGAGGGGAGATTGGGTTTTTCAGCAATGGTTTCTTATTATTTGATTTTGGTGGGGAAGGAGGAGATGGTTAAAGAGTTGAGAGGCGGTTGATGCTTCGATGTATATATATGTATATAATTTGCAAAAGTGGAGCAGAGTTGCCTAGATTTGGAGACTATGGCCTTGGGTTGTTCGGTCCAGCGGTAGAGGAGGGGGTAGATAGATCTGGTCTTTGGTGTGGGAAGAAAAACGTGAACGAGGGAAAGAGTAGAGAAGCAGGCATATGAAGTGTTGTGTCCTTCAGATCAAAATAATAAAAGGAGAGAGAGGAAGAAGAATAAATATATAGCTAAAGAATGCGACGGTAACAATGATTCAGCTGAAATTATAACAGAATGGGAACGGTGAACATGGAGTGACAATTCAGGAAAAGCAAAAGTCAAGTAGAAACTAGGTAAATGCTAGTTCCCGTAAATATTGTACGGCTGGCATTTGAAAAGACAAAAGGAACAAAATAGCTCAACGGGTATCGATACGATTGACTGCTTTGCGGGTTCCATCCCGTATCAAACTCCAAAACACAGAAGTGACTATACCATAGAGATCACCATGATGAGATGATCAAAATGGTATATAGATATCAGTGTTACGATTATCCTATCAAAATCGATAATCGGTACCGAAAATGCTGCTAAAACGTTAGAAATAAGATAAATGAGGGCAAAAGAAGTCCAAAATTGGAGAAACGAAATATGACGTCTCACTCAGAAGATGATTTACAAATTTATTGTTAAAAAATATTCAGGTTTGGAAAACATTTTATTATCATCACTTTTTAACTGATTTAAATTGAAATAAAATTATAGAATAAAATAAACTTTCATATTATCTAATAAAAATTTACCAATGCTATGTTTAAATAGGCATATTCCAAATATTAAACTTATATTTAAAAATTTAATTATTTAAAATTTCACAAAAATTCAATTAATTACATTATTAAAACCGTTAAAATTTATAGGTCATTATAATGCTTCACTTGGATTTTGGCTTACCTCATTTGTAGTTATGGTCTTTTAGAGTTGTATCTAGATATGTATATTTTTTTGACTCATGTATATAGAGTGGTTATTATACCACTTGTGGTGTATCATTTGTAATATATTGGGATGTATTATTGTATATGAGTATGTATATATCTGTTTGCTTTTTTGTGATGTGATATTCATTTAGTTGTTGTATTTTGTTTTGATAAATCCGTTAGCCACCTATAGTTTGTATTAAGTATTTATTGGATATGTCAATCCACTTGAGTTAAAGAAAAAAATAGCAGAGCATTTAACGACATATTCAATAGATATTTAAGACAAGGCTATAAATGGTCGCTCCTAACTAGCCCTATTCTCCGCCTTAGCAGACATTATTACCCAGTAATACTCTCTGTTAATGAAGGTCTTTGGGTGGGGCATCACAGATTGGTATCAGAGCCAAGCTCAGAACAAAATATGACAAACATAGAACAGAAGCATATATGACGATACATCCGAGTATAGTATAAGTGTTACAAATACTATAATCCTTTTGCCCTTAGCCTTCCCTTGATTCTTTAAAATAGAAAATTTGGGATATGTCTAGTAATATATTTTATCATGTAGTATTCCAAAATAGAATTGATAATATCTTATCTTAGGTGTAATCCTAATCATGGTTATTTTATTCGAGTCCTTTTCGAGACGGATGATTGACACTCATCTATATAGGAGAAGTTTGTTGATGCTTTTGGATGTTCTTGTCTTGTTCTTCTTTGAGGCTTACGAATCCTATTGAGGGGATTCACAATATTTGGGCATGATGTATGAGAATTTTTGAGATGTTCCTTGAAACTTATCCTTTCATGCGAATTGGAGCGCTATTTTTTATCTAGCATTTGAGTATGTAACGACCCGGTATTTTCAACCATTTGCATCCGTACATGTCGGACTTAAATTGCTCAAGATACCAGATTGTTGATTTAAATTTGGAAAAACTCAGCATATACAGTAAATAAATAAATCACAGAATCACAAACACAAATATTTTAATAATAAGCAGCGGAAACAAATGAATAGCTATTCATGAAGCTACTATATATAACAGAGTTAAAACAAGATACAACAGAAGTCTCGAATACCATAGCCAAATAACAAAATCTGAATACATCACCGGATTAACTGAATGACTGAAATCTGAATCGATTGTTAGATCTCCAAGCGAAGTCCAAACTCCATAGGTGAGTCTCAAATGCTGTATCACTCTCTCTGACCTGAGCGTAAAGCAAAACACAAACACTCGAGTCGGGATTAACATTCTTATATCAATAAATCCAACTCAAGTGAAATATCAACTGAAATACAAGTAACTCAAAGGATGTTTGGGATAACCATCCTCTAAGAATCCATGGAACTATCTACTATGTAGAAATATACGCTATCAACAGCCAAACGTCATTATAACACAGTGGTCGTTTCAAAATAATTTATACTTCAAAACCAAAATATAACTATCTCCAAATTATAGCACTTTCCAAGTTACAACACTTTCAAAACCTAAAACACTTTTGAAACCATAATTCTTTGGAAAACCATAACTTTGAAACCATAACTTCCACCAGTTAATCAGTTTAATGATAGGATATAACACAAAATAGTTTATAAAATAAAATAGTTTATACTAAAAATAGTTTTGTATTAAAATAGTGTGTGTATATAATTAAATAATTTATAAAGTACAATATTTATAATTTCCTCAAATTTCACAAATCCATCAAATCAACTCAAATTCCAAATTAAAATTTAATTCAATCTCAATTCATCAATTTTAATTCAATTCAGTTTCTAAATAAACCATTTCAAATTGTCAATTTCAAATACAGATTTGAATCACAAAATAAACCATTTCAATTTCAATATATTTCAAAGCTTTAAATATTCCACAATTTCAAAGCTGAATTTGACAATTTCATATATATATATATATATATATCAAATTCACTTTACTATTATTTAGTTTTGAAATATTACTTAATCATTCCAATAATATTTAAATAAAACTTCATCTTCCAAATTTAAATAAAACTAAATATACTGTTTCAATTTATGTAAACTTGAAATATTCATTTAAACCACTTTTAATCAAATTCAAGATATAAAATCATATCTTTAAGATCTCAAATTTATGAAATTTCAAATCAAACTTAATTAATAATAATTCTTACATAAATATAATTTCAAACCAATTTTCTTTTATAAACTCTATATCTGAAATATAATTAAAAAATTATTTATAACTATAAAATTTTCAAACCATATAAATTTTAAATCTAAAATTTAAAACTTTAAAAATGATTTCATATATATATATATATATATAATATCTTAAAATCGATATTTAATATACTATATATTTCCTTTTCAAAACCGTAGACGTCATTTTCAAAATATTTATATATATAGACCAATGGTGTCTATATATAATTTTCTATCCTATGGTCAAGTGATACAGATCTTTGTCATCTTAATCCGCAATTTACATATATATACGAGTATATATCATTTCAACCCGCAATCCCAAATTCAATTCAATAAAAATAGCTTGGGTTTATCATTTCAACCCATAACGATTTTCTCTTATTCTACAGATCGTTCGGGTATGTATCATTTCAACCCATAGGGAATTCTATACTAACAAGGAACTTAAAGAGTGATAACAGATATGATAATAATATAACATGCATGTATCATCAATATAAATAACAGATAATGATGTCAGATGTCGCATGTGATTAGATACAGATAATAGCATATATAGCAATGTAAATAGCAAACAATAGCAATATTTCAATTATTGTTTCAATTGAAATCAAATATAATAAATATAAGAACGTTAATCATGAGTGATTGCTTACCTTTCGAGGTTAAAGAGAAGCACAAGAATGAGACGAGTTACGAATCCAAGCACGAATTCCAAAGAAAATCAAGATTGGCATAGAAGCGATGATCAAAGCTTATAATAGGAATTGACGAATCCAATCAAAATTGGATCGATGAAGATAAATGGTATAAACGAACTTATATGTATAACCATAAATATAACTATATATATAAAAAAAATCATATTTTAAATTCAAACACATTTATACTGAATATATATGTATTTCAAATTCTACTATTCAAACAAAAACACATATATAGAAATCAAACACATATATGCAATATATATTTTGAAATTAATACATACATATATATATATATACACTTATTAAAATGCAAAATACTCACATGTTATATCTTTTGAAATTAATACTTATAATGAAATTTATATAAACTTGCTTTATTTAATACATATAACCAACATATGTATATTATAAATTACAGCCAACTCTGTGTATAACAAATGAGTATATGCATATATATATATATCCTATTGTAAACTAACATATATATATATATATGTATATATGTATGTATATGTATATATATATAAAACACATAAAATAACCGAAAATTTATATGCACAGGAATTATGAATCACTAACTTAGTAATATCTCAGGTTAAACAGATAATAATGTAAAGTAAACAGGCTACTATGATATAAGACTAATACTCACATATATATATAAGACGTAGCTAACATATAATATAATTTATAACAGAGACAACTTATATCATTTTAACCCATTACTGTCATATCAATACACAAACAGCATAGCTATCAACATATGTAAACATACACACACATATATATATATGTATACATATATATGTATACTGATATATACTCGAACATAAAAATATATATACTAAGGGGAAAAAAAAGATATATATTACTATTATAAAATAGATTTCCACGCGTATGAAGTTGCAAATACATATATATATATACAACTTATATTTATAAATATAATATACATAAACAAACACAAAACACCTATATATACCTTTGCTACTGCTGAAATCATATTTAGGTAATACTTCCTTATATAATATATTCAAATAACCGAATCTTTATTAGATGCAAACATAAACATAATGTATAAATGAAAGCACAGATTGATACATACATATACCACTGGGATATATAACAAAGCAGGCATATATAAACCATTGGAAATCAAACTCAAGCATACTTATTTTGTAAACACCTTCCAGAAAACTATGGATTGTATAATTGATATAGTTTATATATATAGTACATATCTACATACACATAGTAACCTATGTACAAGTCTTTATAGGTGCTGTAACTTCATATATATAAATACAACATAAAACAACCTATACAACATAACACTTCAAATAAAACAACTATATAACACCTTAATAAAAATAAGTATCGGCCAGGGAACAGGAGTGCTCGGCAGAGCGTGAGAGAGGAGAAAGAAGGCGGATCGCGGCTTGACGTGCTTAGGTTGTTCGGCCAGTGGGAAGGAGGAGTCAAACGGTGGAGGAACTGGGAGATGGCATGGGTATAGGCACTGACCGTGGAGAGAAAGTAGAGGGAGGCAAGAAGTAAGGCAAGGCCGGAGGCAGATAAGGTTGCAGTTCGGTAAAAGAACGGTAAGGGAGGCAGTGGAGAAACTTTGGCCATTGGTGCGATCTGAAGGCGGTGCTTTGGATGGTAGGCGTGTCAGCCGCAAGGATCGGGTGGAGGTTGTACATGTGGCAGAGGGGAAGGGAAAAGGTCAAGTTTGTCGCGTACGGCCAATGTAACGACCCACCATTTTGGACAGTTTAAACCGACGATCAAATACACATGCCGATTTTAAACCATTAAAAAGGGCAGATGGTTATTGGGGTAAATAAGAAAAGAAAAGAAAGAGAAATAAAGAAAATGAAACAACACAGAATCTCGCAGCGGAACGATAAAATATAATAGTCAAATAAACAGTTCATGAAGCTGTCTACTATACTTTGACAATTATTTATACAACATTTATCAGAGTTTATACATATACAACAGAACAATTAAATAATGCAGCAGATAACATGATGCAAGGGTAATAATAGCAATAGTATACCAAATCTTCGTCTTCGTCCTCCAGAATAGATCTTCAAAAATCTGAAAACTCAGGACTGACCCGAGCGTAATGAAAAGACAAAACATTCGAGTCAGGAATAAAATATCCTTATGAAAGTGAAATCACTCGTAAATAAATATGAGTGTAACGGCGTCAGAGATGTTTACGAGGTTTGACATCTCCTATCCAGTGTCAACGTGCGTGCAATAACTTAAGAGATGTTACGGGATTTTCCATCTCTCAAGGATCCATTAAACTATCTACTATGTAGTAATATACGCTAAGTAGATAATGCCTGTCAGTAATATAAAGTATCAAAATAGCGTTAAGGCGTTACCATAATCCCCCTTAACACATTTTATATTCCCAAAAGCATATACAAGACCGTAGTTTCCCCAAACCGGAAGTCATCAGAGGGCAATCCATATACTCAAGGTACAAATCAAAACGTAGTGGTCGCGAATAGGATAATCAGTATGACAAGGTACATGAGGCGATACCAACTAGGATACTAGTAGTTGCATGATCCGGACTGATGTTGGGCATAGCCAGCAGCTACCCCAACACCGCGAAACAACACTCCGAAATCAAGGGGTGCACCCAAATCGCATCACAAATGTAATAGATATGGTATCGAAGAAATGTGTCCGCTAGAGGTGGCGAACCTCAATGGCCCGGCGCGGCTCCTGTTTTAGTCATGTCAGGGGTCATCCAATAATCGTTCTCTTTCTTCAGTCAACGCGTTCACCAAACCATCCACTTCATTTTGGATCATCACTCCGCGTATAATAGTTATTAAAGTGGTTTTCGGTATCGACAGAGAGTATGTCCATATCCGATCCCGGTCTCTTTAATAACTACATATTATTACACCTTTGGCTCTTTATATTTCAAATCGATTCATAATTTATATCAAAATATCATGTTCGCTTCAAAAATCAAATCCATTTCAAATATCACCGTATCCTTTCAAATATAAGATTTCGTTTCAAAATCGTTTTCGCATTAATATCTCATTTCGGTTTTCAAAATCATTTCGAATTTCAATTTAGGCTGCAACTTCATTTAACTCAATTTGTATTTAAATTCAAGGTTTAAATATAAACATTTCACCTTATTAACCAGCTTGAAATTTTTAGAAAATAGTTTAAGTAGTTTAAAAGTAGTTTAAATGATTAAAATAGTTAAAAATACTTAAAATCTTTAAAATGGATTTAATATAGATAACTAGTTTAAATAATTTAAATTGGGTTAAGTAGGTTAAAGATAGATTAAAATAGTTTAAGTATTCAAAATGGTTTATATAACAGAGTGACTTGGAAAAACAAATTAAAACAGCTTCAACCAATCCGTTTCAATTATAACCTCCCAATTCAAATAAATTTCAATTTCCAATTTACCGATTCAATTTCGATTTCAATTCAATCAACGCCAACTTTGACTTCAAATTTATTCAATTTTATATTCACTTTCAATTAATTCAATTTCAATTTATATTGATTTAGAGCTTGGTTTTTTCAAAATATCCATTTAGAACGCTTACAAAATTATCCATCAATGTACGAGTTTAAATTCAAATTTCAAACATGATACGATTCCAAGCTCGAATTCAAATATCGCTTATATCTCACTTTTACTTAATTATCCTTCAATACTCAAATTTAAATCTAAATTTCAAATATGATTCAATTTCCAGCTCAATTCCAAAATTTCATTTTTATATTACTTTTACTTAGTAACATTTAAAGCTCGAGTTAAGGTTCAATCTTTAAAACAAATCAAATTTCGAAATTCAATCATATCCTGATTTTAAAATTCCAAAGTCTCCACTTAAATTATTTAACAATTTCTTTAACCAAAATTTATTTCACATTCCAAACTCACATTTTCGATAAATTCGATTTCTATAAATTCGACTTGTATTTATAACTTTTACATCAAACATTTAAATAAATTTCAAATAGACGATTTTAAAAATTATTAATTTAGCCAATTCGGTGTCCGTATATAATTTTCTATCATATGGCCAAGTAATTATTTATTTCAATTAAATGTCAGGGATGAATATTTATTACTTACATCAAATCACAGTTTCATATGTATGCATAACAGTATATATATAAGCGAATAAACATCCAAACATTCAAATACCAACCAATTGCATCCATCGAAATACATCATCCAGTACACAATATAATTCAGGGCAATTTCATAGTTATCAATGTCAGGTAATTTAATCGTAATTCAGTTTCAATTTCAATTTAACTGTCAATTTAATTTTTCAACGGTTAATTCAAGTGACAATCTATATGACAATTAAATTTTATCAAACAACGACAAATAAAAATCATAATACTTCATAATGTCAATTTAACTAGCATAAAAATATTTAGTACGGTGTGAGCGTTATAAAACACTCACCTTGATTTCAATGCAGTTCCAGCGTTTTATTTCGAATAAAATTAAACGGACGTTTAATTTTACCCGAAATTTTCAATAGCTTTAGACGATTCCAATCCAGCTCCATTGCGTAGTGCTCGACAAAACGATTGCAACGCAATTCGTTTCGTCCAGAATGGACCTCGTGTGAAAGAGTTATCACATTTAGAAGTTTAAACAATTTAAAATATAAAATAATTTACACAATCCTTTTATTTTTAAATTTTCTCACATCTGGGCCGTTGATCTAGCTCATTGAATCCAGGCCACGTGCGTATGCTTCCTCTCCCCCTTCGTTCTTCTTCTTCCAGTAAATAACAGAGCCGAACCTATCTAGCCTCCTATTTCAAGAAATTTCGCCACCCACAACATCCACTTCTGCATCGATCAGGCGCCCCCATGCGAAGCGCCACGGTGAACTCCACCTCCACCAGCCGACCGCACGTGCACTGCCTCCCATACGCCTCGAAAAATGTGAAAAACTGCCGGCCTTTCAACCTTGATTTGCCGTCAATCGGCTACATAAAAATTGATCTCCACCGTTGAAGTTATCGAGCTCGTGAAACTCTCCAACTTCCGTGTAGAAGCCGGAGCGAGAAAGTGAAGGGATTTAGAGGAATCGAGGGAAGATGAGCATGAATTTTCTGGCCGTTGAAGATGATGATGGCGGCTGCGGTTTAAACCCTAGGGTATATTAATTTTCAAGAAATGGATTTAAAGGGGCTTATTTATAGGAAACGACGAATACTATCCATCCGGCTTTTCCAAACTCCGAATTTTGCGCGGTAACTGATGTTCCTAGGGTTTATCACGCTTTTCGGACATAATGGAACAGGTTTTGGGAGCTAATTCGATCATTTGTGCGAGTTACAGCAATAAACGATCGATTTTAAATTAAACCGATTAAACGAATTTTTATGCGTTTTGGCTTGCCCCGGACAAACGGTAAATCCGATTGACTTGAAATTTGAAACCTTACAATAATATCACATTACAGATCCGATGAAACTGGTTTCGTCGAAATCCGAGACCGTTTGAAAAAAATGACTATTTTAACTCGCCAAATTAATATTAATACAATTTCAACGCGTTTCGAGCTGCCACGGTCAAACGACAACTCCGATTGGTACGAAAATTGAAATCCGATAATAACAAATTATTACGGATTCAATGGAACTAGTTTCGTCCAATTCTACGACTGTTCAAAAATTGGCTATTTTTCAGTCGATAATTAAATATTAAAATATTCAATTTCCACAAATAAATTTTAAATTCAGTTTTAAATGTTCTATAACATCACTATAACTTTAGTATGATAAAATAAAATTTTACAAATCATTTCTTAATCATATTAAACCCGTTATTCAATTATCCAATAAATTTAAATTTTAAAATCTTATTAACTCTATTAAAATCCAAATATAACTTACATTCACTTTGGAACCAATTTGAATCACATTAAATCAAATTTCAAATATTCACTCTATTTTCATATATTAAATTTCAATATCAAATTAATCATATCAAATTCGAAATTTAATTTATTCAAACATTTGTAATATTAGATTTAACAAATTTGATTATTCTTAAATCACTATCCTTTGAAATATTCAAAACGAACATATAAAATTTAACTTTTGAACGAATTAAAATTATAAAACAACTATTTCCATTATACGGTTATTCAATTCTCATTATTATATTATTCAATAAATTCCAAATATTAAATTTAAACAATTTCGATTATCCAATAATTCATTATCTTTTGAAATATTGAAATTGAACTTATAAGACTCAACTTTTAAAACCACTTCACAATTTAGAACACTATTTTCATTTTACAGTTATTCAATTATTCAATAAGTTTTAAATATTTAATTTAAACAAATTACCTGTTCAATATTCAATATTTGATTTCAAATAGATTTTTACTTATCAATCAATTACTCTCTTATACCCAATGAATCAACATTTATTATCCTATTCAACTTTTGATTTCAAAGGCATTCACTAAGTACCATTTATTTTCATTACTTGGATAGTTATTGTTGCAATTCATTCCAGTTATTATTATTCTAAACGAATTACAATTTTTTTTCTAACACTAAATCACGAAATCTTATTAAATTAGCTATTTTAATTATCGAAAATTTTCGGGTCGTTACACTCTCCCCCACTCAAAACTTTTCGTCCCCGAAAAGGAAAAAGAAGGGAAAAGGAACTAAGTATAGAATTTAACATTAGATATATTTTATTCAAAGTTACCTACTTATAAAACAATGAAATTCCATCTATAAAGTCATTACTACACTTTTACTAAGTTATTCCAAACGCCTTTCTAACTTCAAAAGTTAGTTATCAAAACAAGTTATAAAAATTTTAAAACTTGAAAAATTTTCTAACACTCGGATTTGACGGAAAATTTCGGCAGAGTCTCCTTTGCGCGGCTCGATCGGTACAACTACAAAACGCCTCTACGGGCCCCAAACCAACAAAAGAAAATCCAAAAGCCAAGTGGCTCACCAAAAAATCACCAAATCCAATGATAAAATAAACATGTACCTTATATTTTTATTAGCGAGCATATACGAATAATATAGCGCAAAAGCGAGCTCCAAATGTGAAGCAAGCGCAATCCACACCTACTAAACACTCAACAAACTATGAGAAACATGCATATATGAAAATAATATCAATATACATCATATAACAACATAACAACTACATGTGCCAACATAGCAAATGCAACAAAACAACAAATGCAACCATCGACCAACTATCATCCAACTATCATCCAACAAATCCATAACCAATCAATATAAATTCACTTCTCATTAATATTTATTGACTTGGTTTCAATTTTAATCATAGTTGATTCATTAACGTTGGATTTTACTAACATTCATTCTCAATTCAATTAGTTGACATTCACTAATTTATATTTACTTTAGTTCACTTCCAATTTAAATCAAATTAAATTCTATTTAAATTCATTTAACTTTCAATTTGATTTCAGTGATTTATAGCTTTCAATTTCAATAACACTTAATGAATTATATGCAATCCACTAACAATCATATAACAACCAAATCATACCCAACATAACCAAATTATTAATTTTACATTCAATTTGGTTTATCTCCTTCAATTCCAATTATACAATTTAAAAGAATCATTTTATATTTGGCATCTTCAATTTTCAATATTAGCTTAATTAATTCTGTAAGCCGTACATATATCATCCGTGAGCAATATCAATCTAATCCCTTATTCGATCACACAATTTCACTTCCAAACTAGTATCGCTCACCCAACTCTCTAGTGCGGACTCAGATTTGGTTCCTTGATTGGAAACTGTTACTCTCCTTGCATAGCCGTATACTATGATAGAGAATTCCAGAATCAAACTAAAAATCCATATCTAGGGTTCACCGTCGAAAATCGAGTGAAGAATCCTAACTTGGATCGATATAAATCATCTCGAAATTTTATGCTCGAATTTGGATCAAATCGTTATGCAAATAAAATAATATACGTACAATCTCACGTATTATCTTCCCATGGATTTCTATCCAAATTATCTATACTAAATTATTTTATGGACCTCTTTTTTTTTCACTTAATTACTCACAATCCATCATTCAGTTAATATATTCATTTCTTTTCATAGAATATTCTTTAACATTATCCTTTCTTAAACATCATCTCATAGAATTTGCTTACTCAAGTTCATTTTAAACATTCTATGTAATTTAATTAAATCAAATTTCATTTCTAGTTGATTCTTAGCTATAAGAAATTCCTTTGTTTACATTTATTTCATTTTCATAATTTCGGTTAATAACGAATTCATTTGTGGAACATTTTATTAATCAACACTTTAGTTTATAGTCCTTTCATAAAAGTCTAACTCCTCATACATGACTTCTCTTAGTTTACAGACATCTTAAAGGTTACAATTCAATTATTTTACAATCCCTTTGCAATTTATGTTTATTTTCTATAACCAATTTAGAAAGATATAATACGATTCATTTCTTAAGTCCACTTACTTGTTCCATTTATCCATTCATCATTTCGTGCTATATTTTAAGTATATAACAAATTTTTTTCACAACCAAAATTTTCATTTACATACATTTTAATTCATTTTGAGCTTTCCTTACTCGTATACTTCAATTACTTTCAGGTTCTGTTTATTTGTACAACATCTCATTACATATCCAAAACATCATTTTAACTTTTTAATATTTGGTAAGTCTTGTTATATGTTATCAGAATGCAAATTCGGTATTATACAAATTTATAGAATTTTATTTTACTTAATTAGAATGTTCACAAATCTAATTTGTTCAAATCCTCTTTACCTTTCAACTTTAAAGTTTTCCCAAAACAATAGCTTAGATACCTTAATCCTCTTATTTTATAAATTCTGGTTATTCACAATTTATTCAAATAATTTGAAAACTATTAATCAACAGAACTTAGAAATTTAAATGCCCGGTTCTTTTCAAATCGTTTGAAATAAATATATACACTTATATCTTTAATATATTATATCATACCTTTGGAGTTTAAACCAAAACCCATTTACCCAAAATAATTTTGAAGATAAGCAAAGGTTCTTAGAAGTCTCCCCCACTTTGAGACTCGAAATGAACGTCGATGATGCTGCACAGCCATCACCGAAATTATTTTCCAGCGACAGAAGAGAGGAGTACTTAATTCATTCTTTCCTTTAAAATCCTTTCAAAATATTTCCATAAATAATTTCCAACTAATATTACTATACATTTCTTCAAAGCTTTGAGAACCATTTTCCAAAAGCTCCGGGTCTTAAATTCAATATTTTCCAATTTAATCCTATTTTTAATTCATAAGTCACCTTTATAAAATATTCTTATAGGATTTTCTTTCTTAAAACATCCCACAAGTGTTTTATCATTGTTCATTTTGTAATTCACCTTATTTATTTAAATTACAATATCCGATTAATGTTAATAGCCAATATTTCATTTCCAACAACCAAATAAGCTAGATTGATCACAATAAATTTTGAAATAAATTCTTTATATACAAAATATAATTAGGGCAAAATTATTCAATTTACCCAATTTCAAAACAATACTATGTCGAGTTGTTCTGTTTAAGTGTTTAGAGATCCCTGTCAATGACGTTAATTACTCGTATTGACCAGAATCCATAAGCCACTCAACAAATCAACCGACACAATATAAAACATTTTATATCACTAACAAATACGCTCTCTCATATACACTCAACTCATTCATATAGTTTACCTCTATTTCAATGAGTTATTCCCCACTAGAGCCAAGGTTTATCGCTAAACCAAAGCTCTGATACCAACTGTAACGACCTACCATTTTGGACAGTTTAAACCGACGATCAAATACACATGCCGATTTTAAACCATTAAAAAGGGCAGATGGTTATTGGGGTAAATAAGAAAAGAAAAGAAAGAGAAATAAAGAAAATGAAACAACACAGAATCTCGCAGCGGAACGGTAAAATATAATAGTCAAATAAACAGTTCATGAAGCTGTCTACTATACTTTGACAATTATTTATACAACATTTATCAGAGTTTATACATGTACAACAGAACAATTAAATAATGCAGTAGATAACATGATGCAAGGGTAATAATAGCAATAGTACACCAAATCTTCGTCTTCGTCCTCCAGAATAGATCTTCAAAAATCTGAAAACTCAGGACTGACCCGAGCGTAATGAAAAGACAAAACACCCGAGTTAGGACTAAAATATCCTTATGAAAGTGAAATCAATCGTAAATAAATATGAGTGTACCGGCGTCAGAGATGTTTACGGGGTTTGACATCTCCTATCCAGTGTCAACGTGCGTGCAATAACTTAAAAGATGTTACAGGATTTTCCATCTCTCAAGGATCCATTAAACTATCTACTATGTAGTAATATACGCTAAGTAGATAATGCCTGTCAGTAATATAAAGTATCAAAATAGCGTTAAGGCGTTACCATAATCCCCCTTAACGCTATTTTATATTCCCAAAAGCATATACAAGACCGTAGTTTCCCCAAACCGGAAGTCACCAGAGGGCAATCCATATACTCAAGGTACAAATCAAAACGTAGTGGTCGCGAATAGGATAATCAGTATGACAAGGTACATGAGGCGATACCAACTAGGATACTAGTAGTTGCGTGATCCAGACTGATGTTGGGCATAGCCAGCAGCTACCCCAACACCGCGAAACAACACTCCGAAATCAAGGGGTGCACCCAAATCGCATCACAAATGTAATAGATATGGTATCGAAGAAGTGTGTCCGCTAGAGGTGGCGAACCTCAATGGCCCGGCGCGGCTCCTGTTTTAGTCATGTCAGGGGTCATCCAATAATCGTTCTCTTTCTTCAGTCAACGCGTTCACCAAACCATCCACTTCATTTTGGATCATCACTCCGCGTATAATAGTTATTAAAGTGGTTTTCGGTATCGACAGAGAGTATGTCCATATCCGATCCCGGTCTCTTTAATAACTACGTATTATTACACCTTTGGCTCTTTATATTTCAAATCGATTCATAATTTATATCAAAATATCATGTTCGCTTCAAAAATCAAATCCATTTCAAATATCACCGTATCCTTTCAAATATAAGATTTCGTTTCAAAATCGTTTTCACATCAATATCTCATTTCGGTTTTCAAAATCATTTCGAATTTCAGTTTAGGTTGCAATTTCATTTAACTCAATTCGTATTTAAATTCAAGGTTTAAATATAAACATTTCACCTTATTAACCAGCTTGAAATTTTTAGAAAATAGTTTAAGTAGCTTAAAAGTAGTTTAAATGATTAAAATAGTTAAAAATACTTAAAATCTTTAAAATGGATTTAAAATAGATAACTAGTTTAAATAATTTAAATTGGGTTAAGTAGGTTAAAGATAGATTAAAATAGTTTAAGTATTCAAAATGGTTTATATAACAGAGTGATTTGGAAAAACAAATTAAAACAGCTTCAACCAATCCGTTTCAATTATAACCTCCCAATTCAAATAAATTTCAATTTCCAATTTACCGATTCAATTTCGATTTCAATTCAATCAACGTCAACTTTGACTTCAAATTTATTCAATTTTATATTCACTTTCAATTAATTCAATTTCAATTTATATCGATTTAGAGCTTGGTTTTTTCAAAATATCCATTTAGAACACTTACAAAATTATCCATCAATATACGAGTTTAAATCCAAATTTCAAACATGATACGATTCCAAGATCGAATTCAAATATCGCTTATATCTCACTTTTACTTAATTACCCTTCAATACTCAAATTTAAATCTAAATTTCAAATATGATTCAATTTCCAGCTCAATTCCAAAATATCATTTTTATATTACTTTTACTTAGTAACATTTAAAGCTTGAGTTAAGGTTCAATCTTTAAAACAAATCAAATTTCGAAATTCAATCATATCCTGATTTTAAAATTCCAAAGTCTCCACTTAAATTATTTAACAATTTCTTTAACCAAAATTTATTTCACATTCCAAACTCACATTTTCGATAAATTCGATTTCTATAAATTCGACTTCTATTTATAACTTTTACATCAAACATTTAAATAAATTTCAAATCGACGATTTTAAAAATTATTAATTTAGCCAATTCGGTGTCCGTATATAATTTTCTATCATATGGCCAAGTAATTATTTATTTCAATTAAATGTCAGGGATGAATATTTATTACTTACATCAAATCACAGTTTCATATGTATGCATAACCGTATATATATAAGCGAATAAACATCCAAACATTCAAATATCAACCAATTGCATCCAACGAAATACATCATCCAATACACAATATAATTCATGGCAATTTCATAGTTATCAATGTCAGGTAATTTAATCGTAATTCAATTTCAATTTCAATTTAACTGTCAATTTAATTTTTCAACGGTTAATTCAAGTGACAATCTATATGACAATTAAATTTTATCAAACAACGACAAATAAAAATCATAACACTTCATAATGTCAATTTAACTAGCATAAAAATATTTAGTACGGTATGAGCGTTATAAAACACTCACCTTGATTTCAATGCAGTTCCAGCGTTTTATTTCGAATAAAATTAAACGGACGTTTAATTTTATCCGAAATTTTCAATAGCTTCAGACGATTCCATTCCAGCTCCATTGCGTAGTGCTCGACAAAACGATTGCAACGCAATTCGTTTCGTCCAGAACGGACCTCGTATGAAAGAGTTATCACATTTAGAAGTTTAAACAATTTAAAATATAAAATAATTTACACAATCCTTTTATTTTTAAATTTTCTCACATCTGGGCCGTTGATCTAGCTCATTGAATGCAGACCGCGTGCGTATGCTTCCTCTCCCCCTTCGTTCTTCTTCTTCCAGTAAATAACAGAGCCGAACCCATCTAGCCTCCTATTTCAAGAAATTTCGCCACCCACAACATCCACTTCTGCATCGATCAGGCGCCCCCATGCGAAGCGCCACGGTGAACTCCACCTCCACCAGCCGACCGCACGTGCACTGCCTCCCCTATGCCTCGAAAAACGTGAAAAACTGCCGGCCTTTCAACCTTGATTTACCGTCAATCGGCTACATAAAAATTGATCTCCACCGTTGAAGTTGTCGAGCTCGTGAAACTCTCCAACTTCCGTGTAGAAGCCGGAGCGAGAAAGTGAAGGGATTTAGAGGAATCGAGGGAAGATGAGCATGAATTTTCTGGCCGTTGAAGATGATGATGGCGGCTGCGGTTTAAACCCTAGGGTATATTAATTTTCAAGAAATGGATTTAAAGGGGCTTATTTATAGGAAACGACGAATACTATCCATCCGGCTTTTCCAAACTCCGAATTTTGTGCGGTAATTAACGTTCCTAGGGTTTATCCCTTGTTCTGGACATAATGGAACAGGTTTCGGGAGCTAATTCGATCATTTGTGCGAGTTACAGCAATAAACGATCGATTTTAAATTAAATCGATTAAACGAATTTCTATGCGTTTTGGCTTGCCCCGGAAAAAGGGTAAATCCGATTGACTTGAAATTTGAAACCCTACAATAATATCACATTACGGATCCGACGAAACTAGTTTCGTCGAAATCCGAGACCGTTTGAAAAAATGACTATTTTAACTCGCCAAATTAATATTAAAACAATTTCAACGCATTTCGAGCTGCCACGGTCAAACGACAACTCCGATTGCTACGAAAATTGAAATCCGATAATAACAAACTATTATGGATTCAATGGAACTAGTTTCGTCCAATTCTGAGACTGTTCAAAAATTGGCTATTTTTCAGTCGATAATTAAATATTAAAATATTCAATTTCCACAAATAAATTTTAAATTCAGTTTTAAAAGTTCTATAACATCACTATTACTTTAATATGATAAAATAAAATTTTACAAATCATTTCTTAATCATATTAAACCCGTTATTCAATTATCCAATAAATTTAAATTTTAAAATCTTATTAACTCTATTAAAATCCAAATATAACTTGCATTCACTTTGGAAACCAATTTGAATCACATTAAATCAAATTTCAAATATTCACTCTATTTTCATATATTAAATTTCAATATCAAATTAATCATATCAAATTCGAAATTTAATTCATTCAAACATTTGTAATATTAGATTTAACAAATTTGATTATTCTTAAATCACTATCCTTTGAAATATTCAAAACGAACATATAAAATTTAACTTTTGAACGAATTAAAATTATAAAACAACTATTTCCATTATACGGTATTCAATTCTCATTATTATATTATTCAATAAATTCCAAATATTAAATTTAAACAATTTCGATTATCCAATAATTCATTATCTTTTGAAATATTGAAATTGAACTTATAAGACTCAACTTTTAAAACCACTTCACAATTTAGAACACTATTTTCATTTTACAGTTATTCAATTATTCGATAAGTTTTAAATATTTAATTTAAACAAATTACCTGTTCAATATTCAATATTTGATTTCAAATAGATTTTTACTTATCAATCAATTACTCTCTTATACCCAATGAATCAACATTTATTATCCTATTCAACTTTTGATTTCAAAGGCATTCACTAAGTACCATTTATTTTCATTACTTGGATAGTTATTGTTGCAATTCATTCCAGTTATTATTATTCTAAACGAATTACAAATTTTTTTCTAACACTAAATCACGAAATCTTATTAAATTAGCTATTTTAATTATCGAAAATTTTCGGGTCGTTACAGCCGATGGTGGGAAAAATAAGGTGGATGGTTCAACTATGGTAGGGGAAAGCATGGAGGTAAGGTAGAGAGAGGAGGGGGAGCAGGCACGACATATTCTTTTTTTTCAGATCCAAAAGGAACAGAGAATGAAGTAATGTATATAAAATGAAAGTGAGGACAACCAAAAGTATATGTGAATACCAAGGAGTAATAAAAGCCGTGACCATTCGTTTCTGAATGGTGGAAAATAAATGGTCACAAGGAATCAAAAAGACAGACCGTTATGCTTAACCGTTTCGCGTGTTTCGTCACGCACTGAACGTCGAAACACACAAATGAATATGCTGCGGAGATCAGCACGAAGAGACGATCAAAACGGTATACAAATACCAGTGGTACGATTATCCGATCAAAAGTCGATAATCGGTACCGAAAATGCTGCTAATTTGCCAGAATTAAGATAAACAATGCAATAGTAGTCAAAATTTGAAGAAATGAAACATGCCGGCTCACTCAGAAGATAATTTATAAATTTATTGTATAAAAATATTCAGGTTTGGAAAGCATTTTATTATCATTAAATATTAACTGATTTAAATTAAAATAAAATTTCACACTAAACTAAAATTAAATATTATTAATTGAAAATTTACCATTTTCTATGTTTAATTAGACGTAATACAAATATCAAATTTATATTTCAAAATTTTACTAATCGAAATTTCATAAAAATTCAATTAAATACGTATATAAAAGCTTTAAAATTTATGGATTGTTACTCTTCCCTACTCAAAACTTTTTGCCTTCGAAAAGGAATGAAGACAAGAGAAAAAGGGTAAAGCAGAATAGATAGGTTATATTCAAAAAGGAAAAGAAGGTATATTCGGAAAAACAGAATATAGGTGAATAAATAAAGCTGAGCAGATAAGGTTGATTGAAAAGAATAGTATTGGGCATGAATAATTAATTTAAAACCATAGGAATTTCAATTTCAACTATTGATACAAAATTTCTTTGTTGAAAATACTTTTTTAATAGAATACCATTATATCGAAACAAAATTTCCTTTCGAAAGTGCTTTTATAACTCGATGTCTTAACAGGTTTATCCTCGTTCCTGCAGACTTTGGCTATATGTTGATCAGGCGCAAAGCTAGAATTCTCCAAGTACTTAGTAGACCTGTTTCAACACCCAGTGAAAATATTCGAAAAACCTTCAAAACTGATATGGAAAGTACAATCAAAACAAATCAACCTAATCGATTCATGGATCGCATATACACAATGGTTACGCTTGGATCCCCCAGAAATTATACGTACCTTTTAAGCAATCACTGCCTTGCGAATTTCACCATGATAACAAAAAACTGTAGACCACGGATACGCAATGGTTGCGCCTGGATCGCCTAGGAAAATTCCATACCCTTTAAACAATCTTTGCCTTGTGGATTACGCTACCAAAACGACCATAGATCGCATATACACAATGGTTATGACTGGTTCCCTAGGAAACATCAGTATCTGTAAGCCATCACGGCCCTACGAATTATGCTATGCAGTCGAGTTCATAAGACCATGGGTAATGCCATGGAATTTGAAGGACACTCGAGTATTATATCCGTAAAACCCAAATCAGAAAGAATAATATCGCTAGAATGAATCCAAAATGTAGCCATAAAGAGGATATCAAGTAGAAGGTACTTTCCATATCTTTACTTCAAAAATATGTATAATTGTAACAGCACAAGATTTTTACAAGCACTTTATTCTTATATTTATAAAACCTTAGAATTTATTATAATATAAAATTTTAATTTGATTAAATCATTTCCCAAAACTTTAAATAAAAGACAAGGGTTCTGCAATTTTAACTTTGGTTAAAGATAACTCTAATTGGAATTTTTAAAATTTTAAATTCTAAATCTTTTATATAAGAATTATATATGTACAAGATTTATTGTGAGGATGTTTTACTTATGTTGGTAATAACATTTATTTCCCTTTGTTCATTTTAAAATGAATTATATATATTAAAATAAATTTCTTATAAAATAGTAAATAAATCCGAAGAGTATAAACAAATTTTAGTTTAAGTTAAGTGATAACTTTTAAAATTTACAGTGTATTGATAAACTGTTTAATTACGCGTTTAAAAGGCACGAAATTTAATGGAATAAATAACGTATAAATAGGAAACGTATGAATTTTAAAGCATTACTTTGTATTAATTTGGGTGTATATTATTGCGTTGGTTTTGCGCATTTCTAAAATTCATACCTTAGCTATATATGAATCAATAAAATCACGTTCAAAATTTTCCAAAAAAAACCTCGGGTTTATAGAAGGAATCAATGCTTTCATGACCGTTTCTAAAATATCTATTTCCTTCACCAAAAATCAACGCGTTTCCTGGTTAAAATATTGGTTTAACAAATTTTGCCACTTACCTCCTTTATTTTCGCCCTCCACTTTATCAAATATTTCTTGCGTGATTCACCAAATGCAATTAACTCTTTTATCTCAAACATCACGCATATTTTGGGGAAGGACAGCACACTTTCCATTCATGCTTCACTTACAGTTCAAAATTTTATTTATTTCTTGCCTTTATCTAAACATAGTAAAATCGTTCAGATTTTTAATTTGTGATTTTTTTCCATCGCCCTCACAAAAAAAAATTAATCGCAACCCCTTGCTATATAAGCCACTTGCGTGCATTTGATCCTTGCCGTTAAACAAAATTATTTCATGCATTTTTTCCAACGCAATCAGCTCCTAAATTCAAACATTACATGCTATTCTTCCCGACAGTTTCAAACAAAATTTTTACTTGCCGTTTCTTTTTTATCCCCACTGCAAAAAAATCAAACCCTCATTGCAATTATTCATTTTCCAAATTTCCTTGCCAACGTTATCACTTGTTTTACGCACCTATAATTTAGCACAGCATAAAGTGGAAAAAATTTATTCCTTACTGGCCGAAAAACTCGCATGTCTGATTGCACACTTTTCATTTTCCTTGCATGCAAAGCAACGTGAAATTCTTCCTATAAATACAAACCTCGTATCACTTTCCTCCCATCTCATTTTGGTTTCTTCTTCCTTGCGCAAAGCTTCTTCAGGTATTAATGTCAAACTTTTCTTTTATATTTTATTTTGTTTCCTCCTTATTTCATTGCCCACTGTTCCACTGAAAGGCTCGGCCACTCACCACTTTCACGACCTACCTTGGGCTGCCGCTTCACCACCGCTTCACTACCTTAGCCTGAACCTGATGCTGTGTGAACATAGAACTCAGCACACCTAGTTTGCATACATAACTGACCGTGCCTTGAACATAGAACATGTAGCCGTATGTGCATGGGGCCGAGCTAGTACTTAGCCGAGCATGTTTGAACTAGGAAGAATGCACTATTTCGTTTAGTATAAAAAAAATAAGGAAGAGGGAAAGAAAAGGCCAAGCCCTGATGTTCAGATTTTTTCACGTATTCATGTGCATACAGCAGTTTGTGTTTTCCCATATCACTTTGCCATGCACGCGTGCATGAAAATTTCAAAGTGTGCTTTTGTATATGACCGAGCCTCCTGAAGCTTTGGTCCAAAACAATATGCCTTTTTCTAGTCACCTGTTGTTTGTATAAAAAGAGGAAAATAAATATATATGAATAGATGGAGAGTAGAAATAATGCGCGTGGGTCAAGCTATAGGATAGTTGTCCAAATTGAAGACTAGGTTGCAAATTCACATTTTTTTTTTAAGAATTTTTTTTATCTATAGAGTGCATACACCATTTTCTTTTGCCTTTGGATCACTGACTAGGCCTATTAATTTCCCACTGTTTAAATACGTGCGCACAAACATTCATATATATAAAATTTAGGCGGACCGAGTTTTCGTTATGTTTTGGCCGGGACGTGGAGTGGTCGAGCAAATGAACCAATTATCTTTATTTTTTTTCGTTCTGGTTTTTGATTAATTAAATTTTTCTTTGACCGTAAATTGAAACATTTTTGACCTTGTTTAAGATTGGGATCAAGTCGTTGCTTGCGCTGTAAATTGATCGTTCTTTCTGTACTCATCTTTCGGGTTAGATATCGTTGTTGAATATAAATCTGCAGCTCCGAAAAGGTGAGTTTTCTCACCTGACAAACGTACTTATATATATGTGTAAATGATAACAAGTGTGATTGTAGAATAGTTATTATTTTTATTTGATTGTGTTATGAATTGATGATGAAAAAAAAATCCCGTTATTAAACCTATACATCATCAGTTATATTATATACTATTTGTTTATGCTGTTACACTATTTATTTATTATTTATAGTTAATCACACTGTAAGTCCCCTGTAGAATAGAAATCGTCACAGGCTGAAATGATAGGCCTGAACGATATTTATTTATTCATTTAGTTATTTATTTTAACTTGGGATTGCGGGTTCGAAATGATAAAACCCAGATTTATTTTGTAAATTACGGATTGAAATGATATATTATCCATACCACTTGACCTAGGTTAGAAAATATTATACAGACCCGTGGTTATATATATATATATATATAATTTCTGAAAATATTAAATATTTTAAAGTTAGAATGTTATAATACTTATTTAAAAGTGGACTAAAATGATTATTGTAAGTATTGTGATATTTTACAAGTTTAATATGTTAAGAATATAAAGTATAAATTTATCTTGTAGATTTTGATTTTTGAAATAAACGGGATTTAAGTTAAGAAAATATACATGAGAATCTGGTATAACTTGAATATAAGGCGAATTTCTAAAGGTTAAGTTTTCTATGAGTTAATTTGTAAAATGGGGAAAGTATGGGAGTTAAAACATAACTTGATTTTTATTGGAAATTTAGTTTATTTTAAAAAGGTAACTAAACTTAATTGTTAAAAAATTCATAGAAAATTTTACGCTTGATAAGAAAGTATAAAAAATTAGATATACATTTGCAAAATTTTACTTTATAAGAACCATGAAATATTGAATAATTTAAAGGACTATATAAAGGTGGAAATTTTGATTTTATAAGTAAATTTGTTTAATAAAGGTTTAAATTCTGCTGAAATTTATTAAATTCAAAAATTTAATTTACTTAAATTTTTGAAAGGATATTTATGCATTTAGCCAAGTGCTGAATGATGATGCAAATAAACTAAGGCTAAACCTTTAGAATTTACATTGGTTTGAAAGAATAATAACTTCACCTTTAAACGGTTTAAAATAAAGTATTTTGATTGAAGTATAAACTATTTTAAAGGTTTATAACCACGGGTAATAATAACGTTGGTTGTTAAAGAGACCGGGATCGGATATGGGCATACTCTCTGTCGATACCGAAACCACTTTGACATCCGTGTACGCGGTGGAGATTCCAGAATAAAGTAGGATGGTGGTGACGTTTCCTTTGAGGTAAAAACGTGGACCCGATTCCCGTGAGTTGGCATAAGGTGGCTAAAATAGGAGCGATCGACGGATTAATGAGGTCGCACCTCTGACCGGATGCACTTCTTCGTATGCCATTCTGTTACTTTTGTGACTGTTTTGGTGTGCACCTTTCATTTGGGAGTGTTGTTCGAGGTGGGCGGTAGTAGCAGCTACGCGTTTCCACCGGTCCGGAAGTGTAATTGGTATATCTACCCTGGCATTGCCTAGTTGTGCCGTGTCACCTACCATAGCGAGCCTTGTACGAGTTTGGTTTTCTCCCGTAGCCTGTGTGGTATTCTCTGGCGGCTTCCCGATCAGGAGGGACTATGATATTGGATGGACTACTGGGGCTATTATTGTGTTAAGGGGGAGATTGGGTAACTTCTTAACAATATTTAAGAGTAAGTTTATTTTAATATAGACACTTTTATAATAGCGAAATTATTACTATATAGTAAATAGTTTAACAGATCCTTAGAGGATGGGAGGTCCCAAGCATCCTTTAAGTTACTTGCTTTATATTACAGTACACTTGAATTAGCTTACCCTGTATAAGTATGTATGTCCTGACTCGAATGTTTTATTTATTTCTTATGCTCGGGTCAGCCTGAGTTGTAGTTCAGTTTTCATCCCGGAGTTAGGACTTCTGTAGATCACTTTTCAAGCTGTTGGCAAACTTTCCTTTCAGTTCTTTATCTTAATTTATGTAATCAAGACTATTGGATATTGAGATTTTCTATTGTTGATTCAACTATATTTGGGTTTAAAGACTATGCAAAATTTTATTTGTTTTGAGAATATTAATAGTGGCTTAACGAACCACTAAGTTATTTTTAATTCCGCTGCAAGTATTCTGATTTCTGTGTCTGTGGTTCTGTGATTTGATTTCATTTGCTCCTAATTTATTTACAATCTATTGTTTTTAACTTTTCAAGCTTGACATGTTTAATTTATTGTCGAATTTGAAGGGTACAAAATAGTGGGTCTTTACAGTTGGTATTAGAGCTTTGGTCTAACCATAACCTGAGGAGCAAAAACTCATTAGAGATATGGTAGAAATACCCTAGAATGAGTGAAGCCAAATCCTAGAATCCTTCCTTGTGAGAGAACGTTTTTTAAAGTATAAAATGATTTTCAAAAGGGTTTTTCAAAGAAGTATTTTGATATAAAAATTTTCTGTTTTAAAATAAAATTTTCCAACTACTTCTTTCCTTTTCTCCATCTTATATAATTAGAGCTTTTGCTAAATGCTTATTCAAGTTAAACTTTATCTTATCTAATATCTTGGTATCTATAGTTTCCTCTGTCCTTAAATTCATTCTTTATTTCTCAGGATGAATCGAGGAAATACCAGAGGTAGGGAACAAGCTGCTGCCCCGGCTCCTCCACTCGCTTCCCCTGTTAGATTTACTAAGCTATGCAAAGATTATACTGAGCTTGGTGGCACTAAGTTCACGGGTTCTGAACCATTATAGAAGCTCAATAGTGGATGAGGGACTTGGAGAGAATCTTCTCCTGTCTCTAAAACACTAATGCCCAGCAAAGGAAATTGGCGGCCTGGCAGATGAAAGGAGCCGCTTAGAATTGGTGGCTGTCAGTTACTGCCCACACCGATGAGGCTGACATCACCTGGGAGCAATTTAGGGAGGCCTTTTTGGTAAAATCGATGCCCGAAGCAGGTAAGTCTAAGCTTTATCGAGACTTTATGGATTTGAAGCAGGGCGATATGTCCTTTGCGGAAAACGAGAGAAAATTTAATGCGCTCTCGTAATATAGCCTGAATTTGATAGACACCTCGCCGAAGAAGAACGAGAAATTTATCGTCGGCGCACGCCTCGAGTTCTATGATTAACTTATTACCCACGTGCATGGGACGTTCACCGCTCTGATGGACATGGCTCTCCGGTATGAGAACCCTACCTCTAGGGCCACTCCGGCTGCCCAGTCTGCACCGTCTCAGTCTTCTGGAAATTCTAAGAAAAGGAAGTCCAACTTCTACCGTCATAAGAGGAATAGGACTCCAGGGCTAGGATCATCGTCTTCTACATCTCAGAGGTCGACCGTAGATCTTTCTACCATCACCTGCCATAGATGCCACCAGAAGGGACACTACGCAAATAGCTGTCCTACTTTGGGTGCTGCTATTCCACCTTCTTTCTCAGTTGGCTAGACCAGACCTCTGCCACATCTGCCTTTAGCCGGGACACTTCAAGAAGTTTCCCTACCTAGAAGAAGGGCACGACATCAGGAATTTTTACGGTGACTTCTGCATCCTCCCCAGCCCCACAGCCTGCAACAACACCTTCTCCAGCTCCTAGTGACTCTCAAGGTACACTTCAGGGTTCTTTTACTTTGTTTAAATCTCCTGTTCGTCTCATTCGATATCGGAGCTTCCCATAGCTTCATCTCGTCGGATCTCTGTAATAAATTTGAGCATCTCCTTTCCCTCGAGTTTTCTGTTGTACCTTTATGTGTTTCAAACCCCATCGGTGGCCCTGCGAACCTTAGTAAGGTTTGTAGGGATGTGAAACTCTTCCTTGGAAATTATCGATTCACCGGTGACTTTTATGTTTTGGGTTTTGACGCTTTCGATCTTCTACTTGGAGGAGACTGGTTGGATAAGCATGAAGCCCACATCTCTTGCGGTCCCCGTACTGTCTCTCTGGTTGGTGATAAGGGTGATTATTTGGTGATCCGGTGTAGTTTGCCTCAGAAGTTCGCTGGTAGCTTCATTTATTCTCTCGATACTTTCCCTGATGATATCCATTCGACTCATGTAGTCAAGCTTTTTCCCGACGTGTTTGGTGAAGTCGTTTCTCTACCTCCTAAGCAGGAAGTTGATATCCGAATCGATCTCATTCCTGGAGCATGACCTGTAGTTCTTTTACCCAGAAGAATGGCACCACGAGAGAAGATCGAATTAAGGAAGCAGATTCAGGATTTGTCCTCTAAGGGTCTGATTAGACCTAGTTTTTCCGAATGGGGAGCAGCCGTAGTTTTCATCACAAAATCAAATGGTTCCCTTCGGATGTGTGTTGATTATAGGGAGCTGAACAAGCTCACTACGAAGAACAGATATCCCATGCCTCGCATAAATGATATGTTCGATTAGCTCTGTTGAGCCACTGTCTTCTCTCAGCTTGATTTGGCCACAGGATTCCACCAACTTGGAGTTGCTGAGGAGAGCATACCCAAAACTGCTTTCCGAACTGAGAATAGGTTCTTTGAATGGCTAGTTATTCCTTTTGTTTTGACTAACGCTCCGATCTTCTTCGTCGACTTGATGAATCGTGTCTTTCGCGATGTGCTCAACAAATTTATTCTTGTCTTTATTGATGACATCCTTTTCTTCTCCAAAACAAGGGACGAGCATGAGTCGCACTTGAAGTATGTTTTAGAGACTCTTCGAAATCACCAATTAAAGGCTAAGTTCTCTAAATGTGATTTCTGGGAAGAGGAAGTCAGATTCCTCGGACATATTGTCTTTAGTGAAGGAGTTTCTACTAATCCAGTCAAGACCGCTGCGATCAAAGATTGGGAAGAACCTAAGACTCCAACTGATATTCGCAGTTTTCTAGGCCTTGCCGGTTACTATCGGAGGTTCATTGAGAACTTTGCTCGGATTTCTACACCTCTGACCACTCTAACTCGAAAGAATGCTAAGTTTATATGGAGCGATAAGTGTAAAGCGGCATTCCAAGAGTTAAAGGATAAGCTTACTTCCACACCAGTGCTTACCGTTCCGAATGGAAATGAGAGATTAACGGTATTCACTGATGCTTGTCGCGAGGGTTTGGGAGCGGTATTGATGCAAGATGGGAAGGTGATTGCCTATGCTAGTCGTAAGTTGAAGACGCATGAAGCCAACTATGCGGCCCATGATTTAGAACCGCTGGCTGTTGTCTTTGCATTGAAGCTTTGGAGACATCATCTCTTAGGGGCTAAGTTTGACCTCTTCACTGATCATCTATCTTTGAAATATATCTTCACCCAGAAAGATTTGAATCAGAGACAAGTACGGTGGCTTGATTTTCTTTCTTCTTATGATCTCGACATCAACTATACTCAGTGGAAAGCTAATGTTATGGTGGATGCGTAGAGTAGAAAGAAGTCCTTGCTGTGCCAACTTACTGTTTCTTCTCCTCTTTTGGATCAAATAGTTGTTAAGCAGGATGATGAAGAGATGCTTAGGCGTATGAAGGAGACTATTCGTAGTAAGGTAGGTGGCAATAGTTCTGATGGTGGCGGAGCTCAGATTGATGATAGAGGAATTTTAAGGATTAATAATCGGATTTGTGTCTCGAATGTTGATAGTTTGAGGTAGGAGTTACTTCGGGAACATCATCAATCCAGACTTTCCATTCATCCTGGTGTAGCAAAGATGTATCAGGATTTGAAGAAGCTCTACTAGTGGAGAGGTATGAAGCGTGATGTCTCTATCTTTGTTAGTAGGTGTGCGACTTGTCAACAAGTCAAGGCGGATCATCAAAAGACACCACGTTTGTTGCAGCCTCTGGAGATTCCAAATTTGAAGTGGGAGCAAGTTTCTATGGATTTCATCGATGGTTTACCGAGATCTAGGAGGGGAAATGAGAGCATATGGGTTATCTTAGATAGATTGACCAAGTCCGCTCATTTTATTCCGGTCAAGGCTACTCGTACGGCTACGAGCTTATCCGAGATCTATATGAGGGAGATTGTTCGCCTCCATGGTGTTCCCCTAAGCATAGTTTGCGATCGGGACCCCATCTTCACTAGGCAATTTTGGAAAGCTTTCCAAGAATCCTTGGGTACTCGTCTGAATCTGAGCACTGCTTACCACCCACAGACTGATGGTCAAACGGAAAGGGTGAATCAAATTATGGAGGATCTTCTCCGTGCTTGCATTTGGATTATGGAGGATCTTGGGAAGATCATCTCCATCTTGTGGAATTCACCTATAACAATAGTTATCAGGCTAGGCTTAAGATGTCCCCGTTTGCTGCTCTGTATGGGAGACCTTGTAGATCTCCTTCTTGCTGGATTGAATCCGATAACCGCTTAGTTCTTGGTCCCGAAATGATTTTGGAAGCTTCAGAGAAAGTCGAGGAGATTAAGAGAAGGTTAAGGATTTTCCCAGGATAGGCAGAAGAAGTACACTGATCGTCGTAGAAGAAGCTTAGAGTTCGCAGTCGGTGATTTGGTTTTTCTTAAGGTTTCTCCTTTAAGAAATGTGGTTCAGTTTGGGCATAGAGGGAAGCTTGCTCCTAGGTTCATTGGTCCATTCCGCATCTTGGAAAGGATTAGAGCTCTTTCTTTTCGACTGGATTTGCCCGAGAAATTGCTGGAATACACAACGTATTCCATGTATCCCACCTTCGTCGCTATCTTCATGATCCATCTCTATTATCCAGCCTACTACTCTTGATAGTTTGGACATCGAGCCTGACCTAATAGCTAAGAAGAAAATCCGTCCGCCTGGTACAAGTGCAGTGGAGCACTGATGAACGGGATTGCACCTGGGAGACGGAGGAGAGCATTCATGCTTCGATTCCGGAATTATTCGTTTCAGGTACTTTGTTTTATCATCTTATCTTCCTTTGTTTTCCTTCTTTCGTTCCTTTTTGAGGACGAAAAGTTCTGAGTGGGGGAGAGTGTAACAGCCCAAGATTTTTACAAGCACTTTATTCTTTTATTTATAAAACCTTAGAATTTATTATAATATAAATTTTTAATTTGATTAAATCATTTCCCAAAACTTTAAATAAAGGACAAGGGTTTTGAAATTTTAACTTTGGTTAAAGATAACTCTAATTGAAAATTTTAAAATTTTAAATTCTAAATCTTTTATATAAGAATTATATATGTACAAGATTTATTGTGAGGATGTTTTACTTATGTTGGTAATAACATTTATTTCCCTTTGTTCTTTTTAAAATGAATTATATATATTAAAATAAATTTCTTAGAAAATGGTAAATAAATCCAAAGAGTATAAACAAATTTTATTTTTAGTTAAGTAATAACTTTTAAAATTTACAGTGTACTAATAAACTGTTTAATTACGCGTCTAAAAGGCAAGATATTTAATTGAATAAATAATGTATAAATAGGAAACGTATGAATTTTAAAAGAGTTACTTTGTATAAATTTGGGTGTATATTATTGCGTCGGTTTTGCGCATTTCTAAAATTCATACCTTAGTTATATATGAATCAATAAAATCACGTTCAAAATTTTCCAAAAAAAAAACCTCTGGTTTATAGAAGGAATCAATGCTTTCATGACCGTTTCTAAAATATCTATTTCCTTCACCAAAAATCAACGCGTTGCCTGGTTAAAATATTGGTTTAACAAATTTTTCCACTTACCTCCTTTATTTTCGCCCTCCACTTTATCAAATATTTCTTGCGTGATTCACCAAATGCAATTACCTCTTTTATCTCAAACATCACGCATATTCAGGGGAAGGACAACACACTTCCCATTCATTCTTCACTTACAGTTCAAAATTTTATTTATTTCTTGCCTTTATCTAAACATAGTGAAATCATTTAGATTTTTAATTTACCTTTTTTTCCATCGCCCTCATAAAAAAATTAATCGCAACCCCTGATATATGAGCCACTTGTGTGCATTTGATCCTTGCCGTTAAACAAAATTATTTCATGCATTTTTCCCAACGCAATCAGCTCCTAAATTCAAACATTACACGCTATTCTTCCCGACAGTTTCAAACAAAATTTTTACTTGTCGTTTCTTTCTATCCCCATTGGAAAAAATCAAACCCTCATTGCAATTATTCATTTTCCAAATTTCCTTGCCAACCTTATCACTTGTTTTACGCACCTATAATTTAGCGCAGCATAAAGTGGAAAATTTGTTATCCTTACTGGCCGAAAAACTCGCATGCCTGATTGCACACTTTTCTTTTTCCTTGCGTGCAAAGCAACGTGAAATTCTTCCTATTACAAACCTCGTATCACTTTCCTCCCATCTCATTTTGGTTTCTTCTTCCTTGCGCAAAGCTTCTTCAGGTATTAATGTCAAACTTTTCTTTTCTTTTATATCTATTTTGTTTCCTCCTTGTTTCTTTTCCCACTGTTCCATTGAAAGGCTCGGCCACTCACCACTTTCACGACCTACCTTGGGCTACCGCTTCACCATCGCTTCACCACCTTAGCCTGAACCTGATGCTGTGTGAACATAGGACTCAGCACACCTAATTTGCATACATAACTGACTGTGCCTCGAATATAGAACATGTAGCCGTATGTGCATGGGGCCGAGATAGTACTTAGCCGAGCTTGTTTGAACTAGGAAGAACGCATTGTTTCGTTTAGCATAAAAAAATATAAGGAAGAGGGAAAGAAAAGGCCGAGCCCTGATGTTCAGATTTTTTCACGTAATGATGTGCATACAATAGTTTGTATTTTCCCATATCACTTTGCCTTGCACGCATGCATGAAAATTTCAAAGCGTGCTTTTGTAAATGACCGAGCCTCCTGAAGCTTTGGTCCAAAACAATATGCCTTTTTCTAGTCACCTGTTTTTGTATAAAAAGAGGAAAATAAACAAATATATATGAACAGATGGAAAGTAGAAATAATGCGCGTGGGTCAAGCAATAGGGTAGGTGTCCAAACTGAAGACTAGGTTGCAAATTCACGTTTGTTTTTTTGAGAAATTTTTTTTATCTATAGAGTGAATACACCATTTTATTTTGCCTTTGGATCAATGACTAGGCCTATTAATTTCCCACTGTTTAAATACGTGTGCATAAACATTCATATATATAAAATTTAGGTGGACCGAGTTTTCGTTATGTTTTGGTCGGGACGTGGAGTGGTCGAGCAAATGAACCAATTATCTTTATTTTTTTTTCGTTTTGGTTTTTGATTAATTAAAGTTTTCTTTGACCGTAAATTGAATTCGCGTAATTGGTTTTATTTTTGACCTTGTTCAAGATTGGGATCAAGTCGTTGCTTCCTCTGTAAATTGATCGTGCTTTCTGTACTCTTCTTTTGGGTTAGATATCGTTATTGAATATAACTCTGCAGCTTCGAGAAGGTGAGTTTTCTCACCTAAAAAACGTACTTATATATATATATCTGTAAATTGATAACAAGTGTGATTGTAGAATAATTATTATTTTTATTTGACTGTGATATAAATTGATGATGAAAAAAAAATCCCGTTATTGAACCTATACATCATCAGTTATATTATATACTTTTTATTTATGCTGTTACACTATTTATTTATTATTTATAGTTAATCACACTGTAAGTTCCCTATAGAATAGAAATCGTCATAGGCTGAAATGATAGGCCTGAACGATATTTATTTATTTATTCATTTATTTATTTAGTCATTTATTTTAACTTGGGATTGTGGGTTCGAAATGATGGAACCCTGATTTATTTTGTAAATTACGGATTGAAATGATATATTATCCGTGCCACTTGACCTAGGTTAGAAAATATTATACAGACCCGTGGTTATATATATATATAATTTCTGGAAATATTAAATATTTTAAAATCAGAATGTTATAATACTTGTTTAAAAGTGGATTAAAATGATTATTGTAAGTATTGTGATATTTTACAAGTTTAATATGTTAAGAATATAAAGTATAAATTTATCTTGTAGATTTTGATTTTTGAAATAAATGGGATTTAAGTTAAGAAAAATATACATGAGAATTTGGTATAACTTGAATATAAGGCGAATTTCTAAAGGTTAAGTTTTCTATGAGTTAATTCGTAAAATGGGGCAAGTATGGGAGTTAAACCATAACTTGATTTTTATTGGAAATTTAGTTTATTTTGAAACGGTAACTAAACTAAATTGTTAAGAAAATTCATAGAAAATTTTACACATAAGAAAGTATAAAAAGTTAGATATACATTTGCAAAATTTTACTTTATAAAAACCATGAAATATTAAATAATTTAAAGGACTATATAAAGGTGGAAATTTTGATTTTATAAGTAAATTTGTTTAAATAAAGGTTTAAATTCTGCTGAAATTTGTTAAAGTCAAAAATTTAATTTACTTAAATTTTTGAAAGGATATTTATGCATTTAGCCAAGTGCTGAATGATGATGCAAATAAACTAAGGCTAAACCTTTGGAATTTATATTGGTTTGAAAGAATAATAATTTCACCTTTAAACAGTTTAAAATAAATTATTTTGATTGAAGTATAAACTTTTTTAAAGGTTTATAACCACAAGTAATAATAACGTTGGTTGTTAAAGAGACCGGGAACGGATATGGGCATACTCTCTATCGATACCGAAACCACTTTGATATTCGTGTACGCGGTGGAGATTCCAAAATGAAGTAGGATGGTGGTGACGTTTCCTTTGAGGTAAATACGTGGACCCAACTCCCATGAGTTGGCATAAGGTGGCTAAAACAGGAGCGATCGACGGATTAATGAGGTCGCACCTCTGATCGGACGCACTTCTTCGTATGCCATTCTATTACTTTTGTGATTATTTTGGTGCGCACCTTTGATTTGGGAGTGTTGTTCGAGGTGGGCGGTAGTAGCAGCTACGCGTTTCCACCAGTCCGGAAGCGTAATTGGTATATCTACCCTGGCATTGCCTAGTTGTGCCGTGTCACCTACCATAGCGAGCCTTGTACGAGTTTGGTTTTCTCCCGTAGCCTGTGTGGTATTCTCTGGCGGCTTCCCGATCAGGAGGGACTATGATATTGGATGGACTACTGGGGCTATTATTGTGTTAAGGGGGAGATTGGGTAACTTCTTAACAATATTTAAGAGTAAGTTTATTTTAATATAGACACTATTGTAATAGCGAAATTATTACTATATAGTAAATAGTTTAACGGATCCTTAGAGGATGGGCAGTCCCAAGCATCTTTTAAGTTACTTGCTTTATATTACAGTACACTTGAATTAGCTTACCCTGTATAAGTATGTATGTCCTGACTCGAGTGTTGTGTTTTTTTCTTATGCTCGGGTCAGCCTGAGTTGTAGTTCAGTCTTCATCCCGGAGTTAGGACTTCTGTAGATCACTTTTCAAGCTGTTGACAAACTTTCCTTTTAGTTTTTATCTTAATTTTTGTAATCAAGATTATTGGATATTGAGATTTTCTATTGTTGATTCAACTATATTTGGGATTAAAACTATGAAAAGTTTTATTTGTTTTGAGAATATTAATAGTGGCTTCATGAACCACTAAGTTATTTTTAATTCTGCTACGAGTATTCTGAATTCTGTGTCTATGATTCTGTGATTTGATTTCATTTGCTCCTAATTTATTTACAATCTATTGTTTTGAAATATTCAAGCTTGACATGTTTAATTTAATGTCGAATTTGAAGGGTACAAAATAATGGGTCGTTACAATAATATAGCACCCTTTCAAATCAATTTCAAATGTCATACTTATATAAAGACAATTATATATAAGATTTCATTTTCAAATCGAATACTTTCCAAAATCAATAGTATATCAAATCACACTTATAGACTTTGATTATATAAGATTTTGCTTTTCAAATTGAGTACCTTTCCAAATCAACTTCATACTTATACAAATCAATTTTATATAAGTTCGATAACTCCTAAATCAAGTATTTAGTAAAATAAGGTTCTCAATTTCAATTTGTTTCAATATCAGTTTAGTTTCAAAATCATATATGATTTCACCAAATTATTTCTTCCAAATTAAATACCTTTAGTTTCAAAGTCTCCGAAATAATCAGTTTAGAAAATAATCCTAGTTTCCAAATCAACATAATTTAGGTCTAACAAATTCATTTCCAAAATCATCATATAAACACTGGGTTTTAAACTCCAATGTATTTTCAAATCCAAATATTTTTCTCAAATCAATTGTACCCAAAAATTGTTACCAAGTTTATAACCATCCCTTTAAAACCTTTACACTATTTATTTCTATTTGAAACATCCAATTTACCTTTTGAAAATTATTATCCTATATATATAGTTTTATAAAAGATGTTACTAAGTTAAAAACATTTAAAATTAAATTTTATTCAAAACATTCAAAACTAAACTTATATTCTTTATCAAATAATTTATACTTTTCGAAATTACTTAGCTTGGAAAATTAAACCTTGATTTGGAAGTGTTCGAATATTCAAAATAGTCGGAGAAATCAAATTTCAAATACAAGTGTTGGAAATCAGCAACAAATCAGTAAGTCAATTTCAATAGATAGGTTTATTCCAAATCAAATTCGAAACTCTAGGGCTGAAACGCCGGGCTCACTTCAAATCGTTCAAATATATATACATATATCTTTCGAATGTCAAATAATACTTCAAAATTTGAAATCAAAATTGGTTTCACAAAATCAATCGCATAGCAAAGCTAACAAAGTGGCCTCTCCCCCACTTTGAAACTCGAAAATCAATGTCGATGATGCGTGCAGTCATCACCGAAATTTTTCTCCAATGACATAAGTGAGTTCTGGAATTCTATTTTCTTAAAACTCCTTCAAAATTTCTTCGAAATCATTGGAACTCATTTGGAGTCATTTGAAACATTTCTTATTCAGAAAATAATTTCAAATCGTATTATTATATTTTTTTTGAAAATCGTAAAACCAACTTCAAAATACTGGAATTCAATTTCTCGAGTTTCCAATTTAAAACCCTTTAGTTATAAATCATTTTTATATAATCAATTTCTTATAAAAAAATTCAAAATTTCAAATCCTTTGAAACTTCAAATTCTTGTTTTTAAAAGGTATATAAACATTTTCACTTTTATGTATAGAATATAATCACACTTATCAAAATAATAATTTTGATATATAAAACAATTTCTAAAATACAAACAAACACGATTTTTTTCAAAGGATGATTCAAGAATGGATTTCAAAACAAAGATAGAGATTCAAATTATAGGAAATCGAATCAAATAGAATTCCGATTCGAAGATAGCCTCGAACTAAGATGAGATAATTAAATTACAAAATAGGAGATGGATGTACTTACATAAATCGCGGGCAACCCTAACCGGGTCGATCGTGACTTCAAGAGTATGATCTGTGCGGAACTCTAAGGCAAATCGATGTTCGATCGCCAGAGATAGACTTCGGCATAGTAAGAGATAGTAGCATCTAAACCGAGGGTATAGAAATCTTTAGTGAATCAATGCCAATTGTAAAGGAGTTCCACCCCTTTACAAATCATTCAAAGATTGGCGGGATCGCTGATTCTTTATAGAGATCATTCGAAGGGATGCTCCAGAATCAAAAGAATATAAATAGGGGGAGACAATTCAGAAAAAGTGGGAGAATTCCAAAATTCAAAGAAACCCGAATCAAAGAGGAAGAGATTCAAGCGTGGACGAAAGTAATTTTGTAATTAAATATACTACATATGTTAAGTTTTGCCTAAAACCAGAGCTCTGATACCAACGGTAACGACATGGTATTTTCAACCATTTGCATCCACACATGTCGGACTTCAATTGCTCAAGATACCCGATTATTAATTTAAATTTGGCAAAACTCAGCATATACAGTAAATAAATAAATCATAGAATAACAAACATAGAATATTTCAATAATAAGCAGCGGAAAATGGATAATAGTTCATGAAGCTACTATATATATAACAGAGTTAAAACAAGATACAATAGAAGTCTCAAATACCATAGTCAAACAACAAAATCTGAATGCATCACTGGAATTAACTGAATGACTGATAGCTGAATCGATAGTTGGATCTCCAAGCGAAGCTCCAAATTCCAAAGGTGAGTCTCAAATGCTGTATCACTCAGTCTGACTCGAGCATAAAGCAAAACACAAACACTCGAGTCACGATTAACATTCTTATATCAATAAATCCAACACAGGTGAAATAACAACTGAAATACAAGTAACTCAAAGGATGTTTGGGAGAACCATCCTCTAAGAATCCATGAACTATCTACTATGTTAAAATATACGCTATTAACAACCAAACGTCATTATAACACCGTGGTCATTTAAAACTAATTTATACTTCAAAACCAAAATATATCTGTTTCCAAATTATAGCACTTTCGGAACCCAAAACACCTTTGAAACCATAATTCTTTGGAAAACCATAACTTTGAAATCATAACTTCCACCACTTAAATAAGTCTAATGTAGTATATAAAATAAAATAGTTTATATTAAAATAGTTTATATTAAAAATAGTTTTATATTAGAATAGTGTTTGTATATATATTAAATAATTTATAAAGTACAATATTTATAATTTCCTCAAATTTCACAAATCGGTTCAAATCAACTCGAATTCCAAATTCAAATTTAATTCAATCTTAATTCATCAATTTCAATTCAATTCAGTTTCTAAATAAACCATTACAAATTATTGATTTCAAATACAGATTTGAATCACAAAATAAACCATTTCAATTTCGATATATTTCAAAGCTTTAAATGTTCCAAAATTTCAAAACTGAATTTGACAATTTCATATATATATATATATATATATATATATATATATATATCAAATTCACTTTAGTATTATTTAATATTGAAATATTTACTTAATCATTCCAATAACATTTAACTAAAACTTTAATTTCGAAATATGAATGAAACTAAATATACCGTTTCAATTTATGTAAATTTGAAATATTTTTAAACCACTTTTAATCAAATTCAAGTTATAAAATCATATCTTTAAGATCTCAAATTTAATAAATTTCAAGTCAAACTTATTTAAGAATAATTCTTACATAAATATAATTTCAAACCAATTTTCTTCTATAAACTCTATATCTGAAATATAATTTCAAAGTTATTTATAACTATAAAATTTTCAAACCATATAAATTTAAATCTAAATTTTTAAAACTTTAAAAATGATTTCGTATATATATATATATATAATATCTTAAAATCGATATTTAATATACCATACATTTCCTTTTCAAAACCACAGAAATCATATTCAAAATATTTATATATATAGACCAACGGTGTCTGCATATAATTTTCTATCTATATGGTCAAGTGATATATATATATTTATCATTTCAATCCGCAATTAAATATATACGGGTATATATCATTTTAACCCGCAATCCGAAATTCAATTCAATGAAAATCGCTTGGGTTTATCATTTCAACCTATAACGATTCTCTCCTATTCTATAGATCGTTCGGGTATGTATCATTTCAACCCATAGGGAATTATGTACTAACAGCAACTTGCAGAGTGATAACAGATATGATAATAATATAACATGCATATATCATCAATATAAATAATAGATAATGATGTCAGAATTCACAGGTGAACAGATACAAATAATAGCATATATATAGCAAAAATAACAAACAACAACATATTTCAATTGTCGTTTCAATTGAAATCAAATTTAATAAATATAAGAACGTTGATCATGAGTGATTGCTCACCTTTCGAGGTTAGAGAGAAGCATGAAAATGAGACGCGTTACGAATCCAAGCACGAATTCCAAAGCAAATCAATATTGGCACTGATTCGATGATCAAAGCTGATAATAGGAATTAACGAATCAAATCAGAGCTGGACCAATGAAGATAAATGGTACAAGCAAACTTATATGTATAACTATAAATATAACTATATATATATAAAATCATATTTTAAATTCAAACACATTTATATTGAATATATATGTATTTCAGATTCTATTATTCAAATTAAAACACATATATAAAAATCAAATACATACACGCAATATATATTTTGAAATGAACACACACACACACACACACATATGCTTATTAAAATGCAAAATACTCTCATGTTATATCTTTTGAAATAAATATTTATTATGAAATTTATATAAACTTGCTTTATTTAATACATATAAACCAACATACGTATATTATAAATTACAGCCAACTCTGTATATAAGAAATGAATATATTCATATATATATATATATCCTATTATAAACTGACTTTTATATATATATATATATATATATATATATATATATATATATATATATATATAGACATACATACACAGAACACATAAAATGAACCAGAAATTTGTATGCACAGGATATTATGTATCACAAACTTAGTAATATCGCAGGTTAAACAGATAATAATATAAAGTAATCTGGCTACTATAATATAAGACTAACATATATATGTATATAAGACGTACCTAATATATAATATAATTTATAACAGAGACAATTTATATCATTTAACCCAGTACTGTCATACCTATATACAAACAACATAACGACCAACATTTATAAACATATACACACACACACACACTCAAACATAAATATATACACACTAAAGAAAAAACAAAATATGTATATAACTATTTTAAAATAGACATCTACACGTATGCAGTTGCAAATATACATACATACATACATACATATATATATATATATATCTATGTATGTATGTATATATATAACTATAATACAAAAACAAACACAAAAACACCTATATATACCTTTGTTACTGTTGAAATCATATATAGGTAATACTTCCTTATATAATATATTCAAATAACCGAACCTATACTAGACGCAAACATAAACATAATGTATAAATGAAAGCACAGACTCATATATATATACTACTTGCATATATAACAAAGAAGGCATATATAAACCATTGAAAATCAAACCCAAGCATACCTGTTTTGTAAACACCTTCCAGAAAACTATGGATCGTATAATTGATATATTTTATATATATAGCACATATCTACATACACATAGTAACCTATGTACAAGCCTTTATAGGTGCTGTAATTTAATATATATATATAAATACAACATAAAACAACATATATAAAATAACACTTTAATTAAAACAACTATGTAATACCTTAACAAAAATAAGCGGCCAGAGAATAAAAGTGCTAGGGAGAGCGTGAGAGAGGAGGAAGAAGGCGGATCGCGGCTTAACATGCTTGGGTTATTCGGCCAGTGGGAAGGAGGAGTCGAACAATAGAGGAACTAGGATATGGCCTAGGTATAGGCACTGGCCTAGGTATAGGCACTGGCCATGGAGAGAAAATGGAGGGAGGCAAGAGGTTAGGAAGGGATGGAGGTGGATAAGGTTGCAGGCCGGTGAAACTAGGGTAGAGGGAGGCGGTGGAGAAACTTCAGCCATTGGTGTGATATGAAGGCGGTGCTTTTGGGTGGTAGGCAGGTCAAACGGAAGGGTCGGATAGAGGTTGTACACGAGGCAGAGGAGAAGGTAAAAGGTCAGGTTTGTGGAGTATGGCAGACGGTGGGAAAAAGAAGGTAGATGTTTCGAATATGTTAAGGGAAAGCATGGAGCTAAGGTAGATAGAGGAGGGGGAGCAGGTATGACATATTCTTTTTTTTCAGATCCAAAGGAACAGAGAACGAACGATGTACACAAAATGAAAGTGAGGACAACCAAAAGTCTATGTGAATACTAAGGAATAATAAAAGCTGTGAACATTCGTTTCTGAATGGTGGAAAATAAATAGTCACAAGGAATCAAAAAGACGGACCATTATGGTTAACCGTTTCGCATGTTTCGTCAAGTACCGAATACCGAAATACACAAACGAGTATGCTGCAGAGATCTTCATGACAAGATGATCAAATGGTATACAGATATCAATGGTATAATCATCCTATCAAAAGTCGATAATCGGTACCGAAAATGCTGCTAATTTGCTTGAATTAAGATAAGCGGAGCAATAGTAGTCAAAATTTGAAGAAACGAAATATGACATCTCACTCAGAAGATGATTTACAAATTTATTGTGTAAAGATATTCAGGTTTGGAAAGCATTTTATTATCATCAAATATTAATTGATTTAAATTAAAATAAAATTTCACAATAAAATAAACTTCAATATTATAATTAAAAATTTACCATTTGCTGTGTTTAATTAGACATAATTCAAATATCAAATTTGTATTTCAAATTTTTATTACTAAAAATTTCACAAAAATTCAATTAAATATGTAAATAAAAGCTTTAAAATTTATGGGTCGTTACATAGTATTTATGATGGAATGGGTTGCCCATTATCAAGCCACATTTTGTGATTCAAAGGATCTTATATTAGGTATCCTAATTCTACTGATTTGTCATTTCTTGTTCTTTAGAACGTTATTGATGATTCCAAAGTCTCTGTATTCACTCCAAATGTTGTTGATATATCTCGAATTCCAATTATTGTGATCATATTGATTCCGTGAGTCTGTTTCGGGTATGACACCCAATCGGGCAATTGAGTATTGTATTGACCTCATTCCAGGTTCTTAGCCTTTCGGTCATCCTTCCACGAGGATGTCCACTAAGTAAATGACATGATTCCTGGAATTTAATTGGTATTGCCATTCTTACCTCTTTAGTGATACCCACTTTGGATGCTCTTTTGTTGATAGGCTTTGTGACATTACTTCACCCGAAGTAATGATGTGTTGTTTGTGTTCTTCTACTCATTCGAGAAGATGTCTTGCTATTACTCTTATATCTTGCTGACCTCTTTTTAATCTATTGTGTGGTGTTAAGGTCATTCATCAGCTTGACCCTACACTGATTTTCATTAGCTATGAGTTGCGGAAGATAGCATTTCATTTACCTCATTCCACACTGGTTAAGAGTTTTGTGAGTAGTTTGTTATACCATCCGAAAGAAGGAACACTCTAATTTATTCCACCAATCTTTTGAATCGAGTATTCTAAGAATATCGTGATGAGTTCTTCTTGTATTTTTGATTTTGAGTATAAGTTAAAAATTAAGTTTTCAAATCTTTCAAATCGAAGATATATTTTAAGAGAAATTTGATCTTGTTTTGAGATAAATAAAGAACATTCTGAGAACTAAACATGAGGAATTTCTTTTTATAAGAGATGAATTTTTTTGTGTTGGGTTGTCCATCGAGTGCATTAAGATTTTTGGTCCATACGCCCAATCAATGTTATCGATAGGAATTTCCTTAACGCTGTGATAAGAAAATCAGACATGGTAAATTAAGTTTTAATGAGATTAAAGTGGAAATGAATTAAAATGGCTTGAGGATTAAATTTTGTTATGGATGACATATGCAGCCATTGAACCATAGGAGGTTTGATGCATGGCAAGGCAGTTTCGATCGTTTGGTGAACTCTGCAGCCAATCGGTAAGGTTATTCATTATAAACCAATGGCGAGGCAATGCCATTAGGATAATTAAAATTTATGATTTTGATATAGTTATTAATGAAATGATGTACTTTGAATGAGATAATACTTTTTTTGAAAAGTAAAGTGTTTATCGAATATTTTAATATAAGTTATACATGTTGAAGATGAAGCTTGTTTTAAAATATATTTTTTAGGATGTTTGAAAATAAAGACTGGAAAGTTTTAAATTTTATCTTGGGAATTTATTAATATGGATTTATAAAACTCTTTTGGAAATTTAATCTTGTTACAAGAAAAATATATGAGTCTGCAGTTATTTATTACTATAAGATGCTATATTAAAGAAATTTGAGAATTTTCAGTTACTGGAAAATTTAGATTATGGTTTTGATCTATTTTGTTCCTTGAGTTTGTCTTGCCTTAGTGCAATGGTCTAATGGCTAGCATTTTTGCGGTCGTTTAGTTGGATGGCTTTTGAAGTAACCATCTCTCATCGGTCTTCTTACCTCAACTTTTGTTATCTTAGTATCTGTACGGCTCCTTCCGTAGTGACACATGGAATTCATCGTCTTATTATTTGGAGTTCGGATGAAGCGATGCTAAATCCCAACTCTATTCGAGAAACTTTTGTGAAATCAATCCACTTTGATTGATTTTTTGGGTAGCACTCTGATGTGTTCTTGTTTCGAAACTGAGATACTTTCAAAATCATAATGTATTGCTTAAACAAAATTCAATAGTCCGCTAATCCCAGTATTTATACTTCGAAAATCATTGAATTTACCAAGCAATTTTATCTTGGTCATCTTTCGTCTTGAGTAGAGAGTAAGGACTTTTGATCTCTTTGCTTCTCTATCCTACATTTGATTGATGAAATAATTATGTTGAACGAACTCTTCTCTAGAAATTGCGAGGACAATTTGGTAAAGGGGGAGTCTGTAACAACCCTGGTTATGGAGATTACCTACTACAATAAATTATAACGGTAGTTATAATTTAATGTTGTAAAGTAAAATAAAATTGAAGATTTTAAATTGTTTATTGGGAATAAACAATAAAATTTAGGAATAAAAGTAAGAAAATAAAGTTTAAAAGCTTTATTTTACTTGTTTGAGTTAAGAATAAATGGGAAATGATTTTTATTTAGAGAAAATGCTATTATTTTATTAATTATTGCGAATTACTTCTTTTAATAATTTTTAAATGAAGTAATTGATTTTTAAAAGTTGTTTGTTTAGATAAAAATATGGAATTTGGGTTAAAAATATGTTTTGATTATAAATACTAGTATGGGTCCGTGCTTCGAACACGGGCTGTTTGTGTTATTGTATACGTTGATATTTTGTTTGAGCGCAAATATGTAAACGGAAAGTAAAGGAATTTTCGGAATTTCAAAAGGATACCGAGTAAATTAGTTTAACGAATTTTCTTTATTAGTAGTAGAGATGAGTTTAAAATGGTTTGTTATATTTTTCTATGCAAGAAAATAATTTTTGTTGAATTTTAGAAGTTAAAAATAAGGAATAGTGGATTTATTTGACGTAAATAGGGTATTTTGTAAATTTGGTGTTTTTAATAATTTTTTTTTTAAAATTAAAATAATCTTTCTGATTTTATTTCATATGTATGTAAGTTTACATAAATTGTTTGTGTGAAAATTTAAAAGAGAATGTAATTTATTTTGTATAATAATGTACATATTTGTGCATTTGTTAAGTGTTGCATTAATTTGCTTAGGTTTTTTAAATTTATTTTTATTTGGGTCCAAGCCCACTTAGCCTAAGCTTGAATGAAGAAATGATAAACTAATTACTGTACGCTCATTTTCTTCCTTCTCTGTAAACATTCAGAACCAGAAAAAAGAACCCAACTTCATCTTCTTCAATCTACGGCTTTTAAAACTCAAATTTCTTCAATTCAAGCTGAGATCTTTATCAATTTAAAGTAAAATTCATAGGTAATCATATTCCAAAACCTAAATACTCTCATCAAATCTTATTTTTGAGAAGATTGTATGTTAATTGTCTCTTCTTGTTTGCATGTCTCTGTTTGTAGTTTCTACAGGTTCTAAAGGCCAAAACCTCCTCAAAGCTTCAACCTTTTAGCTGCAAATCTGGTATTTGATCTTCATAAGCAAGATGAGTTCGTTAACTCACATTTCTAGCTGAAATGAGGTTGCTAATGCAAAGGTATGGGTAATTTATAGTTATTGTAGACAAATCCTATCAAGTTTTCATATATAGTTTATATGTTGTTTCTTTTGCTTCTTTGAGTAGTGATAACTTCTTGATTTCTTAATGAATTGCTGTCGGACCTTTTTTGGATCATAGTTTAGATGTTGTTTTATATGCATGCAAAATTTCATAGAATTTCATTTTCATATGCTACCTCAAAGTCATGCTGCAAAATCACTACGGAGCTTGGAAACTGTGAGGAACAATATCACATAGAAGGGTCGACAACCATTCTTCTTTGGGTCGACCTGCATGCCGACCCGATCAAAAGGGCACTTAGGTCGATAGGCCTATCGACCTAAGGCCATATAGGTCAACCTCTAGGTTGACATGCATGTCGACCTGGGAACCCTTGGTTGCCTTATGTGCTTTTGTGCTTTCTACTTCAATTCTAGCTCAAATTTTCTACTTTTTGCTCTATGTTCTTGAGATATTTTCGAAGTATTTCATGGAAATGATGTCCACTAATGCGTTATCCAAGTTTTGGTGGATTTGAGATTCAAATTTGAGATGAATTTGAAGTGAATTTGAATTGAATTTGAATATCGATTTTGAGATATTTTCTTTGTTTTTCATTATTTTCGAGCATAGATTTCTCTAAACGATTTTGAAATAATTTTTAAAATAAATTGGCTTTTAAAATAATTATTATATAATATTTTAAAATTATTTTTTTAGTTATAAAACCTATTTATTCTCCATAATAAGGGAATTTCCAAATATTGGTTCTATAGTCGTTTTCGAAAAAATGGTTGTAAAACCTAGTTTTCTTAAATAAATTATTTTAAATATAAAATACACATTTTTGCACTATTCTAACATATGATAAAGAAAAATTAAATGATTTAGTAAAACACATGGTATGGGACACGTGCGTTTACTTTTTCAGTTAATTCCGAACTTGTGTGGTCGAAGCTATTCTAGGCTTTTGATTTCTGAGTTGATTGTCATTTTATTGGCATGTTTTTGATATGTATAATTCTATTTTTAGGAATTATCTAGGAATAGCCAATATTTGGCGAGTTTATGGTTGAGATATACTATTCTAGGTGTATGGTCAATGAGAACCATCACGTTGTTTTTTTATACTTGCCGATGAGATGAGGCAAGTCCTGAGTATGAGATTTCTTATTTTTGGAATTACGATTCATGAGAGCCATCACAAGATCCTTTTGTACTTTCCGATGATACTAGGCAAATTCTGAGATTTTATGATTTTGATGATTTTTGTTTTCTAATTTAACATTGACAAGCGGTTAGTAAACCGTTAAGTGTGAATGTGTAGTATGGAACGCACGTTAACATTTTTGGGCTTCCTATTTGAGAGTTTGTGACACATTCTGGGTGTGCCAGTGCTATAGACCTTCGGGTCATCTGAGTTTATGACTTCGATCGCCTAGGATTTACGACTTTGGTCATCTGAGTTTTTCGACTTCGGTCGTCTGGGATTTACGACTTCGGTCGTTTGGGTTTTATGACTTTGGTCGTCCGAGATAGGTATATAATATATATAACACTGGACACAAGACAACACGTGCATCATTTCTTCGGCATGCAATCGAGGATCTGGCTAATCCATATTTTTCTGAGTTTTATTATGATTTTACCATTTTGAGATATCTTTATTACATCGATATCCTAGAGCTATATGAGACGATATATATATATATATATATATATATATATATATATATGTGGTGATTTCATTTACGAAGTTTTAAACTCTTGTTGAGTTCCTTGAGTTATGAGTTTTGATGATTTCATGATTTTGAGGATATATTCTAGGTTTACCCATTTTAGCGATTTGAGTTTTAATTTTATATTACATACGAATGAGATGTGGTATAACTGAGTTTGGAGAATATTCTATTTTGACATTCATATTTACATTTCTTTGCGCCTTGAGATTTGTATATGCCAATGAGCCGAGGCGTACTTCAAGTTTCGAATTTCTCAATTTTGAGAATAATCGTGCTAGCCATTTTGGTGAGATTTATGAGTTTTTGTTTATTCCTACTTAGAAAATATGGTTCACCGAAACCAATATAGCAGATATTTAGATTTCGCCGATGATATGAGGCGTGTATGTTCTATAGTTGAGTATTACCATTGAGATCACATCTTTCGGGGTTTCATATACCTAAGTGATTTTAGTTCACTTGAGTTATGAACATGTCCTTCTTCTTATTTCTTCTCAGTCGAGAAGTATATGCATTCTTTTCCCTAAATGAATTAGTGTCATGCTCTTAGTATCTTCTTGTTCGAGAGGATGCTCTACTTTTTCTTTAAGCTTCGCATTGCCGTCTATCTTTATTAAACTGATGTTTTAGCTAGATTTACCCATGAATTTTATAATCACGTCAGACAGAGCTTGTTTCTGGTTAGATTTACTTTTGGACTTAGCATTTGCTTGATAATTTCGCTTAGATTTTGGCTTACCCTCATTTGTAGTTATGGTCTTTTAGATTTATATCTTGAGATGTATGTTTATTTGACTCACATATATAGAGTGGTCATCATACCACTTATGGTCTATCTTTTGTAATGTATTGGGATGTATTATTGTATATGTCTGTATATATATCTGTTTGCTATTCTGTGATGTGATATTCATTTAGTTGTTTTATTTTGTTCTGATAGATCCGTCAGCCATCTATTATTTTGTATTAAGTATTTATTGATATGTCGATCCACTTGAGTTAAGGAAAAAAATAGTAGAGCATTTGTCGACATATTCAATAGATATTTAAGACAAGGCTATAGATGGTCGCTCCTAACCAGCTCTATTCTTCACATTAGCAGACGATATTACCCAGTAATACTCTTTGTTAATGTGGGTCTCAGGGTGGGCATCATAGGGATTATAGAAAATGTACTCAAGTAGTTACCCCGGAAGGACTTAATACCACTTTTGAATCAACGTTTACTCTTTCGGCTAACTCTTTAGATAAAGTTCAAAATATTGTTTCTTAACTTTAAGTGTGATAGGGCAAAGAAAGTACTTGATTATAACAATGAGGTTATCCCTCTATTTTATTTCTTCTTGATTTGTATCACCTGCTATTGTAATAAAATGTATTTGTTCTTTGGGTATTGATCTGTTTATTATTTGTTTGAATAAGAAATACAGTTAGTAGCTGCATCATTCTCATCAGGTCCTTTATGTCATTTTCACCAATCTTAGAGATAGACTGATTATGGATCTTGAAAAGTGGAGCTTATCTAAAGATCCTTTGTCTATCAAACTCCAACGCAATACTCATGCACTGGAATGGCGTTGGAAATTTTTGCTTCAAAAGGCGATCACCAGAGAACTTAACGATCAAATCTCTAATCTCGAAGCAGATATCAAGAAGAAAGATGCGATGGTTTCTTAATTGAAACATCAAATTAAATAAAATCCTTCGATTGACTTTGATCATGAGATGTCTTAGCTTTTCCAACAAGTAATTTATTTGGAAATAAATCTAAAAGATAGTCAAGCCCAGTGTACATCTTTGGAATAAATCATGGAAAGTGATATTCCGATTATCAATTTACCAATTTCTCCAATCAACCCATCTACTGGGTGATAGAAAAGGCCTTCTTCCTTATCTATTTAAAAAATCTCTTGTTACAACAAACCCTCCTCCGGGTTTAGAAAAAAAAGTGGTGGGCGAACGGTGTAGAAAAGTCAAATTTTGAAACGATGAAATACTTTAAAAATCAATAGAAGGAAGGATACTCACAATACGTCAATGAGTGCACAGCCAAAGTTCAAAAACTTGAACATGAAAGGTATCTTCTTCAAAATCATATTGCCGATTTAGAAAGCTAAAACAAGACCCTTAATGGTGCTAACAATGCCTTCGGTCGTGCTTTGAAGACTCGTATTGAGTCCAACGATGATGGTGATGAAATTAGGAAGAAGGTATACAAACTCAAAGATATTCCTTTTATAGCAATACGCCACATTGTTAATCCTTTAACTGCTAAGAATTTCGATAAGGTTATACAAGATTTTTGAGGCATGTGCTTATAGTGTATAATATACTTTGTAAATAATTTTTTAGATTATGTAAATTATGTAAATATCACCTGCCTTGTAGCCCTCATCCATACTTGTTCAGTCGTTTCTAAATCTGCTTCTTGATAATTTTGTCTTCGGTTTTCTTTTTTGTTTGTTGAATCATTTGGTCATCCTTATCAATCTTATTTTCTTGTAAAGTACAAAGTGGACAACATTTCTTATTATTAATTCGAAGTTTATGCAAGAATATGTTCAGTAGTTTCCATATTATTGGTGATAGTATTAGAATTTCTGATAATAGAATTCCAAAAATTTAAGTAATAGAACTTAATAAATCATCATATAAAAATAATAAGTGAAAAGAAATCTATAGTTGGGGAATAATCGAGGACCGGAAATTCTTGTCTGTCGACTATAGAAGTCTTGAGATCAAACTTTGGTACTGATGAGAGAAGACCAGAAATTTGTCTCTGTTTAACAAAAGTCCTAAAATTTAATTATGAAATAAATAATAAAGGGACATAAATCTACATTTGGCATTAGTAGTAAAAATTTAGAAATTATCTTCTATTAGAAGACTAAGAACAATTGTCCGATAATAAAAACCCATAGATCACTATTTGGAATAAGTCACAGAAGGCCAGGAATCCTCATCAGAGGGCAAATAATAGGAATCCAGAAATCCTTATCCAGAGAAAATAGAAGACCTGAAACCCAGATTCAGATATTGATAAGTGCACCCCAAAAGTTAATAGTAGAAGACCCAATACCTAGATTCGGGTATTAATAAGTGAAGTTCATAATCCATCTTCTGAATATTAGCCAAAGACCATAAGTTCATATTTAATAATGAAAGTAGTCCATGAATTATTTTCCGAGAATAATAGAAGTCTAGAAATCCACTCCTGGTAATAAGAAGGAAAGTTTAGGAAACATTATTCGAATAATAGAAGTTTAGAAATCCTTATCTGAGTGTTTTGTTCTACACCACTCTTTGGGCTTTAATTGTTTGTGACTTTTGTTTTGTGTTACCTTTCCAATTCCAAGTACCTGATTCTTTAGATATGTGCCATCCTTTAAGGCTTCGTATATTGTTAGTGCTTTATATACCACTACTTGGCTTGGAAATCTTAATCCGTTGTTGTTAGGTTTGCTTGGTTAGCTTATCCACAAGGAGGACCCAAGGACTTACCCAACCTCCCTCCAGGAGGCGCTCTGGCCAGGAATTATAGGCTGCACCAAAGGCTTACACCATCCTTCCTCTAGGAGGTGCTCCGGCTAGGTTTTACAGGTAGGACTGAAGGTGGTCGGTGCCTTGACCTTGTCATAGCATGGCATATTAAGGGCTTACTCCGCCTCCCTCTAGGGGGCGCCTTGATCTGGCCATAGGTGGTGCGATTAAGGGCTTGCAGATACTTTAACCTGGCCATAGTGTGGCACGGATAAAGTATTACTCTAACCTCCCTCCTAGATGTGCTTTGACTTAGCCATCTTAGCACGGACAAAGGCTTATGAACATTTTAGGTAATTTTCAATTTTAAGGAGAATCTTACTCCCAACCTTGTAGATTTTCATATTAAAATGAGTCTTTATTGAATTCATTTATGATCGCTTACAACTGATCATTCCTTGCCTGAAAAAGTTGATGATCATCTCTTCAAGAGCTCTGGATTGACTGGTTTCATGACCTTTCATCATATGATAATGACAATATAGTTCTCCCAGATTTCTTTCGTATTTGGGCGTTTTCTTTTTAGATTGCCAGCAATTTGGTTCGTCCCTTGTTAGTAAGTAGATGTTCTCGATTGATGTAGTCAAGTCGCATTCCTTAGGGAGTCTTGATTTGTAGCTTGTCTTTTGAGGTTGATTTCTAGATCTTTTGTTACTTGATTCAGGAGCTTCACTCTTAATAACCAATTTCCTTTTTAGAATCTTTTGAAGCTCATATGGAGGTAATGGTCAACTTGTTACCCGATGCCATTTATGAGCAAATGTATAGTAATCGGCCATCATTCCTTCTTCAAAGACAGTTCCTTTAGTATAGAATTGAATATTTTTCCTCATTTGATCAAACAAATTATCACCCCCACTTCTTACTTCTCCTAAAGCAAAGATATGTGTAGGGTCAATATGAAATAAGCATAAGCTCGATTTGACTAAATCATAAAATTCAGCTTTCTTTTTTCCTTTGATTCTCAAAGCCTCCAATCTTAACATTGGTTCTTCATACGGCATAAAAATTTTAACAGTTTCATAAGAGAATCCGACCAAGTGTGGTTCTGAAGATCCTGTTGGATCATAGGTTTTGATTGCTGACATAAAACAACAATTCACGAATCTATAACTACGACAACATTCGGACTCAACGACACAAATTATGGTTCATATAGTTATATATTTTAACAAGTGTCATCAAATATGTATGTAGAGTCTAGTTTAGTGCTTTTTAAAATCTTTCATCAAGAATCATCGTTCACATTCAAATAAACTTGCATGCATATTTTAATCAAAATCAAGTTTTCAAAAAATGCATGGAGCTGGGCTCGAACCCGGGTCATTAGTTTAGAAGGCATGTGCTTTAACCAAATCAGCTATGGTGATTTTTGATTATCAACAGAATTCAGTCGACTGAACAAAATCGACTAACCAACTGAATATCTAATAAACAACCTATTGAACTTGTGCACATATGTATACATGTTTATATTTTCAAATTCGGTCGACTGACCGAAAACAGCCAGTCGACTGACCATGCTCAGTACACAGATATGCACTGGTTTTTACTATCTTTGAATATTCAGTCGATTGATCGATTTTTCTCAGTCGACTAACCTGGTTCCAACTGTTATTTTTTTGACAAGACACTTCCTTTTCAAATAGCCTTCTTCCTCGCGAAGAGTTGCAGCCATTTCTATTCATTGAAAACTCTTCACAAGTAGTTGCAACTCCTTAACTACTATATATACACATGAATTTCAAGATCAAAGAACTTCACTTACTTTCTTATACTTGAATCATATTTTCTGAATTAACCACCCTCTTGAATTCATAAATTCATTGCTTACAATCACAATTCTATATTTCTAAAAGCAATTTGAAACTTCCTAATCTTCATACACACAACTACACACATCATATTAGAGGATAAAATTATAGGAAGGGTGTACTACAAGTGACAAATCTGTGTTATTCAGAACATACAAAGTCAAGTTAAAATCCAGTTTGTAAGAAAGTCCGGTTCGGTTGCTCAGGCAGTCAAAGTCCTATTCGGTTGCTCAGCCGGTAAAGTCCTGTTCTGTTGTTCAGGTGGTAAAATTCCTCTTCGGCCGTTGAGGCGGAAAAATCCTTATCGGCTACTCAGGTGTTGTTTACCTATTCCTCCGTGTTAAGTGAGGGGATATCGAGTGAAATTCTAGAGGGAAGTCTGGGACTAGACTTAGAACGGAAAGTTCGAACTAGTACAAAAACTCCTGATGTGCTTATTCATATTTACATTACTATTATTATCTTTTTCCGCATTTAGATTATAATACATTCCATATTACGCGATCTTGAGTGATAACTAGCCACATAGTAGTCACTTTAATTTGGTATCAAAGTACATAGCGACTTTCATTTGGTATTAGAGCCTGGGTTTCTAGAGATCGTAACAGCATCCTAGAATAAATGGCTACAAAGAGATCTACTCGAGGCAATAAGAAGAGGAAGAGCAATAAAGAAATATCAAAGGAGCAAACAAACAAATGCTTCATGGCTAAACTCATATCACAACCTGTATGCTTAGATTCTTTATATAAAGATCTTCTGTTAGCACATGAAGAATTATTAAAAGATTGTAAAACTTTGAATAAAGTTAATAGAATTGCTTTAGCTAAGTTAAAAGATTGTGATAAAGAAATTTCAAATTTAAAAGGGGAAAATAAATTTTTGGTAAAATAAACTATTTTTTTTGAAAATATTGTAGAAGAACTTGTTTTACAAAAAGATTTTCTACAAAAAGAAAATGAGCAATTCGAAGATAAAAACAATGATCTTTTGGAAAGAATCAATGTTTTGCAAAATAAAAGTACAATTTTGGAAAATACTTTAAATAATTCTAGTTCATTAATTTTGTCTCTTGAAAAAGAGAATGAGGCTTTAATTAAAAAGAATCTAGAATTATCTAAATAATGTGAGATTTTAAAAGTTAATAATAATATTTTTCAAAAAGAACTTTGTGATTCTAAAGAAAATTTTGAAAGATTAAATACAAAAATCACAAATTTTAACAAAGGTAAAGATAGCTTATCTTCCTTAGTAACAAATTCAAAAGCTCACAATGATAAAGGTGGTTTAGGCTATAAACAGGCTAAAAGTAAGAATAGTACTAGATATGCATTCTTGTATACTAATTTTAGTGTTGGTACTAGTAAGTAAGATAGTTTTAAAACCAGTTATAGTTTTAATAGTACTTTGTTTAGGAATGATAGAAATTACTCTTCAAGTACTAAGCTAACGACTAACAGTATTAAGATATGGATTCCAGCTAATATGATTGGTCATGATAAACAATTTTATATTAGCAACTATTATAAGAATGTGATTTGTAATGAAAACTATATCTATAAAGGTTCAACCACACCCAAATGGGTATGGTTTCCAAAAAATTAGGAAATTATAAGAACTTGGGTGGCGCATGCTTTAAATGTAATTTTTCCGATACCTTACATTATAAGTAGTAGTTATTTTATTATATTGTTCTATGACCACATTTATGTGAAATGTAATTTATGTCGTCGTTTAAACTCTCCTTTTTGTCAATGATAAAGGGGAAGAAAGATATTGCTCTAACACTATTTGCAGGAATAAACGATGCAAGTACAGATTAAGGGGGAGAAAAGATTAATTATTTACAGGAATATATAGCATAGACTCAGGGTGAGAAATCTATAGCCCAATTACAGGAATATATTCAGGGGGGAGATAAGTCAATAAAGCTTGTCGAAGATTCATCTGTAGCAAATGGAGTTGTTATCATCAAAACGGGGATAAATGTTGGATCATGGTTTTGATTGCTAACATAAAATAATAATTCACGAATCTACGACTATGACAACATCCGAACTCAACGACTCAAAGTATGGTTCATATAGTTGTATATTTTAATAAGAGTTATCAAATATGTATATAGAGTCTAGTTTAATGCTTTGTTAAAATCTTTCCTCAAGAATCATCATTCACATTCAAATAAACTTGCATGTGTATTTTAATCAAAATCAAGTTTCCAAAAAATGCACGGAGCGAGGCACGAACCCGGGTCACAAATTTATAAGGCAAGTGCTTTAACCAAATGAGCTGTGGTGATTTTTGATTATCAACAGAATTCAGTCGACTAAACAAAATCGACCAGTCGACTAAATATCTATTAAACAGTCTATTGAACTTGTGCACATATGTATACACGTTTATATTTTCAAATTCAGTCGACTGACCAAAAACAGCCAGTTTATTGACCATGCTCAATGCACAAATATGCACTGTTTTTTACTATCTTTGAATATTCATTCGACTGATCGATCTTGCTCAGTCGAATGACCTGGTTCCAATTGCTATTTTTTGAAAAACACTTCCTTTTTGAACAGCCTTCTTCATCGTGAAGAGTTGCAGCCATTGCTATTCGTTGAGAACTCTTCACAGCAGTTGCAACTCCTTAACTACTATATATATATGCATAAATTTCAAGATCAAAGAGCTTCACTTACTTGCTTGTACTTGAATCATATTTATGAATTAATTACCCTCTTGAATTCATACATTCAACAATCACATTCTATAATTTAAAGCAATTTGAAACTTCCTAATCTTCATATACACATAACTACACACATCATACTTGAGGATAAGCTTATAGGAAGGGTGTACTACAAGTGGAAAATCTGTGTTATTCAGAACACATAAATTCAAGTTAAAATCCAGTTTGTAAGAAAGTCCTGTTCGGTTGCTCAAGCGGTCAAAGTCCTGTTCGGTTGCTCAGGCGGTAAAGACCTGTTTTGTCGTTCAGGCGATAAAAGTCCTTTTCGACCGTTGAGACAGAAAAATCCTGTTTGGCTGCTTAGGTGTTGCTTACCTATTCCTCTGGGTTAAGAGATGGGTTATTGAGTGAAATTCCAGAGGAAACTCTGGCACTGGACGTAGAATCGGAAATTCGAACTAGTATAAAAACTTCTGATGTGCTTATTTACTTTACTATTATTATCTGTTTCCACATTTAGATCATAATACATTCTATATTACACTATCCTAAGTGATAACTAGCCACGCAGTACTCACTTTCATTTGGTATCATAGCACATAGCGATTTTTAGATCCTTGCTTAGATTTTTCGAATCTGATGAGCATTGTGGTGTAGGCTCTAAAGTTAGCTTGGAATGGCATAGGATAGAGGAAAGAAGTGTTGGGAATTCAATAAAGTCGGAGGTTCGAGCCCTCCTTTTAGCGCTAAAAAAGTTAATGAGAAATCTTGTAAACATCCCAAGCAAGATTGGAGGAGTGAACGACCCCTTCAAAAACACTTTCCAATCAGTTGAAATGATCTAAGGTTGTGGCCTAATGGGATCCAAAAGGGGTTTTAACCAAGTCAAAAGTGTCATGTTCCTTCAAAAAGAACCCTTTCGATAAGCATTAATGAGTGTACTCCATAACCGAAACAATATGTAAGTAGTGAATCAGACTCCCCGCATTCGAAAGTACCATGTGTTTTCTTTACTGATAATTTCATGAATACATGGGCTTAAGTATTACAATAAAGTGAAATCCCTAATCAAATTTTCAAATTAAGTTTAAAAAATCCAGAAAATAATTAGTATGGAAAGAATGAATTAGGATCCTAAGCTAATCTAATGGCCCAAACTAAAACCCTACCCCAATAAATTCTAAGCTAGTGGAAGTATTACAATAAAGTGAACAATCCAATTTTCAAATTAAGTTTACAAAATCTGGAAAATAATTAGTGTGGAAATAATGAATTAGGATCCTAAGCTAATTTAGGGGCCCAAACTAAAACCTACCCCTATAAATTCTAAGCTAGTGAAACACTAATTCTCACATGAACAATCGCAGTAAGCAAACTCTACCAAAAGTTTCTCTTAATCCTAAACTCCGAAATTTTTTAAAAAATCGATTCAATTCAAACTAGATGAATAAAAGAGATTATATATGGGTGGATCAAGGTGGAATTATCGATTTGGTGGGACGATTCTCAGGCCCAAATATTAGGAAGAGCTTAGGCTTGAGTTGAGTGGGTACGACATTGATAAGTTGATTACTGTAATTAGTTTAAACTATTTTAATTGACTAGGATGTTAGAAAATCCTAAATTGAATATGTTAAATTTAAATTGAATATGCTAAAACCCTAGATTTGAATCTAAAACAAATTTTCAGTAAATTATTAATTGAAAATTGATGCATATACCCCTTTCTCTCTAGAAACTAGAAACCCTAGATCAACAACCCTAAACTTAATTGCAAAAGTATTGCTTAGACTATAATTAAGGGTCACTAATCATTATATGACTTGATGTTTAACCTATAAAATATTGATAATTAAGAGGATGCAGAAACCACAATTTATAATGCGAACGATTGAGTGTAGAACCTTAGTGGTCGAGCATAGAACCCTAGCGTTCAACTGTTGGGTAACAATTATCGATCATTCAGGACAAAAATTAGCAAATTAAACCTCGGCCTAAGGCCCAAATATATAAATAAAATTATATAAAATGTAAATCGTTGTTGGCCTATTTATGGGAAATTAGATGCATGTTAGGACTTGTAGGGAAGCTAGTTCCCTAGGAGTGAATGGTAATTAATGGCGGTGTTGGGTAAATATTGTTTACCCAATTAGAATAGTAATCGGTTCGAGGCGATGTATTTTCACAAATGGCACTCACAGGTGGTTCCAACAATGAGCGTGCAGTTGGTGCTAATGCCTGATGGCGTGGGTCAGGCACAATGGGAGATCCTAATACTCACAAATTCTTGACACACATGATACAATTTGAAAGTAGGACCTGAAGCAGCGATAAGAGGCCAACACTACAATCAAGAGGTGGAAGCAAATATAGATAATAAGACTTTTCGCTAAGTCAGCATTTTGGATTCTTCCTCTCCAGGCATAGTGAGGGGGAATGTTCTCAATAGCTTAGCAGCAGTGATAGTAGTGGAAATTTATGTCCAAAGTGGCCTAGTGGTAGTATCTTTATTGTTAGTAGACAATAAGGTGCTATCTTACATATTGAGTAGCTCTAGTAGTAGTGGCCGATCAATATACATGAGATTCAATCCATTGTATTTGCTTATACAATTTGTAGTGTATGAATGTTTTAGACAAGAACCCTTTGATAACGAACCTTAGGAATTCATAGACACTTTTTGCACACCATATATCTTTTAGAGTAGTATTAATGTAATTGCATATGATCATCATATTAAACTTATACTCATTCACCAGACTTTATGTCCGACCTATTCTTTTTACATCATTTTCAGTGGCGACCTAGTTTTTTGCGTTCGAAAATCTACATCCATACTTTACTCGTATTCGAATGCCGCAGATTCAACCGTTAAAACCCGATTCGCCTGAGCTTATAACACATTAAGTACAACAACACAGCGGAAGAAAACAATATTATTGATACAACAATGAATACAATATCTGATACAATATGGTATCAATATCATAGATAGATATGCAACAGCAGAAAGAAACAACTCCAAAAGAGGAACACCAACATAAGCCTTCAAAAGGAAGAAGGATAGAAATCCCAACAACTGCATCTCAAATGCCAAAGCTCCAAGGACTACCAAATGATAAGCTCGAATCACCATCAAGTTGGTCTTAAGCAAGTCAGATCCCGAATGTTGAAGAGAAGTACAAAGCGATAGCCAAAAACCAAAGACTTACAAGATATCGAATCTACATCTACTAGCTGATTATATGAAAATCTAACTCTAGGCTGCTTGTGTAGAAAATTGTGGACACCTAGAGTTTAGATAGCGAACAATAAACTCTAGGCCGGTCATAGGACTGGTGTGAGCAAACAAAAATAATTTATCTTTATCCAAAGCAAAACAAAAGAATTTAAAGGAAATCCGAAATGCTTTTTGGAAAATGAAACTACCATAAGGCCTCCCGCCACACACACAATGCAAACACACAATTGAAGGAGATTTCTCCTTATGATAGTCAAACATGCTTACTACGCAAAATCCTTTTGATATTATTATTAGTGCATACCACAGAAAATCTTTCGAAAGTATAATATTAATCTTAGCCAGCATATGTACTATTATACTATGCCTACTATAGCTACCACCAGAGGTGGCATGTAATACAACTGCAATCGTAAAGGCTCGAATTGGGTGATTGGATTTACAACAAATGGCCAGGCTAAGGAATTTCCTTACCGAATGGGTACGCCTCTTGAGGGATGCCCCGAGAACCTACCCGAATCTCTGCCAACACTATGCCGAGTTACCCCTGCCCGGAGGTAACACCTACAAGTCTGCCATTCTTGGTCATTACCGACCTTTATCGAGGGCCCTTAACCAACAACAACAAAGCAATAGATTTGCAGCAACCACATAGGTTAAATATTTGGGCTCCATACCATGATACCACCTTTTATCCAGAAGGAAATGGACATACCCTAGTGGCACGTTCCCTAAAAACCTTGATGCAACATTCCTGTTTCGACCATTTGCGGGTTGTGAGGCTCGACGAAGTCTCGTCCACAAAACTACACTTTTCACAAAAGCCATGTTTCGATCAACACATGATCAGCATTACTTCGTATGCCACATTACCAAATTGGGAATGTATCACTAGTAACCATCAACTACATGACCTCTGAGCTCGTACGTCTCAGAGAAGGGTGTTAAGCTAAGAGAATAAATTTCCGCCACCAAACCGAAATGTATTTGATAGAAACCAGCTTTACATCTCAAAGAGTAACGTCAGACATACATCCATACAAGTTTGTTCTGGGATCGAACAGAACCGAAGGCACTTCAAAAGAAGCCCTTACAATCCGGATAATCCTTAATCACGTCCGGACTCCCCGTCACAAAGGGTGATCAAATCTCTAAACCGAGGACCAGTCGGTGCAGAGACATTCGACAGGTAATCCTTTCACTTTCGAAAATATTCGGACTTCACCACCGGTCTTCAAATGTTATCCATATTGTCGTGTCATTTTTTGGAATTAGTTTTATGACACAAAGTCCTCCCCGGCTAAACCGAATAATGAGCGCAATATTTAAAAACATATGGATATTGGGATCTTAGTTAAGTCACAACTTATTACATAAAATCTTTCTTTTAAATGGTTTAAACAAATTACCATTTTAATTTTAAACAAAAGATTCATCTTGAAAAATCCACTTTTCATTAGAAACAAATTTTCACCGATCTTTCACAAAAATTCATTCGTAGTTTTCAAAAAACCTATTCCCATTTCAAATCTTTTATACCAAAGATACACCTTTAAGATCCTCTTCAATTTGAAAACACAGTTCACCAATCTTTAGCAAAGATTCATTCATAGCTTTCAAAACAATTCCATTTCAAACTTGAAATCTTTTCAACACAAACTGGAAGTTCTTTCGTGATATTTGAAAGTCGTTATCATTTGAAAACAAAAGGTTTTCGATTCGGAAAAATCCGATTACATTTGCACAAGTAAAAGATGTAACATTCCTGATTTTATAGCCAAATTAATTTAATGATTAATTTTATTTTTTGAATTTGATTTAGAATTAATTGGTAATTTAATTTGAAATTTCCAAGGACAAATGAAACAAAATATTTGTTTGTTTATTTGAAAAACAAATTGATTGTATATTAATTTTTGAATTTGAAATTTAAAAATAAATATTTTGAATAATATATTGGATTTGTTAACTTTTTATTTTGAAAATTTAAAGTATATATGTATACAAGATTTTATTTGTGTATAATTGGTTTTCAAATCATTTTTCTTTTATAAGTACAAAATATAAAACAAGAATGGATAAATGTTTTAAAATATACATTCGTAAATAAACGTTTAAGCTTTGATATGAATATATCTTTTGAAATCTAAGTATAAAAAATAAAGTACACATGAGATAAATTTATTCACAAATTAAAAAGGGTTTAAAATGCAATTTTTAAATAAATAATTGTTTGTAAATTAAGCAATATATTTAAACTAAGGGTTTTTAACACAAATTGCTTTCTTTCTACAAATGTAAGGTTAAGATTTTCTATACTTACATATGTTATTTTAATATAGATTGTAAAGACAAGTGTTTACTTAGTTTATCATGGTTAAACAAGTGGCAAGAGAATTGCTTTTCTTTTGAACTGAATTTAGAAAACATGCAAAAGGGAAAACTTAGTGACCAGGCTATTTCCATTTTCTTCTCAGACCTGAGAAAACAAATTCAGTAAAGAAAAATAAAGAAAAAAACTAAAGACCATTTTCAATCAAAAATCTGGAAATTTAAAATCAAAGCAAAAGCTTTCAACCTCAAATCTTCAACCAGGAAATTAAGTTAAAATCAAACAAGTTAATAATCAAAAAAAGATCCAGATCCGAAGCCTGAGATCGAACTGAAGTTTAAAGCTTCAGCTTCAACTTGACTCAAAGGCAAAACAGCAATTTAAAAGCTAAGGGAAGAATCAAAAGAATCAAACCAGAGAACAGAGTAAATCAAACAAGATTAAAGAAAAACCCGAAACAAAGGATTCAAGTTCAACCCGATCAAGTTAACAACTTCAAATCTGGAAGCTAAAGAAAAGAAAAGTTCAAAAAAATAAAATATGGGAAACAATTAAGGATTCTAGCAAATTCAAGTAATCAATTCCCAGATCAAACTCAAGATAAACAATCTGTGCTCTGTTCAACTACCAGGTGAGCAAACTAACTCACTTAAGATTGAACCTGTGATTTATCCTGATGTATTTACTTGTTGTTGTTGAGATAAATGTCTGCATAGGTGTAGATATTTATATATCTATACATTTATGTGGAGAATATGTATGTACAGGTATGTATATACATGTTCTTGTGTTCACAGGCTAGAAACAACAAAAAAACGAAAAAAAATCTAAATTCCTCTCAATATAATTCATTTCAGATCCTTATGATTAAAGAGAATGTGTTTGAAATAACTATATTTGTTTTAAAAATATATTTTTAAAGTGTAATTAGTAAGTAATTTTACTAGGAAAGAAATTACAGTGGAAGTTATTTAAAAGCCAGAAAAATCAAGTATCTAAGTTTCAAGTTTTAATAATAAATCCTGATTCGTACTAAGAATTGATGATTTTTGATCATCATATCATAATTTTTTTTGTTTGAATTTGTGGAGAATTTTTAAGTTGAACTGAATTTGCATTTCTGTCGATTGCCGACCATCTATGGTAGTAAGGTTGTCGTGGTTGATACTGGAGAGGGCTGGGTAATCAGGGAACATCAGAAAAATGGTAGGAAAATTTGTAGATGACCATGGTGGTGCGGCAAGGTCGAAATAGGATTTAAGGAGTTAGTTTTGTCGTCGTGATTTCTCGAAGTCGTACAACGCCAATGGCTCATCGGAGATGTTTGCAGCTAGGGGAATGGGAGCGTGGAGCTCAGGCAAGGATTTAGGCGAGAGGTCATCACCTTCGGTGGTTGGAGATGGGGGTGCGAGCGAGTTTTTGGTCGAACCGTTTTATTATAGTAGGCTCGATAGTGCTCGATTTTGGTTCAGTGGCGTATTTGTCGATCTGGGTTATCAAGATTGGGCGAGGTTGTTGGTGACTCGAGGGCGGTCGTGGTTCTGGTCGAAGATGATCAGAAAGATGGTGCATGTGCACGCGTAAGTGGGTGTGTCCGTGTAGTTTTGTGATGATGAGGAAGACGAAGTTGTCTCGAAGTCGTGCTCAGAAATCGTGGATTTGGCTCGAGTAAAGCATCGGGTTATTTTCGTTCATGAACTAGGTTTTAAAAATTTAAGTTAAGAGTAAGAAAAAATATAGAAGGGGAGTTTCTCGGGTTGATGTTGGGCAAAACTCGAAGCAGATGGTGGAATAGCTCGGGGAAACCTCGGGAATGACCCGGGGAGGTTCAAAAACAGTTTTCAATTTTTAAAACAAATTGAAGTTTTAAACATGTTTTAAATTATTCTTTTAAAACTAATTGTTTTATTTAAAATGGATTAGCAAAGGTTTAAGTTAATTATTTTGAAAGTAATTAAGTTTTAATTTAATTAGTCTGTGACATTATTTCTTAATTAATTATTTTAAATAAACAATCGAATTAATTAAGATAAAATGATTTTCAAATATGTTAGTGATGGTTAAGCATAATTACTTGATTTAATTAATAAAAGGGTATTAAAGATAATTACTAATTGGAAGTAATCAAGGATAATTAATGATCAAAGGTTGATTTATCAAGTAATCAATGGTAATTAATTAATTACTTAAAAATAATTAAATAATTAAAAGTAATTAATTAATGGTTAAAGATAATTAAATGATTAAGAATAATCACTTACTGTAATTAATTAAAGGTAATTAATTAATACGATTAATTATTTAAGGTAATTAATTGGAAAATAATTAATTAATTAAAGGCTAATAAATTAATAAAGGTGTTTAAGGAATGATTATTAATTAAGGGTTAATTAATTATTGAAATAAATTAAGGATAATTAATCAAAGAATTAATTAATAATTAAAGGTTAATTAATAAATAATTAATGGATAATAAATTAAATGGTTTGTAATTAATTAATATTAATTAACCAGGATTAGTGACTATTCTGATTTAAATTAATCAGATAATTAATTGGTCTTACTTGTGGATGTTTGAATTGAATGAACTGCTTTGAATTGTTTAATATCTCTGTTGTGTGATGCTTTGTGATTTGAATTATTTTAATTCAAGATGTGACAAATGTAATATATTTTATCTATGATAAATTTTACATTATTTATCCGTGAATCTATGAATGAAGATAAGCGTTATAAATTATACCACTAATCAATATTGATGTTGCTTGAATCTGTGATGATTGATGTTGTTGCACTATTGTGTAAAACACCTATACTACACTATACACACACAAATATGGATTGCATGAGGAAATTGGTTAAGTCGTAGATTTTTGAAATAGTTTTTAAAAATTGAATTTTGAATCCAAATGTTTTGGAAATGGATTTGGGTTAAATGTAAAAAGCTTTTGAAAAGATAAAAGTCATTTTTGAATAACTTGATTAAGTTTTGAAATTCAAATAATTTGATTTGAATTTGAATTCGAATTCAAAATTTGAAATTGAATTCTATATTTGAAAATTTTGGTTAAAAAGGTTATACAAGTTATAATTGTGTTTTAAACCGTTTTAAAAGTATTATTTTTGGGAATTTGAATTTAACCCAGATTTTATACTTGAAGAGCTTTAACTCGTGCAAATGTAATTGGATTTTTTTCGAAAGAAAATGATTTGTTTTCAAATAAAAATAGCTTTAATATAAGAAAAAGATTTCCAATTTGTGTTGAAAAGTTTCAAATTTGAAAGGAAATTATGAATTGTTTTGAAAGCTATGAATGAACCTTTGTGAAAGATTATTAAACCTTGTTTATCGAAGAGGATTTTAAATGGCGTATCTTTTATATAAAAGATTTGAATTGGAAATGGTTTTGAAAGCGATAAATTAAATCTTTGATTTAAAGATTAGATGAGTTAATCCAATTTGAAATGGAATTGTTTTGAAAAGCCATAAATAAATCTTAGTGAAATACTGGTGAACTTTGTGAAGTGAATCTTTTTGTTTAAAAGATTAAAATGGTAATTTGTTTAATCCTTTGAAAGAAAAGTTTTGGGTAATAAGTTGTGACTTAAATGAAATCCTAATATCCATATGTTTTTAAATATTACGCTCATTATTCGGTTTAGCCGGAAGAGGATCTTGTGTCATATAACCAATTGCGAATAACGATTCGTCGATATGGATAGCATTTGAAGACCGGTGATGAAGACCGGGTATTTCCAAGAACGAAAGGATAACCCGTCGATTATCTCTGCACTGAGTCGCGCCGGTATAGAGATCTCCATATGTGATGGGGAGTCCAATCGGGATTGGGAATTCTCGGATTTGCAAGGGCTTCTTTGGAAGTGCCTTCGGTTCTGTTCGAACCCGGAATACACTTGTATGGATGTGTGTCTGACATTACACTTTGATATGTAAAGCTGGTTTCTATCAAATACATTTATGTTTGGTGGCGGAGATTTATTCTCTTAGCTTAACACCCTTCTCTGAGACGTACGAGGTCAGAGGATATGTAGTTGATGGTTACTAGTGATACATTCCCAATTTGGTAATGTGGCATACGAAGTGCTGCTGATCATTTGTTGATCAAAGCATGACTTTGTGAAAAATTGTAGCTTTGTGGAAATGACTTCGTCAAGCCTCACAATCCCGTAATGGTTGAAACAGGAATCGTGGTAGCGAGGTTATTTGGGGGTGGCTCCCCCTAAGGGTGTGACCATTTCCTTCTGGATAAAAAGTGATACCATGATATGGAGCCCAGATACTTACTTATGTTGATTTTGAAAGTGGTATCATGGTGTGGAGCCTAGATACTTTACTATGTGGTTGTTGGATTGAGGGCCCTCGGATAAAGGTCGATAACGACCGAGGGATGGCATACTCGTGTCAGTAGTTACTTCCAGGCAGGGGTAACCCAGCCTTGTGTAGCAGTGATATAGTTAGGTTCTCGGGGGCGTCCCTCCAAAGTCGTTACATTTTGTGTGGGAAGTTCCTTTGCCTGCACATTTTTTGGAAATCCAATCATCCAATATGCGCTTGTACGATTTTAGTTCTAGAACTTGCCATTTAACATGGTAGCTATAGTAGGCATACTATAATGGTACGTACGCTGGCTAAGATTAATATTATACTTTCGAAATGTTTTCCACTATGCACTAATAACAGTATCAAATAATTTTCTCGTATCAAGCATTTTTGACTGTCATAAGGAGAAATCTCCTCCAAGTGTGTGCTTGCAATGTGTGTGTGGCGTGAGGCCTTATGGCAGTTTCATTTTCTAAAAAGCATTGCGGTTTCCAACTTTTAAATTTTTTATGTTGTCTGTTTTAAAAATAAACTATTTTTGTTTGCTCATACCAGTCTCTTGACTGACCCGGAGTTTATTGTTCCCTTCCTAAACTCTGGGTTCCCACAATTTTTTACACGGGTAGTCTAGAGTTGGGTTTCTCAGATAATCATAATAGGTATAGAATTCAATAGCTTTTAGCCTTTGGATTTTGGCTATAGTATTTCGGGATCGCATTTGCTTAAAGCCAACTTGATGGTGGTTCTCGCTTATTAGATTGGAGATCTTTGGAATTTGGCACTGAAGACATTATCTTTCTTCTGCAGTTGCCTAGTTTGCTTTATCTTCTACTGTTATTTCTTTCCGCTGCTATTTCTTGTATCTCTGATGCGTATTGATATTCAGTTATATCAGATATTGTATTCACTGTTATGTATCAATGATATTATTCTTTTCTTCTGCTGTGTTGTTATACTTAATGTGTTATATGCTCCGGCGAACCAGATTCGGCATTTGAATCTACGGCGTTCGAGTACAAGTGAAGTACGGGTGCCGATTTTCGAAGGTCGAGTCAGGGTCGTCACATTTGGTATGAGAGATGAAGGTTGAAACTTTATCTTGGGAGTATAACACATTAAGTAACTCATTAGAGATAGGGTTACAAATACCCTAGAATGAGTATTCCTAAGATATCCGTCCGTATGCCTCTGTAAATTCTCTTACTATCCACTGATAGTGAGTATGAGCGCAAGAAGAGGACGAGATAGGGGACAGGGAAGCACGACTACAATGGTCGATACCCTGCAACAACGGAAACAACCGTCTTCTCAATCTCCTTCGATTCATCTTTCCAATTCTTTGATTGCTTCGTGGCAGCTCGAAGGAGAAGCTTTGGTGTTGTGATGTCCCTGCGAATCATTATAGATAAGTTCCTATCTCGTATTCTCGTTATCAACTTTTCGTTTTAAACTTTAATGAATATAAAATTCTATTAAAAAATGAATTGATGAATAAAATATGAAGATTTGTATCGATAAAACGATTTCGATCAAAAACAGATTTGGAATTTTATTGTAATTTCTTGTGAATATAAAAGTCCAAAGAGGGACAGGTTGGTGTATACTTTTGGGATCTGGATGACCCGAGTGTTTTGTGAAGAGTTAAATAAATTCATTCTTGTATCTATTGATGATATTCTGGTTAGGTAAGCCAAATGTAGAATAGATATTCAGTTTGACCTGGAAAACTATTTCTCTAACTTTCATCTATTCTTTATTGTCTCCTTGAAAAATTTCGAGGACGAAATTTACTTAAGGGTGGAATCTGTAACATTCCTGAATTTTTAGCCAAATTAATTTAACGATTAATTTGATTTTTTGAATTTGATTTAGAATTAATTGGTAATTTAATATGAAATTTTCAAGGGCAAATGAAATAAAATATTTTTTTTGTTTATTTAAAAATACAAATTGATTGTATATTAATTTTTGAATTTGAAATTAAAAATAAATATTTTGAATAATATATTGGATTTGTTAAATTTTTTTCAAAAATTAAAGTGTATATGTATACAATATTTTTTATTTGTGTATAATTGATTTTCAAATCATTTTTCTTTTATACGTACAAAATATAAAACAAGAATAGATAAATGTTTTAAAATATACATGCCAATAGACATTTAAGCATTGATATGAATATATCTTTTGAAATCTAAGTATAGAAATAAAGTACACATGAGATAAATTTATTCACAAATTAAAAAAGTGTTTAAAATGAAATTTATAAATAAAAAATTATTTGTAAATTGAGCAACATATTTAAACTAAGGGTGTTTAACAAAATTTCATTTCTTTCTACAAATGTAAGATTAAGATTTTCTATACTTACATATGTTGTTTTAATATAGATTGTAAAGACAAGTGTTTACTTAGTTTATCATGGTTAAACAAGTGGCAAGAGAATTGCTTTTCTTTTGAATTAAATTTAGAAAACATGCATAAGGGATAGTGACCAAGCTATTTCCATTTTCTTCTCAGACCTGAGAAAACAAATTCAGTAAAGAAAAAAAAGAATAAAACTAAAGACCATTTTCAATCAAAAATCTGGAAATTTAAAATCAAAGCAAAAGCTTTCAACCTCAAATCTTCAACCTGGAAATCAAGTTAAAATCAAACAAGTTAATAATCAAAAACAAGATCCAGATCAGAAGCCTGGAGATCAAACTGAAGTTTAAAGCTTCAGCTTCAACTTGACTCAAAAGCAAAACAGCAATTTAAAAGCTAAGGGAAGAATCAAAAGAATCAAACCAGAGAAAGAGTAATTCAAACAAAATCAAAGCAAAACCTGAAATAAAGGATTCAAGTTCAACCTGATCAAGTTAACAACTTCAAACCTGGAAGCTAAAGCAAAGCAAAGTTCAAAAAAATAAAACCTAGGAAACAATTAAGGATTCAAGCAAATTCAAGTAAGCAAGTCCCAGATCAAACTAAAGATAAACAAACTATGCTCTATTCAACTACCAGGTGAGCAAACTAACTCACTTAAGACTGAAACTATGATTTATCTTGATGTGTTTACTTTCTGTTGTTGAGATAAATGTCTGCATAGGTGTAGATATTTATATATTTATACATATATGTAGATTAAATATGTATGTACAAGTATGTATATACCTGTTCTTGTGTTCACAGGCTAGAAAAAAAAAGAATGGAAAAAACTAAATTCCTCTCCATATAATTCATTTCAGATCCTGATGATTAAAGAGAATGTGTTTGAAATAACTGTATTTGTTTTAAAAAAATATTTTCAAAGTGTAGTTAGTAAGTAATTTTACTAGAAAATAAATTATAGTGGAAGTTATTTAAAAGCCAGAAAAATTAAGTATCTAAGTTTCAAGTTTTAATAATAAATCCTGATTCGTACTAAGAATTGATGACTTTTGATCATCATATCATAATTTTTTAGTTTGAATTCACGGAGAATTTTTAAGTTGAACTAAATTTGCATTTCTGTCGATTACCGACCATCGGTGGTGGTAGGGTTGTCGTGGTTGATACCGGAGAGGGCTGGGGTATCAAGGAACATGAGAAAAATGGTAGGAAAATTTGTAGATGGCCGTGGTGGAGCAGCGACGTTGAAATACGATTTAAGGAGTTAGTTTTGTCGTTGTGATTTCTCAAAGTCGTACGATGCCAATGGCTCATCAGAGATGTTCACGGTTAGGAGAATGGGAGCGTGGAGTTTTGGCGAGGATTCAGGCGAGAGGTCATGACCTTCAGTGGTCGGAGACGGGGGTGCGAGCAAGTTTTTGGTCGAACTGTTTTATTACAGTAGGCTCGATAGTGCTCGATTTTGGTTCTATGGCGTATTTGTCGATCTGGGTTATCAAGATCGTTAGCGAGGTTGTTGGTGACTTGGGGTGGTCGTGGTTCTTGTCGAAGATGATTAGAAAGTTTGTGCATGTGCATGCATAAGTGCGTGTGTCTGTGTAGTTTTGTGATGATGGGGAAGACGAAGTTGTCGCAAAGTCGTGCTCATGAAATCATGGGTTTGGCTCGAGTAAAGTATCGAGTTATTTTCGTTCATGAACCAGGTTTTAAAATTTTAAGTCAAGATTAAGAAAAAAAAATATAGAAGGGGAGTTGCTCGGGTTGATGTTGGGTAAAACTCAAAGCAGATGGTGGAATAGCTCCGGGAACCCTCGGGAATGACTCGGGGAGGTTTAAAAACAGTTTTCAAGTTTTAAAATAAATTAAAGTTTTAAACATGTTTGAAATTATTCTTTTAAAAATAATTGTTTTATTTAAAATGGATTAGCAAAGGTTTAAGTTAATTATTTTGAAAGTAATTAAGTTTTAATTTAATTAATCTGTGACATTATTTTTTAATTAATTATTTTAAATAAACAATCAAATGAATTAAGATAAAATGATTTTCAAATATGTTAGTGATGGTTAATCATAATTACTTGATTTAATTAATAAAACGGTATTAAAGATAATTACTTATTGAAAGTAATCAAGGATAATAAATGATCAAAGGTTGATTTATCAAGTAATCAAAGGTAATTAATTAATTACTTAAAATAATTACTTAATTAAAAGTAAATAATTAATGGTTAATGATGATTAAGTGATTAAGAATAATCACTTATTGTAATTAATTAAAGGTAATTAATTAATACGATTAATTAATTAAGCTAATTAATTGAAAAATAATTAATTAATTAAAGGCAAATAAATTAATAAAGGTGTTTAAGGAATGATTATTAATTAAGGGTAATTAATTAATTATTGAAATAAATTAAGGATAATTAATCAAATAATTAATAATTAAAGGTTAATTAAAGGATAATAAATTAAATGGTTTGTAATTGATTAATCTTAATTAACCAGGATTAGTGACTAATCTGATTTAAATTAATCGGATAATTAACTGGTCTTACTTATGGATGTTTGAATTGAATGAACTTCTTTGAATTATTTAATATCTCTGATGTGTGATGCTTTATGATTTGAATTATTTTAGTTCAAGCTGCGACGAACGTAATTTATTTTATCTGTGGTAAATTTTACCTTATTAATCTGTGAATTTGTGAATGAAGATAATCGTTATAAATTATACCGCTTATCAATATTGATGTTGCTTGATCTGTGTTGGTTGATGTTGTTACACTATTGTGTAAAACCCCTAGACTACACTATACACACACAAGTACTGATTGCATGAGGAAATTGGTTAAGTCATAGATTTTTGAAATAGTTTTTAAAAATTGAATTTTGAATACAAATGTTTTGGAAATGGATTTGGGTTAAATGTAAAAAGCTTTTGAAAAGATAAAACTTATTTTTGAATAACTTGATTAAGTTTTTAAATTTAAATAATTTGATTTGAATTCAAAATTTGAAATTGAATTCGGTATTTTCAAATTTTGGTTTAAAAAGGTAATACAAGTTATAAATGTGTTTTAAACTTGTGATATCCCGGAAATTTTGGCAATATCAATTTAATAATCTATATTTAAAATTAAATTGATTTGATAAAATTTTGTTAATAAAAATTAACTTGATTTAATAATCCAATTAAATAGATGTTTAATTGGAAAATTTTATCTTTTAAAAACTAATAAAATGTTTTCCTGTTTATAATGTGTGTGTGTGTGTGTGTGTGTGTGTGTGTGTGTGTGTGTGTGTGTGTGTGTGTGTGTTGTGAATATATAAGTTTGATTTGAAGTTAAATAAACAAAAAAATCTTGTTTTTAAATTCTAATATTCATTTTGATAATTTAGAAATTATATAAGTAAATTTAAAATACCATTTATATATAAAACATTAATGTATTTAAACAAGTTAAATAAGATAAGTGATTTATAATTTCTTTTATAATTATTTAAATTGGATAAATATGTTATTTTCAAATAATAATAAATGTATAAATATAGATATGTTTTAAAAGACAATATTGTTATTTTTAAATTTAAATATGTTAATATAAATTAGTTTTAAAATTGGATTTAAAATGTATGAATAACATTTGAATTTGTATTCTTTTTGAAATTCAAATGAATAAACATATATAAATCTTGTAAGTAAGCTTTCATCTTTATATAAATTGTTTTATGTCATTTTCTTTAAAAAGTGATGCATATGAAAATACTTTATATATATGTATTTAATAAAGAAAAGAGGATTTCATTTATCTTTAAATTAAAAATAATAAGTAAAATGTGTATAAAACAAATGTTAACATTTTAAGCAACTAAAGAGACAATTGTAAACTAATAATTCAACCTATTTGGCAAATGTAGTAATTTTGGACAAGTGTCCTATTTTATTTTAATTTTCTTTTATTTTTTTAAATAAATCAATTATTCTTATATAAACATGTTACTTCACCCTCATTTGATTTTTCTAATGTTTATTTTTTTCTAAGTCAAGAAAATTCTCAGCTGAAACAAATCAAATCTAAGAAAGAAAATTAAAAGTCTGTAACCATTCTACATATCCATAAACCAGCCTGCATTTCTTTCTTCTTCAATCTGTTCAAGCCTACATGCAAATCAAAGCCTACAAACACCCAAAACAAATCTGTGAATCATCCTCAAAAAATATCAAAAGCCTGCAAATTGCCAATCCCTATAGCACCTCTTCAATTCTGTAGCCTGCATTTTTTTAAATCTGTTCAAATATGCATTTCTTCCATCTGTCCAAAAGCCTACCTGTAGTTCACTTCCTTCAACCAGAGTTTTAATCAAAACATTCAAAGCCATCACAGCATGCAACTACAAGATTTTCAAACTAAAGATTTAAATGCATCTAGCCTGGAACTCAACTTCAAAAACAATGTGCAACTCAGTTTATAAGCATAGAAGTAAAAGCAACTCAAGTTTTATCAAAAGCTTTTCAAAAATTTGGGCTCTGTTTCATGCTATTCTCAGGTGATTAACATCACTGTTATTAAAAGTTTAGGTAAATAATTGTGTTGCCTGATATCTATGAAAACAAGTATGTTTGTGAAGGAATTTATAATTTTAGCTTTGTATGAAATATGGTTGTGTAGATAACTGTATGTTTGAAACCTTTCTGGTATTAGTTCCAGGTTCAAAAAGATAAACAGATAATCAGAAGAAAAAAAATCAAATCATATGCTAGTAATTCAATCCATGACTTAAGCATTGAACCAAATATATGTTATATATCATCAGTTAAGTTTAAATTTTGTTTAAGTTAGAAACAATTAGCATTGCCTCTGTAAGAAATAGAATATCAGACCAATCTTTAAATAAGTCAAAATTTAAGTATCATGATTCTTGTATTCAGGGATCTAAATCAAATGCTTAAACCAAAATTGGATTTTAAAAACTAAAATCACTATTTTTAGTAAAGGGATTTGTTAGTATTTCTGGTTTAACCAGAAAATGAAAATCTAGTATTTTCTAATGAACTTTGTAATCTAGGGGACCGAGATTCCTTCTGGCGATGGTGGAGTGAAGGGTGATGATGGGAAAAATAGTGGATCGATGTATAGTTGATCGTGGCGATGGTGGTTGATAGGGGAAATTTCTAAACCTAGTTTTGGACATGCTCTGGAATTTGATCGGCATTGATCCCCTGGTTGATCGAGTTCTCTAGTACGCTGGGAAAGGGAAGCTAGGGAATGGACGAAGACTTGGACGAAGTTTTAGAACCTCCGACGGCCGGAGGAGGGGTAAATGAGGGTTTTCCAGGTTTGGGTGAAGGTGTGCCTGTTGTTGTTGCCAGGTTTGAATTGGGGAGTTTTGGGGTTTGCAGTAGTTATTCACTCGGGTTAATACTCGAGTAATTCGAGCTGTTACTCGAAGCAGCTCTTGGTTTCACTCGAAGTAAATAAAGGGGAGTCTCGGGTTTTTTTTATTTACAGGTTTCAGAAAAACCTGCAGTTTTTTTAATTCAAATTGTTTTTTTTTAAATCTGGAGCAGGGTTTTTAAATAGGAATTTAAACTTAAATTTAAAAAGTAGAGTTTTCAAACTGAGATTTGAATTCCAGTTTTTTAAATTTAATTCAAACTTTTAGTAAGTAAAATGCTTAACAACTTTAAGGAGTTAAATTGAATTGAATATAAAGATAAGGTTTTAAAATTGGAGTAGATGATTTAAACATAAGTTTAAATCTGCAAACAAGATTCAAATTTGAATCATGTTTTGAAAATAAAAGAAGTTTTTAAAATTTTGAAATGTTTAAACAGCTTTTGATATTGAATCATAATTTAAATATGATTTTTATCTCAAATAAATATGGGTTTAGATTCCTTTTATAAAATGAGAAACTATTTAGCATAAGTTTAAAAAGTTTTAGAATGCTTTTAAAACTTTGATAAAGTTAAGTTTGGTTTTCAATTTTAAATTTTAAATTTTAAATGAAATTTGAAAACAAATTTTAAAGTAAATGGTTTTAAATTACTTTGTTAATGATAATAAATCATTAATAAGAAATGTTTTATTTTAAAGTAAATTAAAGATTTAATGAATTTTAATTCATTAAATTAGTAAGGTAATTTAAATAATTTAATTAATTAATTTATTTAATTTATTAAAGATTTGAAATAAATTAATTAAGGTTAATTAAATTTGTAATTAGTATTAATTAATTTAATTACTTAGAAAAGGTAATTAACGAATTGATGATGAGTTAATAAAGGTTATTAACTTGTGATTATTTATTTATTAATTAATGTAATTAATTTTGATAATTAATTGGATTAATTAATTTAGATAATCAATTATGGAAGTTGATTAAGTATGATTACTTTATGGAAATAATTAAAGTTATTAATTACTCATTGTAATTAATTAATTTATTTATTTGATTAGTTTAAATTAATTAATTAAGTTTAATTAATTTAGAATAATCATTGAATGAGTTGATAAGTAACCAATGAGGAATAATTACTTAGAGAAGTAATTAAGTTAAGTAAATTACTGGAGGTAATTAATTGAAGTATGGTATTTTGGGATTAATTACTTTGTGTAATTAATAATGAGGATAATTACTTTGTGAAAGTGATTAATAATTAATTGCCTAGTGTAATTAATTTAAGCATTTATTGATTAAGTCAATGGAAAATAATTAAGTGATGTAATTAATTAAGGGAATTAACTACTAATGAGATTAACCCGGGGTGATTAATAAATATAATTAATTACTAAATGTAATTAATTTAGGAGTAATTAAGAAAGTAAGTAAGGGTAGTTAATTACTGAGTGTGATTAATCGGAATGGTTTAATTAAGGTTAATTACTTAATGTAATTAATTTAAATAAGTAATTAATTTAAATGTAATTAGGAATCGTTAATTAATAAAATTAATGATGAAATTGAGGATGAATTAATTGAGATTAATTAATCAATAATAAGTGGTTAATGAAGTAATTAATTAATGCAATTAATTAATTAAGGATTAATGCAATTAATTATAATTAGATAATTAATGAAGTAATTAAAGGTTAATTACTGTATTTGGTTAAGAATAATTAATTTATGAAATTAATTAAAGGATAATTATTTGAATGTAATTAAAGATAATTAATCAAGGGTGATTAGTTAAGGTGATTAATTTGAGGATAATTGATTGATTGATTTGTGATCAATTAAGGGTTAAGTAAGCAGGGTTTAAAATGAGGAAGTAATTATTTTAATTCATTTTAAATTAATTAAAGATAAGTAATTAATTTAATTCACTTTAAATTAATTAGAGATAGAAGTAATTAATTTAATTCATTTTAAATTAATTATAAATGGTGATTATAAAATCATTGCTTACGTATGGGTGATATGGTTTACCTTGAATGGTTTCAACCTCAGATATGAGATTAGTATTGTGTGATAAGGATGCATTGGTTGCATTGTGTTGATAATATGAGTTATCTATTGATGACGATATTGTAGATTATCAAGTTGTGATGATAATATGGATTACCTGTTTATGATGATAATGATGATTATCTATTATGATGATGTGAATTATCTATCTATGTATATATAGATGATTAAATTGAATTGTTTTAAACTTAGAACAACTTGGACCTAAAAGACACGCTTTTGATTTCGATGAGGCCGGGATCGGGTTTTCTACAGTACAGCGTGATAGGGGGTTCTCGCTTTGCGTTAGGTGGCGAACGAGAGACTCTTACCCCTACATGCCCCCGGGAGTAGTATAAGGCCTTGCGGGTTGGTTGCGAGTCGAGAGGCTGGCTGTAAAAGCAAACACGAGGTATCACTATAAGCCACAGCGGGGTTGGGATGCTTGAAAAGCCTACCGGTCGTAAGCCGTTGCTGATGGTTGAAAAGCCTAGGACGTTACAGTGATATCAGAGCACTAGGTTGAGTGAATACCTAAGCTCTGTAGTGGTGTCTATCTTGAGAGAGCGTATTTGTAGTTTTGATATATATCTATATGTATTTAGTCATTTCTACCTATAGGTTGGGTTACCCGTTCAGGTTTTTCCAATATAGGTTATAAAGGTAGATAAGGTAGTGGTGTGTGTAACACGATTACTACCATTGGTTGGAGATTAATGTTTGAGGTTGGAAGTGTATCTGTCGAGACTGTAGACCTAATACTGTCTCGAGTGAGTTGTGCAGAGTGTAGAGATTTCATCGATCTTTGAAGGAAACTTGTTAAGATTCGGAATCTATCTTTGAAGTTGGATAAGTTGCGTTTGGATCTGTCGTTTTGGCAGAAGTATGTGATGGTATTCTGATACCTCTGGAAGTAGTAGCTGCGTGATTGAGATGCAGTGAATATGGATGTCTCCGAAGATGTTTTCTTTGGAACAAGTTTGGGAAGTGAGTCTACTTAGGTGTTCTGGCTGAGTTCAGCAGGATGTGGTGGTTGGCTTTGAGGTCCGAGTTTTCCCAAAGAGCTTTGATTAGGAAGTCTTTGGCTCTGGTGTCAACAATGCAGCTTGGAGTGTTCTGCGTTGGTAAGAAGTTTTCTAGCTGAGTAGTTTTTCTGAAAGTGGAGTTCAGAAGCAGTAGATTGGATCCACTTCTTCGATGGATTGGCTAATTAAGTGTCAGTTATTCTGTTTGGTAAAGAGAGAACAATTTTCCATCGGGAATTGGTCTGTGTTGATCGCAAAAGTGACTAGCGATTGTTTGAGTGATCTCTTGTGTTATCAGAGACTTTTCTGGATACCTTCTGAGAAGACAGAGGTTTGTCTGTATCGGGAGATTGAGTTTTCTTATCAACTGGATTCCAAGATTAATACTGATGGTTCAGCTAGTAGAAGGATGATTCCTTGAGATAGGGTTTGGTGAAGCAGCTTGGATTTTGGTGAAACTTCTGAGTTTTCTTGGATATGTTGAGCCATATTTCTGGGAAGTGATGTCCAGTTTGTGCTCATATTCTTCATCAGCGTTGTCTTCTTTTCCAGATCAGAGTTGTGCAGCGGAAGCAGTTTGGGAGCATTGTTGTTTTGTCTTTTCCGGATAGAAGAAGTGAGTTTGTTCTTCTGAGGTTTCAAGAGTGAAGTTGTGTATTTGGTTTTGGATTGATCTTGAGGAGATCATTGTGTTGGATTGTTTTCGGTCCAGCTTGTTTTTTTGGGGCATCATCAAAGGTTAAGCTGATCAGTTTGGATATGGGCGGCTCAGGATCATCCGAAGAGTTTTGTGGTTTAGAGAAAAAGGAAATTGGATTTCTGAGTCGGAGATTTGTTTTGGCTCTCTTCTGTGTTTTGGTTGGTTTGGTGTTTGGTTTTCAAGAGTTGAATTTCCAGTTTGGATAATTGGATTTAATGAGGTTCATGTATCTCTGAGGGAGTACGTGTATGAGTTATCTCGGGAAGTAGAACCAGTTGTTCAGGAAGGTTTGGTTGTTGAGTCAGACTCGTATGTAGTCGGATATCCTGTTTAGAGTTGTAGAGCTAGATGAGTAGAAGCTCTGTAACTTCTACTCATTTGATTGTTTGGATTCTGTAGGGTGAGTATTCCGATATATATATATATACTTGGGGAAACCCGAGAATTTTTTATCCAGAATCTTATCTGGATAATTAAATTCGTTTGATTAGATAAATTGGTTGATATGGTTGTTAGCATATGATTGACGTATGCTAGTGATTTAAAATTAAATTTTAAATGGGTTATTAAATTATTTTTGCTTTTAAATTTCTGGGACGAAATTCTTTTAAGGGGGGAGGAATGTGATATCTCGGAAATTTTGGCAATATCAATTTAATAATCTATATTTAAAATCAAATTGATTTGATAAAATTTTGTTAATAAAAATTAACTTGATTTAATAATCCAATTAAATAGATGTTTAATTGGTAAATTTTATCTTTTAAAAACTAATAAAATGTTTTCTGGTTTATAATGTGTATATATATATATATACATGTATATTGTGAATAGATAAGTTTGATTTGAAGTTAATAAACAATGAAATCTTGTTTTTAAATTCTGATATTCATTTTGATAATCTAGAAATTATATAAGTAAATTTAAAATACCATTTATATATAAAACATTGTATTTAAATAAGTTAAATAAGATAAGTAATTTATAATTTCTTTTATAATTATTTAAATTGGATAAATATGTTATTTTCAAATAATAATAAATGTATAAATATAGATATGTTTTAAAAGACAATATTGTTATTTTTAAATTTAAATATGTTAATATAAATTAGTTTTAAAATTGGATTTAAAATGTATGAATAGCATTTGAATTTGAATTATTTTTGAAATTCAAATGAATAAACATATATAAATCTTGTAAGTAAGCTTTCATCTTTATATAAATTGCTTTATGTCATTTTCTTTAAAAAGTGATGCATATGAAAATACTTTATATATATGTATTTAATAAAGAAAAGAGGATTTCATTTATCTTTAAATTAAAAATAATAAGTAAAATGTGTATAAAACAAATGTTAACATTTTAATCAACTAAAGAGACAATTGTAAACTAATAATTCAACCTATTTGACAAATGTAGTAATTTAGGACAAGTGTCCTATTTTATTTTTAATTTTCTTTTATTTTTTTAAATAAATCAATTACTCTTATATAAACGTGTTACTTCACCCTCATTTGATTTTTCTAATGTTTATTTTTTCTAAGTCAAGATAATTCTCAGCTGAAACAAATCAAATCTAAGAAAGAAAATTAAAAGTCTATAACCATTCTACATGTGCATTTCTTTCTTCTTCAATCTGTTCAAGCCTACATGCAAATCAAATCCTATAAACACCCAAAAAAATCCGTGAATCATCCTAAAAAAATAATCGAAAGCCTGAAAATTGCAAATCCCTGTAGCACCTCTTCAATTCTGTAGCCTGCTTTTTTTTAAATCTGTTCAAATATGCATTTCTTCCATCTGTCCAAAAGCCTACCTGTAGTTCACTTCCTTCAACCAGAGTTTTAATCAAAACATTCAAAGCCATCACAGCATGCAACTACAAGATTTTCAAATTAAAGATTTAAATGCATCTAGCTTACAACTCAACTTCAAAAACAATGTGCAACTCAGTTTATAAGCATAGAAGTAAAAGCAACTCAAGTTTTATCAAAAGATTTTCAAAAATTTGGGCTCTGTTTCATGATATTCTCAGGTGACTAACATCACTGTTATTAAAAGTTTAGGTAAATAATTGTGTTGCCTGATATCTATGAAAACAAGTATGTTTGTGAAGGAATTTATAATTTTTGCTTTGTATGAAATATGGTTGTGTAGATAACTGTATGTTCGAAACCTTTCTGGTATTAGTTCCAGGTTCAAAAAGATAAACAGATAATCGGAAAAAAAATCAAATCATATGCTAGTAATTCAATCCATGACTTAAGCATTGAACCAAATATATGTTATATATCATCAGTTAAGTTTAAATTTTGTTTAAGTTAGAAACAATTAGCATTGCCTCTGTAAGAAATAGAATATCAGACCAATCTTTAAATAAGTCAAAATTTAAGTATCATGATTCTTGTATTCAGGGATCTAAATCAAATGCTTAAACCAAAATTGGATTTTAAAAACAAAAATCACTATTTTTAGTAAAGGGATTTGTTAGTATATCTGGTTTAACCAGAAAATGAAAATCTAGTATTTTCTAATGAACTTTGTAATCTGGGGGACCGCGATTCCTTCTGGCGATGGTGGAGTGAAGGGTGATGATGGGAAAAATAGTGGATCGATGTATAGTTGATCGTGGCAATGGTGGTTGATAGGGGAAATTTCTAAACCTAGTTTTGGACATGCTCTGGAATTTGATCGGCATTGATCCCCTGGTTGATCGAGTTCTCTGGTACGCTGGGAAAGGGAAGCTAGGGAATTGACGAAGACTTGGCCGAAGTTTTAGAACCTCCGATGGCCGGAGGAGGGGGAAATGAGGGTTTTCCAGGTTTGGGTGAAGGTGTGCCTGTTGTTGTTGCCAGGTTTGAATTGGGGAGTTTTGGGGTTTGCAGTAGTTATTCACTCGGGTTAATACTTGAGTAATTCGAGCTATCACTCGAAGCAACTCTTGGTTTTAATCGAAGTAAATAAAGGGGAGCCTCGGGTTTTTTTATTTACAGGTTTCAGAGAAACCTGCAGTTTTTTTTTTTAATTCAAATTGTTTTTTTTTAAATCTGGAGCAGGTTTTTAAATAGGAATTTAAACTTAAATTTAAAAAGTAGAGTTTTCAAACTGAGATTTGAATTCCAGTTTTTAAATTTAATTCAAACTTTTAATAAGTAAAATGTTTAACAACTTTAAGGTGTTAAATTAAATTGAATATAAAGATAAGGTTTTAAAATTGGAGTAGAGGATTTAAACATAAGTTTAAATCTAGAAACAAGATTCAAATTTGAATCATGTTTTGAAAATAAAAGAAATTTTTAAAATTTTGAAATGTTTAAACAGCTTTTGATATTGAATAATAATTTAAATATGATTTGTATCTTAAATAAATATGGGTTTAGATTCCTTTTATAAAATGAGAAACTATTTAGCATAAGTTTAAAAAGGTTTTAGAATGTTTTTAAAACTTTGATAAAGTTAAGTTTGGTTTTCAATTTAAAATTTAAAATTTTAAAATGAAATTTGAAAACAAATTTTAAAGTAAATGGTTTTAAATTACTTTGTTTATGATAATAAATCATTAATAAGAAATGTTTTATTTTAAAGTAAATTAAAGATTTAATGAATTTTAATTCATTAAATTAGTAAGGTAATTTAAATAATTTAATTAATTTATTTATTTAATTTATTAAAGATTTGAAATAAATTAATTAAGGTTAATTAAATTTGTAATTAGTATTAATTAATTTAATTACTTAGAAAAGGTAATTAAAGAATTGATGATGAGTTATTAAAGGTCATTAACTTGTGATTATTTATTAATTAATTAATGTAATTAATTTTGATAATTAATTGGATTAATTAATTTAGATAATCAATTATGGAAGTTGATTAAGTATGATTACTTTGTGGAAATAATTAAAGTTATTAATTACTCATTGTAATTAATTTATTTATTTGATTAGTTTAAATTAATTAATTAAGTTTAATTAATTTAGAATAATCATTGAATGGGTTGATAAGTAATAATGAGGAATAATTACTTAGAGAAGTAATTAAGTTAAGTAAATTACTGGAGGAAATTAATTGAAGTATAGTATTTTGGGATTAATTACTTTGTGTAATTAATAATGAGGATAATTACTTTGTGAAAGTGATTAATAATTAATTACTTAGTGTAATTAATTTAAGCATTTATTGAGTAAGTCAATGGAAAATAATTAAGTGATGTAATTAATTAAGGGAATTAATTACTAATGAGATTAACCCAGGGTGATTAATAAATATAATTAATTATTAAATATAATTAATTTAGGAGTAATTAAGAAAGTAAGTAAGGGTAGTTAATTACTGAGTGTGATTAATTGGAAGTGATTAATAATTTTGGTTTAATTAAGGTTAATTACTTAATGTAATTAATTTAAATAAGTAATTAATTTAAGTGTAATTAGGAATCATTAATTAATAAAATTAATGATGAAATTGAGGATGAATTAATTGAGATTAATTAATCAATAATAAGTGATTAATGAAGTTAATGTAATTAATTAATTAAGGATTAATGTAATTAATTATAATTAGATAATTAATGAAGTAACTAAAGGTTAATTACTGTATTTGGTTAAGGATAATTAATTTATGAAATTAATTAAAGGATAATTACTTGAATGTAATTAAAGATAATTAATCAAGGGTGATTAGTTAAGGTGATTAATTTGAGGATAATTGATTGATTGATTTGTGATCAATTAACGGTTAAGTAAGCAGGATTTAAAATGAGGAAGTAATTATTTTAATTCATTTTAAATTAATTAAAGATAAGTAATTAATTTAATTCACTTTAAATTAATTAGAGATAGAAGTAATTAATTTAATTCATTTTAAATTAATTATAGATGGTGATTATAAAATCATTGCTTACGTATGGATGATATGGTTTACCTTGAATGGTTTGAATCTCAGATATGAGATTAGTATTGTGTGATAAGGATGCATTGGTTGCATTGTGTTGATAATATGTGTTATCTATTGACGATGATACTGTAGATTATCAAGTTGTGATGATAATATGGAATACCTGTTTATGATGATAATGATGATTATCTATTGTGATGACGTGAATTATCTATCTGTGTATATATAGATGATTAAATTGAATTGTTTTAAACTTAAAACAACTTGAACCTAAAAGACACGCTTTGGATTTCGATGAGGCCGGGGTCGGGTTTCCATATTTAGGATCCTAAAACCACATTGATTCCATTTAAACGTTAGGTCGTTAGTCCAAGTGGAGCAAGTGAAGACTCGAGGTGTAAGGGCTATACGTCAGTATAACTCTGTGGGTGATTCCGTAATGAGTTTGACGGAATAGTACTTATAGGTTCGAGATGGAGATTTAGAGTGCAAGGGTTATCGTTGTTAACTCTAAGAGTGATTCCAAAATGAGTGTAACGAGAAAATGCCTTCGGTTTCGTTCGAACCCGGAACGAACTGTATGGACTGGATGCTTTCAGAACATCGTCAGGTGGACGATGAGCATTCTAAGAGATGTGTTCTCTAAAGGTAACCGTAGCATCAAGCCTCATCAACCGGGAATGGCTAAAACAGGGGAGGTGCAGCAAGGCTTCGTGGGTAGCCCCCACTGGAGAGCAAGATTTACCCCTGTCTAGAGGTCCCTTTTTATTCGACTGTGTGGGCGGTTGATTCGCGACAACTGCCGGGGTTGTCTTGTTTGGGACTGTTCAGTAAGGAATGGTTCCGGCCTTGTGTTGCAGGGGAGCAGGGGTACTCCTCGGTACGGTGATCTAGGCCACGTACTATGACGGACGGTACCCCAATAGCCCTGCCATTGTATGGAATCCAAAATCCAATAAGTGTCGTACGTATTAGTTGTGCCCAACTATGTTGGAACGTGAGATGTAAGCATTCTAGCTATTTCTGTATTTTATTCGAAAACCCTAGACACTATTATAATATCATTGGATTTCCTATCAAATGTTTTGGTTAGCATAAGGTAAAAACTTTTCCATGTTTATGTGTGGGAAGTCTTACGTGATACCTTTTTTTCAAAGGTTTTTCAAAAGCTAAGCAACTTTAACCTGTTACTCACACCAGACCCATGTCTGACCCGGAGTTTATTTTTGTTTTTCATAAACTCTTGGGTACTCAAACTTTTACGAGTAGCCAAGGGATTCAGGTTAGCTTTGACGAGTTATGGAGGAGCAAATGGAGAAGGGGGCTTCTGCGTTGTAGTTATCTAGTATCCGCTGTGTTGGTATCTCTGAGTCATTTGTTTGAGTTGTTTTGTACTGTGTTGTAATAACTAGACAGGTGTTTATAACTGTCTAGTATGTGTTGTATTATCTGTGTAACTCTGATAGTTGTTATATATCTATGTAATACTTTTAATTATTAATATAATTTATTCGTTCCGCTGTTGAGATTCTGATGTGTTGTTTCTTCTCTTTCTTTCTCTTTCTATCCCTTTCATTCTTATTAATGATGCGTCATTCTGTGGAGACGGATGGCGGGTCATTACAAAACCATTTTAAAAGTATTATTTTTGGGAATTTGAATTTAACCTAAATTTTATACTTGAAGAGATTTAACACGTGCAAATGTAATTGGACTTTTCCAAAACGAAAACTATTTGTTTTCAAATAATAATAGCTTTCATATAAGGAAAGGATTTCCGATTTGTGTTGAAATGTTTCAAGTTTGAAATGAAATTGTGAATTGTTTTGAAAGCTATGAATGAACCTTTGTGAAAGATTATTAAACCTTATTTATCGAAGAGGATTTTAAATGCTGTATCTTTTATATAAAAGCTTTGAATTGGAAATGGTTTTGAAAGTGATAAATTAAATCTTCGATTTAAAGATTGGATGTGTTAATCCAATTTGAAATGGAATTGTTTTGAAAAGTCGTAAATACATCTTTGTGAAATATTAATGAACTTTTAGAAGTGAATCTATTTGTTTAAAATATTAGAATGGTAATTGGTTTAACCATGTGAAAGGAAAGTTTTGGGTAATAAGTTGTCTTAAATGAAATCCCAATATCCGTATTTTTTAAATATTGCGCTCATTATTCGGTTCAGCCGGAAGAGGACCTTGTGTCATATAACCCATTCTGAATAATGATACGTCGATATGGATAGCATTTGAAGACGGACGGTGAAGACCGGGTATTTCCAAGAACGAAAGGATAACCCATCGATTGTCTCTGCACTGAGTCGCGCCGGTATAGAGATCTCTATATATGATGGGAAGTCCGATCGAGATTGAGAATTCTCGGATTTGCAAGGGCTTCTTTCAAAGTGCCTTCGGTTCTATTCGACCCCGAACAGACTTGTATGGATGTGTGTCTAACATTACACTTTGAGATGTAAAGCTGGTTTCTATCTAATACATTTCTATTTGGTGGCGGAGATTTATTCTCTTAGCTTAACACCCTTCTCTTAGACGTACAAGCTCAGAGGTTATGTAGTTGATGGTTACTAGTGATACATTCCCAATTTGGTAATGTGGCATACAAAGTGCTGCTGATCATTTGTTGACCAAAGCATGACTTTGTGAAAAAGTGTAGCTTTGTGGACGTGACTTCGTCGAGCCTCACAACCCAGTAATGGTCGAAAAAGGAATAGTAGCAGCAAAGTTATTTGGGGGTAGCTTCCCCTGAGGGTGTGACCATTTCCTTCTGGATAATAAGTGATATCACGATAGGAGACTAGATATTTACTTATGTTGATTTTTGAAAGTGGTATCATGCTATGGAGCCCAGATACTTTACTGTGTGGTTGTTGGATTGAGAGCCCTTGGATAAAGGTCGGTAACGACCGGGGGATGGCATACTCGTGTTAGTAAATACTTCCGGGCAGGGGTAACCCGGCCTTGTGTAGCAGAGATCCGGTTAGGTTCTCGGGGGCATCCTGTGACGATCCGAAAATCCATACCCTTTGAATCGAAAATAATCCACACATGTCCGACCCAAAAAGCACAGACTGATGGAAAGTCAAGAGAAAAAAAAGAAGAGAGAAGAAGAGAAGAGAAGAAAGAGAGAAGATAGAGCCAAAAAGAACAATACAGAATCTCACATCGCAGCGGAAAACATATAATATCATATCAATGATCTTTACAAAATAGAAACTATATATATACACATCAATCAGAGTTCAACAATCAATCAATAGCCATCAGCCTGAACAGTTATAGTAACCTGTCCTTACAAAAGCCGATAATAACAACAGCTAACAAAGCACAGCGGATAATCGAAACAAGTAGTGTATACGAAAATGAAGATCTCCAGCTCTCCTGCTAAAGCTCCAAAAGCACTAAACCTGAACTATAAATATACTCGGTCTGACCCGAGCATTGAAAGGGAAGAATGCCCGGATTAGTCTGGTAAACCAGCGTGAGAAACACACTCAACTGAATTTATTAAATTACCAAACTTTTCCTTTATCAAAACAAAAGTATCTAGTAAGACAAGTCCACACATAAACACGGACATGTTTTTACCTTACGATAACTAAAACATATCATATCAAATCCTCTTATATTTTAGTAGTGTCTACTATATACAAATAACATTAATCATAGCCGAAATTGTTACACTGATTAAATTCCAGCATTGAGTCCAATTAGATAATACAATCAAAATGGCAAACACGTAGTCAGTTTTGGATTTCCATACAAATGACCAGGTGAAGGGGCTACATTCCAGCAGTACATCTCTAGAAGAATGTACCGAGAAACCATCACAAATTTTCTCTACCAACACAAGACCGTCCCACCTCTATAACTAGATGGTACCGAATATGCCATCCTTTGGTCGTTACCGACCTTTACCGAGGGTCCTCTAAGCATACAAACCACATAATCAGATACACGGCATCATAGCATGTAAAGATATATCTAAAAGAGGATGATCATATCCTAGTTGGGAATGACCCACTTAGCCTTGTTGCATCTAACCCTGTTTTGGTCATTTCCGGTTGATGAGGCTAGAGGTAATGATTACCTTTCACAAATCACAATCACATCACTTTACGGCCATTTTCGTTGACTACTAATTGCCTTCCACAAAAATGCAACCCTTAAGCTCGTATGTCTCAAGGAGGGTGTTAAGCTAAGAGAAGTTGCCTTCTTTGCCACCACCGATGTACATTTGTAAAAACCAATGTACATAATCTATAGAAATCCAATGTCATAAAAAAATCCATGCAAGTTGTCCAGGAACAGGACAAACCGAAGGTACTTTCCTACCACATCCTGTCGGGAAATCCCTAGGATTAGCAGCGAATAGTCTTCGCATTGTATATTTCATAATAAAAAGACCACTTTTACTGGATGTATATTGGGATTTTAACCCCAAACGATCAACAAGCAGTCCCCCATTATGAAAATCCGGAATATCAATATCATCATAAGCAACCTGCACAATCGTCGCACATACGTTGGTCTGAAGTGGTTTTCGGATAAATCGATCCCGGTCTCTTCGCACCAACAATGCAAAAGCGTTTCTCAACCTCACACAGAACTAAGTCTCATAGACTTATCACGTCTCCAACTTTCAACTTGCTATCCTTGGGGCCAAGAAGGAAGCTCGATAGATTGGAGTAAAACTCCGCACTATACGAATCAACATCCTCAACACAAACGATAATCAAGCCTACACAAAAGGCTACGCACTAAGTGTACGACTAAATAGTTCCCACATCAAGTTGAGGAACTAAAATTTTGGCCAAGTCTAATAGTCCGTTATTTAACTATCAAAATAAACAAACAATTATTTAGCACCATGCAATCACTAGGCCCTTTTTTAATCTTTTATTGATTAAATCATTTGCCAAATATTCACTTCAAATTATATTTAAAAGATATATTCCATTTCAACTTTCTATATTGGAAAACTTTTCGGTATAATTATTGAATAATAAGTAATTCACCAATCAATTTATATTTTCAACACTTAGAAAATATTACATATACTTAAATCACGATTCAGTATATATTTTATTCTTTAAGGAAAACGTTCTCTTTAAACATATTTATTTAGGTCAAAATGAATGTTGCGCAAAACATCGTTACGACAACCCAAAGTCACTAGTATAGGGATTCGAAAATAAGATAGATATATAAACCCCAATACTGTAGAAAAACATTTCCTTTCGAAAATCATTTACTTTAACATCGGTGTTATAGTCCATCATTTCCTTCTTGAAAACGTCCCTTTCCAATAATGAATGTTGAAATCTATGGTTTCAATATTTAATGCATTTTAATACATCTTTAAACCATTTTAACTCCATTTAATAATATCATTTTCCAAACCATTCATGTAATTCAAAAGATTATTCACTGTCCAAAATCGTGAATATAGTCCATTTACCAATTTCAATATCTCTACATATTTATTTAAAGATTTATCCACTGTCCAAAATCGTGGATTTAATATCTTTACCAATTTATTACTATTGCAAATTAAAATTAAAGGATCATCCACTATCCAAAATCGTAGATATAATACCTTTAATAAACTTCTCTATTTAACTTGTCAAATTCAATTGATTTCGAATTTATAAAACAATGTTTATAAATTCCATTTATATTTTATAAAGACTTCCATTTATAAAATCAAATTCCATTTATTATTTAATAAGAACTTCAACTTATAAAATCACTTAAAAATAAACTTCTATTTATATCTCATTTAAATGCCAAATTCCAATTTATAAGTTAATTACTTATAAATCGTTTATTTTACAAATTCATTTATTTTATAACTTCACAATTATAAAACTTGTTCACTTATAAACTCCATTTATAACTTAATTTTAACACTTATAAAATTTGTTATATAATTCCAATATTTTAATTTATAAAATATCAATTTTATGAATCTTCTATATAAACCATTTTACAAAATAGTTAACTTCACATTCCAAAAATCACATTTCCATTATATTTCATAAAATCATAATTTTTATAACAATAAAAATTATAACTTTCATTTATTTAAAATAAATCAATTCCTTTAACACTTTAAAATTGACAAAACATCGATTTCCAAAATCACTTTAAGAATCCTTTTTAAATTTCGAAATTATCACTTTAACATTTTCAAAACTCCAAAATAGGCCCAATGCTGCAATAGCACCAAATACATCAATCACGGCATCCAAAACATCATATATAATATGATAACAACATATATCACCATATCTGTAAATAAAATCAATACTGGTGAGGAATCCAGTTGGATCCCTCCACCATGTCACCTGCAACAAATATACATATTAGAATATGTGTACAATGTCTGCTTCGAGGAAGACGCGCGTACAAAGGGTCATCCGCTCATACACGGGAACGTATAGGGTAATCTGCTCCACTAGGCAGGTATACATCCAAACACCAATCAATATATCATATATCATCCAAAAAATGATAAATCATCATAAATAATTTTTATTCTTACTTATATAAAAATACCAGTGATTCAGAAAGAGTGAGTTGTGCTCACATTGATTCCAATAGCGGTTTCAACGTTATATTCCGAATAAAATTAAATGACCGTTTAATTTTACCCACAGTTTTCACTAGCTTAAATAAATCCCAATCCAGCCCCATAATGTAGTGCTCGTCAATACAGTTCCAACACGATTTGTTTCGTCAAATTCCGACCTCGTATGGCAAAGTTATAGTATTTTAAACATCACATGATTTATATATAAATTAATTTTTAATTTCTTTTTTTATTTTTATTACCTTTTCCAATTGCACCCGCTCGATTTCAGCAAGCAAATCTAGGCCGTGAATATCATCTTCTCAAATGTGATGACCCAGGTTCATGTTCGAACCCAATGCCCCCACCAAACCCTAATTTACGCGCCAACTACGACGACTTCAACGTCGATCAAATGCTGCCATTTGAACGCCCTATCCCACGCACACCTCCACCTTGAACGAAAGCGAGCTCAATTGCTTCATGGCCTCGAAAAACATGGTGAAACGTGCGGCCTTTGAGTCCAAATGCCGCGAATCCAATCATTTAAATTCGATCACTACCATTCAAATTATAGAGAAGGATGTACTCAATGCGTTTGTAGTTGTAGACTTCGCGTAAAGGTCGATGGATTGGAAGAAAAATTAAGAAGATGAAGACAAGATTCCAGCCATTGAAAATCAAGTGGCGGCCAGCCCTAGCTAGGGTTTCTAAGTGAAAATGAAATTTATAACGTCCTTTTATAGAAAATTTGACGACACTATTCACCCGAAAATTTTCCGAACTCCAAACGAAGCGTGCCGCCTGGCGTTTATAATATTTTTCCCCTATTCCAAATGCAATGGACTATATATCGGAAGCCAATTCGATCGTATTTGGAAGATAGGTTTTCAAATCGAATTATTGAAATTTAAAATTCACTTAAATAGATTTCAACGCGTTTTACTTGCCCCGGACAAACCGTAAATCCGATTGATACAAAATTTAAAATCTTACAATAATTTAACATTACGGATCCAATGAAGCTGTTTTCGTCGAAATCCGAGACTGTTCGAAAAATGGCTATTTTTACATGTCAATTAAATATTAAAATATTCAATTTCTAGAATTTAACTTTTAATTCAGTTTTAAAAGTTCTGTCACATCATTCTAATTCAACTAGGTTTTTATTCAACTTTATAAATCATTTTTATTCATATTAAATCCAATTTTCAATTATTCCGACAATTTCAAATATTAAATTAATAATTTAATTATCCAATTAAATCACTATATTCAAAATATAAGTTATTCAACTTATAAAATTTACTTTTAAATATTTAAAATCAATTAAATATACGAATTTCAAATGACAGAAATTCTAGGTCGTTACTTTCTCCCCTACTTAAAAGAATTTCGCCCTCGAAATTACCAAGTAAGAAAAAGTCACAATATCCATTGAATTTTCAAAACAAACCATTCAATTTAGATTTAACAAAATCACGTAAATGTTTTACTTTTCCAAAATCCATTAATTAAATTTCTTACAAAAACTTTATTAAGTTTTCAAATCCATTTACAGTTATCTTTTCAAAACCAACTAATATCGTTTAACTTTTAACATGACACCAAAAATTTAGTTTTCACAAATTCTTTTACAATTGTTTCTATTTTGATTATTCAAACAGCTTTTTATTAACTTACATATATTTACATTTTTCAAACAACCAAAAATTCATTTATATACACTTTAATAATTTCTAAAAATTATACCTTTACATATAAAATATAATCAAGGTAAAATTATTTAATTTACCCAATTTAAAATGATACTATGTCGACTTGCCTCGTTTAAGTGTTTGGAAATCCCTATCGATAACATGGAGTCCCATATACCGACCAGAATTCACAAATAGCTCAATGGATAAGTCAACACAATATAAATATTTTATATTCACTAACAAATACGCGCTCATATATATAATACACTCAACTCAAACTAGGATGCTACTGTCCCTAGCTATATTGAGTACCAATCAAAGCTTAGGAATATACAAAATCTAAGCTCTAATACCACGTGTGACGGGATGCAACCAGTGGGTAATACCCACCGTAGCTCACACTGATACCTCGCGCTTTGCTTTTACGGCTAGCCTCCCAACTACAACCAACCCTTTCACTCTAGGGACATGTAGGGGAAGGAGTCATCCGTTTGCTACCTAACAAGAAGCGAGAACTGCCTATCAGGCTGAACATAATCAAGAAAAACTGATATACATAATCTATAGAAATGCAATGTCAGACAAACACCCATACAAGTTGTCCAGGAACAGGACAAATCGAAGGTACTTTCCTACCACTTCCTGTCAGGAAATTCCTAGGATTAGTAGCGAATAGTCCTCGCATTGGATATTTCATAATGAAAAGGCCACTACTACTAGATGTATATTGGGATTTTAACCCCAAACGATCAACAAGCAGTCCCTCATTATGAAAATCTGGAATATCAATAACATCATAAGCAACCTGCACAATCGTCGCATATACGTTGGTCCGAAGTGGTTTTCGGATAAACCGATCCCGGTCTCTTCGCACCAATAACGCAAAAGCGTTTCTCAACCTCATACAGAAACTAAGTCTTATAGACTTATCACGTCTCCAACTTTCAACTTGCTATCCTTCGGGCCAAGAAGGATGCTCGATAGATTGGAGTAAAACTCCACGTTATACGAATCAACATCCTCAACACAAATGATAATCAAGCCTACACATAAGGCTACGTACTAAGTGTACGACTAAATAGTTCGCACATCAAATTGAGGAACTAAAATTTTGGCCAAGTCTGATTGTCGGTTATTTAACTATCAAAACAAACAAACAAATATTTAGCACCATATGCAATCACTAGGCCCTTTTATTAATCTTTTATTGATTAAATCATTTGCAAATATTCACTTCATAATATATTTAAAAAGATATATTCTTAAAACATTTCAACTTTATATATTGGAAAACATTACCATATGCTTATTGAATAATAAGTAATTCACCATTCAATTTATATTTTCAACACTTAGAAACTATTACATATACTTAAATCATGATTCAGTATATATTTTATTCTTTAAGGAAAACATTCTCTTTAAACACATTTATTTGGGTCAAAACGAATGTTGTGTAAAACATCGTTACGACAACCCAAAATCACTAGTATAGGGATTCGAAAATAAGATAGATATATAAACCCCAATACTATACAGAAACATCACCTTTCGAAAATCATTTACTTAACACCAGTGTTATAGTCCATCATTTCCTTACTTGTCGAAAACGTCTATTTCCAACAGTGAATGTTGAAACCTATGGTTTCGATATTTAATGCATTTTAATACATCGTTAAACCGTTTTAACTCCATTTAATAATATCACTTTTCAAACCATTCATTTAATTTCAAAAGATTATTCACTATCCAAAATCGTGAATATAGTCCATTTATCAATTTCAATATCTCTACATATTTATTTAAAGATTTATCCACTGTCCAAAATCGTGGATTTAATATCTTTACCAATTTATTACTATTGCAAATTAAAATTAAAGGATTATCCACTATCCAAAATCGTAGATATAATATCTTTAATAAACTTCTCTATTTAACTTGTCAAATTCAATTGATTTCGGATTTATAAAACAATGTTTATAAATTCTATTTATATTTTATAAAAACTTCCATTTATAAAATTAAATTCCATTTATTATTTAATAAGAACTTCAACTTATAAAATCTTTTAATAATCAACTTCTATTTATTTCTTATTTAAATGCCAAAATCCAACTTATAAGTTAATTACTTATAAATCGTTTATTTTACAAATTCATTTATTTTATAACTTCACAATTATAAATCTTATTCAATTATAAATTCCATTTATAACTTAATTTTAACACTTATAAAATTTGTTTTATAATTCCAATATTTTAATTTATAAAATATCAATTTTATAAATCTCCTATGAAAACCGTTTTACAAAATAGTTAACTTCACATTCCAAAAATCACATTTCCATTATATTTCACAAAAATCATAATTTTATAACAATGAAAATAATAACTTTCATTTATTTAAAATAAATCAATTCCTTTGACACTTTACAATTAACAAAACATCGATTTCCAAAATCACTTTAAAAACCCTTTTTAAATTTCGAAACCATCACTTTAACAATTTTAAAATTCCAAAATAGGCCTAATGTTGCAATAGCACCAAATACATCAATCACGACATCGAAAACATCATATATAATATGATAATAGCATATATCACCATATTTGTAAATAAAATCAATACTGGTGAGGAATCCAGTTCGATCCCTTCAACTTGTCACTTGCAACAAATATACATATTAGAATATGCGCACAATGTCCGCTTCGAGGTAGACGCGCGTACAAAGGGTCAACCGCTCATACACGGAAACGTATAGGGTCATCTGCTCCACTAGGCAGGTATATTTCCAAATGCCAATCAATATATCATATATCATCCAAACAATCATCAATCATCATAAATAATATTTATTCTTACTTATATAAAAATATTAGCGAGTCAGAAAGAGTGAGTTGTACTCACATTTATTCCAACCGCGGTTTCAGCGTTTTATTCTGAATAAAATTAAACGATCGTTTAATTTTACCCAAAATTTTCACTAACTCGAATAAATCACAATCTAGCTCCATAATGTAGTGCTCGTCAATACGGTTCCAAAGCAATTCGTTTCGCCAATTTCCGACCTCGTATGACAAAGTTACAGTATTTTAAACATCACACGATTTATATATAAATTAATCTGCAATTTCTTTTTTTTATTTTTATAACCTTTTCCAATCACAACCATTCGATTTCAGCAAGCAAATCTAGGCCGTGAATATCATCTTCTCCAAAGGATGACCCAGGTTCACGTTCGAACCCAAATGCCGCCACCAAACCCTAATTTACGTGCCAACTACGACGACTTCAACGTCGATCAGATGCTGCCGTTTGAACGCCCTATCCCACGCACACCTCCACCTTGAACAAAGTTGAGCTCGGTCACTTCATGGCCTCGAAAAACGTGGTGAAACGTGCGGCCTTCGAGTCCAAATTGCCGCCAATCCAATCAATTAAATTCGATCACCACCGTTCAAATTATAGAAGAGGATGTGTTCTACGCGTTTGTAGTTGAAGACTTCGCGTAAAAGTCGATGGATTGGAGGAAAAATTAAGAAGACGAAGACAAGATTTCAGCCATTGAAAATCAAGTGGCGGCCAGCCCTAGCTTGGGTTTGTAAGTGAAAAATGAAATTTATGACGTCGTTTTATAGAAAATTTGACGATACTATTCACCCGAAAATTTTCCGAACTCCAAATAAAGCGTGCCACCTAGCATTTATATTGTTTTACACTCATTCCAAATGCAATGGAATATATCGGGAGCCAATTCGATCGTATTTGAAAGATAGGTTTTCAAATCGAATTATTTAAATTACAATTCACTTAAACAGATTTCTATGCGTTTTAGCTTGTCCCGGAAAAACCCTAAATCCGATTGACACAAAATTTAAAACCTTACAATAATTTAACATTACGGATCCAATAAAACTAGTTTCATCAAAATCCGAGACTGTTTGAAAAATGGCTATTTTTACATGTCAATTAATTATTAAAATATTCAATTTCTAGAATTTAACTTTTAATTCAGTTTTAAAACTTCTGTCACATCATTCTAATTCAAGTAGGATTTTATTCAACTTTATAAATCATTTTTATTCATATTAAATCTAATTTTCAATTATTCCAGCAATTTTAAATATTAAATTAACAATGTAATTATCCAATTAAATCACTATATTCAAAATATAAGTTATTCGACTGATAAAATTTACTTTTAAATATTTAAAATCAATTAAATATACGAATTTCAAATGATAGAAATTCTGGGTCGTTACACGTCCCTCCAGAGGCGTTCCATTTCGTGTGGGAAGTTCCTTTGCCTGACCATTTATTGGAAATCCAATCATCCAATACGCGCCTTGTACAGTTTTCGTTGTAGAACCTGCCATTTCATATGGTAGCTATATTAGGCATACTATGATGGTACGTATGTTGGCTAAGATTAATATTATACTTTCAAAATATTTTCCACTATGCACTAATAATAATATCAAAGGATTTTCGCGTATCAAACATTTTTTTACTGTCATAAGGAGAAATCTCCTCCAAGTGCGTGCTCGCATTGTGTGTGTGGCGGGAGGCCTTATTGCAGTTTCATTTTCTAAAAAGCATTGGGGTTTTCAACTTTTAAAATTTTTTGTTGTCTGTTTTAAAGATAAACTATTTTTGCTTGCTCATACAACTCCCATGACTGACCTGGAGTTTATTGTTCCTTCCCTAAACTCTGGATGCCCACAATTTTCTATATGGGCAGTCTAGAGTTAGGTTTTTCAGATAATCAAATAATAGGCGTAGAATTCGATAGCTTTCAGCCTTTGGATTTTAACGATAGCATTTCGAGATCGTATTTGCTTAAGCCAACTTGATGGTGGTTCTCGCTTATTGGATTGGAGATTTTTGGATTTTGGCATTGGAGACATTATCTTTCCACTGCAGTTGCATAGTTTGCTTTATCTTCTGCTGTCGTTTCTTTCCGCTGCTATTTCTTGTATCTCTAATGTATATTGATATTCAGTTGTATCAAATATTGTATTCACTATTGTGTATCAATGATATTATTCTTTTCTTCCGCTGCGTTGTTATACTTAATGTGTTGTAAGCTCCGACGAACCAGATTTGACGTTTGAATCTGCGACATTCGAGTACAAGTAAAGTACGGGAGCCGGTTTTCGAAGGTCGAGTCAGGGTCATCACAAAAGCCCTTCAAAGTATAAAACTTGGGTTAAATTCGAGTTCCCAAAACAATACTTTCAAAATGGTTTAAAACCCATATAACTACATTATATAACTTGTATAACCTTTTTAAACCATAATTTTCCAAACATATATTCATAGAACTTAATTTCGAATCTTGAATTCCAATTCAAGTCAAACCATTTAAATTTAAAATTTTATCAAGTTAGTCAAAATGACTTTTATCTTTTAAAACTTATTTTCAAAAGCTTTTCATGTTCACCCAATTTCATTTCCAAACCATTTAAATTCAAAATTCAACCTTTAAAACTATTTCATAATATTAAATTGTGATTTTACCAATTTCCTCGTGAAATCCATATTTCTGTGTGTGTGGTGTAGTCCAGGGGTATTACACAATAGTGCAACATCATTAATCATCACAATCCAAGCACAGCAATATCGGTAAGCGGTTTAATCCTATAACGCTTATCTTCATTCACACATAAATAATTAATATAAATTCATCACAGATAAATAAATTACATTCATCATAGCTCAAATCTGTGACGACCCAGAATTTTCAGCAATTTAAATCGGAATAATTAATTGGTTTTAAAATAATTAAAGGTAAAATTTTAACTTGAATTCAAATATTATTATATAGCAATTGAGTTATTAGATTAATAAAATTGAAATCGGGTGAATTATTGAATCTTCAGTTTTAAGCATGTTAAAAATAATTTGAAGGCTTATAAAATTTATAATGATGATACTGAAGATAATAGAGGGGTTGGAATTTAATTTAAAGGTGATTTGTTCAATTTTAAAAATATGTTGTTTAAATTGAGTTTAAAAATAGCTTTCCGAGACATAGTCTCGGAATTCGACGAAACCAATTCCATTGGATCTGTAATAGTTAGTAATTATCGGATTTTAATTTTCATAGCAATCTGGGTTGTCGTTTGACCCTGGCAGCTCGAAACGCTTAGAACTACTTTAATCGATTTAATTTAAAACTGGTCGTTTTCTTCTGTAACTCGCGCATATGATCGAATTAGGCTCCGAAACATGTTCCATCGTGTTCGGAACGCGGGTAAAACCTTGTAATCGCCTCGCGGCATTTTTTAAGAGGTGTTCGAAAATTTATATGTTAATTAACGGGACCTTTAGGGAGTTTTATAATATAATATAAATTAAAGTCAAAACAGGCAGAGATATTTATAGTAGCGTACTCGAGAAGCCATATGCCCAAACGACATTTATTCTTCGTCCTCTCTCTCTATTCTATACACAGAAGCGAAATCGATCTCAAAAAAAAAAATTATAACAATAAAGTAAAGAACAACCTAGTTGTTCGATCGAGTCAGGAAGGGGGGGGTGATGTATTCCTATGGAGCAATCACGAATGACTCACGATGTTGGCAAGCGGAGATGGAGTCGTATGGGGCGAATCATGAGGCACGAGGTGGGATTCGCGGCGCATATGGGGAGGAGACAGTCGCGAGCTCGAAGCTTTGGAGGTATGATGTCCGAGCTCGTGTTCTCGAACGAAACGGCATTCTGGTGAGGTCGTTCGCGTTGGCGAGGCGATCGCATGAACTTAGGATTGAAGCGATTGGGTTGCGAGATTTGTTCGATGGGGAAGGCAGCGGGCGAGGCGCTGTGGTGTACGATTTGGGAATGTATCTTCGGTCTGGGTGTCGATTGTAGGGGTTCATGTATTCTTCGAGACGTAAAGGTATTTTTTTTCTGAAATTAAAATTAATTTTATAATTAGTAGTTGAAGAAAGATATATAGATATAGATCTAGATAGCTAATAAAGTTTTAATCTATTCATACGAGGTTCAAATCTATGAAATCAAGTCGAGTTTGGCTCATAGCAATGAAGGGAATCGAATTGGCAAATTTAAAGAAATTTAAAGGTGAGTGAATCTCACTTTGTTGGGTTTTTATTTAAATTTAAATGATTAAATTTAAATAATTAGATGGATGATTGAATTGTGGATGTGTACTGATGATTTGATGATTTAGTTTTTGGTTGTTCTCGAGTTAATTGTGATTGACTCGAAGTATTTGGGGTTTAAAATTATCTTACAATTAAGTCATAAATACGAAAATGTTTCCATTGTTAGTAAAAGCTTAATGAATTGTGATTCAATCAAATTTGAAGGCAATTAAAATGTATAATTAATTAATTTAATTAATTAATGATTCGAGTTGATTAATTTAGTAATTAAGGGTTTTGAATAAATTAATGAAGTTTAAGTCAATTAATTAGGTTTGTTTAATTTAAAATAATCAATGGATAGTTTGTTAGATAATCGCTGAAGGTAATTAATAAAATAAAATTACTTTGTGAAATTTATCAAGAGATTTATTAATTTATTTAAGTAAAGAGTAAATAATGTATGAATGAAGTAGAATGAAGATAGATAATTACTGTTTTGGGATTTATCGAAATGATTAATATTGTGGTTTGAATTAATGAAATTAAATTTGATTATTATAAATTAAATTAAAAATTGAAATCCTTAATTTATATAATTAATGATGAAATCAAAGATTGACTAATTAAGATTGATTAACACATAAAAGAGACTTATGAAGTTATGTAATATAAGTTATTACGAATTACTGTAATTAAAACAGTGAATAAATTCATGAGGTAATTAAGATTTCTATTGATTGTGTTTAAGGAGAATTATATCATGATAATTAATTAAAGATAATTACTTGAATGCAATCGAAAGACAATTAAATCCAATGTGATTGATTAAGACGAAAATGAAGGATTGATTAATTAATTGATGTGAGATCAATTAATATTTAATGAAGGAACGGAAGTGGATGGTATTAGTAATTCCATCAGGATTAATTTAATTAATTTGGAAGTGATTAAGTTTTGCTTATGAATGATTGGATGGTATTGAATGCTTTGGATGAATTGATATCTCTGATATGAAATATTGTGTATTTTCATTTGGATAACTTGGGAAGTGTGGCATGAGTTGCGAAGAGGCCGGGGTCGGGTATTGGGAAATACCCGAAACCATTTTGAATTTTTATAAATTTGTGAAATCAATACGATGAAATGAAGAGATTTTAGTGAATCAATTTATTATATCTAAGTTTGGTACTTAGAGAATTATATGTGAAATAGATGTTGTCTATAGAAAATTGTGAATTGGTTAAATTGATATAAGTTACCCGGGTTTTATATAAGTTGTTTGCTTTGGTTTTCCATGTTAGTTGGGTTTACTCACGCTGGTTTCCAGCCTGACCCGGGTGTTACTTTGATGTAATGCTCGGGTCAGACCGAGTATTACAGATTTTCAGGTAGGTAAGTTCTGGAGCTCAGGAGGCGAGCTGGATGGCTACAGCGTATTGAGTATTTCCGCTGTATTTATATTATTATTAACCTGAGATATGATAATTGTATATATTCAGTGACTGAAATGTATGTGAAACTCTGATGTATATTAAATGTAATCGACAGATATAGTATTCTTTTGTAAGCGGTTATTATTTATTATTATATTTTATCCGCTGCGAATGTGAGATGTTTGGTGTGTCTCTTCTTCTTCTTCTATCTCTTTCTTCTTTTCATAACTATCTGGAATTTTCAGGTTCGAAAATTTCGGGTCGTTACATTTGGTATTAGAGCCGAAGGTTAAGCGAGATCCTTGGCTCTGGTGGGGATTACTCATTAAATAGAGTCTGTAGTACTTTAGAATGAGCTGAGTGTATATATATGAGCGCGTACTTGTTATTTTCTTATATAAAAGTTTTAAATGGTTTATATAAAAGTATATTTTGATATATATAAAGCAATATTTCCTTCTAATAAATGTTAAGGTGATTGTGTGTTAAATTATTTGAATTAAGTGAAGAAATATAATAAAACCAAATTAAAATTAAATTAATTAAAAATGAATTTCTAGAATTAGAACTCAGAAATTAGAATTGTTTGAAACTTTAAATGAACAAAGTTAAATTTGGTTTAAAACGGTTAAACAGATCTTTGAGAATTTAGCTCGAATTATATAATTCGAGATGGTTTAAATTTGAAGCTGGAATTGGTTTAAAATTAAAAAGGAATTTGAAATATAGATTGTGAATGTAATTGATTATAAATAGAAGTTGTAAAATTTAAATTATAATTAAAATTGTACAAGTTTAAAATTCAAATGGGAAATCTGTATTGGATTAACTTGAAAAGGGTATTGAACTTGAAGAGAGTTCAATTTATATTAGTCCAGATTTATTTGAATAATTTGGAATTGTAATTAAAGTGGAATTGGCTTAAGATCAAATGGAATTTGATTTGAAGTTGAAATGAAAATTGAGAATCAATTTAATTTGAATTGGGAATGAACCAAGTCCAATGGAAATTGGAGTTAATAAATTGGTATTGGGTTAATTTAAATGGAGTGGAAATTTAAATTGAATTGTTGGGGAAGTGAACAGTTTTGACTCTAGACCATTTTCAATGTAAATTGTTTTAAATCTATTTTCTTATCTACTTACTATACAACTTTCTTTTTAAACCCAAACTATTTTTTACTGGTTTTTGCCACTACTTTTGGAACTCTTTAACTATTTTACAATTGTTTTATAAACTAATTACTAATGTTCAACTAAGTTACGAATCAATTTCTATTTTACAATTATTTTGCAATTATCTAAGATTTCTATAACTATTTAGCTATTTTTCAACTATTTTATAATTAGTTAACTATTTTACAGTTATTTTGCCAACTAATAATTATTTTTCAACTACTTACCTATTTTTAAAATTTTCAAGCTATTTTATAAAAATAAACTGGTCGGAGGTAAACTGTTATTGATTTAATACCCAACTGAGATAAGAATTGAAATGATAATCCAAATGGGGATTAAGGGAAAATGGGAATAAGTGAGTGTATCTCACTCTGATGGATTTTTTTGAAAGTGTTTGAAGTATAAAAGGATTTTATACAAGTTGGAAATGATCCAAAGTTTTAAAAATTATATTATCTACATATATATAAAGGATCTTATGAGGATTTTGGAAAAGGTTTTGCGAACCTTTAGATTTGGAAAGGCTTTTGATTTTGGGTAAATCAATATTGAAATTGGAAAGCCTGGTTTGAGAATTATTGATTTTGGGATAATCGATTTTGTGTAAAGGAGCTTTGTATAATATCATACTAGGTATATGATTTGAAGATACTATATGTGTATAGTATAAAATTGTTTTGATGATGGCTCTGGGGAAAAAGGCGCTCCCTTGAAATGAACTTCTCAGGAGTGCCACTGGGTGGTGCTGCCTTGAGCCCAAGGGGGGTTCTAAAGTTGATCCTGTGAGGAGTCTGGACAAAGTTAGTTCCTGAGGATTATGAGTAGTGTATACCATAGTGGGAGTCGTGTGTGCCGTTGAGAGCCAACAGTCTGCGTTTGATTTTATATCGGTAGACTGCGACCTATGGTATAACATAGCGAAAGTCGTGTGTGCCGCTGAGAGCCAACAGTCTGCGTTTGATTTTATATCGGTAGACTGCGACCTATGTAGGAGTGGAGAGGTTTCATTTTGACAACGAAAATGAGAGGCCGTGGAGAGCCTGCAGTTACATGGACTTTTGCTGTGACAACAACGTAACCCTGGATGTAACTGTGATCTGTTGTGTGTGAGATCCATGGCGTAATCAAGAGGCCGCGGAGAGCCTACAGTTACATGGACTTTTGTTGTGACTGCAACGTAACCCTGGTATGTAACTGTGATCATGGATGGGAGTGATGATTTTCAGAGCATTGTCACCAAAGATATTTCCTCTATTTTCAAAAACTGTTTTCTATACTTTTAATAGAATTATTTTTCTAAATATTTTCACTGGGTGTTGAAACCAAGTTTACCAAGTACTTATAGATTTTCAGTCCTACGACTGATCAATGTATGATTGAATTTCTATGAGAACAAGGATGGACTGGTTGAGACATCGAGTTATAAGAAATATTTTTATAAAAGGCTATTTTAATTGTATTATCTGAATTTAAGGCATTTCTAAATCTTAAAATAAAAGGGGAATCCAAATTGGAATTATAAAATAAAATTGGACTCAGAAAGTTAGAATGATGCGATTCTTTGTAATAAAATCGCATATTGATTTAAAAGATGGAAGTAAGCTAATTAATAAAATAATTATTTAATTGAATATGTTAATAAAATTTAAATCGGTTAACTAAAATGGATTGTAAGTTGATAATGAAGTTTGGAAATAATTCGAATTATAAATAGAATTCGACTTGGGTTTAATAATGGATTAAATAAGAAGAAATGGTGCAAAAATAAAATAGAGTGGGATCGAAGTAGAGATAGATAAACTGCAAATTAAATTCAAGTGCGATTTGAATAATATTTAATGGAATTTGCAAGTAGATTGGATATAAAAGAAGTGATGTCATATGAAATGGAAGTGAATAATAATAGAAATGGTTTTAGTTGCAATCAAAACCCAAGTGAATAAAAATAAATTGAGAATGGTTTTGTATAAGTAAAGTGAATTTGGAAATGAATTAAGAAGATGAATTCAAAAATCTAAAATGGGTAAATAAATGGGTTAATTGGATTAAATAAGTAAATTAAATTTAAAATGGGTTAATTGAGTTAAATAATAAATGGATGAAGTGTGATTGAATAGAAACTAAATCAAAGATGTTATTGGAATTGGCTTATCAGACTGAACTTAAGTTCGGTGGTATATAAATTTGAAGTATAGATGAGTTAAAAATGTGCTTGGATATTATTTTGATAAATTGTGGAGGTGAATTAAAATGTAATAGATGGGCTAATTGAATTAAATGGAATTTGATGGGATGAGAATCGAATTGAATGGAAGTGAACTTAAGTTGATGTTGGAACAAATTAAAGTAATTAACTTAAGTTTAAAATTTATAGAAGCTTGGCTTCGAATAAGGGTGAAAGCCCATTAAAAAAAAGCGAGGATTGAATGAATTTGGGAAAGGCTAATAGTATACAAACATGGAATGTGTCGCGCTAAATAAAATGGGTGTGAATAAATTAAAATGGAATAGAATTAAATAAAATTGAGTTGGAATCAATTTAAATTGGTTATAAAACTTAAGTAATTATTTATTCACATAAATATCACCAAATTTCGTAGAAATGGTTGTCGTTTAACGTAAACGAGATTTAATTAAATTCTGTGAATTAGTGGAAGCAAATATAATTGATTTTTTTGAATCGATTGATATGAATATGAGTTGTTTGGAATTATAAATGGATTAAAGGTAAGTAAGTGAGTTGTACATTAGTTAAATTGAATGCAAGGATAAGAAAAGTGAGCGAAAGCAAATAAATTGATTTTAAGACCAATTGAAGTGAATATGAGGTCGTTTCGCTTAAAAATGAGTTGGATGTAAGCAATTGTGTTGTAAACCATTAAAAAATTTAATAAAATGACATATAAATTTAGTTGGAAGCAATTGGATTAGATTTATATCAAATAAATCTCTTATTAGAAGCGTTTGGTGCTTGTTGTTTATGTAGAGCATGTGTTTAGTTATGGAAAGTAAGGATAATGTTAATAGATTTTCTATATATGACACTTACATATTTAAATTGAGTAAGTACAGGTACAGGAAAGCCGTTTGGCTGGATTTGGGGTATGCTAATTACTAAAATTAGTGAGCAGCTTGCTTAAAATGCTAAATAAGGTACGCCTACGCAATAAAAATAGGAAATATGAACTGTTTTTGCTTTTTCCGACCGTGTGGGTCAATGTATACATATTTATATCTATTGTTAAATTGCAAAAGCTCCTCCGTACAAAGGAGGCTCTGCCAAAATTTTCTAAAAATTTTGGGAGTTAGAAAATTTTTGTTAACGACAAAACAATTTCAAATTGGAAACTAAAGTAAATTAATAAATGAAACTAATATGAACCAGTTATAAATGAAAGATAAAAATTTAATACCTTGAAGTGAAAATAAATTTAATGTATATGAAAACCTATATAAGGAAATGTATAAAATGATTGGAAGGGTTATGATTGGATATTGTTGCTAAGTAAGATATGCAGGTATATTAAAGGGAAAAAGAAATTGGATTTGATTCCAAATGATAAATGTGAATTGCCCGACAAAAAGGTATGTATTTAAATTCTGTATGAAATTGGATTGGGTTTTTGATGTAGCCACTTGGCTTTTGTTTTCTTTTTGGAATTTGAGAGCCCGTAGAGGCCTTTTGTAGTCGTACCGAGCTAGCCGCGCAAAGGAGACGCTGGCAAAAAATTTCGGAAATTTAGTGAGTTAGAAAAAAATTTAGAAAATTTTGATAATTCAAAATTTGAATTTAAATTGAAATTTAAAGGATAGAGCAAATGGATGCTGTATGAAAACTATAGAAGGTTTTGAGAAGTTGGTTAAGGATAGTGGGTCTTTAATATAAGATAGTTGGTAGGATGTTGAATTGGGAATTTTGGGAAAGATAAACGGGTATTGAACCATTCTTCCTAACTAGTAATTTCGGGGACGAAATTCTTTTAAAGGGGGAGGAATGTGACGACCCAGAATTTTCAGCAATTTAAATCGGAATAATTAATTGGTTTTAAAATAATTAAAGGTAAAATTTTAACTTGAATTCAAATATTATTATATAGCAATTGAGTTATTAGATTAATAAAATTGAAATCGGGTGAATTATTGAATCTTCAGTTTTAAGCCTGTTAAAAATAATTTGAAGGCTTATAAAATTTATAATGATGATGCTGAAGATAATAGAGGGGTTGGAATTTAATTTAAAGGTGATTTTTTCAAATTTAAAAATATATCGTTTAAATTGAGTTTAAAAATAGCCTTTCGAGACACAGTCTCGGAATTCGACGAAACCAGTTCCATTGGATCCGTAATAGTTAGTTATTATCGAATTTCAATTTTCATAGCAATCGGAGTTGTCGTTTGACCCTGGCAGCTCGAAACGCTTAGAACTATTTTAATCGATTTAATTTAAAACTGGTCGTTTTCTTCTGTAACTCGCGCATATGATTGAATTAGGCTCCGAAATATGTTCCATCGTGTTCGGAACGCGGGTAAAACCTTGTAATCGCCTCACGGCATTTCTTAAGAGGAGTTCGAAAATTTATATGGTAATTAACGGGACCTTTAGGGAGTTTTATAATATAATATAAATTAAAGTCAAAACAGGCAGAGATATTTATACTAGCGTACTCGAGAAGCCATATGCCCAAACGACATTTATTCTTCGTCCTCTCTCTCTATTCTATACACAGAAGCGAAATAAATCTCAAAAAAAAAATTATAATAATAAAGTAACGAACAACCTAGTTGTTCGATCGAGTCAGGAAGGGGGGTGATGTATTCCTCTGGAGCAATCGCGAATGACTCACGATGTTGGCAAGCAGAGATGGAGTCGTATGGGGCGAATCGTAAGGCACGAGGTGGGATTCGCGATGCATATGGGGAGGAGACAGTCGCGAGCACAAAGCTTTGGAGGGATGATGTTCGAGCTCGTGTTCTCAAACGAAACGGCGTTCTGGTGAGGTCGTTCGCGTTGGCGATGCGATCGCATGGACTTAGGATTGAAGCGATTGGGTTGCGAGATTTGTTCGATGGGGAAGGCAGCGGGCGAGGCGCTGTGGTGTACGATTTGGGAATGTATCTTCGGTCTAGGTGTCGATTGTAGGGGTTCCTGTATTCTTCGAGACGTAAAGGTATTTTTTTCTGAAATTAAAATTAATTTTATAATTAGTAGTTGAAGAAAGATATATAGATATAGATCTAGATAGCTAATAAAGTTTTAATCTATTCATACGAGGTTCAAATCTATGAAATCAAGTCGAGTTTGGCTCATAGCGATGAAGGGAATCGAATTGGCAAATTTAAAGAAATTTAAAGGTGAGTGAATCTCACTTTGTTGGGTTTTTATTTAAATTTAAATGATTAAATTTAAATAATTAGATGGATGATTGAATAGTGGATGTGTACTGATGATTTGATGATTTAGTTTTTGGTTGTTCTCGAGTTAATTGTGATTGACTCGAAGTATTTGGGGTTTAAAATTATCTTACAATTAAATCATAAATACGAAAATGTTTCCATTGTTAGTAAAAGCATAATGAATTGTGATTCAATCAAATTTGAAGGCAATTAAAATGTATAATTAATTAATTTAATTAATTAATGATTCGAGTTGATTAATTTAGTAATTAAGGGTTTTGAATAAATTAATGAAGTTTAAGTCAATTAATTAGGTTTGATTAATTTAAAATAATCAATGGATAGTTTGTTAGATAATCGCTGAAGGTAATTAATAAAATAAAATTACTTTGTGAAATTTATCAAGAGATTTATTAAGATAGTTAAGTAAAGAGTAAATAATGTATGAATGAAGTAGAATGAAGATAGATAATTACTGTTTTGGGATTTATCGAAATGATTAATACTGTGGTTTGAATTAATGAAATTAAATTTGACTATGATAAATTAAATTAAAAATTGAAATCCTTAATTTATATAATTAATGATGAAATCAAAGGTTGACCAATTAAGATTGATTAACACATAAAAGAGACTTATGAAGTTAAGTAATATAAGTTATTACGGATTACTGTAATTAAAACAGTGAATAAATTCATGAGGTAATTAAGATTTCTATTGATTGTGTTTAAGGAGAATTATATCGTGATAATTAATTAAAGATAATTACTTGAATGCAATCGAAAGACAATTAAATCCAATGTGATTAATTATGATGAAAATGAAGGATTGGTTAATTAATTGATGTGAGATCAATTAATATTTAATGAAGGAACGGAAGTGGATGGTATTAGTAATTCCATCTGGATTAATTTAATTAATTTGGAAGTGATTAAGTTTTGCTTATCATTGATTGGATGGTATTGAATGCTTTGGATGAATTGATATCTCTGATGTGAAATATTGTGTATTTTCATTTGGATAATTTGGGAAGTGTGGCATGAGTTGCGAAGAGGCCGGGGTCGGGTATTGGGAAAAACCCGAAACCATTTCGAATTTTTATAAATTTGTGAAATGAATACGATGAAATGAAGAGATTTAAGTGAATCAATTTATTATATCTAAGTTTGGTACTTAGAAAATTATATGTGAAATAGATGTTGTCTATAGAAAATTGTGAATTGGTTAAATTGATATAAGTTACCCGGGTTTTATATAAGTTTTTTGCTTTGGTTTTCCATGTTAGTTGGGTTTACTCACGCTGGTTTCCAGCCTGACCCGGGTGTTACTTTGATGTAATGCTCAGGTCAGACCGAGTATTATAGATTTTCAGGTAGGTAAGATCTGGAGCTCAGGAGGCGAGATGGATGGCTACAGCGTATAGAGTATTTCCGTTGTATTTATATTATTATTAATCTGAGATATGATAATTGTATATATTCAGTGACTGAAATGTATGTGAAATTCTGATGTATATTAAATGTAATCGACAGATATAGTATTCTTTTGTAAACGGTTATTATTTATTATTATTTTTTATCCGCTGTGAATGTGAGATGTTTGGTGTGTCTCTTCTTCTTCTTCTATCTCTTTCTTCTTTTCATAACTATCTGGAATTTTCGGGTTCGAAAATTTCGGGTCGTTACAAAATCAAAATAATTAACATCACAATGCATCAGACATCAGGGATATCAAACAATTCAACACTCAATAGAATCTAAACATTCATAAGCAAGATCAATTAACATCTGATTAATTCAAACCAGCTTAATTACTTATGAATAAATTACTAATCCTGGTTAATTAATATTAATTACAAACCACTTTAATAAATTACATTTATTAATTAACCCTTAATGATAAATTACTTAACCTTTAATTATTAATTAATCAACCTTTAATCATTAAATGATTATCCTTTAATTAATTATCCCTAATTAATTACATTAATTAATTACTCCTCAATTAATTATTATTCCCTAATTACCTTCATTAATTACATTAATTAATCACTCCTCAATTAATTATCATTCCCTAATAACCTTCATTAATTAATTAACCTTTAATTAATTAATGATCGTTAATTAATCACATTAATTATCCCTTAATTATTTATTCTTTAAATCATTTGATTAATCAACCTTTAATCATCAATTAATTAACCTTAATTCCTTTCATTAATTAATCTTAATTAATTAGTTATCCTTTAATAATAATTATACAAAGTAATCATCCCTTAATTAATTTAGTAATAATCCTTTATTAATTACATTCAAGTTTATTTAAGTTAATCACACCTATCTCAATTAAGTTAATTACACCTATCTCAATTAATCGCTTAATTACATTCAAGTTTATTTGATGAATCATTGACACGTGGATTAACTAAAGACATTTAAGTTAATCAATAATAGCAAACTTTTCATTTCCTCAATTAACTATAAAATTTATTTAAAATAAACTTTTAAAATTAAGGTTATATAGGGATATAAAAATACTTTAAAACTAAATTAATTTGAAATGATTTCTTTAAAACTTCACTAATCCCAAAATTAAAATAAAGAATTTATTATTTTAAAAGATAATCAAGAAGTTGTTTAAATTTGTTTTAATTTTAAATTTGGAAAGATTTGTTTTAAAAACAAAAAATATTTTAACATTAATCCAAAACCACTTTGGGTCTTCACCCGAGTCAAATACCCAATCCCCCCGAGACCCTCTTCGAGTTATACTATTTTTTTCTTTGTTTTTAAAACTTTAAAAACTTTAAAACCTGTCACACTAGTAACCATTACGAACGAACCCGAGTAGCTACCCGAGCAAGACCATCACCTACTCGAGCAATCCCCCGAGTCGACTTCTTCTTCTTCTTCTTCCCAGATACAAACCACTGACACAACCCATCAGCATGCACGTGCATGATCACCAGAACAGCCTTCGACCATCACTGAGACCTCTAACCAGTCACTAACATCACACTGACCAAACCCATCCACTCAGATTTGCGAAAGTTCCTACAACTCGAAATCGAGCTACACGAGCTCCGGTATCCCAAAATTTTATCATCGAAGAACGCTTCATGACCTCGATCAGTAGGATTTACACGACCACTTCTTGCGCTTCACTACATCGCCAGGCTACGTTTTACCCTGTTGCGATGGCTCCTCGTTAGCCCACGTTGACGCTATTGTCCTGACAAGTCCATTGACCCAAAACTCATGGTCGAACCCTAATTCGACAATGTCTGGCCACTATGGCGATTAATAAATTTACACATTATTTTTTCTGAAATCGCCCACCTGTAATCATGCTCCATCCTCAAACCCGAAGTTTCCAAATCATTTGATTGCCAAAATTCGATGTGAATTCAATCTCTGTTCAACTTACAATTTCTCACAGTTTATAAAATTAAAAATCTTGAAATGATTCTTAAAAACCATCATTTTCAATCACTAATCAAGTTATAAAATCAAAATGTGAAATTTTATCATTTGATTTTTTGACCAATTTTAGTTCATCATTGTAATATCTTAATTTGGGAATATTTGATTAATGTAATTTCTTGAAATTATTTTTACGAATTGAATCTGATGAATATGTACACAGACCTGTACACAGACCTGTACACAGACCTGTACAAACATTCATTTGTATTCCTATGCATGCAATAATTAATTTCGTATGTGCAGACATTCCATAACACTAATTCAAGCATACATCATAAGACAATACTGATCAAATTTCTTAGGGAAAAGCTTACTCATCTGGATTGGTTTTAAAGCAAAGAAGCTTTTTATTTGAAAAACTGGAAATAGTTGTTGTCTTTGATCTGGAAGTGTTTTTGATGATCTGATTGAGTTGCCTGATCTGAAAACTGAAGCTTGTTTGCTTTGCATTGTTTCAGGCTTAAAGCTTCCAAGATGAAGATTGTTTGATTGTAATTTGATTACCGTGTTTTGAACTTCTATTGGCTTTGAAGACTGGAATATGAATTTATTTCATTTCTGGTTTGAACTTGCATGCTTTTGATCAATTTTTTGTTTTTCTTTTAAAACTGAAAACTATTTTGAATTGCTCCAAATCAGGTTGAAGCTTGATGATGTTTGTTTTCAGATTTTCTTTTCTTTTCTATTGCTTTGGTTTTTTTTGTATTTCCAGGTTGAAGACTATGAACAGATTTTGATTTTTTATCTAGTTTTCATTTTAATTTTAAGTTTGAAGATAGGAGAAAAGTTTTAGCTTTGATTTGAAAATGAATAACCAGGCTTTCTCTAAAAATGTTTATAAATTCAAATTAAAAGAAACATTTGTTTTTTTGCCACTTGTTTAATAAACTTACACTTGAACAACTTCTTGTTTATTTTCTTCACACTTGTTAAAATATAAACATTTTATGTTTAGAACCCTCTTTTAACTAATTTTATACAATTTGTTTTAAACCCTATGTTATTAATATTTATGATTCATGTTTTTATTTTTTATTTATTAATGTTATGTACTTATCTCTTGCTTAACTCATTAATTTCAGAAGATAAAAATATATATTAATTTTAAATCATAACTTCCAACATATATTCATATACACATATTAAATTAGAAAACACATTTTTATTAAATTTAAAATGTAGAGTATTTAAATCCAACTTGTTTGAAAATGTTTATCTTGAATTTTCAAATCCAAATCCCATTTATAATCAATTTATTAAATAAAACAACTCATATTCAAAATTAGAAAACAAATTCAAAGTTCAAATTAAAAATCCATTTATATACATATACATAAATAAACAACACATATCTTTACTTTATTTGGAAAATCCAATTTATTTCACAATTTAATCCAAAATTTTATATTAGTTATCAATTTAGATTTGGCTCAAAAATCGGGATCGTTGCAGATTCCCGCTTAAGAAAATATGGTTCCCGAAATTTGCTAGACAAGGAGACGACCAAAGAATAGATGGAAAATATTTACCCGATCAAACTAAATATCTATTTTGCATTTGGCTTGCCAAATTAGCAATAATTATGAGAACGAACTCATTCAATACTACAGAAGATAATCGGGTCATCCGGTCTACGAAATGTGTAGGGCATTGGTTAGTCCGAAGGGATAACTAACCATTCGTAGAATATATCTAGATCCCAAAGAGTAGACCAAGGGATACTCAACTCAGGTCAGAATATCCTGAAATATACACTAGCTTGTTCCTCTTCGGACTTGGATTCACACAAGAATTCATAAAAAAATTTCCAAATTTGGCTTTAACCAAAATCGTTTTATCGATACAAATTAATCTATCTTCATATGTTGTTAGCCAATTTATTTCAATTTAAAATTTCAAATTCATTAAGGTTAAAAACGGGAAGATTGATAAGAAACCGATGAAGAGAACACGAAATAGGTACTTATCTACACGATTCGCCGGGCCACCATCACACCAAGCTTCTTCCCGAAGCTACCATGAAGACATCAGAGAATTTGAAATCGGATGATGATCAAAGGAGTTTGATAGGAAAAATTATTTCCTTGTTATTGCAGGGTATTGACCATTTGTAGTGGTACTTCCCTGTCCCCTATCTCGTCCTCTTCTTGCACTCATACTCACTATCAATGGACAGTAAGAGAATTTACTGAGGCATACAGACGGATATCTTAAGGATATACTCATTCTAGGGTATACTTCACCCTATCTCTAATGAGTTACCTAATGTGTTATACTCCAAAAGCTAAAGTTCAACCTTTAGCTCTGATACTAAAAGTGATGACCTGGATTTTCGCGTTCGAAAATCAACATCCATACTTTACTCATATTCGAATGCCGCAGATTCAACCATTAAAATCTGATTCGCTGGAGCTTATAACACATTAAGCACAACAACACAGTGGAATATACAAAATCATTGATACAACAATGAATACAATATCTGATACAAATGGTATCAATATCAGAGATAGATATACAATAGCGGAAAGAAACAACTCCAAAAGAGGAACACCAACATAAGCCTTCAAAAGGAAGAAGGATAGAATTCCCAACAACTGCATCTCAAATGCCAAAGCTCCAAGGACTACCAAATGATAAGCTTGAATCACCGTCAAGTTGGACTTAAGCAAGTATGATCCCGAATGTTGAAGAGAAGCACAAAGCGATAGCTAAAATTCAAAGACTTCCAAGATATCGAATCTACATCTACTTGCTGATTATCTGAAAATCTAACTCTAGGCTACCCGTATAGAAAATTGTGGGCACCCAAAGTTTAGATAGGGAACAATAAACTCCAGGTCAGTCATGGGACTGGTGTGAGCAAACAAAAAAGTTTATCTTTATCAAAAGCAAAATAAAATAATTTAAAGGAAATCCGCAATGCTTTTTGGAAAATGAAACTACCATAAGGCCTCCCGCCATACACACAATGCAAACGCACAACTGGAGGAGATTTCTCCTTATGATAGTCAAACATGCTTACTAGCAAAATCCTTTCTATAATATTATTAGTGCATAATGCAGAAAATCTTCTAAAAGTGTAATATTAATCTTAGCCAGCATAGGTACCATTATACTATGCCTACTATAGCTACCATCTGAGGTGGCAGGTAATACTACTGCAATCGTAACTCGTATTGGGTGATTGAATTTTCAACAAATGGCCAGGTTAAGCAACTTCCTTATCGAATGGTTACGCCTCTGGAGGGACGCCCCGAGAACTTGCCTGGATCTCTGTCAACACAAGGCCAGGTTACCCTTGCCCGGAAGTAACACCTACAGGTATGCCACTCCCGGTCGTTACCGACCTTTATCCGAGGGCCCTCAACCAACAATCAAAAAGCAATAGATTTGTAGCAACCACATAGGTTAAATATCTAGGCTACATACCATGATACCAACTTTTATCCAGAAGGAGATGGACATACCCTAGGGGCGCGACCCCTAAAAACCTTACCGCAACATTCATGTTTCGACCATTTCCGGGTTGTGAGGCTCGATGAAGTCTCGTCCACAAAGCTATGCTTTTCACAAAAGCCATGCTTCGGTCAACACACGATCAGCAACACTTCGTATGCCACATTACCAAATTAGGAATGTATCATTAGTAACCATAAACTATATAACCTCTGAGCTCGTACATCTCAAAGAAGGGTGTTAAGCTAAGAGAATAAATCTCCGCCACCAAACAGAAATGTATTTGACAGAAACCAGCTTTACATCTCAAAGTGTAACGTCAGACATACATCCATACAAGTCTGTTCCGGGCTCGAACAGAACCAAATAAACTTCAACAGAAGCCCTTGCAATCCGGAAATCCCTAATCACGTCCGGACTCTCCATCACAAAGGGTGGTCAAATCTCTATACCGGGGACCAGTCGGTGCAGAGACATTCGACAGGTAATCCTTTCGCTTTCGAAAATATCCGGTCTTCACCACCGGTAATCAAATGCTATCCATATCGTCGTATCATTATTCGAAATGGGTTTTATGACACAAAGTCCTCCCCCTGCTAAACCGAATAATGAGCGTAATATTTAAAAAGATATGGATATTGGGATCTTAGTTAAGTCACAACTTATTACCCAAAACCTTTCTTCCAAATGGTTTAAACAAATTACCATTTTAATCTTTAAACAAAAGATTCATCTTGAAAAATCCACTTTCATTTGAAACAAAGTTTCACCAATCTTTCACAAAGATTCATTCATAGTTTTCAAAAAAACTATTTCCATTTCAAATCTTTTATACCAAAGATACACCTTTAAGATCCTCTTCAATTTGAAAACAAAGTTCACCAATCCTTAGCAAAGATTCATTCATAGCTTTCAAAACAATGCCATTTCAAACTTGAAATCTTTTCAACACAAACTGGAAGTTCTTTCGTGATATTTGAAAGCCATTATCATTTGAAAACAAAAGGTTTTCGATTTGGAAAAATCCGATTACATTTGCACAAGTTAAAGCCCTTCAAAGTATAAAACTTGGGTTACATTCAAATTCCCAAAATAATACTTTCAAAATGGTTTAAAACCCATATAACTACATTATATAACTTGTATAACCTTTTTAAACCATAATTTTCCAAACATATATTCGTAGAACTTAATTTCAAATCTTGAATTCCAGTTCAAATCAAACCATTTAATTTTCAAAACTTTATCAAGTTATTCAAAATAATTTTTATCTTTTAAAACTTCTTTTCAAAAGCTTTTCATATTCACCCAATTTCATTTCCAAACCATTTGAATTCAAAATTCAACTTTTAAAACCATTTCATAATATTAAATTCAAATATCTGTGACTTAATCGATTTCCTCGTGAAGTCCATATTTGTATGTGTATGGTGTAGTCCAGTGGTTTTACACAATAGTGCAACATCATCAATCATCACAATCCAATCACAGCAATATCAATAAGCGGTATAATCCTATAACGCTTATCTTCATTCATAGATTCACAGATAAATAATATAAATTCATCACAGATAAATAAATTGCATTCACCACAGCTTAAATCAAAATAACTCATATCACAAAGCATCACACATTAGGGATATCAAACAATTCAACATTCAATAGATCCAAACATTCATAAGTAAGATCAATTAACATCTGATTAATTTAAACCAGATTAATTACTTGTGAATAAATTACTAATCCTGGTTAATTAACATTAATTACAGACCACTTTAATTAATTACATTTATTAACTAACCCTTAATGATAAATTAATTAACCTTTAATTATTAATTAATCAACCTTTAATCATTAAACGATTATCCTTTAATTAATTTATATCCTTTAATTAATTACATTACTTAGTTACTCCTCAATTAATTATCATTCCTTAATCACCTTCATTAATTAATTAACCTTTAATTAATTAATTATCCTTAATTAATCACATTAATTATACCTTACTTAATTATTCTTTAAATCATTTGATTAATCAACCTTTAATCATCAATTAAGTAACCTTAATTCCTTTCATTAATTAATCTTAATCAATTAATTATCCTTTAATAGTAATTATACAGTAATTATCCCTTAATTAATTTAGTAATAATCCTTTATTAATTACATTGAGTAACTTTACTTAATTAATCTCATTAAGTAGTTATCATTTAATTACTCATCATTAATACTTAACCTCCTTACTTCATACTAATGTAATCTTTAATTAAGTAATTATCATTGAATTTCAAATTAAAGTAACCCATCTATCTCAATTAATCACTTAATTACATTCAAGTTTATTTGATGAATCATTGACATACGGATTAACTAAAGACATTTAAGTTAATCAATAATAGCAAACTTTTCATTTCCTCAATTAACTATAAAATTTATTTAAAATAAACTTTTAAAATTAAGGTTATATAGGGATATAAAAATACTTTAAAACTAAATTAATTTGAAATGATTTCTTTAAAACTACACTAATCCCAAAATTAAAATAAAGAATTTATTATTTTAAAAGATAATCAAGAAGGTGTCTAAATTTGTTTTAATTATAAATATGGAAAGATTTGTTTTAAAAAAAAAACTGTTTTAACATCAATCCAAAACCACTTCAGGTCTTCATCCGAGTCAAATACCCAATCCGCCCCAAGGCCCTCTTCGAGTTATAATATTTCTTTTCTTTGTTTTTAAAACTTTAAAAAATTTAAAACCAGTTATACTAGTAACCATTATGTACGAACCTGAGTAGCTACCAGAGCCAGACCATCACCTACTCGAGCAATCCCCCAAGTCGACTTCTTCTTCTTCCCAGATACAAACCACTGACACAATCCACCGCCGTGCACGTGCACGATTACCAGAATGACCCCCAACCATCACCGAGACCTCCAACAAGTCACCAACATCAAACCGACCATACCCATACACTCAGATTTGCGAAAGTTCCTACAACTCGAAATCGAGCTACAAGAGCTCCGGTAACCCAAAATTTTGATCATCAAAGAACGCCTCGTGTCGATCACCTCGATCACCAGGATTTACATGACCACTTCTAGCGCTTCGCTACGTCACCATGCTACGTTTTCCCCTGGTGCGATGGCTCCCCATTAGCCTACGTTGACGCAGTTGTCTTGACAAGTCCATTGACCCAAAACTCACGGTCGATCCCTAATTCAACGATGTCTGGCCACCATGGCGATTAATAAATTTACACATTATTTTTTTTGAAATCGCCCACCTATAATCATGCTCTATCCTCAAACCCAAAGTTTCCAAATCACTTGATCACCAGAATTCGATGCGAATTCAGTCTCTGTTCAACTTATAATTTCTCACATTTTATAAAATTAAAAATCTTGAAATGATTCTTAAAATAATCATCATATTCAATCACTAATCAAGTTATAAAATCAAAATGTGAAATTTTATCATTTGATTTTATGACCAATTTTAGTTCATCACTAATATCTTAATTTGGGAATATTTTCTTAATAGAATTTGTTGAAATTATTTTTTTATGAACTGGATCTGATGAATATAAACAAATTTCTTTTAAACATTATAGCTAAACGAGATCAGAGAAGGAGAAATAAATTTTTAAAACTGGGTTGGTTTGTTTTATTAACATAGGTTTGAATGCACATGTACACAGACCTGTACAAACATTCATTTGTATTCCTGTGCATGCAACAATTAATTTCATTTGTGCATACATTCCATAACAATAATTCAAGCATACATCAAAAGACAACACTGATCAAATTTCTTAGGGAAGAATTTTACTCACATGTATTGGCTTTAAAGCATGGAAGCTTTTCATTTGAAAAACTGGAAACAATTGTGGTCTTTGATCTGGAAGTGTTTTTGATGATCTGATTGAGTTGCCTAATTTGAAAATTGAAGCGTGTTTTCTTTGCATTGTTTCAGGCTAAAGCTTCCAAGATGAAGATTATTTGATTGTAATTTGACTACAAGGTTTTGAACTTCTTTTGACTTTGAAGACTGGAATATGATTTATTTAATTTCTGGTTTGAACTTGCATGCTTTTGATCAGGTTTTTGATTTTCTTTTAAAACTGGAAACTGTTTTGAATTGCTCCAAATCAGGTTGAAGCTTGATGATGTTTGTTTTCAGATTTTCTTTCTTTGCTATTGTTTTGTTTTTTTAATATTTCGAGGTTGAAGATTATGAACAGATTTTGATTTTTTTTATCTGGTTTTCATTTCAGTTTTAAGTTCAAAGATAAGAGAAATTTTTTAGCTTTGATTTGAAAATGAATAACCAGACTTTCTCTAAAAAAGTTTATAAATTCAAATAGAAAGAAACATTTATTTTTTGCCACTTGTTTAATAAACTAACACATGTGCAACTTCTTGTTTATTTTCTTCACACTTGTTAAACTATAAACATTTTATGTTTTAAACACTCTTTTAAATAATTTTACAAAATATGTTTTAAACCCTATGTTATTAATATTTGTGATTCATGTTTTTTTTTATTAATGTTATGTACTTATCTCTTGCTTAACTCATTAATTTCAAAGGATAAAATATATATTAATTTTAAATCATAATTTCCAACATATATATATATATACACATATTAAAATTAGAAAACACATTTTTAAAAACTTTCAAAATGTAGAGTATTTGAATCCAACTTATTTAAAAAGTTTATCTTGAATTTTCAAATCCAAATCCCATTTATAATCTATTTATTAAATAAAAAACACATATTCAAAATTAGAAAACAAATTCAAAGTTCAAATTAAAAATACATGTGTATGTATATATATATATATATATATATAAACACATATCTTTATTTTATTTGGAAAAATTCAATTTATTTCACAATTTAATCCAAAATTTTATACTAATTATCAATTTAAATTTGACTCAAAAATCGGATTCGTTACATTTTACCCACCACAAGTGAACAGGGTAGTAGGTAATTGACCTATTCTTGATACTTGGAGAGTCGAACTTACATGCGGAGTCTGCTTTTATCCTATTTTACTCTCCATGTATTATTCTAGCTTATCCGTAAAATTTATCTCTTCTATTAGACTTGGAGTGATATTTTCTATGCACTCTGTATTCGATTATGTACTAGTTTTTCGAAGACCATGATTTGGAAATTTTATGAGATGGATATATTTATGTTGTATATTTTATTCCTTCCGTTGTAAGTCTTGAACATAATATATCTCAGATTATATTTGCTTGTATTAGTCTTTGTGTTTTGACATGTTATCAACCTCGACGATTAGCATTTCTCAACATGGCATAAGTCTGAACGTCACATTAGGTTTTGGATCGGCGTATCGGGAAGTGCGGATTGTCACAGGAACAAAGTCATCCATTTTAAAGACGAGTACTTCTTTGTGAGTTGACCTCCTTAATTCACTTAGAAATAGCTATTTAGACGTAAGTTATACCACAATATGCCATTTTGATAGCATTAATTCATCTAGATTGTTAGACTTATTGTTTTATGAATTCTCAAATACACCAAGGAGGCATAGCTATGTGGTCATTGAAAGTACTCTTCGATACTTGCATGATATTCTCATCAAAGAGTGAAAGATGAGATACCTTTTGACAGATGAAAGAGTGCAACAATTCAATCTTTTAGATCATGAACGTTGTTTGGGTCTCATGCTAAATGTTCGTTAAGGTGACCAGTCTGCTCAAGAAGCCGAAAAGATTGTAGAGATTCCCTTCACTCAAGAGTCTCAAGTCAATCTAGAAAAAATATAAAGGGGGATGCGAATGAAGACTTCCTCATAAGAGATAACAATGGTGGCGATGATGATAATGATGATGATGGTAGACATAGGCAATGATGAGGATATAAATCTTAGTCATGAGTTTATTGGCGAGGCTGGTGATGACGATCAAGTGACACTCATCCCCCGCCAACCAAAGTTAAATGTTATTTCATCTCATTTAGTTTTACAGCCACCTCCTGCTTCAGTTGAAGAAGATAAACCACTCCCTCCGTTTGGAGATATATATGGCTCGTTCGGGAGCATATTAGATAGAATAGCTTCCTAGGTCTCAACAAAATCAACATTGATGATATTCGCTATCTCATTCACCTATCTACCAATGTGCCTTCTACCTTTAGAGGGGAATAATCCCAGTTGGTAACCTTTAAGACCATGGTCCATATGGGGCATTAGGACACATTAACACTTCACAACACTTTGGATCACAATACGTTTGCACCACACATAATAATCTTCAATTCCAATTGCATTTTATTTTCATGTTCTATATACTACAAACATATTTTCAATGAGCTTCAGAGATATGGTGGTGAGTATCAAAATTCTAGTGTATCGCATTGTCATAGCAAGTCATCTCCAAAGATTTGCTTTGTAACAACCTGCATATTTATCGATTTTATATTTAAATATTTTATTTAAATATTTTATCGTTCGTCGGATTTTGGTCCGAAAACCTACTTTTTGCATACGGTCGAATTGGGACTCGAGACCACCCCCATGGAGTTCAAAATGACGTTTGCGACCTTTTTGAGTATAAGCTTCGATATGTTTGGAGAAAGTTGAATTTTGCTACTTTTTGCTTTGGGCTATGGTTTGGGCTGAGCCAATTAACCACTTACTAGCTCAGTCCCAATCCCCTCTCCTCTTCATTACTTCATTCTAACTCCTCAAACTCAAGCTCCAATTGAAAATGGTGGAGAGGAAAAAGAATTAAAACTCCAAGCCCTAGTTCCATAGCAAAATCCAAGTTCTTGCTCCAAAATCTAAGAGAACCCATTGGTAAGCTTCCTCTTCTTCTTCTCCAACTCTTTCTTCATTCAATTTCAGAAATTTCCTAAACCTAACTTAGGGAATGCTCTTCTTTTAAGCTTAGATTCAAGCTTCTAGAGTTGGTTTTAAAGAGTGGTTGATTCCCCTTTGCTTTCAACCTTCATCTTCATAAATTTAGTTCAAAGGTAGGATTTTTATCTCACATTTATGTCTATATCTATCTTTGTTGTTAGGTATGAATTACTAACACTTATTTATGTTCATTTGCTTTTGGTTTGGATTGATTTGGTGAATATTTCAAGTTTTGGTGTTTTGTAGTCAAATCTTTAAAAATCCAAACTTTGATGTTTGATCATGCTTTAAGAGGTGTTTCGGAGAGCCTATAAGACCGGGTTGTCGCTAGGCATAAATCCTTAGTCGTCATTGCTCGTCCGATTGCTCCCGATACGTTTTGGCCACTTTGGCCAAGGCAAATTGTTGCCTAGACCAGGTGACCGGACGTCTGGTGACCAAGTCCAGATGTCTGGTTTGGACCTGGAAAGTAAAAATGTATGCACGCATATTATAAAAAAAAGCCAGAGACTATTTTCAGACGTCTGAACCATCAAACCAGACGTCTGGATAGGTCTCAGACGTCTGACTTGAGGTTTCAGACGTCTGAGTGTTCTCTGGGTTATTTCCAGAGAACAAATCCAGACGTCTGGATTCCAAATCAGACGTCTGGAGATGTTTATTTTTGCCTATTCAGGCTGTTTTGTGTGAATTTCCATTGTTTATCGATTTTAGCGATCCTATTAATCGTTATCACTTATTATCAACTTTGATGACTTCTTTTTATGGATCTTTTTGGAAATATCCATTTCTATGGATTTGGTATCGATTTCTTTGGATTTTATTCACGTCTTCGAATGTGAATTTAGTAATTGGTTGTTCTTACAATCTTTTTTATGATTTGTCACTTTAAAAATATAAAGGTTTTCTATACTAGTAGTAAATATCAAAACTTTTTCTTCAAATGATTTCAACACTATTTTATTACAAAGCTCGTTTTCTTAAACCGTTTTCCAATCTATTAGTATATACAAACCTTTACCTCACTCGTATGAGAAATCTAATTAAATGACTTAGTAAAACAAGTGGTATGAAACGCTTGCGTTTACTTCGTTGGTTAATTCTTAGACTTGTTCGATTGAATCTCTTGTGACAATTTTCTAGTGGAGATTTACAGTTTGTTCGTAAATGTTTAAGTTAAGTAAGTGGTTATGGGATATGAAGCTAAACTTTTATATTTACTATCTTATTGTAATTGACACTTCTCATTGATCATGACGATCATCTTTGTGATTTAGACTAGCAATGTGCGATGTCTCTTTGTCCATGTCGAGGACGATACTTCATTTTTTTGTGGAGCTTCGGCTCACCAGGAGGAGCTTCGGCTCAATGTCCGCAATGGGGGACTATACCCTGTCATGAAGAACTTCGGTTCACCAGGAGGAGCTTCGGCTCAATGTCCGCAATGGGGGACTATACCCTGTCAGGAGGAGTTTCGACTCACCAGGAGGAGCTTCGGCTCAATGTCCGCAATGGGGGACTATACCCTGTCAGGAGGAGTTTCGACTCACCAGGAGGAGCTTCGGCTCAATGTCCGCAATGGGGGACTATACCCAGTCAGGAGGAGTTTCGACTCACCAGGAGGAGCTTCGGCTCAATGTCCGCAATGGGGGACTATACCCCGTCAGGAGGAGTTTTTGACTCACCAAGAGGAGCTTCGGCTCAATGTCCGCAATGGGGGACTATACCCTGTCTGGAGGAGCTCCGGCTCATTTTTCTAGGATTGGCCATCCTTTTTATTGTGATTTCTGGATTTCGTGTGTTGATTTCTAGAATTTGTGTTTCACCAACTTTTACGATTGGCATGGATATATATATATGTCACTTATTGTGGCTTGGTGAATGAAATCAGGAGTATGACATTCCTTTTTATCTTGAGTAGATTATTGTGATATTGATTAATCTCTTGTTGATTTTCAATTACTTATTTATCACAGCTTGGCATTGTGATTATTATATGTTTATGTCATATCTCCTTTTCTATATCGTTTCTTCTGATATTTATAGCTAGACTGATCCGTTTATTATTTTCTTCTTAAATAATACTCGGGTCAGACCGAGATGTTACAGGTGCTTCTGCTTGACTCCTTATCGGACTATCATCCCGACTTTTGGTTAACTACGTTAGTTTAGTAGTCTTTTGTTGTATACATTTGAGATACAGACTCTATGATGTATACTTATTCTTTTGTGTAGTTCATGTAACTATTCTTTTGTGATATTGTGGATCTTTTTAGACCACTACTCTGATATACACTTTCATGTGTAATATTCATATCTATTTCCGCCTTTGTGATATGAATTGTCTGTGACTGATTTTTGTTATGTTTATTTCTATATTCGTTTCCGAAGACCTTTATAGCCACTGTGTAGTAGCTTTGAGTTTGTGTCGGTATGTCGGATTTCCTCTTGAGATGAAAAGTTATATTTTTATCCGGTATATCGGTACTCGCACAAAGCAATTATACAGATGGTCGCTCCTCAACAGCCTTATTCTCCGTGCTAGTTGACAGCATTCACTGTAATGTTCTTGGCTAGCGTGGGTATAGAGGTGGGGCGTCACAGCTTGGTATCAGACCCAAACTTCGGAACAATATGGAATATTATAACAAGGATCACCGTCCTAAGTCCATCTTAGGAGTCGTGCTTTAGGATTTAATTCGTGTCTTCGTACCGATTCATCCTACTTTCTTTATGATTCCTTGTTTTATCAATCAAGTTTGATTGAAATTTATTCTGAGAATAACTTTTTCCTCTTCATTCTTTCTTTCTTAAAGAAGAGAAATGGTTAGACCTGGCCGTCCCAGCGCCGGTCAATCTAGTGCTACTCCCCAGGATGGAGTTTTTATGTCTGCCCAGCAGCTTTTAGATCTTGTCAAGAACGCTCAAACAGCGGGTCCCAATCAGGAGCCTACTCATCCTAGATCCGGTTTTGCACGCTTGTGCAGAGACTATACCGATTTGGGTGGAAGGCCATTCAAAGGATCCGAGAGTGTTATAGAAATTCAAGCTTGGCTCAAATCATGCGATCGCATCTTTTCTCGCATGAACCTTATTGATCTACATCGAGTCCAGGTGGCTTCTAGCATGCTCCAAGAAAGAGCGTTAGATTGGTATTTTTGAGCTTGTCTTAGGATCATCACCTAAGCGATATCTTTTGTGTGGTGCTAAGGTCTTTTCAGTTTGACTTTATCACCGGTTTTCGTTTGCTACGAGTTGCGGAAATTAGCATTCCACTTACCGCATTCCGCACTTGTTATGATTCTTATGAATAACTTATTATGTCATTCAATTTGTCCAGCTCATTTCATCCATTTTATAAATCGAATATTCTATGAATATTTCGATGAGACCATTCTTGTATTTATTGATTTTCGATGAAAATAGTAATTTAAAATTTTGCAAATCTTTTTCATAAGATTTATTTATAAGTAAAACTGGATTTTTGTTCTTGAAACGAACAAAGAATATTCTTAAAACTTTTTAAGAGATTTATTTATCCTATAAAAGATGATTTTGTGATTGTATTGCCCATTGAGTGCTTTAAGAATTTTGGTCGATGCGCTTGATAAACGTTATCGATAGGAATTTCCTAAACGCTTTGATGTGACAATCAGACACGATATATTGACTTGTAAAAATGAAAATTTTTGTAGAAAGATTATTACATAAAAGTAAAAATGTAATTTTGAAAGTTTTAACTTTTCGGGGAAGAGAATTATTTAAAAGAAGTTCTTTCTTTTCGATACTCTTATTCTTTCTTGTGATTCCTGAAGGGGAACCAAGACTTTGCTATTTGTACCGATACTAGTCGTATTGGTTTGGAATGCCATTCTCTTGCAAAGGAGAACATGCTATCACTTGTGCTTCTAAATCATTATAGCTTATCGAGACTAGATATGCCACTCATGATCTAGTGTTCGTGGCTATTGTTTTTGCTTTTGGAATTTGGCATCATCATATTTGGATGAGAAATTTGTTCTCTACCTCGATCATATATCTTTGGAATATTTATGTTCTCTTAAGGAAATGCATGTTGACTCGAGTTCCTAGCTTCTTATGATCTTGATATTCTTTTTATTCCCGAAGGGGAAATCGTGTTGCCAATGCGTTTAGTCGTAAGCAACAAGGGGTTGTTTCTTTGTTGATGACTAAATGAAATTATCTTTTATTAAGTTCATCGGGTGTTTTGATGTACTTCGTTTTATTGAGTTTCATCTCATTTCTTTTATGAACTTGCGTCCGATGTTCTTTTATTGTGTTCGGTTCATTGGACGTACCGTTTTTGTACTACGTCGGTGTTCCGAAATCATTCGGACTTCGGTTCATTGGACGTACCGTTTTTGTACTACGTCGGTGTTTCGAAATCATTCGGGCTTTGATTCATTGGATGTACCGTTTGTACTACATCAATGTCTTTTCTTTTTGGATTCATTGGATGTACCATTTGTACTACATCAATGTCTTTTCTTTTTGGATTCATTGGATGTACCGTTTGTACTACATCAGTGTCTTTGATTCGTTGGATGTACCGTTTGTACTACATCAATGTCTTTGCTTTTGATTCATTGGATGTACCGTTTGTACTACATCAATGTCTTTTCTTTTTGGATTCATTGGATGTACCGTTTGTACTACATCAGTGTTTTTGATTCATTGGATGTACCGTTTGTACTACATCAATGTCTTTTCTTTTTGGATTCATTGGATGTACCGTTTGTACTACATCAGTGTCTTTTCTTTTTGGATTCATTGGATGTACCGTTTGTACTACATCAGTGTCTTTGATTCATTGGATGTACCGTTTGTACTACATCAATGTCTTTGCTTTTGATTCATTGAATGTACCGTTTGTACTACATCAATGTCTTTTCTTTTTGGATTCATTGGATGTACCGTTTGTACTACATCAGTGTCTTTGATTCATTGGATGTACCGTTTGTACTACATCAATGTCTTTGCTTTTGATTCATTGGATGTATCGTTTGTACTACATCAATTTCTTTTCTTTTTGGATTCATTGGATGTACCGTTTGTACTACATCAGTGTCTTTGATTCATTGGATGTACCGTTTGTACTACATCAATGTTTTTTTCTTTTTTTGGATTCATTGGATGTACCGTTTGTACTACATCACTGTCTTTGATTCATTGGATGTACCGTTTGTACTACATCAATGACTTTGATGTTTGATTCATTAGATGTACCGTTTGTACTACATCAATGTCTTCGCTTTTTGATTCATTGGATGTACCGTTTGCACTACATCAATGACTTGGCTTTTTGGTTCATTGGACGTACCGCCTTTGTACTACGTCGGTGCTCCAAATTATTCGAGTTTCTAGTTTCTCGGGCGTACCGTATTTGTACTACGCCGTTGCACCGGCTCAACTTTCTGCTATTCTTGACGTTTTCCACGTCTTTTATCTACGGAAATGCCTTAGGGATTCCGGTTTTCATTCTTAAGCCCGGTGATATTGTGGAGATTGAAGTTTCACCAAATTTGACTTTTGAGCACCATTCCATTCACATCATTGCTTCGGAGGTTGAGCGCCTTCGATATAAAGATATTCTTTTTGATAGAAGTTCAATGATTCTCAAATCCTAAGGATTGCTCATATGAAATCTTGAGAATTCATCGAACGAAAACTTTCGGATTTACTCCTTCGTGCTCTTTATGGTGAACTTCTTGATTCAAATTTTCTTTTGTGTTAATATGCTTCTATGGTTGTTACTTCTTATATTTCCTTCTTAATTATTGCAAGGACGCAATTTCTTTAAGGAGGGGAGTCTGTAACAACCCGCATATTTATCGATTTTATATTTAAATATTTTATTTAAATATTTTATCGTTCGTCGGATTTTGGTCCGAAAACCTACTTTTTGCATACAGTCGAATTGGGACTCGAGACCACCTCCATTGAGTTCAAAATGACGTTTGCGACCTTTTTGAGTATAAGCTTCGATATGTTTGGAGAAAGTTGAATTTTGCTACTTTTTGCTTTGGGCTTTGGTTTGGGCTGAGCCAATCAACCACTTACTAGCTCAGTCCCAATCCCCCTCTCCTCTTCATTACTTCATTCTAACTCCTCAAACTCAAGCTCCAATTGAAAATGGTGGAGAGGAAAAAGAATTAAAACTCCAAGCCCTAGTTCCATAGCAAAATCCAAGTTCTTGCTCCAAAATCTAAGAGAACCCATTGGTAAGCTTCCTCTTCTTCTTTTCCAACTCTTTATCCATTCAATTTCAGAAATTTCCTAAACCTAACTTAGGGAATGTTCTTCTTTTAAGCCTAGATTCAAGCTTCTAGAGTTGGTTTTGAAGAGTGGTTGATTCCCCTTTGCTTTCAAGCTTCATCTTCATAAATTTAGTTCAAAGGTGAGATTTTTATCTCACATCTATGTCTATATCTATCTTTGTTGTTAGGTATGAATTCCTAACACTTATTTATGTTCATTTGCTTTTGGTTTGGATTGATTTGGTGAATATTTCAATTTTTGGTGTTTTGTAGTCAAATCTTTAAAAATCCAAACTTTGATGTTTGATCATGCTTTAAGAGGTGTTTCGGAGAGCCTATAAGACCGGGTTGTCGCTAGGCATAAATCCGTAGTCGTCGTTGCTCGTCTGATCGCTCCCGATACGTTTTGGCCACTTTGGCCTAGGCAAAGTGTTACCTAGACCAGGTGACCAGACGTCTGGTGACCAAGTCCAGACGTCTGGTTTGGACCTGGAAAGTAAAAATGTATGCACGCATATTATAAAAAAAAGCCAGAGACTATTTTCAGACGTCTGAACCATCAAACCAGACGTCTGGATAGGTCTCAGATGTTTGACTTGAGGTTTCAGACGTCTGAGTGTTCTCTGGGTTATTTCCAGAGAACAAATCCAAACGTATGGATTCCAAATCAAACGTCTGGAGATGTTTATTTTTGCCTATTCAGGCTGTTTTGTGTGAATTTCCATTGTTTATCGATTTTAGCGATCCTATTAATCGTTATCACTTATTATAGACTTTGATGACTTCTTTTTATGGATCTTTTTGGAAATATCCATTTCTATGGATTTGGTATCGATTTCTTTGGATTTTATTCACATCTTCGAATGTGAATTTAGTAATTGGTTGTTCTTACAATCTTCTTTGTGATTTGTCACTTTAAAAATATAAAGGTTTTCTATACTAGTAGTAAATATCAAAACTCTTTCTTCAAATGATTTCAACACTATTTTATTACAAAGCTCGTTTTCTTAAACCGTTTTCCAATCTATTGGTATATACAAACCTTTACCTCACTCGTATGAGAAATCTAATTAAACGACTTAGTAAAACAAGTGGTATGAAACGCTTGCGTTTACTTCGTTGGTTAATTCTTGGACTTGTTCGATTGAATCTCTTGCGACAATTTTCTAGTGGAGATTTACAGTTTGTTCGTAAATGTTTAAGTTAAGTAAGTGGTTATGGGACATGAAGCTAAACTTTTATATTTACTAGCTTATTGTAATTGACACTTCTCATTGATCATGACGATCATCTTTGTGATTTAGACTAGCAATGTGCGATGTCTCTTTGTCCATGTCGAGGACGATACTTCATTTTTTTGTGGAGCTTCGGCTCACCAGGAGGAGCTTCGGCTCAATGTCCGCAATGGGGGACTATACCCTGTCATGTAGAACTTCGGTTCACCAGGAGGAGCTTCGGCTCAATGTCCGCAATTGGGGACTATACCCTGTCAGGAGGAGCTTCGACTCACCAGGAGAAGCTTTGGCTCAATGTCCGCAATGGGGGACTATACCCTGTCAGGAGGAGTTTCGACTCACCAGGAGGAGCTTCGGCTCAATGTCCGCAATGGGGGACTATACCTCGTCAGGAGGAGTTTTTGACTCACCAGGAGGAGCTTCGGCTCAATGTCCGCAATGGGGGACTATACCCTGCCTGGAGGAGCTCCGACTCATTTTTCTGGGATTGGCCATCCTTTTTATTGTGATTTCTGGATTTCGTGTGTTGATTTCTGGAATTTGTGTTTCACCAACTTTTACGATTGGCATGGATATATATATATATGTCACTTATTGTGGCTTGGTGAATGAAATCAGGAGTATGACATTCCTTTTTATCTTGAGTAGATTATTGTGATATTGATTAATCTCTTGTTGATTTTCAATTACTTATTTATCACAGCTTGGCATTGTGATTATTATATGTTTATGTCATATCTCCTATTCTATATCATTTCTTCTGATATTTATAGCTAGACTGATCCGTTTATTATTTTCTTCTTAAATAATACTCGGGTCAGACCGAGATGTTACAGGTGCTTCTGCTTGACTCCTTATCGGACTATCATCCCGACTTTTGGTTAACTACGTTAGTTTAGTAGTCTTTTGTTGTATACATTTGAGATACAGACTCTATGATGTATACTTATTCTTTTGTGTAGTTCATGTAACTATTCTTTTGTGATATTGTGGATCTTTTTAGACCACTACTCTGATATACACTTTCATGTGTAATATTCATATCTATTTCCGCCTTTGTGATATGAATTGTCTGTGACTGATTTGTGTTATGTTTATTTCTATTTCCGAAGACCTTTATAGCCACTGTGTAGTAGCTTTGAGTTTGTGTCGGTATGTCGGATTTCCTCTTGAGATGAAAAGTTATATTTTTATCCGGTATATCGGTACTCGCACAAAGCAATTATACAGATTGCCGCTCCTCAACAGCCTTATTCTCCGTGCTAGTTGACAGCATTCACTGTAATGTTCTTGGCTAGCGTGGGTATAGAGGTGGGGCGTCACATGCTTTAACAAAGGTATTTCTTATAACTTGAAAGATGTTCCTTATCGCATTGGTCCAGAAGTCATTGCTTACGTGAGTGACACTATGATTAAAATTACATGTAGAGAAGGCTTATAGAGGCTCTTTTCAATGTTAATTTTGAAATAATATTAGTTCTTCGAGGAAAGAAGCTGATAGAAAAGGATACTAAGCACATTACTAAAATTCGTATAGAGAAGTTGGGGTGCTCAAGACATCTTTGGTGGCTGCGGAGAAGAAGTTGGAAGAACAGCCAAAGTCTTTCGAAGAAAAATCTAGAAGGTAGAAGAATCAGGTTAAAGTTGCACATAATAAGAGCCACGCTCTTATATTAGAGAATGAAAATCCTAAAAAGACCATTGACAAGTAGGCCTTAGAAATCCAAAAGTTGAAAGTCCCATTAGAAGTCGAAAGGAAGGAAACATACGAAGCCTTCACCTAGGCACATGGGTATTATGACCAACTATTTAATGCCCCACAGGCGAAAAGGGAAGTTGAGCTTTAGGTGAAGACAACTGAGGTTTGAGTCAATGTTAAAATAGTGGCTACTCTAGTTCGATTCTACATGAACATTGTCAAGTATGGAAACTTATGACGGCTCAAGAAAAGGTATCCTAAGGCCTTAGCTATGGCCTGCGAGGAGTTCCTTACGCAAGAACGAGAGCACTAAATTGTGCCAAGGTCAATGAGGAGTAGTTAAAGTTAAACCTATTAGAAGACGAAGATTTGGAGGCTTTTGAGATTAAGTAAAAAAATTCCTAGAGTTTGAGGTTGTCACTCAAGCCGGTGTGCCTACTATAGCCCTTCCTGAATATAGTTCTAAACATTTTGGTTAAATTTCTACTTCCATTGCTATAGAACCCATGGTAGAGAATTCAATGCTAATGGTGGCTAGATCTGAAGCCGCCACCTCTTCCACATTGGGGCCTCACACCGCCAAATCTATTTTCCTTCCTTAGGTGCTACTGTAACTTCCACTATCGTGATGACATTGGGTACTTCAGCTACTTTGACGTCTTTAATTGGTGTACCACAACCTCGAGAAGCCTAATTGTACAAAGTCAAAATCCTTTCCAAAACTTCCCATCTTATTTCCCATTATGGAGTGAAATTCCATGGGGACTCCCCTATATATGAACTTCTCTTTTCCTAATCATTAACTTCCTAAATGTTCTAGATGGCTCATATGACACCAGTTGATGTACCTAATCTCTATTTTTTAATTTTCCAAGTTTCAGGTCCACCTGCTCTTGCCCCTTTACCAGAAGAGAACCTGTCTTTAAGCATGAAAGCTACAATGACTTTATCAGTTACTTTGTTTTCACCTACTCAACCTCTGACCTCTTCAGTAGGTCCCACTTCTAGCCCCGATGTTGAAATGATACATGCTTTGACCTAAGATGCTGTAGATGATCCCAACCTTACATATAGAGTTGAAAAAATAGTCATCATGAGCATTACTGAGCATTCTCTGGACCCTCTATGCAAGAGATGGATGTTTTTCAACTTAAGAAGGTTGGAGGAATCAAGAAGGAAAAATGGCGTTCCTCCTCCTCTTTCGATCTAGTTGCCTATACTACCCATCATCATCCCCGCTTATGCTCCTGCCTTCGATTGCATCCAAGTCGATATTCCTCAGTCTCTAGGGAGTGCTTATTATTGGAATTCTGAACCAAAGGCCTACCTATTTAGGGAATAAATGGCGGAAGGTCTAGCAAATGCCACATTATAATGTTTTCTTAGTAGAAGAATGAGAAGAAGAGGAGGAAGAAGAGGAACACCTAATGATTGTCATTTATGTTATTATTTGTTTGCCTTATTTTTTTGTTTTTTGTACATAAGCCATTATTGTGCAGGTACGACTCCTAATTTATTTGGAAAGTTTTCTAGTTGTCAATAAAATAGATTTTATTTTAGATATCTATCTTGTTTACCACTGTACTTAGTCTATTTACGTTAACTGCGATTGCATATTAGCCAAAGCAATGTTATTATCCATTGTAATTGCGTACGTGTGAATAAATTCTCGCTAGTACTTGGTTGTATTTCATTATTCATCTTGTTCTTTGCTACTAAGCATCTCTCGGTTGATGGATAGTGCTCGGTTAACTCCATAGTCCGCTTGAATTATCTTTAGTCAGCTTTCGTTTGATAAGGTTCTATTTTCCACAACATTTTTATCTCTGGGGGTAATGTTTTGGACATCTATTTCTAGACATCTATACTCGATCTTGCCTATCTTTAGGCATCGTTCGTAAGTATTCATTATGAGTGGTGGCTTCTTTGTTTATGTCTGGATGTTTGAACTCGATCTCACCTAACTTTGGGCGTCGATCATTCTTGGACAGGAAGGTTCATTCTCCTATTAGGCCCTATCTCCAGGACTTGATGTAATAACCCGCAACTTAATGCACCCGAATTTTGACTAAATCCAGATCCAGTTGTAACATCATGGGAAAATACAAAAAACCTACATTCAACCATAAGGATTATTTAGATATTTGTATTATGAATTAAATATTGACTAAATGGATTTAATAGCTATATTTTGTGACGAACCTGACTCGACCTTCGAAAATCGACACCGAATACGACACTCGTATTCAAATGCCGCAGATCCAAACGTCGAATCTAGTTCACCGGAGCTTATAACACAATTAAGTATAACGACACAGCGGAAGAAAATGAAATGAATATCATTGATAAACAACACTCGATACAACAATGATAAATATGAATAAATATCAGAGATACAAGATAACAATGCTACAGCAGAAAAGATATCAATAGATGAGATAACACCAAGTGAACTTTAGATAAGAATGAATCGACAACTGCAATTCCAAACAAATGCTCGAACCACCATCCCATTTCACCAAGACAAGCAAGTTTCCTCCACCAAAGACTACAATATCCAAAGTCTTCGAAGAATTACAAAGAGGAAGCTGAGAGATACCGGACCGAAAACTATATCTACTATCTGAAAAACCCAACTCTAGACTGTTCGTGTGGAAAATAGTGGGCACCCAGAGTTTAGGGAGGGAACAATAAACTCTAGGTCAGTCATGGGACTGGTGTGAGTAACAAAAACAGTTTTATCTTTAAAACAAACAAAATAATTTAAATTTGAAATCCGTAATGCTTTTTGAAAAATGAAACTACCATAAGGCCTCCCGCCACACACAAATGCAAACGCAGAATAGAAGGAGATTTCTCCTTATGATAGTCAAACATGCTTGATACGTGAAACATTTTTTTGATATTATTATTAGTGCATAGTGGAAAAACATTTCGAAAGTATAATATCAATCTTAGCCAGCATACGTACCATTTAGTATGCCTACTATAGCTACCATGTTAAATGGCAGGTTATACAACTAAAACCGTATAAGGCGTGTATTGGTGATTGGATTTCCAACAAATGGTCGGGCTAAGGAACTACCCAGGCCACATGGGTACGCCTCTGGAGGGACGCCTCGAGAACCTAACCGGATCTCTGGCAACACAAGGCCGGATTACCTCTGTAACTAGGTAACTACTGACACGAGTATATCATCCCCCGATTGTAACTGACCTTTATCCGAGCGCTCGATACCAACAACTGCAAAGTAATGTATTTGCAGTAACCGCATAGGTTAAATATCCGGGCTCCATACCATGATATCACCTCTATCCAGAGGGAAATGAACGTACCCTCAAGGTCGCTACCCCCAAATAACCTTGCTTCATTTTTCCTGTTTCGACCATTCCGGGTTGTGAAGTTCGACGAAGTCTCGTCCACAAAGCTACGCTTTTTACAAAGCCATGCGTTGATCAATAAATGATCAACAGCACTTCGTATGCTACATTACCAAATTGGGACTGTATCACTAGTAACCATCAATTACACAACCTCTGAGCTCATATGTCTCAGAGAAGGGTGTTAAGCTAAGAGAATAAATCTCCTCCGCCAAACAAAAATGTATTTAATAGAAACCGGTTTTACATCTCAAAATGTAATGTTAGACATACATCCATACAAGTCTGTTCCGGGTTCGAACAGAATCGAAGGCACTTTCGAAGAAGCCCTTGCAAATCCGGGTATTCACTATCCCGATCGGACTTTCCATCACTTAGGGAATCTCTATACCGGTGCGACTCAGTGCAGAGACAATCGATAGGTCATCCTATCGTTCTCGCAAATACCCGGTCTTCACCACCGGTCTTCGGATGCTATCCATAATGTCGTATCATTATTCGGAATGGGTTATATGACACAAAGGTCCTCTCCTGGCTAAACCGAATAATGAGCGCAATATTTAAAATCATATGGATAATGGGATTTCAGTTAAATCACAACTTTAAAACCCAAAACTTTTCTTTCAAACGGTTAAACGAATTACCATTTATAAATCTTTTTAACCAAAAAGATTCACTTCCAGAAACCTTTCGATGTTTTAAACAATTTCCACATTTTAATCTTTTAAACAAAAGATTTATTTTTAAGACCCCTTTCAATTTAAAACAAGGTTCACTAATCTTTTAAACAAAGATTCATTCATAACTTTCAAAACAATTTCGGGTTTCAAATCTTTTATATAAAAGGTACATTATTTAAAATCCTCTTCAATTTTAAAATAGGGTTCAACTATCTTTGACAAAGATTCAATTTTATCTTTCAAAACCATTTAATTTCAAATTTGAAATCTTTCATCATAATTATAATTTGAAACTACTTGTTTCCGTTTCAGAAAACCCAATACCATTTCTAAAGTTATTTGGATTCAAAATTCAGACTTCAAAACCATTTCAAAATATTAAATTCAAATATCTGTGACTTAACCGATTTTCTGGCGAAATCCATATTTGTGTACGTACGGTGTAGTCCAGGGGTTGAACACAATAGTGCATCATTTTGCAATCATCACAGATCAAAACACAGAAATATTGATAAGCGGTATAATCTATAACGCTTATCTTCATTTACAGATTCACTGATAAATGAATCACAGATGAATAAATAAATAAACTACACACAGCTCAATTCACAAAACAGAATATCACAGATCAATCAATTCAAGGCAATTCATACAAGGCAAACATTCATAAGCAAGGTCAAGAATTAAATAATTGTTTATAGCTATGGTTAATTAATCGTTTAATCCTAATTAATTCAATTAATTTCCAATTAAATTAATTACTTATGAGTTAATTATGCAATCCTGATTAATTAATTACAAATCATTTGATATAAATTAATTAGTCGATCACCTTATTTAATTACATCAATTAATCACCTCATTATTAATTATTTCCTTAATTAGTCCATTATAAATTGCATCATTAATTATATTAATTAATGATCTCTAATTATATTTAAATTAAATTACTTTATTTAAATTAATTACATTAAGTAATTAATCATCAATTAAACCATATTGATTAATCACCCTTGATTAATCACATTAAGTAATTAATTACACTTAATTAATTATATCTCTTTATTTCTTCAAATAACTTTATTAATCAAATCTTAATTGATTACACCAAGTAATTAATTATTAATTACTTCCACTAAGCAATTATTCTGCATACTAACTACATATTAATTACACAAAGTAATTAATTTCCAAAACTCTTTTATTGCCTAATTATCCTTCAATTTAATTACATCAAGTAATTTATCTTCTTCTTTACTTCATTAAGTAATTTTTCATTATTAATTACATTGGGTAATTACTTCCTAAATTATCCAGAGATTATTTTTAATTAATTAAACTTAATTAATTAACTTAAACTAATCAAAATAAACTTAATTAATCACAATTAGTAATTAATTTCTTAATTACTTTCATTAAGTAATTACTTAAACAATTCACAAATGATTATCTTTGAATTAATTAATCTAATTAATCATTAAAAATTTATTACATTAATTAATTACTGAATAATCCTAAGTTAATTATCTTCATTATCCATTAACAGTTCTTTTATTACTTTTCTAAAGTAATTAACTGAGATTAATCATTATTAATTACAAATTAAATTATCTATAAAACCCATTAATTTAAACTATAATTATTTATTTAATCAAGTGTTAATCTATAAATTAACTTTTTAATTACTTGATTAATAAATTTCAAACCATTAATTTAAAATCAAATCTTATCTAATTAATGATTTCTTAATTACAATTCAATCTAATTCTTAATTAACTTACTTGATCGTTAATTTAAATTAAACCCTTAATTACTTAATTAGTTAACCAATTTATTAATTTAAAATTAACTAATGACCCATCTAAATTACCTTAATAATATAAATGAATTATAATCATTAAGACCTAATTAACCTTAATCTTGTTAATGATTTAATTATCATTAACAAAGTATTTTAAATCAATTTGCTTTTTTTTATTTAATTCCATCTTAAATTCAAGATTTAAAAAGAAATTTAAAAGAATTTTAAAAACAAGGTTCATTTTCAACTTAAACCATATTTAAGATATTCAAAGTTGTTTTAAAACATTTAAATTCAGAAGCTTTATTTATTTCAACTAGAATTCAAATCAAGCTTTGAATTCAGATTTAAACTAAAATTTAAAACCTTGTTTAAATCTTATATTTTAGATTTTAAAAACATGTTATAAAATACTTTAACATTCAAACTTAATTACAACATTAGAATTTATAAACTTATTTTCTTTTCAAAACCTAAGATTCAAATTCAAATTTGAATTCAGATCTAAAATTAAACTTATTGAAATCCTATTTAAATCTCATTTTCAGATTTTTAAAACTCTTTTTAAAATACTTTAACAAATTAAAGTAGTTAAAACATTTCATTTTGATGAAAACTTATTTATTTAAAAAAACTAGAATTCAAAACTTATTTGAATTCAGTTTTAAACTTGTTTCAAACTTTTGATTTAACTTGTTTTGCTTCTTTATTTAAATTTAGTTTTAAATTTCAAAACTGCACACTGACAGGTTTCAAAAACCGGAAACCTGTAATCTAAAGTTTACTCGAGACAAGCTAACATTGCCCCGAGCCCAAAACCAAAAATCTTCGAGTTACATGCTTGAGTTACTCGAGACGAACCCGAGTTTAAAACATTTTCCCAAAGCAAATAAGACCCTAACACCCAAACTTGCACCGTGCACCTTGCACCACCCACAGGGAAGCTCCGACCATCGTCTACGCTTCCCACACATCCACGATCGTCCTCAAACTTGAATCCGACCACTAGAATTTCAACATTCACTCGAATTCAAAATCGAGATACAATGCCCAAACCTGGAAACACAGAACCTCCCCTAAACCCAAACCTATCAACATCCCAATCACCGTCCTCCGACCACTGTAAGTGCTACAACTCCTTCCATGCCCTCGTCATCGGGCCAGCTACCAACGCTCAAATCCCCATCACACTCGATCAATCCTAGAGACCGAAATGATCAACTTACCTAACTTAATCAAAAACTAGGGTTATATACAAGATCGTCCTCTTGCCGCCGCCACAACATCTTGATTCACCACCTGACATTTTTGCCGAAGTACCTGATCACTCTACTTCCTCCAGCCATAAACTCGGCCACTCAAATTACTGGGTTCACCAGTGATTCCCAAAAATCCCAATATTCAGCAACACAGAAATGTACACCCTATACTTAATTAAAAAGTATGATTTCAGTTTTAAAAATCCTAATTTTGATTAAATGTTTGATTAATCTTCCTGAATCCAGGAATTATAAAGTTGGAATTTTTACAAAACCCAAGTTTTCATACGGTTCTTAAGGTTCCAGAGAAGAATCTACTTTATTTAAGTTAAATACAAATTTTAAAATTTGATTTATAATCAAACAAACCCTTTTTGTTTAGATCCTAGGTCATGACACAAACAGATCAAGTAGAATTGATTTTTAAAGTAAGATATGAACTTGAGATTTATAACAGGATGTCTTACAGGGTATACAACATGCAGAAATTTCATCCCACAAACACCCAGAGAAATGAGTATATAAATATTCACACAAATGTATTTAAGCATTCAAATATTAACATGCGACAAGTTTAAAATTAAGTTATTTAAAAGTGTTACCCACCTAAATTTAAAGAACAGAAGCAGCTCCGTGTTTTGAATTTGCAGTAATGATCTTTTTTTTCTTTTCTTTAAATCTTGAAGTTGAATCTGCAACTTAGATTGATATAGTTGGTTTAAATATTTGCTTTGCTATTAGTTAACAACTTTAAAGTCAAATCTTTAAAGAAAGTCACTTGCCTTTGAGTTGATTTGTTTTCAGATTGCTTGCTGTCTTCAATCCATTCCATTCCCAGATTGAATTCCTTGATTCAATACTTAAAAAAATTCTTTTGATCCAAGCTTGCTTCCAGATCTTGAAGAATGAAGACAAAGTTTTGATCGAATTTTCTTTTTGGTTTGAGGTTTGTAAAAATTTGTTTTACTGATTATTTTCTGATTTTAGCTTCAGATCTTTGAACTGCTTTAGATCTGAAGCATTTCTTTTGTCTTTTGAATTATATTCGTGGTCTTGATTTTTTTTCCTTTTTTTTTTTAAATTTTAATCAAGATATAAATGCCACTTGTAAAAATTTGTGAACACTTGTTTAATTCACATTATATAAATCTAACACCTGTTAACATATAGGTATTTTGTGTTTTTAACCTTGTTTAAAAATAAATTTATAACTTTGTTTTATATCCCTCTTTTAAATAATTTTATAAATTTTGTTTTTAAACCTTTTTTCTTTTTGGTTTTAAAATATATATATATATATATATACACACACACATTATTTCTTAAAGTATAGAGTATTAACTCCTATTAGTATTAATTTATAGAATTTTTAAATACAAATATTGTTCAATACATTTATTTTTAATTTACAAACTTGTATTAGGAATCCTATTTTATAATGGTTTAATTCCAATTTATACTAATTATGGGTTTAAATGTTAAAAACAATTATTTAATACTTATACAAATTAAAGAAAAATGGTTTGAAATTAAATTATACACTACTAATAAATATTTATAATTAATGTTTTATTCTTATTTATATGTTCTCATTCAAAATGTCTATTTAATATAATTTGGAAAACTAATCTTTATAAATTGAAAATATAATGTTTTCAAACCCAATATACTTATAAGATTTTTATTTTGAATTTTTATTCCAAGATTTAATTTAAACTAAATTTATAAATATAAATAAATAACAGAACTTTTTTTTAATAAATCTTAAAACTTTCAAATTCTACTTATTTTAATCTAATTTATTACATATTCATTCTAAATAAATTTATAATTTAATCAAAATTATATATTAATTTACCAATTTAATTCTTAATTTAATTTAGGAATCAAATTAATTACAAATTTAAATTTGTTCAAAAACATGAATATACATATTTAATTCCTTTTAATTAATAAATAACAACAACGAACTCAATTTGTAAATTTATTTGCAATAAACAATGGTTCAAATAAATAAAAAAAATCATTTGTTAATGAAACAACTTGATTTTTATTGACATATTTTTAAATGAATTTATGAGATTTTTTCCATAATTTTTAATTTGAAAAATATTTAAATTATCGTTTTACGTATATTTCAACAGACGATGCTATTTTTGAAATTTCATATAGTAAGATAACCAATATATTTTATTGTTGTTTTGGGATCATGTCGCATTTTTGTGCACAATCGTATTTTTGATTTTTTGCTCGCGATTCATATGCAAAGAAAATTCTACGTAGCGAAGTACCAGAAATATTTGAATAAACCAAACTTCAAACCAAGATTATTCAACACTTAACTTTTTTTTCATTCATTTCATTTTCCCTCCCCCCCCCCCCCTCTCTCTCTTATTTTCATCTTCCAGTAAAAGAAATCAAAGCCTCCTCTCTTCAAAAATCAAGATCAGTTAATTCACCCAACGAAAAATTATAATTAGATTCTTTATTTTCTACTTATAAGATCTTCAAATCCTTGTAGTTTGGTGGCATTCAGGGATGGGTAGTGAAGATCAGTAGTTTTGGTCATGGCAAGGAGCCAACTAGGGTTTTGAGTTTAGCAATATATAGGAGGAGATAGGAAATAAGGTTGGGTCCATTGCGTTTCTCATGTCGAGGAGCTTCCACCGATCGAATTTGGTGGGTTGCGGCTGGGTATGGTGAAATGTGACTTCTGGAAGTCGATTTGGGACCACGGGTCATGTTCGTCTTAGTGGTGCTAAGCTTGAGTCAAAGGGGAGGAGCATGAAGAGAGCGATAAGAGAAGTTCATCGGTGGTGTCTAATTACATTTTCGTTGAGGGATGCCTAGAGTTAAAGCTTGCATGCACGAGTAAGGGGCGATGTCATGTGCAGGAAATTGTAACTAGGGAGATAGGGAAGGAACGTTTGGTGATTAATAATGTGATCAGTCTGTTAATTAAATATAACTATTATATACGAGGTCGGGTTTTGATGCGGTCTTTACATTGGACTTGTATTTATGTTATCTATGCATACAAGTTAGATTCATTGAATTTGATCTAGTGGAATTTTGAGTTAAAAGATCAAACCGAAATGCAAAAGTGTGAACTAGAATTTGGTGAGTTAACTCACCTTTAAACAAACTACATGATATATGTGTTGCAATAGATTATTGTTGAATGCTTGGATGATAGTTTATATATTATTATTTGATAGTTTGTTTGGATTTGACTCCCACTTGGAAGCATATGGCATAAATAACCATTGTGTTATAGGGAACAAAAGCAAGAGGAAGTCAAAGTGTATACGTAGCGAATAAGTCGCTATTGAACACTCATATATGTGTGATTTACAGCGGAATTTTGTAGAGAGACCCTAAAGTGTTTCTTCCAAATATTAATTCACTAATATCCATTTGTTGCTTATATTGATGTTTGATTGAAATATTTGTGACATACTATTTGATTTTTGTATGTGACGTTCTAGAAATTATTGCTATACTAAAACTTATGAATATCATCTCATTAAACCTTTGTGTGCATTTAACTTGTGCTTGCATTTTTACAAATAAATATTTGGTTGCATTTTTTCCCTTTTAAAGTTCTTTAAACTATATTTCAAGTATTATTGAGAATTTTGAAATAAAGGATAAGTGTGGTTTAATTATTAAAGGAGTTATAAATTGGATTAATTATCTTTTAGGATAATTAATGTTGTTTTAAATTTATAAAAAAAATCTATAAATTTACTAATGATCTTTCGAAATAATTAATGTTGTTTTAAATTTATAAAAGGATTATAAATTAGATTAATTATCTCTGGGGATAATTAATGTTGTAATGAATTTACAAAAGGTTATAAATTCAGTTAATTGCCCTTCGAAATAATTAATGTTATTTCAAATTTATGAAAAGATTATAAATTTGTTTTATTTTTTGTTGGGATAATTAATATTGTATTAAATTTATAAATATGTTATGAATTTTAATTATTATCTTTCGGATAATTAATGTTGTTTAAATTTATAAAAAGGTAGAAATTTGATTAATTTTATTTCGGGATAATTAGTGAGGTTTTAAATTTGTCAAAGATTTATATCAATTACCTTTTAGAGTAATTAAAAATATGTTAAATTTATAAAGATATTATGACAACCCGACTTTCTTACCACAGAAAATCGCATCATTTTTAAGAAAGAAAGGGATAGAAAAGAGAAAAGACGGAGAAGAAGAAAGAAACAACATCAGAATCTAAACAGCGGAACGAATAAATTATATAATACTTTACATAGTATCATATACATCAGAGTTACACAGATATACAACACATACTTGACAGTTATAAACACCTGTTTAGTTATACAACTCAATACAACACAAAGACAACAACTCAGAGAACACTCAACGGAATACTATATATCTACTCGCAGAAGCCTCCTGCTCCATTGCTCCTCCAGAATTCGTCAAGCCAACCTAAATCCCCTGGCTACTCGTAAAAATTTGAGTACCCAAGAGTTTAAGAAAAAACAGAATAAACTCCGGTTCAGACATGGGTTTGGTGTGAGTAAACAGTTAAAGTTGCTTAACTTTAAAAACCTTTTGAAAGAAAAGGTATCACGTATGAATTCCCACACATAAACATGGAAAAGTTTTTACCTTACGCTAACCAAAACATTTGATAGGAAATCTGATGATATTATAATAGTGTCTAGGGTTTTTTAAATAAATAAGAAATAGTCAAAATTGTTACATTCATTATTCCAACTACTAGCCACAAAAGTGGGTAATATAATCAAAACCGTTGGCGCTTATTGGATTTTGGATTCCATACAATGGCAGGGCTACTAGGGAACCGCCCATCACAGTACGTGGCCCAGATCACCATACCGAGGAGCCACCCTAACTCCCCTGCAACAAAAAGCCGGACCCATTCCTTACCGAACAGTTCCAAATAAGACAACCCCGGCGATTCTAGCTATCAATCGCCCACACAGCCGAAATAAAAAGGACCTCTAGACAGGGGTAAATCTTACTCTCAACTGGGGGCTACCCACGAAGCCTTACTGCACCTCCCCTGTTTTAGCCATTCCCAGTTGATGAGGCTAGAGGCTACGGTTTACCTTTAGTGGACACATCACTTAGAATGCTCATCGTCCACCTGACGATGTTCTGAAAGCATTCAATCCATACAAGTTCGTTCTGGGTTCGAACGAAACCGAAGGCATTATCTCGTTACACTCATTTTGGAATCACCCTCAGAGTTAACGACAATAACCCTTGCACTCTGAATCACCATCTCGAACCTATAAGAACTAGTTCCGTCAAACTCATTACGGAATCACCCACAGAGTAATACTGACGTATAGTCCTTACACCTCGAGTCTTCACAAAGCTCCACTTTGATTCACGACCTAACGTTTAATTGGAATCGATGTGGTTTTCGGATATCCAAATATGGAAACCCGATCCTGGTCTCATCGAAATCCAAAGTGTGTCTTTTAGGTCCAAGTTGTTTTAAAGGTATAAAACAATTCAATTATCTATATACACACAGGATAGATAATTCACAAGTCACAATTGATAATCACATTATCAAATAAGAGGTAATCCACATTATCAATATCATAATAGATAATCTATATATCAACATCCCAATTGATAATCTATGTAATCATCACAATGCAACCAAGCATTCATATCACACATCCATACTTATCTCATTACTGAGATCACAAAGCATTCAAGATAATCAATGTCATCCATTCATACATAAGCAATGATTTACTCATACCACAATATAATTAATTTAAAATGAATTAAATTAACTATCTCTATCTCTAATTAATTTAAAGTGAATTAAATTAATTACTTGATCTCTTAATTAATTTAAAATTAATTAAATTAATTACCTTCATCACAATAAATCTTGCTTAAATAACCATTAGCCAAACCAATTACTAAATCACCATCCTAAATAATTCAACCATGATTAATTAATTCTAAATCTAGTAATTAATCCTTAATTATTCTCATTAATCATATCAATTAATGAATCTTAATTAATTACTTTTATTTATTAATTAACTTTAATTAATTACATTATTCTTAATTAATTACATTAATTAATCATGCTTAAATTAATTAATTTCAATTAATCAAATATAAAATTAATTAATTATTTTTAATTACTTCTTAATTACTTTATAAATTCATTGATTTATTATTCCAAGTAATAAACTCTTACTTTAACAAGTAATTATTCATTTAAAATTACTTCCAAATCAGTAATTTTACTTATCTCAATTACCTGTGTAATTTATCAATTACTTATCTTAAGTAATTACCTTATCAAATTTATTAAGTAATCATACTTAATCTTTTATTAAGTGACTATATTTAATTAATCAACAAATTAATTAACTTACTTAATTTCACTCTTCTCATGAAACATAATCGAGTGATTCATCCCTTAATTACTCGTTAACCAAATTAATCTTCAAATAACAGATTAACTATCATCAACTTTTAATTAATAAACCTCAATTATTAATCAACCCTTTAATACAAAATAATTAATCATTAATTACCTTTATAATTAATTCATTAAACTTAATTAACAATTTAATTATCTCTTAATCATTAATTAATAAACTTAATTATTAATTAACAATCTTAATTACAAATTAATTAATCCATAACTAAAATTAATTAATTCTTAATTACAATTAATTAATCTTTAATAATATTTAATTAACTTCTAATTAATTTGCATTTTAGATTAATAACCCTTTTAATTATAAATTAAGAAAACCAAATTAAAAACTTAATTACTCAATAAAACCTTTATTAAGTATTAATTAATTACTATTTTAATTAACCCTTAATTACTTAATTAATAAGTAATTACAATTTACTTAATCATTAGACCTTAATTAAATCAATTAATTATTAGTTAATTAATTAATAATTATATTTAATTAATCACCTAATTAATCCTTTAGAATAATTAATTAAATTAACTAACTAAACTTGAAATTTTTAATCAACTCAATTAATTACAAATCAATAATAGTTAATTAATATTTAAGATAAAATATTATCTTAAATTAACTTTGAAATCCTTACTTAACTTAATTCATTAATTAAATTAAATTATAAAGAAATCATTAATTACTTTCCTTAATTATTAATTAACAATTCTAATTCCAAGTTAATAAATTACCTTAAACTTTAATTGTTAATTTTAAATCATTTTCCACTAATTAATTTAAATAAAACATTTACTTAAAATTCTCTTTTATATTTCAAAATAAGATTGAAATATAACATTAACTTAAAACATTTAAACCATTCATACAAATCCAATTATAAAAACATATCAATTTAAAAAAACAAGAATTTAACTTAGCTTAAATTATTTAAAGTTTAAACTTACCTTATTTTAAATTGAAAATATGTTTAAGCATTTCTATTTGGATTCAACCCATATACATGAATCCAAGAAAACAAGGTACATCTTCCTTTTCTTTTTTATTTAATTTATTTCAAAACAAATTTGATTTTAAAATTTAAAAACTGTTTAAATTTAAAACTAAAAACTGTTAACATAACAGTTTTAAACCCCTACACACAACCTAGAACCCCTCGAGTTCCTTCCCGAGCTATCTCCCCTACTACCCGAGTTCCCCTTCGAGGAAACAAACAACCCCAAACCAAACACATCCACTGACATCAACCCACCTCCGTGCAACCTGCACCGATGCCAGATCCATTCCGACCAACGTCAACACCTCCGACACTTCACTCCTTCATCCTACAAGCGTCCACGATCAACATATCATCATCTCCTACCTCGATTCGAAATCGAGTACCCAGGTTGATCTGAACCCAAAAACCATCATCAGCAAACCCCAAATTTCCACGCCTCCGATCAACGTTAAGCACCACAACTCCGGCCAAAGATCACTGACCCACCATGCTTCCTTCATCCAAGATTTCACCCAACTCGATGCAGAGAAGAAAGTGCAGTAGCTCAATTTCTGGCAAGAACCCAAAACCAGGTTAAAAACAAATCTCTGGCAAAATCAAACTATTAAGTGATTTATAAATTCTTCAACTATTTTTGCTACACTCACTAGTGCTTCACCTAGCTCCATCAACAATCTCGAGTCACCCGAATGCACAGAATCAACATAATTTGCAAAAACCCAAATTACAGGAAACCCCCAATTCCTCCCTCACTATAATTTAAAAAATTGAGATACTTGCTTCAAAAATCCTAATTTTCCTAACTGATCTAAGATATAAGCTTGAATTAATAAAAATTAACATTTGATTTGATTTGATTTTATTTTATTTTGAAAATTCCAGCTGTTCTTTACTGTTAATTTCAAATGCAGGCATATTTTATCACTTATATACTTATTAATATTTTTAGTTTCTATTTTATGCCAATCTACTCTATTTTGTTTTCTGGATCCAAGTATCATCAGTGAATAAATAAAAAATATGAATTTAATTTTATTTGTTAATACTCCAACCTGGAACAGAGACATATCATCATGCACAATCTAAAACTAACATCACTAAAGTGTTCATACACATATATTCACATGCAAAGATAGTTTGTCACAGAAATCATATGAAAGCAAAAATCTAAAACTACTTAAGCTTTAATTAGAATGTTTACTCACCATTATTAAGGAATGTAGAGCCTTAAAACAGAAATGCACACGGCCCCTTTAAAATTGCTTTTCAGATTGCATTTTGAAAAACTTGGAAACACTTGAGCTTGAAGCTTTTTAAAACTGGAGCTTTGAAACTTGCATGCACTTGAAAAAATTGAGGCAAACAAGGATATGCAGAACTGGGTTGATAACTTGCATCAAGCTCTTAAAAACATTTTGCAGATTTGGTTTTAAACCGGGATACTTTCAGATTTTGGGTAAACAGAGATCAATGTTTCAGGTTTATGATTTTGAGCATTTGTTTGAATTAAGGAGTAGATGCAGGCTTGGAAAAATTTTTACAAGAAAACAAAATTTGCAGATTTTTGAATCACATAAATGTTTTAGGTTTTGGGGTGTTTAATTTGAGCATGAACTTCCAGATTTTTGTTGAGGAAGATTTCAAATTTTCATTTTTAGGAACTGTTTTGAAGATCTCAGGATTTTGTTTGAGCAGCTTCAGATTTTCATGCATATTCAAGTTTCTCTTTTCAGAAATGCACAAAAGTTTTTAAAGAAAAAGAAAGATGAAGAGATGGTTTTCTAAATAGAATTTTCAGATTTTATTAACTTAAAAAGAAAATTAATAAGAACATGGACACTTGTCCCTAATTACATTAATGTTGTAACACTTGTTATCAAAGTGTTTTAGAATTAAACATTTGTCAAAATTGAGTTTATTATAATTCTAAAGAAATTTAAAACCCTTTTAAAAAAAATCCTAATTACTAATATGCTTTCTATATTTTAAAAATACTTTTCTAATTAAAATTCTAATAAACAAATACATTTTTACATTTATAAATGTATGCTAAATTTATATAAGTACAATCTTTGAAAAGAATGAACCAAATATAATTTAAATAAAATTATAAAACATTGCCAGCTCATTTTAAAAAAATGTTATTTCAAAAGCCTTGTATTTATTTTATTAAATAAACACAAATCAAATTTCTGTAGATAAATTTCTATAAAAAGAAATAAAACAAATCTTATTTTTAATTAAAATATTATCTATATATTTTAAAATCAAACTATATTATTATTTTAATTTAAGATGCATGTATTTCCTTTGAATTCTAATTTATACTCAAATTAAGGTCAAATTTAAAAATCCAAATCTAAAAAATCAATTTAAATAAATAAATATCAATTTTTAAATAAGCACATTATTATTCACAAATAATTTATCCTATTTTAAAATAAATTTAAAACACACAGATATAAATATATTTAAACACAATAAATCTATTTAGAATTTATTCACACAAATAAAATAATTAATCTTATTATAAAACTAATTTATAACCAAAATTAAAACATTATATTATTATTACTTGGTTAATTATTTTTGAAAATAACAATTTTATCAATTTCAAATAATTTACATAAGAGATTATCAACATTTTAAACTCCTGGAAATTCCGGGATATTACAATCCTCCCCCCTTAAGAGAATTTCGTCCTCGAAATTTAAAACAAAGATAATCCAAAGTTTAATTTTATTTCAACCAATCCAAACATTCATAACAGCCATACACTATAAATCAAACAAACATTTTCATCCAAACAACCAATTCAATCAAATAAACAACACTAGCTATCCGGACACAGATCCGGATAAACTTCCTAAAATTATCTCGAGTTTCCCCAGTACAGACACAGGGATACTCGCTCTACTAAACCCAAACTAGCTAAACTTCTAAGCTACTGAGTTCCTACTCAGCTAGATCTATAATCTACACAAGATATCAGACCACAGATAAGTCTGATCAACAACTAAAACTTCACAGAACTATTGGTCTTGAAACCAGTGATGACCAAACATGTACTCCCTCAGAGACACATGAAATATTTTGAATTCCAGTCTTCCAAACTGGCAATTCATCTCTTCAGACCAAAACACTGATCTTTACAAAACTCAAAAGAATCCAATATACTTCGGAGCTCACCAAATCTTATTGCTTCCTTTACTAGAGAAAACTTCAACAACTTCGAAGCCTCCAACTTCGAATTCCAAATTCTTCCGTTACTTAACCTCAAAACTTCTCGGATGATCCGGGCTGCCTACAGATCCTTCCTGATCAGCTCAACTTTCGCTGGTGCTTCTACAAACTGACTGGATCAACTCACAAACTGATCCTCACAAGATCAATCCAAAGTCAAAACCAAACTCTACTATTAATAGAAGAAAACAACTTCTCCCATCTGAAAAAGACAGAACAGAATCACTCGCCAACTTGCCTCAAATTCTGAAAAATAGATTTAGTAAAAATTCTCTAATCCAAAATACTGAAATTCCCAGTTGCATCTACTCAAGGACAACAGCCACCTTTCTTCCGCTGCACAACTCTGATCTGGAGCAGACGAAAATGCCGTAGAAGAACACAGGCACAGACCAAACATCACATCTCGGAAATATGGTTCAACAGAAGTTCCAAGAGATACAGAGCTGCTATACCAATCAATCAACCTAGAAGACAACCTTCTACCTAGCTGAATCACCGATATCACTCCTATCAAGTCGATTCAGAACTCAAACTCCAATGTGGGCAAAATCTCCAACTTTCCTGAAGATATATCCAGAAAAATCTTCAGCAACTCCATAACTTCTACATCCTCTAGAGATGCCTCAAATCTAAGTAAAAGACTATCTAAGATAATCTTCAAACCATCACAAGTCATTTTTGCGATCAACCCAACCCAATACCCAAGATATTGTTCTCTCTCACTAAACAGAACAGTTTATCCTTGACCAACTAATCCATCGATGAAATAGATCCTCACTGCTGCTTCTGAATTTCACCTCCAGGAAATGCTAAGCCAAAAAGATCTTCCTGTTGAAACACAGAACACTCCCGAGCTGCACCGCTAGCACAAATGCCAAAGACTTCTTATCCAGAGCTCTTTGAAAAACTCGGACCTCCAAATAAACACAAACATCCTGCTGAACTCAGCTACAACTCCGAAGTAGACACACTTCCTTAAACTTGTCCCGAAAGAAAACATCTTCAGAGACATCCATAGTCACTGCAATTTCATCACGCAGCTACTATTTCCTGAGGTTGCCAAGATATCATTACTCGCTTCTGCCTAACCGACAGATCCAAATTCTCAAAAATCCGCTCACACGAGCGCAATCAAACTTACACTTCAAAGATGAACTCCGAACCATAACAGGTTTCCTTCAGAGATCAAATGAAATGCTTACTCCAAACTACAAAGATTACTCGAGACGGTATTAGGTCTAAAGTCTCGACAAATACACTTCCAACCTCTAACATTCAAACTCCAACCATTGGTAGTCGTGTTATACACACTACTACCTCATCTAACTTTATAACTTATATTGGAAAACCCGAACAGGCAATCCAACAGATAGGTAGAAATATAAATATATATATATATATATAAATATATATATGTAGTTATATATAAAAATTACAAGCACGCTCTCTCAAGAAGACACCACTACAGAGCCTAGGTATTCACTCAACCTAATGCTCTGATACCAAATGCGACGACCCGACTTTCTCACCACAGAAAATCGCATCATTTTTAAGAAAGAAAGGGATAGAAAAGAGAAAAGACATAGAAGAAGAAAGAAACAACATCAGAATCTAAACAGCGGAACGAATAAATTATATAATACTTTACATAGTATCGTATACATCAGAGTTACACAGATATACAACACATACTTGACAGTTATAAACACCTGTCTAGTTATACAACTCAATACAACACAAAGGCAACAACTCAGAAAACACTCAGTGGAATACTATATATCTACTCGCAGAAGCCTCCTGCTCCATTTCTCCTCCAGAATTCGTCAAGCCAACCTAAATCCCCTGGCTACTCGTAAAAATTTGAGCACCCAAGAGTTTAAGAAAAAAACAGAATAAACTCCGGGTCAGACATGGGTCTGGTGTGAGTAAACGGTTAAAGTTGCTTAACTTTAAAAACCTTTTGAAAGAAAAGGTATCAGGTAAGACTTCCCACACATAAACATGAAAAAGTTTTTGCCTTACGCTAACCAAAACATTTGATAGGAAATCCGATGATATTATAATAGTGTCTAGGGTTTTCAAATAAATAAGAAATAGTAGAAATTGTTACATTCATTAAATTCCAACTACTAGCCACAAAAGTGGGTAATACAATCAAAACCGTTGGCGCTTATTGGTTTTTGTATTCCATAAAATGGCAGGGCTACTGGGGTGCCACCCGTCACAGGACGCGGCCTAGATCACTGTACCGGGGAGCCACCCTAACTCCCCTGCAACAAAAAGCCGGACCCATTCCTTACTGAACAGCTCCAAATAAGACAACCCCGGCGATTCTAGCTATCAATCGCCCACACAGCCGAAATAAAAGGGACCTCTAGACAGGGGTAAATCTTACTCTCAAGTGGGGGCTACCCACGAAGCCTTGCTGCACCTCCCCTGTTTTAGCCATTCCCAGTTGATGAGGCTTGAGGCTACGGTTTACCTTTAGTGGACACATCACTTAGAATGCTCATCGTCCACCTGACGATGTTCGGAAAGCATTCAATCCATACAAGTTCGTTCCGCGTTCGAACGAAACCGAAGGCATTATCTCGTTACACTCATTTTGGAATCACCCTCAGAGTTAACGACAATAACCCTTGCACTCTGAATCACCATCTCGAACCTATAAGAACTAGTTCCGTCAAACTCATTACGGAATCACCCACAGAGTAATACTGACGTATAGTCCTTACACCTCGAGTCTTCACAAAGCTCCACTTTGATTCACGACCTAACGTTTAATTGGAATCGATGTGGTTTTCGGATATCCAAATATGGAAACCCGATCCCGGTCTCATCGAAATCCAAAGCGTGTCTTTTAGGTCCAAGTTGTTTTAAAGGTTTAAAACAATCAATTATCTATATATACACAGAATAGATAATTCACAAGTCACAATTGATAATCACATTGTCAAATAACAGGTAATCCACATTATCAATATCATAATAGATAATCTATATATCAACATCCCAATTGATAATCTGTGTAATCATCACAATGCAACCAAGCATTCATATCACACAACAAATGGTTATCTCATTACTGAGATCACAAAGCATTCAAGATAATCAATGTCATACATTCATACATAAGCAATGATTTACTCATACCACAATATAATTAATTTAAAATGAATTAAGTTAACTATCTCTATCTCTAATTAATTTAAAGTGAATTAAATTAATTAGTTGGTCTCTTAATTAATTTAAAATTAATTAAATTAATTACCTTCATCATAATAAATCTTGCTTAAATAACCATTAGTTAAACCAATTACTAAATCACCATCCTAAATAATTCAACCATGATTAATTAATTCTAAATCAAGTAATTAATCCTTAATTATTCTCATTAATCATATCAATTAATGAACCTTAGTTAACTACTTTTATTTATTAATTAACTATAATTAATTACATCTTTCTTAATTAATTACATTAATTAATCATGCTTAAATTAATTAATTTCAATTAATCAAATATAACATTATGTAATTATTTTTAATTACTTCTTAATTACTTTATAAATTCATTGATTTATTACACCAAGTAATAAACTCTTAATTACTTTAACAAGTAATTATTCATTTAAAATTACTTCCAAATCAGTAATTTTACTTATCTTAATTGCCTCTGTAATTTATCAATTACTTATCTTAAGTAATTACCTTATCAAATTTATTAAGTAATCATACTTAATCTTTTAACAAGTGACTATATTTAGTTAATCAACAAATTAATTAACTTACTTGATTTCACTCATCTCATAAAACATAATCGAGTAATTCATCCCTTAATTACTCGTTAACCAAATTAATCTTCAAATAACAGATTAACTATCATCAACTTTTAATTAATAAACCTCAATTATTAATCAATCCTTTAATACAAAGTAATTAATCATTAATTACCTTTATAATTAATTCATTAAACTTAATTAACAATTTAATTATCTCTTAATCATTAATTAATAAACTTAATTATTAATTAACAATCTTAATTACAAATTAATTAATCCATAATTAAAATTAATTAATTCTTAATTACAATTAATTATACTTTAATAATATTTAATTAATTTCTAATTAATCTGCATTTTAGATTAATAACCTTTTAATTATAAATTAAGAAAACCAAATTAAAAACTTAATTACTCAATAAAACCTTTATAAAGTATTAATTAATTACTATTTTAATTAACCCTTAATTACTTAATTAATAAGTAATTACAATTTACTTAATCAGTAGACCTTAATTAAATCAATTAATTATTAGTTAATTAATTTAATAATTATGTTTAATTAATCACCTAATTAATCCTTTAGAATAATTAATTAAATTAACTAACTAAATATGAAATTCTTAATCAACTCAATTAATTACAAATCCTTAATACTTAATTAATATTTAAGATAAACTATTATCATAAATTAACTTTGAAATCTTTACTTAACTTAATTCATTAATTAAATTAAATTATAAAGAAATCATTAATTACTTTCTTTAATTATTAATTAACAATTCTAATTCCAAGTTAATAAATTACCTTAAACTTTAATTGTTAATTTTAAATCATTTTCCACTAATTAATTTAAATAAAACATTTACTTAAAATTCTCTTTTATATTTTAAAATAAGATTGAAATATAACATTAACTTAAAACATTTAAACCATTCATACAAATCCAATTGTAAAAACAAATCAATTTAAAAAAATAAGAATTTAACTTAGGTTAAATTATTTAAAGTTTAAACTTACCTTATTTTAAATTGAAATTATGTTTGAGCATTTCCATTTGGATTCAACCCATATACATGAATCCAAGAAAACAAGGTACATCTTCCTTTTCTTTATTATTTAATTTTTTTAAAACAAATTTGATTTTAAAATTTAAAACTGTTTAAATTTAAAACTAAAAACTGTTAACATAACAGTTTTAAACCCCTGCACACAACCCAGAACCCCTCGAGTTCCTTCCCGAGCTATCTCCCCTACTACTCGAGTCCCCCTTCGAGGAAACAAACAACCTCAAACCAAACACATCCACTGACATCAACCCACCTCCGTGCAACCTGCACCGGTGCCGGATCCATTCCGACCAACGTCAACACCTCCGACACTTCACTCTTTCATCCTACAAGCGTCCACGACCAACAGATCATCATCTCCTACCTCGATTCGAAATCGAGTACCAAGGTTAATCTGAACCCAAAAACCATCATCAGCAAACCCCAAATTTCCACTCCTCCGATCAACGTTAAGCTCCACAACTCCGGCCAAAGACCACTGGCCCACCATGCTTCCTTCATCCAAGATTTGACCCAACTCGATGCGGAGAAGAAAGTGCAATAGCTCAATTTCCGGCAAGAACCCAAAACCAGGTTAAAAATGAATCTCTGGCAAAATCAAACTATTCAGTGATTTGTAAATTCTTCAACTATTTTTTTCTACACTCACTGATGCTTCACCTAGCTCCATCAACAATCTCGAGTCACCCGAATGCACAGAATCAACAGAATTTGAAAACCCAAATTGAAGGAAACCCCCAATTCCTCCCTCACTATAATTTTAAAAATTGAGATACTTGCTTCAAAGATCCTAATTTTCCTAACTTATCTAAGATATAAGCTTGAATTAATAAAAATTAACATTTGATCTGATTTTATTTTATTCTGAAAATTCCCGCTGTTCTTTACTGTTAATTTCAAATGCAGGCATATTTTATCACTTACATACTTATTAATATTTTTAGTTTCTATTTTATGCCAATCTACTCTATTTTGTTTTCTGGATCCAAGTATCATCAGCGAATAAATAAAAGATATGAATTTAACTTCATTTGTTAATACTGTAACCTGGAACAGAGTCATATCATCATGCACAATCTAAAACTAACATCACTAAAGTGTTCATACACATATATTCACATGCAAAGATAATTTGTCACAGAAATCATATGAGAGAAAAAATCTAAAACTACTTAAGCTTTAATTAGAATGTTTACTCACCATTACTAAGGAATGAGGAGCCTTAAAACAGAAATGCCCACAGCCCCTTTAAAATTGCTTTTCAGATTGCATTTTGAAAAACTTGGAAACACTTGAGCTTGAAGCTTTTTAAAACTAGAGCTTTGAAACTTGCATGCACTTGAAAAAATTGAGGCAGACAAGGATATGCAGAACTGGGTTGATAACTTGCATCAAGCTCTTAAAAACATTTTGCAGATTTGGTTTTAAACCGGGATACTTTCAGATTTTGGGTAAACAGAGATCAATGTTTCAGGTTTTTGATTTTGAGCATTTATTTGAATTGAGGAGTAGATGTAGGCTTGAAAATTTTTTTACAAGAAAACAAAATTTGCAGAATTTTGAACCACAGAAATGTTTTAGGTTTTGGGGTATTTAATTTGAGCATGAACTTCCAGATTTTTGTTGAGGAAGATTTCAGATTTCCATTTTTAGAAATTGTTTTGAAGATCTTAGGATTTTGTTTGAGGAGCTTCATATTTTCATGCATATTCAAGTTTCTCTTTTCAGAAATGCACAAAAGTTTTTAAAGAAAAAGAAAGATGAAGAGATGGTGTTTTAAATAGAATTTTCAGATTTTATTAACTTAAAAAGAAAACTAAAAAGAACATGGACACTTGTCCCTAATTACATTAATGCTGTAACACTTGTTATCAAAGTGTTTTAGAATTAAACATTTGTCAAAATTGAGTTTATTCTAATTGTAAAGAAATTTAAAACCCTTTTTTTAAAAAATTACTAATTACTAATATGCTTTCTATCTTTTAAAAATACTTTTCTAATTAAAATTCTAATAAACAAATACATTTTTACATTTATAAATGTATGCTAAATTTATATAAGTACAATCTTTGAAAAGAATGAACCAAATATAATTTAAATAAAATTATAAAACATTGCAAACTCATTTGAAAAAAATGTTATTTCAAAAGCCTTGTATTTATTTTATTAAATAAACACAAATCAAATTTCTATAGATAAATTTCTATAAAAAGAAATAAAACAAATCTTATTTTCAATTAATATATTAACTATATATTTTAAAATCAAACTATATTATTATTTTAATTTAAGATGCATGTATTTCCTTTGAATTCTAATTTATATTCAAATTAACGTCAAATTTAAAAATCCAAAACTAAAAAATCAATTTAAATAAATAAATATCAATTTTTAAATAAGCACGTTATTATTTACAAATAATTTATCCTATTTTAAAATAAATTTAAAACACACAGATATAAATATATTTAAACGCAATAAATCTATTTAGAATTTATTCACACAAATAAAATAATTAATCTTATTATAAAACTAATTTACAACCAAAATTAAAACATTATATTATTGTTACTTGGTTAATTATCTTTGAAAGTAACAATTTTATCAATTTTAAATAAAATAAGAGATTATCAACATTTTAAACTCTTGGAAATTCCAGGATATTACGGATATTTTAAATTGATTTATTGTCTTTGGGGATAATAAATGTGAATATGTAATAATAGCTTATAAATAAGAACATCTTTAAAAGTAATGTTTAAAAAATTAAAGCTAAGTGTAATCTTTTTTGTATTTAAGATAAGCGATGTTTTAATGACATTTGTTTTTTACTCTTCTTTTTAATACACTTAGAAATATAATTTGCTCCCTAAAAATAATTTTTTAAAATGTTTTATAAAGTGTTTTATAAATATTTATGATGTGACAATCAAGCACAAGCGTAGGTCAAATGTTTTAAGAGATTTAATTTTCATATACGATCATTTTGTTATTCCCGATAGTTGGTTTTTTAACTATTGATTATGCTATCTTGTTTGTGTATCATCAATCTAAGACAATTTCTTGGTCATTTGAGCATTGATATCCTTTGACAAAAACTGTGTAGTTAAAGAGCTGGTAGATTCAATGCGGCGGAGATGCAAAAAGTCATAACGGAGATACAATAAGGATGTAGCGGGATATAGCGGATGACTCTAAAATAGCATATAAAACTCGTACTTAATGATTTTACAAATCTATAAATGGTAATTAAATGAAAATTAACATTCAAATGAATTATAATTAATACATAAATAATTTAAAAAAAAACTTGTGCGAATATACTGTGAATAAACATAAAACTGTTATATAGCATAATTGAATTTAGTAGAATATTAGAGTATTTTCATTTCCAAAAATATATTAAAAATTCAATTAAATTAATTCCATAATTTTTTTAATGAATAAGTATCATTTTTCAATTCATTTCTTTTAAAGAAGATATAGTGGAAAATAGCGGAATATAGCAGGAATAACGGGATATAGCGGAAATAGCGGGGAATAAAGCAGAAGGCTATATTTGGGACTGTATAGAAAAATCATAGCGGTAGAAATCTGCTACAAGATATGGCAAGGTTATAGCGGGGTAATATCGGGGCATTAACTGCATAGGTTGGAAGTGACTAAAACAAAATCATGAGTGGACGTCAAGCTATGTGGCATTATCTTCACAATACTCTGGTTGGATTCGATGGAATGCAATTCAGAGATGTGAAATTCATAGATCTTGATAAGGTTGGCAGGGTCTGGCTTGTGTAATTTTTGAGAGCCATGGTGGTTCTCAAATATACTGTCTAGAGGTATACTTTCGGTAAAGGGATTGCACCCTCATAGTCATTGTTGAAAAATTTCCCTTTCCATTTTTGATTTGAATCTTTGAATTTTTTTCTTAATTTGTTTCCAATTAAAGCTCTCAAGTGCTTGGATCTCTTCTCAATGTTTAATTAGTGTGCCCATTCTTTTAAGCCTGATTTTGTTCCGACTTATTTCCATTCTTACATCTATGGAAGTTTTTATTGTGAGGTAAAACCATTCCATGTTTAGCAGCGTGATCACATAGAATTATTATATGTTTACCATATTTCATATGTTTCCTCATGCTTGTTTTCCAAACTAATCCGAGTGATATTTTATTATAATGCTTAGGTCAGACTGGTATTTTTCAAGTTGTCGTTGATTGGACATGGAGCTCATGAAGAATGTTGGAAGTTCACCTGCTATAGTATTTTTATTTTTATATGTATTATTATGAATAACCATCAGTAATTCTAAGGTTCGGAAGTTATAACTACCAAGGTTGATGAGATTTGGTTTTAACTCTGATATGCTATATATCTTGGAGTGGCACCTGTTACTGTCTTTAATATGTGTTATCGTCCCATTGTAATTTTCTATTTTCCCCGTTCTTTTTTCTTTTTACCCTAACAATCTGCCTTACCGGCACTTGGATGCTCGACAATTGAAAACTGTGGATATACTAAGTTCCGACTTTTAAGGGTCAAAAAGGAGGGTCGTTACATTTGGTATCAGAGCTAAAGGTTAAGCGAGAACCTTCCCTTTGATGGGGTAACTCATTACATGTAGGGTAAATGACACCCAAGAATGAGTTGAGAGTATTATATATACGAGAGTGTATTTGCTATTGCTATAAAAATGTATCAGGTTAATTAGTCTGTTACGTTTGAATTTCGATTTCTTGTCAAGACATGGGATGCCCAAATGTCGATTGGGGTTTCAAAACATTTAAATAAAGCAATCAGACACGATATTGATTTTTAAAAATTGGCAAATGAAATATTTTATCTAGGATTATATTATATATATAAAGGAATAATTTTAAAATTTATATAGTTATTTAAGGCTTGTTTATTTGTTATTGATAATATCTCTTTGTTACCATTATTATTCTATTTGCTATGCTTAGATAGTTTAGAAGCATTGAATAATGTTTATTGATTATTAATTTCTGCTTAACCAGTTTAGGAGAACTTATTGCTTTGATAGATATGACCATATTAAAACTTACCTCTTATGAATTAAGTGTCATAGTTTCACTATAAAATGTTCAGTAATAATGTCAAGTTAAAAGTCGTCTTTTAATAAAAAATTGTTTAATATAATCTGAATAGGAAGACAAGACAGTTAGAGGGGGATTATTTGTGAAAAGTTTATTATAACAAAAGAAAGTTATTATAGTACAATAAGACTTTAAAACGGTACATTTTATGTGTGTATGTAATATAAAACAATTCATATAATTTATAAAAAATGTTTTAAAAGTAAAAAGAGTTTTTGAGAAGATAAATCATATTATTGCTTGAAATTTTTTCAAAAAGATTTTTGAGAAAAGAAATGGTACTATTACTTGGAAGTACTTATAAGTATAAATATGTCAAAGAGAATTTTAATAAATACACATTTTCTTTGGATACTTCGGGAAAACAACTTGATTAGTTTTATAGTAATCTGAATAATTTTATAAATGACGATCGAATGTTTGCTTAGGCGAATATTGTAGTGAACTTAGTAAATTATTCTCTTTATCACTGTGTGGTCGAAACGAGTTCGAATCCGAATGAATCCAAAGTGAGTGTTCGTGAAAGAATTATTTATATATAGAAATATATGTGATATGATTTAAAAATGGGTTTTGGATAAAATTAGTATTTAATTCTTAAAGTTTTCTTAAAGAAAATTTATTTAAAATAAAAGGTATTTTGAAAAAAAATGTTTTAGTAACTAAAATTTGTAACACTAGGGTAGAAAAGAGATAATTTGACTTAAGTTTATAAATGAGTTAAATTGGATAGGAAGGTTTTAATAAGCATTTTTTTATTAAAACCATATTTTTTTTCTAGTAATATAAGTTGTGTAATCTATTTGATGTTATAGACCAACCCACAAAACTTTTTTCCTTAGAACACTCTAAGGTAAAAGGGTCTAAGTAATCGACGTAGTTTTAAGACTAGTATTTTGTTTGGGCCTTTACTTGAATTTTGTAATGAAAATAAAAACTAAAATAAAAATAAATAGATAAAATGAAATTGACATTCTACACATACTCTTAAGATGTAGAACAGTATTATTTAGGTAAATAAAAGTGGATTAAAACTTTAATTTATTGTTTTATAAAGATGCATCTTTATAAAATGTTTATAAACTTAAGTGAAAATTTATGGAGTAATTCTCAAATAATTTTAGTGTTGAATGAACTACTATAAATGAAAATGATTCAGAAAAGGATAGGTGTAGTCAAGAAATCAATAAGATCATGCGTGTAAGTTATATGTAGATCATTTTGTTCACATTGTTCTTGATCTAGGATTCGAGTACATAATTTCGGCGTGATTCACACCAATCCAAAAAAGGATTTATCATTTGATTCTTGATAGAGAACACTTGATTTGGATTCTTGAAATGATATTGAGGTTTTCTATTATAGTATATGGCTATGTAAGGAGAACTGCGGATTTTAAGCAAGGAACCTGATTAGAGTCCGCACTAGAGAGGTCAGGTGAGTGATCCAAGTTCGTAAGTAAAGTCTATGTATTTGAACAAGTGTCAGATCATATATTGGTTGCATATAATTTACATACATCATATGGGCTTAAGTATATATTTATGCTTTGTTATAGGCTTTGGAAAGTTTGGGGAGTGAATTTTGATTTCGTTTGAGGAAGCTTAGACAATCTTCTAAGAAATAACAAAAGGCTGATGAGCATAATGGTACGCTTAGGAAATTATCTATCTTTTTGGACGACTGAGAAAGTTGTAAACTCAAGAAAAATTATAAATCTTGATTGTTGTCATTTAACATTTTAAATAATTTTAATTGTTAGTTTATTCCTTTATGGAATTTAATTTGATTGATAATGTAATTTATAAACTTCGGTTTATAAAACATGAATTTATAGACAAAAGATTTTTAAGTTGTTGTTTATTTGGACTTAAATCTTGGTGCTTTTGAAAAAGTTATTTTTAAAGAATTTGTGAAAGAAATGTTATATTATTATTTTGAAACTATAGTAATGTGTTATTATTTCAAGATATTTAAAAAAAAGTTTTTGTGAAGTGGTTTTTTTTAATATTTTTGGTTGTTATTAAAGTTCGATAATTGGGAGTTTTTCTAGTTTGGAAGATCGCAAGGTATATTTGTTTACTCTAGTTATTACTTTAGGAGAAACTGAAATACCACTAGATGCTCGATGTTGTTTTAATTCTAGAGATATACCATGATTCGGTAGCAGGAGCCCCCTCCTTGTCATCATTAATTTTGGTTTTGATGTATTTCTCTTTGGAGGAATTTGAAATATATTTTGAACATAAATACCTGGGCATTTAGTTATAAATTTATCTTTTGAAAGATTGGATGCTTAGTATTTTATTATATAGTAATCTCTGTACTTTTGTAGCATATGTTGTTATGTTAATTGCTTATGATAGAAATAGTTTTTGTATTGCTCTTTTGTAAAGGACCGTTAATCCGTACACCATTGAGTCGACCATAATCCACAGCAGTTCAACTCAAACTGAACGGAAATAGAAATTTTAAGGGTGAAGAAGAAAAGATATATGAAAATAGAACAATAATATCATAGAATCTCACAATCGCAAAAGAACAAATATAATATATAATAACATATTTTAAATACAAGAACTGTACTGTTACTATACATACCATTACCAGATTATAATAATCAACATGTCAATATGGGTAGTTATAATCACTTGTTCTCAAATACATAGCATACACAATGGGAACATAAACTAAATACGAGAATATCGCTCTGCCATCCAACTCGTCCCCTGAGCTCTATAGCATCCTACCCTTTATCTGTAATACTCGGTCTGGCTCGAAAATAACATCCGAGTCAGTCTGTAAAACCAGCGTGAGAAAACAAACTCAATTTGAATTATTACTATTATTTTCAAAATCATTTGAAACAAAGATGTCTTGTAAGACTACGTCACACATAAACATGACGAGTTTTTACCTTATGATAACCAAAATAATTTTTTATCAAAACTAATATTATAATAGTGTCTAATGTAAATAGAAAATAGTTGAAATGCTTGCATCTCACGTTTCAGCATAGTTGGGCACAATCAAAATCATACGGTGCTTATTGGAGAATGGATTCCATATGAATGACTAGGCCACTAGAGTACCGCCCATCGCAATACACCACCAGAATAATGTACCTAGGATCTCACCAGGATCCTCTGCTACACATGGCTAGCCTATCCCTAACCCAGGTAGACCGAATATGTTATCAACCCGGCTGTTCCCACCCTTACCATCAAATTCTCCCTTCATGCACAACCATATCCATAATATATAGGTTCTCGAGGATATCTAGAAAAGTTATAACATAATCTAATTGAGTGCGACCCACTTAGCCTTGCTGTATCTTCCATATTTTAGTCATTCCCAGTTGATGAGGCTTGAGGCTAAGCGTTACCTTTCAGGGAATAATTCTACTTAGAATGCTCATCATCCTCCAATAATAATGTCCTGATAGCATTCGTCCATACAAGTTGACCTGGGTCTGGATAAATCGAATCACCGTCTTCATCGTCTTCATGGTATTCATTCGTAACATTCAAAACCGAATCGAAGTGGTTTTCGGATTATTAAATACGATCCCGTCCTCTTTGAAACGATAAACAAAATTGTCCAATATTGATAGTCGATTATTTAACTATCAATAAAACATCCATAAGCTGACATTACGCCTTATTCATAATTCTTCAACATTCATTTCAAAATATGTAACAACCCTAGATTTTTGACTATAAATTAAAATTTGACTTTATTTCATTTTTAAATTATTTTATATTTTTTTTATTGCGAGATATCATTTCTAAACATTTTAAAATGATAATAGAATTTTTTTCAAAATTTACTAGATTTAATTCCTATTTTTAAAGGTCGTTTTCTAATTTTCCGCTATTTTCTTCATTTAAATTATATTTAATTAAATTTTATTTATTTATTTTGTGAATGCATTTTTATTTTTATGTTATTATATTTGTTGTAAAAAAAATCCAAGTCCATATAATTTTTCTAGAATTTATTCTGTTCATTTTCAAATTTTCTAGTCTAGTTTGCAATTTTGTGCTATTTTCTTACTTTAACCATGATATAATTAATAAATATTTTTATATATTTTTATATTTTGTTAAATTTTCGAAATTTTAACTGAAATAATATTATTGTCAGTAATTTAATCTTATATAAAAAAATTAAAGAAATTTGAAAAGGTTTATGACTTTTTGATTTCCTAAGGTCCTTTTACATTCCGCCTTTTCATTTTCTCAACCTACTCCTTTATTGTTTTGGCCATACAATTCCTCTTTCTTTTAGCTGCACTTCCATTTTTTTTCACGTACTCAAACATCTCTCAAACACAAAAATATGCACGGCCATTTCTGATCAAAGTTTGGTAAACTTCTCCTCTTCTTTTTCTTTGTTTTTCTATTTTCTACTTTGATTTTGCGTTGGTTCTCAACCATATATGGATCGGCCATTCCTCCTCCAGCCCTAAGCCAACCTCCACCACCTGATACTCCGACCAGAAACCTCCCTAGTCCACCACCATGGCAGGCCGAGTACATCCATGGCATGCATCACCACTAAAATTCACAAAACCCATCACCTTGTAGGCAAACCGAGCCTAGTTTGTCAACATTACCTTCTACCACCATTAGCCGTCACTTCCTCCACCACCACCACCTCAGACCTGACCACTACCCTCTGCCACATCACCCATCACCACCTACTCATCCCACCTGAAATGGTCGTGACCCTTATGCCCTTGGCCGAGCCAAATTATGGCTTAAATCCTGGTATATTGCTTTGTTAGTGTAGTTCCACCACCACCCACCTTAGCACCACCTTCTAGCATGTTAGGCCGACCCTTACTAAACCATACCTGACCCAAAAACATTGCTTTAGCCCTATAATACACTTATGGATGAACCCAATTTGTGTTGGAGACAAGTGCAAAACAATTCCGCTTTGATTTGTGTAGTCTATTCTATCATTGTTTATTGTGGTTGCATTTGAAACTTATGTTATTATTATTGTTTTGAGTGACTTGTATTAAAGGGTTTGATACTTTGTCTCCTCCAGTCATATTTATATCGTGTTATCGTTCTTGTTTGGATCTCATTCGTGCATTCGTCGTTGTGTCTCCAGCACAAACCTGTTAGTTATTCTCACCAGACAATATATACATTTATAACTAATGAATTGACCCCTTGTGAATCTGTAAAATGCATTATCATGTTATATCTGCTATATTATGATTATATGATGTTCTCCCATGCTTAAACACCTGTTATAACATTTGTTACTATTATACTATGTTGTTCTATTTTTATCAGTTTATCACACCGTAAGTTCCCTTTAGAATAGAATCACTATGGGTTGAAATGATACATACCCGAACGGACTTTAGAATAAGGGAAAATCGTTATGGGCTGAAATGATAGGCCTAAATGATTTTTAATTTATTTCATTTACTTTGGACTACGGGTTTGAAATGATAAAACCTGGATTTTTTTTGTAAATTATGGGTTGAAATGATATATTACCTGTATCACTTTACCTAGCGTAGAAAATTATATACAGGCCCGTAGTTAAATATGTTTTTCTAAAAAATTTGAAATATTTTAGAAATGTAATTATTATAATATTTTGATTTAAAATTTATTTAAAAATGAATTTTGTAAAGTATTATTGATTTTGTGGAAATTTATTAGTTAAATAAATTAATGAAAAAGTTAGAAAATCTGAATGTAAGTTGTTTTGGAAATTTTGATTTAATAATAATTGGAAATTAAATTAAGTATGAAATGTGATAAATTTATGATAATTTAGAATTTAAATGAATTTGAAGTGATTTTATAATATATTAATGATTTTTGAATAAAGTTAAAATGTGAAATGAATGAATATTTAAGTTGAAATTTTAAAAATATAACTAAAATTTGGAAATTTATGAAATTGACTTAAAAGTGAATTTTTAGTTAAGTAAATAAAAATAAAACTAAGTTATATTTGAGAATTTGAACTTAAGTGTTAAGTTGAAATTTAATATAATGAATTTAAAATTGAACATTGCAATTTAATAGGTTAATTAGTATTAAATATGAGTTTTTAAATGGAAATTTAACTTTATGAAATCATAAAATTAAGGAAAATTAAATGATGTTTATAAAAGTAAAAAATATGTGATTTTATAAGTTAAAAGTGATTTATAGAAAAATATAATTGTTGTGAAATTATATTGAAAATTTGAGGTTAATCAACTGCATTTTTGAAATGCTATTATATCTAATATAAATGATAATACAACATTTGTAAATGCTGTAGTTGATAAGTGAACTAAATAGCTAAATTGAATTAAAGGCTATTATAGCATTTTTTTTATGCTATAATTGTTGGATTAAACTAAGTTTTCTTTGAAACTAATGTAACTCTATTACAACATTTTAAACGTTGTCTTTTGTTAAATTGAACTGTTTTGAATATAACTTTCTATAGCATTTTCCAAATGCCGCGAAAGTTGAAATTTCACTGTTTTGATAAAATTAAATGAATAAATGAACTTTGAAAGTTGAAAATTTTGAAAATTTAATAATTTAAGTTTTTAGATGTAATAACTTCATTTTAAATGATTTAAATGAAGTAATTTGTTTGGAATTGAACTATTTTGAAATGTGAATTGAAATGGTATTTTTAAATTGAATAAAATGAATATGTTTTTTTCAAATGAAATGATAATTTTGATATTTTGAAATGGATTTGAAATGATATTTTATTTTTGAGAAATAAATACCATTTTTAAATTATAACTATGGGTTATAATAACGATTGGTTGTTAAAGAGTCCGGGATCGGATATGGACATACTCTCTATCGATACCGAAACCACTTTAACAACTGTGTACGCGGTGGAGATCCCAGAATGAAGTAGGATGGTGACGGCGTTCCTAAGGTACTTTACGTGGACCTAACTTCCGTGAGTTAGCTAAAGGTGGCTAAAACAGAAGCGATCTCGGGTCAAAGGAGGCCGCACCTCTGAACTGGACACACTTCTTCGATACCATTCTATTACTGTTGTGACTGATTTGGGTACACCCCTTGATTCTGGAGTGTTGTTCTGGGTGGGCGTAGTGGCTGCTACGTTACCACCAGCCCGTGTGCGTAATTGGTGTATCTACCCTGGCATTGCTTTGTGTGCCGTGTCACCTATCATATCGAGCCTTTACTACGAGTTTGTTTTTCTCCCGTAGCCCATGGAGTATTTAAGGTAGTCTCTCGGAGATATGCTGATACTGGATGGACTACTGAGACTATTATGTGTGAAGGGTGATATGGATAGCCCGGAAAGCTATTTAAAAGTATGTTTATTTTACTGTAGACATTATTATAACAGCGAAATATTACTATATAGTAAATAGTTTGACGGATCCTTAGAGGATGGGCGGTCCCAGACATCCTTTAAGTTACTTGTATCTTTATTACAGTTCACTTGAGTTGGTTTACATTATATAAGTATATTGTCCCGACTCGAGTGTTATGTGTTTTGCTTTACGCTCAGGTCAGCCTGAGTATTCACAACTTTGGATTCTCTCTCTGGAGCTGGTCTTTACTGGAGTTTCTGCTTATATACATATTTATCAACTTCTGTTTCAGCTGTTCTAGTTTATCTCATGTATTAGTGAACTTCTATGTATTTGGGATTTCTATTATGTTGTTTCGGACTGTATTATGTATTTGGTTTGAGACTCTGTTGTAGTAGCTTCATGAACTACTATGTATTTTTATATTCCGCTGCGAGTTATTCTGTTTGTTCTGTGTATTTGATTTTATTTTCTCCAAATTTATTTACAATCTGTTATTTCGCATCATTCAAGTCTGACATGTGTGGATTATTATCAATTTGAATGGTACGAAATGGTGGGTCGTTACAGTTGGTATCAGAGCTTTGGTTTTGGCAAACCATTGCCTCTGCGCAGCAAAAACTCATTAGAGATAGGATATTTCTACCCTAGAATGAGTGAAATCAATCTCAGAATCATATCTTTGTGAGAGACATATTTTCAAAGTATAAAATGATTTTTTCAAAATGTTTTCAAAGGATTTTCAAAGATTATTTTGATATATAATTTTTTCTTGCTTTTAAAGGATTTTCAAATGTTTTCTAACTTCCTTTCTTTCATATCTACTTTGTTAAGATTTTTCTTTCTTTAAGATATTCATCCAAGTGTATTATCTTGTCTTATCTAAATTTATCTTTGGCTTGTCTTTATTCTTGTCCTAAATTCATTCTTAATATTTTTCAGGATGAATCGAGGAAATACTAGAGGTAGGGGTCGTGGTATTGCCCTAGCTTCTCAACATGTTGCTCCAGTCAGGTTCACTGTTCTTTGTAAGGAATTCTCTCAACTAGGTGGAACCCCATTCACGGGTTCAGAGACTATTATTAAGGCTCAACAGTGGTTGCGGAGTCTTGAGAGGATATTTACTGGTCTTGATATTACTGATGCCCGACAGCGTCAGCTAGCAGCTTGGTAGTTGCGTGATTCTGCTTTAGATTGGTGGGAGTCGTTACGGCTAACACCGTCGAGGCTGATCTCACTTGGGAGCAGTTTAGGTATCTTTTGTGTTATCTTAATTTTGTTCCTATTTTTTTCCCTTCTTTGCATCTGTCTTAAGCTTTTTTTCTGTATCTCTTTTCTAGGGAGGATTTTGTGGCAAAATGGATGCTAGAAGCAAGAAAATCTCAGCTTTATCGTGAGTTTATGGATTTGAAGCAGCGTACCATGTCTTTTGCTGAGTATGAGAGGAAGTTCAATGAACTTTCCAAATTCGGTCCTAGCCTTATTGATACTCCTCTCAAGAAGAATGAAAAATTTATTGTTGGTGCTCGTCTAGAGTATTATAGTCGCCTTATTTCTCATGTTCATGGTTCTTTCACCCAGCTTATGGATATGGCTATTCGCTATGAGAATCCCACATCCAAAGGTCCTACTGCTTCTGGTGCTTCTCTAGCTCAGTCTTCCTCTGCAAATTCCAAGAAGCGTAAGCCTAATTTCCTCCAGCAGAAGAAGAATTGGCTAAAGCGTCCTGGTTTGGGAACTTCATCATCTGCTCCTGCTCAGAGGCAACCAGTTGTTCTCTCCTCCATTACTTGCTTTAGGTGTGATCAGAAAGGAAACTATGCCAATAGCTGTCCCACATTATCTGGTGCTGTTGTTCCTCCATCCGCTCAGCCGGTTAGACGTGAACTCTGCCATATCTTTCTCCAGCCCGGTCGTTTTAAGAAGGATTGCGCTACCCAGCAGAGGGTTACTCCTTCTGGTATATTTGCTGTTACTTTTGCCTCGTCTCTAGTTCCTCCACCTGCTCCTGCTCTTAGTGATGACCAAGGTACACTCCCGGGTTCATTTACTTTATTTCATCATCCTGTTCGTGTGTTGTTTGATATTGACACAGTTTTATTTCTGTTGATTTGTGTGATAAGTTTGAGCGTCTCCTTTCTCCTGAGTATACTTCTGTTCCATTATGTGTTTCAAATCCTATTGGGGGTCCTGCTAACCTTAATCGGATTTGTCGAGAAGTGAAACTTCTCCATTCAGATCATCGCTTTAGTGGTGATTTTTATATTCTGGGCTTCGATGCTTTTGATTTATTGCTTGGTCAGGATTAGTTAGTGAATCATGATGCTCATATCTCTTGTAAAGCCCGGTCTGTTCGTCTCTTTGATGATCATGGGAATTCCTTGATTATTCAATGCCGCATGCCTCAGGATTTTGCTGGCAACTTTATTCATTCTTTGGATTCTTCTCACAGTGATCTTGATTCTACTCTTGTGGTTAGACTATATCCCGACGTATTTGGTGAAGTCGCTTCTTTACCTCCGTAGCAGGAAATTGATTTTCGGATTGATCTTATTCCTGGTGCTCGACCTGTTATTCTTCCTCCTAGAAGAATGTCACCCCGCGAGAAGGTTGAGATGGGAAAGCAAATTGAGGACTTATCTTCCAAAGGTCCGATTAGGCCTAGTTTTTCTGAATGGGGAGCTGCAGTGGTTTTTGTCACCAAATCTGACGGTTCACTTCGGATGTGTGTTGATTATAGGGAGCTGAACAAGCTCACTATGAAAAAAAGATATCCAATGCCTCGTATAAATGATATGTTTGATCAGCTTTATGGTGCCACTATTTTCTCTCAGCTTGATCTTGCCACAGGTTTTCATCAGCTCAGGGTTGCTGAGGATAGCATTCCCAAGACTAGTTTCCGCACTGAGAATGGGTTTTATGATTGGTTAGTCATGCCTTTCGGTTTGACTAATGCTCCTGCTTTCTTTGTTGATTTGATGAATCATGTTTTTCGTGATGTGCTTAATAAATTTGTATTAGTCTTTGTTGATGATATCCTTGTCTTCTCTAAGACCCAGGAAGAGCATGAGTTGCATTTGAAATATGTTCTTGAGACTCTTAGAAATCATCAGTTAAAAGCTAAATTTTCTAAATGCCATTTCTGGAAGGATGAAGTCTGATATCTCAGGCATATTGTTTCTAGTAATGGAGTTTCTGTTGACCCAGTCAAGATCGCTGCAATCAATGTAAGTCTTTTTTCTTTTATTTTCTCTATCATTTTAATAATTCTATCTTTCCTGTTGTCCTTATTTTTTCTCCCTATTCTGTTTCAGGATTGGGAAACTCCAAAGACTCCATCAGATATTCGTAGTTTTCTAGGCCTTGCCGGTTACTACCGGCGATTCATTGAGAATGTTGCTCGGACTGCTGCACCTCTCACATCTTTGACTCGGAAGAATGCTAAGTTTGTATGGAGTGATCAGTGTAAGGCTGCATTCAGTGAGTTAAAGAGCAAGCTAACTTCCTCACCAGTTCTTACTGTTCCAAATGGAAGTGAGGGATTGACAGTTTATACTGATGCTAGTCGTGAGGGTTTGGGTACTGTTCTCTTGCAGAATGGTAGGTTCATTGCCTATGCCAGCCGTCAGTTGAAAACCCACGAGGTAAATTATGCTGCTTATGATTTAGAGTTACTTGCTGTAGTCTTTGCTTTGAAACTTTGGAGGCATCATCTTCTTGGAACCAAATTTGAGCTTTTCAAAGATCATCAGTCTCTGAGATATATCTTCTCCCAGAAGGATTTGAATTAGAGGCAAGTTCGTTGGCTTGAGTTTCTGGCTTCTTACGACCTTGACATTAGTTATACTCCCGGTAAAGCCAATGTTGTGGCTGATGCTCTGAGTCGGAAGAAAGCTTTGTTGTGTTAGCTTGTTGTTTCTTTTTCTCCTCTTTTGGATCGGATTATGGCTAAGCATGATGAGGATGAGATGCTTAGATTGATGAAGGAGAGTGTTCGTAGCAGAGTTGGTGGTAGTAGTGGTAGTAGTAGTGGAGCTCAGATTGATGATAGAGGGATTTTGACGAATAATGGCAGGATTTGTGTCCCGAATGTTGATGGTTTGAGGCAGGAGTTGCTTCAGGAGAATCATCGATCCAGACTTTCTATTCATCCTGGTGTGTCGAAGATGTATCAGGATATGAAGAGGCTTTATTGGTGGAAGGGGATGAAGATGGATATCTCTATCTTTGTTAGTCGGTGTGTGACTTGTCAGTAAGTCAAAGCCGATCACCAGAAGACCCCTGGTTTGTTGCAGCCCCTTGAGATTCCCAATTGGAAATGGGAATAGGTTTCCATGGATTTCGTCGATGGTTTACTGAGGACTCGGATGGGTAATGAGAGTATCTGGATTATTGTTGATACTGACCAAGTCCGCTCATTTTATTCCGGTCAGGTCTGCTCGTTCTGCTTCTAGCTTATCTGAGATCTACATGAGAGAGATTGTTCGTCTCCATGGTGTTCCTCTCAGTATTGTTTATGATCGTGATCCTATCTTTACCAGTCAGTTCTGGAAGGCTTTTCAGGAATCTCTCGGTACTCGTCTGAATCTGAGCACTGCTTACCATCCATAGACCGATGGTCAAACGGAAAGAGTAAATCAGATTCACGAGGATCTTCTTCGTGCTTATGTGCTTGATTATGGAGGATCTTGGGAAGATTATCTCCATCTTGCCGAATTTACCTACAATAATAGCTATCGGGTATAAATCTTATCTTATGTTTTTCATTCTATTCTTGATCTTTTATCTATCTCATTCTATATTCGCATTCATGCCAGTCTCAAAATGTCTCCGTTTACTGCTCTATACGGACGACCTTGTAGATCTCCATCATGCTGGATTGAATCCGGTAATCGTTTGGTTCTTGGTCTTGAAGTGATTCTGGAAGCTTCTGAGAGAGTTGAGGAGATTAAGAAGAGGTTGAGAGTCGCTTAGGATAGGCAGAAGAAATATGCTGGTAGGCGTAAGCGGAATTTGGAATTTGCTGTTGGTGATCAGGTGTTCCTTAAGGTTTCTCCCTTGAGGAATGTCATTCGCTTTGGTCGTAGAGGGAAGCTTTCTCCTAGGTTCATTGGTCCTTTCCGCATTGTGGAAAGAGTTGGTTCTTTGGCTTATCGTCTGGAGTTGCCCGAGAAGCTTTCTGGAGTGCATGATGTATTCCATGTCCAGCATCTTCGCCGTCATCTTCATGATCCATCTCTTATTATCCAGCCTTCTGCTCTTGATAGTTTGGATATTGAACCTAACTTGACTGTTGAGAGGAAGCTACCGCGTATAGTTGGTAGAGATACGAAGCAGCTCAGAAGGAAATCTGTGAATCTGGTCAAAGTACAGTGAAGTACTGACGATCGAGATTGTATTGGAAAACGGAGGAGATCATTCGTGGTTCGAATCCGGAATTATTTGTCTCAGGTACTATTTTGTTTTCTATTCTTGTTTCTCTTTATTTTACCTTTCCGTTCTTTTCGAGGACGAAAAGATTTGAGTGGGGGAGAGTGTAACAATCTTAGATTTTTGACTATAAATTTGAATTTGACTTGATTTCATTTTGAAATTATTTTAAATTTGTTTTATTTGTGAGATATCATTTCTAGACATTTTAAAATGATAATATAATTTTTCCAAAATTTACAGTATTTATTTCCTATTTTTAAAGGCTGTTTTCTAATTTTCTGCTATTTTCTTCATTTAAATTATATTTAATTAAATTATATTTATTTATTTTGTGAATGAATTTTTATTTTTATTTTATTATATTTGTTATAAAAAAATTTCCAAGTCCATATAATTTTTCTAAAATTTATGCTTTTTATTTTCAAATTTTCTAGTCTAGTTTGCAATTGTGCGCTATTTTCTTATTTTAACCATTATATTTATTAAATATTTATATATATTTTTATACTTTGTTAAATTTTCGAAATATTAACTGAAATAATTATATTATTAGTAATTTAATCTTGTATAAAAAAATTAATAAATTTGAAAAGGTTTATGACGTTTTGATTTCCTAAGGTCCTTTTACATTCCGCCTTTTCATTTTCTCAACCTACTCCTTTATTGTTTTGGCCGTACAATTCCTATTTCTTTCAGCTGCCCTTCCATTTGTTTTCACGTACTCAAACGTCTCTCAAACACAAAAATATGCACGGCCATTTCTGAAAAAAGTTTGGTAAACTTCTTCTCTTCTTTTTCTTTGTTTTTCTATTTTCTAATTTGATTTTGCATTGGTTCTCAACCATATTTGGATTGGCCACTCCTCCTCCAACCCTAGGCCAACCTCCACCACCTGATACTCCGACCAGCAACCTCCCTAGTACACCACCATGGCAGGCCGAGCACATCCATGGCATGGATCACCACTAAAAATCACAAAACCCATCACCTTGTAGGCAAACCGAACCTAGTTTGTAAACATCACCTTCTACCACCATTAGCCGTCACTTCCTCCTCCACCACCACCACCTCAGACCTGACCACTACCCTCTTCCACATCACCCATCACCACCTACTAACCCCACCTGAAATGGCCGTGACCTTTATCCCCTTGGCCGAGCCAAACTATGGCTTAAATCCTTGTATATTGCTTTGTTAGTGTAGTTCCACCACCACCCACCTTAGCACCACCTTCTAGCATGTTAGGCCAACCCTTAGCGACCCAGACCTGACCCAAAAACATTACTTTAGCTCTATAATACACTTGTGGCTGAACCCAATGTGTTTTGGAGACAAGTGCGAAAAAATTTCGCTTTGATTTGTGCAGTCTATTCTATCATTGTTTATCATGGTTGCATTTGAAACTTATGTTATTATTATTGTTTTGTGTGACTTGTATTAAAGGGCTTTGATACTTTGGCTCCTCCACTCATATTTGTATCGTGTTATCATGCTTGTTTTGATCTCATTCGTGCATTCGTCGTTGTGTCTCCAGCAAAAACTTGTGAGTTATCCTCACCAGACAATATATACATTTATAACTAGTGAATTGACCCCTTGTGAATCTGTAAAATGCATTATCATGGTATATCTGCTATATTATGATTACATGATGTTAAACCATGCTTAAAAACCTGTTATAATATTTGTTACTATTATACTATGCTTTTCTGTTATTTTTATCAGTTTATCACACTGCAAGTTCCCTTTAGATTAGAATCACTATGGGTAGAAATGATACATACCCGAACGGACTTTAGAATAAGGGAAAATGGGCCGAAATAATAGGCCTGAATGATTTTCAATTTATTTCATTTACTTGGGACTGTGGGTTTGAAATGATAAAATCCGGATTTTCTTTGTAAATTATGGGTTGAAATGGTATATTACCCGTATCACTTTACCAAGCGTAGAAAATTATATACAGGCCCGTAGTTAAATATGTTTTTCTAAAATTTTTAAAATATTTTATAAATGTAACTATTAAAATATTTTGATTTAAAATTTATTTAAAAATGAATTTTGTAAAGTATTATTGATTTTTGGAAATTTATTAGTTAAATAAATTAATGAAAAAGTTAGAAAATTTGAATGTAAGTTGTTTTGGAAATTTTGATTTAATTATAATTGGAAATTAAATTAAATATGAAATGTGATAAATTTACGATAATTTGGAATTTAAATGAATTTAAAGTGATTTTATAATATATTAACGATTTTTGAATAAAGTTAAAATGTGAAATGAATGAATATTTAAGTTGAAATTTTAAAAATATAACTAAAATTTGGAAATTTATGAAATTGACTTAAAAGTGAATTTTTAGTTAAGTAAATAAAAATAAAACTAAGTTATATTTGAGAATTTGAACTTAAGTGTTAAGTTGAAATTTAATGAAATGAATTTAAAACTAAACAATGCAATTTAATAGGTGAATTAGTATTAAATATGAATTTTTAAATGGAAATTTAACTTTATGAAATCATAAAATTAAGGAAAATTAAATGATGTTTATGAACGGAAAAAATATGTGATTTTATAAGTTAAAAGTGATTTATAGAAAAATATAATTGTTGTGAAATTATATTGAAAATTTGAGGTTAATACAACATTTGTAAATGTAGTTGATAAGTGAACTAAATAACTAAATTGAATTAAAGGCTATTATAGCATTTTTTTATGCTATAATTGTTGGATTAAACTAAGTTTTCTTTGAAACTAATGTAACTGTATTACAGCATTTTAAACGCTGTCATTTGTTAAATTGAACTGTTTTGAATATAACTTTCTGTAGCATTTTCCAAATGCTGCGAAAGTTGAAATTTCATTGTTTTGATAAAATTAAGTGAATAAATGAACCTTGAAAGTTGAAAATTTTGCAAATTTAATAATTTAATTTTTTAGATGTAATAACTTCATTTAAAATGATTTAAATGAAGTAATTTGTTTGGAATCGAACTATTTTGAAATGTGAATTGAAATGGTATTTTTAAATTGAATAAAATGAATATGGTTTTTTCAAATGAAATGATAGGTTTGATATTTTGAAATGGATTTGAAATTATATTTTATTTTTGAGAAATTAATACCATTTTTAAATTATAACTATGGGTTATAATAACGATTGGTTGTTAAAGAGTCCGGGATCGGATATGCACATACTCTCTGTCGATACCGAAACCACTGTAACAACTGTGTACGCTGTGGAGATCCCAGAATGAAGTAGGATGGTGACGACGTTCCTAAGGTACTTTACGTGGACCTAACTCCCGTGAGTTAGCTTAAGGTGGCTAAAACAGGAGCGATCTCGGGTCAAAGGAGGCTGCACCTCTGGACTGGACACAGTTCTTCGATACCATCCTATTACTGTTGTGATTGATTCGGGTGCACTCCTTAATTCTGGAGTGTTGTTCTGGGTGGGCGTAGTGGCTGCTACGTTACCGCCAGCCCGTGTGCATAATTGGTATATCTACCCTGACATTGCCTTGTGTGCCATGTCACCTATCATATCGAGCCTTTACTACGATTTTGTTTTTCTCCCATAGCCCATGGAGTATTTAGGCTAGTCTCTCGGAGATATGCTAATATTGGTTGGACTACTGGGACTATTATGTGTGAAGGGTGATATGGGTAGCCCGGAACGCTATTTAAAACTATGTTTATTTTACTGTAGACATTATTATAATAGCGAAATATTACTATATAGTAAATAGTTTGACGGATCCTTAGAGGATGGGCGGTCCCAGGCATCCTTTAGGTTACTTGTATCTTTATTACAGTTCACTTGAGTTGGTTTACATTATATAAGTATATTGTCCCGAATCGAGTGTTTTGTGTTTTGCTTTACGCTCGGGTCAGCCTGAGTATTCACAGCATTGGATTCTCACTCTGGAGCTGGTCTTTGCTGGAGTTTCTGCTTATCTACATATTTATCTACTTCTGTTTCAGCTGTTCTAGTTTATCTCATGTATTTATCTACTTCTGTTTCAGCTGTTCTAGTTTATCTCATGTAAGTTGTTTTGGTAATTTTGATTTAATTATAATTGGAAATTAAAATAAATATGAAATGTGATAAATTTAAGATAATTTGGAATTTAAATGAATTTAAAGTGATTTTATAATATATTAACGATTTTTGAATAAAGTTAAAATGTGAAATGAATGAATATTTAAGTTGAAATTTTAAAAATATAACTAAAATTTGGAAATTTATGAAAGTGACTTAAAAGTGAATTTTTAGTTAAGTAAATAAAAATAAAACTAAGTTATATTTGAGAATTTGAACTAAAGTGTTAAGTTGAAATTTAATGTAATGAATTTAAAACTAAACATTGCAATTTAATAGGTGAATTAGTATTAAATATGAATTTTTAAGTGGAAATTTAACTTTATGAAATCATAAAATTAAGGAAAATTAAATGATGTTTATAAAAGTAAAAAATATGTAATTTTATAAGATAAAAGTGATTTATAGAAAAATATAATTGTTGTGAAATTATATTGAAAATTTGAGGTTAATACAACATTTGTAAATGATGTAGTTGATAAGTGAACTAAATAACTAAATTGAATTAAAGGCTATTATAGCATTTTTTTATGCTATAATTGTTGGATTAAACTAAGTTTTCTTTGAAACTAATGTAACTGTATTACAGCATTTTAAACGCTGTCATTTGTTAAATTGAACTGTTTTGAATATAACTTTCTGTAGCATTTTCCAAATGCTGAAAGTTGAAATTTCATTGTTTTGATAAAATTAAGTGAATAAATGAACTTTGAAAGTTGAAAATTTTGCAAATTTAATAATTTAAATTTTTAGATGTAATAACTTCATTTTAAATGATTTAAATGAAGTTATTTGTTTGGAATTGAACTATTTTGAAATGTGAATTGAAATGGTATTTTTAAATTGAATAAAATGAATATGTTTTTTTTCAAATGAAATGATAAGTTTGATATTTTGAAATGGATTTGAAATTATATTTTATTTTTGAGAAATAAATACCATTTTTAAATTATAACTATGGGTTATAATAACGATTGGTTGTTAAAGAGTCCGGGATCGGATATGGACATACTCTCTGTCGATACCGAAACCACTTTAACAACTGTGTACGCGGTGGAGATCCCAGAATGAAGTAGGATGGTGACGACGTTCCTAAGGTACTTTACGTGGAACTAACTCCCGTGAGTTAGATTAAGGTGGCTAAAACTGGAGCGATCTCGGGTCAAAGGAGGCTGCACCTCTGGACTGGACACAGTTCTTCGATACCATCCTATTACTGTTGTGATTGATTTGGGTGCACCCCTTGATTCTGTAGTGTTGTTCTGGGTGGGCGTAGTGGCTGCTACGTTACCGCCAGCCCGTGTGCGTAATTGGTATATCTACCCTGACATTGCCTTGTGTGCCGTGTCACCTATCATATCGAGCCTTTACTACGATTTTGTTCTTCTCCCGTAGCCCATGGAGTATTTAGGGTAGTCTCTCGGAGATATGCTAATATTGGTTGGACTACTGGAACTATTATGTGTGAAGGGTGATATGGGTAGCCCGGAACGCTATTTAAAAGTATGTTTATTTTACTGTAGACATTATTATAATAGCAAAATATTACTATATAGTAAATAGTTTGAAGGATCCTTAGAGGATGGGCGGTCCCAGGCATCCTTTAGGTTACTTGTATCTTTATTACATTTCACTTGAGTTGGTTTACATTATATAAGTATATTGTCCCGAACCGAGTGCTTTGTGTTTTGCTTTACGCTCGGGTCAGCCTGAGTATTCACAGCGCTGGATTCTCTCTCTGGGGCTGGTCTTTGCTGGATTTTCTGCTTATCTACATATTTATCTACTTCTATTTCAACTATTCTAGTTTATCTCATGTGTTCGTGAACTTCTATGTATTTGAGATTTCTATTATGTTGTTTCGGACTGTATTATGTATTTGGTTTGAGACTCTGTTGTGGTAGCTTCATGAACTACTATGTATTTTTATATTCCGTTGCGAGTTATTCTGTTTGTTCTGTGTATTTGATTTTATTTGCTCCAAATTTATTTACAATCTGTTATTTCACATCATTCAAGTCTAACATGTGTGGATTATTGTCGTTTTGAATGGTACGAAATGGTGGGTCGTTACAAAATATTTTTAATGATATATATATACATATATTCATTATTCTAATATTTGAAAACAATTTCAAATACTTAAGTCCATATAGGATATTTTTAAATCATCCTACACTAAGAATATTCCCAAGTTTTCATATTCCAAATCATCTCAAGTGTCAAAACTTAAGAATTTTCTTAGCTTATCCCAGCATTTCCGAAACTGTTAATAAATTTCTCCTTATAATTTCCAAATCAATTATACTTATTTCTAACCTTATCTAACCATTTATACTTCTTTAATCAATTCAAATTTTTTTCGAAGTTATCGCATTTAAAACCTTTGCAATTTTCTTAAGTCTCTAGAATTCCATTAATAGGATTTCTCTTAAAAAATCTCATCCTTTAACTAAAACCGTCTACACCTCTCGAGAGAATTTTATAGATAAATTTTCAATCACTTCAAAACGCTATATATATATAATGAATATTTTTAAAGAACAGTAATTTATTTTTAAAATATGTTTACGTTATTATTTAAATAATGAAAACACTTTTATGAACATCAATAACTCATTTTTAGACAAACCAATAAATTTTCAAAGCTGATATTTGAAAGTTAGAATTTATTAAATAATTACTTAATATTTGGAAATCCACTTACTGAAGTATTTCAATCCCAACTAGTTTAAATTTTCGTAGTCTAAATAATAAACTTTTCCTTTTAAAAATATACTTACTTCTTGAAATATAAAATATTTTTTTAAAATCTCAATAACCAATTCAACTTATACATTCCTCTCGATTTCAATCAAATCACTTCTATTCCAATTTCCGTAACTATTTTCACTTCCAGAAATAGTATCTATTTTTCTCATACTATTTCTGTATACTAACATAAATTCTCCCTGTAAATTTATATTCCCAATTTATCATCCTAGTATCAATTTCCTTTATTTTATAAGACATCATTTATGAATTTTTATAACTCCGTTGAGTTTTACTTGTTTATAAAAACAATCTTATTTATAAAATTCCATTTTAAAATCCATTTCTTTATAATTTCCCTTTATAACTTTTAATCTACGTTTACTATCAACTTCAACTCCTTTTTATATTTCCCTAATATCATTTATAAGTTCTTTTTCTAAAATTCATTTTTAAAATCTCCGTTTCATAATTCTCAATAGTTAAGTATAACCAAAAATCAAGTGTATACTTATTTTCTAACTCATTTTTTAAAATAACCCCAATTTCAATCTAAATATTTTTATATCAAAAATTCCCTTTTATCCCTTAATTTCTTAAATGTATTTATGTAATGACCCTGACTCGACCATCGAAAATCGACACCCAAATACATCACCCGTATTCGAATGTCGTAGATTCAAACGTTGAGTCTGGTTCGTCGGAGCTTATAACAGCATTAGGCGATAACAACACAACGAAAATAGAAGAACAATTTTATTGATACACAACATTTTGATACAACAATGATGCAAATGAAATGATCAACACTACCAAAGATAGATAAAACAGCGTAAATAATGAGACAGCAACATCAGCGGAAAACAACATCTCCAGTGCCAGACTCCAAAATTCCAAACCAGAAGCTCGAACCACCATCATACTGTAATGAAGCAAACTCGATCCACAATGCGATTGCCAAAATCCAATGACTTCGAAGATTTTCAAAAGCTACACCTACTAACTGACTATCTGAAAACCTGACTCTAGGCTGCCCGTGTGGAAAATTGTGGGCACCCAGAGTTCAGAAAGGGAACAATAATTCCAGGTCAATCATGAGATTGGTGTGAGCAAACAAAAACAATTTTCGTTGAACAAAAAAACAAAAAGAAATTAAAAATAAATTCGCTATGCTTTTTGGAAAAGTAAAACTATCATAAGGCCTCCCGCCACACATAATGCAATCGCGCACTTGGAGGAGATTTCTCCTTATGATAGTCAAACATGCTTGATACGCGAAAATCCTTTTTATATTATTATTACTGCATAGTGCAGAATTTATTTTCGAAAGTATATTATTAATCTTAGCCAGCATAGGAACCATTATTATGCCTGCTATAGCTACCACCTGAGATGGCAGGTTATACAATTGCAATCGTAAATGGCTCGTATTGGGCAATTGGATTTCCAACAAATGGTCAGGCTAAGGAACTTCCTCACCGAGTGGGTATGCTTCTGGAGGGACACCCCTAGAACCTAACCGAATCTCTACCAACATAAGGTCGGGTTACCTCTTTAACTAGGTAACTACTGACACGAGTATGCCATCCCACAGTCGTTGCCGACCTTTATCCGAGAGCTCGCAACATCAACAAATTGCAACAACCACATAAGTTAAATATATGGGCTCCATACCACGATATTACTTTTTATCCAGAAGGAAATGTACATACCCTAAAGGGCGCGACCCTCATAACCTTGTCGCATCCTTCCTGTTTCGACCATTTTCAAGTTTTGAGGTTTGACGAAGTCTCGTCCACAAAGCTACGCTTTTCACAAAAGCCATGCTTTGATCAACAAATGATCAGCAGCACTTAGCATGCCGCATTACCAAATTGGGAATATATCACTATTAACCATCAACTACATAACCTTTGAGCTCGTACGTCTCAGAGAAGGGTGTTAAGCTAAGAGAATAAATTCCCCGCCAACAAGAAGAAATGTATCTGATAGAAACCTACTTTACATCTCAAAGTGTAACGTCAAACATACGTCCATACAAGTCCATCCTAGGTCTGAATGGAACCGAATGCACTTAAAAGAAGCCCTTGCAAATTCGGGTATTCACAATCCCGATCGGACTCCCCATCACATATGGAGATCTCTATACCGGAGCAACTCAGTGCAGAGTCATTCGACAGGTTATCCTTTCGTTCTCGAAAATACCTGATCTTCACCACCGTCTTCAAATGCTATCCATTTTATTGTATCATTATTCGGAATGGAATTTATGACATAATGTCCTCTCTCGGCTAAACTGAATAATGAGCGTTAATTTTAAAAACATATGGATATATTGGGATCTTAGTTAAGTCAAAACATTAAGCCCAAAACCTTTCCTTTTGAATGGCTTAAACAATTTTCCACTTTTAATCTTTTAAACAAAAGATTCGTCTTTAGGATCCTTTTAATTTGAAAACAAGGTTCACCATTCTTAACAAAGATAGCTCTCAAAACAATTTCCATTTCAAACTTGAAATTTTTTCAACAAAAACAGGAAGTTCTTTTATAATATGAAAGCCATTATCATTTGAAAACAAATGCTTATCATTTCGAGAAAATCTGATTAAATTTACTCTAGTTATAGCCTTCCAAAGTATACATTGGAAAATCAGTGAACTGCCATATTCTCGGCAAGTTCTATTTGAATTAAATTCAAATTTCCAAAACAATTTATTTCAAATGGATTTTAAATCCATATATATATATATATATATATATATATATATATAACCCTTTCAAACCATAATTTCCAAAATAATTTCAAAAATTAAACAAGATATATTATATTCAAACTGAATTTCAATTTCAGAAATTCCTTTCCAAAAGTTTTTCATATTCAACTGAATTTCACTTCCAAACTAATTGGATTCAAAATTCAACTTCTAAACAAAATAATATTTAAATTTAAAATGTCTATGGCTTAACCGGTTTTCCATGAAATCCATATTTATGTGTGTGGTGTAGTCCAGGGGTTTCACAAGAAACAACAAAATATCAACCATCATCAATCCAAGTATCGATAAGCGATATAATCCGATAACGCTTATCTTTCGTTCACATGTAGATAAGTAAATCCATCATAGACAAAAAAAATACGGTTCACAGCTCAATTCTAAACAATCATATCACATAACATCACATATTAGATATATCAAATAGTTCAAAGCATTTAATGGAATCTAATCATCCATAAGTAAGATCAATTAATCACCTCATTATAATTAAACTAGATTAATTACTTATGAATAAATTACTAATCCTGGTTAATTAAAATTAATTAATTACAAACCATTTTAATTAGTTATCCTTTAATCATTTATTAATTAACCTTTAATAATAAATTAATTAACCTTTAATCATTAATTAATCCACCTTAGTTATAAATCAATCAACCTTTAATCATTAAATAATCAACCTTTAATTATTTAATTATTCTTTAATTAAATAACCTTTAATTACAAATTATCTTTTAATCACTTGATTAATCAACCTTTAATAATTAATTAACTAACCTTAATTATTAAGTAATTATCTTTAAGTAATTAATTACCATTAATTACTTACATTAATTAATCTTAATTAATTAATTATCCTTTAATTAATAAATTATCCTTAATTAATTACATTTATTAATTAACCTTTAATCAATTACATTAAGTAATCATCTTTTAATTACCAATTAATCAATCTTTATTCATTAATTAATTATCCTTAGTTACTTTCATTAAGTAATTATCCTTTAAATAATTAATTATCCTTTATTAATAAATCAACCTTAGATTAAATACATAAATTAATTATCATTACTAATTAATTACCCTTTAATTACAAATTAATTACTTAATTAACCTTTAATTAAGTAATTACTTATTAAATTACAAATTAATGATCCTTTAATCTTAAGGTAACTCATTTATCTTAATTAATAAACAAAATTCCATTTTAAAGAAATCAGGAATCACATTGATTAATCACTTAATATATTTTAAAAACAAAATAATTGATTTTTAAACCATTTAGCTATAAATCTTTAACTAATTCCAAAACTAAATTTAAACAATTATCAAGAAAAGGTTTTAAACTTGATTTAATTTAAATTTTGGAAGACCCTATTTAATTTTAAATTTTTAAATCTTGGTTAACATTTTAATCTAACCCGATACCACTTCGAGTATCAACCCGAGACAAAGCCCATAATACCCAGTAAACCCCCAAGCCTTTCCCTTTATTTATTTTTACTTTAAAACTTTTTTTAGTTAAATATTAAAAACTGTTACTTTCACTTGAAATTACCAGAACACAAACCCAAGCCAATGCTATGTTTCCTCGGATACGTCTTCGAGCCAACTTCTTCTTCCCCTTCAACTCGATCAACCAGGCACAAATGTGACCAGGTGCACGTGCACCGATCATCTAGTCATCTCTGACCATCCTAACAGCCTCCAGCACGTCGACGACCACATCCTCATCCGTCACGACCACCAGCTCCGATTATTTTGACAAAAAACAAAATCGAGTCCATCGATCAAAAACTAGAACCCAACCTGATCGAAAAACCATCATTCACCGACGATCCTGACCTCAAGCATCCACGTCGACCACACCATAACTTCGTCTTATCTTCCAGCTTCTATCTCCCTAGACCGGTCCCTTCCGGTGCCCCGTCGCCGACAAAATCATCCCGACAATCATCACGACCAAGACTGGGCACTAAACCTTAAAACAATGTCGATTCACCACTCTGATAATCGAGAAATGCTTCGAACATTTTTCCTTTAACCCCTGACTTACGACCTTCCTCCGACCACAACCCCGACATTATCGAACCTCGTGATCGCCAGATATTGACGAAATCTCGTTTCCCGTTTAAATCACAATTTCTAATGATTTACTAAACTAAAAATCTTGAAATGATTCTCTAAAATCATTATTTTCTAATTCGAATCTGGCCATGAAATCCAAACACGAATCTATGAATATTGAATTTTAATTTATATTTGATTTCCACTATTATTTATTAATTTTGAAATAATTACACATCATATACATTTAAAATTATTTTTAAAAATAAATTTACATTCTTACAGCCATTTTTATCACGAGATCATAACCTATAAAAGATTGGAGGAAGAGAATTTGAATTTCTAAATTGTTTAAAACCTTTTAAATTTCGAGCAGAGTCATATAGCATGTACATAATCATGCACACAGTCATATATATGTATACACACACACAAGCATACAAGCACATTTCACATTCATACAAACATATTTCACAACTTGCATCAAACAATTATCACATGCAAACAAAGATTTAAACAGATTTGAGGTTTAGAAGTTAGTTTACTCACCTGTAGGTGATGAACAGAGAGCCTAGAGATGATCTACTTTGAATTGATTTAAACTGAGTTGTACTTGATTTTGAATCTTGGTTGATTTAGTTGAATTTGAATCTGCACCTTGCTTTGTATTAACCATTGAAGTTGTAATTTGATTTATCCTTTGCTTATGAATTTGAAAACTTTAAGACTAGAAATGCTTTTGATCGGGTTTCAAAAACTAAAAATTTGTTTGTTTGATTTTGATTTTCTTTGAGTTAAATTGATCTAAAATGATCTTCTTCTTACTTGTTGAATTGCCTGAACTTGCATGCTTTAGATTTGAGATGCTTTGAATATTTTTTCTCAGGTTTAGTTTTTCTTTTTTGATTTATTTTACAGGATTTTATGTTTTTCAAATTATAAAAGAAATTGAAAGAGAAGGGGAAGTAGTATATTTATAGCCTTGATTTCTTATTTTTTTAAATGAAAAAAAATTTAAAAACATGACATTTGTAATCTTGCATGTTAGAATTATTAACACTTGTTAAGTTTCATATTGAGATGATTACACTTGTGTTAATCTCTTGTTATAATGTTACACATGTTTAAATGCATTTTATTAAATATTTTTATATGTTTTTATAAGATTTTATATAATTTATACATTAGTTTATATTTAGTTATATATACATATATTTATATTTATATTCTATTTTCAATTTTAATGAATACTTTTCCTTTTATAAATTTTTATATAACCTTAAAGAAAATGATTTTAAAAATCTAATTATACCTTAATGAATAATTAATATGCACACATATATATATATATGTATTAGGATTTAATCCTAAAATAGTTTTGAAAATTTATTATATCAAATTCAAAATATCATTTTCAAATCACAAGGTATACACATATTATAATTACAAAACAAATTTTTATTAATTTTGAAATATAGAATTTTTAAATCCAAATTATTTTCAATATATTTATTTTTGAATTTCAAATCCAAAATTAAATTTACAAATAATTTATATAAATAAACAAACACATATCTTATTCATTTTGGAAAAATTCAAATTAATTCATAATTAAATCCCAAAAATTATATTAATCACTAAATTATATTCAGGTTTAATAAGGGGATCGTTACAGATTCTCCCCTTAAGAAAATTTCGTCCTTGAAATTTGCTAGTCAAGGAAACAGACAAAGAACATATAGGCACACAAAGATAGAAAAAATAGCCAAATTGAATATTTATTCTATATTTGGCTTACCAAATCAGAATATCAACAATAAATACGAGAACAAACTCATTCAATATTCACGAATATTCGGATCATCAGGTCTGCAAAATATGCAAGGGCATTAGTTAGTCCGAAGGATAAGTAACCATTCGTAGAATATATTTGGATCCCAAAGAATAGACAAATGCTTACAATTCAATTTGTCTTCATATTTTGTTAACCAATTCGTTTCAATTTAAATTTCAAATTCATTAAAGTTAGAAACGAAAAGATTGATAAGAAATTGATGAAGAGAATACAAAATAGGAACCTTCTATAACGTAAACAAAGATTCGCAGCCCGCCACACCAAAGCTTCTTCTTGTAGCTGCCAGGAAGAAATCAAAGAATTGAAAATGAATGATGATCAAAAGAGATTGATGGGAAAAAGTTATTCCTCGTTGTTACATGGTGGTACTCTCCTGTCCCCTACCCCGTCCTCTTCTTGCACTCATTCTTACTGTTAGTGAATAGTAAGAGAATCGACTGAGGCATACGGCCAAGTTATCTTAGGGATATACTCATTCCAAGGCATTCCTAGCCCTATCTCTAATGAGTCACCTAATGTGTTATACTCCAAAGCTAAAGTTCTTACTCAGCCTTTAGCTCTGATACCACTTATAATGACGCTGACTCGACCTTCGAAAATCGACATCCAAATACATCACCCGTTTTCTGATTCAAACGTTGAGTCTGGTTCACCATAGCTTATAACAACATTAGGCGATAACAACACAACGCAAACAGAAGAACAATTTTGTTGATACACAACATTTTGATACGACAATGATACAAATGAAATGATCAACATTATCAGAGATAGGTACAACAGCGGAAATAATGAGACAGTAACAGTAGTAGAAAAAAACATCTCCATGGCCAAACTCCAAAAATCCAAACCAGAAGCTCGAACCACCATCATACTGTAATGAATAAAACGCGATCCACAATGCGATTGCCAAAATCCAATGACTTCGAAGATTTCCAAAAGCTATACCTACTATCTGACTATCTGAAAACCTGACTCTAAGCTGCCCGTGTGGAAAATTGTGGGCATCCAGAGTTTAGAAAGGGAATAATAAACTCCAAGTAAGTCATGGGACTGGCGTGAGCAAACAAAAATAGTTTTCTTTGAACAAAACAAACAAAAAGAAATTCGCTATGCTTTTTGGAAAAATGAAACTACCATAAGGCCTCCCGCCACACACACAATGCAATCACACACTTGGAGGATATTTCTCCTTATGATAGTCAAACATGCTTGATATGTGAAAATCCTTTTGATAGTATTATTAGTGCATAGTGCAGAAAAACATTTCGAAAGTATAATATTAATCTTAGCCAGAATAGGTACCATTATATTATGCCTGCTATAGCTATCACCAGAGGTTGCAGGTTATACAACTGCAATGGTAAAGAGCTCGTATTGGGTGATTGGATTTCCAACAAATGGTCAGGCTAAGGAACTTCCTCACCGAATGGGTACACCTTTGGATCTCTGCCAACACAAGGCCGGGTTACCTCTTTAACTAAGCAACTACTGACAAGAGTATGACGTCCCCTAGTTGTCACCGACCTTTATCTGAGAGCTCTCAACACCACTAAATTGCAACAACCATTTAAGTTAAATATCTGGGCTCCATACCATGATATCACTTTTTACCCAGAAGAAAATGTATATACCTTAAAGGACGCAACCCTCATAATCTTGCCGCATCCTTCCTGTTTCGACCATTTCCAGGCTGTGAGGTTTGACGAAGTCTCATCCACAAAGCTACGCTTTTCACAAAAGCTATGCTTTGATCAACAAATGATCAGCATCACTTAGCATGCCACATTACCAAATTGGGAATATATCACTAGTAACCATCAATTACATAACCTCTGAGCTCGTACGTCTTAGAGAAGGGTGTTAAGCTAAGAGAATAAATTCTCCGCCACCAAGTAGATGATAGAAACCAGCTTTACATCTCAAAGTGTAATGTTAGACATACATCCATACAAGTCCATCCTAGGTCTGAATGGAACCGAAGGCACTTCAAAGAAGCCCTTGTAAATCCGGGTATTCACAATTCCGATCGGACTCCCCATCACATATGGAGATCTCTATACCGGAGTAACTCAGTGCAGAGTCATGCGACAGGTTATCCTTTCATTCTCGAAAATAACCGGTCTTCACCACCTTCAAATGTTATCCATTTCATCGTATCATTATTCAGAATAGGTTTTATGACATAAAGTCATCTCCCGGCTAAACCGAATAATGAGCATTAATTTTAAAAACATATGGATATATTGGGATCTTAATTAAATCAGAAGTTTAAGCCGAAACCTTTCCTATTGAATAGTTTAAACAATTTTCCACTTTTAGTCTTATAAACAAAAGATTCAACTTTAAGATCCTTTCAATTTGAAAATAAGGTTCACCAATCTTAACAAAGATAGCTTTCAAAACAATTTCCATTTCAAACTTGAAATCTTTTCAACAAAAACTAGAAGTTCTTTTGTTATATGAAAGCCATTATCATTTGAAAACAAATGCTTTTCATTTCGGGAAAATTTGATTAAATTTACTCAAGTTATAGCCTTTCAAAGTATACATCGAAAAATCAGCGAACTGCCGTATTCTCGGCAAGTTCTATTTGAATCAAATTCAAATTCCCAAAACAATTTATTTTAAATGGTTTTAAATCCATATATATATATATATATATATATATTGTATAACTTATATAACCCTTTCAAACCATAATTTCCAAAATAATTTCAAAATTTAAAGAAGATATATTATATTCAAACTAAATTTCAATTTGAAAACTTCCTTTCCAAAAGTTTTTCATATTCAACTTAATTTCACTTCCAAACCATTGGATTCAAAATTCAATTTTTAAACAAAATAATATTTAAATTCAAAATATATGTGACTTAACCGATTTCTGGTGAAATCCATATATGTGTGTATGTGGTGTAGTCCAGGAGTTTCATTGGAAACAATAAAATATCAACCATCATCAATCCAGGCACAAAAATATCGATAAGCGGTATAATCCTATAACGCTTATCTTTCATTCACAGATAGATAGGTAAATTCATTACAGAAAAAAAATTACAGTTCACAGCTCAATTCAAAACAATCATATCACATAACATCACATATCAGAGATATCAAACAGTTCAAAGCATTCAATGGAATCCAAATCCATAAGTAAGATCAATTAATCACCTGATTATAATTTAAACCATATAAATTACTTATGAATAAATTACTAATGCTGGGTAATTAACATTAATTAATTATAAACCATTTTAATTAATTATCCTTTAATCATTTATTAATTAACCTTTAATAATAAATTAATTAACCTTTAATCATTAATTAATTCACCTTAATCAATAAATCAATCAACCTTTAATCATTAAATAATCAACCTTTAATTATTTAATTAATTAACCTTTAATTACAAATTATCTTTTAATCACTTGATTAATCAACCTTTAATAATTAATTAATTATCCTTAATTATTAAGTAATTATATTTAAGTAATTAATTACCCTTAATTATTTACATTAATTAATATTAATTAATTAATTATCCTTTCATAATAAATTATCCTTAATTAATTACATTTATTAATTAACCTTTAATCAATTACATTAAGTAATTATCTTTTAATTACTTGATTAATCAACCTTTAATCATTAATTAATTATCCTTAATTACTTTCATTAAGTAATTATCCTCTAAACAATTAATTATCCTTTATTAATAAATCAACCTTAGATCAAATACATAAATTAATTATCATTTCTAATTAATTACACTTTAATTAATCAATTAACCTTTAATTAAGTAATTATTTATTAAATTACAAATTAATGATCCTTTAATCTTAAGGTAACTCATTTATCTTAATTAATAAACAAATTCCATTTTAAAACAATTATGAACATTGATTAATCACGTAATATATAACTATTTTTAAAAAAATAATTGATTTTTAAAACATTTAACTTTAAATCTTTAACTAATTCCAAAACTAAATTAAAATAATAATCCAGAAAAGGTTTTAAACTTGACTTAATTTGAATTTTGAAAGATCCTATTTAATTTTAAATTTTTAAATCTTGGTTAACATTTTAATCTTACCCGATACCACTTCGGGTATCAACCCAAGATAAAGCCCATAATATCCGAGTAAACACCCGAGCCTTTCCATTTATATTTTTTTTACTTTAAAACTTTGTTTTTAGTTAAATCTTAAAAACTGTTACTTTCACGCGAAATTACCCGAACACAAACCCGGGCCAATGCCACGTTTCCTCGGGTACGTCTTCGAGCCAACTTCTTCTTCCCCACAACTCGATCAACCAGGCACAAATGTGCCCAGATGCACGTGCATCGATCATTTGGTCGTATCTGACCATCGTAACAACCTCCAGCACGTCGACGACCACACCCTCATCCGTCATGACCACTAGCTCCGATGATTTTGACAACAAAACAAAATCGAGTCGATCGTTCAAAAACTGGAACCCAACCTGATCGGAAAATCATCATTCACCGACAATCCTGACCTTAAGCATCCATGCTGACCACACTATTACTTCATCTTGTCTTCCAGCTTCTATCCCCCTGGATCGGTCCCTTCTGGTGCCTCATCGTCGGCGAAATCACCCCGACAATCATCACGACCAAGAATGGGCCTTAAACCCTAAAACAATGTCGATTGACCACTTTGATGATCGAGAAATGCTTCAAACATTTTTCCTTTAAACCCTGACTTACGACCTTCCTCCGACCAACACCCCGACACTATCAAACCTCGTGATCGTCGGATATTGACGAATTCTCATTTCCCGTTCAAATCACAATTTCTAATGATTTACTAAACTAAAAATCTTGAAATGATTCTCTAAAATCATTATTTTCTAATTCGAATCTGGCCATGAAATCCAAACACGAATCTATGAATATTGAATTTTAAATTATATTTTATTTCCACTGTTATTTATTAATTTTGAAATAATTACACATCATATACATTTATAATTATTTTTAAAAATAAATTTACATTCTTACATCCATTTTTATCAAGAGATCATAACCTATAAAAAATTGGAGGAAGAGAATTTGAAATTTTAAATTGTTTAAAACCTTTTGAATTTGGAACCGAGTCATATTTCCTATACACAGTCATGCACACAGTCATATATATATACACACAAGCGTACAACCACATTTCACATTCATCCAAACATATTTCACAACTTACATCGAACATTTATCACATGCAAACCAAGATTTAAATAGATTTGAGGTTTTAATAAGTTAGTTTACTCACCTGTAGGTGTTGAATAGAGAGCCTGGAGATGATCTACTTCGAATTGATTTAAACTGAGTTATACTTGATTTTGAATCTTGCTTGATTTAATTGAATTTGAATCTGCACCTTGCTTTGTTTAACCATTGAAGTTGTAATTTTATTTGTCCTTTGCTTTTGAATTTGAAAATTGTTAGATTGGAAACGCTTTTGATCAAATTTTAAAAAATTGTTTGTTTGATTTTGATTTTCTCTGAGTTGAATTGATCTAAAATGATCTTCTTCTTACTTATTGAATTGCCTGAACTTGCATGCTTTAGATTTCGGATGCTTTGAATTTTTTTCTCAGGTTTAGTTTTTCTTTTCTGATTTGTTTTACAATTTTTTATGTTTTTGAAATTATAAAAGAAAATGAAGGAGAAGGAGAAGCAGTATATTTATAGCCTTGATTTTTTTTTAAAAAAAAATGGAAAGAAATTTAAAAACATGACATTTGTAATCTTGCTTGTTAGAATTATTAACACTTGTTAAGTTTCATATTGAGATCATTAAACTTGTTTTAATCTCTTGTTATAATGTTACACATGTTTAATTGCATGTTATTAAATATTTTTATATGCTTTTATAAGATTTTATATAATTTATACATTAGTTTATATTTAGTTATATATATTTATATTCTATTTTCAATTTTATTGAATACTTTTCCATTAATATATTTTTATATAACCTTAAAGAAAATGATTTTAAAAATCTAGTTATACCTTAATAAATAATTAATATATATATATATACATATATATATACATATATATATATATATATGTATTAGGATTTAATCCTAAAATAGGTTTTGAAAATTTATTATATCAAATTCAAGATATCATTTTCAAATCTCAAGGTATTCACATATTATAATTACAAATTTTTTATTATTAATTTTGAAATATAGAATTTTTAAATCCAATTTATTTTTAGTATATTTATTTTTGAATTTCAAATCCAAAATTAAATTTACAACTAATTTATATGAATAAACAAAACATAACTTATTAATTTTGGAAAAATTCAAATTAATTCACAATTAAATCCCAAAAATTATATTAATCACTAAATTAGATTTGGCTTAAAAACGGGATCTTTACAATTTATGGTATTTAAAATATCAAAATTCAGGCCAGCGCTACAATAGCATCCAATAATTCAAATTAAACTATAATTTATAACTAGTTATACACACACATCATATATCGATATATATGAAAAATAAACTATATATTTGAGGAATCCAGTTAAATCACTCCAGCATACTTCCCTGCATCCACAGATGTCAATACAACATAAAAATACCAATCCCACTTCGAGGGGGATATCGCGGTATATAAGGTCATCCGCTATAATGTGCAGGAATATTAATCCAAGTACTGGTATATATAAATACTACTATTTTTAATACAATAACATTCAATAGGTAATTAATTCAACCAGACATCCAAAATTAATTTTAACTATTTAAAAATTAAAGTCTGGCAATCCAAAAAGAGTGAGATTTACTCACTTTGATTTTTATTTGCGATCCATTCCAATTTTAAATTTAATTGAACATCGTCCAATTAAATTTTAAAAATTGCATTTGCCTCTAAAATCTCCAAACATATTACATTCCATAAACTTCATAGTTACCAGCCAAATCCCTCGTATAAGCAAATATCGAAATATAAATTAACGATTTCAATTTTGTTTTTTATAATTAATCAACGAATTGGTTATAAAGAATATTATACAATTTAATTTCACTTTTAATTAAAAATAATTACCAGATCTTGGCCGCAACAAGACTTCCTCCTTCCCCTTCACCAATGCAACTATCCAGCCCATTCATGTTCGAACCCATCTACAGACTTCCCCGCTTCTGCCTAGATTGCTCGCCGTTCCATACCATCGAACCACCAACGTCGCCACCCACCTCCTGCTCGACTTCGAAAACCACCAGAGCTGAGCCCATTTTTCCCCACCATGACACCCCACCTTCCATCGCCTTGTTCACATCGCAAAATCCTAGCATCGTCCATGTAACGACCCAGAATTTCTATCAATTAAAATTCGTATATTTAATTAATTTTAAATATTAACAAGTGGTATTTATAAGTCGAATAAATTTTTATTTCGAATAATTGGATTTAATTGGATAATTAAATCGATAATTTAATAGTTGAAAATACAGAAATAATTGAAAATTGGGTTAAATATGATTGGAAATGATTTGTAAAATTTTATTTTATCATATTGGAGTTAGAATGATGTTATAGAACTTTTAAAATTGAATTAAAAGTTCATTTGTGAAAATTGAATATTTTAATATTTAAATCGACTAGAGAAATTAGTCAATTTTCGAACAGTCTCAGAATTGGACGAAACAAGTTCAATTGGATCCGTAATAGTTTGTTATTATCGGATTTCAATTTACATGTCAATCGGAGTTTTCGTTTGACTGTGACAGCTCGAAACGCATTGAAATTGTTTTAATATTAATTTGGCGAGTTAAAATAGTCATTTTTCAAACAGTCTCAGATTTTGACGAAACCAGTTTCATCGGATCTGTAATGTTATATTATTGTATTGTTTCAAATTTCATGTCAGTCGGATTTACCGTTTGTCCGGTGCAAGCTAAAACGCCTAGAAATTTGATTTACCGATTTAATTTTAAATCGAACGTTTATTGCCATAACTCGAACAGATGACCGAATTAGCTCCCGAAACATGTTCCATTGTGTTTGGAACGTGGGGTAAACCTTAGGAACGCCAACCGGCACGCTTCGTTTGGAGTTCGGAAATTCCGGGATGAATAGTGTTCGTTGGAATTTTCTATATAAGGACTTATAATTCACAAATTGCAAAAAGAAAAAGGGCTAGGGTTTCATCTCTTCAGGCCGCCGCTTCTATTATCATATATGGCCGAAATTCTCTTAATTTCTTCTTCAATTATTTCACAATCCACAAACCCATTCAAGAAATGTTCAACTACGAAGTTATAGAGCACATCGAGTTCCACGAGATCAACGGTGGAGATTGAATATGGTGGCTGGACGAGGGAGCTAGGGGGTCGCGTTCTTCTGGGTTTTGGGTTTGTCGTTCTCGGCTATGGGGAGGCCGAGCTCTACCATATTGCGGCCGTAGGTAGCTCTTTGTCGAAGGCATTTGAGTGGTACTCCCCGATCATCTTCATTTTGCTCGAGTTGGTCGTGATAATTCGACTTATGGTGGCGGCTATGGGTTTTGTTTACCGTGTAATGAACGTAGGGGAGAAGAACATGAAGGACGGCCTGGATGCAGGAAGCAAGAAATGCATGGCTATGATCAATTAGGTTTAGAAAAATATAAATAAAGCTGTAAATTTATATATTAAAAATTGTGTAAACTTTAAATATTCATATCTTTTTCATACGAGGTCGAAAACGCACGAAACCAGTTGCATTGGGTTCGTATGGACGAGCACTACGCTATGGAATTGGATTGGAGTCGTTTGGAGTTAGCAAAAGTTTCAGATTCGAAATAAAAGCTGAAAACGAAATTGAAATCAAGGTGAGAACTTCTTACTCAATCGAATCGGTTTCAATCTAATTTTAAATAGTTAGATTTAAAATTCTTGAATGCATGTTTGAATGATGATTGTTAACTATTGATTGTTAAAATAGACATTATGCGCCGTCAGTAAATGGAGGTTATTTATTAAAAACATATACCGCGAATATTTCACAGTACAGTGAAATTGGTAGTATTTATGTACTTGGAATTGATTTCCCGCATTACATAGCGGACGAGACCCTATTGCGCCGTCTATTAAGGGATAATATTTTAAATCCCATATACCGCGATAATTCCGTACCGGAACAGAATTGGTATTGTGCTAATGTTTGTGGATGAAGGGAGACAGGTTGGAGGGATCCAACTGGATTCCTCAACAGTATTTATTTGATTATGGATATTTTGATATTCGTTGATTATCATATCGATATATGATGTCGTTGTTGTCGTGATTGACTATTTGGTGCGTAGCATAATTGGGCCAATTTTGGAATCTTAAAAGGATTTTTAAAGTGATTTTTGAAAGTATACGTTTATTAAATATTTTTGGAATTGATTCATTTTATATAAATAAACGTAATAATTTTAATGTTATAAAAATTATGATTTTTGAGAAATATAGTTAAAAGTTGATTTTTGAAAATACGAGGTTAATGATTTTATGAAATAGTTTAAATTGGGATTTTTGAATTTATTATAAAAAGTTTAAAGATAGGACTTATAAAATTTGATTATTTTATAAATCAAAGAAAATGTGAAATTTTAAAGGAGTTTAAAGATGTTTTTTTATATAATAATATAAATTGATTTATATAAAGGATTTATAAATTGATATTTATAAATTAAAATATTTAAATTATAAATGAATTTCATAAATGAATGAAATTTATAGAATTATAAACGGTGAAGTTATAAATGGAATTTTATAAGCAGTAGGTTTATAAAATTTGTAAATTATTAAAGGAATAGATTTGGGTAAATAAATGAATCTTATAAGTTATAAGATTTATAATTTGGAAAATTTAAAAGAACAACTTTGTAAACAAATAAATTATAAGCATTTAACTTCTAATGTGAACTTTTGTTATATAATTAAGTTATAATTGGAAATAGGTTAATAAAGGAGATTTATAAAAGGAAGATGTTATAAAATAAATAGAAATGGAATTTATAAACATTGTTTTATAAATCCGCAAACGACTTATTTTGATAAGTGAATTGTTATAACTTATTAATGGTGTTATATTCACGTTTTAGACAGTGAATAATCCTTTAAAATAAAATGTATAGAAATGATGAAATTGGTTAACGAAGTATATTCACGTTTTTGAATAGTGAATAATATGTTAAAGAAATTGTTTTGGATGTGATGTTTTAAATAGAATTAAAACGATCTAAAGATGTTTTCAAAATGTGTTAAGGTTCGAAACCATAGATTTCAACATTCATTGTTGAAATAGACGTTTTCGAGAAATAGAAGGAAATGATGGACTATAACACTGTTGTTATAGTAAATGATTTCCGAAAGGAAATGTTTTATATAGTATTGGGATTTATATATCTATTTTAATTTTGAATCCCTATACTAGTGATTTTGGGTTGTCGTAACGATGTTTTACGTAACATTCGTTTTTGGCCCAAATAAATATGTTTAAGAGAATGATTTCCGTAAAAAATGAAATATATACTTAATTTTGATTTAAGTACATGGAATATTTTCCAAGTGTTGAAAATAAATGGATTTGTGAATTACTTATTATTATTAAATAAGTATGGAAATGTTTTTCCAATGCGAAATGAAACATTTTTAGAATTTATCTTTTTGAAGATAAATTGAAAATGAATAATTGAAATCGTATATTCATAGATATTTTGGAATGTAAATTCATTATGGAATTTATAAATGAAAAGGGGAATTTTTTTAAAAATAAACGTTGATTTATTTTTGAAGTGTGGGAATTAATTTATGGATTTTGAGTGTAAATATAAAGTAAATCGTTAAGGATTTATTTAATTGGTTTAAATGAACCATGTTGAAATGAAAGTATTTTCGCATAAGGAAAATGATTGAAATTTGTTTTCAAAAGTGGTAAAGATGAAAAGTGATTTGAAAATTGTTTTCAAATGATTGAAGTGTGAAAATTATATATCTTGTATAGATATTTTATGGAAAATAAATAATTTGGAAAATTATTTGGAATCTGGTGATGTTGTGCATATCCATTGATAGTTCAATAACCGACTATCAATATTTACCTTTGAATGGGTATTTGTTGTGATATACTTGAATTTGAATGCCACACTTATTTTTGAATAAGCGCTCACTATTCGGGTTAACGGGGAAAGGACATTGGGGTCGTATAACCTATTCCAAATATGTGATACGTCGTTATGAATTGCATTCGAAGACCGGTGTTGAAGACCGGATATTTTTGAAAACGGAAGGATTACCGTCGAATGTTTCTGCACTGAATGGCCCCGGTATAGAAATTCCATATGTGATGGGAAGTCCGGACGTGATTAGTGAATATCCAGATTGCAAGGACTTCTTTGGAAGTGCCTTCGGTTCTGTTCGAGCCCAGAACAGACTTCTATGGATTGTATGTCTGACATTACAAATTGAGATATAAAGCTGTTCTTTCAAATATATTTCTGTTGGTGGCGGAGAATTTATTTTCTTAGCTTAACACCCTTCTCTGAGACGTACGAGCTTAGAGGTTATGTAGTTGATGGTTATCAGCGATATATTCCCAATTTGGTAATGTGACATGCTGAGTGTTGCTGTGAAATGATCATTGTTTGATCATTTGTGATATGATCATTTGTTTGATCATTTATCTTTGTGATCATTACTTTGATCATTTGTAGACCCAAAGCATGGCTTTGTACCAAAGCGTAGGCTTTGTGGACGAGACTTTGTCGGACCTCACACCCCAAAAATGGTCAAAACAGGAAGGATGCAGCAAGGGTATTAGGGGTAGCGCCCTTTAGTGTATGTCATTCCTTCTGGATAGAGGTGGTATCATGGTATGGAGCCCAGATACTTAACCTATGTTGTTGCTGCAAATTTATTGCTTTGTGGCTGTTGGAAATCGAGGATCCTCGGATGTAGATCGGTTACGATCGGGGGATGGCATATTCATGTCAGTAGTTACCCAGTTAGGGGTAACCCGGCCTTGTGTTGGCAGAGACCCGGTTTGGTTCTCGGGACGTCATTCCAGAGGCGTTTCCATGTGGCAATGGGAAGTTCCTTAGCCTGACCATTTGTTGGAAATCCAAAGAAACAATACGATCTTGTACGGTTTTAGTTGTAGAACCTATCATTCACTTATGGTTGCGCCCCACTGTTTGGACGGTAGCTATAGTAGGCATAAGTGCGGAATGCCTATGCTGGCTAAGATTTATATCTTTATTTTCGAAATGAATTTTTCTTACACTATGCACTAGTAATAATATCAAATGTTCTTTTTAAATGCGTATCAAGTATCTTTGACTATCATAAGGAGAAATCTCCTCCGATTCTGCGTTTGCATGTGTGTGCGTGCGGGAGGCCTTATGGTAGTCTCATTTTTAAAAGCATTTCGAATCTATTTTAAAATTATCCTATTCTTTGTTTTAAAGATAAACTGTTTTGAGTTCTCACACCAGTCACATGACTGACTTGGAGTTTATTGTTTTCCTTCCTAAACTCTGGGTGCCCATCAATTTCCACACGGGCAGTCAAGAGTTAAGGTTTATCAGGATATTCTGAAATTCTAGAGTTGCTGGAGCAAGCTGGATGGCATGGCGTATTACTAGTTTATAGTATTTCTTTTTCCGCTGTTTGTTGTTGTTGTTGTACACTCTGATGATTATGTGTAATGTAATGTGATGTAATGTAATAACTGATATAGTTCTTTGTTTAAAGATTATTCATTTATTTATTATATGTTGTTCCGCTGCGATTATGAGATTCTGATATTGTTTTGTTGTTTTCTTTCTGTTCTGTTCTATCTTTTTCTCTCTTCTTCCACCTTTTTTTTTTTTTTTTAAAAAACCCTGAGAATTCGTATTTCCGTTCATCTTGAGTTAATCAATGGAGATTAGTGTCTATTCAAAGAGTACGGATTTGCGGGTCCTCACAGTCCACGTCACCACCATATGCACATATGCGTGTGCATGCGAGCATCAAGATCTCAACGACGTGCGTCCTCAAAAACTACGGCAAATCAAAGCACCATTTCCGCCACCTTGTTCATTGCGACCCCTAAAACCACTCACGACTTCCTTTCCACTCGAGCATCACCACCGCCCTCCATCGCCTTCTTGGATCGACAACGACTTCAGGGTGCCTCGCGACCTTTTTTAAATTTATTCGAGAACGATTTTGATTCGTTCGAATATTTTTTATAATAAACTAATTCGATTTTTTGTTTCTAATTTGAATGAGAGGAAGAAAGGGTAGACGTGATTTAAAAATGGAAGAAGGTATATGTGACATTTTGTGGGTAGCATGTTTTAGAAGATAAGGTGACCTTGATTAGATTTTGATTATATATATATATATATATCAAAATATCTCGTTTGCCAAACCTAAAATCCTTAACCCCTACCGAGACATGCCGCTAAGTTTTTATAATGTTATACCTCTATTCTGAACACAATGGAAAAGGTTTCGGGCCTAACTCGATCGTATAGAGAAGATAGCTTTTCTAATAGACTATTTAAACTAATTTCAGTTAATTATTTCTAGGCATTTTCAGATTATACGACTAAATGGTAATGCCAATTATGACGAAAATTGAAATCCAAAAATAATATACTATTACGGATCCAACGGAACTAGTTTCATCGAATTTCGAGATTGTGTCTCGCATCGCTATTTTAACGTGTTGATTAAATTCGATGATTTCAAAAATCGATGAAAATACTTGAAATTCCAGTGTTAGAATCTTATTAACTCAATTATAATCCCAAATTCAATATTTAAACCATCTAAATACTAACATCGAATGATGAAAAATCTGGGTCGTTACATTCCTCCCCTCTAAAAGAATTTTGTCTTCGAAATTGCTAAGGTAGGAAAAATGCTCCAAACCCATTAAATTATCAAAACCTATTTAGTGGAAATTCGATATTCACTTTTCAAATCTTCTAGTTTTGATCAAAACAATTAGTTCTAAATTCTATTTCCGAAATCCTTTATTCCAATTTCAATTTGAAAACAAATTATCGTTAACAAAATTTTCAAATTTGCAAAAATTTTCTAACACCCTAAATTTTCGAATTTTTTTGGCAGAGCCTCCTCTGTAAGTTGGACCTTTTGTAAAATGACAAGAGAGATAAATATATATGCATCGACCCACATGGTTAGAGGACAATATATATATATATATATATATATATCAACAATTATATTTTCGTAGTACTTAATCCGAAAACGTATGTTATTTAGCATTTTTAAGCATTATTAATAATGCATTTACTTTAAAAGCAATTTCACAACCCAAATCTAGCCAAATAGTCCCGCCACACCTGTACGTACTCAATTTAAATCATGCAAGTACCGAAATATGAAATTCGTCAACATTTCACTTATTTAAATAGTCAAAACACACCATCTTCATAATCAATGCATGTTAACATATATTTATAGGCAATTATGAAGTTCCAATAGCAATTTAGTTACTTCCAATCAACCTATATACTATTTCATTCAATTTAAATGATTTACCACCTACTTTCCACATATTAAATTCATATTTATACCAAATAGACTCGTATCCATTCCAAATTGATTTAAAAATCAATTTTATTCACTTCTGTTAATTCAAAGAATTTTATTTACTTCAGTTTCCATCGAACAACAATATTTCTATGCAAATTCGACGCTAGTCATTTAATAGAATAATCATTTTAGCTTATAGCTATTTTAAATTGATTTCAAATCAATTTATATTTAATTTTATTTCATTACAAATTTATTTTCAACTAATTCAACTGCATTCCATCAATATCTACTTTCATTGCATTCATACCCATTCTCATTATATCCAAATCCATTTTATTAAACTAGGAATCATTCCATGCTATTTACTTATGAACTATTTCATAGTTTTATTTGAGCCAAACTCCCCTCCAATATTAACTTAAGTTAGTTTGTTTAATTTCAAATATTTCAACCTTATAACTTAAGTTTATTTCATTTCAACCAACATCCATTTCATCTACTAATTAATTAATTAGTTCATTTATTTAATCCATTTCAATTTATAATTCCATACTCGATTTCATTCTCGAATTTGTTTAATTCATACCCAAGGCCACATTCAATTTATTTACACTTTAAACTGAATTTATTTATAACTTAAGTCATTTCTACTTTAATCCAATTCCATTTTATTCATCCACATTTCAAAATATATTTAATTCGCTTATAATTAGGTCAAATTTTATTTATAACTCGAGTTTCAATTCCAATATTCACTTTTAATCCACAATCCAATTTATTTAACCAAGTTAATATCCATTCTATATTCAACTAACTAATGATTATCTAATTAGTTCACATCCAATTTATAACTCAATATTTGATTTTGATTTCAAAACTCACTTCATTTAATTTTTCTCCAGCCCAATTTCATTTATAATTAAAGTTTGGATTTTTATTCCCTCGCCCAAAAATATCAAATCAATTTTATTTGGATTTTACTATTTATAAATTTTACAACTTATTTTTCTCATTCCCATAATTTTATACTCGAGTATATTCACATTTATTTTTAACTCGAGACTATACATTTATTTGTAGCCTAAGTTTTTTTTCCAATGACTCAATTTCTATAAGCTATTCCAATTTATTTACTCACAATTCAAATTTTCTCTCAAATTTTATTTCTTTCCAAATTTACACCTTATAGTTATAAATTATTCCATAACTTAAAATTTATATTTACTTCAATTCGATATTATTTCTAATCCAATCAAATTTTATAATTTATGGTTATATAGTCGCTTTATAATTCGCATTTTCATATTTAATATAATTCCATATGATTCAAATCTAATTTACCCTTTTATTTAAATTTCAGTTCCTTTTAACCAACATTTCGAAACCAATTTGAGTTATTTATACTTAAATTAATTTCACTCCAAACCATTTTATTTAAATCCATTCAATTTAAACTAAGTAAGGATTCAATTCAAATTTAAGATTTTTTTCCACTTCCTTACTTATATTTAGAAAGCAATTTCACTATTCGAATTTATTACTATCTCAATTCCAAATAAATTTATTTAACTTCCATAAGTTAAATACAATTCACACAATCTAATTTAACTTACTTGAGTTAAAATTTATTTCCAAAAATTCAAACTCCATACTTTCCTTTCTTATCAAAATCATCCTTACTTTATAAGTTCATAACTCATTCATATTGTTTTTCTCAACGTTTATATTAAAATTTCATAATTTAAATGCCTGGTTTATATTTCAAATCATTTTGAAATCAAATACACACACACACAGATACACACACACACACACACGCGCGCGCGCACGTGCTCTTTTTGGCTTAGTAAACCACTTCCTTCAAATTTCAAAATCAACCTGATTTTTTTCCTAAAACAATTCCCTCATAATTTTCAACATAACACTTGTTTTCACCGTAAAATCACCACATTAATTTACTATTTTAGTAATTCGTCGCGTGGAAAATCGAAAACGAATACTGATGATGCTGCAGTCATCACCAAGATTATTTTCTAGCGACTAAAGTGAGTTCAGTGCTATATCACTTCCCAAAATCCATTTTTCTATTCCAAAAATATCTCCAAAATAATAATACTATTATTTATCTTCATATGCTTTGGAAAATTCTTCCAAAAACCTCAAGGATTTAATTTTCCAAATTCTGGTTTGAACATGTAACGACCCGCCTTTTTGGACAGTTTAAACCGACGATCAAATACACATGCCGATTTCGAACCATTCAAAAGGGCAGATGGTTATTGGGGTAAATAAGAAAAGAAAAGAAAGTGAAATAAAGGAAATGAAACAACACAGAATCTCGCAGTGGAACGATAAAATATAATAGTCAAATAAACAGTTCATGAAGCTGTTTACTATACTTTGACAATTATTTATACAACATTTATCAGAGTTATACATATACAACAGAACAATTAAAATAATGCAGCAGATAGCATGATGTAAGGGTAATAATAGTAATAATATACCAAATCTTCGTCTTCATCCTCCAGAATAGATCTTCAAAAATCTGAAAAACTCAGGACTGGCCCGAACGTAATGAAAAGACAAAACACTCGAGTCAGGACTAAAATATCCTTATGAAAGTCAAATCAATCGTAAATAATATGAGTGTAACGGCGTCAGAGATGTTTACGGGGTTTGACATCTCATATCCAGTGTCAACGTGCATGCAATAACTTAAGAGATGTTACGGGATTTTCCATCTCTTAAGGATCCGTCAAACTATCTACTATGTAGTAATGTACGCTAAGTAGATAATGCCTATCAGTAATATAAAGTATCAAAATAGCGTTAAGGCGTTACCATAATCCTCCTTAACACATTTTTATAATGCCATAGTCTATACAGCACCGTAAGCCCCACCGTAAACTGGTGGTTATCAGAGTGTACCCCATAGGTATAACACAAAACATAACGTAGTGGTCGCGAATAGGATAATCAGTATGACAAGGTACATGAGGCGATACCAACTAGGATACTAGTAGTTGCGTGATCCGGACTGATGTTGAGCATAGCCAGCAGCTACCCCAACACCGCGAAACAACACTCCCAAATCAAGGGGTGCACCCAAATCGAATCACAAATGTAATAGATATGGTATCGAAGAAGTGTGTTCGCTAGAGATGGCGAACCTCAATGGCCCGGCGCGGCTCCTGTTTTAGTCATGTCAGGGGTCATCCAATATCGTTCTCTTTCTTCAGTCAACGCGTTCACCAAACCATCCATTTCATTCTGGATCAACACTCCGTGTATAATAGTTATTAAAGTGGTGTTCGGTATCAACAGAGAGTATGTCCATATCCGATCCCGGTCTCTTTAATAACTATGTATTATTACACCGTTGGCTCTTTTACATTTCAAATCGATTCATAATTGATATCAAAATATCATATTTGCTTCAAAATCAATCCATTTCAAATATCGTCATAGCCATTCAAAATATAAGGTTCCTTTTCAAAAATCATTTCTCGCCTCAATATCTCATTTTGATTTCAAGATCATTTCGGATTTCAATTTAGGTTGCAACTTCATTTAACCCAATTTGTATTTAAATTCAAGATTTAAACATAAACATTTCACCTTATTGACCGGCTTGAAATTTTAGAAAAATAGTTTTAAGTAGTTTTAAAAGTAGTTTACATAATTAAAGTAGTTAAAAATACTTAAAGTCTTAAAATGGATTTAAAATAGATAAATTAGTTTAAAATAATTTAAATTGGGTTAAGTAGATTTAAAATAGATTAAAATAGTTTAAGTATTCAAAATGGTTTATTTAACTGAGTAATTTGGAAAACAAAATAAAACAGCTTCAGAACCAAACCATTTCAATTATAACTTCCCAATTCAAAACAAGTTCAATTTCCCTTCTACCGATTCAATTTCGATTTCGATTCAATCAACGTCAACTTTGACTTCAAATTTATTCAATTTTATATTCACTTTCAATTAATTCAATTTCAATTTATATCGGTTTGGAGTTTGATTTTTCAAAAATATCCATTTATAACACTTAACAAAATTATCCATCAATATTCAAGTTTAAATCCAAATTTCAAATATGATTCAATTCCAAGCTCGATTTCAAAATAACATTTTTATATCACTTTTACTTATTAATATTCAAAGCTCGAATTAAGGTTCAATCTTTAAACAAATCAATTTTCGAAATTCAATCATATCCCGGTTTTAAATTCCAAAGTCTCCACTTTAATTATTTAACAATTTCTTTTAACCAAAATTTATTTCAACATTCCAAACTCAATTTTTCGATAAATTCGATTTCTATAAATTGATTTCTATTTATAACTTTTAAATCAAAACATTTAAATAAATTTCAAATTGACGATTTTTAAATTTTTTAATTTAGCCAATCCGGTGTTCATATATAATTTTCTATCCTATGGCCTAGTGATTATTTATCTTAATTAAATGTCAGGGATGAATACATATCACTTAAACAAAATCACAGTTTCATATGTATGCATAACAGGATATATATAAGAAAATAAACATCCAAACATTTAAATATCAACCAATAGCATCCATCGAAATACATCATCTAATAGATAATACAATTCATGGCAATTTCATAGTTATCAATGTCAGGTAATTCAATCGCAATTCAATTTTAATTTCAATCTAACTGTCAATTTAAATTTCAATGGTTAATTCAAATGACAATCTATATGACAATTTAAATTTTATCAAACAACGATAAATAAAATCATAACACTTCATAATGTCAAATTTAACTAGCATAAAGATATTTAGTACGTTGTGAGCGTTATAAAACACTCACCTTGATTTCAATGTAGTTCCAGCGTTTTATTTCAAATAAAATTAAACGTGCGTTTAATTTTACCCGAAATTTTCACTAGCTCCAAACGACTCCAATCTAATTCCATAGCGTAGTGCTCGATAAAACGAACCCGTCGCAATTCGTTTCGTCACAATCCGACCTCGTAACAAAAAGTTATAGCAGTTTAAAGGTCATACAAATTTATATACAAAATTTACAACTTTTATTTTTAATTTTTAAACCTAATCTCGGCCGTGCATTTTGAAATCAGATCCAGGCCGTTGCACGCGTCTCTTCTTCCTTCCGGTATTCGAACGCGCGTAGAACCCATAAAAGCCGACCTAGGGTTAAATATTGTGACCACCACGATCAACTTCAGGCCGATCAACGACCATGGCTTTGAAGCTCACGACGAATGCCACCTTCGGCTGCAAGATGGTGGAACTTGGCCTCCTCTATGGCGCGCAAAATGAGGGCGAACGGCCGGCCATCGTGGCCCCGTAGCTCCCACCCTGTCGCTCCAATTTCGATCGTAGACGTTGGATAGAGAGATATCGATGCCCTCTACAACTTTCATGTTGAAGGTTTCGCGCGAATGTCGACGGATTGGGAGATCGGAGGGGATGAATTGGGTGCGTTTCTGGCCTTCGAATTTGGAGATGGCGGCCAGGGTTTTAAAACCCTAATTTGTTTTATTTTGTCAAAATGAATAATTGAGGTGCTTTTATAGGAAATTCGACGAACACTATTCATCCGGCTTTTCCGAACTCCGATTTACACGCAGTGACCAGCGATTTTAGGGTTTATCCCGCGTTCCGGACACAATGGAATAGGTTCGGAAGCTAATTCGATCATCTGTGCGAGTTACGGCAATAAATGATCAAATTTAAATTAAACTGATTAAACGATTTTCTAGGCGTTTTGGCTTGCCCCGGACAAACGGTAAATCCTATTGACACGAAATTTGAAACCTTACAATAATATGACATTACATATCCGATGAAACTGGTTTCGTCGAAATCCGAGACTGTTTGAAAAATGGCTATTTTAACTCGTCAATTAAATATTAAAATATTAAATTTTCACAAATTTACTTTTAATTCGGTTTTAAAAGTTCTATAACCTCATTCTAACTTTAATATGATAAAAATAAAATTTTACAAATCATTTTTAATCATATTAAACTCGTTATTCAATTATCCAATAAATTCCAAATTTAAAATCTTATTAACTCTATTATAATCCCTATATAACTTACATTCACTTTGGAAACCAATTTGAATCATATTAAATCAAATTTCAATTTTCACTCTATTTTCATATATTAAATTTCAATATCAAATTAATCATATCAAATTCGGAATTTAATTATTCAAACATTTGTAATATTAAATTTAAACCATTTTTATTATTCTTGAATCACTATCTTTTGAGATATTCAAAAACGAACTTAAAAATTTAACTTTTGAAACGAATTAAAATTATAGAACAACCATTTCCATTATACGGTTATTCAATTCCCATTATTAAATTATTCAATAAATTTTTAATTTTTAATTTAAACGATTTACCTATTCAATATTCAATATTTGATTTAAATAGATTTTACTTATCAATCAATTACTCTATTATACCCAATGGATTCAACATTTATTATTATTCCAAACGACTTACAATTTTTTTTCTAACACTAAATCACGAAATCTTATTAAATTAGCTATTTTAATTATCGAAAATTTACGGGTCGTTACATAACACATTGTAGTTTTTAACCTATTTGTATAATCATACTTGTACAATCTCTATTTGGTCATATATATAACCATTTCAATTTTATAATCTTATTTTGATTATAACACCCAAACACGTCAATTTATAATATAATAATTTCAAAAAATTATACCTTTTATATCAAAATATAATTTTGGATAAAATTATTTCATTTATCCACTTCAAAACAACAATGTGTCTATTTATCACGTTCAAATGTTTAGAAACTCTTGTCGATTTAAGTGGCGCCCCACTATTCGATTGGACTTTATATACCACTTAACGGATAAACCAAAACAATATAAAACCATTTTATATGCCCTGAAAAATGGGCATTCATATCTATTAATACATTGAAACTCATTTTAGGGTACTACCGACCATATCTCTAAAGAGTGATCCTACTAGAGCCAAGGTTCTCGCTTAACCTTCAGCTCTAGTACCAAATGTAAAGGTCCGTAAATTCGTACCCATTTGAGTCGGCCATAATCCACACCAGTTCAACTTAAGTTGAATGAAAATACAAATCTTTAGGGTGAAGAAGAAAAGGTAGAAGAAAATAGAACAACAACATCATAAAATCTCACAATCGTAGCAGAACAAATATAACATATAATAACAAATTTTAAATACAAGAACTGTACTATTACTATACATACCATTATCAGAGTATAATAATCAATACATCAATTTGGATAGTTATAATCACTTATCCTCACATACATAACATACACAACAGGAACATAAATCAAATGCGAGAATACGTCTCTGTCATCTAGCTCTTCTCTTGAGCTCGATTGCATCCTATCCTGAATCAGTAATACTCCGTTTGACCCGAGCATTATAAAAAAATAATATCCAAGTCAGTCTGGAAAACCAGCATAAGAACACACTCAATTTTTTACTATTATTTTCAAAATCCCTTGAAACAAAAGTGTCTCATAAGACCACATCGCACATAAACACGATGGATTTTAACCATACGATAACCAAAACAAATTTTTATCAAAATCGTATGATATTATAGTAGTGTCTATAGAAATTAAAAAAGAAATAGATGAAATGCTTGCATCTCATGTTTCAGCATATTTGGGCACAATCAAAACCGTACGGCGCTTATAGGAGATTGGATTCCATACGAATTACTGAGCCACTGGAGTATCGTCCATCACAGTAAACCTCTAGAACAATGTACCGAGGGCCTCGCTAGGATCCCCTGCTACTCAAGACCGGCCTATCCCTAACCTGGATACCGAATATGTTATTACCTCGGGTGTTTCCTCCCTTACCATCAAGCGCTCCCTTCATGCATAACCATATCCATAACATATAGGTTCCCGAGGATATCTAGAAAAGTGATATCGTGCCCTAATTAGGTGCGACCCACTTAGCCTTACTGCATCTTCCATATTTTAGTCATTCTCGGTTGTTGAGGTTTGAAGCTAAGCATTACTTTTCAAGGAAAAATTCTACTTAGAATGCTCATCACCCTCCAATGACGATGTCTTGACGGCATTCGTGCATACAAGTTGTCCTGGGTTTGGACAAATCGAATCACCGTATTTATCAGCTTCACGGTATTCATTTGTACGTTCAAAACCGAATCGAAGTGGTTAGTTAAATCCGATCCCGGTCTCTTCGAAATGATTAACGAAATTGGCCAATATTGATAGTCGGTTATTTAACCATCAATAAAACATCCATTAGTTGACACTAGGCCTTGTTTATAATTCTTCAACATTCATTTCAAAATATCTTTACTGATATATATATATATATATATATAGTATATATCCAAATCCCTTTCCATATTCCAATATTTGAAAACAATTTTGAATACTTAAGTCCATATAGGATATTTTCAAATATCCAACACTTAGAATATTCCTAAGTTTTCTTTTTCCAAATCATCTCATGTATCAAAAATTAAGAATTTTCTTAGCTTATATCCTGCATTTTCGAAACTATTAATAGATTTCTCCTTACAATTTCCAAATCAATTATACTTATTTATAACCTCATCTAACCATTTATACTTCTTTAATGAATTCAAATTCTTTTCGAAGTTATCGCATTTAAAACGTTTGGAAATTTTCTTAGGTCTCTGGAATTGCATTTATAGAATTTCGTTTATAAAATCTCATCCTTTAAATAAAACCCGTCTTCACCTCTCGAGAGAATTCTATAGAAATTTTTTCAATTACTTCAAAACAATATATATATATAATGAATATTTTTAAGAATAGTAATTTATTTTTATAATATTTTTACATTATTATTTAAATATTGAAAACACTTTTATGAACATCAATAACTCATTTTTAGATAAATTAACAAATTTTCAAAGCTAATTTTTAAAAGTTATAATTTATTAAATAATTACTTAATATTTGGAAATCCACTTATCGAAGTATTTCAATCCCAACTGGTTTAAATTTTCATAGTCTAAATAATAAAATTTCCTTTTAAAAGCATAATTACTTTTTGAAATTTACTTTTTTGTTTTAAAAATCTGAATAACTAATTCAATTTATAAATTCCTCTTGATTTCCATCACATCACTTCTATTCCGTTCTCCTTAACAATTTTCACTTCCAAAAATAGTGTCCACTATTTTTCTCACCCTATTTCCATATACTAATATAAATTCTCCCTGTAAATTTATATTCCTAATTTATCATCCTGATATCAATTTCCTTTATTTTACAAAACATCGTTTATGAATTTTTATAACTCCTTTGAGTTTTACTTGTTTATAAAAACGCCCTTATCTATAAAATTCCATTTTAAAATCCATATCACTATAATTTTTTTATAACTTTCAATCTATTTTTAATATCAACTTCAACTCCTTTTTATATTTCCCAAATATCATTTATAATTTCTTTTTATAAAATTCATTTTTGAAATCTCCATTAAATAATTCTCAATAGTTAAGTATAACCAAAAATCAAGTATATTTTTTTCTAACTCATTTTTTTAAAATAACCCCAATTTCAATCTAGATATTTTTATATCAAAAATTCCTTTTTATCCCTTAATTTTTTTAAAATGTATTTATGGTATTTAAAATATTAAAATTCAGGCCAGTGCTACAGTAGTATCCAATAATTCAAATTACAACAATAATCTGTAACAGATTATCTACACACATTATACATCACTATATATGAAAAATAAACAATATATTTGAGGAATCCAGTTGGATCTCTCCAACCTATTTCCCTACATCCATAGATGTTAATACAACATAAAAATGGCAATCCCACTTCAAGGGAGATATCGCTGTATATAGGGTCATCCACTATTATATGGGATGCATAGGGTCTCATCCACTACAATGTATGGGAAAATCACTCTAAATACTAGGGTGTGTGTGTGTATACTACCATTATATAATATAATATCATTCAACGGGTAATTAATTCAACCAAACATCTAGAATTAATTTTAACTATTTAAAATTTGAAATCTAGCAGTCCAAAATGAGTGAGATTTACTCACCTTGATTTTTATTTGTGATCCATTTTGATTTTAAATTTAATTGAACATCGTCTAATTAAAAAAATTGCGCGCCTCCAAAATCTCTAAACAAATTACATACATTACGTAAACTTCACAGCTACGAGCAAAATCCCTCGTATAAGCAAATATCGAAAAATATAAATTGACGATATAATTTTTTTTTTATAATTAATCAACTAATCGATTATAATAAAAATTTGAATTTCACTTTTAATTTACCAGATCCTGGCTACAACAATACTTACTCCTTTCCCTTCACCAACGCGACTACCCAGCCCCTTTATTTTCGAACCCACCTACAGACTTCCCTACCTCTGCCTAGATTGCTCGCCGTTCCACTCCTTCGAACCACTAACGTCACCTCCACCTCCATCCTCCTGCTCGACGTCGACAACCACCAGAGCCGAGCCTATTTTTCTCCGTCGCGGCACCCCACCTTCCATCTCTTTGTTTGCATTGTGAAACCCTAGCATCGTCCACGTTGCTACCATCTGCACATATCGTGCATGCAAGCTTCCAGATCTCAACGATGTGCCTCCTCAAAAACTGTAGCAATTGGATCACCATAGCCACCACCATGTTCATTGCGTCCCCTGAAACCACTCGCAACTTCCCTTCCTATCGAGCATCACCGCCGCCAGCATCATCTTCTTCGACCGGTAGCGACTTCAGATCGCCTCATGACATTTTTCTAAACTTATTCATGAACGATTTTGATTTCATTCGAATATTTTATTTATTTATAATAAACGATTTTGATTTTTCATTCTGATTTGAATGAGAGGAAGAAAGGTTGGATGTGATTCAAAAATGGAAGAAGGTATACGTGACTTTTTGGGGTAGCATGTTTCTGAAGATAAGGTAACCTTGATTAGACTTTGATTATGTATATATGTATATATAAATCAAAACATCTCGTTTGCTTGACCTAAAATCCTGAACCCCTATCGAGACATGCCAATAGGCATTTATAGTTTTATACCCCTATTCCGAACACAATGGGAAAGGTTTCGAGGCCTACTCGATCATATGGAGAAGATACCTTTTTTTACCGACTATTTAAATTAATTTCGACTAATTATTTTCAGGCTTTTTTAGATCATACGACCACACCGTAACCCCAATTGTTATGAAACATGGAATCCAAAAAATAATATACTATTACAGATCCAATGGAACTAGTTTCGTCAAATTCCAAGATTGTGCCCCGGATCGATATTTTAACGTGCGATTAAATTCGACGATTTCAAAAATTGACGAAAACACTTGAAATTAATGTGTTAAATCTTAATAACTTAATTACAATCCCGAATTCAATATTTAAACCATTTAAATATTTAAAATCAAACGACAAAAATTCGAGGTCGTTACATCTTTTGTTAGCATGGTTCTCATTTGGATTATGTAAGTACAAGATAGGTATAGGGAAGCAAGAGATTACTATTTGATTTCTTACAAATTTCTTACACACCTGCATTTTCATTGAGATAGTAAGTTGCATGAAAAATAAAAATCAAACACAAAACAGGTATGCGGTAGATTTAGAAATTGGTGATTCATTGATGATTTTATGCCCCAGATATGGAAGGCCACTTGGTTTCTGTTTCTTTGTTGATTGAGCCAGTTTTGGCGAGTTTTATCTTTTCTGAATCCAGCCATACAAAGGAGATGCTGCTGGAATTTTCAATAAAATAAGGAACTTCAAAAGCCTAAGGATGATAGGACATTTCTTCCCTTAGTAATTTCAGGGATGAAATTCTTTAAGGAGGGAGAATGTAACATCTCTGAAAAACATAAATAACCTATATTCAAATATGAGGATTATTTAAATTTGAATTAAATATTAATTAAATGGATTAATTAGTCTTATGTAACTCCTTTTAATTAATAAATAATAATGATGAACTCATTTTGTAAATTTGTTGACAATAATAAATAGTTCGAATAAGTAACAAGAAAATCAATTGTTAATAAAACAAATGTATTTTTATTGACATATTTTTAATATGAATTTTTAGGATTTTTCCATAATATTTAACATAGAAAATATTAAAATTATCATTTGATGTATTTGTCGGCAGACGATGATATTTTCGAAATTACACAAAATAAGATAACCGGTGTACTTTATTATTGTTTCGGGATCATATCACTTTTTTTATACGATTGTATTTTGGTTCTACCATATGCGGTTCGTACTTGAATGAAATTCTATGTAGCAAAGTGCCGGAAATATTTGACTAAACTAGACTTCAAACAAAGATAAATCAATAGTTGGAATTTTCTTCCACTCGTTTCATTGTCCCTCCTCTCTCTCTTATTTTCATCTCCCAGTAAAAGAAATTAAAGTCAAAATCAATTTATTCATTCAATGAAAAATTATAATGTTATATTCTATGTGTTCCTATTGATGTGACCTTCAAATTATTTAGATTATTTGCATTCGTTTATAGTTTGTAATGATTGACAGTTTTGGTCATAGGAAGAAGGCAACTAAGCTTTCGATCTATGCAAGATATAGGCAGAGATAGGTGGTTAGGTTGGTTCCATCATGTTTTTCATGTTGAGGAGCTTCCAAGGAGTGAGTTTTGATGGTTGGAGCTAGGTATAGTGAAATACGACTTTTGGAAGTCAATTTGGGACCATCAGGTCGTGTTCATCTCGACGGTTTCGAGCTTGATTTTTAGAGGTGGAACGCGGATAGAGCGAGAAGAGTAGTTCGTCGATGGTGCTTGATTGCATTTTCATTGAGGGATGTTCGAGTTCGAGCATGTATGCATGAGTGAAAGGTGGTGTCATGTGCGGGTGATTGTAATTAAGGAGATGGGGAAGAAGGTTGAGGTGATTAATAATGTAAGTAGTCTATTTATTAATTATATTTTATTCTCAAACCTTACAAAACTAATAGCTATTGTATACGAGGTTGGATTTGGACGCATTCTTTTGCATTGGACTAATATCCATGTTATCTACATATTAGAGTTAGATTCTTTGAATTTGGAGAATGTGAAATTTTGAATAAAATTGAAGTTCATTTGATTTTATATCAAACTGGAACGCAAAAGCGTCAATTGGAATTTTGATGAGTTAACTCACCTCAAAAAAACTATATGAATCTATGTTTCTATAGTTTATTGTTGAACGCTTGGAAGATAGTTTACATATTGTTTTTTGATTGTTTGTTTGGATTTGATTCCTGCATGGAAGCGGATGGTACAAATAACCATTTTGTCGCAGGAAACACAAGTAAGAGGAAGTCAAAGTCTATACGTAGAAAATAGGTCAATAAGAACAGTTTGAATTATACATATATGTGTGATTTACAGTGGACTTTTGTAGAGAAATCCTAAGGGCTTTCTCGCCAACATTGATTTACTTATGTCCTAATATTGCTTACATTGATGTTTGATTGAAATATTTGTGACATACTATTCAATATGTGTCAATGTGTTATAACAATTATCGTTATACCGGTACTTATGAAATATCATCTCCTTAAACCTTTTTTGTGTTTAATTTATGCTTCTATTTTTACAAAATAAATGTTCGGTTACATTTTTTTACCCTTTTAAAGTTTTTTAAACTATATTGTCAAGTAACTTGAGAATTTTAAAAATAAAGGGTAAATGTTATTTAAAATTTACAAAAGAAGTTAGAAATTGGATTAATTATATTTCGGGATAACTAGTATTGTTTTAAATTGATAAAGTAATTATAAATTGGATAAATTATCTTTCGGGATAATTAATGTTTTTTTTTAAATTTATAAAAGATTATAAAGTTGATCTATTATCTTTTGGGATAATTAACGTTGATTTAAATTTATGAAAAGATTTTTAATTTGATTTATTTTCCTTGAGTATAATGTTGTTTTAAATTTATGAAAAGATTAAAAATTTGATTTATTTTCCTTTAAGATAATTAATATCGTTTCATTTTATAAAAGGTTTATAAATTTAATTAATTATCTTTCAGGATAATTATAGTTTTAATTTATTGAAGAATTATACCAATTATCTTTCGGGATGATTAACAATATTTTAAACTTATAAAGGTATTTTAAATTGATTTGTTATCTTCCAGGATAACAAATGTTGTTTTAAAAATTATAAACGATAGTTTATAAATAAGCCATCTTTAAAAAGGATTGCTTTAAAAAATAAAGGTAAGTGTAAATTGTTTTGGGATTATACTAAATGATATTTATTGACATTTTGTTTACGACTTCTTTCTAGCACACTTAGAAATATAATTTGCTCTTTAAAAAGAATATTTTAAGGAGTGATTTTAAAGTTATTTTTACAAATATTTATGATGTCAAAATCAAGCACATGTGTGTTCAAATATTTTAAGTGTAACGACCCGTAAATTTGCAATAACTAAACTTATTAATTTAATAAAATTTTGGTAATTTAATATTAAAGGAAATAAAGATTGGTGAATTATTAATGGAAATAATAACTAGAATGAATTGCAACAATATAAATGTAAATTAGTTGTCAATAACTTGGGTGTAATTCCAATGAATGAAATAATGTAAATGTTATACTTGGATATAAGTTGATATAACAAGACAAATGTAAACATTGAATTAACAAATGAAATAGTACGAATTAAATGACCATTGAATAAAATTTGAGGATATATACGAAATTGTAACATTTGTGTGTACATAATGAGAGCAGCAGGTTAACGAATGAAAGAAGAAGGAAAAATATAAGAGAGGAAAAGATGCAAACAAACAATTTCTTTTTTTCACAATGGACCGAGAGAAATGAAAAAAAAAGTGAAGAGATGTGAATGAACTAACAACCATAAATTGGACAGGGAATAGCAAAAGCCTCAAGTTAAATTCTAGGAATGTTAAATATTGCGGCTGTTCAATTTTGGATAGACGGGTAGTTGGAAACCAAAGAATTTAAAACCGGTACCCATACGAAATCATTTCCATTTCCGTTGCGTATCGAACTTTAAAACACAAAATTTAATATATTGCAGAGATCAGCACAACGAGACAATCAAAACGGTATACAGATATCAGTGGTCGATCATCCGGTCAAAAGTCGGTATTTGGTTCCGACAAATGCTGCTAATTTGCGGAAACTAAGATAAAAGGAACAATAGCAATCCAAGTTTGAAGAAACGATATATGACGTCTCACTCAGAAGATTATTTACAAATTTTTTGTATAAAAATATTCAGGTTCGGAAAATATGTTATCATCATCTAATATTAACTGATTTGAATTAAAATAACATTACATAATAAAATGAACCTCCATATTATTTAATGAAAATTTAACATTTGCTATGTTTAAGTATACATAATCTAAAAATAATTTCTTTTTCAAAATTCAATTATTTAAAATTTCATGAAAATTCAATTAATTACGTTATTAAAACCTTTAAAATTACGGGTCGTTACAGTCCTGATAGAGGATCACATCAGAATCTCATTTTATTATCCTTCACTTTTTTCCTACTCATTTTATTATTCTCAACCTTCTCCTACTTCAGAAAAATATTTTTTATATTTTTAACCTGATTTTGATAAATTTTGATATAAAGAGTGAACATTGATTGCATAATTCCCAAAACCTATTTTCAAATTTGGGAAATATATCTTATACTTATCGTCAATATTTACTTATTTCTGTTTGTCACCTCAAAATTCTGTAGAAAATTAAAACACCAAATCAAATATAAATAGCAATATTTATATCTGAATTAAACTTTGAAGCAAAATTGGATGATGGTAAACATATTTCAAAGTTTTGAGAAACATATAAAATAATACGGTATGTATTTATTTTCTTCTCATATTTGAGAGTCACGTATAAATCAAATTCCACGTGTTAACATAAGTGACAACATATCTTATATTTTTAACCTTCTTCTACTTTAGAAAATATATCTTATATTTCTAGCCTGATTTTAATAAATTTTGGTATTTAGATATGACGAATGAACATTGTTTGTATAATTCCCTAAACCTATTTCCCACTATAGAAAATATATCTAATACTTCTCCTCAATATTTTCTTCCTTCCATTTGTCACCTCATAAATTCTGGCATAAAATAAAAAATCTTAAGCAAACATAAATAGCAATATATATTATGACTGGAGCGAATTTTGAAGCAAAAATTGAAAACGATATACATATGTCAAAGTTTTGAGAAAATAATAAAACAAATTCCATATGTCTTTTGTTTTCTTCCTTATATAAGTTCAAATTAATTAACAGTTATATACATCTTTTATACACGCAAACATACCCAAAGCAGCGTCGAGTCTTTAGGAGGTCAAAAACAATTCTATGTATATCTTTTTGTTATCTATAGATATACTTTACATTTTTAGATATTCATTAAATTTGTTCTACTTTTTTTCTTCATAGCAATGCAGCTAATTTTTTATTACTATTACTTACTGGGCTTCTCCGTTCTATTTTTTGCGCTTCTGGTTGAGTGGGCACTGATAGTGATGAACGTTGAGTATTAAGAGAGAAATTTTGAAAATACTGCTGATATTACACTTTAGTTAAATTTCCTAAAATCCATTATTAACCTTAGCTATTGTGTTTTGAATTTCGAAGCAAGCAAACTGAACACAATTAATCACAGTAACTATCTTCAGTTTCTCACTAAAGAGAAAATAGTAAAACAAATCAATAAACGGAGCATTAATCACCGTTGCAGATACCACCCATGCTTAATCGTAAATCACCATTAATTACCGCAAATCAGACCGATGATGGATATAAGCAATCCATGCTTAATCGTAAATCGCACTACTTGTAAATCGTAAATCACCATTGCTTAATCATAAATCGCACTTATCATAATCATAAGCAGTTGTTGTAAATAAGCAAACAATTACCCGAGTCTGAAGTCTAATAGTGTCACGACCCGAATTTCAGCGCTCGAAAATCGACATCCTTACATCACCCGTATTCGAGTGCCACAAATTCAAACGTCGAAATCCGATTCGCTGGAGCTTATAACAACATTAGGCAATAACAACACATCGGAAACAGAAGAATAATTTTATTGATACACAACATTTGATACAACAATGATATAAATGAAATGATCAACATATATATCAGAGATAGATACAACAGCGGAAAACAAAACGACAGCAGCGGAAAGATAATGACTTCAATGCCAAACTCCGAAACTCCAAGCTAGAAGCTCGAACCACCATCATGCTGAACTTGAAACGCAATGCGATTGCCAAAACCCAAAGATTGAAGGCTATCAAATCAACATCTACTAGCTGATTATCTGAAAACCTGACTTTATATGCTGCCCGTGTGGAAAATTGTGGGCCTCCAGAGTTTAGAAAGGGAACAATAAACTCCAGGTCAGTCGTGGGACTGGTGTGAGCAAACAAAAACAGTTTATTTTTGAAACAGTTAACAACAAAAAAGTAAGAAGAAATCCACAATGCTTTTGGAAATTGGAAATATAATAAGGCCTTTCCGCAAACACACAATGCAAGAGCACAATTGGAGGAGATTTCTCCTTATGATATTCAAATATGCTTGATACGCAAAATCCTTTTGATATTTTTATTAGTTCATAATGCAGAAAACATTTCGAAAGTATAATATTAATCTTAGCTAGCATAGATGCCATTATATTATGCCCACTATAGCTACCATTTAGGAAATGCAGGTTATGCAAGTGCAATCGTAAAGGGCGTGTATTGGTTGATTGGATTTCCAACAAATGGTCAAGGCTAAGGCACTTCCTTCACCGAATGGGTACGCCTCTGGAGGGACGCCTCGAGAATTTAACCAGCTCTCTGCCAACACAAGGACGGGTTACCTCTGTAACCAGGTAACTAACTGTCACGAGTATGCCATCCTCTGGTCGTCGCCGACTTTATCCTAGGATTCACCAACAAATTACAACAATCACATAAGTTAAATATCTGGGCTATATACCATCATACCGCTTTTTATCCAGAAGGAAATGCACATAACCTAAAGGGAGCGACCTTCATAACCTTGTTACATCCTTCCTGTTTCGACCATTTCCAAGGTGTGAGGTTCGACAAAGCCTCGTCCACAAAGCTACGCTTTTCACAAAAGCCATGCTTTGATCAACAAATGATCAGCATCACTTAGTATGCCATATTATCAAATTGGGAAAATATCGCTAGTAACCATCAACTACATAACCTCTAAGCTCGTACGTCTCAAAGAAGGGTGTTAAGCTAAGAGAATAAATTCTCCGCCACCAAACTGAAATGTATTTGATAGAAACCAGGTTTACATCTCAAAGTGTATTGTCAGACATACAACCATACAAGTCTGTTCCAGGTTCGAACGGAATCGAAGACACTTCCAAGAAGCCCTTACAAATCCGGGTATTCACAATCCCGATTAGACTCCCCATTACATATGGAGATATCTATACCAGAGAAACTTAGTGTAGAGACATTCGACAGGTAATCCTATCGTTCTCGAAAATACCCGGTCTTCACCACCGTCTTCAAATGCTATCCATTTCGTCGTATCACTATTTGGTATGGGCTATATGACACAAAGTCCTCTCCCGGCTAAACCGAATAATGAGCGCTTATTTTAAAAAGTATATGGATATATTGGGATCTTAGTTAAGTCATAATTTATTACCCAAAACCTATCTTTCAAACGGTTTAAACAAATTTCCAATTTAATCTTTTAAATAAAAGATTCACCCTTGAAGATCCTCTTCAATTTGAAAACAAAGTTCACCAATCTTTTACAAAGATTCATTCATAACTTTCAAAACAATTTCCATTTCACAACTTGAAATCCTTTCAACAAAAAATGGAAGTTCTTTCTTTATATGAAAGCTATTATCATTTGAAAATAAATGCTTTTCACTTCGGGAAAATCCGATTGAATTTACTCAAGATATAGCTTTTCAAAGTATACATTGAAAAATCAGCGAACTGCCGTATACTCGACAAGTTCTAAATGAATTAAATTCAAATCTCCAAAATAATTTATTCAACATACTTCAAAATGGTTTAAAATCCATATATATATCTGTGTGTGTGTGTGTGTATGTATATGTATATGTATATTGTATAACTTGTATGCCCTTTCAAATTATAATTCCAAAAATAAAAACTTAAACAATCAAACTAAATTTTAATTTCAAAATTTCCTTTCCAAAAGCTTTCCATATTCAACTCAATTTCACTACCAAACCTTTGGATTCAAAATTCAACCTTTAAACAACATAATATTTAAATTTAAAATATCTGTGACTTAACGGATTCCTCGTGAAATCCACATTTGTGTGTATGTTGTAGTCCAAGGGTTTTACACACAACAATAACATATCACAACCATCTTCAATTCAAGCACAACAATATAGATAAGCGGTATACTTCTATAACGCTTATCTTCGTTCATAGATTCATAAATAAATATGTAAATTCACCACAGATAAATAAATCACAGTCCACAGCTCAATCATATCACAGAACATCACAAATCTTATCACATAATTCAAAGTATTCAATACAATCCAAACGTTTATAAACGAATTAATTAATCACTTGATTATAATTAATTTAAACCAGATTAATTACTTATGAATAAATTACTAATCCTGGTTAATTAACATTAATTAATTACAAATTAATTAATGAAATTAATAAATCAACCTTAATTATTCATCATAATTAATTATCTCTAATTAATTATTCTTTAATTAATACATGAATTAATTTACCTTTAATCACATATTACCTTTTAATTACTTACATTAAGTAAATAACCTTTAATTAATTAACCTTTAACCATTAATTAATTAACCTTTAATTAATCAACCTTAATTAATTAATCAATTACCCGTTAATTAACTAATTATCCTTTAATTAGTTTCATTAAGTAATTATCCTTAATTACTTATATTAATTAATCTGCTTAATTAATTACACTAATTAATAAATCACCTTGATTAATTATCCTTTAAAAAATCACTTTAATTAATTGACCTTTAATTGTTAAGTAATTAACCTTTAATACTTAATTAACCTTAAATAATCAAAGATAAACCACTTCTATAATCATCATAATCTTCCTTAATCAATACCTTGATTAATTAAAGATAAATTCTTTATCTTAAATAATTACCCAATTTCATCATTTAAATCTTATTTAATAAATTTTGAAATAAATTCATTATTAACTTAAAACCTTTAAGTTAAATTAATGTTTTATATAAAAAAATTCGTTTCTTAATTAATTACAATATCAAGTTTATTTAAAATAAACTTTTAAAATAAAGGTTATATAGATTAAACATGTTAAACTTAATTAATTTGAAATAATTTTTATTTAAAAACCTTTAATAAATTTAAAACTTAGATAAGCACTCATTATTTACAAAAGAAGTAGTTTTAACAAAATTGTGTTAAGTAAAACTTGATTTTGTTTTAAAAGTTTAAAACTATTTTTACACTTAAACTTCAGACCCGAGCTTAACACATTGTTTCCCAAACCAAGCCCGTGCAAACCTCGCGTCACTTCATTTCTTTTTAAATTTCACATTGTTTTTTTTCAAAACTATAAACTATTGCTACTGATAAATCTTTCACGAGCCAAACCCGACAGCATACCCGAGATACAACACCATCTTCCTGAGAAATCTTCTTCTTCCCCGATCAACACAAACATCCCTGACATCAAAGTGCACATGTGCAAGTGCACACCAAGTCCTGATCAACTTCGACCACCACACCGCCTCCAACAAGTCACCAATGTCATGCCGACCAAACCCATCTACTCAGATTGGCTAAAGCCCCTATAATTCGAAATCGAGCTACACGAGCACCTGTAACCCAAATTTTTGATCATCGAAAAGCGCCTCATGCCAATCATCTCGATCAACAGAATTCACGCGACCACTTCTAGCGCTTCGCTACTCACCATGTTTCCCCCTAGTGTGATTGCTTCCAGTTTTCTCACGCCGACGTCGTTGTCTCGACAAACTCATCAACTAAAACTGCTCGAAAAACCCTAGTTCGACGTCGTTCGCTAACCACGGCCAATAAAAACTCCGGTCATTTTTCTGACGTTCCCTAATACTTCATCCTTCTCCAGCATCAGCCACGACGAACCTAAACCCATCGATCACTGGCAAAGCCCAAAAATCCTTTTTCTGATCAACCCGCAAGCTCACTCGAATTACTCACTTAAAAATCAAGATCTTACTTTTAAATTCATGATTTTTGATGGAGATTACGATTACATAAATGAATCAATGAATTGTGATGATTGAATTTCAACATTTTTTAGGTTTCCATTGTCCTTCTTGATTTTCCAGATAATATATAAACAAATCATACTTGAAACTATTTTTAAATTTATGCTCTTTATATTTTAAACAATTTTTGTTTAAACAGCAAGGCCTAAAGGAATTTAGAGGTTGAGATCTTGAGTTTTGAAAGGTTTTTTTAAACCTGAAAAAAATAAGAACAGAGAAAGTTTCCTTGTTCTTAGACATGCACATCCGTTCACAGATATATATATATATATATATATATATATATATATATATATATATATATATATATGCATACAAACATATTTACTTCCATACATCCAAAATTATCACATGCAGATCAAGTTTTGAACCAGATTTAAGATATTAAAATGTAGTTTGCTCACCTGGATTTAGTTTGAAAGTAGAGAAAAAAAGTTTACATGCAAATGATTTTTTTTTTTTGACTTTGAACTAGGAATGATTTGCTTGAATCTGAACTTTGATCTGTTTCTTGATTTAACTCGGATGATTTTGTATTTTAGCTTCAGGAATTTGAACTTGAACTTCCAGGTTTTGAAAAACTGGAAATGATCTGGAAATTTTATTTGAACTTTGAACTAGGCTTGATTAACTAAGATGATCTCCTCTACTTTGCTTTGATTTCAGATTTGTATGTTTTGATTTTGATCTATGCTTGCTTAATAAACTGATTGCTTTTGATTTAAAACTTTTCTCAGGTTTTTGATTTGAGAAAGATGAAAGAAAATATACACTAGCCCGGTTTTCTTTCTTTCTTAAGTATTATGTTTATATCTTCCAGTTTCAAAACAAACCTATTTTCCACTTGTATTCATTAGTTACACTTGTAAATGCATGATAAAATTATTCTACAGTTGTTAATTGCTTGCATAATCATTTTACAAATGTCTTAAATATCCATTTTTATGTTTAAACCCCTTTGTTAAGCTTTTATTTAAGTATTTGTGTTTTTATAAATTAAGTTTTATACTAATATATGTTTATATAAATTTCTTGTTATAATATCTATACTTTTACTTTTATTTAAATTTGTACTAATACATTTTCTGATTATTTATACTTTAAGACTTGTAATTTCATGCTAATAATTTTTTTAAATATTACTTTATATTATATTTTCCATTTTAGTAAATACATTTTCCTTAATTAATTTTAATATAACTTTTTAAAGAAAATGGTTTTAAAATTTAATTATACATTAAAAATAAACACATGCATACACACACATATATATAAGCTTTAAAATATAGAATTCAGTTTTAAACAACTTTTGAAAATTATTTGTATCCAACTCAAAATATAACTTTCAATCACAATGTATGTATATATATGAATATTATAAATACAAAACAAATTTTTATTAATTTTAAATTATAGAGTTTTCAAATTTAATTTATTTTCATTATATTTATTTTTGAATTCCAAACCCACAATTCAATTAAAAATAAATTTATATACACATATATAAATAAAAAAAATCTTATTTAATTTGGAAAATTTCAAATTAATTCACAATTTAATTCAAAAAAATTATATTAATTTCCAATTTAAATTTGACTCAAAACTAGGATCGTTATAGATAGAAATCGGTTGGTGATGCTTGATCTTAACTCTTTACGGCGGTCAATAATCGCCAATAATCGCATATGATTGATAGGGATTGAGATTAACTCTTTACAGTGGTCGATAATCATGAATAATCACGTATGATTGTTAGGGCTTGAGCTTAACTCTTTATGGTGGTTGTAAGCAATTATTGAAAACAGCGAACAATCAAAGAAGGCTGGAATCTTAGGGCTTGAGCTTAATTTTTTAACGATAATAGCTCTTAGAGAAAGAGAGAGTCAAATTTTGTTTTTTTATAGCAAGGAAGAGTGGACAACGCGTGGAAAAAGTCCGTAAAAGGAAAGGGTATTTTGGGTATTCTATAAAGACATGGTTGAATGCTTATGGAATGAATTATGATTATTAATAGTAAAGATATATTCACTTTCTTAGCAGTTTTAATACTTAATAGGTATTTATCAACTTATTCAAATGTTTTCAGTATGTTCATAATTTAGTTGACTAGTTTTACTTACTTTCAAATATAATCGAAGAGATTAAAACAAGTACCACCAAAACATTGTTAAAATGAACTCCACTTTTTATAACTTGATAATTATAATATTTTCCATCTTTTTATAAAAGAACTGATACTTGTTATTATCTTTAAAATCCCATTATTAAATATCCAAATGTACTCATAAGATTTCTTCCAATGTGTCGTTCAAGGGTTTAAAACAAATGTTGCTAAAACATCATTTACTACAAACCCAAAACGATTCATTATTGAATTTGAATATCCATTTTAAAGATCAAAGTATACCCATGCTTATTGACAGCCATTAATTTGTCAAATAAGTGATTCTCATTATGCTTTCTAATTTTAGAAGATTATATTGATCGAGTAACTCAAAAATGATACTAAAGGAACTGGGTACTACCAATTGTATCGCATATTTCCTTTTTAATATTATTTTCAAATTTATAAGTTCGAAAACTTGTTTATCAAAACATCCTTGGAATTTTACAATCCAAAATTGTTTTATCGAAACAAAACTTCAATAGTAAATTATTAAGGTAGCAATTTATCACTTAGAGACTCAAAAATAAATATTAACGATGCTACAGTCATCACTCGAATTATTTTCTAGCGATTAAAGTGATTTTAGTGCTTTTTCATATTTTTTTAAATTTACTTTATAAATCACATTTATATACTTTATATTTAATTTTAGTTATTTCACCTTGGTTATATAAAACCATTTTTTTATTTGTTTATAAAATCCATTTTAGAAATCCCCTCACAAAATCATTTTATATTAATTTACTTCCTTTTAGAATTTATAATTTTTTTCCAAAGTTTATAAAATTTAGTTTCTCAATATTGATATAACATATCTTTCATTTACACACTTTACAAAATTTTGGTGGAATATATTTATATATTACATGCTTATTTTGTAATCTTATATAAATTAATTAACATTAACCTCATATTCTTATCAAACTCTTATAGTCAAATCGTGAAACTTACAAAACATTGCTAAATGAACTTCTCTTTTTATAACTTGTCAATTATAATATTTTCCATCTTTTTATAAAATACACTAATACTTGTTATTATCTTTAAAATCCCATTATTAAATATCCAAATATACCCGTAAGATTTCTTCCAAAATTTCGTTCAAGTGCTTGAAACAAATGTTGTTAAAACATCATTTACTACAAACCCAAAATGATTCATTATTGACTTTAAATATTTATTTTAAAGATCAAAGCATAACCATGCTTATCAATTAAGATAATACACTTTGATTAAAATTAACAACCATTAATTTGTCAAATAAGTGATTCTCATTATGCTTCTTAACTTTAGAAGATTATATCGATGGAGTAACTCAAAATTGATACCAAAGGAACTGCATACTACCAATAATATCGCATAATCCTTTTTAATATCATTTTCAAATTTATATGTTCAAAAACTTATTTTGTCAAATCATACTTGGAATTTTATAATCAAAACTTGTTTTATCGAAACAAAACTTGAATAGTAAATTTTTAAGGTAGTAATTCATCACTTAGAGACACGACAATGAATATTGATGATGTTGCTGTCATCGCTTGAATTATTTTCCAACGACTAAAGTGAGTTTAGTGATTTTTCATTTTTTTTAAATTTACTTTAAAAATTAATTGTTTATAAATTTAATATTTTGAACAAGATATATTAATTACTAAATTCCTTCTTTTCCCTTCAGTTTCCCTTTTCAATGACGAAAAGTTTTGAGTGAAGGAGAGTGTAACAACCCTTAATTTTCAACAATTAAAAATAGTTGATTTAATAAGGTTTTGTGATTTCATGTTGAAAGAAATAAAAAAATTGATTTGATAATAAGAGTATAATTGGAATCAAATATAATAGTATTAATTTTAAGGTAATTGATAACTACTTTAAATGCAATTCCAATTAATTGAAATGATTGAAAAGTTATAATTGGTTATAGATTGTAAATTAATTGTAATAACATGTATTAATTGAAAATTGGATTAAGGAGCATTAATAATTTAAAAGTTGTATTAATTAATGAAATAGCATGTAACTAATTGTAATTGATAAAGGTAGTGTTGTGGAAGTAGTTATGACATTTGTGTGTAGATAAGAAACTTGCAAATGTTATTAAATTAAGAAAAGGTGACAGTTCTTATTTGTTACTTTTTTTTAACTTGTTGAATTGAAATTAGAAATGCATTGCAATAAACAAAGTTAAATATAGCGTTAAAATGAATTAAGATAATGTCTGTTTGCGCCAAAATTGGTCACAAACCTTAAGTATCGTGAAAGCACCAATATATGAATATAAATCAACGATGTTCGAGCACAAGTCACAGATGTAAGCAAACAACAAACAACAATCTAGAAATAATGAATAGAAACAAGAGATTTGTAGTGGTTCGGCTATCTCTGGCCTACGTCCGCTTTAAGTAATTATCTTTTATGGATGTCTTCGCTGGCTAAAGCTGATTACAGCGGATTACAATGAAGAATTTCGAATGTAACAGCAATGGTGGAGTGCAAGATTGAATCCGTAAGAGTCTGGACGTCCAACAGCCAAAAAGCCCATTTTTCTATTGGTTCCAAAGGGCTATTTATAGGTGTAGGAGGCTGGTATCGTGCTCAAACTTTGGAAGACTCCTTCTAGCATGTGAATGGGCCCACGCGATCGATCCCGAAAAGTTTCGACTCGTTTCGTGATCGATACGAACCAATTTCGTATCGATCAAAAAATGATCCAATCGAGCAGAAACTGTGCACGAACGTTCTTTAGCTTGTACGAAAGCTCCTGTGAAAATTTCGTAGCATTTGGACATGTGGTTTAGGAGATATGATCGATACGAGATAGAAGTTTTCGGCAGGCAATGTGGTTCGAATTGATAGATTCGAATCGATCTGTTCGAGTCGATCAGAGCACGTGCGCATGTGATGACGTGTTGCGAAATCCTTGGGTCGATCCACTTCGTATGCCGAGTTGACCAAGTTATTTGCATCCACCACCGAAGCTTCGTTCATGTCAACCATTTATTCGTATCCATTTGCTTCAGCGTTCATTCGAATCGACTATCGATTCATCATAGCCCTTGCTCGTATCGATAGATATCGGTGTACTTCGTATCGATTGCTGTATGTACCATCGACACGAAGCGACCTCACTTGAGTATGATGGATACGAACAAGGACTCCTGAGCCATTGATTCGAATAACCCCGAACCATATGGATACGAACTAGCCCCTTGTGATCGATTCGAAGTAGTTCGATCACGATGGATACGAACTACACCGATACGATGCTTCCGCTTCTGGATCGATGCGAGGAGTCCAATACCGAATAGAGTCGAACGACATCAATTCAAACAAAGCTCCAAGGTGGGTTCGAATGACATATTTTCTCTAACTTGTGTCGATCATATCTTGGTCACGCGAACTCCTACTAACCTGAAATTTGAAACGCTGGCTTTTATGGCTTTGCTTGTCATGTCTTGTCGATTGTGGACCGATCCGGACTCGGACAAAATTCATCGATATCCATAGTGAACCTGCAATGCATAATCGACATTCATGACTAGTAATCATTGGTTTTCAGTTAATCTTTGGGTATCTCGGCTTTGCCAAAAGGTGGGATAACACTTTGCCTCCTAAAACATGCCTTTTTATAAAAGGTGTGTTTTGAATAGTTTCAAGCCAAATTCAGTGAGTTCATGTTTTATTCATAGCTGTAGTATTATCAATCAAGTTTATGGCTGTTCAGAGCCGAATTAATATCTGCTTCCATCTGTGGAAGTAAAGAATGAAGTCAGTCTCTCTGGACTATCAATGATCACTCCAGACCCTTGCCAAGTCCATTCCAGACTTAGCGATCGAATAGAAAGATCCTGTTGCGCTCAGGCGTTACTTTCTACCCCTTGTACTCTGGCCCCAGCGAGGGCATATAGCGATGTTTTGGTCGTTCTAGATCGATCATAGCCTCTCCGAGCTCTTGCTGGATCCCATCCTGTCACTCTCCGGTGAAGGGGAAACAGCATTAAGTAAGTCGATCCTATTGCTCTCCGTCGAAGCAACTCACTTCTTGCACTTCGGTTCAGTGTATTTGAACATTAAAGGATGCCATGGCCTAAAATCGTGGGCCGACCACAGCCACTCAGGCTCTTATCGAATCCCGATCCAATCACTCTTCGGTGAATGGGAAACGACGTTAAGTGAGTTGATCTCGTCGCTCATCGGCGAAGCAACTCACTTCTTGCACTCCGGACCCCGCCTCTCAAGGTAGGGTCATAAAGTGATCATTTTCAAGCTGGTTTTCAATATTCATCCTTTTAACTCTCCGGTCAAAGGTTTTATTTCAAGAAATTAGAGTACATTTACTAAATTCAAGTCCAAGATGTTCAATCTCAAACATCAGGGAAAACTAGACATTGTTTCTCCAGGCGGAGCGGTCTATTACCATCTCAGAGCATGCCTAGGGATCTCTCCGGTTCCCGTACATGAGTAAGTGGAATAGCCGTTTATTTTAAAATCAAATCTAAGAGACCTAATCGACCAAAGTCCAAATCCTGAACTTGGCCCTTGCTATCATAATCAGTCGATGACGAGTCATGAAACCGATCCGGGATCAGTTCTGTTAGGCGGAGGCGGTAGTTGTTCAGGTCTTACGATCGCTGTGCGTTCTCTGGTATATTGTGGCAATCTACCACTCTTGGCATGTTCTTCCACCTCATCCCTGAGGTGGCAGCATTCATTGGTAGTGTGCCCATCCAGCTCATGAAATAGGCAATATTTTCCACTTCTACGCTCCCGCTCTGTGGGATCTCTCCTGAGTGGTTTTCGATAGGTGAGTTGCCCCTGAGTTTCCATGTAAATCCGTTCTAAGCTTGTTGTCAGATCTGTGTATTTCCTGAATTTGGGCTCTCGGAATTTCTTCCATTTATCAGGACCATCATCTCTGTCATCCTGCTTTCTCTTTCCTTTGTCTGCACTGGACTATTCTATGGCGGTTCCTTCGCCCTGCACAGCGTTTGTTTCCCGCCTCTCGACTCGTGATTTTTCTAGTCGAATGAATATTTCAGCTTCATGATGGAATTCTCCAAGATCTTGTGGTGGGTCTCTCGCCCATGAATCTTTGAATTCGTTGACTTCCCCAACTCCTGCCACCGCCGCCATCAAAATCATCGATGGATCCGGGCGATCTACAAAAGCCATCAGCATTGAATCGCCGTAGAAAATCTTTTATGGACTCTCCGGTCCTTTTCTTTATCGAAGCCAAAGTCATCACACTCTTGGGTCGCATTACGCGGACCCTAAACTGTCTCATGAAGCAATCTACGAGCTCGCCCCATGTTCTGATCAATCCAATTTCTAGTTGTTCGAACCAAAGCGTAGCCAAATCTAATAAAAATAAAGGGAACATCGTGCCATCACTTCCTCGGATGCTTCAAGCACTTCCATATGTCTGATGTATCTGGTAATGTGCATAGTCAGGTCTGACTTCCCATCATAAGGGACCAGCATTGGTAGTTTGAACTTTGGAGGGTTCCTTGCATTTCTGATATTCGGAGTGAACGGACTCCGACTGACTTCTTCCAATCCTCCATTCGACAATCCTCCTCTCATGATTCTTCGTACTAGACCAATCATTCTTTCATCTCCATCTGGGGGTTGCCCCCTTATCATGTTTCTATCCTGCCCCCCAAGTCTCGAAGGGAATTCTGGTACATACTCTTCGTGTGGCTCGTTAGCATTAGCAATGGCTCTAGCCTGTTGAGCTCCATCCATTGGTCTTCCAGTATCAGATCCTGAGGGTCTGCCCTCAAGACCTTATTGATTGCCTTTTGGTTCCACATTCTGACCTCGAGCTTGATCTCCGTTAGTTTCTGCAATCCTAACTCCTTGTTCGGCATTCGTAGTTGTAGTTGGTCCAAGGTTCTGCACATTCGTCCCCTCGTCTGCTCGAAGAAATTCTGCAGCATCTCCTATTGATCCTTCATTATTCTTTCATGCATTGAATTAGCCATAGCCTCCATCTCATCCCTGGTGATGCAGATCGAATCCAGTCCTTCTCCAGCTCCAGAGGATGCCTCCTGGCTTCCTCCTCGTTGGTTTCTCTAAGCTCTTTATCTTCTACTTGTTTGTCGAGTCATTGTCTCTAAATCTGAACTTCAAATCTGGTGTAGCGGGTGCTAGTCGTTCTCAGTGAAAGCACCAAAGTGTTTGCGCCAAAATTGGTCACAAACCCCAAGTATCGTGAAAGCACCAATATATGAATATAAATCAACTATGTTCGAGCACATGTCACAGATCTAAGAAAACAACCAACAACAAACAACAATCCAGAAATAACGAACAGAAACACGAGATTTATAGTGGTTCGGCCATCTCTGGCCTAAGTCCACTTCAAGTAATTATCTTTTATTGATGATCTTCGCTGGTTACAGCTGATTATAATGGATTACAATGAAGAATTTTGAATGTAACAGCAATGGTGGAGTGCAAGATTGAATCCGGCAGAGTCTGGACGCCCAATAGCCACAATGCCCCTTTTTCTGTTGGTTCCAAGGGGCTATTTATATGTGTAGGACGCTAATATCGCACTCAAACTTCAAGAGACTCCTTCTGGCACGTGAGTGGGCCCACGCCATCGATCCCGGAAAGTTTCGACTCGATTCGTGATCGATACGAACCAATTTCGTATCGATCAAAAAATGATCCAATCAACCTGAAACTTTGCGCGAACGTTCTTTAGCTTGTATGCAAGCTCCTGTGAAAATTTTGTAGCATTTGGACCTTTGGTTTAGGGGATATGATCGATACGAGATAGAAGTTTTCGACAAGCGATGTGGTTCGAATTGATAGATTCGAATCGATCTGTTTGAGTCGATCAAAGCATGTACGCATGTGATGACGTGTTGCGAAATCCTTGGGTCGATCCGCTTCGTATGCCGAGTTGGCCGAGTTATTTGAATCCACCACCGAAGCTTCATTCGTGTCAACCATTTATTCGTATCCATTTGCTTCAGTCTTCATTCGAATCGACTATCGATTCGTCACAGCCCTTGCTCGTATCGATAGATATCGGTGTGCTTCGTACCGATTGCTGCATGTACAATTGACACGAAGCAACCTCACTTGAGTATGATGGATACGAACAAGGACTCATGATCCATCGATTCGAAAACCCTGAACCATATGGATACGAACTAGCCCCTTGTGATCGATTCGATGTAGTTCGATCAAGATGGATACGAACTACACCAATACGATGATGCCGCTTCTGGATCGATGCGAGGAGTCCAATACCGGATGGAGTCGAACGACATCGATTCAAACAAAGCTCTAGGGTGGATTCGAACAACATCTTTTCTCTAACTTGTGTCGATCATATCTTGGTCATGCAGACTCCTATTAACCTGAAATTTGAAATGCTGGCTTTCATGGCTTTGGTTGTCATGTCTTGTCAAGCATGGCCTGATCTGAACTTTGAAAAAATTCATCGATATCCATAGTGAACCTGCGATACATAGTCGACATTCATGACTAGTAATAATTGGTTTTTAGTTAATCTTTGGGTATCTTGGCTTTGCCAAAAGGTAGGATAATGATGACTGTAGAATATTAATGTAATAAGATAGAAACCAATGTTAAATGTATACTTAGAACAATGAATGATTAAATATAAAGATTGAAATCAAGTTTGATCAAAATTATTGGAAAGTAAATTATAATAATTGGATCTAGTGCAATTAACTGTAATTAAATATTACGTCAATGAAAATTAAGATTATAACTGTAGATTATTAGTGTAACAAGATATAGACATATGTTAATTATAGTCATGAGATGACAATTGATTGAATAAAAAGAGGAAAAGGAAAATAAATGGATTATTGGAATTTAAAGTGATAATTAATGTATTTATTTCAATTGAAATTAAACATTGTAATTAGTAAAATAATTAGCATTGAATTGATATGAAAATTTATTTTAAATTACTGTAAATCTCCAAGTAATAAAAATGTTGAAATTTTTTAGTTATTAAATTTGAAATTAAAAAAGTGATTTAATTAATTTTATATTAATTTATTTAATTAATGTAAAAAAATAGCCATTTTAGCCACCGTCTCGGATTTCAACGAAACTAGTTTCATCGGATCCGTAATGGTGAATTATTGTCAGGTTTCAAGTTTCGTAGCGATCAGACTTGTCGTTTGATCGTATGGAATCGAAACGCTTATAATCAATTTAATTAAATTTAATTGAAATCAATTTAAAATAAGATTATTTTAAGCTAACCTCTTCATATGATGGAATTATACTTAAAACCTGTTCCGTTGAGTTTAAAATAATGAAAACATCTATTTGATATGTAGTTTGACCCACCTTCATTCCGGAGGCAGAACGGGCATTTTGGGTTCGCGAAATTGTTTCGATCGATTCAATCCATCCATTCGTTTCTATTTTTGATTTTCCTATATATAGCATGTTGTAAACCCTATTTATTTCTTATTCCATTATTTTGTATGTACATTTCATTCTCATCTTCTCTTCTTAATGGCAGGCAAACCAAAACCTAATTCCTAACTTCAAATTCAAATTGCAAATCAAAATCAAATTGAAAATCAAACTCCTCCAAGCCATATCAAATTATATATCGTTGGAAAGCTCTTGATGAGTGCAATCCATTACAACAATTAATTTTTAGATTTGAATCATCTTTTGTCCAAAAGTCAGTGAATTGTTCTCGGCCATCCATAGGCCATGGCCTCGTTTAAGGGTGGATCTTCGAGATGGCTCGATCGAAGACATAAATGTATAGAGGCCGACATGCAGGTTCAATCCATGCGGCTACTTGTGGCTAGAAGTGTTTTGATCGCTAGAATTTGGCGTTAAAAGGTGGAAGTGGAAGTTCGTACCTGATGGATCAGAGCGGGTTGCGACTTGGGCCAAGGGTCGGTGTGACGTGGGAAGATCAGTGGTGTCAATCGATCATGGTGGCATGGCGTCAAGTGACCGGCAATCAGAGATAAGAGTGGCAGACGGTTGGGTTCGAGCGTGCCCGAAATCACGTAAGGTTTTGATAGTGAAAGGTGATGACATGTAAACTTTTGTATGCTTTTTTTTTAAATTAAAATTCAAAGTCTTCTAATCTTAATATCTTTTACAAACGAGCTCGGATTCACGCGTTATTTCCTCCACTGCGATCGTATCGAAATTCCGGACATTATGGAACTAGTTTGGTCGAATTTTGAAACTGTTCAAATCTGAGCCTTATTTTGGATCTCAATTTGATTGAATCCAAAGGCGAGTGTTTTGACCTACTCACAACTACTAAATTATCTTACGTTAGTTAAATTGAGTTGATGATGTGATTTGGATTTGATTGGTTGATGTTTGGTACACTTAAATTGTCATTATAGTTAAATTTGACTTTTATTGCATTTAATCATCATTTAGTTTAATATCGAATATAGTTGTCAATTTAATACCTGTTGACGACAATCGGTAATCTATTGATGTTTATTGGTTGATTTGGATGATGATTGTGATGGATTTTTGATTGTTGATATTGGATGACTGGATGTTGTATTTTTATATTGTTATAACACTATAAGTTCCCTATGGGTTGAAATGATACATACCCTAATGATCTATAGGTTAAGGAAAAATCATATGGGTTGAAATGATAGACTCGAGAGATTTTATGGATTTTTTTTCAGTTTAGGATTGCGGGTTGAAATGATATATAATCGTAGAATTTTAAATTACGGATTGAAATGGTAAATATCCATATCACTTGATCATAGGGTAGAAAGTTATATACGGACACCGGATTTGTTGAATTAAATGATTTTTCATTCTTTAAATTCTGAATTCAATTAACTGGTGTTTTGAAATAGAAATTGAAGTATATAAACTGAATTATTTTCGATATTCCAAGCATTAATGCTGAAACTGGAATTGATTTAATGAATTGTTCAAAGGATTTAAATTGAAATTTCAAAGTTGAAGTTTCAAACATAAACGAATTTATCAGGATTGGGTTATTAAAATGTTTGGATATAACTTTGAAATCTATTTTAATTAATTTAAACTAGTTTAATCAATCTAAACTATTTTAATTTATTTTAATCTATAATAACCTATTTAATCCAATTTAATCTATTTTACCTATTTTAGACTAATTAAAATTATTTAATCTATTAGAAATCTATTTAATATAATTTAGATCTATTTAAAATCTATTTAACAAAATTTAAATCCATTTAATATAATTAAATTTATTTAATCTAATTAAATCTATTTAGTATTATTTAAATCTCTTAAATCTATTTTAAATCTATTTAAATCATTTTAAATCTAATTAAATCAAATTTAAATCTTTTTAAACTATTTTCATCTATTTTAAACTATTTTTAAAACAATTAAACTATATATGACTATCTAAACAATTTTCTAAAATCTCAGACTGTGTAAAGTTGAAGTATTTATATTTAAATCCTTGATGATGATACAACCTAAGTTGGAATTTGGAATTGATAACTTTTTGCAAAATGACATAATTGAGTGAATATGATGATTTTGGAACTAGGATATAATTAGCCTATCTTATAGATAAATTCAAAAGTGAATACGATTTTTAAAGCGAATATAGTTTTGAAAGTGAATATGATTTTAAAAGAGATGTGATTTGAAATCGAATATGATATTTTGATATCAATTGTGAATTGGCTTTGAAAGGTAAAAGAACCATCCGATGAAATGAGCGTTTGGTTGTTAAAGAGAACGGGATTGGATATTGTCATACTCTCTGCCAATACCGAAAACCACTTTAACAACTGTGTACGTGGTGGAGATTCTAGAAATAAAGTTGGATGGTTTGGCGAACGATTCTGTATGAGGTATGTACATGACCCTGACTCATGTGAGTTAGCTTAGATGTGACTAAAACAGGAGCCACGCCGGGCCAATTGAGGTCATTCCTCTTATCCGACACGCTTCTTCGATACCATATTATGACTTTGTGTTGATTTGGTGGCCATCCCTTGATTTTTATTATGGGAGTTTGTTCCGAGGTGGAAGGTAGTAGCTGCAATGCGTTACCACTAGTCCGGGTCTGCAAGTGGTATATCTACCCTAGCATTGCCACAACTGTGTTCACATGCCCTATCATAGCTTCTACGAGTTTACTTTGTACAATACTTACGGAATGCCCACTGATAACCCTCCAGTGTACGGAGGAATTACGGTACTGTGTAGACTATGGGAATATATAAAATGTGTTAAGGGGGATATGGGTAATGCCTTAATGATACTTTAATAATTACTTTACTGTAGAAACTATTATAATATCATATTGTACTACATAGTAGATACTTTAACGGATCCTTAGGAGATGGAAATCCCAAACATCTTTTAAGTTATTGCACTCATGTTGGCACTGGATTGGAGATGTCAAATCTCGAAAAAATCCTCGACGCTGTTACACTCATATTTATTTACTTTTGATTTAACTTTCATAAGATATTTTAGTTTTGACTCGAGTGTTTTGTCTTTTCAATTCGCTCGGGTCAGTCCGAGCTTTTATGTTTATCGAAGACTGCTTTTTGGAGGATGAAGACGAAGATTTTATACTACTATTAATTATTATATTTATTCCACTACATCTTGTTGTTCCGCTGCATTTATTTATTTTTATTTCTTGTTGTTTGTAACTCTGATCTGTATTATAAAAGGATAATCAATGTTATTTTTAAAATGCTTCATAAACTATTTATTTGATTATTATTGTTTGTCATTCCACTACGAGATTCTGTATTCATTTCTTTCTCTCTCTGTTTTTCTTATTTACCCCATAACAATCTTCCCCTTTAAATGGTTTGAGTCTGACATGTGTGATTACCGTCGATTTAACCTGTCCAAAATGGTAGGTCGTTACACTTGGTATCAAAGCTTTGTTTTAGTGATAACCTTAGCTTTATGGGGTCTGACTCGTATAAAATAGGGTAGTAATACCCTGGAATGAGTCATCGAGTGTATATATGAGAGAGCGTATTTAGTAGTGTTATAAAAGGTTTGATATTGTGTTAATTTGTCTCATTTAGTATTTATAAATTCGGGTCGGTGCATAGGACGCAATGACATTGATAGGGATTCATAAACACTTTACAAGGCAGACCGACACAATATTTATTTTGAAATATAGGTAAATGAAATAATTTTACATATTATATATTTTTATATAAAATAATAGATTTTATAAATGATACAGTAGGATGTAATATATTGTTTGTTAGGTAGGAAAACTTTATGAATATCAATTTAAAAATAGACTTACAAATATAACGAACATAAATTGGAATTTGAGAACCTAAGTTTCGGCATTTTGGAAATTTCTTTCAAAAGATTTTTGGAATATAATATTAGTATTATTTGGAAGTATTTTCTGATATAAATATTTCAATAAGATTTGAAAGAAATGTTTTAAAAGAAAGTTTTTAAAGGAAATAAATTTTGTACTTCCCCCTCTGTAGTCGGAAAATAATTTCGGTGATGAGTGCGTGCATCATTAACGCTTATTTTCGAGTTTCAAAGTGGGAAGACTACTGTAGTAGTTTTACTGCACATCCGTTTTGATAAACGAATCTTAATTCTAATTTTCGAAGTCTGATTTGATATATATATATGTGTATGTATGTATGTATGTATGTATGTATGTATGTATGTATGTATGTATATGTATGTAAATATGTATGTATATATAATTTATGAGTGTGTGTATATATATATATTACTTAAAAAAGGATTGAAATGGAATCCTACTTCTTAAGTTTCAGTAAATTATTATAATGAATGGAATCTTGACTATATTAATAATTGAAAACTTCTAAAATAAAAATAATAAATTTGATGTTAAAATGATAAATGAAATAGATTTGAAATTTAAAATTGGTAAATGGTAAATAAAAAGGAAATAAAAATAAGAAGATGAGACTATTGAACATTCTGTTAATAAAAATAAATATGATACTTGTGTAGCTTTCTATTGCATTCTAAAAAGACATATATATAACTTACCAAAATATTAAAGGTTGTAATGTTAATAAGAATATGTAATCGAATATTATACAAGTAAAACTTAAATGATGAAAATGTTCGATGTAATTATGTTCTAAAGGGAGAATTAAGATGTATAAGCTTATTACAAACCTAAGTAAATAATTTGAATGCTACTAATTAAAGTAATAAAAAGGTGAACACTGTAAGTAAGTAACTATAAACTTAAGTTAAGGTTGAAGATATTTACAATTAAAGTGAGTACCATATTAACTAAATGGTTATAACTCCAGAAAAACATTGAAATTTGATTTGGAAATGGATTTAATATTCACTAACACTATATATATGGAAGAATGAAGGTGAAAAAGAAATAATATATTGATAATGGATTAAACTGTAAAGGGACTTACATAATAATGGATAATCTAATAATTGAAATAAAAATAACTTATGTAAGCAGTGAATGTAAGTAATGAAAAGAGAAAAATAACATTGTATGTATAAATGAGAAATGAAATTTTTTAAGTAATGAATGTAATTTAATAGGAAATGAATTTGGTAAGTGATAAATGAAAATTAAAGAAAATAATCATTGTATGAATGAAAATTAAACAATAAATTATGTGAAATAGAGTTAATAAGAATGAACTTGAATAATACTTGAAATCATTATTTATTTTGGCTTATGGGATGTTGGGAAGATGATACTTTAAATCATTTAGAATGTATGAATAATCTATTAAATTTATCTAAGACTGTTGAGTGTATGGTGTAATTATTGGTTTATTATCATTTTATATGATTAGAAGTTCCAGAACCTGAACACACCATTTGTTTAGGTTGTTATGGATGGATAATTGCTCTCTTTGTTGAAATGATGTTTGATTGTTTGATTTGCAAATAACTATTGTTATGTCGTGGTTGTTTTGTTTATATTGGTTAAAACAACTGAAATTTTACTCTTTTATATAAGTATTAACTTCTTTGGATTATATTAGTGAAATACAGGTTTATGGAAGTAATAGCTACTGCTTTTGGTTTCATAAATTAAGCGTTGTTCATCCGACAAATAGGTACAATCTCGAATTACGGTTTTCTAGCGATATTATGCTGTTGTTTTTCCGTAACTTGGTGTAACGGCCCGTAAATTCTGGTGGCTTTATTAATTTAATTAATTGAATTTTTTGAAATTTTAAATAATAAAATTTTAAAATAAAAATTTAATATTTGAAATGCATCTAGTTAAACATAGCAACTGGTAAATTTTCATCTAAAAATATGAAAGTTTATTTTCGTGTGTAATTTTATTTCAATTTAAATCAGTAAGGAATTGATGAAAATAAAATGTTTTCGAAACCTAAATATTTTTATATAGAAAAATTCTAAATCATCTTCTGACTGAGCCGTCATTTTTTGTTTTTCCAAATTCGGACTTTTTAGCTCCGTCGATCTTATTTTTCTGCGTTTTTGCTGCATTTTCCGCTTGTAGAAAATTCGAATTTTTATAATTCGATCATACCACTAATATTTGTGTATCGTTTGATCGTCTTGTCATGCTGATCTCTACGGTATATTCGATTGTCAAATTCGGAGTCTGGTATGCGGTACAATCTGCGAAACGCCTAGCGTACTGGTTCCGTATTTGGACCGGTGACTTTTCGCTGCTCCTGAAACAACCAAAAGCCAGCGGCTTTTATTATTTTCTCAAATCAAACGGTCATTTTCCTTCAATATTTGCGTGAATTTGTATGCGTGACTTTTTCAATTCCTACTGGTTAAGTTTACAGGCTGTAGCCTTTCATTGTCTTTCCTTCTCATGCTTTAATATAACTCTCCCTATTTTCCTCTCTTCCTCGGATGTTGCTAAAAACCAAGGCCGAGCCACTTATACTTGAATATTCCTTTATCATCGGCCTGCTTCTTGCTGCATCTCTATGTGCCCCTCCGAGCCAGCACAACCACCCATGTCGGCGACCGAACCCACCCAACCTCAAGCGTGCCAGCATACGCCTCTCACCAGCCTCCTCCGCTTGCACCTCCACCTTATAACCCTGTGTATCATCTTGTGCCACCGACCCAACTTCTCTTCCCCGAACACAGACCTCGCAAAATTCCCTACCACCATATTTCACTTCCGACCCCAAACCCACGCTATTAGCCTCCAAAACCCAGCTTCATCCGAAGCCAATACTGTAGATCTCGCCTTGCTCACTTTTCTCCGACAACTCATAAATCTGAATCCGCCATCATCCTATCTTCCTTTCGCCTATTCCTCCAAGCACCACCATCACAATGCTGCAGCCTACCCTTGAGACCCACTATTCGTATGTATGTTGTTTTGATATATACAAGTTAGTATATATGTTACTGTATGTTGAGTAATCTTTTAAATTATATATTGCAAAGTTTACTGTTTACAGTTTTATTTATTTATTTATATTTTGTTTTTAAAAATAATATGCTCAAGCTCACCTGACTTCTTGGATTTGTATATTATTTATAATTTATGTGTAAGATCATGCGTTGTCCTATATATCTAGATCTTAGTACAAGAGTTTTATATTGTCTACATAAATAATGATATTCATACATATATATTGTGTACGCAAGTTTTTAAATGATCTTTTGATTTGTATTTATGTTGTAAAAGCAAATATGTTTAGGTTTGCTGTATATAGCTTGTAGATATTAACTTACCTATATTTTGGTTCTAAAAAAATGCAATTTCAAAATGTTGTTTAAAAGTCAGTTTGTTAGTGTATTAAGTTATAAGAGTTTACTTAAGTTATAAAGTATTCCATAACATGTGGGCTACATGCGTATATTTTTTTGAGTAGATTGATTTTAAATAAGTATATTTTATATATATAGAGTTATGTGTCGGGTTATATACATATGTTAGTTATATGACGATAGTTTTCGTCACTTATATATATGTAGCTATGTCAGTTTATACTAATTTTTAAAAGTAATAAGCATGTGAGTTATATTGAATGTTAGTAAATATATACATGTCAGTTACTTTGTCATATAAAATGTCATTTTATATAAACTATATGGTGAGTTAATGTATGGATTTATAATTAATTATTATATATATAGATAGTTTTTGGGATGGACAGTTTATATAAATCTTATAAATATAGAGTTACACATAACTATCATGTGATTTAGTATATATCGACTTTAGAAAATGTATGTGTTTTAGGTAAATTATGTATAAAACATATATAGTTTATATCAGTACTTTGAAGTATATCTATAATACAGTATAAGTCGTATATTGATTAGTATGCATATTGGTTTTAAATATTTGTTTTATATATAATATATATATGGATGTTTTGATTGTAGTGATATATATATATATATATGTATATATGTATATGTATATGTATATGTATATTCATAGATTGCATCGATTTGATTCTGATTCAGTTCATCGATTCTTGATTATCAGCCTTGTTCGTTCAATTCGTGTCAATCTAGCTTTGTTCTGGGAATTCATGCTTGGATTTGTAACACATCTCATTATCGTTCATCTCTAGCCTCGAAAGATGAGCAATCACTCACGATTAATGTTCTTTTATTTACTAAATTTGATTTCAATTGAAACGACAATTGAAATATGCTGTTGTTAGTTATTTACGCTGTTATATATATGCTATTACCTTTATCGGTTCACCTGTGACATCTGACACCATTTTCTGTTATTTATATTGATGATATATGCTTGTTATATTATTATCATATCTGTTATCACTCTGCAAGTTCCCTATTAGTATGGAATCACTATGGGTTGAAATGATACATACCCTAACGATTTGTAAAATCGGAGAAAATTGTTATGGGTTGAAATGATTAACCCAACCAATTTTCATTGAATTGAATTTGGGTTTACGGGTTGAAATGATATATATATATATATATATATATATATATATATATATATATATATTTAAATTGCGGATTGAAATGATAAGTATCTGTACCACTTGACCACATGATAGAAAATTTTATACAGACACCGTGGGTCTATATATAAATATTTTGAAATGGTTACTATGGTTTAGGAAAGGAATATACGGTTTTATATAAATATTGATTTTAGATATTATATAAATGTTATTTTATATATAGTTAAAATACTAGATTTTAAGCTTAATAATAAAGTTTGATTTTATTAAATATAATATGGTTAAGTAAGTATTTAAGTTATATTATAATGTCGAGTTTATAATGATTTAATAAATTAAGGTTGAGAAGATAGATTTGAAATTGATTTGAAATTGCTTTTAATTAAGAAATATAACTAATTAGAAATCAATTTGAAACTTATGTAATTTGAGATTTGAAAGGATATGATTTTTTTATAACTTGATTTGGTTTAAGGTGATGTAACGAATATTTCAGGTTTAAATGAATTGAAGGGAATATTTAGTCATTTGAAATGGTAAATTTGGAATGGTAAATTTGGAAGTTGAAACGTAAATTATAGAAATTGATATGGAAAGGCGAATGAAACGTTGGCTTTCAAATTCTAAGTGCGATTGAAATTGATTTGGTTTTTTTCAAATTCATTAAACGACCAATCGGTGTAATAATTACGAAAGTTATTAAAGAAACTGGAATCGGTTAAGGACATACTCACTGTCTAAACCGAATACCACTTTAATAACTATACGCGGAGTATGATCCAGAATGAAGTGGTTGGAATGAGGACGTTGCTGGATTGAAGGAAGAGAACAATAATGGATAGCCTTGACACTTGTGTCAAATTGGAAGTGACTAAAACATGAGCCATACTGGGCCAATGAGGTTAGCCACCTCTAATCGAACACACTTCTTCGTATGCTACTCATTACTTGTTTTTGATTGTTGCGCACCCTTCAATCGGGAGTGTTGTTTCGCGGTGTTGCGATCGTTGCGGCGATGCGTTCTCACCAGTCCGGATCAGGCAAACGGTAGTTTCGCTACGTTGGGTATTACCTCATGTGCCTTGTCATACTCGTATCCCTATGCGCAACCACTACGATTTATTTTGTGTTATACTATAAAGTACTCCCTGATATTCCACTAGTTTACGGTGGAGTTTACAGTACTGAATAGACTATGACGCTTATATAAAATGTGTTAAGGGGGATAATGGTAACGCCTTAAAACTATTTTGATACTTTATATTACTGATAGACATTATCTACTTAGCGTACATTACTACATAGTAGATAGTTTAACGGATCCTTAGAGGATGGTTATCCCAAACATCCTTTGAGTTGCTTGTATTTCAGTTGTTATTCACTTGAGTTGGATTTATTAATATAAGAATGTTGATCCTGACTCGAGGCTTTGTGTTTTACTTTACGCTCAGGTCAGACTGAGTGGTTCATCTTTTGAGACTCAACTTTGGAGTTGGATCTTCGCTTGGAGATCCAGCTATCTATCCAACTTTCAGATATTCAGTTGATTCCAGCGATGTATTCTAATATTATATTTGACTATTGTATTCGAGACTTCTATTGTATCTTGTTAACTCTATTATATATATATATATAGTAGCTTTATGAACTACTATTCTTTTGTTTCCGCTACATATTGTATATTACTCTGTGTCTGTGATTCTGTGATTATATATTTACTGTATATGCTGAGTTTTGCCAAATATAAACTTACAATCTGGTATTTTGAGCAATTCAATTCCGGAATGTTTGGATGCGAATGGTTGAAAATATCAGGTCGTTATATTTCATATTAGAGCTTTGGCTCTAGGCAAAACTTAGCATGCATGATAAATTTAATTACGGAATCGCTTTCATTCAAGCTTGAATTTCTTCTTTTGACTCGGTCTCCTTCGAATTTTGGAATGTTTCACTCGGTTCCAAAATCCATAAACCCATTCTTTTCTCTTCCAATTCGTATTCTTTTGACCCTGGAGTATCACATAACTTCACTTCGAACAAATCTCTATAATAACCCGGCGGTCTCGCCAATCTTCGAATGATTTGTAAAGGGGTGAAACTCCTTTATAATAGGCATTGATTTACCGGAGATTTCTGTATCCTCGGTTTACGATGCTATCTATCTCAAGCTATGCCTGAATTCTCTCTTGAGATCGAATGTCGATTTACCTCGGAATTCTGCATCGATCTTATTCTTGAAGTCATGGTCGACCCGGTTAAGGTTGCCCGCGATTTATATAAACTTATCCATCTTCCTATTTTGTTATTTAATCATCTTATCTTTGTTTTGAACCAATCTTCGAATCAAAATTCTTTTTAATTGAGTCCATCAAAATTTGAATCTATCCGTGTTTTTAAATCCATTTTTGTATCGTCGAGCGAGGAAGTGTATTTGTAAATTAATGTTAAAAAATATATATTTTGTTGTTTGATGTAACGACCCGGAATTTTGGGCAATAAGAATTTAATAATTTATGTTTATAATATATACAATTGATATATATATATTGTGAATAGAAGAGCTTTTGTTTTAAATTAAAGATTAATTTTCAAATTTGTAACATATATGTATGTATATGTTATAGTTTGATATTGTTTTGAAATCGAATTTTAATCCATTAATAATTTTATAATGTATGAATAAATATTGTAATTTAAAGCTTTGTTTAAATTTATATCTTCAAAAATTAATTTAAAGGTTAATTCAAAATATAAGATAATGGTTTATTTAAATATGATAGTTTATAAAAAGGATTTAAATAAAGTTTTGTTTTATTTCTTTAAAGTGTTTAATTTTAAATGGTTAAAAATGTATATGTATATGTTTTAGATTTTAAAATATATGTATAAGAATTATTTGCATTTTTATTAATATTAGAATATATTTTTTAAGGATAAACTTGTATTTATTTATAAAGTAAATTATATGTAAGTTTATATTACATTTAAATTAAATGAAAAATTAATTAGAAATATTCAAGACATATGTAACCTATTAACATCACCTTAAAAACACATGTAAGATAATTAAGTATTGTATGACAAGTGTAAGATTTATTTACATGTGTCTTTATTTTAAAACTTTACTTTCTTTAATTTTAATAAAAACATGACACTTTTCTTTGTTTGTTTTTTTTAACTAAAACCAGAAAATTTACTTTCTCAAATCTGAAATCTAAACCAAATGCAATTCAAACCTGTAATCTTCTTAAAAATCTGCAAATGCAATTGATCTTCAACTCCACTCTGCAAATCTTCAATCTGCAATCAACCTACAATTCAAACTAAAACTGCAACTAAAACAAAGTATCAACCCCCAAGTTCAAATCTGCAAACAACCTGTAACTTAAAAAGGGGAGTTCAGCATCAGTTCAACCTGCATTTTCAAATAAGGATCAACAACTGAATTTTCAACATTTTAAATCAAAAATTAAAGGCATGCATTCAGTGTTCAAAAGCCTGGAAGTACTAACCTGCTCTGTTGTAAATCTGTCCTGCAAATTTACTGAGGTGAGTAAACCTTATTTTAAAAACAGGTTTTGATTTAATCTTCGTTTGAATGTTGCATGCTAAAGTACTTGATTTAGATGATGCATATTTGTTTTCCTACATGTAAGTTTATAAAAAAAATAATAATATAAATACAGTAAATGCCTACATATGAACCCTGTATTATACAGGTTTGTGTTTTTTTTCCTTTTTAATCAATAACTTGATTTTTGAATGCGATTTGGACTGTGATTTGTAAATGAAAGTTGTTTGTATTCAAGTGTTTGATCATCTAAAAATAGTTTATAGAATTTTAAATTGAATAATTTGCTCAGAAATTTCAAAATACAGTGAAAAACCAAACTTGGGCAAAATTTTATGATTTCAATTTTTAGTTTTGAAATTATAATCGAATTACATTTGGAAAAATATGATTTTTAGAGTTTGTATGAATATTTTTAATTGAGTAATCATGTTGAAATTTGGGTTTATATGAAATTTGGGATTTTATGAATTGTAGATTATCTGTGTATTAACTTGAGTTGATATTTGAATCGAAGCTTGCTTGCAAGCTATTGATCATGGAAAAAATACAGATTAATTTTTCAAAGTTGTGGACTGATGGGAATTTAAGAAAATAGGGTTTTTGAGTTAAGTGGTTTTGGTCGAACGATAATGGGTTTTGCGACATGGATGTTGAATCGAGCTCGATTGCGTTTTGGAATTTTAGGAGCTTGAGGTCTTGGTTCACGATGATAGTGATGGCGAGTTCAACGGCGGCGAGTTCGTCGGCCGAGGGTAGGTTTTTGGACTGTGACCTGCAGTTGCTTTCAAGCGTGATGACCATATTTTGATACGATCGAAAATTCATGTTTCTGGGTTCGATTCTTGGCTCGTGAGTGGTTTTGGGATTATGGAGGATCGTCGCGATGGACGATGGAGGTCGGCGGCATGGGTGCAGGTGCACCGTGTCTTACGTGCACGGTTGGAAATGGTGGAATCATTTTAGGGAAGATGAATACTGGGGAAGACGAGTTAAACCCGGAGTGATGCTCGCGAATTCCTAATTTCGCCTCGAAGCAGTTTGGGTTTGAAAGATTAAGGGGGAACTCGGAGAGGCGCTCGTGTTTTCTTCGAGTATGACTCAAAGCAGGGGAGGTGGCACGTTTGCTTCAGGGTAGGATCGAGCTGTGTAGGTGATCCACTCGAGTATTGTTGGTTTCGTGAGTTCCTGGTTGTTTTGGTATTGCAGATGCTGTTTTTAAAACCCTGTTAAGGAAATATAGGTTGCAAACGTAACATGTATTTGAATAATTGAAGGTAAGCTCTAAATATTATAACAGGTTTGATAAAAGAAACAAAGGGATAAAGTTAAAACCTGTTGTTTTAATCAAGCTTTAAAATGTAAATTGGAATTTACTTCCAAATTTAAAAGTTAAGATGATTTCTATGAAGTAATTTAACATAATTAAAGTTTGAATTTTAATATAAAAAAAAGTATACTTTGATTAAATCAAAAGTTTTTTGTAATATCTTAAACTAAGTTTTCAAAATTATATTGAAATTGGAAGTTTAAATTAGAAAATTTAATTGTTTTAAGTTTTAAATTGGATTTCTAAATGCCTTATTTTCAAATAAAATTATTGTTATGATTTTGAAATCCAAATAGGATAAGTTGATTAAGTTGTTAAATTTGATTAATTTCAAATGACTTATGTATGAAGATAAATGATGTTAAATTATTTTGATTTGGATTTAAGAATACTTAATAAATATGATTTATTAATGTTTCTTAATTAATTAAGGATTTTAAATCTAGGAAGTTAATTAATTAATTGTTTAATTAATTTTAAATAATTAGTTAATTATTTATTTAATTTTAAACAATCACTTAATTATGGATTAATTAAGTGTAATTACTTAATAAAGTAATTAATGATTAATAATTGCATGTAGTTAAGGAAGTTAAATACCTATGGAAGTAATTAATGGTAATTACACATGGAGTAATTAGTTGAAGTGATTATTAGTTAATCACTTAATGATATTGATCAAGAATTAACTAAGAGATTAATTAAGGTTTATTAATAAAAGTAATTAGAGATAATTACTTATGGAAGTAATTAAGAGTTAATTACTTAATTTATTTTAGTTAATTTATTAATATAATTAATTAATTAACGAATGTGATTAATTTAAGATTAATTACCAAGTGTAATTAATTAAAATGTAATTAATTAATTAAGTAATTAAATAAGGATTAATTGTTAATTTAAATTGATTAATAATTACTTAGTGAAGTAATTAAGGATTAATTTATTGAATTAATTAATCAAGGATTAATTTAATTTAATTAGAAATTAATTAATTAAGAAGTTAATTAATTAAGATAAGTAATTACAACTTGTTAATTACTGTTTATGAATTAATGAGATGATTTATTTATAAATTAATTATTAATTAATTAAAGTAATTATTAGTTAATAAGGATAACTAATTAATGTGATTTAGGATATTAATCAAGGTTGATTAATATAAGTAATTAATTTAATTGTGATTAATTAATTGTAATTAATTAAGAATTAATGTTGATTAATTATAGTTAATTAATTAATGTATGATCATTAATTATTGCAATTAATGATTGTAATTAAAGGTTAATTACTGAATATGGATGGGATAATTACTTGAATGTAATTAATATAATTAATCAAGGAAGATTAATTAGGAAAATCATTAGAGATGATTAATTTATTCTATTTGGAATATTAATTAATGTAGAAGGATTATGGTAATCCAATTGATTAGGTGATAACCAATTCTGTTTTGGATGGTTGATTAATATGGATTGATTGATTAATATTGTTTAACTGATTGATATTGGATGATCAATATTTGGAAATTGGTATTGGATGATTGGTTGATAGTGGATGTTTGATATTTGTTTGATATTGGATGATTTGGATATATATGTTGAGTGATATGCTGTTTATGAAGATGAATGTTGATATGAATTATCTCTTGTGATAATATGATTCATCTATCTGTTTATATATATATCGTCCTGAAAATAAGTTAAACTGTTTAAACCCTTAAGTACAACTTGGACATTAAAATGGCGCTTGGTTTCGGTGAGTCCGGGATCGGGTTTCCATATTTGGAATCCGAAAACCACAACGATTCCAATTAAACGTTAGGTCGTGTATCCAAGTGGAGCAAGTGAAGACTCGAGGTGTAAGGACTATACGTCAGTATAACTCTGTGGGTGATTCCGTAATGAGTTTGACGGAATAGTGCTTATAGATTCGAGATGGCGAATCAGAGTGCAAGGGCTATGGTTGTTGACTCTGAGGGTGATTCCAATAATGAGTGCAACGAGATAGTGCCTTCGGTTTCGTTCGAACCCGGAATGAACTTGTATGGATTGAATGCTTTCAGCACATCGTCAGGTGGACGATGAGCATTCTAAGATAATGTGTCCTATAAAGGTAATCGTAACCTCAAGCCTCATCAACCGGGAATGGCTAAAACAGGGGAGGTGCAGCAAGGCCTCGTGGGTAGCTCCCATTGGAGAGCAAGATTTTCCCCTGTCTAGAAGTCCCTTTTTATTCGGCTGTGTGGGCAGATGGGTCGCGGCCAACTGCGGGGTTGTCTTGTTCGGGACTGTCCAGTAAGGGATGGTTCCGGCCTTGTGTTGCAGGGGAGTGGGAGTACTCCTCGGTACGTTGATCTAGGCCACGTACTATGACGGGCGGTACCCCAGTAGCCCTGCCATTGTTGGAAACCCATTTTCCCTACGAGACCCTACGGTTTTGATTGTATTACCCACTTTTGTGGCTAGTAGCTGGAATTTAATCATGTAACAATTTCGACTATTTCTTATTTACTTGAAAACCCTAGACACTATTATAATATTACTGGATTTCCTATCAAATGTTTTGGTTAGCGTAAGGTAAAAACTTTTCCATGTTTATGTGTGGGAAGTCTTACGTGATACCTTTTCTTTTCAAAGGTTTTTCTAAAGTTAAGCAATTTTAACCAGTTTACTCACACCAGACCCCTGTCTGACCCGAGTGTTTATTTTCTGTTTTATTGAACTCTTGGGTACTCATATTATGTATGAGTAGTCAAGTGATCATGTTAGCTTGACGAATTCTGGAGGAGTTATGGAGCAGGAGGCTTCGACGTGTAGATATATATTGATTTCCGCTGTGTATGTTGTGTCTGTATCCTGTATACTTGAATTGTATAGTTAGAAAGAAGTTTATAACTGTCTATTATCTGTTGTTTAAGTTATGTACTCTGATGTAATGAGATACTATGTAATATTTTATGAGATATATTATATTTTTTCGTTCCGTTGTGAGTTCTCTGATGTTGTTTGTGTTCTTCTTTCTCTTTCTTTTCTTCTTCTATTCCTTTCTTTTTTCATGATGACGCAATTTTCTGGGAGTAGAAAGTCGGGTCGTCACACTTGGTATCAGAGCATTAGGCTCTAAAGTGTGTTTTTCTTTAGGAAGCATTAGGCTAAGTACCTATGCTCTGTAGTGATGTCTTTCTTGAGAGAGCGTACTTGTAATTTTTATATATAACTATATATATATATATATATATATATATATATATATATATATCTGCCTAATTTGTTGGGTTATCTGTTCGGATTTTCCAACATAAGTTTTAGAGGTGGATGGAGTAGTGGTGTGTGTGTGTAACACGACTACCACTAATGGAAGAGGTTCCACATGTTTGAGGTTGGAAGTATTTGTCGAGACTGTAGACCAAATACCGTCTTGAGTAAGATTTGTAGTTTGGAGTAAGGATTTCTCTGATATCTGAAGGAAATCTTTTAAAGATTCGGAGTGTATCTTTGAAGTGTAGTTTGGATTTCGCTCGGGTAAGCGATATTATCTTGAGTTTGGATTTGTTGGAAGTGCAGTAGTAAGTAATGATATCTTGATAACTGCGTGATGAGATGCAGTATCCTTGGATATTTTCCGAAGGTGTTTCTCTTGAAGCAGTTTTGGTGACGGTTGAAGAGCGGTTTTACCTGCCGCAGGGAAGATTCATTTGTGTAGAAGTTGTTTGGATCTTCTGCAAGGAGTTTGGCTGTTTTGGAATATGAGACTAAGGTCTATGAGTTGTTTTGCTTTGGCATGTTCTCATTTGTTATTCCTTAAGGTAAGAGAGTTGTGATGCTTGGTTTTGAGCCCGAGATTCTTGAAAAGTTGTCTGCCATCTCGGAGGTCTGTTGTGTGGTCTGTTGAAGGTTTTGGGTTTTGGAGAAGCATTTGGATTTGAAGTCTTTGGTTAGCTGTGGTAGCAGTGCAACTCGAAGTGTTCGGTGTGCTGACGAGGAGATCTTTTGGCTTGGCAGTATCATCGAGGTAGAGTTTGGAAGCAGCAGTGTTGCTTGTTTCTCCGATGGTCCAGGAATATTGGTGTTTCTTCTAGTAGTAACTTGGGCAGTTGGTGAATGTTATCTTGAAAGGTTAACCTGGTTTGGAAAAGTTTAAGGCTGTTCTAATTGGTAAAGAGAGGACAGTTTCTTTGGAATCCGAACTAGGTAGGATCGCAAAAGTGGCTTGCGATTAGTTGGAAATTTTTCTTGAGCATTCTTTTGTTTGAGGCTGAGGGTTCTCATGTGGAAGTAGGAGCCGCTGAGGTAATCAGAAGGTTGTATGCATCTGGAGTTGAGTTCCATATTTGTTTTGATTCCGGAAGTAATTTTAACAGTTAGCCTGGTAGTAGGATGGTTTTTGGAGAAGGAGAGTTGGTATAGCAACTCAGATATTTTTGGGAATTGGAATTCGACTGATTTAGCTTTTGGAATAGGATTCTGTTGTAAGGATGTGTGACCGAGTCTGATGTCTCACTCAGATTTTTATGGAATTGATGAACAAAGTTTTTCCGGATATAGTGGATAAGTTTGTATTCGTGTTCATCAGCAGTACTCTCATCTATTTTGGAATCAGAGTTGTGCAGCGGAAGCGAGGTAGCTGCTGAGCAAGGAAGGAAGTAAGTTCTGTCTGCTATTGCATTGGAGTAGAGTTTGTGTTTTGGATTTCGATGAACTTTGGAAGACTTTTCTGTTGAATAAAATCTAGGAACTGCTTTGTTTTGGTCTAGTTGTTTCTGGAAGTATCATCATTGGTTGAGATGATCAGGAAGAATATTGGCAGCCCAGGAATATCTGTTGAGTTATGCAGATAAGAGATAAGGAGTTTTGGAATTTGAAGTTGAAGACTTCATTGTGGTTCAAATTCTCTGGTTAAGAGAACAGATATTGGATAAGATTAGTTGGTTAGTACTGAGGCATTTGAGATTTCTTATCTGTGTTTTGATAGGATGAGATTGAATTGCCAGTTTGGATAGCTGGAATTCATTTTGTAACATGTGTCTCTGAGGGAGTACGTGTATGATTCATCATTGGTTGTTGAATCTGTAGTTCAGTTGGATTTGGAGTTGAGCTGGATTTGAGAGTAATCTGATGTTCTGTTCAGATTGAAGGATCTAGAGATGAGTGGAGCTCTGGATTTTGGTAGTGTAGTTAGTTTGTTGGCTTTTGTTGAGCGAGTCTCCCGGTGATTTATACTTGGGAAACTCGAGATAATATTAGAAATTTATTCTGATTTGTGTCAGAATAATTAGTTAGAATTGTTTGTTTGTTTGATTTGTTGCTATGGTTGATAGTTACTGGTTGATAGGAATGTTTTCTAATTTAAATTAAAATCTGTACTGGATTATTAAATTACCTTTGCTTTTAAATTTCGGGGACAAAATTCTTTTAAGGGGGAAGGATTGTAACGACCCGGAATTTTGGGCAATAAGAATTTAATAATTTATGTTAATAATTTAACTGGTTTGATAATTTTTCTTTATAATTTGATTTAAACTGATAATTGTGATAAATATCTTTTTGACAATTTAAAATTTGATAAGAATGGTTTTTCAAAAGCTAATTAAAAATTTTATTCTGTTTATAATATATACAGTTGAAATATATATTGTGAATAGAAGAGCTTTTGTTTTAAATTAAAGATTAATTTCCAAATTTGTAACATATATGTATGTATATGTTACAGTTTGATATTGTTTTGAAATTGAATTTTAATCCATTAATAATTTTATAATGTATGAATAAATATTGTAATTTAAAGCTTTGTTTAAATTTATATCTTCAAATTTAAAGGTTAATTCAAAATATAAGATAATGGTTCATTTAAATATGATAGTTTATAAAAAGGATTTAAATAAAGTTTTGTTTTATTTCTTTAAAGTGTTTAATTTTAAATGGTTAAAAATGTATATGTATATGTTTTAGATTTTAAAATATATGTATAAGAATTATTTGCATTTTTATTAATATTAGAATAATTTTTTTAAGGATAAACTTGTATTTATTTATAAAGTAAATTATATGTAAGTTTATATTACATTTAAATTAAATGAAAAATTAATTAGAAATATTCAAGACATATGTAACCTATTAACATAACCTTAGAAACACATGTAAGATAATTAAGTATTGTATGACAAGTGTAAGATTTATTTACATGTGTCTTTATTTTAAAACTTTACTTTCTTTAATTTTAATAAAAACATGACACTTTTCTTTGTTTGTTTTTTTTAACTAAAACCAGAAAATTTACTTTCTCAAATCTGAAATCTAAACCAAAGGCAATTCAAACATGTAATCTTCTTAAAAATCTGCAAATGCAATTGATCTTCAACTCCACTCTGCAAATCTTCAATCTGCAATCAACCTACAATTCAAACTAAAACTGCAACTAAAACAAAGTATCAACCCTCAAGTTCAAATCTGCAAACAACCTGTAACTTAAAAAGGGGAGTTCAACAACAGTTCAACCTGCATTTTCAAATAAGGATCAACAACTGAATTTTCAACATTTTATATCAAAAATTAAAGGCATGCATTCAGTGTTCAAAAGCCTGGAAGTACTAACCTGCTCTGTTGTAAATCTGTCCTGCAAATTTACTGAGGTGTGTAAACCTTATTTTAAAAACAGGTTTTGATTTAAACTTTGTTTGAATGTTGCATGCTAAAGTATTTGATTTAGATGATGCATATTTGTTTTCCTGCATGTAAGTTTATAAAAATAATAATAATATAAATAAAGTAAATGCCTGCATATGAACCCTGTATTATACAGGTTTGTGCTTTTTTTCCTTTTTAATCAATAACTTGATTTTTGAATGCGATTTGGACTGTGATTTGTAAATGAAAGTTGTTTGTATTCAAGTGTTTGATCATCTAAAAATAGTTTATAGAATTTTAAATTGAATAATTTGCTCAGAAATTTCAAAATACAGTGAAAAACAAAACTTGGGCAAAATTTTATGATTTCAATTTTTAGTTTTGAACTTATAATCGAATTACATTTGGAAAAATATGATTTTTAGAGTTTGTATGAATATTTTTAATTGAGTAATCATGTTGAAATTTGGGTTTATATGAAATTTGGGATTTTACGAATTGTAGATTATCTGTGCATTATCTTGAGCTGATATTTGAATCGAAGCTTGCTTGCAAGCTATTGATCATGGGAAAAATACAGATTAATTTTTCAAAGTTGTGGAATGATGGGAATTTAAGAAAATAGGGTTTTTGAGTTAAGTGGTTTCGGTTGAACGGTAATGGGTTTTGCGACATGGATGTTGAATCGAGCTCGATCGCGTTTTGGAATTTTAGGAGCTTGAGGTCTTAGTTCACGATGATAGTGATGGCGAGTTCAACGGCGGCGAGTTCGTCGGCCGAGGGTAGGTTTCTGGACCGTGACCTGCAGTTGCTTTCGAGCGTGATGACCATATTTTGATACGATCGAATTTTCATGTTTCTGGGTTCGATTCTTGGCTCGCGAGTGGTTTTGGGATTATGGCGGATCGTCGCGATGGACGATGGAGGTCGGCGGCATGGGTGCAGGTGCACCGTGTCTTACGTGCACGGTTGGAAATGGGGGAATCATTTTGGGGAAGATGAATACCGGGGAAGACGAGTTAAACCCGGAGTGATGCTCGCGAATTCCTAATTTCGCCTCGAAGCAGTTTGGGTTTGGAAGATTAGGGGGGAACTCAGAGAGGCGCTCGTGTTTTCTTCGAGTATGACTCAAAGCAGGGGAGGTGGCACGTTTGCTTCAGGGTAGGATTGAGCTGTGTAGGTGATCCACTCGAATATTGTTGGTTTCGTGAGTTCCTGGTTGTTTGGTATTGCAGATGCTGTTTTTAAAACCCTGTTAAGGAAATATAGGTTGCAAACGTAACATGTATTTGAATAATTGAAGGTAAGCTCTAAATATTATAACAGGTTTGATAAAAGAAACAAAGGGATAAAGTTAAAACCTGTTGTTGTAATCAAGCTTTAAAATGTAAATTGGAATTTACTTCCAAATTTAAAAGTTAAGATGATTTCTATGAAGTAATTTAACATAATTAAAGTTTGAATTTTAATAAAAAAAAGTATACTTTGATTAAATCAAAAGTTTTTAGTAATATCTTAAACTAAGTTTTCAAAATTATATTGAAATTGGAAGTTTAAATTAGAAAATTTAATTGTTTTAAATTTTAAATTGGATTTCTAAATGCCTTATTTTCAAATAAAATTATTGTTATGATTTTGAAATCCAAATAGGATAAGTTGATTAAGTTGTTAAATTTGATTAATTTCAAATGACTTATGTATAAAGATAAATGATGTTAAATTATTTTGATTTGGATTTAAGAATACTTAATAAATATGATTTATTAATGTTTCTTAATTAATTAAGGATTTTAAATCTAGGAAGTTAATTAATTAATTGTTTAATTAATTTTAAATAATTAGTTAATTATTTATTTAATTTTAAACAATCACTTAATTATGGATTAATTAAGTGTAATTACTTAATAAAGTAATTATTGATTAATAATTGAATGTAGTTAAGGTAGTTAAATACTTATGGAAGTAATTAATGGTAATTACACATGGAGTAATTAGTTGAAGTGATTATTAGTTAATCACTTAATGATATTGATCAAGAATTAATTAAGAGATTAATTAAGGTTTATTAATAAAAGTAATTAGAGATAATTACTTATGGAAGTAATTAAGAGTTAATTACTTAATTTTTTTTAGTTAATTTATTAATATAATTAATTAATTAACGAATGTGATTAATTTAAGATTAATTTCCAAGTGTAATTAATTAAAATGTAATTAATTAATTAAGTAATTAAATAAGGATTAATTCTTAATTTAAATTGATTAATAATTACTTAGTGAAGTAATTAAGGATTAATTAATTGAATTAATTAATCAAGGATTAATTTAATTAAATTAGAAATTAATTAATTAAGAAGTTAATTAATTAAGATAAGTAATTACAACTTGTTAATTACTGTTTATGAACTAATGAGATGATTTATTTAAAAATTAATTATTAATTAATTAAAGTAATTATTAATTAATAAGGATCACTAATTAATGTGATTTAGGATATTAATCAAGGTTGATTAATATAAGTAATTAATTTAAATGCGATTAATTAATTGTAATTAATTAAGAATTAATGTTAATTAATTATAGTTAATTAATTAATTATAGTTAATTAATTAATGTATGATCATTAATTATTGTAATTAATGATAGTAATTAAAGGTTAATTACTGAATATGGATAGGATAATTACTTGAATGTAATTAATATAATTAATCAAGGAAGATTAATTAGGAAAATCATTAGAGATGATTAATTTATTCTATTTGGAATATTAATTAATGTAGAAGGATTATGGTAATCCAATTGATTAGGTGATAATCAATTCTGTTTTGGATGGTTGATTAATATGGATTGATTGATTAATATTGGTTAACTGATTGATATTGGATGATCAATATTTGGAAATTGGTATTGGATGATTGGTTGATAGTGGATGTTTGATATTTGTTTGATACTGGATGATTTGGATATATATGTTAAGTGATATGCTGTTTATGAAGATGAATGTTGATATGAATTATCTCTTGTGATAATATGATTCATCTATCTGTTTATATATGTCATCCTGAAAATAAGTTGAACTGTTTAAACCCTTAAGTACAACTTGGACATTAAAATGTCGTTTGGTTTCGGTGAGTCCGGGATCGGGTTTCCATATTTGGAATCCGAAAACCACACCAATTCCAATTAAACGTTAAGTCATGTATCCAAGTGGAGCAAGTGAAGACTCGAGGTGTAAGGGCTATACGTCTGTATAACTCTGTGGGTGATTCCGTAATAAGTTTGACGGAATAGTGCTTATAGATTCGAGATGGCGAATCAAAGTGCAAGGGCTATGGTTGTTGACTCTGAGGGTGATTCCAATAATGAGTGCAACGAGATAGTGCCTTCGGTTTCGTTCGAACCCGGAACGAATTTCTATGGATTGAATGCTTTCAGCACATCGTCAGGTGGACGATGAGCATTCTAAGATAATGTGTCCTATAAAGGTAATCGTAACCTCAAGCCTCATCAAACGGGAATGACTAAACTAGGGGAGGTGCAGCAAGGCCTCGTGGGTAACTCCCACTGAAGAACAAGATTTTCCCCTGTCTAGAAGTCCCTTTTTATTCGGCAGTGTGGGCAGTTGGGTCGCGGCCAACTGCGGGGTTGTCTTGTTCGGGACTGTCCAGTAAGGGATGGTTCCGGTCTTGTGTTGCAGGGGAGTGGGAGTACTCCTCGGTACGTTGATCTAGGCCACGTACTGTGACGGGCGGTACCCCAGCAGCCCTGCCATTGTTGGAAACCCATTTTCCCTACGAGATCCTACGGTTTTGATTGTATTACCCACTTTTGTGGCTAGTAGCTGGAATTTAATCATGTAACGATTTCGGCTATTTCTTATTTACTTGAAAACCCTAGACACTATTATAATATCACTGGATTTCCTATCAAATATTTTGGTTAGCGTAAGGTAAAAACTTTTCCATGTTTATGTGTGGGAAGTCTTACGTGATACCTTTTCTTTTCAAAGGTTTTTCTAAAGTTAAGCAATATTGACCCGTTTACTCGCACCAGACCCCTGTCTGACCCGAGTGTTTATTTTCTGTTTTATTGAACTCTTGGGTACTCATATTATGTATGAGTAGTCAAGTGATCAGGTTAGCTTGACGAATTCTGGAGGAGTTATGGAGCAGGAGGCTTCGACGTGTAGATATATATTGATTTCCGCTGTGTATGTTGTGTCTGTATCCTGTATACTTGAATTGTATAGTTAGAAAGAAGTTTATAACTGTCTATTATCTGTTGTTTAAGTTATGTACTCTGATGTAATGAGATACTATGTAATATTTTATGAGATATATTATATTTTATTCGTTCCGTTGTGAGTTCTCTGATGTTGTTTGTGTTCTTCTTTCTTTTCTTCTTCTATCCCTTTCTTTCTTCATGATGACGCGATTTTCTGGGAGTAGAAAGTCGGGTCGTCACATTTGAGTTGTTGATGTTGATTTGGGTTTTCGATCGATTCGTCTGATCAACGCTATCGACAGGATTTCCAAAACACTTGAGCAGAGCAAACTGACATAATATTGTTTCCAAATTGGGTAAATAAAATAAATTTTGTGTAATTATATTATATATAAGTAAATTTTCTAAATTGTTAAATGAATGGGTCAACAAAATGATAATATTTGATTATCATTTATTGTTTTGAAAACCATTGGCTTTTGTGTCATATATATATATATATATATATATATAAAATTAAACTAAAGATTATGGTTATAAATTAATTTGGAAATTGAAATGAATATAAATTAAGAAGCTAAGAATTTAATTTCCGAAGGTTTTAAACTTTGGGTTTAAATTTTAAAAGGTATATTATTTAAAGTATTTTCAAATAGAAATTGTCCAAAAGAAAATCTAAATGTTTAAAATCAGTGCTCTTCTCTTTTGTCGCTGGAAAATAATTTCGGCTATGGCGGCCGCATCATCGACACTCATTTTCGAGTTTCGAAGTGGAGAGACTATTCTGTAGCCCTGCTACACTTTTGTTTGGAAAAAATAAATTGATTTAAATTTCTGAAGTATGACTTGATTTATACTATATATATGCGTATATGTAAGTGTATGATTATAAATTTGATTTGATATATAATATATATATTTATCTCTAAATTTTTTGAATTTAATCGAAAATTTAATTCTTAATTTTCTTAAAGGATGATTTCAAATGAAGCCAAAATTTTGAATAAACATTTAAACTTAAGCTAATTGAATTGGAGAATTTTATTTGTAAAATACCTAATTTCATTCTAATACAACTTACCTAAATTATTCAGAACTTAACTTTGCAATTTAATAATATACAATGTAAAATGATGTTAAAGGATTTTATAAATAAAATTTGAGTGGTTATAATAAATGTTATACGCTTAAGTTTTAGTTATAAAAAGATTAATAGAGTTAAATAGAATAAAAAGTTAATTGAATAATATATGGTATAAAAATGATGTTAGAGGAATTTATAAATAAATTGGAGTAGTTATAATAAGTGTAGGTATAATTAATATATGTGATAAGGTAAATTAAGTGGAATAAATTTAATAATAATTTGGAGTAAAGGAAAATTTAATCAAATTTGTTGAATAAAATGTGATTATAGTAAATGACTACTCAAATTGATAATTTTAGAAATTGTTAATTAAAGATAATTGGATAATAAGATAATTAATTCAGAAATAGTTAAGATTGATTTAACTTAAGAAAAACAAATGGATTAAATCAATTTTTGAATATCAATTAATTTAAATATGAAATTATATGGTTTAAATTAATTGTTTTCAATCTATTTTCTTTCGGTTGTTTCCATTCTCCTACCTCGTTCCTTTTTGGCGACGAAAAGTTCTGAGTGGGGGAGAGTGTAACGACCCGTAAGTTCTGGTGGTTTTATTAATTTAACTAATTGAATTTTTTGAAATTTTAAATAATAAAATTTAGAAATAAAAATTTAATATTTCAAATGCGTCTAGTTAAGCATAGCAACTGGTAAATTTTCATCCGAAAATATGAAAGTTTATTTTTGTGTGTAATTTTATTTCAATTTAAATCAATTAGAAATTGATGAAAATAAAATATTTTCGAAACCTAGATATTTTCTATAGAAAAATTCTAAATCATCTTCTGACTGAGGCGTCATTTTTCGTTTTTTTCAAATTCGGATTTCTTTAGCTCCGTCGATCTTATTTTTCTGCGTTTTTGCTGCATTTTCCATTTGTAGAAAATTCGAATTTTTATAATTTTATCATACCACTGATATTTATATACCGTTTTGATCGCCTTATCATGCAGATCTCTATGGTATATTCGATTGTCAAATTCGGAGTCTGGTGTGCGGTGCAATCTGCGAAACGCCTACCGTACCGGTTCCGTATTTGGACCGGTGACTTTTCGTTGCACCTGAGACAACAAAAGCCAGCGGCTTTTATTATTTTCACAAATCAAATGGTCATTTGCTTTCAATATTTGCATGAATTTGCATGCGTGACTTTTTCAATTCCTACTGGTTAAGTTTACAGGCTGTAACCTTTCATTGTCTTTCATTCTCATGCTTTAATATATCTCTCTCTATTTTCCTCTCTTCCTCTGATGTAGCTAAAAACCAAGGCCGAGCCACTTATACTAGCATGTTCCTTTATCATCGGCCTGCTCCTTGCTGCATCTCTATGTGCCCCTCCGAACTAGCACAATGTGACGCCCCACCTCTATACCCACGCTAGCCAAGAACACTACTGTGAATGCTGTCAACTAGCACGGAGAATAAGGCTGTTGAGGAGCGACCATCTGTATAATTGCTTTGTGCGAGTACCGATATACCGGATAAAAATATAACTTTTCATCTCAAGAGGAAATCCGACATACCGACACGAACTCAAAGCTACTACACAGTGGCTATAAAGGTCTTCGGAAACAAATATAGAAATAAACATAACACAAATCAGTCACAGACAATTCATATCACAAAGGCGGAAATAGATATGAATATTACACATAAAAGTGTATATCAGAGTAGTGGTCTAAAAAGATCCACAATAATACAAAAGAATAGCAACACGTGCTATACAAAAGAATAAGTATACATCATAGAGTCTGTATCTCAAATGTATACAACAAAAGACTACTAAACTAACGTAGTTAACCAAAAGTCGGGATGATAGTCCGATAAGGAGTCAAGCAGAAGCACCTGCAACATCTCGGTCTAACCCGAGTATTATTTAAGAAGAAAATAATAAACGGATCAGTCTAGCTACAAATATCAGATGAAGTGATATAGAATAGGAGATATGACATAAACATATAATAATCACAATGCCAAGCTGTGATAAATAAGTAATTGAAAATCAACAAGAGATAAATCAATATCACAATAATCTACTCAAGATAAAAAGGAATGTCATACTCCTGATTTCATTCACCAAGCCACAATAAGTGACATATATATATCCATGCCAATCGTAAAAGTTGGTGAAACACAAATTCCAGAAATCAACACACGAAATCCAGAAATCACAATAAAAAGGATGGCCAATCCCACATACTGGACATCGACACACCTAAAAAGACATGCCCCATGAACAGTCGAACATCGACGCACCTAGAAAGATACGCCCCATGCTTTGGCATCGACGCACCTAGAAAGATACACCCCATGCACAAATAAACATCGATGCACCTAGAAAGATACACCCCATGCTCTAGCATCGACGCACCTAGAAAGATACGCCCCATGCACAAATAAACATCGATGCACCTAGAAAGATACACCCCATGCTCTAGCATCGACGCACCTAGAAAGATACGCCCCATGCACAAATAAACATCGATGCACCTAGAAAGATACACCCCATGCTCTAGCATCGACGCACCTAGAAAGGTACGCCACATGCACAAATAAACATCGATGCACCTAGAAAGATACACCCCATGCTCTAGCATTGATGCACCTAGAAAGATACGCCCCATGCATAAAATGAGACGAAGCTCAATAAAATGAGGAACAGTCCTCCACATAAACAAAGAGACATCGCACATTGCTAGTCTAAACCTCAAAGATGATCGTCATGATCAACGAGAAGTGTCAATTACAATAAGCTAGTAAATATATGAGCTTAGCTTCATGTCCCATAACCACTAGCTTAACTTAAATATTTACGAACAAATTGTAGATTTCCACTAGAAAATTGTCACAAGAGATTCAATCGAACAAGTCCAAGAATTAACCGACGAAGTAAACGCAAGCGTTTCATACCACTCGTTTTACTAAGTCGTTTAATTAGATTTCTCATACGAGTGAGGTAAAGGTTTGTATATACTAATAGATTGGAAAACGGTTTAAGAAAACGAGCTCTGTAATAAAATAGTGTTGAAATCATTTGAAGAAAGAGTTTTGATATTTACTACTAGTATAGAAAACCTTTATATTTTTAAAGTGACAAATCACAAAGAAGATTGTAAGAACAACCAATTACAAAATTCACATTCGAAGACGTGAATAAAATCCAAAGAAATCGATATCAAATCCATCAAAGTGGATATATCTAAAATTCCCAAAGAAAAGGTCATCAAAGTCATAATAGATGATAACAACAAATAGGAAACAACACGAATCGATTAAAGTTGGAAATATACTCAAAAATAGCCAAAATAGGCAAAACTGCACATTCCAGACGTCTGATTTGGAATCCAGACGTCTGGATTTGTTCTCTGGAAATAACCCAGAGAACACTCAGACGTCTGAAACCTCAAGTCAGACGTCTGAGACCTATCCAGACGTCTGGTTTGATGGTTCAGACGTCTGAAAATAGTCTCTGGATTTTTTTTATAATATGCGTGCATACATTTTTCTCCAGGTTGCAAAACCAGACGTCTGGCATTGGTCTCCAGACGTGTGAAAACCTGGTAAGGGCAACAATTTGCCTAGGCCAAAGTGGCCAAAACGTATCGGGAGCGATCGGACGAGCAACGACGACTAAGGATTTATGCCTAGCGACAACCCGGTCTTATAGGCTCTCCGAAACACCTCTTAAAGCATGATCAAACATCAAAGTTATGATTTTTAGAGAATTGGCTTCAAACACCAAAAATGGAAATATTCACAAAACCAATCCAAATCAAAAGCAAATGCGCATGAATAATTGTTAGGAATTCATACCTAACAACCAAAGATAGACACAGACATAGATGTGAGATAAAAATCTCACCTTTGAACCCAAATTAATGAAGAAGATGCTATGAAGCAATGGCAAGAACAAGCACTCTTCAATTCCAACTCAACAAGCTTGAATCTAAGCTTAAAAGAGAAACATTCCCTAAATTAGGTTTAGGAAATTTCTGAAATTGAATGGAGAAAGAGTTGGAGAAGAAGAAGAGGAAGCTTACCAATGGGTTCTCTTAGATTTTGGAGCAAGAACTTGGATTTTGCTATGGAACTAGGGCTTGGAGTTTCCTCCCCACCATTTTTAATTGGAGCTTGAGTTTGAGGAGTTAGAATGAAGTAATGAAGAGGAGAGGGGGATTGGGACTGAGTTAGTAAGTGGTTAATTGGCTCAGCCCAAACCAAAGCCCAAAGCAAAAAGTAGCAAAATTCAACTTTCTCCAAACATATCAAAGCTTATACTCAAAAAGGTAGCAAACGTCATTTTGAACTCAATGGGGGTGGTCTCGAGTCCTAATTCGACCGTATGCAAAAAGTAGGTTTTCAGACCAAAATCCGATGAACGGTGAAATATTTAAATAAAATATTTAAATATAAAATCGATAAATATGCAGGTTGTTACAGACTCCCCTCCTTAAAGAAATTGCGTCCTCGCAATAATTAAGAAGGAAATATAAGAAGTAACAACCATAGAAGCATATTAACACAAAAGAGTATCCGAAGAAGAAGCTCACAATAAAGGGCACGAAAAGATAAGCCCGAACTTGCTTGCTCAGAGAACTCTATGGATTCCTAAGCTCAAAATAATTCGAAACACTGACGTGGTACAAACAATACGTCAATGAACCGAAGCCCGACAAAAAGAAGCACAATAAAACGTCCGATGAACTTGGTAAAAAGATCATTCCATTCAGACATCAACAAAGAAACAATCACTTGTTGCTTACAACAAAGTGCATTGGCAACACGATCCCCCTTCCGGGAGTATACAAAGAATATCAAGGTTATAAGATGCAAGGAACTCAAACCATCATTAAGCTCCTTATGAGAAAATAAACATTCAAAAATTATGATTGGTGAGGAGAACAAAATTCCTTACCCAAAAATAATGATGCCAAATATAAAGAGCGAAAACAATTGCCGTGAGCGCTAGATCATGAGTGGCATACCTAGTCTCTATCGGCTTCAATGATTTAGAAGCACAAGTGATAGCACGTTTTCTTTTGCAAGATAACGACATTCAAACCAACACGACTAGTATCGGTACAAATAGCAAAGTCTTGGTTCCCCTTCAGGAATCACAAGAAAGAATAAGAGTATCGAAAAGAAAGAACTTCTTTTAAATAATTCTCTTCCTCGAAAAGTTAAAACTTTCAAAATTACATTTTTACTTTTATGTAATAATCTTTCTACAAAAATTTACATTTTTACAAGTCAATATATCGTGTCTGATTGTCACATCAAAGCGTTTAGGAAATTCCTATCGATAACGTTGATCAAGCGCATCGACCAAAATTCTTAAAACACTAAATGGGCGATACAATCACAAAATCATCTTTTATAGGATAAATAAATCTCTTAAAAAGTTTTAAGAATATTCTTTGTTCGTTTCAAGAACAAAAATTTAGTTTTACTTATAAATAAATCTTATGAAAAAGATTTGCAAAATTTTAAATTACTATTTTCATCCAAAATCAATAAATACAAGAATGATCTCATCGAAATATTCATAGAATATTCGATTTATAAAATGGATGAAATAAGCTGGATAAACCGAATGACATAATAAGTCATTCATAAGAATCATAACGAGTGCGGAATGCGGTAAGTGGAATGCTAACTTCCGCAACTCGTAGCAAATGAAAACCGGTGGCAAGGTCGAGCTGAAAAGACCTTAACACTACTCAAAAGATTGCTTAGGTGACAGTCCTAAGACAAATTCAAAAATACCGGAAAAGTTTCACAAATTATTTAGATAAGAGAAATAACACTTTTCTCATCTTGAGGGCTTAAAGCCTTCAAAAATTTGAAATCGGAATCACAAGAAAAAATAGAAATCTGCTTAACAGATAGAAAATGTCGAAGATGAATAGTCCACTCGAAAAATAGGATATGGTCTTCACAATGATTAAGACGATCCCTTTAAAAAAAATCAATTCCGAAGCCTAAGTAAAAATATCGGCACGGAAAGAAAAATCCCATAAAATAATTTCGACATCAATAAAGACAAATTGAGTGTTGCGGATCTACCATCCGGATTCACAATCCTCAAAGAAGTCATCAAGCCCAAAATATTTTCAAAGAAAAAGAATCAACATGTTCTTTTGATATAAAATAGTAAGATGGAACTCATATCAAAAAGAACTCAAATAAGAAGATCACAAAATAAATGTAATCAAGGATTAAATGAGAAATACCTTGACCATGAGAAGTGTTTCCAGGAGCTTGCACTACATTGAGCTCTCCCTCCTTCTTACTTTGAAGTACGGGACATGCAGTAATATGGTGACCCGAATTTTTGCAATAGCGACAAAAGAGGGGTTTCGGACACTCCCTTGCATAGTGGTTCGTGGAACCACAATTGTAGCATTGTCCACGACTAGAGGTAGGTGCTTTTGCTACCGGGGTTTCTTGCTTCCTTTTCTTATTAGAATTGGAGCCTTTGAATTTGATAGGCCTCTTCAAGTTATTATCGAAGTTCTGTTGGGCACGCACAACTTCAACATCACCTTCATTATCGGCCTCTTCAAGACGAAGAGCGATATCAATAAGCTGATCAAATGAAACCTCAAGTTTCAGAAGTAATGGCTTCTTAAGATTCTTATTCAAGCCATAGACGAATCTCTGATTTTTCTTCATTGGGGTGTTAATGTATTCAACCCCATATTTGGAAAGAGATTCGAAAGATGCGACATACTCTGTCATAGAAGATTCACCTTGAACAAGGTCAATAAAACGCCGGGCCAAAGTTACTTTTTCGGCCTCCGGCACAAATTTCAATTCGAATCTTTCCCGGAATCGCTCCCAAGTGAGATCCGCTTCAACAATTTCAGAAATTAAAAGCTCATACCAATCTAACGCTCTTTCTTGGAGCATGCTAGAAGCCACTTGGACTCGATGTAGATCAATAAGGTTCATGCGAGAAAAGATGCGATCGCATGATTTGAGCCAAGCTTGAATTTCTATAACACTCTCGGATCCCGTGAATGGCCTTCCACCCAAATCGGTATAGACTCGGCACAAGCGTGCAAAACCGGATCTAGGATGAGTAGGCTCCTGATTGGAACCCGCTGTTTGAGCGTTCTTGACAAGATCTAAAAGCTACTGGGCAGACATAAAAAACTCCATCCTGGGGAGTAGCACTAGATTGACCGGCGCTGGGACGGCCAGGTCTAACCATTTCTCTTCTTTAAGAAAGAAAGAAAGAAGAGGAAAAAGTTATTCTCAGAATAAATTTCAATCAAACTTGATTGATAAAACAAGGAATCATAAAGAAAGTAGGATGAACCGGTACGAAGACACGAATTAAATCCTAAAGCACGACTCCTAAGATGGACTTAGGACGATGATCCTTGTTATAATATTCCATATTGTTCCGAAGTTTGGCTCTGATACCAAGCTGTGACGCCCCACCTCTATACCCACGCTAGCCAAGAACACTACTGTGAATGCTGTCAACTAGCACGGAGAATAAGGCTGTTGAGGAGCGACCATCTGTATAATTGCTTTGTGCGAGTACCGATATACCGGATAAAAATATAACTTTTCATCTCAAGAGGAAATCCGACATACCGACACAAACTCAAAGCTACTACACAGTGGCTATAAAGGTCTTCGGAAATAAATATAGAAATAAACATAACACAAATCAGTCACAGACAATTCATATCACAAAGGCGGAAATAGATATGAATATTACACATGAAAGTGTATATCAGAGTAGTGGTCTAAAAAGATCCACAATAATACAAAAGAATAGCAACACGTGCTATACAAAAGAATAAGTATACATCATAGAGTCTGTATCTCAAATGTATACAACAAAAGACTACTAAACTAACGTAGTTAACCAAAAGTCGGGATGATAGTCCGATAAGGAGTCAAGTAGAAGCACCTGCAACATCTCGGTCTTACCCGAGTATTATTTAAGAAGAAAATATAAACGGATCAGTCTAGCTATAAATATCAGATGAAGTGATATAGAATAGGAGATATGACATAAACATATAATAATCACAATGCCAAGCTGTGATAAATAAGTAATTGAAAATCAACAAGAGATAAATCAATATCACAATAATCTACTCAAGATAAAAAGGAATGTCATACTCCTGATTTCATTCACCAAGCCACAATAAGTGATATATATATATATCCATGCCAATCGTAAAAGTTGGTGAAACACAAATTCCAGAAATCAACACACGAAATCCAGAAATCACAATAAAAAGGATGGCCAATCCCACAAACTGGACATCGACACACCTAAAAAGATACACCCCATGCACAAATAAACATCGATGCACCTAGAAAGATACACCCCATGCTCTAGCATCGACGCACCTAGAAATATACGCCCCATGCACAAATAAACATCGATGCACCTAGAAAGATACACCCCATGCTCTAGCATCGACGCACCTAGAAAGATACGCCCCATGCACAAATAAACATCGATGCACCTAGAAAGATACACCCCATGCTCTAGCATCGACGCACCTAGAAAGATACGCCCCATGCACAAATAAACATCGATGCACCTAGAAAGATACACCCCATGCTCTAGCATCGACGCACCTAGAAAGATACGCCCCATGCACAAATAAACATCGATGCACCTAGAAAGATACACCCCATGCTCTAGCATCGACGCACCTAGAAAGATATGCCCCATGCATAAAATGAGACGAAGCTCAATAAAATGAGGAACAGTCCTCCACATAAACAAAGAGACATCGCACATTGCTAGTCTAAACCTCAAAGATGATCGTCATGATCAACGAGAAGTGTCAATTACAATAAGCTAGTAAATATACGAGCTTAGCTTCATGTCCCATAACCACTAGCTTAACTTAAATATTTACGAACAAATTGTAGATCTCCACTAGAAAATTGTCACAAGAGATTCAATCGAACAAGTCCAAGAATTAACCGACGAAGTAAACGCAAGCGTTTCATACCACTCGTTTTACTAAGTCGTTTAATTAGATTTCTCATACGAGTGAGGTAAAGGTTTGTATATACTAATAGATTGGAAAACGGTTTAAGAAAACGAGCTTTGTAATAAAATAGTGTTGAAATCATTTGAAGAAAGAGTTTTGATATTTACTACTAGTATAGAAAACCTTTATATTTTTAAAGTGACAAATCACAAAGAAGATTGTAAGAACAACCAATTACTAAATTCACATTCGAAGACGTGAATAAAATCCAAAGAAATCGATATCAAATCCATCAAAGTGGATATATCTAAAATTCCCAAAGAAATGGTCATCAAAGTCATAATAGATGATAACAACAAATAGGAAACAACACGAATCGATTAAAGTTGGAAATATACTCAAAAATAGCCAAAATAGGCAAAACTGCACATTCCAGACGTCTGATTTGGAATCCAGACGTCTGGATTTGTTCTCTGGAAATAACCCAGAGAACACTCAGACGTATGAAACCTCAAGTCAGACGTCTGAGACCTATCCAGACGTCTGGTTTGATGGTTCAGACGTCTGAAAATAGTCTCTGGCTTTTTTTTATAATATGCGTGCATACATTTTTCTCCAGGTTGCAAAACCAGACGTCTGGCATTGGTCTCCAGACGTCTGAAAACCTGGTAAGGGCAATAATTTGCCTAGGCCAAAGTGGCCAAAACGTATCGGAAGCGATCGGACGAGCAACGATGACTAAGGATTTATACCTAGCGACAACCCGGTCTTATAGGCTCTCTGAAACACCTCTTAAAGCATAATCAAACATCAAAGTTATGATTTTTAGAGAATTGGCTTCAAACACCAAAAATGGAAATATTCACAAAACCAATCCAAATCAAAAGAAAATGCACATGAATAATTGTTCGGAATTCATACCTAACAACCAAAGATAGATACAGACATAGATGTAAGATAAAAATCTCACCTTTGAACCCAAATTAATGAAGAAGATGCTATGAAGCAATGGCAAGAAAAAGCACTCCTCAATTCCAACTCAACAAGCTTGAATCTAAGCTTAAAAGAGAAACATTTCCTAAATTAGGTTTAGGAAACTTCTAAAATTGAATGGAGAAAGAGTTGGAGAAGAAGAAGAGGAAGCTTACCAATGGGTTCTCTTAGATTTTGGAGCAAGAACTTGGATTTTGCTATGGAACTAGGGCTTGGAGTTTTAATTCTTTTTCCTCCCCACCATTTTCAATTGGAGCTTGAGTTTGAGGAGTTAGAATGAAGTAATGAAGAGGAGAGGGGGATTGGGACTGAGTTAGTAAGTGGTTAATTGGCTCAGCCCAAAGCAAAAAGTAGAAAAAATTCAACTTTCTCCAAACATATCGAAGCTTATACTCAAAAAGGTCGCAAACGTCATTTTGAACTCAATGGGGGTGGTCTCGAGTCCTAATTCGACCGTATGCAAAAAGTAGGTTTTCGGACCAAAATCCGATGAACGGTGAAATATTTAAATAAAATATTTAAATATAAAATCGATAAATATGCGGGTTGTTACACACAACCACCCACGTCGGCGACCGAGCCCACCCTACCCCAGGCGCGCCTGCATCTGCCTCTCACCAGCCTCTTCCGCTTGCACCTCCACCTTATAACGCATGTGTATCACCTTCATCCACCGACCTGACTTCTCTTCCCCGAACACAGACCTCGCAAACTACCCTGCCATCGTATTTCCCGTCCGACCCCAAATCCAAGCTGTCAGCCTCCAAAAACCAGCTTCATCCGAAGCCAATACTATAGATCTCGCTTGCTCACTTTTCTCCGACAGCTCATAAACCCGAATCCGCCATCATCCTATCTTCCTTTCGCCTATTCCTCCAAGCGCCGCCATCACAATGTCCTATGCTGCAGTCTACCCTCGAGACCCACTATTTGTATATATGTTGTTTTGATATATATAAGTTAGTATATGTGTTACTGTATGTTGAGTAATCTTTTTAATTATATATATTGCAAAGTTTGCTGTTTATAGTTTTATTTATTTATATATATTTTATTTTTCAAAATAATATGCTCAACCTGTCCTGACTTCTTGGATTTGTATATTATTTATAGTTTATGTGTAAGATCATACGTTGTCCTATATATCTAGATCTTAGTACAAGATTTTTATATTGTCTACGTATATAATGATATTCATACATATATATTGTGTACGCAAGTTTTTAAATGATCTTTTTATTTGTATTTATGTTACAGTAAAAGTGAATATGTTTAGATTTGCTGTATATAGCTTGTAGATATTAACTTACTTATATTTTGGTTCTAAAAAAAATGCAATTTCTAAATGTTGTTTAAAAGTCAGTTTGTTATTGTATTAAGTTATAAGAGTTTACTTAAGTTATATAAGTATTTCATAACATGTGGGCTATATGCGTATTTTTTTTTGAGTAGATTGATTTTAAATAAGTATATTTTATATATATAGAGTTTTGCGTCGGTTTATATACATATGTTAGCTATATGACGATAGTTTTTGTCACTTATATATATGTAGCTATGTTAGTTTATACTAACTTTTAAAAGTAATAAGCATGTGAGTTATATTGAATGTTAGTAAATATATATATGTCGATTACTATGTCATATAAAATGTCAGTCTATATAAACTATATGGTGAGTAAATGTATGTATTTATAATTGATTATTATATATATAGATAGTTTTTGGGACAGTCAGTTTATATAAATCTTATAAATATAGAGTTACAGTATAAATATCATGTGATATAGTGTATATCGACTTTAGAAAATGTATGTGTTTTAGGTAAATTGTGTATAAAACATATATAGTTTATGTCAGTACTTTGAAGTATATCTATAATACAGTATAAGTCGTATATTGTTTGGTAAGCATATTGGTTTTAAATATATTATATATATATAATATATATGGATATTTTGATTGTAGTGTATAATATATATATATATATATATATATATATATTCATAGATTGCATCAATCTGATTCTGATTCAGTTCGTCGATTCTTGATTATCGGCCTTGTTCGTTCAATTCATGCCAATCTAGCTTTGTTCTGGGAATTCATGCTCGGATTTGTAACTCATCTCATTATCGTTCATCTCTGGCCTCGAAAGGTGAGCAATCACTCATGATTAATGTTCTTTCATTTATTAAATTTTATTTTAATTGAAACGAAAATTGAAATATGTTGTTGTTAGTTATTTACTCTGTTATATATATGCTATTACCTGTATCGGTTCACCTGTGACATTAGACATCATTATCTGTTATTTATATTGATGATATATGCCTATTATATTATTATCATATCTATTATCACCTACAAGTTCCCTGTTAGTATAGAATCACTATGGGTTGAAATGATACATACCCGAACGATCTATAGAATAGGAGAAAATAGTTATGGGTTGAAATGGTTAACCCAAGCGATTTTCATTGAATTGAATTTGTGATTGCGGGTTGAAATGATATATATATATATATATATATATATATATATATATATATATATATATATATACCCGTAAATATTTAAATTGCGGATTGAAATGATAAATATCCGTACCACTTGACCATAGGGTAGAAAATTTTATACAGACATCGTTGGTCATATATAAATATTTTGAAATGATTACTATAGTTTTGGAAAGGCATATACAGTTTTATATAAATATTGATTTTAGATATTATATAAATGTTATTTTATATATAGTTAAAATTATAGATTTTAAGCTTAATAATAAAGTTTGATTTTATTAAAATATAATATGGTTAAGTAAGTATTTAAGTTATATTTTAATATATAGTTTATAATGATTTAATAATTAAGGTTGAGAAGATAGATTTGAAATTGATTTGAAATTCTTTTTGATTAAGAAATATATCTAATTAGAAATCAATTTGAAACTTATGCAATTTGAGATTTGAAAGGATATGATTTTTTTATAACTTGATTTGTTTTAAGGCGATTTAACGAATATTTCAAGTTTAAATGAATTGAAGGGAATATTTAGTCATTTGAAATTTAGGTTTTGTTTAAATGATAATGGATTTAGTAAGTAAATATTTCAAAATAAATAATAGTAAAGTGAATTTGATATATATATATGGAATAATCAAATCTTGCTTTGAAATGTTTGAATATTTAAATCTTTGAAAATATTGAAATTGAAATGGTTTATTTTGTGGTTAAAATTCTGTATTTTAAATCGATATATTGTGAAATAGTTTATTGAGAAACTGAAATAAATTAAAATGGATGATTTGAGATTTGATTAAATTTATATTTGGAATTTGAATCGATTTGTGAAATTTGAGGAAGCTATTTTATTTTATAAAGTATTTTTAAAATTGTATTTAAAACTATTTATATATGTTACTTTAAAAATTTATTTCATATAAACTATTTTAATATAAATTATTTTTATATAAACTATTTTAAATTATAAACTTTTTTATTATATATACTATTATTTATATTTAAACCGTTAAGTGGGAAGTGTTATGATTCCAGGCATTATGATTTCTAAGTTTTGATTTCCAAAGTATTATGATTAACAAAGTGTATGATGAAAGAATGTTGTTTAAATTTAAGTAAATTACTAAATTAAGTATTGAAATTATTTAATAATTAAATATAATAGAATTTCTTTAATAAGAAATAAAATATGATTGATGGAAATTATTGTGAGACTTGTAATTTAAAGAATTTAATTTGACGAATTTAATTTGATTCAATTCATAAGTTTTGATATAATGTAGGTAAACTTAAGTGATTGATTTAATGAATTGGAAATTCAATTGAAATTATTTGAAATGATCAATATACTTAATTTATATGATTACTGAATGAATCCAAAAATGAATTTAAATTGTTTTGAATGTTAAATTAATTTAATTTAAATGATTATGAAATGAAACCTATATATGAATTTAAATCAATATTTGAATTGTTTTAAATAAAAATTGAAGTTGAATTATAGACTTTTGAAATGGTAAATTTGGAAGTTGAAACATAAATTATAGAAATTGATACGGAAAGCCGAATGAAATGTTGGATTTTAAATTCTAAGTGTGATTGAAATTGATTTGGTTTTTTTGAAATTTATTAAATGACCAATCGGTGTAATAATTATGGAAGTTATTAAAGAAACCGAAATCGGTTAGGGACATACTCACTGTCTAAACCGAATACCACTTTAATAACTATACGCGGAGTGTGATCCAGAATGAAGTGGTTGGAATGATGACATTGCTGGATTGAAGAAAGAGAACGATAATGGATAGCCTTGATACTTGTGTCAAATTGGAAATGACTAAAACATGAGCCGTGTCGGGTCAATGAGGTTAACCACCTCTAAGCGAACACACTTCTTCGTATACTACTCATTGCTTATTTTTGATTGGTGCGCACCCTTGAATCGGGAGTGTTGTTTCGCGGTGTTGCGATCGTTACGGCGATGCGTTCTCACCAGTTTGGATCAGGAAAACGGTAGTTTCACTACCTTGGGTATTGCCTCATGTGCCTTATCATACTCGTATCCCTCTGCGCGACCACTACGATTTGTTTTGTGTTATACTTATGGAGTACTCCCTGATATCCTACTAGTTTACGGTGGGGTTTACAGTACTGAATAGACTATGACGCTTATATAAAATGTGTTTAGGGGGATAATGGTAACGCCTTAACACTATTTTGATACTTTATATTACTGATAGACATTATCTACTTAGCGTACACTACTACATAGTAGATAGTTTAATGGATTCTTAGAGGATGGTTATCCCAAACATCCTTTGAGTTACTTGTATTTCAGTTGTTATTCACTTGAGTTGGATTTATTAATATAAGAATGTTGATCCTGACTCGAGTGCTTTGGGTTTTACTTTACGCTCAGGTCAGACTAAGTCGTTCAGCTTTTGAGACTCACCTTTGGAGTTGGTGCTTCGCTTGGAGATCTAGCTATCTATCCAGCTTTCAGATATTCAGTTGATTCCAGTGATGTATTATGATATTGTATTTGACTATTGTATTCGAGACTTCTGTTGTATCTTGTTAACTCTGTTATATATATATAGTAGCTTCATGAACTACTATTCTTTTGTTTCCCCTGCATTTTGTATATTACTCTGTATCTGTGATTCTGTGATTATTTATTTACTATATATGCTGAGTTTTGCCAAATATAAATTTACAATCTGGTATTTTGAGCAATTCAATTCCGGCATGTTTGGATGCGAATGGTTGAATATATTAGGTCATTACACTTGGGATAAATTATTTTGAAATATGTCATATATATTGTTGTTATTGATATTATTATTTCTTCCAGACCTCTCCTATAAAGGAGAGTCTGTCGAAATTTTTCGTAAATTTTTGAGTTAAAAAAATTAGGTGATATGTTTTCCAAACTTTCATTAACTTGAATATAAAGAATTTAATTGTTAATAAATTGATATATTTTATTTAAATAATTATGTCAATTGATTGTTTATAAATTTAATATTTTAAACAAGATATATTAATTACTAAATTCCTTATTTTCTCTTATTTTTCCCTTTTCGATGAGAAAAGTTTTGAGTGGAGGAGAGTGTAACAACCCGTAATTTTCAATAATTAAAAATAGTTGATTTAATATGGTTTTGTGATTTATTGTTGGAAGAAATAAGAATATATGATTTGATAATAAGAGTATAATTAGAATGAAATGTAATAGCATTAATGTTAAGGTAATTGATAACTGCTTTAAATGCAATTCCAATTAATTGAAATGATTAAAAAGTTATAATTGGTTACAGATTGTAAAGTAATTGTAATAACATGTATTAATTGATAATTGGATTTAAGGAGTAATTGATAATTTAAAGGTTGTATTAATTAATGAAATAGCATGTAACTAATTGTAATTGATAAAGGTAGTGTTGTGGTAGTAGTTATGACATGTGTGTGTAGATAACAAACTTACAAATGTTATTAAATTAAGAAAAGGTGACAGTTCTTATTTTTTACATATTTGTTTAACTTGTTGAAATGAAATTAGAAATAAATTGCAATAAATGAAATTAAATATAGCGTTAAAATGAAATAAATAATGACTGTAGAATATTAATATAATAAGATGGAAACCAATGTTAAATGTATACATATAACAATGAATGATTGAATACAAAGATTGAAATCAAGTATGATAAAAATTATTGGAATTTAAATTATAATAATTGGATTTAATGCAATTAAATGTAATTAAATATTACGTTAATGAAAATTAAAATGATAACTGTAGATTATTAGTGTAATAAGATATAGACAAATGTTAATTATAGCCATGAGGTGATAATTGATTGAATAACAAGATGAAAAGGCAAATAAATGGATTATTAGAATTTAAAATAATAATTACCATATTTATTTCAATTGAAGTTAAACACTGTAGTTAGTAAAATAATTGACATTGAATTCATATGAAAATTTGTTTTAAATTATTGTAAATGTCCAAGTAATCAAAAATGATAAAAATGGTTAGTTATTAAATTTGAAATTAAAAAAGTGATTTAATTAATTTAATATTATTTTATTTAATTAATGTAAAAAATAGCCATTTTGGCCACTGTCTTAGATTTCGAAGAAACTAGTTTTATAGGATCCGTAACGGTGAATTATTGTAAGATTTCAAGTTTTGTAGCGATCAGACTTGTTGTTTGATTGTACGGACTCGAAACACGTAGAAATCAATTTAATTAAATTTAATTGAAATCAATTTGAAATAAGCTGATTTTAAGCTAACTTCTTCATAAGATGGAATTAGGACTTGAAACCTATTTCATTGAGTTTAAAAATATCGAAAACATCTATTTCGATATATGGGATGACCAACTTTCGTTTTGGAGGTAGAACGGGCTTTTCGGGTTCGCGAAATCGTTTCGATCAACTTAGTCCGTCCATTCGTTTCTATTTTTGATCTACCTATATATAGCATGTTATAAATCCTAGCAATTTCTTATTTCATTATTCTGTACCTACATTTCCTTCTCATCTCCTCTTCCCAATGGCAGGCAAAATCAAAACCTAATTCCCAACTCCAAATTCAAATTGCAAATCAAAATCAAATCGAAAAACAAACTCCTCCAAACCATATCAAATTATATACCATTGGAAAGCTATCGATGAGCGCAATCCACTATAACAATTCATTTTTCGATTTGAATCATTGTTTATCAAGAAATCAATGAATTGTTCTCAGCCGTCCATAGGCCATGGCCTCGTTTGACAGTGGATCCTCTACTATGGCTTAATCAGAGGATAGAGATGCGTAGAGGGGGACGTGCAGGTTTGATCCATGTAGCTACTTGGGGCTGGATGTGTTTTGATTGCAAGAATTTGGAATTAGAAGGTGGCGGCGGTGGTTCGTCCCTGATGGACCGGACCGGTTCGCGACTTGGGCCAAGGGTCAGCGTGACATAGGAAGATCAGCGGTGTCGATCGATCTTGGTGGCATGGCGTCAGGTGGTCAGCGATCAGAGATAAGAGTGGTAGCCGGTTGGATTCGAGCATGCCTAGGATCACGTAGGGTTTTGATCGTGAAAGGTGATGACGTGGAAACTTTTGTATGCTTTGTGGTTTTTTTTAAATTTAAATTTCAAAATCTTCTAAACTCAATATCTTTTGCATACGCGCTCGAATTCACACGCGGTTTTCTCCACTGCGATCGTATCGAAATTCCGGACATTATGGATCTAGTTTGGTCGAATTTTGAAACTGTTCAAATTTGAGCCTTATTTTGCATCTCAAATTGATTGAATCCAAAGGTGAGTGTTTTGACCCACTCACAACTACTAAATTATCTTATGTTAGTTAAATTGAATTGGTGATGTGATTTGGAATTGATTGGTTGATGTTTGGTATACTTAAACTATCATTCTAGTTAAATCTAACTTTTATTGCATTTAATCATCTTTTAATTTAGTATTGAATTTATATGCCAATTTAATACCTGTTAATGACAATTAGTTGTCAATTGATGTTTATTGGTTGGTTTGGATGATGATCGTGATGGATGTTTAATTATCGATATTGGATGAATGGATGTTGTATTTTTTTATTGTTATAACACTACAAGTTCCCTATGGGTTAAATGATACATACCCGAATGATCTAAAGATTAAGAAAAATTATTATGGGTTGAAATGAAAGGCTCGAGCGATTTTGTGGATTTTATTTAATTCGAGATTGTGGGTTGAAATGATATATAACCGTAAAATTTTTAATTGCAGATTAGAATGATAAATATCTATATCACTTGACCATAAATAGAAAATAATATACGGACACCGGATTGGTTAAATTAAATGATTTTTTATTCTTTAAAATTTGAATTCAGTTAACTGGCATTTTGAAATAGAAATTAATTAATATAAACTCAATTATTTTCGATAATCAAGCGTTAATGCTGAAAGTGGAATTGATTCAATGAATTGTTTAAAGGATTTAAATTGAAATTTCAAAGTTGAAGTGTCAAATATAAATGAATTTATCGGGATTGAGTTATTAAAATGCTCGGATATAACTTTGAAATCTATTTTAATTAATTTAAACTATTTTAATCAATTTAAACTATTTTAATTTATTTTAATCTATTATAACCTATTTAATCCAATTTATTCTATTTTACCTATTTTAAACTAATTAAATTTATTTAATCTATTAAAAATCTATTTGATTATTATAAAAGTATAATCAATGTTATTTTGATGACTATTATTTGTAAACATCTTCATGAACTATTTATTTGATTATTATAGTTTGTCATTCCACTACGAGATTATGCATTCGTTTCTTTCTCTCTTTTCTTTTCTTATTTACCCCAAAACAATCTACCCCTTTAAATGGTTTGAGTCTGACATGTATGGTTTATCATTGATTTAAACCGTCCAGAAAGGTAGGTCGTTGCTGCAATTTTGGTTAAATTCGAACCTCTGTTCATTTTTAATCGAAATAAAGCGCTACAACGAAAACTGAAACCAAAGTGTGTAAAATTCACTCTCTCTGGCCCGCTTATATTTTTATATAAGTACGAATATTTTTATTATGCTATTTTGATGACTGTTGGATTTTTTATATACATGCATGTATGTATGTACGTATGTATGAATGTATGTATGTATATGGGATGTTTGGGTATTATGATATAGTAGTTAGTAGTTGGATATATTCCTACCGAGTGGAGTAGATGAGACCATATATATTCTCGTGTATGAGTGGATGACCCTTTGTACACGCATCTACCTTGAAGAAAACATTGTACATATTTTCTCATACGTATATTTATTGCAAGTTACGGATTGGAGGGATCCAACTGGATTCCTCACCGTTGTTGATTTTTATTTACACATATTGTTATATATGTTGTATTATGTGATGTTTGATGTAATGGATGTTGTTTGTGCCAAAATTGGTCACAAACCCCAAATATCTTGAAAGCACCATTGTATGAACATAGATCAGCAATAAATGATCACAAATCACAGATCTAAGTAATGTAGAGGATAAAAATGAAGAATAATAAACTTAAACGGAAAGAAATAGACAGAAACACCAGATTTATAGTGGTTCGGCTATCTCCGGCTTATGTCCACTTCAAAAGTTAATTTTTTATTGACTTTCTTTACTGGTTACAACTTATTACAGCAGATTACAGTGATAAAATTCGAGTACAATAGCAGCCTTATAGTGCAAAGATATTTTCGACAGAGTTTGGACGTCCGATAGCCAAAAGATCCCTTTTGTGTAGGCTCTGAGGTGCTATTTATAGGAGTAGGCTGCAAATATCTTGCTCAAATCTCAAAAGACTTCTTTTGGCATATAAGTGGGCCCACGCGATCGATCCTAGAGGATTTCGACTTGATCTGTGATCGATACAAATGAATTTCATATCGATCAAGATTTGACCTAATTGAGTCAACATTTGGCATGAACATTCTTTAGGTCATACACAAGCTCCTATGAAAATTTAGTGGCATTTGGACTCGTGAATTGCGAGATATGATCGATATGAAACGTAGTTTTCATGGAGGCTGAAGCGTTCGTCTTCATCCATTCGTCTCCGTCCCCTCATATTAGCTGCATCGATGAAGTGGCTCGGAAGTCCAAGGGAGATCCACTTCTGATGCCGAATTGACTACTTCCCTTATATCGAGCGATACGAACACGATCGATATTGTGACGACCCGCCCCTCTACTACTAGAAAGACATTTCATCATTAAGAAAAGAAAGGGATGAGAAAATAGAAAAGATAGAGAAGAAAGAACAACAACATCAGAATCTCACAGCGGAACGGAACAAAATATAATATATCACATAAATAATACATAGTTTGTACATATATCAGAGTTATACAATATCAATACATATGACAATCATACATACATCACATACTAGACAGTTATAAACACCTGTCTAGTTAATACAACTCAATACAATACGACTCAAACAATATGACTCAGAGATACCCACACAGCGGAACTATATATATATCTACAACGCTGAAGCCTCCTGCTCCATTGCTCCTCCAGAATTCGTCAAAGCTAACCTGAATCCCTTGACTACCCGTAAAAAATTTGGGTACCCGAGAGTTTATGAAAAACAAAAATAAACTCCGGGTCAGACATGGGTCTGGTATGAGTAAACGGGTTAAAGTTGTTTAACTTTGAAAAACATTTGAAAATAAAGGTATCACGTAAGACTTCCCACAAATAAATACGGGTAAGTTTTTACCTTACGCTAACCAAAACATTTCATAGGAAATCCAATGATATTATAATAGTGTCTAGGGTTTTCAAGTAAAATACAGAAATAGCTGAAATGCTTACATCTCACATTTCAACATAGTTGGGCACAATCAAATCGTACGGCGCTTATTGGAAATTGGATTCCATACAATGGCAGGGCTACCGGGGTACCGCCCGTCACAGTACGGGGCCTAGATCACCGTACCGAGGATTACTCCCTTCATCCCCTGCAACACAAGGCCGGAACCATCCCTTACTGAATAGTCCCGAACAAGATAAACCCCGCGGTTCTAGCTAGCAAACCGCCCACACAGCCGAAATAAAAAGGGACATCTAGACAGGGGTAATATCTTGTCCTGCTTGGGCATGACCCACCTAACCTTGCTGCATCTCCCCTGTTTTAGCCATTCCCGGTTGATGAGGCTTGAGGCTGCGATTACCTTTAAAGAACATATCACTTAGAATGCTCATCGTCCGCCCGACGATGTGCTGAAAGCATTCAATCCATACAAGTTCGTCCCGGGTTCGAACGAAACCGAAGGCATTATCTCGTCACACTCATTTTGGAATCACCCTCAGAGTCAACGACGATAACCCTTGCATTATGAAATCACCATCTCGATCTTCACTTCAGAATTCACGACCTAACGTTTAAATTGGATCGATGTGGTTTTCGGAGAATCAAATTTGATTCTTCCGATCCCGGTCTCATCGAATTCAACCGCCATTTTAAGGGCCAAGTTGTCTATTTAACTTAACAGTATAAGTTTAACAATTAAATTCATATAATAATTAAATACAGATAGATAACATCAGATAAATCATATAGCAATTTAACACAGGTAAATAACATCGGATAAATCATATAGCAATTTAATGCAAATAAATCATACACAATCATCACAGATATATCCAGAATATCACAGAACACCACAGGATATAAACACATATCAGAGGCAGTCAATATAATCATCGATTCAAATCAACAAGTTTGATTTGTTAAAAACTTAATTGCATGCTTAAGAATGAATTTCATTTTTATTCTTTGCTTAATCAATTACTAATAAATTAACTTACTTTAATTTCTTAATTACTTATTAATCATTCGCTTAATTAATTTATTATTAATCAATAATCTTAATTATTGATGTATAAAACTCAATTACGCAATTAATTATTATTAATTGCTTAATTAATCATTAATTATCAATTAACTTAATCCATTTAATCATTAATTATTAATTAACTTAATCGTCCAATCATTAATTATTTAATTAGTTTGTTAACTACGATTTGTTAATTAATCAACTTCAAATGATTAATTAAATTCTTAATTGCACATGAGATTACACAAGATTATTAAAATCTTTAATTATAAATTTGATTATACTTTGAACTACCTATTCAATAACCATTTTAAAATTAATTACATACATAATTAATTTTGATTTTAAACCAATTACCCATCTTGGTTACAGTAAAACTTTAAAGTTCATCTTGATTCAAAAACAATTTGTCAATCATTATAACTTTAAATGATACTTAACTTATAAACCTTAAACTTAGTATTAAAGTTAACAAATTCCAGGGATTAGAAACCCGAAGCAAATCCCGTGCATTACTCTGGTCGAACACAAGAACTTCTTGAATTTTCTCGCGTCCAAACTCCTGTGCTTCTTCTCCCTCTATTCTTCTTCCTGTCTCCCTTTTTTTTTATGCTTTAGTTTTAAACTGTAGTGACCTAATATAACACACGCGCACCTCACCTTCGACCCAGAACAAACCCGAAGTCAACAACGTGACCAACTCGAGTTACACTCGAGTCGACCACGTCCAGCATTTTTCCCCACCGCCGTGCACGTGCACGGCGGTGCACCACCGCGCCACCACCACGCGATATCACCATCAAGTCACAAAACAACCCATCACGCGAATTCACCACCCAGTTCAACTCAAATCACACGAAATCAAAATATTACAGTTTTTAGGAAAACTCTGCAAACAAGACCCTCGGCAAATTTCGCTCTCGATCTTCGAACCCGCCACCGGAGTTGCCGCCGCTTCGCCCACACGACTACAACACACAAAAACATCAACCCATCAAATCTCGTGCAGCTCGATCTCGAATTGATGGCGAACTCGATGATTAACAGAGAAGAAATAAATACCCAGTAAAAAACCCTAATAGGGTCTCGTGTTCCAAATACAATCAATAGAAAAATAAATTTTCATTTTTCCTGAGATTATAGATGTATAAACTTGCATCAATCCAAGTTTCACTATTTTTAATTGGATTGATTGTTTGAAAATGGAATAAATGTAAACTTAATTCAATTGCAAACTGTGCTTGGAAAATGAAGCTAAAAATCTTCGTTTTAGTTTTGAAAATCATGAATCCCAGTATGGATTCAATCTATGTCCTTGAATTAATATTTTAGAACAACTTATTTTTTTTATCAAATTCTTCTCTAATGCTCTGTACATTGTTATAGTGCTTATATTTTCCTTAAAATTTTATCAGCCTCTAAATTTATGTTATAACATATTGTTTCAATTGAATACCTACAGATTTCCAACGTTTAATGAGGTTAATTTGAGATTTACTCAAAAATATGCAAACCTGAACAATAACAGAAGTCACAAAGTAGATGGAATTATGACCAAGCATACACAATGTCATATGATGATTAAATCATGAACTGTTTATGAATGGAACTTAAAGCTTTAACTAATCTTGTTTACCCACCTGAAAGATTCTTATAAACAGAGAATACCTACAGTTCTATTTAAACTCAAAGCTTAGAAATAAATTAAGTAAAAATGTCCTGAGTTTGATCAAAATGTGAGGCCTGTACTAAGTTCTAAATCACAGAGCCATTCAAACATATGCAACTGAAATATAACCAAACAGTTTATAAAAGAGGATTGAACCGTTTCACTGACTTTAAAACTCTTAAAAATTAAGTTTACTCACCTAAAATATTTGAACAGAAGATGTTGAAGAAAACACTTGCAGGTGAAGCTTTCCTGAAACCTTCTTCCTTGTTTCTTTTCTCTGTTTCCCCTTTTTTATTTGTTTTTCAGTTCTTCTTTAAGTTTTGTTTAATGTTTATAAATGAACTGGAAGTGTATAAGTAGATATATAGATTGAGGCTACTGAGTAATAGGTTGTAACTGGACAGTTCATATTTGTTTGTCATTCTCTCTTGTAATTGGTTAAGAAAAATACACTGCAGTGAGGAGATCTCGGCTATATGTACTTGATTAAACAAGAAGTTGTGCTAATCTTTAATGCATGTGTTCATATTTGCTTACATCTAATTAATGCTTTGATTCCTCATATGTTTGCATAATTATTTACATGTTCATACTGTACAAGTGTACAGCTTGCAGGAACATGTTGGCTTATGAATGAAGCTTTAATTATGAAGATATTTGTTTTGTCATTATATTACATGTTTTTATTAACTTCATGTTTGAACTATAATACACATATTTGCTCACATATATATTTGTCTTATTATTATTTTATTTTATATAATTTTTTCCAGTTTGACTTTAGTCTCACATGAAGATACTTGTATACATTTGTTTATATCCTTATTCTATTTTATAAAGAAGGCTGAGATGGAAGCAATTATATGTTATGTCTGTTCAGCTAGCAATATTTAATTATGTGCAATATATATGATTTGCTTATTTATACTTGTCTTTGTATTTATTTATAGTTATCTTTGTATTTTAGCTATAGATAATAAATTTATATCCATGAGTTTACTCATTTATTTATATTTATTTATTTTTTTCTTTTGAATTACATAAATATTGATATTTTGTATATTTATACTTTATATCTTATATTTTCTATTTTGACCATTAATATTTGAATTAGAGTCATAAGTTATATTTACATTTATTCTCATTTTTATGATCCATTCGTATTTATTTAAATCATATACATAAATTTGACTCATAATTTACCTTTATATGTTGTATTGCTTGAATTAGATTTTAAATTTCCAACATTATCAAGCATAGATATTTATTTAACAAATGTTAACAATGTATAGCATTTTAATTTAATTATATGAGTTAAATTGTATTAATAATATTGTTTAGAAACTTATTTCAGAATTTCAAACATTATTATCTATATATGTATTATTTTATACTAAATATAAATAAAGTAAAGTATTTTAAGTAATTATATAAGATAGAATTTTATTGTGAATATTATTGAAATACTTATTTCAATTTCAAATCAATCCCCTTCTTTAAAAAAAAATACAGTTTATATAAATAGATGGCAATATTTTCAAATCATATTCATTTAAATATGAACAAATTCACATTTTATTTAATTAGATTAAACATTTATTAACATAACCGGGGCCAAAATCCAGGGTCGTTACATTCCTCCCCCCTTAAAAGAATTTCGTCCCCGAAATTAAAACAAAGATAATTTAAAAGCTGTTATACCAATCATTCAAATATTAACAAACAACCAAACAGACTGTTCTAACAAACAACACTAATCATCTGAACGCAAATCCGGATAAGCTTCCCTAAAATTATCGAGAGTTGACTCTCGATGATCAACAATCCGATCTGAATTCTTGACCATAGATAAATTTGTTTCAACTTCTAAATTCCTGAATTACTAGTTTAACAACTAATGAGGAATCATGAACATATTTCCTTAGATGGGATATACGGAATACACAATAAATTCCAGATATCCACTCTGGTAATTCAATTCTGAAAACTTACAGTATTAACTCTTTCCCAATTTTCTTGACTTGTTTACAGAATTTCAATATCTATTAAATCAAGCCCGTACGATGTACATATATCATTCGTACGCAATATCAAATCTGATCGCTCGCTCGATCACACAATTTCTCTTCCGAACTAGTATCGTCCACCCGATTTTCTAGTACGGACTCAGAACTGGTTTTCTTGATCAGAAACTGTCATTCTCCTTGCATAATCACAACTATGATAGAGAATTTCCAGAATTAATCAAAATCCAAATCCATGGTTCGTCGTCGAAAATCGAGTGAAAAATCCCAACTCGGATCGATTTAACTATCTCGAAATTCTGTGCTCGTATCTGGATCAAATTGTTATGCGAATAAAATAATATACGTTCATCTTACGTATTTATATCCATTGATTATCAACTATATCAATTTTCTTTTATTCACATTATTTTGATTCTATCCACTTGGAATAAGTTTCTCAATATCAATTTACTTAAGAATTCCACTACTCATTTCTTTAAGTTCAACATAAACATTATATATACTCTTATATTACTACTCTACCACTATAGCCTTTATATCTTCATATTTTCAATTTGAATTTCTAATCCCATGTGAATCCAAATCTTCTTCAACTCTGAATATTTAATTTTATTGACTAACTTTCATTTATAACTGATTTCTAACATTATTTTAAATTCATTTCATTCTCTAATTTATTTTTCAATTTCCAATTTGAAAATCTTTTTTTTTTTTTTTTATAGTTTCCAAATTCTGAAAAGTTTTGACAGAGTCTCTATTTGTTAAGCATTACATATTTCCAAAAGCACATATGTAAGGGTTTCAACACTTATTACAGTATTTCCAACCCATTTTTAAATCATTCCTTTTAGTTAAAGTGATTTACACTTACTTGCTTAGACATATAATCCATTTGAACAAAACAAACTCATATTCAAAATCATCTTATTCTGCTTCTAACAATTAATAAAATTTATCTAATTCTCATTTACTTCAAATAACCCATTTCCATATGCAATTCAACAATATTATTGTGAATAGATAATTACTTATGCTTTATAATCAATTTTAAATTGATTCCAATTCAATTTACACTTGATTCCATCCCAATTAAATTATTCAAAATACTTTCATTGCATTTTCTTTTATTTCAACAGGTTTGATTCCAAACCATTTTATTAAACTTGACAACCAATATTTTAAACAACCATCTCACAATTTACTTAGGTCATTTATTTCCTTCAAACTGTTCCACCTAACAACTTAAGTTTATTCTATTTCTCCAATTTCCATTCAAATCTTTGATTTGATTTTCCTTTAAATCAAATCTCAATTATTTACTAATTAGTTAATTTTTTTTTTATCCATCCTTAACTCTTAATTTATATTAACAACTCATTATTACATTTATTTATAAAAGGTCATTCAGTTTATTCTTGAATTAGATTTGTTTATAACTTATTCCAATTCTAATTTAATCCAATTCAGTACTTACTTTAGTTCACAATTTACTTATTTACATAAGAATTTTATTTCATTCAATATTATTTATAACTCGACTGAATTCATTCAAACTCAGTTTTATTTTAACTCAACTTCAGTTATATTTTAGGTACTTACCATTCTTTAAATTTATTTCTTAATATATGAGCTCAAAACTCATTTGTTTACTTTAAAGTTAATATTACTTATTTGGGTCATTTCACCTTATAACCAAATTAGATTATATATATAGCACTTACTGTCTTAAGGTATAAATTTCCACCTCACAATTACAATCATTTTACCTTCAAACTTTATAGCCAATTAAGTTCATTTTGAACTTCAATTCCATTTAACTTATCTCAGGTCAACCCCAATATGTTTTCTTATTTTCATTTACTTATAAACTTTAACTCCTGGATTGAAATTCCCAATTTCATCTTATTAATATTAACTTTACTTTCTAAGTTCCATAATTGATTCATTCAAACCTTTCACATTATTTAGAATTCAATTGCCCGGTTTCTATTTCCAAAACTATTTGAGATGATAATTACACATACCCACTTGGTATATCAAATCAAGTTTTCAAACACCTTTTTCACAAACAAATTTTCTCTTTTTGAAAATTTATTAAACAACTTGCATGCCCCACAACCCCAAACAATATCATAACCAACAATATTTTCCAAAACAAGATTCCATTATTTCCTTCAAATCTTGGGAAAAAACATTTCAAACATTCCCAAGATTTTAAATTTCCAAATCCTTTGTTTAAATTCATTTAAACACTTTCAAATTTCCGGGACTTAGATTCTTATTTAATCTAATTTTAGTTATATTCCTTGTTGTTTAAAATCATTCTTAAATAATTTTATTTGGTTATAAACCACTCACATTCAAATTTTATTTGATTGTACTATTAACAATCAAACATCCAAGTATATATAGTTATTTCAGAAAAATATTTCTTTTATATCAAAATATAACTTTTGGGTAAAATTATTTCATTTACCCTACTTTAAAAATCAATATTGTGTCGAATTGCTCTATTCAAGTGTTTAGAAACCCCTTCGATACAGTTTTCGAGGCTGTGCCGACGAAGGTTCATATACCACTCAATAAATCAATCAACGCAATATAAAACAACTTTATATTCACTAACAAATACGCGCTCATATCTATTAATACACTCAAACTCATTTTAGAGTTCTACTGACTCTATTTTATGAGTAATTACTACCAGAGCCAAGGTTATCACCAACCAACGCTCTGATACCAACTGTGACGACCCGCCCCTCTACTACTAGAAAGACGTTTCATCATTAAGAAAAGAAAGGGATGAGAAAATAGAAAAGATAGAGAAGAAAGAACAACAACATCAGAATCTCACAGCGGAACGGAACAAAATATAATATATCACATAAATAATACATAGTTTGTACATATATCAGAGTTATACAATATCAATACATATGACAATCATACATACATCACATACTAGACAGTTATAAACACCTGTCTAGTTAATACAACTCAATACAATACGACTCAAACAATATGACTCAGAGATACCCACACAGCGGAACTATATATATATCTACAACGCTGAAGCCTCCTGCTCCATTGCTCCTCCAGAATTCGTCAAAGCTAACCTGAATCCCTTGACTACCCGTAAAAAATTTGGGTACCCGAGAGTTTATGAAAAACAAAAATAAACTCCGGGTCAGACATGGGTCTGGTATGAGTAAACGGGTTAAAGTTGTTTAACTTTGAAAAACATTTGAAAATAAAGGTATCACGTAAGACTTCCCACAAATAAATACGGGTAAGTTTTTACCTTACGCTAACCAAAACATTTCATAGGAAATCCAATGATATTATAATAGTGTCTAGGGTTTTCAAGTAAAATACAGAAATAGCTGAAATGCTTACATCTCACATTTCAACATAGTTGGGCACAATCAAATCGTACGGCGCTTATTGGAAATTGGATTCCATACAATGGCAGGGCTACCGGGGTACCGCCCGTCACAGTACGGGGCCTAGATCACCGTACCGAGGATTACTCCCTTCATCCCCTGCAACACAAGGCCGGAACCATCCCTTACTGAATAGTCCCGAACAAGATAAACCCCGCGGTTCTAGCTAGCAAACCGCCCACACAGCCGAAATAAAAAGGGACATCTAGACAGGGGTAATATCTTGTCCTGCTTGGGCATGACCCACCTAACCTTGCTGCATCTCCCCTGTTTTAGCCATTCCCGGTTGATGAGGCTTGAGGCTGCGATTACCTTTAAAGAACATATCACTTAGAATGCTCATCGTCCGCCTGACGATGTGCTGAAAGCATTCAATCCATACAAGTTCGTCCCGGGTTCGAACGAAACCGAAGGCATTATCTCGTCACACTCATTTTGGAATCACCCTCAGAGTCAACGACGATAACCCTTGCATTATGAAATCACCATCTCGATCTTCACTTCAGAATTCACGACCTAACGTTTAAATTGGATCGATGTGGTTTTCGGAGAATCAAATTTGATTCTTCCGATCCCGGTCTCATCGAATTCAACCGCCATTTTAAGGGCCAAGTTGTCTATTTAACTTAACAGTATAAGTTTAACAATTAAATTCATATAATAATTAAATACAGATAGATAACATCAGATAAATCATATAGCAATTTAACACAGGTAAATAACATCGGATAAATCATATAGCAATTTAATGCAAATAAATCATACACAATCATCACAGATATATCCAGAATATCACAGAACACCACAGGATATAAACACATATCAGAGGCATTCAATATAATCATCGATTCAAATCAACAAGTTTGATTTGTTAAAAACTTAATTGCATGCTTAAGAATGAATTTCATTTTTATTCTTTGCTTAATCAATTACTAATAAATTAACTTACTTTAATTTCTTAATTACTTATTAATCATTCGCTTAATTAATTTATTATTAATCAATAATCTTAATTATTGATGTATAAAACTCAATTACGCAATTAATTATTATTAATTGCTTAATTAATCATTAATTATCAATTAACTTAATCCATTTAATCATTAATTATTAATTAACTTAATCGTCCAATCATTAATTATTTAATTAGTTTGTTAACTACGATTTGTTAATTAATCAACTTCAAATGATTAATTAAATTCTTAATTGCACATGAGATTACACAAGATTATTAAAATCTTTAATTATAAATTTGATTATACTTTGAACTACCTATTCAATAACCATTTTAAAATTAATTACATACATAATTAATTTTGATTTTAAACCAATTACCCATCTTGGTTACAGTAAAACTTTAAAGTTCATCTTGATTCAAAAACAATTTGTCAATCATTATAACTTTACATGATACTTAACTTATAAACCTTAAACTTAGTATTAAAGTTAACAAATTCCAGGGATTAGAAACCCGAAGCAAATCCCGTGCATTACTCTGGTCGAACACAAGAACTTCTTGAATTTTCTCGCGTCCAAACTCCTGTGCTTCTTCTCCCTCTATTCTTCTTCCTGTCTCCCTTTTTTTTTTATGCTTTAGTTTTAAACTGTAGTGACCTAATATAACACACGCGCACCTCACCTTCGACCCAGAACAAACCCGAAGTCAACAACGTGACCAACTCGAGTTACACTCGAGTCGACCACGTCCAGCATTTTTCCCCACCGCCGTGCACGTGCACGGCGGTGCACCACCGCGCCACCACCACGCGATATCACCATCAAGTCACAAAACAACCCATCACGCGAATTCACCACCCAGTTCAACTCAAATCACACGAAATCAAAATATTACAGTTTTTAGGAAAACTCTACAAACAAGACCCTCGGCAAATTTCGCTCTCGATCTTCGAACCCGCCACCGGAGTTGCCGCCGCTTCGCCCACACGACTACAACACACAAAAACATCAACCCATCAAATCTCGTGCAGCTCGATCTCGAATTGATGGCGAACTCGATGATTAACAGAGAAGAAATAAATACCCAGTAAAAAACCCTAATAGGGTCTCGTGTTCCAAATACAATCAATAGAAAAATAAATTTTCATTTTTCCTGAGATTATAGATGTATAAACTTGCATCAATCCAAGTTTCACTATTTTTAATTGGATTGATTGTTTGAAAATGGAATAAATGTAAACTTAATTCAATTGCAAACTGTGCTTGGAAAATGAAGCTAAAAATCTTCGTTTTAGTTTTGAAAATCATGAATCCCAGTATGGATTCAATCTATGTCCTTGAATTAATATTTTAGAACAACTTATTTTTTTTATCAAATTCTTCTCTAATGCTCTGTACATTGTTATAGTGCTTATATTTTCCTTAAAATTTTATCAGCCTCTAAATTTATGTTATAACATATTGTTTCAATTGAATACCTACAGATTTCCAACGTTTAATGAGGTTAATTTGAGATTTACTCAAAAATATGCAAACCTGAACAATAACAGAAGTCACAAAGTAGATGGAATTATGACCAAGCATACACAATGTCATATGATGATTAAATCATGAACTGTTTATGAATGGAACTTAAAGCTTTAACTAATCTTGTTTACCCACCTGAAAGATTCTTATAAACAGAGAATACCTACAGTTCTATTTAAACTCAAAGCTTAGAAATAAATTAAGTAAAAATGTCCTGAGTTTGATCAAAATGTGAGGCCTGTACTAAGTTCTAAATCACAGAGCCATTCAAACATATGCAACTGAAATATAACCAAACAGTTTATAAAAGAGGATTGAACCGTTTCACTGACTTTAAAACTCTCAAAAATTAAGTTTACTCACCTAAAATATTTGAACAGAAGATGTTGAAGAAAACACTTGCAGGTGAAGCTTTCCTGAAACCTTCTTCCTTGTTTCTTTTCTCTGTTTCCCCTTTTTTATTTGTTTTTCAGTTCTTCTTTAAGTTTTGTTTAATGTTTATAAATGAACTGGAAGTGTATAAGTAGATATATAGATTGAGGCTACTGAGTAATAGGTTGTAACTGGACAGTTCATATTTGTTTGTCATTCTCTCTTGTAATTGGTTAAGAAAAATACACTGCAGTGAGGAGATCTCGGCTATATGTACTTGATTAAACAAGAAGTTGTGCTAATCTTTAATGCATGTGTTCATATTTGCTTACATCTAATTAATGCTTTGATTCCTCATATGTTTGCATAATTATTTACATGTTCATACTGTACAAGTGTACAGCTTGCAGGAACATGTTGGCTTATGAATGAAGCTTTAATTATGAAGATATTTGTTTTGTCATTATATTACATGTTTTTATTAACTTCATGTTTGAACTATAATACACATATTTGCTCACATATATATTTGTCTTATTATTATTTTATTTTATATAATTTTTTCCAGTTTGACTTTAGTCTCACATGAAGATACTTGTATACATTTGTTTATATCCTTATTCTATTTTATAAAGAAGGCTGAGATGGAAGCAATTATATGTTATGTCTGTTCAGCTAGCAATATTTAATTATGTGCAATATATATGATTTGCTTATTTATACTTGTCTTTGTATTTATTTATAGTTATCTTTGTATTTTAGCTATAGATAATAAATTTATATCCATGAGTTTACTCATTTATTTATATTTATTTATTTTTTTCTTTTGAATTACATAAATATTGATATTTTGTATATTTATACTTTATATCTTATATTTTCTATTTTGACCATTAATATTTGAATTAGAGTCATAAGTTATATTTACATTTATTCTCATTTTTATGATCCATTCGTATTTATTTAAATCATATACATAAATTTGACTCATAATTTACCTTTATATGTTGTATTGCTTGAATTAGATTTTAAATTTCCAACATTATCAAGCATAGATATTTATTTAACAAATGTTAACAATGTATAGCATTTTAATTTAATTATATGAGTTAAATTGTATTAATAATATTGTTTAGAAACTTATTTCAGAATTTCAAACATTATTATCTATATATGTATTATTTTATACTAAATATAAATAAAGTAAAGTATTTTAAGTAATTATATAAGATAGAATTTTATTGTGAATATTATTGAAATACTTATTTCAATTTCAAATCAATCCCCTTCTTTAAAAAAAAATACAGTTTATATAAATAGATGGCAATATTTTCAAATCATATTCATTTAAATATGAACAAATTCACATTTTATTTAATTAGATTAAACATTTATTAACATAACCGGGGCCAAAATCCAGGGTCGTTACAGATATGAACATGGCTCCTGAACTCTTCGGTCTTCTTCGAATCGATGTATGAGCGGGTCCTTTGTATCGATCAATAATCGATCGATACGAAATGCTTATCCAAGTTCCTACGACCACTGCTTCGTCCTTTGTATCGATCCCAGCCCTGAATTATATGTATTGCACTAACATACTTGGCCATCCAATCAATACGTATGTATCGATATGAAACCCATAGCATGAGTCCATTTTGATCGATACGAATACATTAAGCTAAAGTACGTAGCCGAATCCACTTCTACCGATGCTAACTATATCGATACGAACTGTATTGATACAAAATCAACTCCTACCAATATTGATCCATCCATATTCCGAAATACGAACTCCGATTGACCTGAAATTTGAAATGTAGCCTCTCCTAAACTTGTTGATCATTCCCTATCGATTCCATCTTGATTGGAGATTGGCCAAATTATGACGACATCGATCACGGTCTTGTTTTTGATCGATCTCCAATCCTAATATCCAACCTTTCCAGCTAATTCGTTGATATTTCGGCCTTGACCAAATGGTGGGATAACAGATGTCGTATTTCTTATTATTGATTTGAATCCCCTTATTTGGTACTTTTGCAGCACTGGGCCATATTTTTGAATTTTAAAATATTAAAATGATGATTTCAATTTAAAAAGGATTTCAAAGTGATTTTGAAAATATATATGTTAATAATTTTTGAATTGTTAAAGAAATGAATTAATTTTAAATGGATAAAAAGTTATAATTTTTATTTATAAAAATTATGGTATTGTGAAATATACATAAATATGATTTTTGAAATATAAAGTTAACTATTTTAAAAAAAATTCAAGTTGAGAATATTGAACTTATTTTAAATGGTTTGTATATATATGATTTATAAAATTGATATTTTATAAATAAAAGTAATGGAATTGTAAATGAGTTTTGTAAGTGTTAAAATGAACTTATGAATGAAATAGTATAAGTAAATAAGATTTATAAAGTCAGGAAGTAATAAAAGGAATGTTATTAATAAAGAGGTTTAATGAAATAAATTTTATAAACGTGTTTTATAAATATTAGAAATGGATTTATAATGAAATTTGTAAAGGGATTTGCAACTGAAATTTTGAAATGAATTTATGACGAACTTTATAAATAATGAGATTACAAAAGAATGAATTTATAAATAAAGATATTTATAAGTAAATAAATTTATAATGGGATTTTAACATATAATGAGATACAAATGGAAATTGTTAATAAAGGAATTTTATAAATGGAAGTTTTTATAAAATAGAGATGTGAATTATAAACACTATTTTATAAATGTGAAATCAATTTAATTTGATAAGCTAATTATGGATTTTATAAAAGGAAATATATTCACGTTTTTTAATTTTGAAAAATCCTTAAAATGAATGTTTTGGAAAATGATATTTAAAATGGAGTTTAAATGGTTTGAAAATACAATAAGTTATGAATTTACTTATTATTAAAATAATTTTATGAAATGTTTTTGAAATATTGAAATGGTTTTGAACATATATCTTTTTAAGCATAATTTGAAGTAATAAATTTGGAAAAGTGATTTAATAACTTAAAGACTAATAAGTCACGCCTAGTGACTGTATAAGTGCTAAATTATATTTTTGGCCATTTTAGTTTCTCGACTTGATATGGAAACTATTTAGTCGTACACTTAGTATGTAGCCATATGTGTAGGCTTGATTATCATTTGGTGTAAAGAATGTTGATTCGAGTAGTGTAGAGTGATTACTCCTATCTATCGAGCTTCCTTCTTGGCCGAAAGATAGCAAGTTAATAGTTGGAAACGAGATAAGTCTATGAGACTTGGTTTCTATATGAGGCTGTGTAATGCTTTTGCATTGTTGGTGTGAAGAAAAAGGGATTGATTTATCCGAAAATCACTTCGGACCAACCTATATGCGATAATTATGTAGGATTGTTGATGATATTGATAATTAAGATTTTCATAGTGAAGGACTATTTGTTGATCATTTGGGGTTAAAATCCCAATATACATATAGTAGCAGTAGTCTCTTTGTTATGAAATGTCCAATGTAAGGACTATTCGCTACTAATCCTAGGCGTGATTCCCAACAGGATGTGGTAAGAAAGTACCTTCGGTTTGTGCTACTCCTAGACAACTTGTATGGATGAATGTCTGACAGTGCATTTTCTGAGATTACATACATTGGTTTTTACAAATATACATCTGTGGTGGCAGAGAATGCAACTTCTCTTAGCTTAACACCCTCCTTGAGGCATACAAGCTCAAGGGTAGCATTATTATGGAAGGCAATTGGTATTCGTCAGAATGGCAATGTGGCATTCAAAGATGATGTGATATGTAAAAGGTATTCGATACCCCTTTTGGCCTCACACCCGAAAAATGACTAAAACATGGTAGAAGCGGCAAGGCTAAGTGCATCTCTCCTATTTGGAGATGTCATCGTCCTTCTAGATTTACTCTACACATGTCTAAGTATGTGGTGAACGTATGACCCGGGTACCCGTTAAAGGTCGGTAATGACTGGGGTGATGACATATGTTTTATTATCTAGGAAAGGGTAGGCCGATCTTGTGTTAAGTTGGGCGGGTAGTATCTCCTCCCTAGGTGCATCCCTCTAGAGGCGTACTGTATGGAAGGTGGTCCCTTACCTTGTCATTTGTATAGAAATCCAATCCACTATGTGCTTGCCATTTTGTTTGCAAACCTATTATGCTGGAATTTAATATTGTAACAATTTTAGCTATTTAATTTATTATTTGTGTAATAGACACTATTATAATATAAGAGAATTTGATATGAATTATTTCAGTTACCGTAAGGGAAAAAACCGTCTGTGTGTATGTGTGGGTGTGGTCTTACGAGATATCTTTCTTTTGATAAAAGAACATCTTTATAACTTTAAAATAAATTCAGTTGAGATGTGTTTTTCTCACGTTGGTTTACCAGATTGATTTGGGCGTTCTTCCCTTTCAATGCTCGGGTCAGACCGAGCATATTTACAGGTTCAGATTTAGTGCTTTTGGAGCTTCAATAGACGAGTTGGAGATCTTCATATCAAATACCCGTATATATTTACTTTCCCGCTGCATTCTTGTCGTTGTAAATTATCAGTGTGTGTGAAAACAGGTTTTATAACTGTCCAAGCTGATGATTACTTATTCGTGTACTCTGACTGATGTATGTATATTATAGTTTCTCTCTTACAAAGATTATTCATCTATATTATTGTTATTCCACTGCGATGTGAGATTCTGTATTGATATGGTTCTGTTTCTCTCTTCTTCTTCTCTTCCCTTCTTCTCTCTTCTTTCTTTCTTCTCACCCTCTTTCTTCTTTCTCATGATTTTCCGTCATCTGTGCTTTTTGGGTTGGACATGTGTGGTTTACTGTTGATTCAAAGGCTACGGATTTGCGGGTCATCGCATTTTGGTATCAGATTTTTGGGTTTAGCAACAAACCTAAGCTTTGATGGATACTCATTATAGACATGGTTAGTAATACAATAAAATGAGTCTGAGTGTATATATATTAGTGCGTATTTGTTAGTGATATAAAAATATTTTATAAGGTTGTTTGATTTGTTAAGTTTGAATTTTGGGTTTTGGTAGATGCGTCTTGCTAACGTCATCGGTTGAGATTCCAAAACACTTAAGTAAGCAAACTGATACCGTATTGTTTTGAATTGGGTAAATGAAATAGTTATACCTTAGTTATATTTTATATATAAAGGAATGATTTTTTTTCAAAAACCATTATAGTTATATATGGATTATTTGGTTGTTTATGCAATGATAATATTCATAAATAGAATAGAAGTTGTTATAAACATAATCTAAATAAAGATAAATGAAATCGAAATGAACATATATAAGAAAAGTGAATAAGAGAATTTGTATAAGTATAAATTATAAATGTAATTCATAAATAGAAGGATTTAAAAGAGATATAAAGTACTGAACTCACTACAATCGTTGGGAAATAATTCGAGTGGTGACTGCAGCATCATCAGTATTCATTTTCGAGTTTCAAAGTGATGAATTGGCTACCTTAATAATTTACTAATGAAGTTTAGTTCTCATAAAATAGGTTTGAAATCCAAATTATAATTTGATAAAAGTGTAAGAAAATAATTTTTTGAACTTATAAATTGAAAATGGTATGTATCAGAAAAAGAAAATAGAAACTGTGTTATGAAATTAAAATTTGAACTTAAGTAAAAGTTAAATAAATTGAGTTAGTGAAATGAATTATGTGAATTGAAGTTAACTATGGAAAAGTTAAAAGGAGAGAAATGAATTATACCTAGAAAAGTTTTTATACGAAGTTTAACTAATGGATTTCGGAAGAGTTAAGAGGTTCGGAAGAATTTGGTAATTTGTTTTAACTAATTTATTTTGAAAAGTTAATGGAGTTGTAGCATCTTTCCTACTTAGAAATTTCGAAGACGAAATTCTTTTCAGGAGGGAGTATGTAACGACCCAGTGTTTCAGTCATCTAAATTTAGAATATTTAACTGATTTTAATATTGAAAAATAAATTTAATAAGTAAAATCGGTTAAATAATTGATTTGAAATTTAATAAGAAGAAAAATGATTTGTAAAGGTAAATTAAATCCTAATTGAATAGGAATGAAGTTAGGAAACTTTTAAAATTGAGTTCAAAGTGGATAAATTAAATTTGGACATTTTATATTTTAATTTGACAAGTAAAAATAGTAATTTGGGACACTGTCTTAGAATTGGAAGAAACCATTTTCATTGGATCCGTAATGCTACATCATTATAGGATTTCAAATTTCGTAGCGATTGGACTTACGGTTTGATCGTGCGATGTTAAAATGCCTGAAAATTTATTAAGCAAGTTAAATTAAATTAATTCGATTTGAGATGTTATCTTCCACATACTTTTGTATTAGCTTTCAATGTGTGTTTTTCATTCTGAATAGGAATAACATATAGAATGCCATACGGTATTTCTCGATTGGAGTCCGAAATTTTAGAGCGTTAATAGTAATTTTTATTTCCCATAAATATAGGATCCTACCCTCAATCTTTCGAAACCTAACCCTAATATCTCTCATCCGCCATTAAGGAATCGAAATAAACAGTCACAAATCAACGTCGTGCTAGAGGCGAAATTAGGAGAAACATCCTACACCAAAGTGGTAAAGCATAGCGAGGCAAGTTCATCCATGCGACGATGATTGATGATGGTGTAGCATAGCGACCGGAATCCTTCTCAGATTTTGTTGTAGTGGAGTGCATTTTCTACAAAGGAGGCAGGGTTTTGGGAGGCGACACTGCTATTTGGAGGCTCGTCGGAGGCTGTGGGTGCTTTGGTAGGCGCGCGGCGAACTCCGATGGCACATGGCGTTGCACTGTTGATCGAGGAAGTGGCGATGTCAAGTTCAACTGGCAGAGTTAATCGAAGGGATTAAGAAGAATTTGGTGATTAATTTTAGTTAATTACTATAATTAATAAACTAATTATATTTTAAAACCGATTGTTCAAAAATTGTATAACTTTGCCATACGAGGTCCAAATCGAATGATACAAGTTGCATTTGGTTCGTATTGACGAGCTCTACATTTTGAAGTTAGCTTGAACAGATTTAGAGCTTGCGGCAATTTTGGTTAAATTTGAACGCCTATTTGTTCTTAATCGAAAGAAAGCACTGCACCGACAAATGAAACCATAGTGAGTAAAACTCACTCTTTCTGTCCCGCTTACATTTTTATATAAGTGGGAATATTTTTATTATGTTGTTTTGAATATTGTTGGATGTTATATGTGTGTGTATGTATCTATATGTATATATGTTGGATGTTTGGATGTTATGCTATAGTAGTTAGTAGTTGGATATATTCCTGTCGATTGGAGCAGATGAGACGTGATACGTTCCCGTGTATAAACGGATCACCCTTATATGCTCGTCTGCCTTGAAGCAGACGTTATACATATTTTCTCATATGTATATTTGTTGTAGTTTACATGTTGGAGGGACCCAACTGGAATTCTCACCATTTTTTATTTTTATTTACACATATTGTTATATATGCAGTATTATGTGATGTTTGATGTGATGGATGCCATGTTTGCAAATATCGATGTGAATCCCCTTATTTAGTACTTTCGCGGCATTGGGCCATATTTTGGAATTTTAAAATATTAAAATGATGATTTCAATTTAAAAAGGATTTCAAAGTGATTTTGAAAATATATACGTTTTAATAATTTTTGAATTGTTAAAGAAATGAAGTAATTTTAAATGAATAAAAAGTTATAATTGTAATGTTTTAAAAGTTATGGTTTTGCGAAATATGCTTAAATATGATTTTTAATGTATGAAGTTGACTATTTTGTATAAGTTAAATTGAGAATTTTGAACTGATTATAAATGTTTATATATATGATTTATAAAATTGATATTTTATAAACCAAAGTAATGGAATTGTAAACGAGTTTTATAACTATTAAATCAAGTTATGAATGAAATATTATAAGTAAACAAGATTTATAAAGTAAGGAAGTTATAAAAGGAATGTTATTAATAAAGAGATTAAATGAAATAAATTTTATATACGGTGTTTTATAACTATTAGAAATGGATTTATAATCAAATTTTTAAATGGATTTGCAACTAAAATTTAGAAATGAATTTATAATGGACTTTATAAATAATGAGACAACAAAAGAAAAAATTTGTAAATAAAGAGATTTATAAGTAAATAAACTTGTAATAAGATTTTGACATATAAATGAGATACAAATGGAAATTGTTAATGAAGGAATTTTATAAATGGGTATTTTTATAAAATAGTAATGTTAATTATAAACATTGTTTTATAAATGTGAAATCAATTTAATTTGATAAGTTAATATGGATTTTTATAAAAGGAAATATATTCACGTTTTTTAAAGTGAAAAATCCTTAAAATGAATGTTTTGGAAAGTGATATTTTAAAATGAAGTTTTAATGGTTTGAAAATAAAATAAGTTGTGAATTCACTTATTATTAAAATAATTTTATAAAAGGTTTTCCAAATATTAAAATATTGAATTGGTTTTGAGAATATATCTTTTTAATGATAATTTGAAGTGATAAATTTAGAAAAGTGATTTAATAAATAAAATATTAATAAATCAGGCCAAATGACTGTTTCAGTGCTAAATTATATTTTTAGCCATTTTAGTTTCTCGACTTGATGTGGAAACTATTTAGTCATACACTTAGTACATACCAATCTACGTAGGCTTGATTATCGTTTGATGTAAAGAATGTTTATTCGAGTGGTGTGGAGTGATTACTCCTATCTCCTGAGCTTCCTTCTTGACCAAAGGATGGCAATTTGAAAGTCGAAAACGCGATAAGTCTACGAGACTTGGTTTATGAATGAGGTTGAGTAACGCATTTGCATTGTTGGTGCGAAGAGACCGAGATCGGTTCATCCGAAAACCACTTCGGACCAGCCTATATGCGAAAATTGCGCAGGTTTGTTGATGATATTGATATTTAGCATTTTCGTAGTGAAGGACTGCTTGTTCATCATTTGAGGTTAAAATCGAATAAACATATAGTAGCAAGTCTCTTTGTTATGAAATATCCAAGGCAAGGACTATTCGCTACTAGTCCTATGAGTGATTTCCGACAGGATGTGGTAGGAAAGTACATTTTATCATGTTCCTCGACAACTTGTACGGTTGGACGTCTGACAGTGCATTTTTTGAGATTACGAACATCGGTTTTTAAAAATATACATCTTGGCGGTTGAGAAGGCAACTTCTTTTAGCTTAAGACCCTCCTTGAGACATACAAGCTCAAGGGTTGCATTTTTTTTGGAAGGCAATTAGTATTCAAATGAAATGGCAATGTGGCAGTCAAAGATAATGTGATATGTAAAAGGTATTCGATACCTCTTTTGGCCTCACACCTAGGAAATGACTAAAACATAGTAGAAGAGGCAAAGCTAAGTGTGCCGCTCCCATTAGGATAAGTCATCATCCTTCTAGATTTACTCTACACATGTCTAAGTATGTGTTGAATGTATGACCCGGCTACCAGTTAAAGGTCGGTAACAACTGGGGTGATGACATATTTGGTAATATTTAAGAAGGGGTAGGCCGGTCTTGTGTTGGTTTAGGCGAGCAGTATCTCCTCCCTTGGTGCATCCCTCTAGAGGTGTATTGTATGGAAGGTAGTCCCTTACCTTATCATTTGTATAGAAATCCAATATCCACTACATGCCTGCCATTTTGATTGTAAACCTATTATGTTGAAATTTAATAATGTAACAATTTCAGCTATTTAATTTATTATTTGTACAATAGACACCATTATAATATAAGAGAATTTGGCATGAATTGTTTTGGTTATCGTAAGGGAAAAACCTGTCTGTGTGTATGTGTGGGCATGGTCTTACGAGATGCCTTTCTTTTGATAAAAGAACGTCATTATGACTTTAAAATAAATTCAGTTGAGATGTATTTTTCTCACACTAGTTTAGCAGACCGATCCGGGCGTTCTACCCTTTCAATGCTCAGGTCAGACCGAGCATATTTACAGGTTCAAATTTGGTGCTTTTAGAGCTTCAACAGACGAGTTGGAGATCTTCATGTTGAGTACACGTATCTTTTTATTTTTCCACTGCATTCTTTTCTTTGTAAATTATCACTATTTGTGAGGATAGTTTATTATAACTGCCTAAGTTGATGATTACTTATTCATTTATTCTGCTTGATGTATGTATATTATAGTTTCTCTTTTATAAAGATTATTCATCTATATTATATGTTATGGTTCTGTTTCTCTCTTCTTCTTCTCTCTTCTTTCTTTCTTCTCACCCACTCTCTTCTTTCTCATGACTTTTCGTCATCTCTCTTTTTTGGATTGATATGTGTGGTTTATTGTTGATTCCATGGATATGGATTTTCGTGTCATCGCATTTTGGTATCAGAGCTTTGGGTTTAGCGATAAACCTAGGCTTTGATGGGTACTTATTATGGATATGGTTAGTAATACCATAGAATGAGTCTGAGTGTATGTATATGGGTGCGTATTTGTTAGTGATATAAAAATATTTTTTACTAGGTTGTATGATTTGTTAAATTTTAATTTTGGGTTCTGTTCAATGCGTCTGGCTAACGTCATCGGTTGGGACTCAAAAACACATAAGGCAATTAGTAGTCTCTTTTTAATGAAATTTTAATGCAAGGACTATTCGATACTTATCTTAGAGGTGATTCCCAATAGGATGTGGTAGGAAAGTACCTTCGGTTTGTCATATTCCTGGACAACTTGTATGGATGGATGTCTGACAGTGCATTTTCTGAGATTACTTACGTTAGTTTTTACAAACATACATCGGTGGAGTCAGAGAATGCAACTTCTCTTATCTTAACACCCTACTTGAGGCATATAAACTCAAGGGTTGTATTTTTATGGAAGGAAATTAGTAGTCAACGGAAATGGCAATATGGCATCAAAGATGATGTGATGTGTGTAAGGTATTCGTTACCTCTTTTGGCCTCACTCCCAGGAATGAATAAAACAGGGTAAAAGTAGTAAGGCTAAGTGCGTCGCTCCCATTAGGAGATATCATCCTTCTAGATTTACTCTACACATGTCTAAGTATGTAGTGAATGTATGACCCAGGTAACCGTTTGTGACGCCCCACCTCTATACCCACGCTAGCAAAGAGTATTAATAGATAATACCGTCTGCTAACACGGAGAATAAGGCTGTTTAGGAGCGACCATCTATGGCCTTGCTTTAATTATCTATTGAATACATCGACAATTGCCTTACCAAGCAGATCGACATGTCCAATGAATACTTAAAACAAAACCAGAGGTGGCTAGAGGATCTATCAGAACAGAATATAACAACTCAAATGCAATATACATCATAGAACAGTAAACCATCATATACACACATATACTGATACAAAGAAGAGTATACAAAATAATACATGTCTAGTGGTATAGCAAACCACAATATACAGACGAGTCAATAGAGTACATATCAGAGTTATAACAGAAAGGACTACACAAAAAGCTAAGACAAAAAGGAGTCAGCGGAATAGTCCATGCGGAAGCAAAAGAGGCTAAGTCCAAAGCACCTAACCTGAAACATCTCGGTCTGACCCGAGTATAAAATACCCGGGTCAGTCTAGCTAAACAAATCAGTTAGATAAACTGAACAATAATAAACCTGCAAGGTCATACAGTATAATAAATATCTCTAGAGGAGATAACACAATCATCAACAAGAGATGAATCATATAGAACAAGCCTCATATCATCGGCAACATATAGAAACAAAGGATACGAATATCCCAAAACAAGCTGAATGGCAAATAACAAATACCAATAAGGTATACAAGTTCCGCAAGGTAATCGTTATACATCATGCGGCTCAAACAGACCAACACGATGGGCGATACAAAGGGAATATAATATCAATGAAACATATGATTGCTCGAGCTCAGTACTGTACAACAAGGATCCATAAGCCCGAAGGCTCCAAACCCAAGTATCACCCATGCGGCACATAAGGCCAACATCAGAGCGAAACTATATAGGGCGACAAACCCGAAGGCACAAACCTAATATCATCCATGCGGCATATAAGGCCAACATCAGAAGTGATACTATAAGGCGACAAGCCGTAGTGGTGAAGGTCGAAGACCCAGTACTGGACACCACTAACTGGCGGAATGTGTCACAACTCTCGAAAAGGAATCCGAAAAGTGTTAACGTATGTCCCATAACCACTCGTTCGCACTAAACGGTTTACTATCCGTCAACCACTTCCACACTCAAAGCAGTACAAATTTACCTCATATCATCGGTAAACTAAACCCGAAGGTCAAAACGATCAATTGAATAGGTCGGGGATTAATCGAAAGGATAAACGCACAGATTCATGGTCCATGTTTTGCCCAACCATTTAATCACCCTTCCACTTCGCTCGACGAGCGAAAGTGTGTGTTTTAAATAGAATTTATAAATTGGAGAAACGAGCTTTTAAATGTGATTCGAGAGATTATTTTATAAAAACCCGTGGATGAAGTCAAGAGTAAGTTATCAAAGCCAAATATGCAATGACAACCACTAAAAAGCAACTTGAATCGATAAAATCGGGAAAAAAAATCAAAATATGCAAAAACAGGCAAAACAGGGCAAATAGGAGCAGGTCGGTCGGCCGCCTAAAGGGCTCGGTCGACCGGACACTGTTCATAAAAACTCTCGGGAAGCAGGTCGGTCGACCGGCTACAGGGCTTGGTCGGCCGAACCTGATGATTTTGCACTTCCTGCCCTATCTCAATGAAATGCAAATTCTTCCAAAATGCGATCGTTCGAGCAATGGACCTAAGGAGCTTTAGCCAATAGATACCCCAGCTCATTAGCTCTCCGATTCGCAACCAAAAACATATTCAAACATCAAAGTTAGGATTTTTAGAGAATTTAAACCCATACACTAAAAATTTGGATATTCACCAATTCGACCCAAACCAAAACAGTTGCACATGAACGAGGTGTTAGGAATTCATACCCAACATCTATGAAATCATAAGAAATAGATGTGAGTTCAAAACTCACCTTTTTAACTCAAGAACAAGAAGAAGAAGCTCAAATGCAAAGGAAAGGCTAACCACTCTTCACTCTTACTCAACAAGCTTCAATCTAAGAATAAAACACATATTTTCCTAAATTAGGTTTAGGATATTTTTTGAAATTGAAGAGGAGAAGAGATGGAGAAGATGGAGAAGAGGCTTACCTATCCTTCTCTTTGAATTTGGAGCAAGAATTTGGATTATCAAGAGCAACTAGGGCTTGGGAGTTTCTATTTCCTCTTCCTTTCCCCCATTTCAGTTGGAGCTTGAGTTTAGAAGTGAAGAGGAGTAGGAATGAATGAATGGGAGGAGATGGGCTGAGTTAGAGGGTTAAGTGGGGTTTGGGGCTGAACCCACAGCTAAAGCCCAAACAGAAAAAGTAGCAAAATTCAACTTACTCCAAACATATCAAAGATTATACTCAAAAAGATCGCAAACGACGCTTTGAACTCAATGGAAGTGGTTTCGAGCTCCAATTCGGCTGTTTGCAGAAAGTAACATTTCGGACCCCAAAATCCGACTAACGATGCTATACTTAAATAAATCATTTAAATATAAAATCGTTAAATATGCGGGTTGTTACAGATCTCCCCTCCTTACAAAATTGCGTCCCCGCAATTTCTAGAGACGATATTTGTGACAACTACGTACATACAACATTCAAAAGAAAAGGAAATAAGCTTGAGATGAAAAGACATTCTCACCGTTTCAAAGCAAAGATAGAAAACTATTATTGTAGGAGAACCCTACAAGAGGTAGGTGATTCTCCCAACTCCCACAAACATACTAGCACAAAAGAATAACAGAATAAGAAGTTCACCATAAAGTGCACGAAGGGGTAAGTCCGAACTTGATTGCTCAGAGAATTCTATGGATTCCTAAGCTCAAAATAATTTGGAACACCGACGTGGTACAAACAATACGTCAAATGAACCAAAGCTCAACAAAATGAAGTACAACAAAACGTCCGATGAACTCGGTAAAAAGATCGTTCCATTCGGACATCAACAAAGAACCAATCACTTGCTGCTTACAACTAAATGCATTGGCAACACAATCCTCTTTTCGGGAATAAAAAGAATATCAAGATCATAAGATGCAAGGAACTCGAACCAACACTAGGTTCCCTATGAGAAAATAAACATTTCAAAATTGTGATTGGTGAGGAGAGCAAAATCCCTCACCCAAAAGTAATGATGCAAAATACAAAAGACAAAAACAATAGCCGCGAGCACTAGATCATAGGTGGCATATCTAGTCTCGGTAAGCTTTAATGGTTTAGAACATAAGTGATAGCATGTTTTCTTTTGCAAGAGAATGACATTCAAACCAACACGACTAGTATTGGTAAAAAGATAAAATCTTGGTTCCCTTTGGGAATCCCAAGATAAGAGTACTGGACAAGAGTCCTTTCAAATAATCTACTTTCTTAAAGCTAAAACTTTCAAATAAAATTCTTTACCAAAAAGCTAAAGCTTCAAAATTTCAATTACCTTCATGAAATCATATTTCGAGAAAAAATTTCTTATTTCAAATCAATTTATTGCGTCAAATCGTCTCATCAAAGCGTTTAGGAGATTCCTATCGATAACGTTGATCAAGCGCATCGACCAGAATTCTTAAAGCACTCAATGGACAATACAATCACAAATCCATCTTTTATAAGATAAACATGTTTCTAAAAACTTTTGAAAATCCTCTTTGTTCGTTCTAAAAACACAAATCCCATTTATACTTATAAATAACTCTTATGAAAAAGATTTGCAAAAATTTTAAATTGCTAATTTCCATCCAAAACCAATAAAATACTAAAAATGGAATCATCGAGGTATTCGCAGAATACTCGATTCATAAAATGGATGAGATGAGCTGGAAAAACTGAATGACACAACAAATCATTCATAAGAATTACAACGAGTGCAGAGAGCAGTAAGTGGAATGCTAACTTCCGCAACTCGTGGTCAAATGAAAACCGGTGGTAAGGTCGAGCTAAAAACACCTTAATACTACAACAAAAGATTGTTTAGGTGATAATCCTAAGACAAGACCAGAAATGCCAGAAAATTCTCAAACTACAAGAATGAGAGAAATAACACTTTCCTCATCATGAGGACTTAAAGAAAAATGATGCCATCAAATTGGAAATCGAAATCACAAATGAAGATAGAAATCTGTTTAACAGATTGAAAATGTCGAGGATGAATAGTCCACTCGGGATATAGGATATGGCTTCATAATAATTAAGTCAATCCTTTCAAAAATGTCAATTCCGAAGCCTAAGCAACGCATACATGCAAATTGGCTCGGAAAGAAAAATCTCATAAAATAATCTCGACATTAATACAAGCAAATTGGGCGTTGCGGATCCACCAATTCAGATTCGCAATTCTCAAAGAAGTAACCATACAAGAAACATCCAAAGATAAATCATCGAAGAGCTTCTTCGATACGGGAAAAAATGTGAAGCCCCCGTATCGAAGAGAGCTCGAATACAATAGTCAAGAAATAAAATAGAACCTTCCTAAACAGATGGAGATGTTCCTTTTCCCCGAGAAGAACCTCCAGAAGCATCCGTTATCTTTAGCTTGCTAGATAAAGGATTTTTCGGAACAATAGGACAAGTGAAAATACGATGACCTTCCTTCTTGCAATAGTGGCAGAAGAGAGGCATAGGGCAAGCTCCAATCACATGATCAGGGGAACCACAATTGAAACACTTCCGAGTGGAAGGTGTTCCAACAGACTGAGACTGAGACTGAGGATCGGATTCAACGGGCTTTTTCTTCTTGGAAGGGAAAATTTTCCGCTTATCGAATGGACACTGCCTCTTGTTGGCGTTCTTACGAACCTCAACATCATTCCCACAATCACACTCCTTCTCGAAGGCTTCGAGATGAAGTGCCGAATCAACCAACTCCTCAAAGGAAAGTTTAAGCTGGAGCATTAAAGACTTCTTAGGACATTTCTTAAGACTAGATACAAATTTCAGATTCTTCCTATACGAGGTACTAATGAATTCAAGACCAAATTTAGATAAGGCCTCGAAAGATGCAACATATTCAGAAACGGAAGAATCCCCTTGCTTCAATTCAAGAAAGCGCCGGGACAACAAAGCTTTCTCAGATTCAGGAACAAACTTGAATTCGAATCGTTCCCGAAACTGAGTCCAAGAAAGAGCAGACTCATCAAATTTAGCTAAAAGAAGCTCGTACCAGTCAAGGGCACACTTTTGCAATAAGCTAGAAGTTACAAGAACCCTATCATGGTCAGAAAGATCCATGCGAGAGAGAACATGCTCATACATGCGAACCCAAGCTTGGACCTCAAGAACAATCTCGGAGCCTTTAAATGGTTTCCCTCCAAGATGACAAAAATCACTGCACAAACGTGCGAAGGTGGACTTGCATGGAGGAGATGTTCGAGTAGGAGCTGGAGGCTGTGTGCTCCTAAACCACTCTAAAAACTGATCGGCAGACATATAGACGACGTCCGGATGTGAGCCACTAGATTGCCCAGCATCCGAGCGTCGTCCTCCGTCTCTTCCAGCCATAAGCTGAAAGTTAAGATAAGGTAAAGATTATTCCCTAGGTAGATAATTCAATATGGAATACTACGGAATTTAAATACATTCCTAGGCATATTCCCAAATCCTATCTAACCTTTGATGGTAGAAGGAATAAAGACACACGATGATTCAAAGATTTGTGTCATTTATCACACTCTGATGTATCGTAATATGTGCTCTATTCTGTGTTTATCATATTTTGTTCTGAACCTCGCTCCGATACCAAGCTGTGACGCCCCACCTCTATACCCACGCTAGCAAAGAGTATTAATAGATAATACCGTCTGCTAACACGGAGAATAAGGCTGTTTAGGAGCGACCATCTATGGCTTTGCTTTAATTATCTATTGAATACATCGACAATTGCCTTACCAAGCAGATCGACATGTCCAATGAATACTTAAAACAAAACCAGAGGTGGGTAGAGGATCTATCAGAACAGAATATAACAACTCAAATGCAATATACATCACAGAACAGTAAACCATCATATACACACATATACTGATACAAAGCAGAGTATACAAAATAATACATGTCAAGTGGTATAGCAAACCACAATATACAAACGAGTCAATAGAGTACATATCAGAGTTATAACAGAAAGGACTACACAAAAAGCTAAGACAAAAAGGAGTCAGCGGAATAGTCCATGCGGAAGCAAAAGAGGCTAAGTCCAAAGCACCTAACCTGAAACATCTCGGTCTGACCCAAGTATAAAATACCCGGGTCAGTCTAGCTAAACAAATCAGTTAGATAAACTGAACAATAATAAACCTGCAAGGTCATACGGTATAACAAATATCTCTAGAGGAGATAACACAATCATCAACAAGAGATGAATCATATAGAACAAGCCTCATATCATCGACAACATATAGAAATAAAGGATACGAATATCCCAAAACAAGCCGAATGGCAAATAACAAATACCAATAAGGTATACAAGTTCCACAAGGTAATTGTTATACATCATGCGGCTCAAACAGACCAACACGATGGGCGATACCAAGGGAATATAATATCAATGAAACATATGATTGCTCGAGCTCAGTACTGTACAACAAGGATCCATAAGCCCGAAGGCTCCAAACCCAAGTATCACCTATGCGGCACATAAGGCCAACATCAGAGCGAAACTATATAGGGCGACAAACCCGAAGGCACAAACCAATATCACCCATGCGGCACATAAGGCCAACATCAGAGGTGATACTATAGGGCGACAAGCCGTAGTGGTGAAGGTCGAAGACCCAGTACTGGACACCACTAACTGGCAGAATGTGTCACAACTCTCAAAAAGAAATCCGAAAAGTGTTAACGTATGTCCCATAACCACTCGTTCGCACTAAACGGTTTACTATCCGTCAGCCACTTTCACACTCAAAGCAGTACAAATTTACCTCATATCATCGGTAAACTAAACCCGAAGGTCAAAACGATCAATTGAATAGGTCGGGGATTAATCGAAAGGATAAACGCACAGATTCATGGTCCGTGTTTTTCCCAACCATTTAATCACCCTTCCACTTCGCTCGACGTGCGAAAGTGTGTGTTTTAAATAGAATTTATAAATTGGAGAAACGAGCTTTTAAATGCGATTCGAGAGATTATTTTATAAAAACCCGTGGATGAAGTCAAGAGTAAGTTATCAAAGCCAAATATGCAATGACAACCACTAAAAAGAAACTTGAATCGATAAAATCCGGAAAACAAATCAAAATATGCAAAAACATGCAAAACAGGGCAAATAGGTGCAGGTCGGTCGGCCGCCTACAGGGCTCGGTCGACCGGACACTGTTCATAAAAACTCTCGGGAAGCAGGTCGGTCGACCGGCTACAGGGCTCGGTCGGCCGAACCTGATGATTTTGCACTTCCTGCCCTATCTCAATGAAATGCAAATTCTTCCAAAACGCGATCGTTCGAGCAATGGACCTAAGGAGCTTTAGCCAATAGATACCCCAGCTCCATTAGCTCTCCGATTCGCAACCAAAAACATATTCAAATATCAAAGTTAGGATTTTTAGAGAATTTAAACCCATACACTAAAAATTTGGATATTCACCAATTCGACCCAAACCAAAACAATTGCATATGAACGAGGTGTTAGGAATTCATACCCAACATCTGTGAAATCATAAGAAATAGATGTGAGTTCAAAACTCACCTTTTTAACTCAAGAACAAGAAGAAGAAGCTCAAATGCAAAGGAAAGGCTAACCACTCTTCACTCTTACTCAACAAGCTTCAATCTAAGAATAAAACACATATTTTCCTAAATTAGGTTTAGGATATTTTCTGAAATTGAAGAGGAGAAGAGTTGGAGAAGATGGAGAAGAGGCTTACATATCCTTCTCTTTGAATTTGGAGCAAGAATTTGGATTATCAAGAGCAACTAGGGCTTGGGAGTTTCTATTTCCTCTTCCTTTCCCCCATTTCAGTTAGAGCTTGAGTTTAGAAGTGAAGAGGAGTAGGAATGAATGAATGGGAGGAGATGGGCTGAATTAGAGGGTTAAGTGGGGTTTGGGGCTGAACCCACAGCTAAAACCCAACCAGAAAAAGTAGCAAAATTCAATTTACTCCAAACATATCAAAGATTATACTCAAAAAGATCGCAAACGACGCTTTGAACTCAATGGAAGTGGTTTCGAGCTCCAATTCGGCCGTTTGCAGAAAGTAACATTTCGGACCCCTAAATCCGACCAACGACGCTATACTTAAATAAATCATTTAAATATAAAATCGTTAAATATGCAGGTTGTTACACCGTTAAAGGTCGGTAACGACCAGGGTGTGTTGAGTCACAAGTTTTATGAAGGTTTTGATTTCTGACAAATAAATAAAGGCGATCGACAAAACTAGGTCATTATGGCTATAAAGAGCTACATATGGTACTCTAAATTGTAGGTTGATTATTTGATATTATAATAGTGATAAACTTGTTAAAATCTATCCTCAAATAATCATGCATTTCAAGGAAATCAATATATATACGACTAAATTGTAGTTGCACATTCAGTGTGCAACTTTACAGGGACCGGTCGACCGGTCATAATATATGCGGTCGACCGTTCCTGCATAATTTGCACACTGAACGTGCACACATGCACATAATGTATATATATTTGAATTCCTGTCTACTGGTCACTTTTTAACCTGTCGACCGTTTTTAAACAGAAAGCAATTTTTCCAAAAGACGCTTCTTTTCTCCAAAGGTTGCATCTCTTACCTTTCATCAAAGATCATATCTCTTAATGGCAACTGCTCACAAAGAGTTACAACCATTCTTCTCTATATAAACTCGTCTAAATCGTTGATTAAAACGACATGATTATATATGCTTTTTACTCTAATCTATGATCTTACTTTCTACATACTCCTGCATTCTAAAAGCTCTCAATTATTTATTGAATCATTGAAACTATTTCATATCTTTTGATTCAATAAGTAATATACTTTCCTTAATCTTTTCAAAACATCATTCGCATACTTTGAGGATAAGATTATAGGAAAGGTGTACTACTAGTGACAAATCCGTGTTTTCAAGAGCACAAGTTGTCAACAACAATTGTATTTGTTCTTTTGTTGAAGTCCTCTGTGTTGTAAGAGGCAAGTGTTGAAGTCCTCAGTGTATTAGAGGCGTGAAATCCCGTTCGTTTGCTCGGGTGTTGTAAACCTGTTCCTCCGGGTGAAGCGAGGTAGTTAATAGTGAAAATCCAGATAGAAGTCTGGGACTGGACGTAGGACGGTGCTCCGAACCAGTATAAAAATCTCTGGTGTGATTTTTCTATTTTTATTTACTATGCTATTATCATCTATTTCCACATTTATATCATAAGTCCATATTACACGATCCGTGTGTACTATATTAGCACATATAATCGTATACACACCGCACTTTCATTTGGTATCAGAGCACGGTCATCATATAACCGTAACACAATTATTTGATATGTTATAGTAATATAGCAAATAACGTAAGTACTAGCACTCAAAACACCACTTACACGGAGGGTCAATCGACACAAAGACCTCCATTTTTCAATGGTCTTAACTATAGTTATTGGGCAACACGTATGTCATTCTTTATGCAATCAAATAGCTATGATGCTTGGAATGCCACTCAAAGAGAAATAGTGAGTCCAACAACTGATTATTCAGAATGGACTGCAGCTGAGAAAACGGCAGCAGCCGTAAATGCAAGAGCAATAAATATGTTGTTCTGTGCATTAGACCAAAATGAATATAACCGTGTTAGTATCTGCACTACTGCATATCAAATTTGGCAAACACTAAAAATCACTCATGAAGGTACTAACAAGGTTAAACAAGCCAAAATAGCCATGCTGAAAAGTCAATTTCAAAATTTCAAAATGAAACCAAATGAGACAATCAATGACATGTATTCACGGTTTCAAACTATTCACCATGCACTTATTGGCTTAGGACAAAAGTATTCTGATTTCGATGTTGTTTCAACAGTCCTACATTCTCTGACTAGTGAATGGGAAGGAAAAGTATTAGCAATTGAAGAAGCTAATGACCTTTCCGTCATGAAGCCAGATGAATTGATAGGAAATTTAATGTCCTATGAAGCAAATTTGCAGGCTAGAAAAGAACAGAAAGAAGAAAAGAAAAATGTAGCATTTCATGTTGAGAAAGATGAAAATGAATCAGATTCTGAAGACGAAGATTTGGCATTCATTGCGAAAGGATTCAAAAAATTCCTAAAATATCGAAAAGCCAGTCGTTACAATAAAAGGAAACCTGGATCAAATAAACCATCTTCATCTGCTATAGAATGTTTCAATTGCCACAAAAAGGGACACATGCAGAAGGATTGTCCAGAACAAAAGAAGAAGTCAGAAAATGAAAAATTCAAATATAAAAAGGACAAATCTAAGAAACGAGCCTTCTCGGTAACATGGGATGATTCAGAGTCATCTTCATCAGAAAGTGAAAGTGATTCAGAGAATGAACAAGCTAATGTTTGTTTTATGGCAACAGAAGATGAGGTACAAATTCCTACATTTGATGAATTACTTGATATTAATGCTGAATTGATAGTCAAATATAAAGACATAAAACGTTAATTAAAAGTAGTCAAAGCAGATTTAAGTAGAGCAGAGTTAGAACGAGATATGTTAAAAGATGAGAAGAAAATATTAGAAGAGGAACTTGAAAATATTCAAGAATCATCATCTAATGTTGACTCTCAAATATCTCTTTTGAGTCAAGAAATAGAAGCTCAAAAAGAGAAAAATAATGCTCTCACTACTGAAAATCATGAGCTTAAAGCAAAAGTCAAAATTCTAGACCTAGAAAAAGCTAGCTTACAAACAAAGTTTGATGACATTACTCAAAATGTTTCTAACTTTAACAAAGGTTTGAGAAAATTTGACAAAAATCATTGAAAGTTCACAATCTATTTCAGACAAACAAGGATTGGGATATAACAAACAAGAAACCAAGAAACATCTTGGAAATAAAAGGAAGAAGAAAGTACAAAAAACTGAAGCTAAGAAAAATCTTAGTTTATTATATTCCAAACCAAAACCAGTTGTGAAATTTCAAAAGAAAAATGTCAAGACTATCAAAATATGGGTTCCTAAAACAAATAACAATTTGATTAGGAACAAATACATTCAGCAATTCATGAATACTGTGCATTTTAATAATAATTATATATATAAAGGGGATACCGGACCCATATGGGTTTGGACTCCTAAGACCTAACTCTTAGGACCCTATAAAAAGTGGGTACCATGGACTTAATTCTATTTTTTGCAGGTCCCACTTAAGAAAAGAGGAAAGTGGATATTGGACAGTGGTTGCTCAAAGCACATGACGGGAGACAAGAGCTTATTAACAAATATTACATACTCAGATGGTGGCTCCGTCATTTTTGGAGACAATTCAAAAGGCTATATCATCGGCAAAGGCGATGTGAGCAATTGCGGAACGTACATATATAAGAATTCAAAGAGAGAGATCACATACTCAGGGGGAGATTCAGATTTGCAGATATATATATTGTCATCAATCAAAAAGGGGGAGAATGTTGAGTCACAAGTTTTATGAAGGTTTTGATTTCTGACAAATAAATAAAGGCGATTGACAAAACAAGGTCATTATGGCTATAAAGCTACATATGGTACTCTAAATTGTAGGTTGATTATTTGATATTATAATAGTGATAAACTTGTTAAAATCTATCCTCAAATAATCATGCATTTCAAGGAAATCAATATATATACGACTAAATTGTAGTTGCACATTCAGTGTGCAACTTTACAGGGACCGGTCGACCGGTCATAATATATGCGGTCGACCGTTCCTGCATAATTTGCACACTGAACGTGCACACATGCACATAACGTATATATATTTGAATTCCTGTCTACTGGTCACTTTTTAACCTGTCGACCGTTTTTAAACAGAAAGTAATTTTTCCAAAAGACACTTCTTTTCTACAAAGGTTGCATCTCTTACCTTTCATCAAAGATCATATCTCTTAATGGCAACTGCTCACAAAGAGTTACAACCATTCTTCTCTATATAAACTCATCTAAATCGTTGATTAAAACGACATGATTATATATGCTTTTTACTCTAATCTCTGATCTTACTTTCTACATACTCCTGCATTCTAAAAGCTCTCAATTATTTATTGAATCATTGAAACTATTTCATATCTTTTGATTCAATAAGTAATATACTTTCCTTAATCTTTTCAAAACATCATTCGCATACTTTGAGGATAAGATTATAGGAAGGGTGTACTACTAGTGACAAATCCGTGTTTTCAAGAGCACAAGTTGTCAACAACAATTGTATTTGTTCTTTTGTTGAAGTCCTCTGTGTTGTAAGAGGCAAGTGTTGAAGTCCTCAGTGTATTAGAGGCGTGAAATCCCGTTTGTTTGCTCGGGTGTTGTAAACCTGTTCCTCCGGGTGAAGCGAGGTAGTTAATAGTGAAAATCCAGATAGAAGTCTGGGACTGGACGTAGGACGGTGCTCCGAACCAGTATAAAAATCTCTGGTGTGATTTTTCTATTTTTATTTACTATGCTATTATCATCTATTTCCGCATTTATATCATAAGTCCATATTACACGATCCGTGTGTACTATATTAGCACATATAATCGTATACACATCGCACTTTCAGGGTGATGACATATTATGTACTATCCAGGAAGGGGTAAGTCGGTCTTGTGTTGGTTTAAGCGGGCAATATCTTCTCCCTAGGTGCATCCCTCTAGAGGTGTACTGTACGAAAGGTTAGCCCCTTACCTTGTCATTTGTATGGAAATCCAATGTCCACTACATGCCTAACATTTTGTTTGTTTTATGTTGGAAATTAATAATGTAACAATTTTAGCTATTTGATTTATTATTTATGCAATAGGCACGATTATAATATAAGTGAATTTGATGCGAAATTTTTTGGTTTTCGTATGTGAAAAACCCATCCGTATTTATGTGTGGGCGTGGTCTTACGAAATCCTTTATTTTGATAAAATAACGTCTTTATAACTTTAAGATAAATTCAGTTGAGATGTATTTTTCTCACGCTGGTTTACCAGACCGGCCCGGGCGTTCTTCTATTTCAATGCTCGGGTCAGCCCGAGTATCTCTACATGTTCAGATTTAATGCTTTTGGAGGTTCAGCAGACGACTTGGAGATCTTCGTATCAAATACACATATTTGTTTATTTTTCAGCTGCATTATTGTTGTAAATTATCAGCATTTGTGAGGACAGGTTATTATAATTGTCCAAGCTAATGGTTACTTATTCGTGTACTCTGATTGATGTATATATATATATTATAATTTCTCGTTTGTAAAGATTATCCGTCTATATTATATGTTTTTCCGGTGCGTGTGAGATTTTGTATTTTTATGGTTCTGCTTCCCTCTTCTTCTTTTCTCTACTCCATTCTTCTTTCTTTTTTCTCACCCTCTCTCTTCTTTCTCGCGACTTTCCCTCATTCTGTGCTTTTTGGGTCGGACATCTGTGGTTTTTGTCGATTCAAAGGGTACAGATTTGCGGGTCGTCACAGGTCCCATTTGTACACCTTGGTGACTAAAATCATATGCCGCAAGTCACCTTGAGGGATAATATGCCACCCTCTTAATAAAAGCCAGAAATATGTAACATAGTTCCCGTATCATTTTCGAGATGTGAGGCTAGTGAGGCTACGCTCATACTTTCCACAACGACCCGCTTTACTTTTCACAAAGTAGAATCCACTTAGAGTGCCACATTGACATTCTTTCGATCACCAATTGACTTTTATGAACATACAACCTCTGAGTTTGTATGCCTCTGAGAATGATGTTAAGCTAAGAGAAGTTGCCTTCTCTACCACTGCAAAAGTACGTTGGTAAGAGTCAATGTTTGTGATCTTAGCAATGCAATGTTAGAAATTCGTCCACAGAATATCGTTCTGGGACTGAACAAAACCGAAGGCACTTTCCTCGGCCATTACTAGCAGAGAAGCCCTTGCAATCCGAACGTTTCAAACACGATAAGACCACTGCTATAATAAATGTCTCTATATTAGGAGCTATCTAGAGAATGTCAACAAGTAGTCCTCCCACTTTGAAGATCTTCAGTCTTCAATAATCGTCATCTACAACACGTCTTCACTTTCGAACGTATACATTGGTTCGAAGTGGTTTTCGGATGGGGATCACCCAAATTCGACCTTGGTTCCTTCAAAACCAATCATCATAAATAAAGATGTTAAGTTCAAACGTGATTATCAATCATCAATTAATTACTTCATTTTTACTTAAATCAAATATCTTTCTTAGATACATTCTTTTTAATTTATCCCATTTTCTTTCCAAGAGTATATGGAATCATTAAGCCTCATTTATCAAATTATTTGGTTGATTTAGTCCTCACTTTTTATCTTGGGTAATTCAAAATCATTTCATCTTTTTCTTAGAAACTTTTTTTCAAATTATTCATTAAATCTTAATCAAAGATTTCTTTCTTAACTTCAAATCATATCTGTTAAATGGTGAAAAACTATGTTATTTAAGACACGTTAACTGTAAACCCAAAACAATTAATTTTAAATATATGAATTTAAAATAATTCCAAATCATTTATTTAAATCTCATATTGGAAAATATTATTTTGAAGCATCTAGGTTTTCCCTTCAATCTATTCCACCCCTCGTTCAAAAGAGAAAACAAAGGCAATGTAAGTTCAGGGCACTGGTTGCTACATCCCTAACCTTAGTTACACACCTTGTTTTACCGTTTAGATCTCACAAGAGGGACAAATGTACTAGTCGTTTATGCATACTCAGTTATTAATCTTCATTTTAGAAATGATTCATTGAACTTTCAAATAATTATTTAAAACACTTAATTATTTTTTGAACATATCTATAAAAGATTTGAAAAAGGATTGTTTAGTTTAAATCAATAATTCGTAAGTTATTAAAAAGTGCTGCAAATGCATTGCAAAAAGTTACATTCTTCCAAAAGATTTTTATATCATTTAGAAACCATCGTTTCAACTTAAATTATTTTTGAAACATTTTAAAATATTTTTAGAATTTATTTTGTATTTTTAAACATTTTAAAAATACCATATTTAAAGAAATCTCTTTTTTGGTTTTCAAACTATAAAACCGCGATGTTTTTAGAAAATTGTTTTGGATATATTTTAAAATTTACTTAATCAAATCTTGATTTTCTTTCTTCTTTGGAGAACAGTGGTATAATGTCTGAAAAATTCTTATCTCGAAGGATTCCGAGCTATATTCCACTTTGTATACTTATTTAACTTTTTTGGCATGAAATCGCGAACTACCATTATGCGACACGCCTACTTTTGACTTGTTTTTCAATTTCTTTCCAAACTTCATCGAAACACTTTTAAATGTTTGTAAAAAATTTCAAAATCATTTTAAACAATTGTAACATCCCGCCTTTTCGCACACTTTAAACCGACACAGGTGCCAATTCAAACCATACGGAAGGGTGGATTGTTATGGGGTAAATAAGAAAAACAGAGAAGAAATAAAACAAAACAGAATCTCACAGCGGAAGGATAAAAATATAATAATTAAATATACAGTTCATGACACTGTTTTACAAAATATTTTATTTTACTTGTACAATAAATATCAGAGTTACACATACCAATATAATCAATGCAGCGGAATTAAATGGTGTAGTGGAATAATATAGTAGATAATAGTAATACAAATCTTCGCCTTCGTCCTCTAGAGCTAAAGTCTTCGATCCTGAAATGCTCGGACTGACCCGAGCGAATTGAAAAGACAAAACACTCGAGTCAGAACTAAAAGATCTTATGTGAGTTAAATTACAGAAATAAATATGAGTGCTGTAACTCAAAAGATGCTCGGGATTTACATCTCTTAAGGATCCGTTAAACTATTTACTATGTAGTATATTGTGCTATTATAATAGTGTCTATTTATAAAATAAACTTACTTTTTAATAGAGTTAAGGGGTTACCCATATAGCCCTTAACACAGAATATATTCCCATAGTCTATACAGTACCGTAATCTCCCCCGTACTGGGCGTCGTCAGAGGGCACTCCATAGGTATGGTACAAAACCAAAATCGTATAAGGCGCGCTAGGGTAGGTGACACGGCACAACTAGGCAATGCCAGGGTAGATATACCAATTGTTATCCGGGCTGATGGAAACGCGTAGCCGCAGCTACCGCCCACCTCGAAACAAACTCCCCCAAAAAAAATCAAAGTAAAGGTGGCCACTGAATCAATCCAAAGTCAAAGTATAATATCGAAGAGGAGTGTTCGATCAGAGGAATGACCTCATTGGCCCGAGAATCGCTCATGTTTTAGCCACCTTGTGCCAACTCACGGGAGTCGGGTCCACGTATTTACCTTGCAGGAAACGCCTCCACCAACCTACTTCATTCTGGAATCTCCACCGCGTACACGGTTAGTCAAAGTGGTTTCGGTATCGACAGAGAGTATGTCCATATCCGATCCCGGTCTCTTTGCCAACCCATCGTTATTATAACACCGCGGTCATTTAAAAACAGTTTATACTTAAAAACCAGAATAAAAATTTCGATTTCAAAAACTATGAATACGATATCATTTTAAAACCCAAAACAATATGATATCATTTTATCCAAATATAATTCTTTTCCAAAAATCATACTGCTTTAAAATCTATAATATCTGGAAACCAAACATTTGAATTATACTTTCAAAGCATAATATTTTGAAAATTCATAGTTTTAAAACCATAACTTCTAAAACTTGAATGGTTTGGATATTCAACGGTATATATAATAAATGGTTTGACTTTAAGGTTACTTTTTAAAGAAAAATAATTTCCATGGCTTTACAAATATATTTCTTTATTTAAAGTCTAAACCATAATTTAAATATCACTTTCAAGTTCCAAAACCATTTCAATGTCTATATATATATATATATATATCCATTTGGAGTATTAATATTTCAAAACTAAAGTTGGAATTTTATTCTTTCAACAAATCAATTGTTCTATTATTTAGTCTTGAATATTCACATAAAAATCCATAAATACAACTCCAATTTCTAGAAATTTAATATTTCCTTAAATTTAATTATACTAGAATATTCATTTAAATTTATCTTGGAAAAACTCCAGTTATAAATATCATACCTTAAAATTTCCAAACTTAAACATATAATATAAATTATCAAATTCCATTTTCTCAATTTTTCCATTTTTTATTTAACAGATTTATACACAGCCTAAATTCAAAAATTTTAACTTCATATGTATATATGTAGAAGAATAATATTTATAAAATATCAAAACTTAAAAAATTTTACAAACCGTATCCCATCCAAACCATAGAAATCACTTTAAAATATTTTATATATAGACCACGGTGCCTGTATATAATTTTCTATCCTATGGTCAAGTGATACGGATGTTTATCATTTCAATCCGCAAATTAAAAATAAAAATTTGCGGTTGGATATCATTTCAAACCACAATCCCGAATGGAACGAAAATGCATGATAACTTTTAGTTTAATGATATAAAATAAAACATTCATTCATCCATCATCATCCATCATCCAAATCACAATCATCATCCAATAACAAAACAATATCAATATATATCCGATAATATATAACAGGTAATAACTGGCAGTTATATTCAAAAATAAATTTAACAACTATAAACTAACAGTTTATCTGCAAATAAATAACTATAACTGTCAATCTATATGCAGTAATAAAAATTTAAATGAACAGTTATATTAAATAAATGCGATTTAACAGATATGACGAATAAAACATGCCAAACAGTCATAAATAAATCTCTACTCATGTCTAAAATAAATTTAACAAACATAAAAACTTTTAGAAGTTGTGAGTGGGTTAAAACACTCACCTTTTGAATTTAAATCGAATTTAAATCCGATTTAAACCCAGAATTCGACGGTCTCCAAATCAGTCCAAATCAGCGTCAACAGATCTGAAATTTAATTACGATCCTAACAAAAGAAATTTCGCGTGAATCGGAGATCGTATGCAAAAATTATCATCGAAAATCGATTTGGAAATAAAATTAAATTATAAAACAAAAATAAATACTTGCCACTCAAAATTGTACACGTCATCAGAGACGTTCCTCTTCTCCTTGTTCGTGACCTGTAGCCTACGAAACTCGCACCCAACATCCCCGTTTGACCAAGCATTTGACCAAGCCTTACGCCCAACTCCGACCTCCATTGAACCCGGCGCCACCTCCATCGTCCTCAGCTCGACGAGCCGCCCCCAATGGACCACGTGCGCAACCCCCTGGTTGCCGCCGCCGCTTCACACTAACCCTAATCAAATTTTATAGGTCGATTTGACCATTAACACCACGCCTAGCCTACTCTGATGCGATCCCCTCGCGTCTCTCTACAATACCCAGAAGCCATCTTCCGATCCGACGACTTTGATCTCGACGATGATGAAAGGCCGAAAATAAACGCCCAGTTTCTGGTCAAACCACAACCCGAATTGAAAAACGAATACCACCATTGAATTACGCTCGTCGAGAGCATCAGCATATATTATTTTGGAATTTTTCTGGAGAGTTTGAATTTTATTTGAAATTTTGAATTGAAATAGATCTAGGTTTGCATCCATTTGAGGAGGAGAAGGAGTTGAAGAAAAGAACGTACAGACAAATGATAGAAGATGGAGGCTAGGGTTTATGATCGTCTATTTATAGATAGATCGCAAAAGAATAGGTGTGCATAAATTTTAACGTGCAAACGGAAGTGGTCCCAAAAAATAAATAATATTAATTACATACGTTACGGATTTAGGAAATAAATAAATTCCTAATCATTTACATTTTATTTTAAACATATTTACAAATGTGAATCTAGACATTTCGTTTACGTTTTAAAATATATCCACAATTTTATTAATTTCCAAATTGATCTAAATAAATTTAGATGTAAATTAAAAGCTGATAAGTCTATCCATTGCAGTGTTAATTTCTCCACTTCCTTATATTTAGAAATTATAAATTAAGTTTTCAAAAACCTATTTTTGATTTTCAAACTTTTATATACTCATCTTTTACCAGTAATAATGATGCATTAACATTTGTTCATGGTTTCCCCTTATTATCCTCAAATTCCATTTTAATTTTCAATAATTACAATTGTTGAATGTTGATACTTTAATTAAATTTATACATCTTGCTTTGTATAATCTATATCAACAAATGGTCCAATTTTAAATAGAATTAGCATTAACTTCATCTTATAGGATTAACTACTCCAATTACAAAACAAATCTATGCTAACTGCATGATTTAAGTCAATTAATTGTAATTGAGTCTACATTAAATGTTATAAATTATAAATTGGAACCTCAATAAATTCGCTTATTGATTTAAAAATCTTTCTATTCAGTAAATAGATACTTTTATGGGTATAAATAACATTTGAATTATAATACATGTCATTAGTGCATGCTTCATTTCTTATAAACTCCCCTTTATTAACTAGAACACATTAACCAAAACAAAATAATTAATTTAGATTTATTTCAGTCGATTGCCATTCTTTACTTAACATACTCAAAATGGTTAACCTAAATAATTATTACCCTTTTACATTCAAATTCACTTACAACCATCATTACAACAATGTTGCCATAGATTTAGATTTAATTAAATAAATTAGATGAATGGGTAAAATTTTGTAATTATCACTAATGCCAAATATATATGCATTAATTACTACTTATTATTTTGAATTCATTTATAAATTTACTAGTTGCCTTTGTCTTATTATATCCTATTTACTACCAACTTTCTATTTAGTTATAGTTTATCAATATATATATATATACCTAGGCAAATCAAGTTCTTGTCTTTTCTATTATTTCAATTAAATCGGGTATGCACAAATAAATTGTTTATTAACTTATTCTTACAAAATTATTTACATGCATTCAGTTACCCCTAATTTAATGCATTGATTTTTATTTATAAATTAAAGGGGTTTTTTTTCCCTTTAAAAGCTTTTATTACTAACCATACTCCAACCTCTACAGGACATTGATTTATTAAATTTGCACTTATTATGCATACTTTTAGCAACTCATATATACTTTGCGTCTATTCCCCAAATTTCACATTCTATTGTTACATAAATTTGCATAGATTACTACTTATTATTATTGCTTTACTGATAAATTAGATATTTGCATTGGTTTTGCTTATGCTAAATTAATTTCCCATAATAAATAAGGTTTCAAAACAATCAATAACATTTCCTTAGCCAAACCCCGTTTACCAATTATTTTCCTTCAATAATTCATGTTGCTATAAATACGTACATTTACACTTTATAGTTATTCTAATATACCTATTCCAACACTCTTAACCCTTATCTTTACGTCCACCCACTTGTAACATAAATTTTTATTTTCAAATTTATTCCCATTTACGGTTAGTCAGTGTTATTTTACATTAACCAATTTTAATATTCACCCTTAATTTCACATCTTCAAAGTATATCTAGGAAAAATCTTTCCACCGCTTAATTTACTGAATCTTATGCAGTCTTACTATAAATAGGTTTTAAATTACCATTACTGTACATTCAATTACTATCCAAAGTATTTATTCATAAATCAATTCGATATATATGTTTGTTTTCTTCTATTTGATTTATACCTAGTATACAATTTCCTAAATTCTGTTTCATTACCTTCATTAAATGGTTATCGCATTGAGATCAAATTTATTAGCTTATATCGCATTATTACCATTAATTAAAATTGGCTTACAAATTTTTTTTATTCAATACTCTAAATAAATAACATATTATTCCATAATTACTCTTGTTTTCACATATTCCATTCAAAAATTAAACCACAATATTTACATTATTTTATTGAATTGAAAATCTCATTTTAAATTGTTAACTTTAATAAGAACAATGGCAACACCAAATTCCTAACATTCGTTTTATTAAAAATTATGGAAAATATGTCAAATTTAGTTAACGAAATTTTCGGGTCGTTACACTCTCCCCCACTCAAAACTTTTCGTCCCCGAAAAGGAAAAGAAGGGAGAAGAAAGAATTAAATAACAATACATTTTATTTAAAATATTTAACTTATAAACAGTAATTTACTAAATTTATTACCTTAAATAAAATACACCCGTTTTATAATCATTATATCCTTTTATACTTAAATAATTAAAGTTTGGAAAACATTTTCAACATAATTCTAAGTCTAAAATTTACGGAAAATTTTGGCAGAGTCTCCTTTGTACGGAGAGGCTTGGGAAAATATAATACCAAAATATAACAAATATCATATAGAATATTCAAAATAGTATATCCCAACACGGGAAAATATATAAAAATAGCGCTACAAAACGTAAACCGGGAACGTACCTATTTGTTGGGCAAATTACGTTTAATTTATGGAAACAAAAGCAGTAACAATTGCTTCCATGCCTACATTTCACTTATATAATCTAAAAAGGTTAACTATTTATATAAAGTGAAATATTTTCATGGTTTCAACTACTAACAACAATAAATACACAATCATCAATTTCGACAAACAGTATACACAACAAAACAAAACAACCATTCAATCAAACAAGCAAATAGTTGTTCGGGTTCAAAACTTGAAATGGTACGGAATGAAAAATAACTATCCATTGCATCATTTACTCAACAGTCTTAGATGGGACAAAAATAGATTATTTATTCATCCAACAACTTCAAATTTCCTTACCCAGCCAACTATAAAGTAAACAATATCGATTTAAACCAACAAATCAATTCAACTTATATAAATTCATTACATACTTTAATTGTTTGATTTCCTTTCTTTTATTCAACCCACATAAATTTTCCCTTTTATAATTTACATTTATTTCTAACAAACTTCAAATTTTATTTATCATTCAATGGTTGTTTCCTTATTTCTACTTATTACTTACCATTATTCATTTTTATTTTATTTAGGTTATGTAAGTCTCTTTTATTTGTATTATATTTAATGCACTTCTCAATTTCAATCATTTATTTAATGCTTACATTTCTATTATAATTAATTATAGTAACCCTTTTTTTGTAATATCCATTCTCATAAGTAAAGGATTTTGTTAATTCATTCACTAACGTTTTGTAGTCATTTATTTTTCTTTTTACTTAAAATTTCTCAATTCCATTAAATAAGGTCATGCCAGTTTCCCCCCGTTTTCACTATAATTATTCATTTATTTATTATCGCATGACCTCATTTAGTTACCCTTTAATTACTTAAGTTTAAATCATCTATTTGTCATACTTACCTTTAATTATATTTACTTGGTAAAATTTCAATTAATACTTAAGTTTAAACATTAAATTCTCATTTATAATAGCAAATTCATTGAATACTTCATTACCTACTTTTACTTGTACAATTTCATTACATTCCTTATTAAACATTTCAACTTTTAATATTTGGTAAGTTATATATGTTTTTAAAGAATATACTTGAAAGTTATACAAGTTTCTCATTTCCTATGGTAAATTTAACATTTAATAATAATATTCTTTATTTCATAAGTTATAATTTCAACTTTCATTTAAGACCATTTTTAACCTATCTTTAAATCTCTTATTTCCTTTAGAGGTTTTAATTTATTAATTACCTATGTTTCGATTCACTACAATAATTGAAACAATTAATTAATGGAAATTTAAGAATTTAATACCGGGTTAAATTTTCACTTTATTTTAAAATAATAGATAAATATATTCTTACAACTTATATATCTCTAATTATTTTAAAACGATTTAAAATTTAGATATTTTAAAAATGAATCTATAGTAGAATTTACTACAGTGGCCTTTCCCCTTCGAAACTCGAAAATGAAAGTCGATGATGCGGCCGCCATCACCGAAATTATTTTCCAGCGACAAAGAGGAAAGTACAAAACTTATTTTCTCCAAAAATCTTCTTTAAAACAATTTCTCTTAAATTATATTAAATATTCATATCAGAAAATACTTATAACAATTATATTCCAAAAAATTTACGAAAAATTCCAAAACCCCGGATCTTAAGTCCTAAATTTCCAAATTTCATTTATCTTATTTTTAAATCTTATTTCTATCATTATTCAAAACCTTCATTACCTAACAACCAATCTATTACAACCAAATATATATTATTTTGAAAAATTATTTTATAGAAAATATAATAGGTAAAATTATTTCATTCACCTGTATTAAAACAAATATTATGTCGGTCTGTCCTATTAAGTGTTTAGAAACCCCTATTGATGTCACACCATCCCATGCATCAACCAGAATTTATAAATACAAAACGGAACAGATTAACACAATATTAAAACCTTTTTATAACACTAACAAATACGCTCTCTCATATATATACACTCAGCGACTCCCATAGGGTATTTCTACCCTATTAGTAAAGAGTCAAACCCCACAAAGCTAAGGTTTATCGCTAAACCAAAGCTCTGATACCAACTGTAACATCCCGCCTTTTCGCACACTTTAAACCGACACACGTGCCAATTCAATCCATACGGAAGGGCGGATTGTTATGGGGTAAATAAGAAAAACAGAGAAGAAATAAAACAAAACAGAATCTCACAGCGGAAGGATAAAAATATAATAATTAAATATACAGTTCATGAAACTGTTTACAAAATATTTTATTTTACTTGTACAATAAATATCAGAGTTACACATACCAATATAATCAATGCAGCTGAATTAAACGGTGTAGTGGAATAATATAGTAGATAATAGTAATACAAATCTTCGTATTCGTCCTCCAGAGCTAAAGTCTTCGATCCTGAAACGCTCGGACTGACCCGAGCGAATTGAAAAGACAAAACACTCGAGTCAGAACTAAAAGATCTTATGTGAGTTAAATTACAGAAATAAATATGAGTGCTGTAACTCAAAAGATGCTCGGGATTTACATCTCTTAAGGATCCGTTAAACTATTTACTATGTAGTATATTGCGCTATTATAATAGTGTCTATTTATAAAATAAACTTACTTTTTAATAGCGTTACGGGGTTACCCATATAGCCCTTAACACAGAATATATTCCCATAGTCTATACACTACCGTAATCTCTCCTTTACTGGGCGTCGTCAGAGTGCACTCCATAGGTATGGTACAAAACCAAAATCGTATAAGGCGCGCTAGGGTAGGTGACACGGCACAACTAGGCAATGCCAGGGTAGATATACCAATTGCTATCCGGGCTGATGGAAACGCGTAGCCGCAGCTACCGCCCACCTCGAAACAAACTCCCCAAAAAAAAATCAAAGTAAAGGTGGCCACTGAATCAATCCAAAGTCAAAGTATAATATCGAAGAGGAGTGTCCGATCAGAGGAATGACCTCATTGGCCCGAGAATCGCTCCTGTTTTAGCCACCTTGTGCCAACTCACGGGAGTCGGGTCCACGTATTTACCTTGCAGGAAACGCCTCCACCAACCTACTTCATTCTGGAATCTCCACCGCGTACACGGTTAGTCAAAGTGGTTTCGGTATCGACAGAGAGTATGTCCATATCCAATCCCGGTCTCTTTGCCAACCCATCGTTATTATAACACCGCGGTCATTTAAAAATAGTTTATACTTAAAAACCAGAATAAAAATTTCCATTTCAAAAACTATGAATACGATATCATTTTAAAACCCAAAACAATATGATATCATTTTATCCGAATATAATTCTTTTCCAAAAATCATACTTCTTTAAAATCTATAATATCTGGAAACCAAACATTTGAATTATACTTTCAAAGCATAATATTTTGAAAATTCATAGTTTTAAAACCATAACTTCTAAAACTTGAATGGTTTGGATATTCAACGGTATATAAAATAAATGGTTTGACTTTAAGGTTACTTTTTAAAGAAAAATAATTTCCATGGCTTTACAAATATATTTCTTTATTTAAAGTCTAAACCATAATTTAAATATCACTTTCAAGTTCCAAAACCATTTCAATGTCTATATATATATATATATATATCCATTTGGAGTATTAATATTTCAAAACTAAAGTTGGAATTTTATTCTTTCAACAAATCAATTGTTCTATTATTTAGTCTTGAATATTCACATAAAAATCCATAAATACAACTCCAATTTCTAGAAATTTAATATTTCCTTAAATTTAATTATACTAGAATATTCATTTAAATTTATCTTGGAAAAACTCCAGTTATAAATATCATACCTTAAAATTTCCAAACTTAAACATATAATATAAATTATCAAATTCCATTTTCTCAATTTTTCCATTTTTTATTTAACAGATTTATACACAGCCTAAATTCAAAATTTTTAACTTCATATGTATATATGTAGAAGAATAATATTTATAAAATATCAAAACTTAAAATTTTTTACAAACCGTATCCCATCTAAACCATAGAAATCACTTTAAAATATTTTATATATAGACCACGGTGCCTGTATATAATTTTCTATCATATGGTCAAGTGATACGGATGTTTATCATTTCAATCCGCAAATTAAAAATAAAAATTTGCGGTTGGATATCATTTCAAACCACAATCCCGAATGGAACGAAAATGCATGATAACTTGTAGTTTAATGATATAAAATAAAACATTCATTCATCCATCATCATCCATCATCCAAATCACAATCATCATCCAATAACAAAACAATATCAATATATATCCGATAATATATAACAGGTAATAACTGACAGTTATATTCAAAAATAAATTTAACAACTATAAACTAACAGTTTATCTGCAAATAAATAACTATAACTGTCAATCTATATGCAGTAATAAAAATTTAAATGAACAGTTATATTAAATAAATGCGATTTAACAGATATGACGAATAAAACATGCCAAACAGTCATAAATAAATCTCTACTCATGTCTAAAATAAATTTAACAAACATAAAAACTTTTAGAAGTTGTGAGTGGGTTAAAACACTCACATTTTGAATTTAAATCGAATTTAAATCCGATTTAAACCCAGAATTCGACGGTCTCCAAATCAGTCCAAACCAGCGTCAACAGATCTAAAATTTAATTACGATCCTAACAAAAGAAATTTCGCATGAATCGGAGATCGTATGCAAAAATTATCATCGAAAATCGATTTGGAAATAAAATTAAATTATAAAACAAAAATAAATACTTGCCACTCAAAATTGTACACGTCATCAGAGACGTTCCTCTTCTCCTTGTTCGTGGCCTGTAGCCATACGAAACTCGCACCCAACATCCCCGTTTGACCAAGCATTTGACCGAGCCTTACGCCCAACTCCGACCTCCATTGAACCCGGCGCCACCTCCATCGTCCTCAGCTCGACGAGCCGCCCCCAATGGACCACGTGCGCAACCCCCTGGTTGCCGCCGCCGCCGCTTCACACTAACCCTAATCAAATTTTATAGGTCGATCTGACCGTTAACTCCACGCCTAGCCTACTCTGATGCGATCCCCTCGCGTCTCTCTACAATACCCAGAAGCCATCTTCCGATCCGACGACTTTGATCTCGACGATGATGAAAGGCCGAAAATAAACGCCCAGTTTCTGGTCAAACCACAACCCGAATTGAAAAACGAATACCACCATTGAATTACGCTCGTCGAGAGCATCAGCATATATTATTTTGGAATTTTTCTGGAGAGTTAGAATTTTATTTGAAATTTTGAATTGAAATAGATCTAGGTTTGCATCCATTTGAGGAGGAGAAGAGTTGAAGAAAAGAACGTACAGACAAATGATAGAAGATGGAGGCTAGGGTTTATGATCGTCTATTTATAGATAGATCGCAAAAGAATAGGTGTGCACAAATTTTAACGTGCAAACGGAAGTGGTCCCAAAAGATAAATAATATTAATTACATACGTTACAGATTTAGGAAATAAATAAATTCCTAATCATTTACATTTTATTTTAAACATATTTACAAATGTAAATCTAGACATTTCGTTTACGTTTTAAAATATATCCACAATTTTATTAATTTCCAAATTGATCTAAACAAATTTAGATGTAAATTAAAAGCCGATAAGTCTATCCATTGCAGTGTTAATTTCTCCACTTCCTTATATTTAGAAATTATAAATTTAGTTTTTAAAAACCTATTTTTAATTTTCAAACTTTTATATACTCATCTTTTACCAGTAATAAGGATTCATTAACATTTGTTCATGGTTTCCCCTTATTATCCTCATATTCCATTTTAATTTTCAATAATTACAATTGTTGAATGTTGATACTTTAATTAAATTTATACATCTTGCTTTCTATATTCTATATCAACAAATGGTCCAATTATAAATAGAATTAGCATTAACTTCATCTTGTAGGATTAACTACTCCAATTACAAAACAAATCTACGCTAACTGCACGATTTAAGTCAATTAATTGTAATTGAGTCTACATTAAATGTTATAAATTATAAATTGGAACCTCAATAAATTCGCTTATTGATTTAAAAATCTTTCTATTCAGTAAATAGACACTTTTATGGGTATAAATAACATTTGAATTATAATACATGTCATTAGTGCATACTTCATTTCTTATAAACTCCCCTTTATTAACTAGAACACATTAACCAAAACAAAATAATTAATTTAGATTTATTTCAATCGATTGCCATTCTTAACTTAACATACTCAAAATGGTTAACCTAAATAATTGTTACCCTTTTACATTCAAATTCACTTACAACCATCATTACAACAATGCTGCCATAGATTTAGATTTAATTAAATAAATTAGATGAATGGGTAAAATTTTGTAATTATCACTAATGCCAAATATATATGCATTAATTACTACTTATTATTTTGAATTCATTTATAAATTTACTAGTTGCCTTTGTCTTCTTATATCCTATTTACTACCAACTTTCTATTTAGTTATAGTTTATCAATATATATATATATATATACCTAGGCAAATCAAGTTCTCGTCTTTTCTGTTATTTTAATTAAATCGGGTATGCACAAATAAATTGTTTATTAACTTATCCTTACAAAATTATTTACATGCATTCAGTTACCCCTAATTTAATGCATTGATTTTCATTTATAAATTAAAGGGGTTTTTTTTCCCCTTTAAAAGCTTTTATTACTAACCATACTCCAACCTCTACAGGACATTGATTTATTAAATTTGCACTTATTATGCATACTTTTAGCAACTCATATATACTTTGCATCTATTCCCCAAATTTCACATTCTATTGTTACATAAATTTGCATTGATTACTACTTATTATTATTGCTTTACTGATAAATTAGATATTTGCATTGGTTTTTCTTATGCTAAATTAATTTTCCATAATAAATAAGGTTTCAAAACAATCAATAACATTTCCTTAGCCAAACCCCGTTTACCAATTATTTTCCTTCAATAATTCATGTTGCTATAAATACGTACATTTACACTTTATAGTTATTCTAATATACCTATTCCAACACTCTTAACCCTTATCTTTACGTTCACCCACTTGTAACATAAATTTTTATTTTCAAATTTATTCCCATTTACGGTTAATCAATGTTATTTTACATTAACCAATTTTAATATTCACCCTTAATTTCACATCTTCAAAGTATATCTAGGAAAAATCTTTCCACCACTTAATTTACTGAATCTTATGCAGTCTTACTATAAATAGGTTTTAAATTACCATTACTGTACATTCAATTACTATCCAAAGTATTTATTCATAAATCAATTCGATATATACGTTTGTTTCCTTCTATTTGATTTATACCTAGTATACATTTTCCTAAATCTTGTTTCATTACCTTCATTAAACGGTTATCGCATTGAGATCAAATTTATTAGCTTATATCGCATTATTACCATTAATTAAAATTGGCTTACAAATTTTTTTTAATTCAATACTCTAAATAAATAACATATTATTCCATAATTACTCTTGTTTTCACATATTCCATTCAAAAATTAAACCACAATATTTACATTATTTTATTGAATTGGAAATCTCATTTTAAATTGTTAACCTTTAATAAGAACAATTGGCAACACCAAATTCCTAACATTCATTTTATTAAAAATTATGGAAAGTATGACAAATTTAGTTAACGAAATTTTCGGGTTGTTACAACAATATTGTCATAAATGTTTATAAAACATTTATAAATCGTTTCAAAATCATTTTAAACAGTATTGTCATATTTCAATCTCATTTCTATTTCATTTCATATTATATTATTATATTATTATAATATCGTTTTCAACCTTTTAAAATCATTAAAAGGCTTAATCACTCCATACACATATCATTATGGATTTATTTTCCATTAAATTTAATTTGGTTAATTACTAACCACTTCTTTTATTATTTATCAAACCAAATTATCAACCATTTCACAACCATATAATCAACCATAATATCAACCAAGTTATTATCCAATATCAACCAATATTCAACATAAAAATTTCTAATTTAACATGTGTATTATCGACCTAAGTTTCATTAAAATAAAACTAAGAAATAGTACTCACTTATGGCTGCACTCCACCAAACTTTTTCGCAGACTTCTCTTTTGATTTCGGCGGCACTTTCTTCTCTTTTTCTTGCTTTGGCACTTCCCGAACTTCCTTCTTTTTTTCACATAGGTATGGCCTTGGCTTGGGAGGTTGGAGAGGAGTAGTTTGCACTTGATTTGAGGTGGAATACTAGATTTTACTTTACTTTTTTTCTATTAATTTTCCATAATTTTCCTAAGGCATGGTGTAACGATCCCGATTTTTGTGTCAAATTTAAATTGATAATTAATATAAAATTTTGGATTAAATTGTGAAATAAATTGAATTTTTCCAAATAAAATAAAGATATGTGTTGTTTATTTATATATATGTATATAAATGGATTTTTAATTTGAACTTTGAATTTGTTTTCTAATTTTCAATATGTGTTGTCTTATTTAATAAATAGATTATAAATGGGATTTGGATTTAAAAATTCAAGATAAACATTTCTAAATAAGTTGGATTTAAATACTCTACATTTTTAAATTTAATAAAAATGTGTTTTCGAATTTTAATATGTGTATATGAATATATATATATATATATATATATATATATATATTGGAAGTTATGATTTAAAATTAATGTATTTTTGTCTTTTGAAATTAATGAGTTAAGTAAGAGATAAGTACATAACATTAATATAGAAAATAAAAACATAAATCATAAATATTAATAACATAGAGTTTAAAACAAATTGTATAAAATTATCTAAAAGAGGGTTTTGAACATAAAATGTTTATATTTTAACAAGTGTGAAGAAAGTAAACAAGAAGTTGTACAAGTGTTAGTTTATTAAACAAGTGGAAAAAAATAATTGTTTCTTTCAATTTGAATTTATAAACATTTTTAGAGAAAGCCTGGTTATTCATTTTCAAGTCAAAGCTAAATTTTGGAGCATGATTATAGGTGGGCGATTTTAGAAATAATAATGTGTAAATTTATTAATCGCCATGGTGGAAAGACATCGTCGAATTAGGGTTCGACCGTGAGTTTGGGTCAACGGACTTGTCAATACAACTGCGTCATTGTGGCCTAATGGGTACCAATCGACCAGGGGGAAAACGTAGCGTGGCGACGTAGCAAATCGCTAGAAGTGGTCGCGTAAATGCTGGTGATCGAGGTGATCGGCACGAGGCGTTCTTCGATGATCAAAATTTTGGGTTACAGGAGCTCGTGTAGCTCGATTTCGCGTTGTAGGAACTTTCACAAATTTGAGTGGATGAGTTTGGTCAGTGTGATGTTGGTGACCGGTTGGAGGTCTCGGTGATGGTCGTAGGTCATTCTGGTGATCGTGCACGTGCAAGACGATGGGTTGTATCGGTGGTTTGTATCTGGGAAGAAGAAGAAGTCAACTCGGGGGATTGCTCGAGTAGATGATGGTCTGGCTCGGGTAACTGCTCGGGTTCGTTCGTAATGGTTACTAGTATAACAAGTTTTAAAAAATTTAAAGTTTAAAAACAAAGAAAAAAAATAGTATAACTCGAAGTGGGCCTCGGGGGGATTGGGTATTTGACTCGGGTGAAGACTCGAAGTGGTTTTGGATTGATGTTAAAACAGTTTTTGTTTTCAAAACAAATCTTTCCAAATTTAAAATTAAAACAAATTTAAACACCTTCTTGATTATTCTTTTTAAAATAATAAACGCTTTATTTTAATTTTGGGATTAGTGAAGTTTTAAAGAAATCATTTCAAATTAATTTAGTTTTAAATATTTTCATATCCCTATATAACCTTAATTTTAAAAGTTTATTTTGAATAAATTTTATAGTTAATTAAGGAAATGAAATGTTTTTTTATTATTGATTAACTTAAATGTCTTTAGTTATTCCATGTATTAATGATTCATCAAATAAACTTGAACTTAGTTAAGCAATTAATTGAGATAAATGGGTTATTTTAGTTTGAAATTCAATGATAATTACTTATTAAAGATTATTTAGGTATGAATTAAGTAGATTAAGTGTTAATGATGAGTAATTAAATGATAATTACTTAATGAGATTAATTAAGTAAATAACTTAATGTAATTAATAAAGGATTATTACTAAATTAATTAAGGGATAATTACTTTGTGTAATTATTACTAAAGGATAATTAATTAATTAAGATTAATTAATGAAAGGAATTAAGGTTAATTAATTGATGTTTAAAAGTTGATTAACTAAATGATTTAAAGAATAGTTAATTAAGGGATAATTAATGTGATTAATTAAGGATAATTAATTAATTAATTAAAGGTTAATTAATTAATGAAGGTGATTAAGGACTGATAACTAATTGAGGAGTAATTAATTAGTGTAATTAATTAAGGACAATAAATTAAAGGATAATCATTTAATGATTAAAGGTTGATTAATTAATAATTAAAGGAGAGCTAATTTATTAATAAATGTAATTAATTAAAGTGGTTTGTAATTAATGTTAATTAACCAGGATTAGTGATATATTCATAAGTAATTATTCTGGTTTTAATTAATCAGATGTTAATTTATCTTACTTATCAATGTTTGGATTCTATTGAATGTTGAATTGTTTGATATCCCTGATGTGTGATGCTTTCTGATATGAATTATTTTAATTTGAGCTGTGATGAATGTAATTTATTTATCTGTGATGAATTTATATTATTTATATGTAAATCTGTGAATGAAGATAAGCGTTATAGGGTTATACCGCTTGTCGGTATTGTTGTGCTTGGATTGTGACGATTGGTGATGTTGCACTATTGTGTAAAACCCCTGGACTACACCATACACACACAAATATGGATTTCCCGAGGAAATCGGTTAAATCAAAGATATTTGAATTTAATATTATGAAATGGTTTTAAAAGTTGAATTTTGAATTCAAATGGTTTGGAAATGGAATTGGGTGAATATGAAAAGCTTTTGAAAAGAAGTTTTAAAAGATAAAGGTTATTTTGAATAACTTGACAAAGTTTTGAAATTTAAATGGTTTGATTTAATTGGAATTCAAGGTTTGAAATTAAGTTCTATTAATATATGTTTGGAAAACTATGGTTTAAAAAGGTTATACAAGTTATATAATGTAGTTATATGGGTTTTAAACCATTTTGAAAGTATTGGTTTGAAAATTTGAATTTAACCCAAGTTTTATATCTTGAAGGGCTTTAACTTGTGCAAATGCAATCGGATTTTTCCGAATCGAAAACCTTTTGTTTTCAAATGACAATGTCTTTCAAATATCATGAAAGAACTTCCAGTTTTTGTTGAAAAGATTTCAAGTTTGCAATGGAATTGTTTTGAAAGCTACGAATGAATCTTTGCTAAAGATTGGTGAACTTTGTTTTCAAATTGAAGAGGATCTTAAAGGTGTATCTTTGGTATAAAATATTAGAAATGGAAATAGTTTTTTTTGAAAACTATGAATGAATCTTTGTGAAAGATTGGTGAAACTTTGTTTCAAATGAAAGTGGATTTTTCAAGATGAATCTTTTGTTTAAAGATAAAAATGGTAATTTGTTTATACCATTTGAAAGAAAGGTTTTGGGTAATAAGTTGTGACTTAACTAAGATCCCAATATCCATATGTTTTAAATATTGCACTCATTATTCGGTTTAGCCGGGGGAGGACTTTGTGTCATAAAACCCATTGAAGACTGATGATGAAGACCAGATATTTTTGAAAGCGAAAGGATTACCTATCGAATTTCTCTGCACCGACTGGTCCTCGGTATAGAGATTTGATCACCCTGGTGATGGGGAGTCCGGACGTGATTAGGGATTATCCAAATTGCAAGAGCTTCTTTTGAAGTGTCTTCGGTTCTGTTCAAGCCCGGAACAGAATCGTATGGATGTATGTCTGAGTTAAAATTTGACATGTAAAGCTAGTTTTTATCAAATACATTTCTGTTTGGTGGCGGAGATTTATTGTCTTAGCTTAACAGCCTTCTTTGAGACGTACGAGCTCAGAGGTTATGTAGTTGATGGTTACTAGTGATACATTCCCAATTTGGTAATGTGGCATACGAAGTGCTGATGATCATATGTTGATCAAAGCATGGCTTTTATAAAAAGCGTAGCTTTGTGGACGAGACTTCTTCGAGCCTCACAACCCAAAAATGGTTGAAACAGGAATGTTACGGCAAGGTTTTTAGAGATCGTGCCCCTAGGGTATGTCCATTTCCTTCTAGATAAAAGGTTGTATCATGGTATGGAGCCCGGATATTTAACCTATGTGGTTGCTCCAAATCTATTGCTTTGTGGTTGTTGGTTGAGGGCCCATGGATAACGATCGATAACGATCGAGAATGGCATACTTATAGATGTTACTTCCGGGCAGGGGTAACCCGGCCTTGTGTTCGCAGAGATCTGGGTAGGTTCTCAGGGCATCCTTCCAGACGCGTACCCATTCGGTAAGGAAGTTTCTTAGCCTGGCCATTTATTGGAAATCCAATCACCCAATATGAGCCTTTACGATTGCAGTTGTATTACCTGCCACCTCAGGTGGTAAATATAGTAGTCATAATATAATGGTACATATGCTGGCTAAGATTAATATTATACTTTCGAAAGTTTTTCTGCAATATGCACTAATAATAATATCAAAAGGATTTTGCGTAGTAAGCATATTTGACTATCATAAGGAGAAATCTCCTCCAATTGTGCGTTTGCATTGTGTGTGTGACGGTAGGCCTTATGGTAGTTTCATTTTCCAAAAAGCATTGCGGATTTCCTTTAAATTCTTTTGTTTTGCTTTTGATAAAGATAATTTATTTTTGTTTGCTCACACCAGTCCCATGACTAACCTAGAGTTTATTGTTCCCTATCTAAACTCTGGGTGCCAACAATTTTCCACACGGGCAGCCTAAAGTTAGATTTTCAAATAATCAGCTAGTAGATGTAGATTCGATATCTTGGAAGTCTTTGGATTTTGGCCATCGCTTTGTGCTTCTCTTCAACATTCGGGATCGGACTTGCTTAAGTCCAACTTGATGGTGATTCGACCTTATCATTTGGTAGTACTTGGAGCTTTAGCATTTGAGATGCAGTTGTTGGGATTTCTATCCTTCTTCCTTTTGAAGGCTTATGTTGGTGTTCCTCTTTTGGAGTTGTTTCTTTCCACTATTGTATATCTATATCTGATATTGATACCATATTGTTTCAGATATTGTATTCATTGTTGTATCAATGATATTGTTTTCTTTCGTTGTGTTGTTGTACTTAATGTGTTATAAGCTTCGACGAATCGGATTTTAACGGTTGAATCTGCGGCATTCGAATACGAGTAAAGTATGGATGTCGATTTTCGAACACGAAAGTCCGGGTCATCACATTTGGTATCAGAGCTAAAGGTTGAACTTTAGCTTTTGGAGTATAACACATTAGGTAACCCATTAGAGGTATACCCAAGAATGAGTATATCCTTAAGATATCTATCTGTATGCCTCAGTAAATTCTCTTACTATCCACTGATAGTGAGTATGAGTGCAAGAAGAGGACGAGATAGGGACAGGGAAGTACCACTAAAAATGGTCAATACCCTACAACGACAAGGAACTAATTTTTCCTATCAATCTCCTTTGATCAACATCCGATTTCAAATTCTCTGATGTCTTCATGGTAGCTCCGGAAAGAAGCTTTGGCATGATGGTGGCCCTACGAATCGTGTAGATAAGTACCTGTTTCGCGTTCTCTTCATCGATTTCTTATCAATCTTCCCGTTTTGAAATTTTAAATTGAAATAAATTGGTTAACACAATATGAAGATAGGTTAATTTGTATCGATAAAACGATTTTGGTCAAAGCCAAATTTGAAATTTTTGTTATGATTTCTTGTGTGAATCCAAGTCCGAAGAGGGACAAGCTAGTGTATATTTTGGGGTATTCTGACCTGATTTGAGTATCCGTTGGTCTATTCTTTGAGAACCGGATCTATTCTGCGAATGGTTAGTTACTTCGGACTAACCAATCCCCTGCACATTTCGTAGACCGAATGACCAAAATATCTTGTGTAGTGTTGAATGAGTTCGTTCTCATAATTATTGGTGATATTCTGATTTGGTAAGCCAAATGTAGAATAGATATTCAGTTGGATCTGGTAAAACATTCTCTATCTATTCTTTGGTCGTCTCCCTGTCTAGCAAATTTCGGGGACGGAATTTTCTTAAGGGTGAAATATGTAATAATTCCGATTTTGAGTCAAATTTAAATTGATAATTAATATATAATTTTGGATTAAATTGTGAAATAAATTGAATTTTTCAAAATAAAATAAAGATATGTGTTGTTTATTTAAATATATGTATATAAATGGAATTTAATTTGAACTTTGAATTTGTTTTCTAATTTTGAGTATGTGATGTTTTATTTAATAAATAGATTATAAATGGGATTTGGATTTGAAAATTCAAGACAAACATTTTTAAATAAGTTGGATTTAAATACTCTACATTTTTAAATTTAATAAAAATGATTTTCTAATTATAATATGTGTATATGAATATATATATATATATATATATATATATATATATATATATATATTAGAAGTTATGATTTAAAATTAATATATTTTTATGTTTTGAAATTAATGAGTTAAGCAAGAGATAAATACATAACATTAATAACTAAAAAATAAAAAGATGAATCATAAATATTAATAACAAAGGGTTTAAAACAAATTGTATGAAATTATTTAAAGGAGGGTTTAAACATGAAATGTTTATATTTTAACAAGTGTGAACAAAATAAACAAGAAGTTGTACAAATGATAGTTTATTAAATAAGTGGCAAAAAAATAAATGTTTCTTTCAATTTGAATTTATAAACATTTTTAGAGAAAGCCTAGTTATTCATTTTCATATCAAAGCTAAAACTTTTCTCTATATCTTCAAACTTAAAATTGAAATAAAAACAGATAAAAAATCAAAATCTGTTAATATTCTTCAACCTAGAAATACAAAAAAAACCAAAATAATAGCAAAGAAAAGAAAATCTAAAAACAAACATCATCAAGCTTCAACCCAATTTGGAGCATTTCAAAACAGATTCCAGTTTTAAAAGAAAATCAAAAACCTGATCAAAAGCATGCAAGTTCAAACCAGAAATCAAATAAATTCATATTCCAGTCTTCAAAATCAAAAGAAGATCAAAACCTGGTAATCAAATTAAAATCAAACAATCTTCATCTTGGAAGCTTTAAGCCTGAAACAATGCAAAGCAAACAAGCTTCAGTTTCCAGATCAGGCAACTCAATCAGAACACCAAAAACACTTCCAGATCAAAGACAACAACTGTTTTCAGGTTTTCAAATGAAAAGCTTCTCTGCTTTAAAACCATCCAGGTGAGTAAACTTCTTCCCTGAGAAATTTGATCAGTGTTGTCTTTTGATGTATGCTTGAATTAGTGTTATGGAATGTCTACACATAAGAAATTAATTATTGCATACATAGGAATACAAATGAATGTTTATACAGGTTTGTGTACATATGCATTCAAACCTCTATTAATAAAACAAACCAACGCAGTTTTAAAATTTTATTTCTCCTTATCTGATCTCCTTTAGCACACAACTTTTAGAAGAATTTTTTTTTATATATTCATCAGATCCAATTTATAAAAATAATTTCAAGAAATCATATTAAGCAAATATTCCCGAATTAAAATATTACAGCGATGAACTAAAATTCGTCAGAAAATCTAATGATAAAAGTTCACATTTTGATTCTATAACTTGATTAGTGATTGAAAATGATAATTTTTAAGAATCATTTCAAGATTTTTTTAATTTTATAAACTGTGAGAAATTGTAAGTTGAACAGAGATTGAATTCGCATCGAATTCTGGCGATCAAGTGATTTGGAAACTTCGGGTTTGAGGATGGAGCAAGATTATAGGTGGGCGATTTCAGAAAAAATAATGTGTAAATTTATTAATCGCCATGGTGGCCAGACATCGTCGAATTAGGGTTCGACCATGAGTTTTGGGTCAATGGACTATCAAAACAACTGCTCAACGTGGGCTAACGGGTAGCAATCGCACCAGGGGGAAAACGTAGCGTGGCAACGTAGCAAAGCGCTAGAAGTGGTCGCGTAAATCCTGGTGATCGAGGTGATCGGCACGAGGTGTTCTTCGATAATCCAAATTTGGGGTTACAGGAGATCGTGTAGCTCGATTTCGAGTGGTAGGAAATTTCACAAATCTGAGTGGATGGGTTTGGTCAGTGTGATGTTGGTGACTGGTTGGAGGTTTTGGTGATGGTTGGAGGCCGTTTTGGTGATCATGCGCGTGCACAGTGATGGGTTGTGTCAGTGGTTTGTATCTGGGAAGAAGAAGATGTCGACTCGAGGGATTGCTCGAGTAGGTGGTGGTCTAGCTCGAGTAGCACTCGGCTTCGTTTGTCATGGTCACAAGTATAACAGGCTTTAAAATTTTAAAAATTTTAAAAACAAAGAAAAAAAACAGTATAACTCGAAGAGGGTCTCGGGGGGGATTGGGTATTTGACTCCGGTGAAGACCCGAAGTGGTTTTAGATTGATGTTAAAACAGTTTTTATTTTTAAAACATATCTTTCCAAATTTAAATTAAAACAAATTTAAACACCTTCTTGATTATCTTTTTAAAATAATAAATGCTTTATTTTAATTTCGGGATTAGTGAAGTTTTAAAGAAATCATTTCAAATTAATTTAGTTTTGAAGTATTTTATATCCCTATAGAACCTTAATTTTAAAAGTTTATTTTTAATAAATTTTATAGTTAATTGAGGAAATAAAATGTTTTCTATTATTGATTAACTTAAATGTCTTTAGTTAATCCATGTATTAATGATTCATCAAATAAACTTGAATGTAACTAAGCGATTAGTTGAGATAAATGGGTTATTTTAATTTGAAATTCAATAATAATTACTTAATTAAAGATTAACTAAATATGAATTAAAGAGGTTAAGTATTAATGATGAGTAATTAAATGATGAGTAATTAAATGATAATTACTTCATGAGATTAATTAAGTAAAATTACTTAATGTAATTAATAAAGGATTATTACTAAATTAAATAAGGGATAATTACTTTGTATAATTGTTATAAAAGGATAATTAATTAATTAATTAATTAATTAAGATTAATTAATGAAAGGAATTAAGGTTAATTAATTGATGATTAAAGGTTGATTAATCAAATGATTTAAAGAATAATTAATTAAGGGATAATTAATGTGATTAATTAAGGATAATTAATTAAAGGTTAATTAATTAATGAAGGTGATTAAGGAATGATAATTAATTGAGGAGTAATTAATTAATGTAACTAATTAAGGATAATTAATTAAAGGATAATCATTTAATGATTAAAGGTTGATTAATTAATAATTAAAGGTTTATCACTGAGGTTAATTAATAACTGTAATTAATTAAAGTGCTTTGTAATTAATCTTAATTAACCAGGATTAGTGATTTATTCGTAAGTAATTAATCTGGTTTAAATTAATCAGATGTTAATTGATCTTACTTATGAATGTTTGGATTCTATTGAATGTTGAATTGTTTGATATCCCTAATGTGTGATGCTTTGTGATATGAATTATTTTAATTTGAGCTGTAATGAATGTAATTTATTTATCTATGATGAAGTTATATGGGTTTTAAACCATTTTGAAAGTATTGTTTTAGGAATTTGAATTTAACCCAAATTTTATACTTTGAAGGGCTTTAACTTGTGCAAATGTAATCGGATTTTTCCGAATCAAAAACCTTTTGTTTTCAAATGATAATGGCTTTCAAATATCACGAAAGAACTTCTAGTTTGTTTTGAAAAGATTTCTAGTTTGAAATGGAATTGTTTTGAAAGCTACGAATGAATCTTTGCTAAAGATTGGTGAACTTTGTTTTCAAATTGAAGAGGATCTTAAAGATGCATCTTTGATATAAAAGATATGAAATGGAAATAGCTTTTTTGAAAACTATGAATGAATCTTTGTGAAATATTAGTGAAACTTTGTTTCAAATGAAAGTGGATTTTTTAAGATGAATCTTTTGTTTAAAGATTAAAATGGTAATTTGTGTAAACCATTTGAAAGAAAGGTTTTGGGTAATAAGTTATGACTTAACTAAGATCCCAATATCCATACGTTTTTATATATTGTGCTCATTATACGGTTTAGCCAGGGGAGGACTTTGTGTCATAAAACCCATTTAGAATAATGATACGACGATATGGATAGCATTTGAAGACCGTTGGTGAAGTCGGATATTTTCGAAAGCAAAAGGATTAACTGTCGAATGTCTCTACACCGACTGGTACCCGGTATAGAGATTTGATCACCCTTTGTGATGGGGAGTCCGGACTTGATTAGGGATTATCCGGATTGCAAGGGCTTCTTTTTAAGCGCCTTCGGTTCCGTTCGAGCCTAGAACAGATTTGTATGGATGTATGTCTGACGTCACACTTTGAGGTATAAAGCTGGTTTCTATCAAATACATTTCTGTTTGGTGACGGAGATTTATTCTCTTAGCTTAACACCCTTCTTTGAGACATACAAGCTCAGAGGTTATGTAGTTGATGGTTACTAGTGATAAATTCCTAATTTGGTAATGTGGCATACGAAGTGCAGCTGATCATGTGTTGATCGAAGCATGGCTTTTGTGAAAAGCGTAGCTTTATGGACGCGTCGAGCCTCACAACCCGGAAATGGTCGAAATAGGAATGTTGCAGGAAGGTTTTAAGGGGTCGTGCCCCTAGGGTATGTCCATTTCCTTCTGGATGAAAGGTGGTATTATGGTATGGAGCCCAGATATGTAACCTATGTGGTTGCTGCAAATCTATTGCTTTGTGGTTGTTGGTTGTGGGCCCTTGGATAAAGGTCGGTAACGATCGGGAATGGCATACTTGTAGGTGTTACTTTCGGGCAAGGTAACCCGGCCTTGTGTTGGCAGAGATCCGAGTAGGTTCGCCGGGCATCTCTCCAGAGGCGTACCCATTCGGTAAGGAAGTTCCTTAGCCTAGCCATTTATTGGAAATCGAATCACCAATACGAGCCTTTACGATTGCAGTTATATTACCTACCACCTCAGATGGTAGCTGTGGCAGACATAGTATAATGGTACCAATGCCGGCTAAGATTAATATTATACTTTCGAAAGATTTTCTACACTATGCACTAATAATAATATCAAAAGGATTTTGCGCAGTAAGCATGTTTGACTATAATAAGGAGAAATCTCCTCCAATTGTGGTTTTGCATTGTGTGTGTGGCGGGAGGCCTTATGGTAGTTTTATTTTCCAAAAAGCATTGCGGATTTCCTTTAAATTCTTTTATTTTGCTTTTGATAAAGATAAACTGTTTTTGTTTGCTCACACCAGTTCCATGACTGATCTGAAGTTTATTGTTCCCTATCTAATTTCTGGGTGTCCATAATTTTCCACACGGTCAGCCTAGAGTTAGATTTTCAAATAATCTGCTAGTAGATGTAGATTCGATATCTTGGAAGTCTTTGGATTTTGGCTATCGCTTTGTGCTTCTCTTCAACATTCGGATTGGACTTGCTTAAGTCCAACTTGATGGTGATTCGAGCTTATCATTTGGTAGTCCTTGGAGCTTTGGCATTTGAAATGCAGTTGTTGGGATTTTTATCCTTCTTCCTTTTGAAGACTTATGTTGGTGTTCCTTTTTTGGAGTTGTTTCTTTCCGCTATTGTATATCTATCTCTAATATTGATACCATATTGTATCAGATATTGTATTCATTATTGTATCAATGATATTGTTTTCTTCCACTATGTTGTTGTCCTTAATGTGTTATAAGCTCCGACGAATCGGATTTTAACGGTTGAATCTATGGCATTCGAATATGAGTAAAGTATGGATGTCGATTTTCGAACGCAAAAATCCGAGTCGTCACAATGGAAGCCGTGAAAGTAGAAAAAAGAAGCCTGAAAATGGAGAAGAAGTGTAGAAAAAGTGAAGAAAGTGGGCTGCTTTTTATAGAAAAATTTGGAATAAAATATTTTTATGTAAAAAGGCCAAAATACTCTCACTTCAGCTTGAAGTAATTTCATTTTTTCAACACTTAGCATCACCATTTCACATCACTTTTTAAGTCTTAATCACTTAAGAATTAAGTGAAATAAAGCTAGAATTTATTTAGATTTGGTTTTGACACTTTTATCATTTTATGCTTACTTTTTACTAATGATATTCTAGAATTTTATAATCACGATTAGTAAAAGTAAATTTGTTTAGTAAATTTGTTATTACTTACCTTATTTAAATATGTGCTCATGTATATGAATAAAGGTGCAACAATGTTGTGACAACTTTAAATCGACAAAATGTTGATTTTGGATAAAATGTTTTACAGTCACATTTTGACGTTTTAGTTAAACTATTTATTTATTTAATTCAAATTTAAATATAAATTTGTATAATATTATTTAGAAATATAAGTACTTATAAATTAATTAAAATAATTTATTTAAAAATTGATACTTACTTATCTGAAATCGGGATTTCGTCACTTTTGTCGATATAATTAAACGGTCCTATTTTCATGTATATTTCTATTTCCAAATCCTGTCTAATATTATTCGAATCACAAAATCTTTAATATTTTATATTTAAAATCACTTTAAATGTTCTATTTGGAGGTGGTCAAATTGTGGGTCATTGCGTCACCCCCTTGCTCCCCTACAATTTAGCACAAGGGTAAAACCCTTTATCCACCATGCAATACCTTGCCTTGTACTATGGTGTAAGAGATGTGATTGATAAAAGACTTATCATAACTCATTTAAATTTTTAACCTGAAAATTGTCATATATTTTACTTAAGTATACACACATATTTACATTTTTAACACACTTAATTAAATACAAATTGGTTATATAAGTGTGTGTTTAAATATATTAATGTGTTTTACAACCTTTTTAAAGGGGGAAAATTGAAAATTTGGAAAACGCTTTCTCTAACGATCCCGTTTTTAAGCCAAATTTAATTTAGTAATTAATATAATTTTTAGAATTAATTTGTGAACCAATTTGAATTTTTTTTCCAAAACAAATAAGATATTTGTTTGTTTTATGTAAATATAAATAGGTTGTAAATAGAATTTTGATTTGAAATTCAAAAATAAATATCATAAAAATAAAGTGAATTTAAAAACTCTATATTTTGAAAACTAATATATATATATATGTTTATTTATTAATGTATACTTAGATTTTAAATCATTTTTCTTTGAAGTTATATAAATATAAATAAAAGTAAATGTATTTAATAAAAATTGAAAATTTAATATAAAATCATATTAAAACATAAGACATGCAAATTAACAAGTATAAGTATCGTAACATGAAATTTAATAAGTGTCAAATTATCTATTTTCTTTTCATTTTTTAAAAAAAAAATATTTCTAACTTATAATATATATTGTGTTTAGGAAGCCATGTTTGAATTCAATATAATAATTCTCAAAGGATATTTAAAGTTAAAATTCTATATTTTAAAACCATATAGATAAATATTTATTAATTTAGGATATAATAGCTTAAAAAATAAGATTTAATAAAAGATTTAATACACTTTATTTTAAAATTAAACATATAACATAAAAAATAAAAACATAAATACATGCATTAAACGTTTGTAAGCCAAGATAATGTGCACAATAACAAGTGGCGTGCTTCGTTTCCTTTTTAAATTGAATTATAAATAACATGTTTTAGAGAAAGCCAGGCTAATACGTATTTTCTCAAATTTTCTTTCATCCTTCATTTTTTCTTAAAAAAACCAAAAACCAGATAAAATAAACAGAAAAGCAATCAAACCTCTTGCAAATTTCAACTGAAAACTAAAGCAAAGATCCAGGATTTAACTCAACCTTAACAAGCAGATCTGTAGAAGATCAAAGTCAAAAGAAAATTTCAGGTTTCAAAATCTCAGAGCTATTTCTCTACTCAAAATAACGGTGAGTAAACATCGCTTTAAAAGGCTAAATTTATTTTATAACCTGTTGCGTGTGATAAATCCTTGGGGTATGTTGTGAAATGTTTCATGAATATTTGAATAAGCTTGCATGTATATGTATGTATGAGTTGTTTATATGCATGTCTGTGCTTAGACATATATATGTATCTGGTTTTGTTCTACAGGCTAAAACAAGTTCGAAATTTAAGTTCTCTTCCTCTAATCTCTTATAACTTATGTTGTTTAAACAAAATATGTTTGAATTAATAGAATATAAATTTTAAAAATATTTTAAGAATATTTAATAAATAGTTTTACTGGAAGATGTAATTATAGTGAAAAAGGTAATATATTAGGTAAATCAACTATGTTAATTTCCAGTTTCACTTATGAAATCAGATTCAAATCTGAAAACCATGAATTTTAATGATTAAATCAAGATTTTTAAGATTGAGGTTGATTGAAATTTTTGAGTTGAACGGAAATTGAGTTTTTATCAATTTCTCGGCGATCGGAGGTGGAGGAGCATTGTGCTCATTGCTGAAGCTAGCTAGGTGTCTGGTGATCATAGGAAAAATATTCGGTGGATTTCTAGACCACCATGGTGGGCTGGTGTCGGCGATGTAGGTTTTAGCGTCCAAATTAGATCGACACTGTTCTCGAGGGCATAGCATCATCATGGGTGAACCATAGTCGATCAGAGGTGGGAGAATCGAAGTTGACGTCGTGACACAGCTATGGATATGATTGTGTAGTCTCAGACGATCGTAGGCGGCGGTGCGAGAAGGTTTTATCGATCGAGTTTGGGTTCTAGCGTGCATTGTCATGCTCGTTTTCGATTCTAGGTGAAATCGTTTATGCTGGGTGGTCAGAGCGTTAGTTTGGTTATCGACGACCTGTAGGCGACGGGGAAGATGAACGGAGCATCGGCGAACTCGTGCGCGTGTGCCCAGGTGTCAAAGTGATGTCTGAATTAGGGTGATGATGTGTTAGGATGAAAGAAGAAGTTAGTACTCGGGTTTGTGTAGAGGCTTGCATCAGGTTGGGCTCGAAGTCGAACGTAAGAATAACGAACGGAAGAGATGAGAGAATTTGATCGAGATTGGCTGCATTTTGCTCGGGTGGGAACTCAGGTTGTCTAGGATTGTTCGCGTGTATTTTACAGTAACAGTTTTCAAATTTAAACCAAAACAAAGTTTAAAAAGGGGAAAAAAAAAAAAAAGATTCTGACTCGGGTTTAAGTAAGAGAAGAACACAGGTTAGTCTTGGGTTTTCTAAAGTATATTAACTATTTTAAAACAAAAATTTTAATAAAACAAGTTTAAAACCATTTTTCTTAACCAATTCTTCTAAATAATAAATGTTTATTTAAGTTTGCGAATAGTTAAAGGTTTAAAAATAAATTATTTTAAATTAATTAAGTTTAAAGTTTTTGATTTTGTGTCCATTATTTATAATTAATTCTTAATCTAATTTCAAACAAAATTAAATAGTATAATTAAGTAGTTAATTCAAAAAGGATTAAATGTTTTAATCATTAATTAACTTAAAGGTATTAAGTTAATTTATGGGTTAATAATAAATTTATTTCAGAAGTTTATTAAATAAAATTTAAATGATAATTAAGTAATTAATTAAGATAAATGGTTTATCTTTAATTAATTAAGGTCATGGGTAATTAAAGATTAATTAGTTATTGTAAGCAATTAAAGAATAATTAATTAATAAGTGATCAAGGATTAATCAATTAATAATTAAAATTTAATTAATTAATTAATAATTAAAGGTTAATTAATTAATAATTAAAAGATAATTAATCAATAATTAAAGATTAATTAATTAATAACTAAAGGATAACTAATTAATGATTTAAGGATAATTAATTAATAATTAAAGAGTAATTAATCAGTAATTATAGGATAATTAATTAATATAAGTAATTAAGGATGATAAATTAATTTCATTAATTAATTAAAATAATAACAAATGGTTTGTAATTAATTAATGTTAATTAAGTAGGGTTAGGTAATTAACTCATATGTAATTAATTTATTTGGTTTAGATTAAATTAATTATAAATTAGGTGATTAATTAATCTTACTTACGGATGATTAATTACATTGAATGCTTGGATTGATTAAATTTCTCTAGTATGTTGGTTTGTAATATTTTGTGATATGAATTGCTTTGGATTGAGTTGTGATAAATGTAAGTTATTTATCTGTGATGAATTGCTGTGTGAATATAATGTTCTGCATTAAATTATAAAAGGTGGATTTTTTGTTTAAAAGATTAAAAATGAAATTTGTTTAAACCATTCAAAAGGAAAGGTTTTGGAAAATAAGATGTGACTTAACTAAGATCCAAATGTATCCACATGTTTTAAATAAGCGCTCATTATTCGAAAAGGCGGGGGAAAGACATTAAGTCCAAAACTCATTGATACGACGAAATGGAATTGCATTTGAAGACGGTGGTTGAAGACCGGGTATTTTCGAAAACGAAAGGATTGCCTATTGATTGTCTCTGCACCGAGTTGCTTCGGTATGGAGATTACCCTATGTGATGGGGAGTGCAAATGAGATTGGGATATCTGTATTTGTAAGGACTTCTTTACTTAATTGGACGAAATGCCTTCGGTTCCATTCAGACCCAGGATGGACTTGTATGGATGTATATTTGACATTACACTTTGAGATATAAAGCTCAAATACATTTCTGTTTGGTGGCGGAGAATTTATTCTCTTAGCTTAACACCATTCTCTGAGATGTATGAGCTCAGAGGTTATGTAGTTAATAGTTATTAGTAATATATTCCCAATTGGGTAATGTGGCGTGCTAAGTGTTGAGCATTGGTTGATCAAATCATGGCTTTTGTTTAAAGCGTAGCTTTGTGGAACGAGACTTCATCGAACCTCACACCGTAGGAAATGGTCGGGACAGGAAGGATGCAGCAAGGTTATGGGGTTCGCGACCCTAAGGGTATGTGCATTTCCTTCTGGATAAAAAGTGGTATTATGGCATGGAGCCCGGATATTTTACTTATGAGGTTGTTGTAATTTGAGGTGCCTCGGTAAAGGTCAGTTATGACCAGGGGATGGAATACTCGTGATGGTTAGTTACCTAGTTACAGAGGTTACCCAGCCTTGTGTTAGCGGAGATCCGTTTAGGTTCTCGGGACGTCCTTCCAGAGGCGTACCCATTCGGATAAAGGAAGTTCCTTAGCCTTGGCCATTTGTTAGAAATCCAAACAAACAATACGAGCCCTTTACGATTTTAGTTGTAGAGCCTGCCATTTAACATGGTAGCTATAGTAGGCATACTATAATGGTACGTATGCTCGCTAAGATTAATATTATACTTGCAAACTGTTTTTCCACACTATGCACTAAAATAATATCAAAAGGATTTTCACGTATCAAGTATGTTTGACTACTATAAGGAGAAACCTCCCCCATGTGTGCGATTGCATTTGAGTGTGTGTTTGGAGACCTTATGGTAGTTTCATTTTCGAAAAGCATGAACGGATTTCTTTTTTTATAAATAACTATTTTTATGTTTCTCACACCAGTCCCATGACTAACTTGGAGTTCATTGTTCCCTTTTGCTAAACTCTGGGTGCCTTTAATTTCCCACACGGGCAGCCTAGAGTCAGGTTCTCAGTAGATTCTGGAGCAAAGTTGGGAAGTAGATGTGGATCTGGAAGTCTTTGGTTTGGAAGCTTTTGGTTTTAAGCTTTTTGGTTTGAACTTTGGAGCATTGGAAAATATGATGCAGTATGTTGGACTCTCTTGGAAGACCATGTTGATGTTATTTTTCCGCTGTCATGTTACATTCCGCTGTTGTGTAGATATATAGGACTCTGATGATGTCGGTCACTTGTTGTAGAATGTTGTAATCCATGATGTGAATCGAAGAAAGTTATTTTATTTCCACTGTGTTGTTGTCATCTAATGTGTTATGACTCCAGCGAATCGGACTCTAACGTTTGAATCTCCGACATTTGAATATAGGTGATGTATTGGATGCCGATTTTCGATGGTTGAAGTCGGGGTCATTAAATTTGATATCAGAGCTAAAGGTTGAGTAAGAACTTTAGCTTTGGAGTATAACTCATTAGGTAACTCATTAGAGATAGGGTTAGAAATGCCCTAGAATGAGTATATTCCCTAAGATATCTCATCCGTATGCCTAAATCAATTTTTTACTATTTACAAGTAGTGAGAACAAGTGAAAGTAGAGGACGAGGTAGTGGAAGGGGGAGTACCACTACAAATGATTGAGAACCCACAACAATAGTAATGGAAGGAGCAACTCTTCCCATCCAACCCCAGCCAAATCTGGCTGTGACGCCCCACCTCTATACCCACGCTAGCCAAGAACACTACGGTGTAGTGCTGTCGACTAGCACGGAGAATAGGGCTGTTGAGGAGCGACCATCCGTGTAATTTCTTTGCGCGAACATTGATATGTCAGATAGTACAGCATGCATTTCATTTAAGGAGGAAATCCGACATACCGATGCAAACTCAAAGCTATCACGCGGTGGCTATATATAATCCTCGGAAACAAATATAGAAATAAGCATAACATAAATCAGTCACAGATAATTCATATCACAACGGCGGAAATAGATATGAATAAACCACACTTAAAAGTGTTTATCAGAGAAGTGGTCTAACAAGATCCACAATAACACAGAAGATTTTAAATAAATGCGGAACACAGATTGAACAGAAAAATCTCATATATATAATAACTGATGGCAGTTACAATACATTTGATATGGTACATATGATGCAACTACAACAGTTGACTCAGGAAGTTATACATACAAGTACATTTTCAATATAATATACATGAATACATATCTTCATATACAATTACATCGACTACTATACATGACGACTACTCCAAAAGATATGAAAGAACTTCATAGCTCAAGCAGCATCCCGAAGCTAAGAATCTACAACCTGTGAATACTCGGTCTGACCCGAGTATTAAATTCAAAAGAAAATAATACCCGGGTCAGTCTAATTCAAACTCAGTTATTAGTGCATAGAAGCAGTAATAATACGCAAAATATCCTAAAATCAAAAGCAGAAGAAATAATAATAAAAGCAGTACCGTGTGGCTGCAGTTCACGCTTGCGTGCACTGCCTTGCCACGACAGTGATAATGTACCCAAAGAATACCGTGTGGCTGCAGTTCACGCTTGCGTGCACTGCCGTGCCACAACAGTAAAGATGTACCCAATGAATACCGTGTGGCTGCAGTTCACGCTTGCGTGCACTGCCGCGCCACAACAGTGACGATGTTCCCAATGAATGTAAAAGATGTACATGATGAATGTACATAACATACCGCACAAGACAAAAAGAATCAGAGGGGTGCACGAGAAGAAGTATACTCAAATGAGCAAGTGCACAAGGCAGTGTACAACATGAAGACACAGCCAAATGAAGGTGAGAGCACCAATGAAATGGCACCATAACACACTTCAAAAGGGGCAGACTGCAATTGAATTGCAGCAATAACAAGGTCACAAGGAAATGGTTCCAACATAAAATGAATAAGAGGAATGCAATAGGTTTTTAAGTCGATGGCAACCAGTATATGAAATATACTTGTAGAATACTGAACAGAGCAAACACATGAATGCACAGCGCAAACGAATGCACTAAGTAAGTGACACAGCAAAAGATGCAGTTGCAGCAGTTCAAGGCAACAGTAACAACTCAAATGCGACTATGTCATATATGAAACAGTGGCAACTAGCATAAACAAGTTCAAGAGTGCCACAGAGCATATGCAACATAAAAGACATGAATGCAGTGAAACAAACATGTGTGCCCAAGATAAGGTAACCCAGCAACAAGCACAAAGCTCACTGCAACAATACTACAAGTGTAGAACAAAACAAATGTTGACTGCAATTCAAAGCAAAGTTGAAGCTGCAGCTAACACAAGCTAAAGGAAGAAAGTGCATAAACATGTATGCAATGGTGACCCAATGAAATGAGGCCAAGACATCAATTCAAGGTTACAGTTCCCAACAATGAAATGGTTCTAAATAACCATAATTGAACACTACAACTTAATCAGAGTGGAAGAGGATGGATGCCACAATGAAAAATGCAGTAACAACCGATGGAATACAAGTGAAAAAAAATATCAAACAGTCTCCCAAAACCAAATTACAGTGAATCAAAAGGAAACTGCAACAACAGGGAGTGGCAGTCATGCCAATAACATTTATTATCAACAATCAAAGTCAATGCAATTAGTAAGAAGACAACATCAGCAGATGGAAGACCAGAGAACTACACAAGTGTAGCCTCGAACCAAAACATCGAAATACAGGTCTCAATATCAATGCAACTGCTTCAGCAGTCAAAGTATAAAATAAACATGAGTCAAGACAGTGAACTAAAGACATGAATTGCAACTCAAAAGAGCGGACATGGGACCAATGTCCTAGGTTACGACTTCAAATGAATCAGTGATGCAAGCCATGCTACAAGGCTCGAGATTATATATGCAATGGAGGCCATACATGAACCAGATCACAAATCCAGTTACACCACTGAGTTCGACAATGTCAAATACAGAAGTACACAAGTGCAACAGGTCAAGAAATGAAATGTCAGATGCAAACCTAGATAACAATGATGCACGAATGCTACTGACCTCAAATGCAATGACTAAGGCTACAATATGCTCAATGCTCAAACTGCAAATTGGACAGTGCAAACTACAACTTGAACGATCAGGTTATGCAACTACAATATTATGCAGACTTGAATGGACAATAGACAGTGCATAGTTAAGACATATGCAATGCAATTGTCATGAATACCAATGACACAAGAGAGGTGAACATCATAACATGGAGCTACAGACCAACAACCACATCAAACAGAAGACATGGGTCGAACAAAGCCGAAAAATGCTCACGCTAGTTGAAATCATTTCGAACAAAGAGTCGAACCAGTCAAACCATATCAAATATCAACAGCCCCAAAACGAACTCAAGGCATAAAAGTATCAACAACGAACAAATATCAAATCAAAGCTGAAGACCACGAAAACAGAAAAGCAAACGAAGTTGAACTGAGTCTAATTAGATGTGAGTGCTATAAAGTACTCACCTTTGCTTTGTCGAAGTGGCCGAAGCCCTGAAATCGCCGTTCGAAGTGACGAAGTTGAACTCGAACGAGGTGACGAAGCCGCGAAATTGAAGACGAACGCAGGAGCCAATGAAGTCGTCGCCTTCGAACTGAACGGGCCCTACCTCCTGAAGACGAACGAGCGCGAAGACGAGCAGCCATAATTGACGAAGCCCTAATCTCGAAAGGGGGAAGAATGAGATGCCGCCATTATTTTTTTCTCAATCGATTTAATTAGGGTTTTAAAATAATAACGAAGGCGGGTTTGATTAATGAAGAGGGGAACGGTTATAACTCGAAAACTTCATAGCATCAAACAAAAGAAATATGGGCCAAGTTTATACTAAAGCCCGATAAACCCTTTAATAACTTTTATAAAAGAATTTCAACCCGATTTTAAAATTCCAACAGCAATAACTATCACCATTAAATCGAAATGACGATGATTACAAATTGGTGAGAAATTCCTGGGTTGTTACAGACTCCCCTCCTTAAAGAAATTGCGTCCTCGCAATCATAAGGAATAAATGGACAAAAGGTAACAACCATAAAAGCATATCATCATAAAAATGACGAAATTTGAAAATAAGAAGTTCACCATATAGAGTATGAAAGAGAGAGAGAGCTTGAACGTGCTTGCTCAAAGTCAAATCTGGTGAAACTTCAATCTCTTCAATAATACCGGGCTCAAGAATAAAACCGGAATCCCTAAGGCATTTCCGTAGAAGGAAGACGCGTGAAACATGTCATGAATATCAGAAAATTGAGCCGGTAATAAGAGGCGATAAGCCAAGAAACCAATACGTTCAGTGATAGGAAATGGCCCAATATATCGAGGCACTAACTTTCCCGACCGACTGAGACGTAAAACACCTTTCATAGGTGAATCACGAATAATTTGGAACAACAGCGTAGTACAATAACTGTACGCCCAATGAACCGATAACCATAAAAGAACATCAGACGCTATTCCATAAAGGAGATGAGACGAAGCTCGATATAACGAAATATATCAAAACGTCCGATGAACTTGGAAAAAGGATGATTCCATTCGGACATCATCAAAGAAACAACCACTTGTTGTCTACGACTGAGTGCAATTGGCAACACGATTTCCCTTCCTGGGAGAATACAAAGAACATCAAGATCACAAAATGCGAGGAACTTGAGTCAACGTGGTTGACGTAAATTAAGTTCTTTATGAGAAAATAAATATTCCCAAGATTCATGATCAGGGTAGAGAACAAATTTCTTACCCAAAAATAATGATGCCAAAGTTTTAAAAGCGAAACCAATAGCCACGATCACTAGATCATGAGTGGCATATCTAGTCTCAATAGGCATAAATGATTCAGAAGTACAAGAAATAGCATGTTTTCTCTAGCAAGAGAACAACATCCAAACCAATACGATTAGCATTGGTACACAAGATAAGGTCTTGATTCCACTCGGGAATCGCAAGAATAGAAGTATCGGAAAAGAGTTGTTTTTGAATAATATTCTTTTTTCGAAAAGCTAAATCTTTCAAAAATCGTGTCTGATTGTCTCATCAAAGCGTCTAGGAGATTCCTATCGATAACGTTGATCAAGCGCATCGACCAGAATTCTTAAAGCACTCAATGGGCAATACAAGCACAAAATCATCTTTTAATTCCATATAAGAAATTCACAATTTTCAATCTCAAACGGACAAGTCCGGAATTAAACGAATCAGTAAAAGAAAGGGGTCATAGTCCTCGATTTTGCTGAAATGTTTAAATCGCTTCCTCATTCTTTTGAAAGCGTAAGCTGTAAAAATTTTGAAAACAATTTTTTTTTTTTTTTTTTTGAAACAATTTTTTAAAACACGTGATTAAAACAGCGACATCACAAGCAATTGACATCAAAATATAATACCAACGAATTTTCATTCGTCAAAAATGTCACAAGAATCTTCTCAAAGATAGAAAGGGATATCATACCCTAAACTTGTATTCATAACAAGTCAATGACACAAGAATTCACCAATGCATCAAAAATTGATAAAACTTATCAATAGAAATCACGAAAATTGGTGAAGCACAAATTCCAGAAGACTACACAAGAAATCCAGAAATCACAAGATGAGAGTACGAAAACTCAAATGGGAGTTCGGAAACTCGAATGAGAGTATGAAAACTCAAACGGGAGTATGAAAACTCGAACGGGAGTATGAAAACTCACCTACACGCGAGCATGAAATCTCATCAGCACATGTAACGCAAAGCGAGAACGGGAGCATGAAAACTCACCTACACGCGAGCATGAAAACTCATCAGCACGTGTAACGCAAAGCGAGAACGGGAGCACGAAAACTCACCTACATGCGAGCATGAAAACTCATCAACACGTGCAATGCAAAGCGAGAACGGGAGCACGGAATCTCACCTACACGCGAGCATGAAAAATCATCAACACATGCAACGCAAAGCGAGAACGGGAGCACGAAAACTCACCTACATGCGAGCATGAAAAATCATCAACACGTGCAACGCATAACGAGAACGGGAGCACGGAATCTCACCTACACGTGAGCATGAAAAATCATCAACACGTGCAACGCATAACGAGAACGGGAGCACGGAATCTCACCTACACGTGAGCATGAAAAATCATCAACACGTGCAACGCATAACGAGACGCTATCTCATGGTTGCAAGCCATAAATCTTGACACACGAATGGCCCGAAGACCGTGGGGCGCTACCCCACATGTGTGAGTCGGAATCACACAGATTGAGGTCTAGACTAACCTCGCAAACAAAAGGAAAGTATGTGTGAATGAAATCACACAAATGGTGTCTAGACAATCCCCAAAGCCCAAGAGACATGTGTGAGACGAAATCACACCGATGGGGCCTAGGCTATCCACGCCGACAAAGAGATATGTGTGAGTCAAAATCACACCGACGAGGCCTAAGCTATCCACGCCGACAAAGAGATATGTGTGAGTCAAAATCACACCGACGAGGCCTAAGCTATCCACGCCGACAAAGAGATATGTGTGAGTCAAAATCACACCGACGAGGCCTAAGCTATCCACGCCGACAAAGAGATATGTGTGAGTCAAAATCACACCGACGAGGCCTAAGCTATCCACGCCGACAAAGAGATATGTGTGAGTCAAAATCACACCGACGAGGCCTATGCTATCCACGCCGACAAAAAGATATGTGTGAGTCAAAATCACACCGACGAGGCCTAAGCTATCCACGCCGACAAAGAGATATGTGTGAGATGAAATCACACAAATGGTGTTTAGGCTATCCCCAAAGCCCAAGAGACATGTGTGAGACGAAATCACACCGATGGGGCCTAGGCTATCCACGCCGACAAAGAGATATGTGTGAGTCAAAATCACACCGACGAGGCCTAAGCTATCCACGCCGACAAAGAGATATGTGTGAGTCAAAATCACACCGACGAGGCCTAAGCTATCCACGCCGACAAAGAGATATGTGTGAGTCAAAATCACACCGACGAGGCCTAAGCTATCCACGCCGACAAAGAGATATGTGTGAGTCAAAATCACACCGACGAGGCCTATGCTATCCACGCCGACAAAAAGATATGTGTGAGTCAAAATCACACCGACGAGGCCTAAGCTATCCACGCCGACAAAGAGATATGTGTGAGATGAAATCACACAAATGGTGTTTAGGCTAACCGAAAAGGTATGTGTGAACGAAACCACACAAATGGTGTCTAGCCTAACCAAAAAGAGACATCGCATAATTGCTAGTCTAAATCATAAGAATGATCGTCATGATCAACGAGAAGTGTCAATTACACTAAGTTAGTGAATATAAAAGTTTAGCTTCATGTCCCATAACCACTTGCTTAACTCAGAGATTTACGAACAAACTGTAAATCTTCACTAATAAAATTGTCACTAGAGGTTCAATCGAACAAGTCCAAGAATTAACCGACGAAGTAAACGCAAGCGTTTCATACCACTTGTTTTACTAAGCCGTTTAATTAGATTTCTCATACGAGTGAAATAAAGATTTGTATATACTAGTAGATTGGAAAACGGTTTGAGAAAAATAGTTTTGTATTGAAAATTGAAAACATTTTGATAAAGAGTTTTGATATTTACTACTAGTATTGAAACCTTTATATTTTTAAAGTGACAAATCACAAAAATGATTGTAGAAACAATCAATCACAAGAATTCACGTTCGAAGACGTGAATAGAATCGAATGAAATCGATTAAAATTTGGAAACCAAATCAATTCAGAAGAATTCACATACAAAGACGTGAATAGAATCCGAAGGAATCAATATTGAATCCTTCAAAAAGTATGTTCACAAAAATCCCGAAGAAAATATCACCAAAGTTGCTAATAAATGATAGCAACAAATCGGGAAAATAATCAAGAATTGATTAAATTTAGAAATCAAATCAATTCACTAAAATTCACATTCGAAGGCGTGAATAAAATCCAAAGAATTCGATTCCAAATCCGTCAAAGTTGGAATACCCAAAAATTCCAGAAATAGAAGTTATCAAAGTCGATAAAGGCGATAACAACTAAATGGAAAAGAAGAATCGATTATCAATTGGAAAAATCAAAGCAAAACGAGCAAGGTACTCGAGACAGAAAATAGCAGGGCAAAAGTCGATCAAGTCAGCGACTCTATCTCAACTAAGCACTGATAAACTTTTGATTCTTTACAAGATCCAAAAGTTGTTGGGCAGATATGAATAAGCCATCCAGAGATGGACTACTGGATTGAATAGCACTAAGATTGCCAGATTCAACCAAATCTTCTTCTTTAAGAAAAGAAAGAAGAAAGAAGAAGGTGATATTCACAAAAATGAATTTCAATCAAACTTGATTGATAAAACAAGGAATCATAAAGAGAATAGGATAGAACGGTACGAAGACCCGAATTAAATCCTAAAGCACGACTCCTAAATTAGACTTAGGACGATGATCCTTGTTATAGTAATTCCATATTGTTCCGAAGTTTGGCTCTGATACCAAGCTGTGACGCCCCACCTCTATACCCACGCTAGCCAAGAACACTACGGTGTAGTGCTGTCGACTAGCACGGAGAATAGGGCTGTTGAGGAGCGACCATCCGTGTAATTTCTTTGCGCGAACATTGATATGTCAGATAGTACAGCATGCATTTCATTTAAGGAGGAAATCCGACATACCGATGCAAACTCAAAGCTATCACGCGGTGGCTATATATAATCCTCGGAAACAAATATAGAAATAAGCATAACATAAATCAGTCACAGATAATTCATATCACAACGGCGGAAATAGATATGAATAAACCACACTTAAAAGTGTTTATCAGAGAAGTGGTCTAACAAGATCCACAATAACACAGAAGATTTTAAATAAATGCGGAACACAGATTGAACAGAAAAATCTCATATATATAATAACTGATGGCAGTTACAATACATTTGATATGGTACATATGATGCAACTACAACAGTTGACTCAGGAAGTTATACATACAAGTACATTTTCAATATAATATACATGAATACATATCTTCATATACAATTACATCGACTACTATACATGACGACTACTCCAAAAGATATGAAAGAACTTCATAGCTCAAGCAGCATCCCGAAGCTAAGAATCTACAACCTGTGAATACTCGGTCTGACCCGAGTATTAAATTCAAAAGAAAATAATACCCGGGTCAGTCTAATTCAAACTCAGTTATTAGTGCATAGAAGCAGTAATAATACGCAAAATATCCTAAAATCAAAAGCAGAAGAAATAATAATAAAAGCAGTACCGTGTGGCTGCAGTTCACGCTTGCGTGCACTGCCTTGCCACGACAGTGATAATGTACCCAAAGAATACCGTGTGGCTGCAGTTCACGCTTGCGTGCACTGCCGTGCCACAACAGTAAAGATGTACCCAATGAATACCGTGTGGCTGCAGTTCACGCTTGCGTGCACTGCCGCGCCACAACAGTGACGATGTTCCCAATGAATGTAAAAGATGTACATGATGAATGTACATAACATACCGCACAAGACAAAAAGAATCAGAGGGGTGCACGAGAAGAAGTATACTCAAATGAGCAAGTGCACAAGGCAGTGTACAACATGAAGACACAGCCAAATGAAGGTGAGAGCACCAATGAAATGGCACCATAACACACTTCAAAAGGGGCAGACTGCAATTGAATTGCAGCAATAACAAGGTCACAAGGAAATGGTTCCAACATAAAATGAATAAGAGGAATGCAATAGTTTTTTAAGTCGATGGCAACCAGTATATGAAATATACTTGTAGAATACTGAACAGAGCAAACACATGAATGCACAGCGCAAACGAATGCACTAAGTAAGTGACACAGCAAAAGATGCAGTTGCAGCAGTTCAAGGCAACAGTAACAACTCAAATGCGACTATGTCATATATGAAACAGTGGCAACTAGCATAAACAAGTTCAAGAGTGCCACAGAGCATATGCAACATAAAAGACATGAATGCAGTGAAACAAACATGTGTGCCCAAGATAAGGTAACCCAGCAACAAGCACAAAGCTCACTGCAACAATACTACAAGTGTAGAACAAAACAAATGTTGACTGCAATTCAAAGCAAAGTTGAAGCTGCAGCTAACACAAGCTAAAGGAAGAAAGTGCATAAACATGTATGCAATGGTGACCCAATGAAATGAGGCCAAGACATCAATTCAAGGTTACAGTTCCCAACAATGAAATGGTTCTAAATAACCATAATTGAACACTACACTGGCAGAGTTATATCGGAATTTCTCAAGACTTGGAGTGAAACCATTTAAAGATACGGAGACTATTATATAAGCGCAAGCTTGGATTCGATCTTGTGAGAGGATTTTTAAAGGATTGAAATTGGATGATGATCAAAGGAGGTAGATGGCTTCCCGGCAGCTTCGGGAAGAAGCTTTAGCATGGTGGGAGACCATTACTTTGGTCGATTCGGAGGATGAGTTTTGTAACATTCCTGAATTTTGAACAAGATAATTTGACAATTTATTTAATTTTTGGAATTAAATTATGGAATTTTTGTAGTTAATTTTTAATTTTTTAGAATTAAAAGTTGAATCAATTGGAAGATTTACAGAATAAATAATAATATGCATTTTTAGATTGAATTTGGAATTTAAAAGATTTGAGATTTTATTGTGAATTTAATTATGAAAGTTTTAAAAAATAAGTGTTGTTAATAAGTTGAACATCTTAAGTTTATAAATATAGATGTATTGAAAATAAAAGTTGTATTTACTAACTTATAAATATTTGCTAATAATGTATAATCTAATTTCAAACTATTTTACTTTAATTTGTGTAAGTATAACTACATAACATATATGTGTAAATATAAGATTGATAAGCATGTTTTATAAATTTAAAATCAAATAAGGTTTAAAAACAAAATGTATGAATTAAAATTAATTGAACTAAAGGACCAAAACAAAATTTATAAAATAAATTCAAGACAAGGTTAAAAACATAAATATACAAAATTTTACAAATGTAAACCATATGACATAAAAGAATAACAAGTGTAAACATAAGTAACAAGTGGCAATTGTTTTACTTATTTTTGTTTGAAAAATATTTTATTAAAAATTTATTAAGTAGAAATCTTAGCAATTCATAATTGTTCAAACATTATCTTCAAAAGAAAATCTGAAATCAGATTTAAAGTGAAATTCAAAACCAGATTTTCTCATCAATTACCTGTAACAAAATTTAAGCATAGCAAATCTGGAACAAGCAAATGCAGTTTTCCCTGGTGATAATTGAAGAACCTGTTTTCACAATTCAATTCATCAATGATTCAATACAAAGATTAAAAGGCAAACAAGATCAGAGAAGTAAAACAATCGAGTGAAGTTTTTAAAGCAAACAAGTTGCAATTCAAGTCTCAGATCAAACCTGGAATTAATAAGCAAGCTAATTTAACAATGAGAAGCAGATCAAAATCAAATATGGGAATAGGCTCTGCATGCAAACCTGAAATGGATTCAACTAAGGCAAGCCTGGAATCAAGCAGCATCTGTTTGCAAGCATTTCAGTTGCATATAGATTAGCAATTCAACTTTTAACACAAAGAAGCAAGAGAAAAAGAAAAAAAATCAAAACCTGAAGCCAAATGGAAATCAAAGACCTGTCTCTGCTTTCTGGAAAAAAAAAGAAGAAGAGATAAGTAAATTTTTCTTAAAGCTTTGAATTTCATATTGTTAATCAGTGATAAAGCATAAGTTAAAACAGTTGAAACAAAAAAAAAAATGCAGATTCAACTAGAAAGAAGATGCAAAGTGAAGTCTGCAGCCTGGAAAGAAAAAGAAACAGTTGAAGCTTTAAACAAATTTAAACCTGTAAGTAATTTATTTATTTTTCTTTTGTATTGAATAAATTAAGAGTAACAATGGGTAAATGAAAATATGTAACCAGAGATCAAGTAATTCCCAAACCAGAGCAAAAGCAAGCATCAAGAAACTGGAAAACAACAGTTTGCCTCAAATTAAAAAAAAAACTGTAAGTAAATGGAATATTTTTTTGTTATTGATGAGTTAAGTAAACAAATATAACTAAGAAATCTTCAATCTGGAAATTATAAATTCAGATTCAACTTGAAAAGCAAGATATCAAAACAAATTCCAGTTTTGAAGAAAAAGAGACTGTATCTGTTCTTCATCTACAAACAGGTGAGCAAACTTGAAAATCTTCCCTTTGAATCTGATATCTATGAATCTGTGAATTGCTTTGTTGTGCTTGCTTGTTGAATGCAATGCATGTATTGATTTCAGGGTTCTGAGAGCTATAGTTTAAGATAAAATTTGATAAATAGTTTTCTTGCATTTAATCTGGTTGTTATTAGGAATTAGAATTTGAAAGGAATTGGTTTATTTCCTGATAAAATAAATTTTTAAGCCTATATAAGTTATTTAGTTTTCTGCGATGTCTGGAAAAATAAAACACAAACTAAATTCTGTTAAAATTGGGAAACATAGGTACCATGAGTTAATGTTCAGATTTACTTATTGAATCATTAAGTGGATGCAAGAATTTTAGATCAAAGATTAAGTACAGTGTTAAGAAAATAAAATGCAGTTCATGTGAACTATATTTTACAATTTTATCAAGATCATTTGATCCATGCATTTGAATTGAGTGAATTGTTTTCTGGAAGTAGTTTATAAATCATAGATCATAGGAAAAGTATTGAATTGATTTTCAATTCAAGTTTGGATTTGAAATTTGGGATTTTAGATGATGAACCCTAGTTTACTTTGGGTTACTGTTTTGGGTCGAATTTGAACTCCTCTGTGTATCGAGTTCAAAGATGTTTAGGGTATTGATGGATGGTGAAGTGATGAAGCTCGTGCCGGAGTTTGGATGTTGTTAATGGTCGGAGGTGGTTGATACTGGTGTTGACAGGTTGGAGGGAGAATGGGGTTTGTCTGTTCCAGGTTTTGATGTGGGTAGTTGCAGGGATTTTTTTTTTTTTGACTCGGGTGGATCTCGGGGAAAATGGGAAATAACTCGAAGCATGAAAGCTTCTGACCCGAAGTAAAATTTTAGCTTGCTCGAGTACATTATTTCAGGATTTAAGCAAAACAGAAGCTTGTTTTTTTGCAGTTTTGAAATTTAAGTCAAGTTTAAATTTAAACTAAAAGTTTAGCTTAGAATTTAACTTGAACCTAAGCATGAATTCAAATTGTTTGAATTATTATTCTGTAATAATTTAAATGCAGAATTTTAAATTTGGTTTGATAAAAAAAAAAAAGGAAAGAAACAGAACTGTTTCAGTTTTATAAGATTTGAATTAAATGCAAACTACAAATGTGACTTAGAATTTTGAAAACTGAATTTTTGTTGAATTCAAATAGGTTTGAATTATGTTTTTTGAAAATAGTTTAAATTCTGGAAAAAATTCAAAGTTTAAGTTTTTAAATAAACAGAAAAACTGTTTTCTGTTTTAAATAAAAAGGTAAGTTTAAATTTGAAAGTGGAGATTTAAACCGAGTGTAAGTTTGGAATTTGAATATGAATTCAAATTTAATTTGTCAGATATTTGAAAACATTTATGTTTTTAAATTCAAATTTGATCTTAAACTCTCAAGTGTAAATACATTGTTGTTTTGCATATTGAATTGGAAAGTTAAGTATTTAAAATTAGAAGTTCAAATGAATTCAAAACTGAGTTTTAAATCTTAATTTAAATTTTAAACTTCAGTTTTAAAATAAAGATTTAAATTTAAATTGCTTCAAATGATTTGTATTTGAATTGAAGATGTAAATTATAGAAAGAGTTTTAAAGAATTAAACTAGAATGAGTTTAGAAGTTATATTTCAATTTTGAGATTTTAAAGAAATTTTTAAATTGATTTGAATTGGATTTTAATTTGAACTTAAATCTTTTTGAACTTAGTAATAAAGTATATGTTTCTTTTAAACATATAAGATTAAGTTGTGTATTGTTTTAAACTCTAATTTAAGACAAATTTGAGCCTTTAAGTTTAAAAGAAATGTTAAATGGAATTTAAAGTAAAATAAAAAAAACATTTTGTTTTTAAATGCATAATTTAAATAAGGAATGTTTATTTAAAGATAAAGAAAAGTATAATGATTTGTAATTCATTTAATTATTAAGGTAGTACAAATGGATAATTAATATAATTAATTAATTAATGAAATGGATAATTAGTTAAAGTAATTAAGGGTTTTAATTTGATTAATTAAAGTTTAAGATTAATTTTTCTTAGAATAATTAATTTGTAATCAAGAAATCATTAATTGAATGATATTAGATTTTAAATTAATAATTGAAGATTTATTAATTGAATAAATATGGATAGTTAATTAATTAGGAATAATAAATGAAAGTAATCATGTAGGTAATAAATTTAAAACCACCCAGTTTATTCATCTTAATTGTAGATGCTGATTGTTATTGAATGTTGTGTGATGGATTGATATATTTGATATGTGATGTGATGCTATGTGATACTTTGTGCTGATCTGCTATATTTGTGATGAATATACTGTTGTATGAATATGAAACCCTTTGACCCGTAAAACGACATTTGAATTTCGATGCGACAGGGAGTCAGATTCCAGCTGGTTATCCGAAACCTACATCGAATCATATTAGTGAATTTTTGTGATTGATAATTTACTTTATCTATGAATCTGTGAATATAGATAAGCGCTATGGGTTATACCGCTTATCTTTATGATTGAATCTGTGATGATGATGTTGTGCACTATTGTGTTGAACCCCTAGACCACACTTATACACACACAAATATGGATTGCACGTGGAAATGGGTTAAGTCACAGATTTTGAAATTGTTTTAAAATTTGAATTTTTGAATCCAAAATAGTTTTGGAATTAGAATTGAAGTTTTTGAAAAAAATGAATTTCAAAAAATAAAAGTTATGTGAATAACTTAATTGAGTTTTGAAATTTAAATAATTTGAGTTAAATTTGAATTCAATAATTGAATTGAATTCTATGATTTGGAAACTAGGGTTTTAAAAAGTTATTCAACTTATAAATGGATTTATATGGGTTTTTAAACCAATTTAAAAGTGATGTTTTGAAATTTAAAATTAACCCAAGATTCCAACTTGTATAAATCGGACTTTTCTGGAACGAAAACTGTTGTTTTCCAATAATAGAAGCTTTCATATAAGAAATGGATTTTCAATGTGTGTTAAAAGGAATTTAAGTTGAAATGAAAATGGTTTTCCGAGTTATTAATAAATCTTTGGAACGTGTTTTGAAAGCTATAAATTAAATCTTTAATTTAAAGGTTTATTGAGTTAATCCAATTGAAATGGAAGTTGTTTTGAAATCTATGAATAGATCTTTGTGAAATTAGGTGAAACTTTGTGAAATAAATCTTTTTGTTTAAAGATTTAAAATGGTAATTTGTTTAACCATTTGAAAGAAAAGTTTTGGATTTTATAAGTTGTGACTTAACTAAAATCCCATATCCATATGTTTTAAAATATGGCGCTCATTATTCGGTTTAGCCGGGAGAGGACCTAGTGTCATATAGCCCATTCCGAATAGTGATACGACGTTATGGATAGCAATTGAAGACCGGTGGTGAAGACCGGATATTTCCGAAAACAAAAGGGTAACTCGTCGATTGTCTCTGCACTGGCTGATCCCCGGTATAGAGATCTCCATATGTGATGGGAAGTCCGGACGTGATTAGGGATTATCCGAATTTGCAAGGGCTTCTTCGGAAGTGCCTTCGGTTCTGTTCGAACCCGGAACAGACTTGTATGGTTGTATGTCCGACATTACACTTTGAGATGTTAACTGATTTCTATCAAATACATTTCTGCCTGGTGGCGGAGAATTTATTCTCTCAGCTTAACACCCTTCTCTGAGACGTACGAGCTCAGAGGTTATGTAGTTGATATTTATCAGTGATATATTCCCAATTTGGTAATGTGGCATGCTGAGTGCTGCTGTGTGATGATCATTGGTTGATCATTTGTGATATGATCATTTGTTTGATCATTTATCTTTGTGATCATTGCTTTGGTCATCTGTTGACCCAAAGCATGGCTTTGTGCCAAAGCGTAGCTTTGTGGACGAGACTGCATCAGGACCTCACTCCCCGGAAATGGTCGAAACAGGAAAGATGCGGCAAGGTTATGAGGGTCGCTCCCTTTAGGGTGTGTCATTCCCTTCTGGTAAAGGGTGGTATCAGGTATGGAGCCCTGGTATTTAACCTATGTGGTTGCTCCAATCTCATTTACTGTGTGGTTGTTGCTTTGAGGCGCCTCGGATAAAGGTCCCAAAGGACCGGGGGATGGCATATTCGTGTAGTAGTTATCTAGTTACAGAGGTAACCCGGCCTTGTGTTGGCAGAGATCTAACCGTAACGTTAGTTTCTCGGGACGTCCCACCAGAGGCGATCCCATGTGGCAGTAGGAAGTTCCTTAGCCTGACCATTTGCTGGAAATCCATTCATCCAATACGTGCCTTGTACGGTTTTAGTTGTAGAACCTGCCATTTAACATGGCAGCTATAGTAGGCATAGTATCATGGTACCTATGCTGGCTAGGATTTATATTATACTTTCGAAAGATTTTCCACTATGCACTAGTAATAATATCAAAGGATTTTTCTCGTAGTAAGCATGTTTGACTATCATAAGGAGAAATCTCCCCCATGTGTGCGTTTGCATTGTGTGTGTGCCGGGAGGCCTTATGGTAGTTTCATTTTTCAAAAAGCATTGCGGATTTCAAATTTAAATTCTGTTGTTTGTTTTAAAAGACCAAATGTTTTTGTTTGCTCATACCAGTCCCATGACTGACCTGGAGTTTATTGTTCCTTTCCTAAACTCTGGGTGCCCACTATTTTCCCACACGAGCAGTCTAGAGTTGGGGTTTTCAGATAATCAGTAGTAGGTGTAGATTCGATAGCTTTCAGCCTTAGGATTTGGCAATTACAATTGGATCGAGTTGCTTCTCTTCATCTTGATTTGGGAGTTCTCGCTATTTCTGGATTGATGCCTTGGAGATGGAGTTACAGCTGGAGTTCTTTCTTGAAGCTACATTGGAGATTTTGTTCCGCTGCTAGTGTTATCTTTTATTTCCGCTGCTATTCTTTGTAACTCTGATGTATATTGATGTTCATTGTATCATTCTGTTGTATTTGATATTGTATCAAATGTTGTACATTGATATATGTTATTCATTTCTTCCGCTGTGTTGTACTTAATGTGTTATAAGCTCCGGCGACTCGAATTTGAACGGTCGAATCTGCGACATTCGAGTACAATGTAAAGTATGGATGTCGATTTTCAAACGCGAAAAATTCGAATCGTTACACTTGGTATCAGAGCTGAAGGTTAAAACTTTAGCTCAGGAGTATAACACATTAAGTAACTCATTAGAGATAGGGTGAAGTAAACCCTAGAATGAGTATATCCCTGAGATATCCGTTCGAATGCCTCAGTAAATTCTCTTACTATCCACTGATAGTGAGTATGAGTGCGAGAAGAGAACGAGATAGGGGACAGGGGAGTACCACTACAAATGGTCAATACCCTGCAACAGTGGGAATATCTTTTCTCTATCAATCTCCTTTGATTCAATTTCGAATTCTTTTGATTGCTTCGTGACTGCTCCAGAAAGAAGTTTCGGTGTGATGATGGCCATACGTATTGTTGTAGGAAATTCTTACTTCGTATCTTCATCGGTTTCTTATCAGCTTTTCGATCTAAACTCTAATGAATTTGAAATTGAAAATATTAAATAAATTGGAAATTTTAAATTAGTAAATTGGTTAACTAATATGAAGATTTGATCCATCTATCTATTCTCTGGGATCCGATATATTCTACGAACGATTAGTTATCTCTTCGAACTAGTCAATGCCCTTGCATATTCGTAGACCGATGGACCCAAATATCTTGTGTAATATTATATGAGATTGTTCTCATATCTATTGTTGATATTCTTATTTGGTAAGCCAAATGCAGAATAGTTAATCGGCCTGATTTATGAGTCGATTATCTATCCTTGTGTATCTATCCATCATTGGTTGTCTTCCTACTTTCAAATTTCGAGGACGAAATTTTCTTAAGGGGGGAAGTCTGTAACATTCCTGAATTTTGAACAAGATAATTTGACAATTTATTTAATTTTTGGAATTAAATTATGGAATTTTTGTAGTTAATTTTTAATTTTTTAGAATTAAAAGTTGAATCAATTGGAAGATTTACAGAATAAATAATAATATGCATTTTTAGATTGAATTTGGAATTTAAAAGATTTGAGATTTTATTGTGAATTTAATTATGAAAGTTTTAAAAAATAAGTGTTGTTAATAAGTTGAACATCTTAAGTTTATAAATATAGATGTATTGAAAATAAAAGTTGTATTTACTAACTTATAAATATTTGCTAATAATGTATAATCTAATTTCAAACTATTTTACTTTAATTTGTGTAAGTATAACTACATAACATATATGTGTAAATATAAGATTGATAAGCATGTTTTATAAATTTAAAATCAAATAAGGTTTAAAAACAAAATGTATGAATTAAAATTAATTGAACTAAAGGACCAAAACAAAATTTATAAAATAAATTCAAGACAAGGTTAAAAACATAAATATACAAAATTTTACAAATGTAAACCATATGACATAAAAGAATAACAAGTGTAAACATAAGTAACAAGTGGCAATTGTTTTACTTATTTTTGTTTGAAAAATATTTTATTAAAAATTTATTAAGTAGAAATCTTAGCAATTCATAATTGTTCAAACATTATCTTCAAAAGAAAATCTGAAATCAGATTTAAAGTGAAATTCAAAACCAGATTTTCTCATCAATTACCTGTAACAAAATTTAAGCATAGCAAATCTGGAACAAGCAAATGCAGTTTTCCCTGGTGATAATTGAAGAACCTGTTTTCACAATTCAATTCATCAATGATTCAATACAAAGATTAAAAGGCAAACAAGATCAGAGAAGTAAAACAATCGAGTGAAGTTTTTAAAGCAAACAAGTTGCAATTCAAGTCTCAGATCAAACCTGGAATTAATAAGCAAGCTAATTTAACAATGAGAAGCAGATCAAAATCAAATATGGGAATAGGCTCTGCATGCAAACCTGAAATGGATTCAACTAAGGCAAGCCTGGAATCAAGCAGCATCTGTTTGCAAGCATTTCAGTTGCATATAGATTAGCAATTCAACTTTTAACACAAAGAAGCAAGAGAAAAAAAAATAAATCAAAACCTGAAGCCAAATGGAAATCAAAGACCTGTCTCTGCTTTCTGGAAAAAAGAAGAAGAAGAGATAAGTAAATTTTTCTTAAAGCTTTGAATTTCATATTGTTAATCAGTGATAAAGCATAAGTTAAAACAGTTGAAACAACAAAAAAAAATGCAGATTCAACTAGAAAGAAGATGCAAAGTGAAGTCTGCAGCCTGGAAAGAAAAAGAAACAGTTGAAGCTTTAAACAAATTTAAACCTGTAAGTAATTTATTTATTTTTCTTTTGTATTGAATAAATTAAGAGTAACAATGGGTAAATGAAAATATGTAACCAGAGATCAAGTAATTCCCAAACCAGAGCAAAAGCAAGCATCAAGAAACTGGAAAACAACAGTTTGCCTCAAATTAAAAAAAAAAAAAAATGTAAGTAAATGGAATATTTTTTTGTTATTGATGAGTTAAGTAAACAAATATAACTAAGAAATCTTCAATCTGGAAATTATAAATTCAGATTCAACTTGAAAAGCAAGATATCAAAACAAATTCCAGTTTTGAAGAAAAAGAGACTGTATCTGTTCTTCATCTACAAACAGGTGAGCAAACTTGAAAATCTTCCCTTTGAATCTGATATCTATGAATCTGTGAATTGCTTTGTTGTGCTTGCTTGTTGAATGCAATGCATGTATTGATTTCAGGGTTCTGATAGCTATAGTTTAAGATAAAATTTGATAAATAGTTTTCTTGCATTTAATCTGGTTGTTATTAGGAATTAGAATTTGAAAGGAATTGGTTTATTTCCTGATAAAATAAATTTTTAAGCCTATATAAGTTATTTAGTTTTCTGCGATGTCTGGAAAAATAAAACACAAACTAAATTCTGTTAAAATTGGGAAACATAGGTACCATGAGTTAATGTTCAGATTTACTTATTGAATCATTAAGTGGATGCAAGAATTTTAGATCAAAGATTAAGTACAGTGTTAAGAAAATAAAATGCAGTTCATGTGAACTGTATTTTACAATTTTATCAAGATCATTTGATCCATGCATTTGAATTGAGTGAATTGTTTTCTGGAAGTAGTTTATAAATCATAGATCATAGGAAAAGTATTGAATTGATTTTCAATTCAAGTTTGGATTTGAAATTTGGGATTTTAGATGATGAACCCTAGTTTACTTTGGGTTACTGTTTTGGGTCGAATTTGAACTCCTCTGTGTATCGAGTTCAAAGATGTTTAGGGTATTGATGGATGGTGAAGTGATGAAGCTCGTGCCGGAGTTTGGATGTTGTTAGTGGTCGGAGGTGGTTGATACTGGTGTTGACAGGTTGGAGGGAGAATGGGGTTTGTCTGTTCCAGGTTTTGATGTGGGTAGTTGCAGGGATTTTTTTTTTTTTTGACTCGGGTGGATCTCGGGGAAAATGGGAAATAACTCGAAGCATGTAAGCTTCTGACCCGAAGTAAAATTTTAGCTTGCTCGAGTACATTATTTCAGGATTTAAGCAAAACAGAAGCTTGTTTTTTTGCAGTTTTGAAATTTAAGTTAAGTTTAAATTTAAACTAAAAGTTTAGCTTAGAATTTAACTTGAACCTAAGCATGAATTCAAATTGTTTGAATTATTATTCTGTAATAATTTAAATGCGGAATTTTAAATTTGGTTTGATAAAAAAAAAAAAAGGAAAGAAACAGAACTGTTTCAGTTTTATAAGATTTGAATTAAATGCAAACTACAAATGTGACTTAGAATTTTGAAAACTGAATTTTTGTTGAATTCAAATAGGTTTGAATTATGTTTTTTGAAAAGAGTTTAAATTCTGGAAAAAATTCAAAGTTTAAGTTTTTAAATAAACAGAAAAACTGTTTTCTGTTTTAAATAAAAAGGTAAGTTTAAATTTGAAAGTGGAGATTTAAACTGAGTGTAAGTTTGGAATTTGAATATGAATTCAAATTTAATTTGTCAGATATTTGAAAACATTTATGTTTTTAAATTCAAATTTGATCTTAAACTCTCAAGTGTAAATACATTGTTGTTTTGCATATTGAATTGGAAAGTTAAGTATTTAAAATTAGAAGTTCAAATGAATTCAAAACTGAGTTTTAAATCTTAATTTAAATTTTAAACTTCAGTTTTAAAATAAAGATTTAAATTTAAATTGCTTCAAATGATTTGTATTTGAATTGAAGATGTAAATTATAGAAAGAGTTTTAAAGAATTAAACTAGAATGAGTTTAGAAGTTATATTTCAATTTTGAGATTTTAAAGAAATTTTTAAATTGATTTGAATTGGATTTTAATTCGAATTTAAATCTTTTTGAACTTAGTAATAAAGTATATGTTTCTTTTAAACATATAAGATTAAGTTGTGTATTGTTTTAAACTCTTATTTAAGACAAATTTGAGCCTTTAAGTTTAAAAGAAATGTTAAATGGAATTTAAAGTAAAATAAAAAAACATTTTGTTTTTAAATGCATAATTTAAATAAGGAATGTTTATTTAAAGATAAAGAAAAGTATAATGATTTGTAATTCATTTAATTATTAAGGTAGTACAAATGGATAATTAATATAATTAATTAATTAATGAAATGGATAATTAGTTAAAGTAATTAAGGGTTTTAATTTGATTAATTAAAGTTTAAGATTAATTTTTCTTAGAATAATTAATTTGTAATCAAGAAATCATTAATTGAATGATATTAGATTTTAAATTAATAATTGAAGATTTATTAATTGAATAAATATGGATAGTTAATTAATTAGGAATAATAAATGAAAGTAATCATGTAGGTAATAAATTTAAAACCACCCAGTTTATTCATCTTAATTGTAGATGCTGATTGTTATTGAATGTTGTGTGATGGATTGATATATTTGATATGTGATGTGATGCTATGTGATACTTTGTGCTGATCTGCTATATTTGTGATGAATATACTGTTGTATGAATACGAAACCCTTTGACCCGTAAAACGACATTTGAATTTCGATGCGACAGGGAGTCAGATTCCAGCTGGTTATCCGAAACCCACATTGAATCATATTAGTGAATTTTTGTGATTGATAATTTACTTTATCTATGAATCTGTGAATATAGATAAGCGCTATGGGTTATACCGCTTATCTTTATGATTGAATCTGTGATGATGATGTTGTGCACTATTGTGTTGAACCCCTAGACCACACTTATACACACACAAATATGGATTGCACGTGGAAATGGGTTAAGTCACAGATTTTGAAATTGTTTTAAAATTTGAATTTTTGAATCCAAAATAGTTTTGGAATTAGAATTGAAGTTTTTGAAAAAAATGAATTTCAAAAAATAAAAGTTATGTGAATAACTTAATTGAGTTTTGAAATTTAAATAATTTGAGTTAAATTTGAATTCAATAATTGAATTGAATTCTATGATTTGGAAACTAGGGTTTTAAAAAGTTATTCAACTTATAAATGGATTTATATGGGTTTTTAAACCAATTTAAAAGTGATGTTTTGAAATTTAAAATTAACCCAAGATTCCAACTTGTATAAATCGGACTTTTCTGGAACGAAAACTGTTGTTTTCCAATAATAGAAGCTTTCATATAAGAAATGGATTTTCAATGTGTGTTAAAAGGAATTTAAGTTGAAATGAAAATGGTTTTCCGAGTTATTAATAAATCTTTGGAACGTGTTTTGAAAGCTATAAATTAAATCTTTAATTTAAAGGTTTATTGAGTTAATCCAATTGAAATGGAAGTTGTTTTGAAATCTATGAATAGATCTTTGTGAAATTAGGTGAAACTTTGTGAAATAAATCTTTTTGTTTAAAGATTTAAAATGGTAATTTGTTTAACCATTTGAAAGAAAAGTTTTGGATTTTATAAGTTGTGACTTAACTAAAATCCCATATCCATATGTTTTAAAATATGGCGCTCATTATTCGGTTTAGCCGGGAGAGGACCTAGTGTCATATAGCCCATTCCGAATAGTGATACGACGTTATGGATAGCAATTGAAGACCGGTGGTGAAGACCGGATATTTCCGAAAACAAAAGGGTAACTCGTCGATTGTCTCTGCACTGGCTGATCCCCGGTATAGAGATCTCCATATGTGATGGGAAGTCCGGACGTGATTAGGGATTATCCGAATTTGCAAGGGCTTCTTCGGAAGTGCCTTCGGTTCTGTTCGAACCCGGAACAGACTTGTATGGTTGTATGTCCGACATTACACTTTGAGATGTTAACTGATTTCTATCAAATACATTTCTGCCTGGTGGCGGAGAATTTATTCTCTCAGCTTAACACCCTTCTCTGAGACGTACGAGCTCAGAGGTTATGTAGTTGATATTTATCAGTGATATATTCCCAATTTGGTAATGTGGCATGCTGAGTGCTGCTGTGTGATGATCATTGGTTGATCATTTGTGATATGATCATTTGTTTGATCATTTATCTTTGTGATCATTGCTTTGGTCATCTGTTGACCCAAAGCATGGCTTTGTGCCAAAGCGTAGCTTTTTGGACGAGACTGCATCAGGACCTCACTCCCCGGAAATGGTCGAAACAGGAAAGATGCGGCAAGGTTATGAGGGTCGCTCCCTTTAGGGTGTGTCATTCCCTTCTGGTAAAGGGTGGTATCAGGTATGGAGCCCTGGTATTTAACCTATGTGGTTGCTCCAATCTCATTTACTGTGTGGTTGTTGCTTTGAGGCGCCTCGGATAAAGGTCCCAAAGGACCGGGGGATGGCATATTCGTGTAGTAGTTACCTAATTACAGAGGTAACCCGGCCTTGTGTTGGCAGAGATCTAACCGTAACGTTAGTTTCTCGGGACGTCCCACCAGAGGCGATCCCTTGTGGCAGTAGGAAGTTCCTTAGCCTGACCATTTGTTGGAAATCCATTCATCCAATACGTGCCTTGTACGGTTTTAGTTGTAGAACCTGCCATTTAACATGGCAGCTATAGTAGGCATAGTATCATGGTACCTATGCTGGCTAGGATTTATATTATACTTTCGAAAGATTTTCCACTATGCACTAGTAATAATATCAAAGGATTTTTCTCGTAGTAAGCATGTTTGACTATCATAAGGAGAAATCTCCCCCATGTGTGCGTTTGCATTGTGTGTGTGCCGGGAGGCCTTATGGTAGTTTCATTTTTCAAAAAGCATTGCGGATTTCAAATTTAAATTCTGTTGTTTGTTTTAAAAGACCAAATGTTTTTGTTTGCTCATACCAGTCCCATGACTGACCTGGAGTTTATTGTTCCTTTCCTAAACTCTGGGTGCCCACTATTTTCCCACACGAGCAGTCTAGAGTTGGGGTTTTCAGATAATCAGTAGTAGGTGTAGATTCGATAGCTTTCAGCCTTAGGATTTGGCAATTACAATTGGATCGAGTTGCTTCTCTTCATCTTGATTTGGGAGTTCTCGCTATTTCTGGATTGATGCCTTGGAGATGGAGTTACAGCTGGAGTTCTTTCTTGAAGCTACATTGGAGATTTTGTTCCGCTGCTAGTGTTATCTTTTATTTCCGCTGCTATTCTTTGTAACTCTGATGTATATTGATGTTCATTGTATCATTCTGTTGTATCAGATATTGTATCAAATGTTGTACATTGATATATGTTATTCATTTCTTCCGCTGTGTTGTACTTAATGTGTTATAAGCTCCGGCGACTCGAATTTGAACGGTCGAATCTGCGGCATTCGAGTACAATGTAAAGTATGGATGTCGATTTTCGAACGCGAAAAATTCGAATCGTTACAAGTTTACATGGGATAGATTCCAAGCAAGTATTTGAGCAGCGTTATATGCCTTCCGCTAGTATTTCCAGGATGTATCAAGAGTTTACCGATTTGAAGCAAGGAAATCTATCTTTTGAAGAATACTTAAATAAGTTTAATGAGTCATCCCGATTTGGACCTGAATTGGTGAATACCCCTCTTAAGAAGAATGAGAGATTTATTAGAGGGATGAATAAGAAGTTTCATGAAAGGATTACAGGCCATGTAAAGGAGTCTTTTGCTGACTTGGTAGACATGGGATATAGATATGCCACCTTAAATAAACAAGAGATTCCACAAGAGAAAGGAAGTGGAAGTAATCCAATTCGAAGAAGAGAATGTTTGGAAATGAAGGTGCAATATGTTAATATCTCTTGGAAGACCATGTTGATGTTATTTTTCCGCTGTTATATTGTATTCCGCTGTTGTGTAATATATAGGCTCCGGTAATGATGGTCGCTTATTGTAGAATGTTGTAACACATGAAGTGAATGAAAGATATTTTGTTTTCATTGTGTTGTTATCATCTAATGTGTTATGACTCCAGCGAACAGGACTCCAACGTTTGAATCTCCGTCATTTGAATACGGGTGACGTATTGGATGCCGATTTTCGAAGGTTGAAGTAGGGGTCGTCACATTTGGTGTAAACTCACAATTTATAGCTGAAGCAAGCTTCAAATATCAAAATTTAAGCTTTTGTGCTCATTTTTGTTGATAGTTTTTTTGCTGTGAATTTGTTTTGGGTAGTCTCTTTGCATGGTTATATCTTTTGATTCCGGTAACAAAAAGCTACCGGATTTTCTTCAGTTGATAGCTTGTGTGTTGTAGTATATGCATGTCAAATTTAATTGCAAAAAATATTCGTTTGATGCCTGAAAACTTCACTGCAAAATCAATGCACAGCATGAAAATTTTCTGTGCACATGAGTTGCTGAAAACATGGCTTGAATCCATGTTTAAGATAGCATATCTCTTTCGTTTCTTACTCGAATTTCATGATTCTTTTTTTGTTTGAAAGATGAATTTCTCTACTATAAGTAAAAAAAATATGCTACATTAATCGACGTATTCGGTAGATAGTTAAGACAAGGCTATAGATGGTCGCTCATATTTAGCTCTATTCTCCGTATTAGCAGACGATATTACTTGTAATACTCTTTGCTAATGTGGGTCTCGGAGTGGGGCGTCACAGCTTGGTATTAGATCTACAACCATGAAGGACTACATAAAAAGATATAACAAAAGGAGCTAGCAAATAGTCCATGAGGAAGGAGAATAGGCAAAGTCCAAATTAGAAGAAGAGAAAGTTTGGAGGAAAGTAGTCTTAGCAAGGTAAAGAAAAGAAGGATACTCAGGATAACAAGGAAAAGAATGTTACCTGTTTCAATTGTTTGGAGAAAGGTCATTAATCAAATAGTTGCAAGAATCCTAAGAAGCAAGGGAAGAAGATCAACCTAAGAAGTCAGGATAAGAAGCCAGGGACTGCTACTATTGCCAAAAATAAAGACATATGGTTAAAGTATGCCCGATAATGAAGCAGACCCAAGTAGCAAAGATATATGCAATCAAGGATGAATTTTCAACCTCAAGAACCGATAAAGGGAAAAGAGTTTTGGAAGGTAATCTTCTTATTTATAATAAAATTGTTAGAGTTCTATTCGACACTAGAGCCGCACATAGTTTTATTTCCCAGCAAATCGTAGAAGAGTTAAATCTTGAACCCGAATTCGTAGACGAACCTATTTGTGTGAAGAACCCGGTAGGAGGCCCTGCGAATCTTTATTTATGTTGTAGAAAAGTTCCTATTTCATACTCACAACATCAGTTTCCTATTAGCCTTTCGTTCTTGACATTAATGAATTTGAGATGTTACTTGGAATGAATTGGTTAACAAAATATGAAGCTAAATTAGATTGTATCAATAGAACGATTTCGGTCAAACCAAACTTGGGAATTTTGTCATGATTTCTTGTGAGGATTCAAGTCCGAAGAGGGATAGCTAATGTATACTTTAGGGTATTCTGATCCAAGTTTGGAATCCATACCTATCGTTTGAGAATTTCCTGACGTGTTTGAAGAAGTTAAGTCTTTACCTCCGCATAGGGAAATTGAATTTAGAATCGACTTGGTTCCCAATGCCCGTCTAGTTGTGCATGCAAGTCGTAGGATGGCACCAAGGGAAAGAGTAGAGCTAGTTAAGCAAACCCAAGATTTAATGGAGAAAGGATTTATATGACCTAGTCGTTCCAGTTGGGGTTCAGCCGTAGTATTTGTAGCCAAGTCCGATGGATCTTTAAGATTGTGCATAGATTATCGTGATCTTAATAAGTTAACCCTTAAGAATAAATTTCCTTTGCCTCGAATCGACGACCTGTTCGATCAACTGCATGGTGCTCGATTCTTTTCTAAGATGGACCTAGCCTAATGATTCCATTAGCTGAGAATCGTGGAAGATTGTATCCATTTGACTCCTTTAGGGGTCCATTTCTCTATCTTTTTGTGTGTTCATATGTTCTTTGTTTGTCTCCCTGTCAATCAAATTTCGATGACGAAATTTTCTTAAGAGGGAATTTGTAACTTAAGCCAAATTTATTTTGGTAAGTAACATAATTTTTACAACTAACTCGTGAACCAATTTGAATTTTTTTCCAAAACAAATAAGATATATGTTTGTTTTATGTATATATATATATAAATAGATTGTAAATAGGGTTTTTATTTGAAATTCAAAAATAAATATCTTAAAAATAAATTGGATTTTAAAACTCTATATTTTAAAAACTAATATATATGTGTGTGTGTGTGTGTGTGTTTATTTATTAATGTATAATTAGACTTTAAATCATTTTTCTTTAAAGTTATATAAATATAAATAAAAGTAAATGTATTTAATAAAAATAGAAAATATAATATAAAATCATATTAAAACATAAGACATCCAAATTAACAAGTATAAGTATTGTAAAATGAAATTTAACATGTGTCAAGTTATTTATTTTCTTTTCATTTTAAAAAAAATGCTTCTAATTTATAATATATATTGTGTTTAGGAAGCTATGGTTTGAATTTAATATAATAATTCTCAACGGATATTTAAAGTTAAAATTCTATATTTTAAAATAGTATAGATAAACATTTATTAATTTAAGATATAATAGCTTAAAAAGTAAGATTTAATAAAAGATTTAATACACTTTCTATTAAAATTAAACATATAAAATAAATAATAAAAACATAAATACATGCATTAAACATTTGTAAGCTAAGATAACATGCATAATAACAAGTGGCATACTTCATTTTCTTTTAAAATGAATTATAAATAACATGTTTTAGAGAAAACCAGGCTAATACAAACTTTCTCGATTTTTCTTTCATCCTTCATTTTTTTTTAAAAACCCATAAACCAGATAAAATAAACAGAAAAGCAATCAAACCTCTTGCAAATTTCAATTGAAAACTAAAGCAAAGATCTAGGATTTAACTCAACCTTGACGAGCAGATCTGTAGAAGATCAATGTCAAAAGCAAATTCCAGATTTCAAAATCTTAGAGCTGTTTCTCTACTCAAAACAACGGTGAGTAAACATCACTTTAAAAAGCTAAATTTGTTTTATAACCTGTTGCATGTGATAAATCCTTGGAGTATGCTGTGAAATGTTGCATGAATATTTGAATATACTTGTATGTATATGTATGTATGAGTTGTTTATGTGCATGCCTGTACTTAGACATATATATGTCTCTGCTTTTGTTCTACAGGCAAAAACAAGTTCAAAATTTAAATTCTCTTCCTCTAATCTCTTATAGCTTATGTTGTCTAAACAAATATGTTTGAATTAACAGAATTTAAATTTTAAAAACATTTTTAAGTATATTTAATAAATAGTTTTACTGGAAGATGGAATTACAGTGAAAAAGGTAATATATCAGGTAAATCAACTGTGTTAATTTCCAGTTCCACTTATGAAATTAGATTTGAATCTAAAAACCATGAATTTTAATGATAAAATCAAAAATTTTAAGTTTGTCGTTGATGGGAATTTTCGAGTTGAACAAAAATTGAGTTTGTATCAATTTCTCGGTGATCGGAGGTGGAGGAGCATCGTGCTCGTTGCTGAAGGTAGCTGGATGTCTGGTGATCACAGGGAAAATACTCGGTGGATTTCTAGATCACCATGATGGCTTGGCGTCGGTAATGTAGGGTTTAACATCCAGATTTGATCGACGTTGTTCTCGAGGGCATAGCATCGTCGTTGATGAACCGGAGTCGATCGGAGGTGGGGGAATCAAAGCGCGATGTCGTGACGCAGCTCTGGGCATGATCGCATAGTCTCAAACGATCGTAGGCGGCGGCGCGAGAAGGTTTTATTGATCGAGTTTGGGTTCCAGCGTGCATCGGCATGCTCATTTTCGATTCTCGGCAAAATCGTTTGTGCTGGGTGGTTGGAGCGTTAGCGTGGGCCATCGGCGACTTGTAGGCGACGACAAAGATGAACGGAGCATCGACGAACTCTAATGCATGTGCATGGGTGTCAGAGTTGTGTCTGGGTTTGGGTGTTGCTATGTTACGATGGAAGAAGAAGTTAGGATTTGGGTTTGTATAGAGGCTTGCATCGGGTTGGGATCGAAGTCGAACGTGAGATTAACGAAGGGAAGAGATGAGAGAATTTGATCGGAGTTGGCTTAGGAAAATTTGCATTTGGCTCGGTGGGAACTTGGGTTATCTAGGGTAGTTTGCATGTGTTTTAACAGTATAACAGTTTTCAAATTTAAACCAAAACAAAGTTTGAAAAGAAAGAAGAAGAAGATTCTGACTAAGGTTTGAGTAAGAGAAGAACAGGGTTAGTGTCGGGTTTTATAAAGTATTTTAACTGTTTAAAAAAAATTAAATAAAACATGTTTAAAACCATTTCTTAACCAACTCTTCTAAATAATTAATGTTTATTTAAGTTTGGGAATGGTTAAAGTTAAAAAATAAATTATTTTGAATTAATTAGGTTTAAAGTATTTTGTTTTGTGTCCATTATTTACAGTCGATTCTTAAGTTTATTTTAAATAAAATTAAATAGTATAATTAAGTAGTTAATTAAAAAAGGATTAAATATTTTAATCATTAGTTAAGTTAAAGGTCTTAAGTTAATTTATAGGTTAATAATAAATTTTATTTCAAACTTTTATTAAATAAAATTTAAATGATAATTAAGCAATTAATTAAGAAAAATGGTTTATCTTTAATTAATTAAGGTCTTGGGTAATTAAAGATTAATTAATTAATGTAAGTAATTAAAAAATAATTAACTAATTAATAAGTAATTAAGGATTAATTAATGAATAATCAAAGGTTAATTAATTAATAAATAAGGGTTAATTAATTAATAATTAAAAGATAATTAATTAATAATTAAAGTTTAATTAATTAATAATTAAAGGATAATTAATGAATGATTTAAGGATAATTAATTAATAATTAAAGAGTATTTGATTAGTAATTATAGGATAATTAATTAATGTAGGTAATTAAGGATGATTAATTAATTTCTTTAATTAATTAAAATAATAGCAAATGATTTGTAATTAATCAATGTTAATTAAGCAGGGTTAGGTAATTAATTCATAAGTAATTAATTTATTTGGTTTAAATTAAATTAATTATAAATTAGGCGATTAATTAATCTTGCTTATGGATGATTAATAACATTGAATGCTTGGATTGATTAAATGTCTCCAGTATGTTAATTTGTAATATTCTACGATATGAATTGCTTTGGATTGAATTGTGATAAATGTAAGTTATTTATCTGTGATGAATTGCTGTGCGAATATAATGTTCTGCATTAAATTATAAAAGGTGGATCTTTTGTTTAAAAGATCAAAAATGAAATTTCTTTAAACCATTCAAAAGCAAAAGGTTTTGGGAAATAAGCAGTAACTTAACTAAGATCTGAATATATCCATATGCTTTAAATAAGCGCTCATTATTCGGAAAGGCCGAGGAAAGACATTAAGTCGAGAACCCATTTTGAATAATGATATGACGAAATGGAATTGCATTTGAAGATGGCGGTTGAAGACTGGGTATTTTCGAAAATGAAAGGATTGCCTTTTAATTATCTCTGCACCGAGTTGCTCCGGTATAGAGATTACCCTATGTGATGGGGAGTACAGACGAGATTGGAGATATCCGGATTTGCAAGGACTTCTTTCCTTAATTGGACGAAGTGCCTTCGATTCCATTCAGACTCAGGATGGACTTGTATGGATGTATGTTTGACATTACACTTTGAGATATAAAGCTGGTTTCTATCAAATACATTTCTATTTGATGGCGGGGAATTTATTCTCTTAGCTTAACACCCTTCTCTGAGACGTACGAGCTCAGAGGTTATATAGTTAATAGTTATTAGAGATATATTCCCAATTTGGTAATGTGGCATGCTAAATGTTGAGCATTGGTTGATCAAAACATGGCTTTTGTGTAAAGCATAGCTTTGTGAGACGAGACTTCATCGAACCTCACACCCCTGGAAATGGTCGAAACATAAAGGATGAAGCAAGGTTATGAGGTTCGCGACCCTAAGGGTATGTGAATTTTCTTCTAGATAAAAAGTGGTATTATGGTAGATATTTTACTTATGTTTGTTGGAATTTGAGGCGCCTCGGTAAAGTTCGGTTACGACCGAGGGATGGCATACTCGTGGCAGTTAGTTACCTAGTTATAAAGGTAACCCGACCTTGTATTGGCAGAGATCCAGTTAGGTTCTCGGGACGTCCTTCCAAAGGCGTACCCGTTCGGATAAAGGAATTTCCTTAGCCTCGGCCATTTGTTATAAATCCAAACAAACAATATGAGCTCTTTACGATTTCATGGTAGAACCTAACATTTAACATGGTAGCTATAGTAGGCATACTATAATGGTACGTATGCTGGCTAAGATTAATATTATACTTGCAAAATGTATTTCCACACCATGCACTAAAAATAATATCAAAAGGATTTTCGCGTATCAAACATGTTTGACTATTATAAGGAGAAACCTCCCCCATATGTGCGATTGCATTTGAGTATGTGTTGGGAGACCTTATAGTAGTTTTATTTTCCAAAAGCACGAACGGATTTCTTTTTGTACAACTAATTGTTTTTACGTTTCTCACACCAGTCCTATGACCGACTCGGAGTTTATTTTTCCCTTTTGCTAAACTCTAAGTGCCCCTAATTTTCCATACAGGCAGCCGAAAATCAGGTTATCAGTAGGTTCTGAAGCAAAGTTAGGAAGTAGATGTGGATCTGGAAGTCTTTGGTTTGGAAGCTTTTGGTTTTGAGCTTTTTGATTTAGACTTTGGAGCGTTGGAAATGATGATGCAGTATGTTGGACTCTCTTGGAAGACCATGTTGATATTATTTTTCCGTTGTTATGTTATATTCCGCTGTTGTGTAGATATTTAGGACTCTTATGATGTTGGTCACTTGTTGTAGAATGTTGTAATCCATGATGTGAATCAATTAAAGTTATTTTGTTTCCATTGTGTTGTTATCATCTAATATGTTATGACTACAGCGAACCGGACTCCAACTTTTGAATCTCCGGCATTTGAGTATGGATGATGTATTGGATGCCGATTTTCGAAGGTTGAAGTCGGGGTCGTTGCACTTTCCTGTCATATTTTCTAATTTTCTTTGAACTAAATACTTTTGTAAAACAAATTCAAAAATTAATTTTATATCTTTAGTTATAAATTAAAGAAGGTAATTATAACGACCTGATATTTTCAACCATTAGCATCCACACATGCCGGATTTAAATTGCTCAAAATACTAGATTGTTAATTTATATTTGGCAAAACACAAATATACAGTAAATAAAATAATCACAGAATCACAGGCATAGAGTAATATAACAATAATGCAGCGGAAACAAGAGAATAGTAGTTCATGAAGCTATTGTATATATAACACAGTCAAATAAGATACAATAGAAGTCTCGAATGCAGTAGTTAAATAATAGATCAGAATAAATCACTAGAATCAACTGAATATCTGAAAGCGAGATAGATAACTGGATCTCCAAGCGAAGCTCCAACTCCAAAGATGAGTCTCATAAGCTATATCCCTCAGTCTGACCCGAGCGTAAAGAAAAACACAAAACACTCGAGTCAAGATTAACATTCTTATATCAATAAATCCAACTCAAGTGTAATAACAACTGAAATACAAGTAACTCAAAGGAAGTTTGGGATAACCATTCTCTAAGGATCCGTTAAACTATCTACTATGTAGTAATATACGCTATTATAATAATGTCTAAAGTAAAGTATAATATATCTAAAAATAGTGTTAAGGAGTTACCCAATATCCCCCTTAACACATTTTATAGTGCCAGTAGTATATACAGTACCGTAGTCCCTCCTGATCGGGAAGCAACTAGAGGATACTCCATAGGTACGGCACAAAACAAAAATCGTACGAGGCACGCTAGGGTAGGTGACACGGTACAACTAGGCAATACCAAGGTAGATACACCAATTGCACTTCCGGGCCGGTGGTAACGCGTAGCAGCCACTACCGCCAACCTCTAGCCACACTCCCAAAAATCGAAGGTGCACCCAATCAATCACAAATAAATAGAATGGTATCGAAGAAGTGTGACCGATCAGAGGAGCTGCCTCATTAGCCCGTCGATTGCTCTTGTTTTAGCCACCTTATGCCAACTCATGGGAGTCGGGTCCACGTCTATACCTTAATAGAACGTCGCTACCATTCTACTTCATTCTGGAATCTCCACCGTGTACACGGTTGTTAAAGTGGTTTTTGGAGTTGGCAGAGATTATGGCAACTTCCGATCCCAGTCTCTTTAACAACCAAACATTATTATTACATCACGGTTATTTATAAATAGTTTATATTTCAAAACCAAAATATCATTGCCATTTCAAAACCATATAAATATGATATCATTCCCATTTCAAAACAAATCAATTCGACATCATTTTCATTTTAAATATATTCTTCTCCAAAATCATAGCACTTTCAAAGTTATAACACTTCGAAATCAAAACACTTGAAATCATAACCCTTTCAAATCATAATACTTTGAAATTCATAGCTTCAAAACCATAACTTCCACCCCTTAAATAGTTTAGATATTAAAAGAGTTTTAAATATAATTCAAATACTTTATATACTAAAATAGCCTCCTCATATTACATAAACCAATTCCAAATCAACTTGAATTCCAAAATTCAAATTTAATCAAATTTTAAATCATTAATTTCAATTTAGTCCCCATTAAACCATTTAAATTATATCGATTTCAAATCCATATTTAAATTTATAAACAAACCATTTCAATTTCAATATATTTCAAAGCTATCAGTATTCAACAATTTCAAAACTAAATTTAATACTTTCATATATATATATATATATATATATATCAAATTCAATTTACTATTATTTTGTTTTGAAATATTTACTTAAAAAATACAATATCATTAAATAAACTCCAAATTTCAAATATCTGAATATTTCCCTCAATTCATTCAAACCTGAAATATAATTTAATTCATCTTAAACCAAAATCAAATTATAAAAACCATATCCCTCAAAATTTTATATTCAATTAGTCCCAAATTTATTTTTATTTAAATCTAATTGTTAATAAAAATACAATTTCAAATCAATTTCAAAATCTATCTTCTCAAGCTTAATTTATAAAAATCATTTTAAACTAGATATAAGAATATAATTTAAATAAATACTTAACCATATTATATTTTAATAAAATCAAACTTTTATTATTAAACTTATTTGAGTACAATTCTTAAATAAATTCAATTTCTAAACCTTGAACAACATTTCCAACATATATTTTTAATATCATAAAAATCAATATTTATTAAACCATATATTTCTTTCCAAAACCATAGAAATCCTTTCAAAATATTTACGTATAGACCAGCGGTGTCCGTATATAATTTTCTATCATATGGTCGAGTGATACGGATATTTATCATTTCAATCCGAAATATATATATATATATATATAATTTCAACCCGTAATTCGAAATTCAATTCAATTAAAAATCGCTTGGGTCTATCATTTCAACCCATAACGATTTTCTCCTATTCTAAAGTCTGTTCGGGTATGTATCATTTCAACCCATAGTGAATTATATACTAACCGGGAACTTGCAGAGTGATAACAGATATGATAATAATATAACAGGTATATATCATCAATATAAGTAACAGAAAATGGTGTCAGATGTCATAGGTGAACATATAGCATTGCACGACCTGCTTTTATTTGCTATCCCATCCTTAACTTTTTTTACTATGATTGTTAGCCATAAGTAACATATATATGATTCTTTTACTATGATTGTTATCCCATCCTTAACTTTTTTTATTGATGCAGTCATATATCAAAAAAGCGCATGTATTACAATGTTAGACATTATCTATATGCAAGAATATCATGATGTGTGAGTGATAAAAACCAGGTATGCAAGTTCTATTCCCTTTTACATTTAGTCAATTTTCGTTGTTAGGAATAGAGCTCTTAGTTCAAACTGAATGAGGTATTGTGATAGTATCTTTGAATGCAAGATGATACGACCTGCTTTTATTTGCTACAGGGAAATGAATTTTCAAATGAATGTTTTTATTGCACTACACTATTTAAGTAGTTTGAATAAGTTAAGATAATATATAGTTTTGATGTTGTAAAATCATAATTTTACTTGCTATTATTGTTTCAGAAGATCATAAGCTCATTAGTGTGATTAAATAGATAAGGCCAAAGAATTGAAGTTGCTAGAGGTTTTCTATTTTGGACCGGTACATGGAAAATAGGAGGTGTTGCACTTTCATGTGTATCTAGCAGCTGAAGCAATCAATATGTTGTTTGATGATAAAAAAATCGAGGTTCGTGTGTAAATGTTCAAATGTTTCATGTGCATCTGAGATTTCTTCTAAAAATAACAGCTAGCTTCATGAGCATATGACTGTTGAAGTGATACTCTAATGTAATATAAAAATGTTCATATACTGAATACGACATTATATTACTTTGTTATTTGATACTTAGTATGGAAAGCAAGTTTTTGAGCAATGACTTTAAAATATGGACAATTTTTTTAATCCATGTAGTCGAGGATTTAAAACTATTACAAATTTGCATTTTCAGTTAACGCAACAAGTGTTCCACATGAGACGTGCTATCCTGGGTGGCTATAAACACTAATTGCAAAAGAAGTCTTTATAATGTTTTGAAATCTGTATGTACTCCACATTTTTTTACTCTTTACATTAGCTGTAACTAGATCAATAGAAAACTGCACAGGAGAAGAAAGAGACAAACAAATAGTCTTAAATGAGTTCAAGCAATAACAACTGTAGAACACAAAGAAAGATATTACATACTTTAGTCAGTTAGTGTGATTTTCTTTTACATGGATAAGATAAAAGTAGTGTGATAGTTCTAAAAAGCTCAAAAAGTTAGAATGGAATTCTTGCTAGCGTTTTTTGTTGATCGGACTATTCTTACCTCTTAAGCTTAAATTGCATGTTCTTATTTTGCATGGTGTAGACTAATAATGTTGCTTGCTTATGTTTATGGTTATTTCTAAGGATAATTGAAGCTACTTCATTTTGGATCCGGATATGGGTGTAAAAAGCATGTAAAAGGAGAGAATATGTTATATCTTTTATTTATCAGATCAGGACAGCAAACATATTAAGCAATCTTTTTCATTGTAGTTTAAAATATACTTATTTTTTGTTATATGAGTTGGTAATGAACATCGGCAGAATTATATTAGGCATTTTTTCTATAACATCTTGGAGAACTACTCTTATTCTTTACTATCAAGTTGCACATGAAAGTTTTTTTTATCATGCGCTGGCTTATCACAAAACATAATGTCTCCTTTTAGTGGTTATTTATTGTATCGATTCTATATAATCAATAATATTCATGTGCCTTGATTTTTATTTTTATTTATCTATAGGTGAATTTCATGTACAAATGGTAGCAACAAATTATTGATATGAATATTATATATGCACAAATGTTGGTTTTTCTTAGCATTTTTTTATAATAAGCGAGATGAGTGGATTTCTGTTTAGCATTTTTGTGTTATACTATATCTTCATGTCTTTCTGTCTATTATTATTACTACATTTGCTTATGTAGTCATCGATTGGGATAATGTAAAAGATTGCAATTTGTTTCAAAAAATAATATCATTTTATGGTTTTAATAAGTAGTTCTTATGCTTCTACGGTCATCCATAAATGACGAGTTAATTTTTTAGATTTATTATTGTACACAATATATATAAGCATGACGATTTTAAGTATTTTCACTTTTTATTCCAATAAAGCAAACAAGTAACCACATTGTTCAAGTTGTGCATAATTTCAAACTTAATTTATATTGAGTTTATGCTATTGATTAAAAAAACATACTACCATCTCTTTATAATTTTAAGTTAACTAATTTTACATTACAAATCTTCATTCATTGCAATAGAAAACTAATAGGACACGATCGTTTAATGGAAGTGGGAGATGGCTTCGGTGTGGGGCTTGACTTTGTTTTGTGGTGCCTTCGGGTGCTTCTGGGGTACAGGATGTGGTGGTGCCGAAGCGATATTACATTTTGATGGATGAGACCTTGATTTACCAAGCGAGAACTATGTGGTTCTTGATTCAAATTCGGGGTTGATGTGCTTGACTGTGATGGGGAGCAGTGGAATGTTGATTTTAGGGAATTCTCAGCAGCGGAATTTGCATGTTTTGCATGATTTGGAGAAGGGGTGTTTGTCCTTCATGCCTACTAAATTCAATGATCTTTGATTAGGCTGGGTTTGGAGTTTGGCTGTTTATATATAGGATATATTGGTATTTAAACCATGCCATATTGTTCTCTTTTATTTGTTTCATTTTTGCTATTTCTTTGTCATACCATTTTTGCACCTTAAATTGATATGCTTTTGCAAAATCTTCTTTGATAGGCTAAGACAAGAAGAACCTCTATAGTCTTATGAAACGAGTGGCATGAACATGTCATGTGCTTCAGTTGCAGTAACTTATGAAAAGAACAGCCTCAAACATTTTAGAGGGATGGTATAGACAAGCCATATCGGTAAGTATATGTCTCCATTTTTTCTTGGTTCGACTTAAATGGTTTTATTTTTCCCATTCTTTCACAATTTTGATATTTCATGTTATTATTCTTATAATTAGCAGACTCCTGTTATTTATCCTCTTATATCCACATCAAAAGTGTTCAGAAATAAATAAGAGTTCGCCACCATGAAACCTTTTTCTCCTGATTATTATCTTCAAAATATAAATAATTGCAATCAATAGATGACCAACATTTTTCAAACAATTTCTCTTTAAGCATGATTGTGCAAATTATTAAATCCTGTGGATGTTACTTAGTGATTTTATGCACTGAAAATTGAAAACAGTGCACATGTAAATTGTTTTTGATATATCTAAAATGAACAAGTGGTTAAGTGTGTAATTTATTCTATAATTTGCCACTGAAACTCGGTTAGTTTTGCTTCTTCTTTTGTTTTTCATTTTTTTAAATATTTTATAAACAAGAGTCAAGTGTCAGAACCACGGATAGAAGTTCATATGTATAACAAAAGCCATGGTGAAAGTCTTATGCATTTAATTCTCCATATTACTATACAAGATTGAAGAACAGATACTAAAGATGAAGCTATGTTGTGAAGTGATGATACATATAATATGTTTCAATATTAGCTAAAAAAGCATATGGATGTACAAGTACAAGTATCATTTCCATTTCCAGTAGTATAAAATAAACTAAAACAAATGAAACAAATAATAAAACTTTAGTATTATAAAATTTTTGGTTCATGGCTGTTCTTCAGTTGTTTTGGTCTTCTTAAATACTGCGTTAGGTTCAGTTTATGCAGACAATGATACTGTCAAATTTACTTTTAGGAGTATAACTATAAATGCATGCACATTGTGATTTGCAGGCCCACCTGGGCGTGCATATACACTCGTATATAACAATGTAAATAACGAACAACAGCATATTTCAATTGTCTTTTCAATTGAAATCAAATTTAATAAATATAAGAACGTTAATCGTGAGTATTTGCTCACCTTTCGAGGCTAGAGAGAATAGATAACAAGGCAAGTTACGATTAAAGTCACGATCTGGACTACCAACTGATCCAACCACAGATTTCGAAGTGACTTAAGCTAAGCACAAATTTGATGGATAAAGCTGATAGATAAGAATTGATGAAAATGAATCAGAACTATCTAGATATAACCGAACAAAATATATGTATAAATTTTTTCTCAAAAACCAAATTTAAAACATACACATTTAAAATAATATATAATATATTTATATAAATGTATATGCATATATATTTTCAAGAAGTATTTAACTCTAACATCTATAAAATAAAATGTAGATATATATTTGAGAAACCAAATTCACATATACTTATACATAACTAATGTACACTTGTATATATAAACCTACATATATAAACATACTTACTATACTTCAAAACCAATATATATCAACTTGAAACATATACGCACTACACGCAAATCAATAAATCAACGTCTTAAACTAATATATATATCCCTTAACAGATCCAGTATAACTTATATAAATATGTATATTCGGATATACGGCTTACATAAACAACATATTTAAACCGCAATATATAGATCTAGGCACATATATAAGTTGTACTTTTTATAGAATAGATCATAATAAAATAATGTATGTGTAAATTCATAAAGTCCATTATATATACTTATGCAACTGATGCATGTGACAGCCGCATATATATACATATACCTTACAAATAAAAAACCAATTCAAAATATCAGTACGTCAAACATGACAAATAAAATACATACTCTAAAATCTATCACATATATATACTTGTATATGCTAACAAATAAATGCGTATACTATCAGATTATATAAATTTATGTAATTACAGATATGGTCATATTATAAACAACCTATTACACAACTTCAATCAATATATATACTATAGATTTTTACTTGCGGTAACAAACATACCCTCTCTCTATATTATAATCATATATATATATATATAACTAGCTGTATATTAATATACTTATAATCAAAGATATATATATATATATATATATATTATATAAGTCGATATATAAACTTGCATATATTGCATTCTTATAAAAAATATCATTTACATACATTATAACATATATGCGCTTATATATATAAACAAATATATATATATATATATATCTTATATAACTGAAATGAATACATATGTTGTCAACTGCTATAAAATATATATATAATGCCCAACAGTAATATATATATAACCAATTACATATATTATTAGCTTTACACAAATCATTGTAAACACGTAAACTTTAAAACCCAAAACATGTATGTGTACATATGTCACAATTTGAGCAAATTATACAAAGTGAAAATTGGCGTCACATCCCTAATACCAGATGTAATACACAAAAACTCTTTCCGATTGAAACTTTATAAATCTGGTCCCTATTTTTACATCGCCTTAATTCTTTTCCATAAACAACCTCATTTATTCATCGCGATTTTAAAATCTTCGTTTCCATTTATCGATCCACTTTCTGAAATCATATAAATCATATTTTCGGTTTATTATTTGCTATAGTTGCATTTCTACAAATATGAAATAGTTGTAGAAATGTCTACAACCATATGCAATAGTTGCAGAAATGTCGTATAGTTGTAGAAATGTCTGCAACTGTATGTAATAGTTGCAGAAATGTCCGCAACTATATGCAATAGTAGCAGACATTTCTGCAACTATACCATATAGTTGCAGAAATTTATGCAATTATATGGAATAGTTGCAGACTTTTCTGCAACTATACCATATAGTTGCAGAAATGTCTGCAATTATTTGCAACTTTTGTACATTTGAAAAAAAAAATTGAAATTGTTCAAAAATTGCTGAATTGTCTGCAAATATTTGAAATAATTGCATCTTTACTGCAAATATAAATTTTTGGTATTAACAATGGATCTCATTTTAAAGATCATAAAATATGTGATTTTTTTGGTGAAAACGGTATATTGATCCGGATTTTGTACATAAATTTATAAGCGTTTGAAGTGTTAAAAACATAAAGGGTATTTGGGTCTTTTTGCGTGCATGAATTTGAAAATAGGGGCGGAAACGTAAGTGTTGGTTGTGAAGGATGTTTTCTCTATTTTGAAACTTATTAGGGATGTGAGTCAAACTTACCCTTATATAAAACTTATATAAACTTAACATATGCAAAAATATTTAAAACTGCAAATGCAAGCAAATATATATATTTACGCAAACATTTGCATAATTCATATAAAACGAACAAATTGACTTATATACATAAATAGGCTATATATAAACTGCTATATAAACTAATATATAGCTATGCTTACCTTTTCTAAAATATAGAGAGGTGCACGGCACAAAGGTGAGCGCGGCAAACAGAGAGGAGAGGACGGGTTTGGATAACGGAGGCAAAGGGGCGGGCCGATGCAGGGGTTTGGGCTTGAACTTGAGGCGGATGGCTATATGAGAAGTCTCAAGCAAATTGAACGAGAGCAGGTAAGTTACGACTGAGCAAGAGATGGAGGCGGAGCAAGGTGGAAGGGAGGAGCTCTAGGCGTGAGGCAAGTTACAAAGGTGAAGAGGCGGTTTGTTAGGTGAGTTTGCTGATCGATGGCGGGCAGTTCTGGGAGGCTGCGGTGGTCGAGGCCGAGAGGGAGGGCAAAGGCACGTCTAGAGGAGGAGCAGGTGAAGGCTTCGCGATGGGTTGAAGGCCAAGGGGTGATGGACGATGAGGTGAGGGAGAAGAAGAAGATGAGCCATTGTGAATTGGAAAATTTGTGAACGTGTACCAAGGCAAATAAATAGATATAGAATGAAATAGGATATTTGGCTTCTCTGGTCATAAATGCTTATAATTTTTATAATATTTTGAAAAGAAAATGTCAGATCAGCAAAAAAACGCAATGTAACTTCACACGAATATAAATATTGAATATTTGCAATTTGAAGGGTCAAAAGTAGTTTTATAATTTAATAAAGCAATTGATTGATGCATGACAATCACGGTTAAAAATTTGAAACGCAAAATAAAACAAAAGGTCACAGATCCGGTACCGATACGGTTACCTGTTTCGTAGATTCCGCTATGTACCGGACTACAAAACACAAAATCGAATATATCGTAGAGATCGGCATGACGAGATGATCAAAATAGTATACATATATCAGTGGTACGATCATCCTATCAAATGTCGATAATCGGTACCGATATACGTTGCTATTCCGAATGGAAAAATCCAAATGGAGCTAGAAACGTCCAAATTTTGTGAAAGGAATTTCGCAGTCTGATTCAGAGTGTTCTAAATTAATTTTATCATGTTGAAATATTTAGATTTCGGAAAACTTTTAAATTCAACAGTTATTAACTGATTTAAATTGAAATAGAATTACAAAAAAAATAAACTTCCATATTATCAAATGAAAATTTACCATTTTCTAAGTTTAATTAGACGTATTTCAAATATCAAATTTAAATTTCAAAATTTTATTATTTAAAATTTCACAAAATTTTAATTAAATATATTAATAAAACAAATAAAATTATTAAATTTTACGTGTAGTTACAGCAATTTAATTATTAAAACCATTAATTAAATATTTAAAATTAATTAAATATTCAACCATTTTGCGGTAAAATTCTAGATCGTTGCAGAATTCCTTATGAAGGAATGTTCGGACTCAAACTTCATAAGTGATACTGAGAATAATACGTCAATGATAAATTCCTATTAAGAATATTTATGTTGGAAATGTCCCAAATCAAAAAGGTTGTGATTCAATGAAAAGGCTAAGTATATTAGGTTGAATAGCGCCACATTGAAAGCAATGTCTATATAATAAATGCACAAATTTACACCTGAGCCGAGGGGGATTCCAAATGTTGAGAATCACAGAACATTGTTACAAGATAACAATGTCATGATGTAGTTCGTAATAGAACTTAGAGCTCACTTGAAGTGAGAGACATGCTCTAAATTGTTCGATATGATAAAACAGTTTATCAGCATCAAGGAAAGTTAATTGATGGAGTAGATAATTGAAGCATAATTGCATACCCATTCACTGAGGAACTGAGCCATTGGTTTTGGGGAAATCGATTAGAGAAGTTGGAATAATATTCCATAAATAACCTGAAGTGCAAGTGGGAGATTGATAGAGTTAAGAATATGCCCTAGGGGAAATTATATAATTTGTTACATATATCTAACTCGATAACCAATCTTGTTCGAAATAAAAGGGTGTTTTTCTATTATATACTTGATATAATGTGTTAGAGTAATTAATAAATTTAACTAAAAGTATATTTAAATAATACCCATAAATGGTATGTTTTATGATAGTAGGTACAAAGTATTATAAGAATGGGTAATTTATCACAATGAAAATAAATATATCATTTTAAATATTCCTAGTCAAGATATATCGAGATTGGATACCGATACATCCATTGAGACTAGATTACACAATGCTCTTCAAACTTAGGCAACATATTACCTATAGCTGTTGGGGCACTAAAGGGTTACGTACTAATAGTTATTGGATAACTATAGAATAACTCACTCGATAGTTTTTATTGGTTACTATAACTAACGTCAAACCAAATATTGATGTGACAAAATTACACAGTTCACTCGACTTGAGAATACTTTAATCTTCAATATGAAAGCTCTACTTTGATTATAGTCAAATCGTAGTGCATCCATTGGGTGACTATAGTTGGCTCGAGTGGATGTATTAAAGGTGAAACACTTTTTAAGAGAAGATTCTCTCCTCGATTATATGAGATTAGTATCATGGTTCACTAAAGTCAACTCAATGTAATATCTCTAGCCAGAGCATTTTGGTTAATAATAATTATTATTATTGAACTAAGGACTTTGTGTTTAGACTATAGAATTGAATATGAACGATTTTGGAATTTCGACCATTGCTCAATTCCATTAGTCCAATGTTATATAGTTCTAACAAAGAGAATTAGTATAAATAATAATTACAACTAAGTAATACTTAATAAAGTAAAATTGAGTTTTACTGAAATAAAGTAAGCAATAAATTTGGTCAAAAAATCATACCACCTAAAAGTGATGTGTGAATGCTAATATTCGAATAGTTTAATATTAATCACTGTCCAAATTCACATCTAACGAGTCACACAACCAAAATAATGAATACTTCTTTAACCAAACGATTTAATTAATTTTTAGTTATTATAAATTAATTAAACTAATTAATATTTGTAAAAGTTTAGTTATAAAATTTGATTTTGATCTGAAACAATTATTAATAAATGTATATATAATAGTTATAAATATATTAATCATTATACGATATCGATGCACATTTAAATTGGATTTAATGAAAAATATTTGTTCAGGCCTTAAATGGGTTTAAAACCCATATAGGGGCTGATCATATTCAGGTATTATAGAGGCATGATTGGCTGTACGATAGTGCTAGAGAGGCTTTGAGATGGAGGGCTAATATAGAAGAGAATTGGTAAGAGATGATGGAGGATCTTGATCCTAAAATAGCTCTAAATTCTCCTTTATATAAGCATCTCTACCCACACTCGTTTTATGACGTTTGGAGCCTCCATATACCCTCTACTTCTAACCAAAATTTTCCCCTCATTCTCTCTAATTTTCTAAAGCAATAATCACATCGTATCAAGTGTAATTCGATACTCGATGATAAATAGTTCAGGAACTAGCACTCTTCTAGACTGGAAATCGGTTTGAGGATCAGATCTCATCGTTTCAAGGTGTACTTATAGGCATTGGCTATAAGCTATATTCTTAACGTGTTTATAAATATTAATATATATATATATATATAATGTTTATTTCATATTATATTGTTAGTTAGGTGACATTCTAATATATAAATACATTGTCACAATTTTGATTTGTTGTGTGTGTGTATGTATATATGTATATATGTATGTGTGTGTGTGTGTGTGTTTTATATTTTAAATTCATTTTATGTTCATACACCTATATGCAGAGATGACTTAATGTAAAAAAAATCATTATTTTGAATAATTTAATATTATAAATATATAGTTTATAAAAATGATACATAATACTTACGTAAAATATGGAAATATAATTTCAACATAAAGATTGATAGGTATAATATTTTTGGTAGGAACAAAATACGTTTATATATTTATATATTAATTTTAAATAATATTTAAATCGGTTAATCATATAAATAATTATACCGATATATGTATGTATTATAAATTATGTTCTATAGTTTATAAAATTAGATTAATACATACAATACTCCCGGAAGGAATACAAAAACATTTTTTTATTTTTTAAAATATTTAAATATAAGCCGAAAATTAAAAACTGGTTTTGTAAATTATTGTAAACTGTAAAATCATATAATAAAATTTCAAAAAATAATTTCCATTTGTTTATTTACTATCATACGTATTTAAAATCTAAAAAAAATTGAGCTATGCGCAAGACTAGGTAATAACATATTTAGTATTAATTATTTTGTGAATTATATTTGTATTAATTTATATTTACTATTATGCATATATGTATATAGATAAGTATTTAACATATATATGTATGTATATGTTTAAAAAAATTATATTTATATATGTACTATTTTCGGCTTTACAGCGAAAAGTATTATATAATATACTTTATAGATGACTTAAATATATTCGTTTAGCTATATATATATAATGTTAATAATTCATTCTTATGCTTATATATATATATATACATACACAAAAATTATTTACATAAAATATAGTTTATATATATATTTAATATACTTTATATATGTAAGTAAAAAAAATATAAACATACATTTAGACAATATATTTGTAAATTGGATGAGCTAACGTGTCTGTTGCGATGTAATTCTCAACATCTATATAAGGGTAAATTATACCTTGCACGAATTGATATGTTACAATGCATACACACATATATGTGTAAACATATATGTATATATAAGATAACATAAATTAATTATACAATATCATTTTATAGATTTAAATAAAATAAAGATTTTATTTCAAATAAATTTATATATTTTTTGAATAAATCAGACTTTATAGGTCCAATAAAGATCCAAAATGGTAAAAAAATTAAAATTCATCCATTACTTCTACTACAAGATGACCCAATTCCAACAATCTCACATATTCAATATATTAATAATACTACACATAACGTCCTTAGCTTGAGTTTGGTCATTGACTAAAGAGTATATTAAGTAATTTATTAATATATATATATATATATATATATATATATATATAAGGTAGAGGACAACGTTATATTAAAGATTTACAATCTATATTATATTATATAGAGTTATATCGACTTATGAAATAATGTATTTCTACGAAATACCCTCATGAATCAAGTGTCAGCCATATCGGGAATCACGGTATACATACATTTATGTATGTATTTATTCCTTAAGTTTATTAGAGTTTCTATAATGTTCCACCTCTGATTTATAAATTCATATTACATAAGTTTCATTATTATATAACTTTTATATTTAGTTAACTTATGTAATAATCTCTTATATATCATTACATTAATTAAACCATATTTAATTAATATTAATTAATTGTTTATGATTCAATTTTAACATATTACATTGAATATTTATATACCATAAACTTTATAGTAATATATATATGTATATATATGAATTAACTAACTTATAATTAATTTATTTAATTAAAAAAATTAATTAGATTTTATTAATTTCAATAATTACTTTATATACTTGAATTATACTTATATTGTCGTAAGCATTTCAAGATAACATAACATACATCACTATATTTTATACACGTGTGTATTTTAAGATTAAATTTAAAATCTATATTATTACTTCAAATAATTTTGAAAATGAGCCCAATGCCCAACTGGTCCTTTTTCTATTAGGAGCAACCATTGAGCTCGAATATCTATTCGTGCCAAACCAGTAACCAAGTAGGGTATACTACTTGATTATCCAAACTTAATCCTTCGATGCTACCTTTCTAAATACCATATTATCTATGTTGTGAGCGTAATGGGTTAACCCTAACATGACTACTTTAGACTATATAGACTATTGGTATTCTATACCATTGTTGGAACTAGGCCAACCTATAACGAAATAATTGGGTAGATTTTATAACAGAATTCCCTATTTGGATCTTCAATGGGCCTATGTAGTCTAATTAATTTAGAACTTTTCTAAATTTCAATTAAATAAAATCAACAGTTTTAAATTTGTAAACAATTTTTTATTTCATATGTAATGAACCGGTTTTTCGACTCTCAAAAATCAACGCTAATATATCCACTGTATTATATGCCAAACATTCAAGTGCCAGAATATCGATTTGCTAGGGTGAAAGAAGAAGGTAGGAGTTAGTAGAAAATTAAACAACATAGAATCTCACAACGTAGCGAATAATATATAATACAATAATGATCTTTACAAAAAGGAAACATATTTATTCATATATACAACATCAGAGTACACCAGACATATCCCAAATTTGGACAGTTGTAGAAACCTGTTCTTATACTGACAAACATATTGACTCTATAATGCAACGGAAGAAAAATATATGTGAATACACCTTGACCATCCAGCTCCTATCTAACTCCAAAGTATCTAGCTAAACCTGGGCAAACATGCTCGGTCTGGCCCGAGCATTACATGGAATTGTGCCTGGGTCAGTTTTGTAAACCAGCATGAGTAAAACTCTATAACAATTAGCAACCAAATTGATTTCTACATTTGAAAACCGTTCAAACAAAGTGCATGTCATAAGACCACACCGCATATAAAAACAGATGGTTTTTTACCTTACGATAACCAAAACATTTTATATCGAAATCCAATGATATTATCATAGTGTCTAGGTTTAAAGTAAATAGATAAAATAGCTAAAATGCTTGCATCTCGCATTCTAACATGCAAGGCTCTACAATCAAAACCATAAGGCATATATTGGAGATTGGATCCCAACAATGGTAAGGTAAGGGACTACCTTATGATGATACACCTCTAGAAAACGCACTGATGCTAACACAGAGTCAGCTGGCTGCCCCTTTAACATGGCAAACCATATTACCTCACCCCCTTGACACCGAGGCCTTATTCTACCACGGTGTTTGTGCGCAAACCAACTCTATAAAGGACATCTAGAATGGGGTGACCGCTCCTAATGGTAGTTGAACACATAGCTCTGTTGCATGCCCTGCATTTACCATTCCTCCCGGTTGTGAGGCTTGAGGCTGCGCTTCACCTTTGTGAATAGCAATCCATCTTAGAATGCTGATAGTGCCCTCCAGGAAGTAACGCAACGCCGGCATTCATCTAACAAATTGTCCAGGATAAGGACAAACCAAAGGCACAACTTCTACTACATCCATTTTGGAACCACCCTCGGAATTAGTAGCAAACAACCCTTGCACTTCAATGGCTCCATCTTCAATCCCATGCTTCAAGACAACTTCATTTTGAAATGCTTGTGTTGGATCGCAGTGGTTTTCAGATAGCATATCCAATCCCAGTCTGTTCGAAACAAATTTCGATATTTTCGGTAAACTCAACCCCGGTTCTTTAGAAAATAAACACATAAATGACAAGAGCGGAGTTCACCTCCTAACCATTTGTGGATGAATTTCCTTATCATTCATCCTAGAAGAACAAAACGAGTTATACATACAATATAGCACCTTCGATGGTAACTTAACCATATAATTCTCGTGTTTCTCCTAAATGTTTCCAAAGTTATGTTTTATCCAAATTTGATAGTTAGTTATTTAACTATCAGATAAAATATCATTCAAACACTGATTTAAGTCCATATGAGATCCACTAAGCCTTTATTAATTTAATCTATAGCTAATAAAATCACTTCATAAAATTTGATCAAAAGATCTTCTACAGTATTATTTCCAAAACCCTTACTTAACCCCTTTTTTACTTGAAAATATTTATAATTATATTAGGGGTATAAGTATATGATCAAAGCATTTGGAAAATTCCTCCTTTCAATTTCTTTTTGAAAACATTACTTCGATCCACTTATCCTTTATAAAAGTTCCCTATGAAAAGCTCCCTTAACATTTAAATACCTTTATAGATTTCCAAAATCAATTGATGAAACAATTTTATAAGTCTACAAGTCAATTTACAAAACCTCTTTACAAACCTCTAAAATCATTTATAAAACATTTCCCCATTTAAAACTCCTTTGATAAATCTTCTTTTAGAAAAATCTTTTACAAAATATCTTTTGCAACTCATCCTTTTAAATTACTTTAAATAAACCTATTTTTTACTTAGTAAAACCCATTTTTATAAACAAAATGTTATTTATAAATACCTTTATAAAATAATGATATAACTTGAAAAAAAATCATTTATAAACCTTAAACCAAAATTGAATAAAGAATTGAAATTTATTCAAAACTATACTTTATAATTTCGAAATGAGGCTTAGCAAACCTAATAGTAATAATTTAAGTTACCATTTAACATTAAATTCACTTTCAAGTCACTTAACCATTTATTTACATAAGTCAACATATATGTAAATGCAATTCATATCCAAATCAGGGAATAACATGTCAATACAACTCAACTAGCATATACATGTCCAAACAACATAATAGCAGGATGGTGATTTGTCCTACTAAATAGATGTCCAAACAATTCACTACTTAGTGAAAAGTGGGAATTTATTTTACTAAACATATGTCCAGACAATAAACATTTGCATTATAGCAAATAGGGATTTATTCTGCTAACAGTTGTCCAAATAATCAAACAATCTACTTATAGCAGAATGGTGATTTATTCTGCTAACACAAGTCCACATAATCAAACCATTTGCATAACTCATTCACAATTGTTTTTCTACTTAATCGTATCGATAATTGAATCCCTTGTGTTCAAAACCATCTTTGGAAAATAAGTACCTTTGAAACATTTTGATTCTCGAAACAAAGGATTTAAAACTTAAAACTTCCTTTTAAAATGATTAATCACAAGTTTAGCTCTTTTTTATATCAAAATTAATCTTTATTAAATTTGAACTTAATTTAATTATAAATTAATATATAATTAAACCTTTAATAAATAATTTATTTATAAATTAAGGCCTCAATTAATCCTTTATTAATTATTAAATAATAATTTAAACCTTCACTAATGATTAACTATTAATTAATCTCAATTAATTTATTAAATAATATTTTAATTAAAACTTAAATAATAAATTAAACCTTTAATAAATATTTATTTTAAATTATAACCTTAATTAATTTATAATTAAAAATAATTAAATATTACCTTCGCAATTAACCCTATATTAAATTATTAATTAATAAAAATAAATCATATACTTAACTCATATTAATTAAAAAAATTTAATCTTGCTTTAGTTCATAATTAATTAAAGTTAATCTTATCTTTAAAAGATAATCAATTAGTAACCAATCCTCAATTGATATAAATTAATAAACCTTGTTTAATACTTAATTAATTATTAATTATCAAAAATAATTGATAAATAAATAATTAGTAAATTCACAATTAACTTTCCTTAAACATCATTGTTAAGTTTGTAAAACATTTAAAAACACTTTTAACTGGAAAAAATCAAATTTTGCAAAAATAGGTTTTTTAAGCGAAACTACATCCATAATGACTATAACTATGGATACCCATAATCTTGACTTTGTTTTCCTACTTTCTACTTTGATGACTTATCGCTTTAAAACTTTCAAGATTTTTGAAAATATAAATTAAGTATTTTAAAAACAAAACAAAGTTTCTAACTTGAAAAATGATTTGATTTCAAAATCAAGATCATATTTTCACAAAAGTATCTTTGTCGACAATCCAACTTAAAGTGCTATCTTCTAGCTTACTAACTTATCTTTTCATTTTAGTTTGCTAACTTATCTTGACAAGTTACTTATAACTTGACTTAACAAGTTGCTTACTAACTTGACTTAAGTTACTCACTTTCCTACTTATTTCACTTACTAGTTTTCCTTACTAGTTCACAACCAATTTATTTACTAGCAAATGTCTATACAACATATACATGCCACAAACCAACCATAAAAAAGATTACATCATATAAACAATTTCACAACTTTACAAAACAATAATATAAACAATGTCATCTCATGTCAACCATATCATAAGCAACCAAACATGTAATAATCCAACACAAATTTGCATATATCATTCAACAATATAATTAACGTAGAAAAGTTTAAAGCTTTTTAGTTTAAACTTTGTTTACTCACCAAATGACATCAAAACAAGATCAAATAAAGCTACCATTTGAATCTAAGCTAGAACTATGCTTTTCCTTCTAGAAAGATGAAGTTTTTGGTGGCCTTAAAGGCCAAAGTAGGCTCGGCCTTACTAAGTGAGTCGGTCGTGGCATATTTTAGGAGGTGTGTGAGCTTGATAATGAAAGGAGAAGGGGTAGGAGGGAAGAAAATGTGATCTAAACAAGTTTTATAGAAAGATTTCAAAGAAGGTTTTGATTTTTGAACTTTTGTTTAAGAGGAAGAAGGACATGAATGGAATGGAGAGGTTAGGAAAATGAATATAGAAAGTAAAATGAATAAGAGAAATGTATCACGACGACCTGACATTTTGGTTCTTTGAAATTAGAATATTTAATTAATTTTAAACATTTAAAAGTTAATTTTTTAGATTTAAAAACTTGAATTCCAAATATAATGATTTATTGAATAATTTAGTTGCTGAATTAAATATGAAAATCATTTAAATAATAATTGAATCTTGGATTTTTATTTGGATAAAAATAGCTCAAAAGCTAATAAGAATGGAGATAATAAAAAAAATTAAATTCGATTTAAAGGTAATTTGCTCGTTTTTAAAAATAACTCATTTAAATTAACATATAAAAATAGCCTTCCGGGACATAGTCTTGGATTTCGACGAAACCAATGCTATTGGGTCCGTAATAATGAATTATAGTACGCTATCAAATTTTATAGCAATAAGATGCATCATTTGGTCCTACGGGATGAAAACACATTGAAATTAATATCAAAAATTTAATATTATAATTAACTTCAAAAGACTATCTTCGCCATACGATTGAATTGGGGCTTGAAAACGAGTTCTGTTGCATTCGAGATAAAGGTATAACATTAGCAGTGCCAGGCGGCATGCCTCGATAGGAGTTTGGGATTTTAAGTTACTTTAAACGAGATATTTTGGAATTAAATAATATAATAAAATTTAAGTCAACCTCTACTCATTTGTTATTCTTTCATTTTAGCCACCCTATATTGTTTCATCATTCCTTCCCTACGCATACCTTCCCTCTATAAATGTCATTCTTCTTTTCCAAAAAAAGAAAAGGAGAAAAAGGGATTCAAAATTTATATCTCACAAATTACTTGATAAAAAAATCAAAAACCAATTTTTAAATACTTCTTTTGATGAGGGCTTCTCATTGATATGCTTTTCGAGGGGTGTAGCATTCGTTCTTGAATTCGACAATGAAGGCTTTGCGTTTTAGGTGAACTAGGGTTAGTTTTCATGGTGACTGTGAGCATCGATTGATCGGAAGGAGTATGGATTTGGATTTAGGGAAGCAGATGGCAGATGGCAGCTAGCCACTGAGTTTGAGAGGTCACGCTGCCTCATTGTGAATCGTGTCATTTCCAGATCGAGAAAGGAAGGGTGTAGGTAACATTTTAGTAGGGGTGGACGAGTTTGGGTTTATAGGTGTAGAAGAGTCGAGTTCGTGAAGAGCGACGCGTCGGCAAAGGCGGATTCAAGTTTTGCGAGGCGTGGCTTTGTATTAGTGAACTTGATGCACGCGTGAATTGGGTTTAGTGCTCTCTATGCACGTTCGTTGAAGGGAGAAGATGAAGTTGGGAAAAGGGTTAGAGTTGTAATTAACGTGATGGTTGTATTAGTTTATTTTAATTAATATAAAAATGTTCGATAACCTATAAAATTCATAACTCTCTCATACGAGCTCCAATCGAGGTGTGGGTTTTTACATTGCACTCATAGCAACGAAAGCATCACGATGGAACTAGTTTGGACGGATTTGGAGGCTGTTGAAATTTGGGATAAAATCGGATGTTGTCTGGTTTTACTTCCAAAACGGAACACTTCGGCATTAGTAAAGGATAAATGTGAGTAAATCTCACCCATCTTGGATAATTGGTTTTATTTTAAATAGTTAAAATTATTTATTGGTTGGTTGGATGGATTGATGAATTATTATCGGTTGGATGTTATATTATATATATAGTAGTATATATTAGTAGTTGAGAATATTCCCACCGATTGGAGTGGATGAGACACTATGCTCCCCGCATAATAGTGGATGACCCTTTTTATTGCGATATCCGCCCTGTAGCAGTGATTATATTTTTGTGATATATATAACACATGTGGTTGTAGGGAAACAAGTTGGAGGGATCTAACTGGATTCCTTAAAAATGTTGATTTTAATTCCATATATAGTGATATATAATGTGTTTGAATAACATGTGATAGATTTGATATGATTTATTTTATTGGATACTATAGTAGCACTGGCCTTAATTTTGGTCTTATAAATACCATAAATAATATTTTTGGATTTAAAAAGAATTTCAACGTCGATTTTGGAAATAACAATATTTATATTGAGTATAGATTATTTTAAAGGAATGTATTCGAATTAAATAAAAGATTGATTTTTGGAATACTATAAGTGATATTTTGAGATTTAAAAAGAGATTTTAAAACATTGAATTAATAAGTGTTTCCGAGAAAATCTTGGATTATTTAAAAAGAAATAATTATATAAAATCAATGACTTTATTTTGGATTCTTTACTTAACTATTTCCTAAGGGATTTTTAAGTAGAGATTTTTAAAGTGATGGATAAAGCATGTTATAATGAATTTTAAGTTATATTTCTGAAAATAAATAAAATTGAGATTTAAAATAGTTAGAAAATATAATGGGATTTGTAAAGGGATGGATTTATAAATGAAATTTCATAAATTATAATATTCTATAAACATGTGGACCTCGAATGAGTTCCAAATTTATAAATGATGTCTATAAATAAAATGAGATGATTATCATTTGACAAATTAGAAATATAAATTCAAAGTGTGAATTTATGACAAAGGTGAAAAAAATGTTTTTTTGGAAAACCTAATGGATTCTATTTTATTTTATTTTGAAAAGTGAGAAGGGTTATGAAACTGGGAATGTAATCGATGTGTTATGAATCGAAAGGGATTTCTAAATTAAAATTGGTTACATTGGAATTTTAAATATAAATTTTTATGGAGAAGTTAAGTTTTGGGTGAAAAAGGAAACTTTTATTTATTAACTTTGTATTTAAAACAGTTTTTAGTATTGAAATACTTCATAAAGTTGGTTATCAAATATTTAATTAGAAAGAATTTCAATTTTTATAATAAGCTTTTGTAATTTTATTTGTTTTATTTAAAAATGAATTGGGAATGAGTTATCGATGTTTATTTAAATGTGTTTTGATATTTTAAATAATTAATTAAACGTGTTTTGAAAATAAATTATTTTTCCTTAAAAATATTTAATATTTTTATACATAGGATTTAAAGGTAAATGTTTGAATTTATTTATAAATCCTTTTGAGATTATAAACTAGGTTTATTTTACGGAGGAAATTTGATAAGAGAAACTTATAAAGGAATTCTGGAAATTTAAGAGAATTTCGAATGTGTTTAGATACAGGAACTTCGAAAATGAATCTAAATTCATAAAAGAAGTTATAAATTTTTAGTTGGATTATAATTAAGTATAATCGAGATTGTGAAAAAAGAATTAATAATAGTTTCAAAGATTTATGAAAAAAGTACGGAATATTTCCTAAGTATGGATATTAGAAATGATTTTTGGATGAAGACTTATAATATTTTACTATGTATTGGAATTAAAATGGTTGGAGATATTTTAGCGACGAAATGAATTATATAGATATATTTTTCTAAGTGTTATAAATTGAATTCGAAAATATTTCTATGTGTTGATATGGTTTGAAATATCCTATTATGGATTTAATTGTTTGAAATTGTTTTCAAATATTGAAATACAGGAAAAGATTTGAATATATACCTCTATAAAGATATTTTAAGATAAATGTTTGAAAGATCTATAATATGGCCCAGTGAATGCTTATGTGTGTAATTTTATAGTAAGATAACCGATTATCAAATCTAGCCAATTTCATCGATCATTCCGAAGAGACCGGGATCGGATTTAATTATTCAAAAACCACTTCGATCTGATTTGAGAATTGCGAATTGTGATATCGTGAAGATAATAAAGATGATGATTTTGGAAATTCGGTTTATTCAGACCCATAACAATTCATATGGATGAATGTTATCATTACATTGCTTTCTTGGAATGCAGTGTTAGTATTCCAAGTATGAATGCTACTCTTAAGGTAAAACATAGCCTCAAGCCTAAACGGATGGGAATGACTGAAAATCAAGGGATATGCAGCAATGCTAATTGCGTCGTACCCATTAGGGTATGTTCTCACCTTTCTAGATACCCTACATCTACATATTTATGGATTGGTTGTGCATAAGATCTCAAAGGTTGGAAACAACCGATGTGATGATATATTCAGTACTATCAAGTAGGGTGTAGGCCGGTCTTGTGTAGGCAGGGATCGATAGGTTTGATGTCGATACATTTTTTTAGAGGTGTACTGTGATAGGTGGTGCCCCATGCCTAGTCAATTGTATGAAATCCATTCTCCAATAAGGGCCTTACGGTTTTGATTATGTCCAAATATTTTAAAATGTGAGATGCAAGCATTTCAGCTATTTTAATATGTATTTGTACTTAGACACTATTATGATACCATAATATTTTTACATAAAAGTGGTTTGGCTATCGTAAGGTAAAAACCCATCGCATTATGTATGGCATGGCCTTACGAGTTACCTTTGTTTTTCAAAAGAATTTTTGAAAATAATTAAATTCAAATTGAGAGTGTTTTTTAAGACTGGTTTTACAGACTGGCTTGGGTGTTATTTTATTATAATGTTCGGGTCAGACCAAGTATATTACAGATTAGTCCGGATGCTTGGAGCTCCAAGAGACGAGTTAGAGACCTAGAGACGTATTCACATAGATGATTATATTTTCCACTGTATTCATTTCTGTGTTTGTTAGCAATTGTTAGGACAGACTGTTATAATCGTCCAGGCTGAGATAGGTTAGTATACTCTGATTGATGCATGTATGTACATATATTACAGTTTTCCTTTTATGTAAAAATTTATGGTATATTATAGATTAATCGTTCCGTTATGTGATTCTATGTTGTTTAGTTTTCTTCTTATCTTCTTTCTTCTTTCTTTTTCCCCTAACCATCGGGTTTTCGGTGTTCGATTGCTTGGCATGTGATATAGTGGACGTATCAGTGTCGATTTTCGAGGGTTGAAAATCTCTTTCATTACATTTGGTATCAGAACTGAAGGTTCAGTAAGAGCCTTGGCTTTTGTAGGGTAACTCATTAGAGATAGGGTCAGTAGCACCCTAGAATGAGTTTGAGTGTGCGTATATATGTATATTAGCGCATATATGCTAGTGGTATAAAAAAAATTTATATTATGTTTGTTGATCTGTTAAGTGGCTTATGGATTCTGGTCAATATGAATAATTAACATTATTGATTGGAATCTCTAAACACTTGGACAGAGCAGCTTGACATGATATTGTTTGAAATGGGGTAAATGTAATAATTTTACCTTGATTATCTTATATATGAAGAAATAATTTTGAAAAAAATTATTATAGTATATATGGTGTGCTTGGTTGTTAGAGAATGACAATATTTGTTTATTATCATTTTTTGACTATTATTTATGGTCAAATAAAGATTGATTCTATAATGTAAACAAGCTTAGCAATTAAGAAGTGATTTTGAAGAAAAAATTTAATAAATAAATATCGATTTTTGAATTATAACCCGAAATGGTTAATATTAGTTGGAACCATGGATAAAATTTTAGACTTAAGGAAAGGTCGATAATGAGGCTTCAATAAATTTATTTTGCTGAAGTTAAAGGCTTAAATTGATTTGGGAAGTTATTTCAACTAATTGCTTTTAGAAAAAAATGGTTTTGGGCATTTTTCCTACTTTGGCAATTTCGAGAATGAAATTCTTCTAAGGGGGAAGAAATGCAACGACCTAAAATTTTGGTCCTTTGAAATTGAAATATTTAATTGATTTTAATTATTTAAAAGTTAAAGTTTTAGATTTGATAACTTGAATTTCAAATATAACGAATTATTACATAATTTAATTGTTGAATTTAATAATTGAAAATCATTTAAATAATTGAATCTTGGATTTTTATTTGGATAAAAATAGCTTAAAAGCTTATTTAATCACAATTTAGTAAGAATGGAAATAATAAAAAAAATTATTGGATTTAAAGGTGATTTACTCAATTTTAAACATAACTCGTTTAGATTAACCTGTAAAAATAGCCTTCCGGGGCACAGTCTCAGATTTCGACGAAACAAGTGTCATTGGGTCTGTAATAAGGAATTATATTGCATCGTCAAATTTCGTAGTGATCAAGTACACCGTTTGGTTGTAAGGGATAGGAACGCGTTGAAATTAATATCGAAAATTTAATATTATAATTAAGTTAAAAGGCTATCTTCTCCATACACCAAATTGGGGATCGAAAACGAGTTCCATCGCGTTCGGGATAGAGGTATAACATTACGAACAAGCATCACGCCTCGATAGGAGTTTGGGATTTTAAGTTACTTTAAACAAGATATTTTGGAATTAAATAATTAAAATTTACGCCAACCTCTACTCAACGTTATTCTTTCATTTCAGCCACCCTATACTGTTTCATAATTCCTTCCCTACGTGTACCTTCCCTCTATAAATGCCATTCTTCTTTACAGAGAAGAAAGAAAAGGAGAAAAGGGATTCAAAATTTATATCTCACAAATTACTTGATAAAAAAAATCTAAACCAATTTTTAAATTCTTCTTTTGGTGAGGGCTTCTCACTGATATGCTTTTTGAGGGGTGTAGCATTCATTCCTGAATTCGACAGTGAAGGCTTTGCATTTTGGGTGAACTAGGGTTAGCTTTTATGCTGGTTGTGAGCATCAATTGGTCGAACGGAGCATGGATTTGGATTCAGGGATGCAGATGGCAGCTAGCCACCGAGTTTGAGTGGTCGTGATGCCTCATTGTGATTCACGTCATTTCCAAGCTGAGAAGGGAAGGGTGCAGGTTGCGTTTTGGTAGGGATGGCCGACTTTGGGTTTTTGGGTATGAGAGAGTCGAGTTCGCGAAAAGCGACGCGTCGTCGAAGGCGGATTCGAGTTTCACAAGAGTGGCTCTGTATTAGTGAATATGATGCACGCAGGAAATGGGTTTAGTGCTCTCTATGTATGTTCGTTGGAGGGGGAAGATGAAGTTGGGAAGAGGGGTAGAGTTGTTATTAAGGTGATGAAGTTTATTTTAATTAATATAAAAATGTTCGATAATTATAAAATTCATAACTCTCTCATATGAGGTCCAATCGAGGAATGGGTTTTTGCGTTGTGATCGTAGCAATGAAAGCTTTGTGTTGGAACTGGTTTGGATGAATTTGATTACTGTTGAATTTTGGACTAAAATAGATCATCGTCCGGTTTTAGTTACAAAACGGAACGCTTTGGCAACAACAAAGGATAAATGTGAGTAACTCTCACTTATCTTGGATAATTGTTTTTATTTTAAATAGTTATAATTATTTATTGGTTGATTTGATGCATTGATAAATTATTATCGGTGTGATGTTATATTATATATATAGTAGTACATATTAGTAGTTGGGAATATTCCCATCGATTGGAGCGGATGAGACAATATACGCACCGCATAATAGTGGATGACCCTTTTTATTGCGATATCCCTCCTTGAAGCGGTGATTATATTTTTGTGATACATATAACATCGATTGTTGTAGAGAAACAGGTTGGAGGGATCTAACTGGATTCCTAGAAAATGTTGATTTTAGTTCCATATATAGTGATATATGATATGTTTGAATAATCTACGATAAATTTGATATGATTTTTCTTATTGGATACTATAGCATAACTAGCCTTAATTTTGGTATTATAAATACCATGAATAATATTTTTGAATTTAAAAAGAACTTCAACAGCGGTTTTGGAAATAATAATATTTATATTGAATTTAGATTATTTTAAAGGGATGAATTCGAATTAAATAAAAGATTGATTTTTGGAATACTATAAGTGATATTCTGAGTTCAAAAAGAAATTTTATAAAAATTGAAATGATAAGTGCTTACGGGAAAATCTTAGATAATTTAAAAATAAACTTATTTTATATAATCAATGATTTGATTTTGGATTTTTACTTAACTTTTTCCTAAGGGATTTTTAAATAGAGATTTTTAAAGTGATGGACAAAGTATGTGTATAAGAATTTTAAGTGATATTTTTGAAAATATGGAAAAGGAGTTGAAATTGAGATTTAGCATAGTTAAGAAAATAAGGGATGAATTTATAAATGGAATTTTATAAATGAGAATGTTCTATAAACAAGTGGAACTAGAATGAGTTGTAAATTTATAAACGATGTTTATAAATAAAATAAAATGATTATCATTTGATAAATTGGAAATATAAATTCACAGTGTGAATTTATAATGAGAGGTGAAAAATAAGTATTTGAAGAGAACAATGGGTTCTATTTTTATGAAATGCGAAAAGGGTTATGAAATTGGGAATGTAAACGATGTGTTATGAATCGAGAGGGATTTATGAATTGAAATTGGTTATATTGGAATTTTAAATATATATAGTTTTGTCAAGAAGTTATGTTTTGTGACAAAAAGGAAAACTTTGTTTATTGAATTATGTAATTTAAAATAATTTTTAGTATTAAAATATTTCCTAAAGTTGGTTATTCAAATATTTAATGTTTAGTTGAAAAGATTAGTTGTGCATGAGATCTCAAAAGGTTGAGAACAACCGGGTGATAACATATTCGGTACTATCCAGTAAGGGGTAGGCCGATCTTGTGTTGGCAGAGATCGATAGATTCGATCTTGGTACATTATTCTAGAGGTATACTATGATAGATGGTATCCCAATGCCCTACTCATTGTATGGAATCCATTCTCCAATAAGAGCTTTACGATTTTGATTGTGCCCAACTATGTCGAAACGTGAGATGCAAGCATTTCAGCTATTTTAGTAACTATATGTTCTTAGACACTATTATAATATCATAGGATTTTTATATAAAAGTGGTCTGGCTATTGTAAGGTAAAACCCCGTCGTATTTATGTGTGGCGTGGCCTTACAAGATACCATTATTTTTCAAAAGGATTTTTGAAAATAATTAAATTCAAATTGAGTGTGTTTTCTCACACTGGTTTTCAGACTGACTCAGGTTTTATTTTATTATAATGCTCGGGTCAGACTGAGTATATTATAGATTAGTTTGGATGCTTGGAGTTTCAAGAGACGACTTAGAGGCCTAGAGACATATTCACGTAGATGGTTATCATTTCTGTTGTATTCATTATTGTGTTTATCAGCAATTGTGAGAGCAGACTGTTATAACTATCCAGGCTGAGATAGGTTAATATACTCTGATTGATGCATGTATATACATAAATTACAGTTTTGCTTTTGTGAAAAGATTTATGGTATATTATAGATTATTTTTCCGCTATATGATTCCGTGTTGTTTAGTTTTCATCTTATCTCCTTCTTTCTTTCTTTTTCCCCCTAACCATCGGGTGTTCGACATTCGATTGCTCGGGATTTGATACAATGAACGTATCATCTCACTCGTTATTTGTATGTTGTATTTATAGATAGTGAGGACAGAGCAAATAATATTTATACCCTTGGATTTAAAAATATTCTAACATGTCATAATTGTATCTATCACATCACAAATCTTTTGTAATATATATATATATATATATATATAATTATGTTTAATCACATCACTTTTATTTGTATATATATTATGTTTACTCACATCACTTTATACACACACATATATATAATTATTATGTTTAGTCACATCGCTTTCTTTTATTTATATATATAATTATTATGTTTAGTCACATCACTTTCTTATATATATATATATATATATAATTATGTTTAGTTATGTTTAGTCACATAATATTTCTTTTATATATATAAATATATAATTATGCTTAGTCACGCTACTTTCTTTTATATATATAATTATTATATTTAGTCACATCACTTTCTTATGTATATAATTTGTTTAGTCACATCACTTTCTTTTATATATATAAGTTAAATTATTAACTAAAGCTAATATGTGACAAGAGATAATGATGGTTAATGATTACAATCTCAGATGTGATAATACTTTATATATATATATATATATATATATATATATATATATATATATATAAGAAAGAAAGGGTTTTCTCTCCAATGAGGAGAGAAACTATGAGATGATCGCTTCAAGGGATCTTTGGTATCCCCTTAACTTAAGCTTAAAAACATTACAAAATCCAATACCGACAATCCATCCATACTGAGATTGAAAGGAGATGTTCAAGTGCCAATTTATTTTTGCATGACTTCAATTTGAGGACCAAGCAAGCAAATTCTGACCACCGTGCGTGCTAACGGCGATTCCAAAGATGCTTGTAAAAGCCGAATACACATTTTGGGTAGGTTTTCCTACAACTCAAAATTTTGGATTTGATGATTACTTAGTTTGGCGGCCTGCAGCAATTTAAAGCAATATTAGTGGGCATGTTGATACTGCAGGGCACAACAATGTTTTTGTTTTTTAGTGCCTAATGTTTAGTTGATTTTGAGGGATCTACAAGTTAAAGTTTAATCCTATCGTATCCCCATGTTTAATGGTAAAAGGCGAAACTACAACTTAAATTCCAGATCTAATGCCTAATACAACGATTCAAGATGAAAATGCATCTACCATCTGATTATGGTTTAACAATTCTCTGATTAAGGTTATGATGTATAGTTTTCAATTGGATCCCTAATGATACACAGCAATAGTGACCCAAACTTTGTTTGATTCCGACTGAGATGTAAACTTGGGCCTTATGTACGCATTTTGTGATGTTCGAGGGTCATCAATTTTTTGGGTACATGTACAGGATTGAGTTCTGCTGATTGTCGATGAAGGTTACGATCGACAATCGGATGCCTAAAACATTATTTGGGTAAGATTTATGCAATTGGCTGTTGATTTTGATTTGATGAATATCTGTTCCGCAAAGATCCACGGCAATATTCCGAGGGAGGGTTTGATTGTGGTAGGCATACAAACGATTAATCCTAATGTATACTTTTGATTTGGTGATACTTTGATTTCTGGTTTGAAGCCCGTAGAGTTTCAAAGTAATATTTTTTAGGTCATGTTAGACTTTATTAGGCACAACAATGCCTGATCTTTTAGTGCCTAGTATATTAATTATATTTTTGGTTACGACAATGCTCACCATAGGATCTGCATTCGTTTATACCTGTGAGTTATATTCAAACAATTTGGAGAAAGGTAATAGGCGAAAGCTAGGGCCTGAAAATTTCTCGATTTGTTTGGACATCTAGATTACTGGTGCGACTTATTATTTATGCGATGATTTCAAGATCAATTTTGGTGCTTTGGCTTCTAGAAGTATATTTATTGTGTTTCAGTTGCTTTTTTTCCAAGGTGGTATCTAGCAATGGATTTTCTAGAGAACACTTGACATAATGATATTATCGTTTGGTCACTGGCCTTAGCTGTGGAGTTTTGGGCAGAATTTGGACTTAACGTGTTTGATCCTAATGCTCTTTCATGATTGCTGCAGTTGGTAGTACTGAACTTGTGTATGTTATTGGGCTTGTTCGGATGGATTTTATAATGTGGGTTGTGATTTTTTATGTACTTAGTAGATTTGTATCCATATTATTGCTTGGGCTACTGTGTTGTATTGTATTCTGCAATTTTATTTATATCAATAAAAGGAACCCATTTTCAAAATATATGTATATATATGTTTATTATTTACAGACCATGTCATGACACATCACTTACTAATCCAAATTAACATAAGATAATTTATTTCTAAATATATTATTATTTAGCTAATTAAATCTTAAATATGTGTATATGGTGCACAAAGATGAACAACGTTCCCGACAACTTTTTGGTGTCGAAAGTTCGAAATTTCGAAAAACGTTTTTCAGTCACATTTTCTATTTTCCTACGAACTATTTAATTCGGTAAACAAATTTTGAAAACAATTTTACCATCATTATTAATTTACTAAAATGATTTTATTTTCACTATAAAACCTGCATATTTAATTTTTAAAATTAAATAAATATCCACTAATGAAGAAATTTTGGATCGTTAAATTCTTCCCCTTAAAAGAATTTGGTCCCCGAAATTACACCTCGACCTATCCCAGAAAACACTTAACACTACACATCAGCTCGTATGATGTACATAGATCATTCTTATGCAAAATCTGATTCGATCTCAATTCGAATACGTAACTTCCTTCCGAACTAGTATCGTTCACTCGATTCTCTAGTGCGAACTCCTATCAGGCTCCTTGATTTGGAACCTCTATTCTCCTTACATAGTTGTAAATATGATAGAAAATCATGGTCCCACATCAATAATCCTCATCAAGTGCTCGTCTCAAGGTCGAGTAATGGATCCTTATTCGAAATGGTGCAACACCTCAAAGCCATGTACTTGAATTTTGGATTGCTCTATATGGAAAGAGAAATGATCTACGTCCAACTTACGCACTTACTTAGTTGATTCTCCCTAATACAAATTCTATTTCCACCAAATTATTTGTGCAAACATTTCATAAACTATTCTTAGGTTCAACTTGTATGCTACTCCACCACATCCTAAGACCATATATCCCTATCTGATTCCATTATTCCATTTTGCTTTTATCTTCCTAAGAAAATTCAAGATCCAAATACCCTGCTTTTATTTTCAAAAACTTTTTGAAATGGAACTCTATACTTTAAATCATGCAAATATATTCCCTTAGTAAGAAGGGTAATGCTCAAGAGAAGTGATTACAATTTGGACACATCTCCCTTCCAATTTTAAGTTATTTTTGAGCCACTTAAACTAGTTAACTTAAAAATATTAGTTTTATTTCCAAATTCTCATTTTTGGAACAATGCTTTACATTTTCCAACAACATATATGACAAACTCACTTTGAGTTTGTTTGGTTTGAACTTATTTTGATCGTACAATGATAAAGAGAATAATTAACTAAGTACCCCACAACGTTCACCTAAGCAAACATATGATCATCATTTAGAAGACCATTCTGATCATCACAAAACTATCAAGACTTGTTCCACGTATCAATCCAAATATAACACTTCTTACTTACACTTTTATTCCCAAGTTTATAATTAAAAAAAATTGGTTTCAAATATTATTATTGTTGTTATTTTCCCAAAACCTTGAAAATCATTTTTTGAAAGCACTGGGATTTAAGTTCTCAAGTTTTCAACCTAAATTTCTTCCACCTTAAATGATACATTTTTAAATACCCACTTTACAAATCACTTCTATTAAACCATTTTTAAATATTTATCCCAAAATATACTAACTTTAAATCAAGCTCTACCTCAACATTAACATCAAACGCCTTTAGTCCAAATGTGAAATTAATTCACAAGATGTTCGTTTCTATATTTTTTTCCAGTCCTTATCTACCCAACCCATAACTTAAAAAGGGAACGTACTAACAGTGGTCAATGCTCAACTAGACGAGCATGATTAAACAAACCCTAAATGATAGTAATAATAACATTTTATTATCTCCTAACGCATCAACCAATTTATTACACTATTTGTGAAAATCATCCTGTTATATATAAAACATACCCTGGGTAAAATTATTTCATTTACCCAATTCCAAAATAATACTGTGTTGATTTTCCTAGTTTCAGTGTTTAGAAACCCTTATCGGTGCAGTTGTAAATCCTGTATCGACCATAGTTCATAAGGCACTAAACTGATAAATCAACACAATATAAAATATTTGATAATCGCTAACAAATACGCGCTCATATATATACACCCAAAATCATTCTAGGGTGTCACTTACCTTATCTCTAATGAGTTAACCCTACCATAACCAAGGTTCTCGCTTAACCTTTAGCTCTGATACTAGATGTAATGAACTGGATTTTCGATCATCAAAAATCACACTAATACGAATACGTCCATCGTATTATATGTCGAACATTCTAGTGTCTGAAATACCGATTTGTTAGGGTGAAAGAAGAAGGTAAAAGACGGAAAAAACAAAGCAACACATAATCCTACAAAGAAACGAATAATATATAATACAACAATGATCTTTACAAAAAGGAAACATCTTTATTCATGTATACAACTTGCACAGTTTGCATGCAACCCTTTCCTCTCAACAGCTTGCACTATTTGCACACAACCCTCTCTATTAAAACCCATAGTAGCTCACAGGCATGACAACCATCTCGAGCTCCCACATCTCCACCCGTACTAAGGTCGCCACCTTCTACGCACCTCCTCCCCCGCAAGCCTCAATAGCTGAGCCATTTCCTTCTTCTCGAGTAGCTCTGAAGCCAATGATCGAAACTCCACCATTCTTTCTCCTCATTTTCCCGCCAGAAAGCCGAGCTCACATCCATACCTCTGTTAAACCCTTGCTCCAAGCCTCCAAACCTGAAACCGTGCTCCACCCACCGTGCTTAGCCTTCTTCTCCTCCTCACGCTCAACACAGCCCACCAAAACCTCCCTCTCAACCCCTTCGACCGAGCACTCAGCACCCGTAGCCACTCCACACTATGCCAAGCACCCAACCTCCTTGCCTCCCCTTTGCATCCATTCATAAGCCATAATGCCATGCGCAGCCTTCCCCTTCGACTTGGCCACGCAGCCCTTTAACTGACCGAGGCCGAGATCCATCAGCTGCTCCTTCTTCCTCACCCTTCCACCAATTACGCCTGGTTTTGCATGTAAGTATATATGCATATATGTAAATATTAATGTAAATTCGAATACTATATGTTGTATGTATGTGTGTGTATATATATATATAGTTATGAGTTCGCAAACTATTGGGTATTGTATTTGTATATAAATTTATACATATTGGTCTGTCCGCATTTGTATTTGATTAAAGTATGGATATATTTTGGTTCCTTTTGTTTTATTATATAAGTATAAGTTTAAAATATATATATATATATATAGGTCTACATATTTTAGTTTATATGACAGTACGTATATGTGAGTATATAAGTTTACTGAAGTATTATATATTATATTAAGAAGTTGTTTATATAGTTTTGTTTATTTATAGTTTGTGTTTGCATTTGTAATATTTCAAAGTTTAGTTAGTTTATAAATTGTGTTGTAGTTATTGTTTACAGATAAAATTTTTTTAAAGCATATAATTATAGCATGTTACGTTATAATATTTATATAGTGGTATGTATGTGATATAAGGTATTTTACAAATATATATACTGTATGTTTTATAAAAGAAATAGTATGTATATATTATAAATGTTATACGTATTTTTTAAATTTCCTTTTGTTGTGTAACTGTTATGTTATAAGTTTTAAGGTACATATTATATATGTTTTTATGTTTAGTAACTGTAAGTTTATGAACCTGTTAGTTATAAATATCAGTTATTTATAGGTTTTGTTTATATATATATATATATATATATATTGTTTGATAAATATTGTGCTAAGTATAGCTTTAAAATATGATGTATAAATTGCTTATATATATCATATAAAAAATGAGTTTAAAATTTTACATTAATTTTAGAGCAAGATATATATGGATATAATATTTATCTTGTTTTAGTTTATGTTAAACAAATTTTGATTTGTTCTCATCGATTCTTTTTATCAGCTTTGCACTTCAAATTCATGCTTCGATTCGTAACTCATCTCACTCTCATTCATCTTTAGCCTCGGAAGGTGAGCATATCACTCACGACTAGCGTTCTTATATTTATTAAATTTGATTTCAATTGAAACGTCAATTGAAATATGCTGCTATTAGTTATTTACATTGCTATATATATATGCTATTATTTGTATCTATTCACCTATGACATCTGACACCATTATCTATTATTTATCACTTATGATATATGCCTGTTGCTAATTGTTATATTATAATCATATATGTTATCACTCTACAAGTTCTCTGTTAATATAGAATTCCACATTGGTTGAAATGATGCATACCCGAACGATCTTGTAGAATAGGAGAAAATTGTTATGGTTGAAATGATAAACCCAAGCGATTTTAAATTGAATTGAATTTGGGATTACGGGTTGAAAAGAATATACTCGTATATATTAAATTACGGATTGAAATGATAAATATGTGTACCACTTGACCATAGGATAGGAAATTATATACAGACACCGTTGGTCTATATATATATGTAGATATATATTGAAATTATTTCTATGGTTTTGAAAGGAAATATATGGTTTATCAAATATTGATTTTAAGATATTAAATATAAATGTTTTTTATAAAGTTTAAAATTTAGATTTTTAAAATTATATGGTTTGAAAATTGTATATTTATAAGTTAATTTTGAAATATAAATTTTAAGAATTTATTTATAATTTTAATATTTTTAAAATATATAAATAGATTTAATATATAAATAAATTTAATAATATGTTTACGTATTTATTTAAAACTATATTTCAGATATAGAGTTTATAATAATTTTTAATAAATAAGGTAGGAATTGGAAATAGAAATTGTATTTATTCAAAAATTATACTCAAATAAGTTTTAGTTGAAATTTATTAAATTTGAAATTTTAAACATATGATTTTATAACTTAATTTTGATTAAAAGTGATTTAAATGAATTTTTTCAAATTTTCATAAATTGACATGGGATATTTAGTTCATTTAAATTTGTAATTTGAAGTTTTATTTATATGTTATTGAAATGATTAAGTAAACATTTTCAAAAATAAATAATAGTAAAGTGAATTTGATATGTATATGAAATTATCAAATTTAGTTTTGAAAATGTTGAATATTTAAAGCTTTGAATATATTGAGATTGAAATAGTTTATTTTGTGGTTCAATTCTGCATTTGAAATCGATATAATTTGAAATGGTTTATATAGAACGGAATTGAATTGAAATTGATGAATTAAGGTTTAATTAAATTTGAATTTTGGAATTCAAGTTGATTTGAATCGATTTGTGAAATTTGAGGAAATTATTTTATTATATAAAGTATTTTTAATATATAAATATTTTACTTTATAAATTATTTTAATATATATATATTATTTTAATGTAAAACTATTTTTAATATAAACTATTTAATTTATAACTATTTTATATACAAATTATTTTGACACATAAACTATTTTATTTTATAAACTATTTTATTTTATAAACTATTTTATTTTACATATTATTATTAATATCCAAACTATTTAAGGGAAAGTGTTATGGTTTTCCAAAGTTATGATTTCCAAAGTATTATGTTTCCAAGGGTTAAAATTTCTAAGTTTTATAATTCGAAATGTTATAACTTTGAAAGTGTTATGATTTTGGAAATGAATATATTTAAGGTGAAAAATGATATCGTGTTGATATAGTTTTTAAACGGAAATGATATTTTGGTTTTGAAGTATAAACTATTTTGAAATAACTGTGGTGTTATAATAACATTTGGTTGTTAAAGAGACCGGGATCGGTTATTGTCATACCCTCTGCCAATACCGAAAACCACTTTAACAACCGTGTATGCGGTGGAGATTCCAGAATGAAGTACCATGATGGCGACGATACTATATGAGGTATATACGTGGTCCTAACTCCCGTGAGTTATCATAAGGTGGCTAAAATAGAAGTAATTGACGGGCCAAGTGAGGTCGATCTGTGACGCCCCACCTCTATACCCACGCTAGCCAAGAACACTACGATGTAGTGCTGTCAACTAGCACGGAGAATAAGGCTGTTGAGGAGCGGCCATCAATAGTTAGGCCTTACACTAGTATTGGTTATCTCGATAGGAGTGGTACGTAAATATATATATTCTTTCATTTTTTTATCTCTGATTTATTTTCTCCCATCGAAATACCCCAATTCCAGTATAAAACGAACTACGATGGTTCATAATAGTTTAGAACAGTAAATATAAAATATTACACAGATAATATAATGTGGAACACAAACAAAATAGAAAGTCTCATATATACAATAACTGATGTCAGTTACAATACATTTGATACAATATATATGACACGGTACATATGATACAACTACCATAGTCGACTCAGGAAGTTACATATACAATTATACAGACTACTATAAGTGACGACGACTACTTCAAAAGATATGAAAGAACTTCATAGCTCTAGCAGCAACCCAAAGCAGAATATCTACAACCTGAAATACTCGGTCTGACCCGAGTATTAGATTCAAAAGAAAATAATACTCGGGTCAGTCTAATTCAAACTCAGTTATTAGTGCACATAAGCAATAATAATTAAATACTGAATAGACGACAGTAATTAAACCAAATCAGAATGCAATTCAGAATATTGAATTGAAATGAACAAACAGTTCAAACCATTGAAATATCAATTAAAATATTAATTCAAGTAGGGCTGCAGTACACGCACGCGTGCACTGCCTCGCCACTACGGAATATGGGATACGCAAAAAGATCCATAAGTCAAAACAAATAGAATATCATACACGTCATACCGTGTGGCTGCAGTTCACGCTTGCGTGCACTGCCTTGCCACTATAGTGATGTCGTACCCAAAAACTCAATACCGTGTGGCTGCAGTTCACGCTTGCGTGCACTGCCTTGCCACTACAGTGATGATGTACCCAATGAAAATTCATAAACGAGCACAAGGTCAAGTCACTGCAACCATGACTCGACTCAATGCAACGACCAAAGTCAAGGCAACCTGAAACTGAAGATTAACCAAGTAAAATGCAAACTGACACGGCGATTCACACATCAAAATGCACAAGTAAGGCCACTATATAATGTAGCAGACACATGTACAGGGTCAAAGGCACAAACAAATTATGAACTTATATGGGACAACATTACAACCATCCCAGACTAGTTCAGATAGCACAAAGAATGGCCAGAAACAACTATAAGCGAATGCATGCTACCCAGCACACAAGCAAATCCATATGCCAATTGAAAACAACAACATAGGGTATTCCAGACCAGGTGACAAACATGCCCAGGCAAAGGCGGTCCAGCATGAAGCAGTAATATAATAAATACATCCAGGTTACTGATGTAAAATTACTCGGAGCAACATACATGAAGTGGAGTTGGAACCGAGTCAACAAAATGAAACTGGAAAAATGCATACGAACATGATAGTAACAGTTCAAGGCATAGTAACAACTACATGAATAAACTGGCATAAACATGATAACATGAAATTGGAAATTAGCCAAGTTAAAGATGCAAATGAACTCGCAAGCTACATAGATGATGGGGATATGGTGATGGAAGTGCAGTGAACTACATAACACAGCAGCATTAAAAGTAGTGTTACAGAGAATATGCAACATGAAAAACATGATGGCAGTAAGGTGCTGACTGGGAACAAACTACCAAGCCATCAAGTATGTCTAAAGTTAATGCAACTGATCTTTAAGTGAATGGTATCAAGTATTTGAAATGTACTTGTAAACACTGGATAGTGTAAACATACGAATGCAAAGCAAATCAGACTCAAAGAGGAATGAAACTGGGTCAAGCAAGGACAACATCAAGTGTCACAGCCTCAACAATGAAATGGTTTTTTTTTAAATAACCATATATGAACACTGCAGCATAATCAAAATAGTAGAGAATGAGTGCCACCATGGAAAATGCAGTTGCAACAGGTCAAGGCAGCAGGCATTGTCTAAATGACTTAAGTGGTAAAAGTAATTTTCCCAATGCTCAGTGAACTCAATTGTCCCATAATACATCTCGAAATAAATTTCATTAAAATAGAAAATGCACATGAACGTTGTGGCAACAGTTCAAGGCAACAGAGAATATGCAACATGAAAGCTATAAACCAACTAGTATGTATACAACTAGGCCACACTGAAATTACAATTCAACTTAATTTAAATCAAGTGTGTTGTGACCACAGTGAACACGCTTAAGGCAGCGCGAGTTTCAAGTGAGAGACTTCAGTACTGTGGTCAAAACCAAATAAACATACTAATTCCCAAAATCAAATATCAACAGTTTCGAACTAAATTCCAAGTCATGACCAAAGGGGAAATACCAGTGAACTAGGCTCAAATGTGCAAGTAAATAAGGATGCAATACAGCCAAAACAAGCACATGGCAATACAGCAAGGCACATCAACATATTCCAGTAAAGTCAAACCGAAATCATCAACCTCAAAACACAAAATCAACTAAGCATCAGTGAATCACCCGAAGATAGCAAGTTCGAGCAAATAAAGTCAAGTAGCATAGTAAATCGATGTCCAAAACCAAACGAACCAAAAAAAAAACACATCGAAAATCACAGATGTCGAAAGCGAGTAGAAGAAGATGTGAGTGAGAACGTTCACTCACCTTTGCCAAGAATTGGAGCAGCCGCGCGCACACAAGAACGAACGAGGAAGAGCGAAGCCCTAATTTGGAGCAGCGGAACAAACACGAGACGATGCCGCCATTTACTTTCTTATTTGCTTTAGGGTTCGGTTTCGAAAATGAAAAGAGAAATGGGGGAAACGGGTTATTAACCCTTAATAAAATCACGGCAACAAAGAAATGGGCCGAACGATTTTTAAAGCCCAATAAAGAAATGGACCACTAATTATTTTCAAAGCCCGTCAATCTCATTAACAATTTATAAAATAATTTCAACTCAATTTAATTACTTCAATTGGCAAATAAGCAACAGTATTTATCGTTTAAAAGTCGATTATCAATCGATGCAAATACCGGGTTGTTACAGACTCCCCTCCTTAAAGAAATTGCGTCCTCGCAATCTTAAGGAATAAATGGACAAAAGGTAACAACCATAAGAGCATGAAAGAGTAAGCTTGAACGTGTTTGCTCGATGAATTCTCTGGATTTCAAAGTGAAATCCATAGGATTTGAGAACCGCTGAACTTTCACGAGAAAAACATCTTTATTTCGAAGGTGCTGAACCCCCGAAGCATTGATATGAATAGAAGGTTGCTCAAGAATAAAAATCGGAAATCCTTAAGGCATTTCCGTAATTGGAAGACGTGGAAAACGTCATGAATAGCAGAAAATTGAGCCGGTACACTGGCGTAGTACAATATAAATGCCAAAGAAATCTTTTAATTTCCTAAAAGAAATTCACAAATTATCAACAGAATCTAATTATCAATAGATAATTCAGAAATCTCAAATCGCAAATATTCGATTATCAAAAACGATAATCAAATCAACAAGTATTCGATTATCAAAATCGAAACTCAATCTTAAATCACAAATATTCAATTATCACAAACGATAATTAAAGCTCAAATATCTAATTATCACAAGCGATAATCAGAAACAATAAATATCTGATTATCAAAAACGATAAATCAGAAATCACAAACATCCGATTATCAAAACGATAATCAGAAATTACCACAACGGTAATCAAATTTCAAATCACAAATATTTAATTATCACAATTTATAATTAAATCACAAATATCTAATTATCACAAACGATAATTAAATCTCAAATATCTAATTATCACAAGCGATAATTAGAAACAGCAAATATCTGATTACCACAAACGATAATCAGAAATCACAAATTTTTCAATTAACGAGTCCGAAATTAACCGAAATAGCAAACGCACATGACCCATAACCACGAGTTTTACTAAATCGTTTAATTCACTTCATCGTTTCCTTGAAAGTGCAAAATTGTGTATTTTAAATAAACAACATTTTACGTTCTCAAACGGACAAGTCCGGAATTAAGCGAATCAGTAAAAGAAAGGGGTCATAGTCCTCGATTTTTCTGAAACATTTAAATCGCTTCCTCATTCTTTTGAAGGCGTAAACTGTAAAAATTTTGAAAATCATTTTATTTATAAAATTACAATTTACATTCTCAAACGAACAAGTCCGGAATTAAGCGAATCAGCAAAAGAAAGGGGTCATAGTCCTCGATTTTACTGAAACGTTTAATTCGCTTCCTCATTCTTTTGAAAGCGCAAATCGTAAAAATTTTAAAAAAAATTTTTAAAACACGTGATTAAAACAGCGACATCAGTAGCAACTTCGATAAGTGGATTTTCATTCATCAAAAATGTCACAAGAATCTTCTCAAAGATAGGAAGGGGTATCATACCCAAAACTCGTATTCATAACAAGTCAATATCACACGAATTCACCAATGCACAAAAATTAATAAAACTTATCAATAGAGATCACGAAAATTGGTGAAGCACAAATTCTAGGAATCTACACAAGAAATCCAGAAATCACAAGATGAGAGTATGAAAACTCGAACCGAAGTATGAAAACTCGAACGGAGTATGAAAACTCGAACCGGAGTATGAAAACTCGAACGGAGTATGAAAACTCGAACCGGAGTATGAAAACTCGAACCGGAGTATGAAAACTCGAACGGAGTATGAAAACTCGAACGGAGTATGAAAACTCGAACCGGAGTATGAAAACTCGTCAGCACATGTAAAGCAAAGCGAGAACGGGAGCACGGAATCTCACCTTCACGTGAGCATGAAAATCACCAACACGTGCAACGCAAAGCGAGAACGGGAGCACGGAATCTCACCTACACGTGAGCATGAAAATCACCAACACGTGCAACGCATAACAAGACGCTATCTCATGGTTACAAGCCATTAATTTTGACACACGAATGGTCCGAAGACCGTGGGGCGCTACCCCACATGTGTGAGTCGGAATCACACAGATTGAGGTTTAGACTAACCAAAATTCAAAAAGGTATGTGTGAGTGGAATCACACAAATGGTGTCTAGTCTAACCCCACAAACAAAAGGAAAGTATGAAATAGAATAAAAGATATGGCATAACATAAAATATCCATAATAACATACTACTATAAGTATGTAAATAATGATCAATAGGAGATCAACCGATAAGAGGTATGGCATAAATATGAAATATCCATACTGACATACGACTATAAGTATGTAAATAATGATCAACAGGAGATCAACCGATAAGAGATAATCAATATCACAAGAATCTTCTCAAAGATCCAAAGAGGTATCATACCTCAAATTTGTACTCATGACAAATCAATAACATATGAATTCACCAGTACACAAAAATAGGTGAAGCATAAAATTTCCAGAAATCAACATAAGGAATCTAGAAATCACAGAAAAAGGGAAAGAGGCCTATCACATGATGGTCCGGAGACCAAGGAGAGCTACCCCACATGTGTGAATGGAATCACACAGATTGAGGTCAAGACTAACCAAAAAGCAGAAAGGTATGTGTGAATGGAATCACACAAGTGGTGTCTAGTCTGACCATCAGAACGATCATCATGATCAACGAGGAGTGTCAATTACACTAAGCATGTGTGAATGGAATCACACAGATTGAGGTCAAGACTAACCAAAAAGCAGAAAGGTATGTGTGAATGGAATCACACAAGTGGTGTCTAGTCTAATCTCGCAAATAAAAAGACATAGCACAATTGCTAGTCTAATTCATAAAGCGATCATCAAGATCAACGAGAAGTGTCAATTACACTAAGCTAGTAAATATAAAAGTTTAGCTTCATGTCCCATAACCACTTGCTTAACTTAAATATTTACGAACAAACTGTAAATCTTCACTAATAAAATTGTCACAAGAGATTCAATCGAATAAGTCCAAGAATTAACCGGCGAAGTAAACGCAAGCGTTATATACCACTCGTTTTACTAAGTCGTTTAATTAGATTTCTCATACGAGTGAGGTAAAGGTTAGTATATACTAATAGATTGGAAAACGGTTTAGAAAAAGAGTTTTGTAGTAAAATAGTTTTGAAATCGTTTGGAGAAAAGGGTTTTGATATTTACTACTAGTATAGAAAACCTTTATATTTTTTTTAAGTGACAAATCACAAAAATGATTGTAGGAACAATCAAGCACAAGAATTCACATACAAAGATGTGAATAGAATCCAAAGAAATCGATACTGCATCCATCAAAAGGAATGTTCACAAAAATCCCGAAGAAAATGTTATCAAAGTTGCTAATAAATGGTAGCAACAAATCAGGGAATTAACAAGAATCGATTAAATTTGGAAACCAAATCAATTCACTAAAATTCACATACGAAGACGTGAATAAAATCCAAAGAATTCGATTCTAAATCCATCAAAGTAGAAATACCTAAAAATTCCAGAAATAGTAGTTATCAAAGTCGACAAAGAAGATAACTAATCGGAAAAGAAGAATCGATTAACGATTAGAAAAACAAAGCAGAACGAGCATAAATGCATAAATGACTTCAACAAAAATGAAAATCAAGTCAATGCCGAAGTCAACAAATAACGGCCATAATAGAGTACAAAATGATTCAACATCATCATCAAAGGACTCAACGTCAAACAAAGTCAGAGTCTTGGAAATCAAGATTTTAGCTATTTCTCAAAAAAAACAAAGTGACCGAAGTCGAATGGAAATTAAGCCGAGGAAAACATAAAATATCAAGTTCAGAATCGCTGAGATTCGAACAAAATCAATCATCGGCTAAATCAAATCAAAGCCGAAAACACAAGAATTCAAAATCAAATGCATATGAATAAGCGTTAGGAATTCATACCTAACAATCAAAGACAGTCATATGCAAATATGAGAGATAAAACGTCGACAAATAGTTGTAACACATGTACTATCTAAGTTATGTTTTATATTTGTTCTAAACCCCAGGCTCTGATACCAAGCTGTGACGCCCCACCTCTATACCCACGCTAGCCAAGAACACTACGATGTAGTGCTGTCAACTAGCACGGAGAATAAGGCTGTTGAGGAGCGGCCATCAATAGTTAGGCCTTACACTAGTATTGGTTATCTCGATAGGAGTGGTATGTAAATATATATATTCTTTCATTTTTTTATCTCTGATTTATTTTCTCCCATCGAAATACCCCAATTCCAGTATAAAACGAACTACGATGGTTCATAATAGTTTAGAACAGTAAATATAAAATATTACACAGATAATATAATGTGGAACACAAACAAAATAGAAAGTCTCATATATACAATAACTGATGTCAGTTACAATACATTTGATACAATACATATGACACGGTACATATGATACAACTACCACAGTCGACTCAGGAAGTTACATATACAATTATACAGACTACTATAAGTGACGACGACTACTTCAAAAGATATGAAAGAACTTCATAGCTCTAGCAGCAACCCAAAGCAGAATATCTACAACCTGAAATACTCGGTCTGACCCGAGTATTAGATTCAAAAGAAAATAATACTCGGGTCAGTCTAATTCAAACTCAGTTATTAGTGCACAGAAGCAAGAATAATTAAATACTGAATAGACGACAGTAATTAAACCAAATCAGAATGCAATTCAGAATATTGAATTGAAATGAACAAACAGTTCAAACCATTGAAATATCAATTAAAATATTAATTCAAGTAGGGCTGCAGTACACGCACGCGTGCACTGCCTCGCCACTACGGAATATGGGATACGCAAAAAGATCCATAAGTCAAAACAAATAGAATATCATACACGTCATACCGTGTGGCTGCAGTTCACGCTTGCGTGCACTGCCTTACCACTATAGTGATGTCGTACCCAAAAACTCAATACCGTGTGGCTGCAGTTCACGCTTGCGTGCACTGCCTTGCCACTACAGTGATGATGTACCCAATGAAAATTCATAAACGAGCACAAGGTCAAGTCACTGCAACCATGACTCGACTCAATGCAACGACCAAAGTCAAGGCAACCTGAAACTGAAGATTAACCAAGTAAAATGCAAACTGACACGGCGATTCACACATCAAAATGCACAAGTAAGGCCACTATATAATGTAGCAGACACATGTACAGGGTCAAAGGCACAAACAAATTATGAACTTATATGGGACAACATTACAACCATCCCAGACTAGTTCAGATAGCACAAAGAATGGCCAGAAACAACTATAAGCGAATGCATGCTACCCAGCACACAAGCAAATCCATATGCCAATTGAAAACAACAACATAGGGTATTCCAGACCAGGTGACAAACATGCCCAGGCAAAGGCGGTCCAACATGAAGCAGTAATATAATAAATACATCCAGGTTACTGATGTAAAATTACTCGGAGCAACATACATGAAGTGGAGTTGGAACCGAGTCAACAAAATGAAACTGGAAAAATGCATACGAACATGATAGTAACAGTTCAAGGCATAGTAACAACTACATGAATAAACTGGCATAAACATGATAACATGAAATTGGAAATTAGCCAAGTTAAAGATGCAAATGAACTCGCAAGCTACATAGATGATGGGGATATGGTGATGGAAGTGCAGTGAACTACATAACACGGCAGCATTAAAAGTAGTGTTACAGAGAATATGCAACATGAAAAACATGATGGCAGTAAGGTGCTGACTGGGAACAAACTACCAAGCCATCAAGTATGTCTAAAGTTAATGCAACTGATCTTTAAGTGAATGGTATCAAGTATTTGAAATGTACTTGTAAACACTGGATAGTGTAAACATACGAATGCAAAGCAAATCAGACTCAAAGAGGAATGAAACTGGGTCAAGCAAGGACAACATCAAGTGTCACAACCTCAACAATGAAATGGTTTTTTTTAAATAACCATATATGAACACTGCAGCATAATCAAAATAGTAGGGAATGAGTGCCACCATGGAAAATGCAGTTGCAACAGGTCAAGGCAGCAGGCATTGTCTAAATGACTTAAGTGGTAAAAGTAATTTTCCCAATGCTCAGTGAACTCAATTGTCCCATAATACATCTCGAAATAAATTTCATTAAAATAGAAAATGCACATGAACGTTGTGGCAACAGTTCAAGGCAACAGAGAATATGCAACATGAAAGCTATAAACCAACTAGTATGTATACAACTAGGCCACACTGAAATTACAATTCAACTTAATTTAAATCAAGTGTGTTGTGACCACAGTGAACACGCTTAAGGCAGCGCGAGTTTCAAGTGAGAGACTTCAGTACTGTGGTCAAAACCAAATAAACATACTAATTCCCAAAATCAAATATCAACAGTTTCGAACTAAATTCCAAGTCATGACCAGAGGGGAAATACCAGTGAACTAGGCTCAAATGTGCAAGTAAATAAGGATGCAATACAGCCAAAACAAGCACATGGCAATACAGCAAGGCACATCAACATATTCCAGTAAAGTCAAACCGAAATCATCAACCTCAAAACACAAAATCAACTAAGCATCAGTGAATCACCCGAAGATAGCAAGTTCGAGCAAATAAAGTCAAGTAGCATAGTAAATCGATGTCCAAAACCAAACGAACCAAAAAAAAACACATCGAAAATCACAGATGTCGAAAGCGAGTAGAAGAAGATGTGAGTGAGAACGTTCACTCACCTTTGCCAAGAATTGGAGCAGCCGCGCGCACACAAGAACGAACGAGGAAGAGCGAAGCCCTAATTTGGAGCAGCGGAACAAACACGAGACGATGCCGCCATTTACTTTCTTATTTGCTTTAGGGTTCGGTTTCGAAAATGAAAAGAGAAATGGGGGAAACGGGTTATTAACCCTTAATAAAATCACGGCAACAAAGAAATGGGCCGAACGATTTTTAAAGCCCAATAAAGAAATGGACCACTAATTATTTTCAAAGCCCGTCAATCTCATTAACAATTTATAAAATAATTTCAACTCAATTTAATTACTTCAATTGGCAAATAAGCAACAGTATTTATCGTTTAAAAGTCGATTATCAATCGATGCAAATACCGGGTTGTTACACGATCGGACACATTCCATCATTTATCATTCTATTACTTTGTGATTGATTGGGTGCATCTTTCGAATTTTCGAAAGTATGGATTGATGTGGACTATTGCTGCGGCTTTGCGTTTGCACCAGCCCGGAAGTGTAGTTGGTATATCTACCCTGGCATTGCCTAGTTATGCCATGTCACCTACCATATCGAGACCACTATGAGTTTGTTTTGTGTCGTGCCTATGGAGTGCCTTTTGATAGCTCTAGTTTACGGGGTATCATGGTACTTTATAGACTATGCATTATAAAATGTGTTAAGGGTGATATGGGTAACGCCTTAACGCTATTTTAATAGTTTATTTTACTATAGACATTATTGTAATAGCGTATATTACTACATAGTAGATAGCTTCACGGATCCTTAGAGGATGATCATCCCAACCATCCTTTAAGTTACTTGTATTTCAGATGATATTTCACTTGAGTTGGATTTATTGATATAAGAATGTTAATCCTGACTCGAGTGTTTTGTGTTCTACTTTACGCTCGGGTCAGGCTGAGTGTCATGGCATTCGAGACTTACCTTCGGAGTTGGAGCTTCGCTTGGAGATCCATCCATCTATTCGGTTTTCAGCTATTTAGTTGACTCCAGTGATATACTCAGATTTTGTATTTGACTATTGTATTGAGACTTCTATGTATTTGAGACTTCTGTTGTATCTTGTTTTTAACTCTATTATATATATAGTAGCTTCATGAACTACTATTCATTTGTTTCCATTGCTTGTTGTTATATTACTCTGTGTCTGTGACTCTGTGATAATTTTTTACCGTATATGCTGAGTTTTGCCAAGTATAAATTAAAAATCTGATATTTTGAACAATTCAAGTCCGACTTGTGCGAATGCGAATGGTTGAAAATATCAGGATGTTACATGTGGTATTGGAGCCACGTTTTAGACGAAACTTAGTATATAGAGTAAATTTAACTAAAGAATCGCCCTTTTTTGAGATTGAATCTGTTCCTCCACTTCCACTTTGACTCGGTTACCTTTGAATTTTGGAACGTTCCCCTAGGTTTTGAAATCCATTTTGGTCTCTTCTATTCGTGTTTCCCTTATTCCGGAGTATCCCATAACTCCACTTATGTTGATCTCTAATGAATCGGCAATCCCGCCAATCCTAATATGAATTGTAAAGGGGCGAAACTTCTTTCCAACAGGCATTGATTCACTGGAGATTTCTATATCTTCGGTTTAGATGCTGCTATCTCTTGCTATGCTCGAATTCTATTCTATCGATCTGATGTTGATTTGCCTTTGGATTCTACAGATCTTATTCTTGACGTCGCAATTGACCCCGTTTAAGCCGCCCGCGATTTATATAAGTCTATCCATTCTTTTCTCTCTTTCTAATCTATTTATCTCTCTATCGAGCTTATCTTCTGGTTAAAATTATTTTGATTAGGGTTCCTTTAAAATTGAATCTCTTTTCTTGTTTTAGTCCATTCTGTAATCATCGAGTGAGGGAAATTATTAATATACAAATGTTTTATATGTTGTATTATTTGAGTTAATGTTGATTTGGGGTTTCATTCGATTCGTCTGATCAATGCTATCGATAGGAATTTCAAAACACTTGAACAGAGCAAACTTACACAATTATTTTCAAATTTTAATAATACCGTATGATTATATTATATAAGTAAATTTTCTGAAATTAAATAGTTAAATGAATTTATTGTTTTGTAAACCATTGAATAAATGAATTTATAAAACATAGTTGTAAACTGATTGGAATTGAAATAACTTTAAATTAAGGATTTAAGATTTAAGTTTCCAGTATTTTAGAAAATTTGGTTTTAAAATTTTAAAGGATATTACTTAAATGTATTTTCAAATAGAAATTGTTTCAAAGAATTTTTAAAAAAGTTTTAAATCAGCACTCTCCTCTTTTATCGCTGGAAAATAATTTCTGTGACGACTGCAGCATCATCGACATTAATTTTCGAGTTTCGAAGTGGATAGACCATTCTGTAGCTTTGCTACACTTTTGTTTTGAAAAATAAATTTGATTTGAATTTCTGAAGTATGATTTGGTCTATAATATAAATAGTTATATGATTATAGATTTGATTGATATATATATATATATATATATATATATATATATATATTTAGCTCTAAAATGGTTTAAAGAGAAATTATGAATTTAACTCTTAAATTTTGAATAAATATTTAAAACTTAAAATAATTGAACTAGGAATAATAAGATAGTAGATAAATATAAATTTTGAAATAATTAAGATTGAATTTTAGTGAAATAAACATAAGTGGAATCAAATAAATTAAATAAATGACATAAATAAAATAATATTTTGGTTGAAAGAAATTATGCAATAAACATTAATAAATTTGAGATTAAATCAACTGAATGAAAATATCTTGAATTTAAAAAAAATGTTGAATATTAATTTATATTAAAAAAATGAATGAAATTTATATGGTTTTAAATTAATTATTTTGTTTTATTTTCAAATCTATTTTTCTTCCTGGTTGTTTCTGTTCTCCTACCTCATTCCTTTTCAGGGATGAAAAGTTTTGAGTGGGGGAGAGTGTAGTGTCCCGTAAAATTTTAATAGTTTTAATAATGTATTTAACTGAATTTTTGGAAAATTTTAAATAATTGAATTTTGAAACAAAAATTTGATATTTGGAATACGTATATTTAAACATAGCAAATGGTAAATTTTCATCTGAAAATAGGAAAGTTTATTTTCTTATGTAATTTTTATTTAAATTCAAGTCAGTTAAAAATTGATGATAATAAAATGTTCCAAACCTGAATATATTTTTTGGCAAGGCCGACGGGGTTGGATGGTCCTCGACCATTTTATTGCAAGACTAGAGAAACAGGACACAAACAACAACTAAGAGCATAAGCTCAAAGAAAACGGGTAAAAAAATGGTGCTACAAGCACAAAGGAAAAAAACGAAAAAAGAAAAGAATAAAAAAACACAAACAATTACATACTGAAGGACACGCGTATTCCAAGGTCGAAGGAGAAAAACATCTTCAGGGAAGACTCAATTTCATGCATGATCCAAACCTGAATATTTGTATATGATAAATTTGTATATCATCTTTTGAGTGAGACGTTATATTTCATTTTGACAAATTTTGTCTGCTATTGCTACGTTTATCTTAATTCTTGCATTTTAGCAGCATTTTCGGTACCGAATATCAACTTTTGATCGGATGATCCTGTCACTGATATCTATGTACTATTTTGATCGTCTCGTCATGCTGATCTTCGTAGAATATTCGATTGTGTATTTTGGAGTCCGATGTGCAGTGAAATTTGAAAAATGCTTAACGTATCGGTTCCACAACCAAGACTATTGAATTTCTCTTGACTATTTGTTATTCAACGTAAAACCAATGACCATCTGATATATTATTTTTGGAATTCAATGTACCTGCCTTGCCTTTTGATAGACCCACTATATTTTGTTTTGCCGTTCTATTCTTGCCAAAGAATTTTTTTATTCCAAGCCTGTTTACGTTCTCCTCCTTTCCTCTCTAAAGCTTGCACTGTTTGCACGCAACCCTCTCCATTAGAACGCATATCAGCTCACACGCATGACAACCATCCTGAGATCCCACATCTCCAACCGTACTGTGACGACCCGGAATTTTTTGACATTTGAAACTAGAATATTTAATTAATTTTAAATATTTAAAAGTTAATTTCTAACTTGAATTTCAAATATCATTGTTTATTGGACAATTCAATTATTGGACTTAATAATTAAAAATTGGGTAAAATAAGAAATTGGGAGTTTCGAGCTTGTTAAAAATAATTTAAAGGCTTATAAAATTTATATTGGTGATACTGAAAATGATAGAACTTTTAAAATTGAATATAAAAATGTTTTTTTTAGTTTGAAAATATATCGTTCAAATTGATATTTAAAAATAGCCTTCCAAGGCACAGTCTTGCAATTCGACGAAACAAGTTATATTAGATCCGTAATTGTGTATTATTATCAGATTTCAAATTTCATAGCATTTGGAGTTGTCATGTGATCGTACGGTAGATAAACGTGCTGAAATTTATATCGAATTCAAATATAATAACTGGGTTCAAAAAGCTATTTTCTCCATACGATCGAATTAGGATTCGAAACCTTTTACATTTTGTTCGGAGTATGCGCATAACAGTATAAACGTCTAGTAGCACACCTCAATAGGAGGTTGAGATTTTGAGTTGTGAATTTAAAACGACTTAAATTTAAATCTAAATCAAAATATAACATACGTATTTTTATATAATGGTCAACCTGAAATAATTGACATCGTTGTTTTCTTTCACCTCAGAAGCACATATCCTCCCTGTTAGCACGTGTTTCTACTTTTTTGTACAAAGCACGTAACAGTCTTTTATAAGATAAGAGAGATCTGAAAGCGAAAAAAAATAGAGATGGGGAGAAACTAAATTGATTCGTTCTAAAAATGGCGAATGAAAATTTTGAATCGTTCGAATTCCTCAACTGATTGAATCGCCATAATCTCGTACCGAGCCTCACGAGTGTCGTAAGTAAAGGAGACGATTGGGTTCGGCCGCGATGTCGTTCGATGGGTTTCTCGAGGCGACGCGTTGGGTTTTGTGGCAAGCTGGAGCTCGGCAAGGAATGGAGTTCGCGAGTGGGTTGACATCGCGAGGAGGCACGGCGAGGCGGTAGAGATGGGCGAACCGATAGTGGTCCAAGCTTGTTGGAGGGGGAGGTGATGTCGCGAATTGGGGGAAAGCTCAATCACCGAGGCAGAGAGGTATCTGTAGTTTTTATATGATTCATTTTTTTCAATTTTAAATTAATAATATATATATATATATATATGTATATATTTATATACAGAGAAGGAAAAACTATATTTTAAAAACCAGATTTATATATATATATATATTAAAGAAAAAAATTAAGCTATATAGTAAAATAAAACTGCTGTTATTATTACAGGGAAAAAAGAAAACATATTTTTAAATAAATATATACGTAAGTACATAATTAAATATATATATAGATAAAACAGAGATTATGTATATAGGTAAGATTTCTGAAGAAAAAAATAGGAATTTTAAAGTGTTTGAAGAATTTATAAAAGTTAGCTTTTTGAAATCTATAATTTATTTTATAAATATGTATATATAGTTTCAAAATGCAAAATATAAATAAATATACATAAACACTTGTTACACCAACTAGTTCATTTTAATTAGATTATGGTGATTAATTTGTAGTTAACCTATTTAATGATTTTAATTACTAAAAGATTTTTTTAAAGGAAAATTAGTTTAAAATTTAATTATTCATTAAAATTAAATCATTAGTTTAAAAATAAATTATTGGTTAAAATTAAATTTATAAAATGTAAATTTATTATTCGATCTGTTCGAATATTAATAAGTCATATAATGTTTGTTACAAGGTTAAAATCATGAAGAAGAAAAGTCGAGGTGGAAATGGGTTACAAACAAAACAAAGGTGAGTTAATCTCACTCAGATTGGATGATAAGTTAATTTAAATAGTTAAATTTAAATTATTGGATTAGTTTTTTAAATTGATAATTGTTATCAGTCTGTGTTCATATTATATATAGTAATATGTGTGTCTATATATATGCATTAGAGTGATTGACATTCCCGCATTATATAGCGCATGAGACCTTATGCGCCCCGTATAATAGCGGATGACTCTATATACCGCGATATCCCTCTCGAAGTGGGATTGGTATTTTAATATTGTGCTAACATCTGTGGATGCAAGAAAACATGTTGGAGGGATCCAACTGGATTCCTCAAACTGTTGGAATTTATTTTCTTACTCGATTATATGTTTTATTTGATAATCCGTGATAGATTATATGGATTATATAGGAAATTGAAAATATTGAATGTCATGGTTTGATTGAATATATTTTGGATGTATGGAGATATCAAAAATATAAAGATTTGACTTTAATGGAAAATAAAAGAGGGAATTCAAAGTAAAAATAAATATGGTAAAATTGGATGAATTAAAAGAATGAATTTGGAAAAGGAACAAGAGTTTGAATTAAAATCCTATCAAATAAATTCCGAGTGTGGGGAAAGGGGTTTTGAATAAATGGGAATAAAATGAATTTTGAAACTTACGTGATATTGTTTAAAGAAAAAAGGATTATTTTTGAATTTAGGGTTTAAAATGGTTTGGAAGAATTTAAAAAAGGGGAATTTTGAAATAAAGTATGAAATTAATATTTCAGTTTTAAATAAGATTTTAAATCGTAATAAAGGAGCGAATATGGAATTAGTGCGATTTGGAATAAATTTGAGTAAGTAAAGAAAATTATTTAAAAGAAGTAAATTTTAGGAATCGATTGGAAAATCTATTAAGTGTTGAAACCGTGATTAAAAAGTGGATGAGGTCATGAAATTTATAAACGGGGTTTATAGAAAAAGTGAAATATTTATCGGTGGATAAATTTGAAAGTATAAATTCACGGTGGGAATTTATAAGGAGATGGTAATATGTTTTAAAAATAAAAGGTGGTTTTATTTTTAAATGTGTGGAAAAGAAATTAAAGGGACGGGGACATAAATCAAATTGTGATAAATCGAGCAGGATTTATAAATGATTAGATAACTATATTTAAATGGAAAGTGTATTTCCCTGAAAAGCCAAGTATATTTTCAAAGAAAGATTTCCAAGTATAAGTTAGAGGTTTTAAAGTGGTTTTAAAAGAATATTTTAGAAAGAAATTATTATTTAGTGGTTTTAAAATTTTTAAAGCAAATATTTATTAAGTTAGTTATATAAGTAAATTATTTAAAGGTTTAACCAGTATTATGATATAAAAGATAATTACTTAATATTTATACAATATAGAATAGCTTTTATTTTAAATTAGTTTTGGCTTAAGTTTTTACATGAGAAATTATTATAAAATTTCATAAATTTTAAATAAAGTGTTTAAAGTAGTTTTTATTTTAAATGTTTTAAAGTATATATTTTTGGATAAAGTGATCTAAATTATTTAAAAACCAAAAGTATTAAGACTTGGTGATTTTCAATGGAAATAAAAATTGGTGGAAACTTATTTCCACGAGAGAAAAGGTGATTTGAAAACTATTTTCAAAGGATTGAAGTGTAGAAAAATATCTTGTGAAGATATTTTGAAATAAATAATTTGGTAAATTATTACGGCCTAATGGTTGTTTGTGGATGTTACATGATAGTTAAATAACCGATTATCGGTATTGGCCAATGCGTTGATCATTTCGAAGAGACCGGGATCGAGATTAATTTCCCGAAACCCACTTTGATCTGATTTGAACGTTTTCGTGAGGAAGACAAGCGCTTAGAGTCGAAGATGGAGTAGTAAAGTGAAAGGGCTAATCGCTACTAATCCTGAGGGTGATTCCAAAATGGATGTAGTATGAGTAGTGTCTTTGGTTCCGTTCAGACCAAAAATGGACTTGTACGGACGAATGCTATCAGAAAATCATCAGGGGGACGATGAACATTCTAAGTGTATATGTGCTAAAAAGGTAACGCATATCCTCAAGCCTCATCAACTAGGAATGGCTAAAACAGAGGAGGTGCAGCAAGGCAAAGTGGCTAGCAACCAATTAGGGTAAGGTCATCTCCATGTAGATGTCCCTTTTTATTCGGCTATGTGGGCGGTTGCTGATCCCAACCGCGAGTGATCTTTTTCGGACTATCCAATAAGGGGTAGCTCCGCTTTTGTGTTGTAGAGGATTAGGGGGTACCTCGGTACGTTGATCTAGACCACGTACTGTGATGGACGGTACACCAATAGCCCTGCTATTGATGGAAACCCAATCCCTAATGAGTGCCATCGGACTTGCTTGCATACTATTATGCTGGAATTTAATGAATATAACAATTTTGACTATTTGAATAAGTATTTGCACTTAGACACTACTATAATTTTAGAAGAAATGTTTTGGTTATAGTAAGGCAAAAATCTAACGTTTATTTGTGGCGTGGTCTTACGAGATACCTTTGATTTTCAAAAGGATTTTGAAACTCTAATAATCCAATTGAGTGTGTTTTCTCACTCTGGTTTTTCAGATTGACTTGGGTGTTATTTTACTATAATGCTCGGGTCAGACCGAGTATTATGGAATAAAGCATAGGATGTTATGGAGCTCAGAAAGTGGTAGGCTAGCCTTAGCCTTAGAAAATAGAAAGTCAGAAAGCAGAGGAGAAGAAGAAGAAGAAGTAGAAGATGCCCCTCCATTTGGAGATCCATTTATAGGCAAAACCAAGTTGTTAGGCCTCCTGAGTAGTTTGGGCCCATCAAGGGTACCGAGGTATCGAGCTGTCGAGGTATGGAGCTACCGGGGTGTCGAGGTATGGAGCTACCGAGGTATGGAGGTATTGATCTACCGAGGTATGGACTTACGGATCTACCGAGGCATGGATGTACCGAGGCATGAAGGTATGGATCTACCGAGGAGGTATGCATCTACCGAGGTATGGATGTACCGAGGCATGGATGCATGGATCTATCGAGGTATGGATCTAACAAGGCATGGAGGTATGGATCTACCGAGGTATGGATCTACCGAGGCATGGAGGTATGGATCTACCGAGACATGGAGGTATGGATCTACCGAGGTATCGAGGTATGGATCTACCGAGGCATGGAGGTATGAATCTACCAAGGTATGGATCTACTGAGGCATGGAGGTATGGATCTACCGAGGTAAGGAAGTGCGAGGTGCAATGCCGAGTGAGGTGAGATATGCCGAACGCTCCCTGATGTCGAACGATCCATCCAATGCCAAACGAGATTTAGGCCGAGCAAGGAGTGTAGACCGAACGAAGCACTTGTGCCGTGCATTCCCTCCATTTCTTGGCCAAATGACATATCCATGTAAACTTCATCCTTCGAAACCAAATCCATCACACTCCAACCACGATAGTCGTGAAGTTAGTTAGGTTGAATTCGCCTACTTATGGCTTTGACAAAAGGCGGGTTAGCACTTTGCCCCCCAAAACATGCCTTGCTAATGGAAGGTGTGTTTTATAGCTCAATAAGCTGGATGTTCGTATCCTGTTAATGACCTGCAAAGAAATTAATAGCCTTATCTGACCACGAATGACGATCGTTTGGGATCGTATGTCATTCGGGGTGGTATGTGACCATTCGAGGTCGAGTTATGATCGTTTGCGATCTGGTGTCGTTCGAGGCGAGTCTTGACCGTTCGAGGTCATGTGCCGCTCGAGGCGAGTTGTGATCGTTTGCAATCTAGTGTCGTTCGAGGTGAGTCGTGACCGTTCGCAGTCAGGTGCCGTTCGAGGTGAGTTGTGATCGTTTGCGATCTAGAGCCGTTCGAGGCGAATTGTGACCGTTCGTGGTCGGGTGCCGATCGAGGCGAGTTGTGATCGTTCGTGATCTAGTGTCGTTCGAGGCGAATTGTGACCGTTCATGGTCGGGTGCCGTTCGAGGCGAATGGTGACCGTTCGAGGTCGGTTGCCGTTCGAGGCGAATTGTGACCGTTCGAGGTCGGGTGCCGTTCGAGGCGAATGAATGTGCCCGGGGGGGACTTAGTATTATCGATACCAGGTTCCATGTTCGGGGGAGTTTCTGAATTAAAGACTTTGGCGGTTCATCGCCATACAAGAGGTGCTCGTGGACTGTTTGCGATCCAATGGGCATACAAGTAAATTCTTTCACAGAATTGCAAATATCAAAGTAATGATCATACGAATTCCACAACAGGAATGTTCAAATCAACATCAAAGCAAGTGCAAGACGAGGATGTCAAATCGTAAACTCTTACTATGGTGAGGTTAGTAGTCATTCAGAGCATGCCTATGAATCGTGCACGATCGCTCACATGTGTAAATGATTTAACCGTGTTAGTGAGAGGCTTGCGACTTGTTCAACGCTTTCGACCTGCTCCCGAGTTTGCGAGGGAATTTTACCATGCCCCGTGGCTGAGCTTTCATTCCTTACCAGGTTGCTCAGAGGCCCCTATCTCTCTCTCTGGGATTGGATCAACATGCTCCAAGTATGGTGCCCCCATGCAGGATCGATGCCTGATTCGCTTCTGAAGAAGCCTCTTGACTTCATTCCTGATTTCTCCTTTCTATCACTTGCTTTTTTGTTGATGGCCAAGCCATTGCTTTCTAGAGTCCAAGTTCCTAACTCTAAAATCCCTGAGTGATTGCCTTCTCAGTGAAAGCACCAAAATGTTAGCGTCAAAATTGGTCACTAACACCCAAATGTAAATGAAAGCACCAATTAACAGTTACTGGCAACAGATAGAGTGTGTGTAGAGAGTAATAATATGAAGAAAAGTTGAAATTAAAATAAACGTAGTAAAGTACAATAGATTTTATAGTGGTTCGGCTAACTCTGGCCTACGTCCACTCCAGATATTTTCTTTCTTATTGATATGAGAAACAGTTACAGTTACAAAGTGGTAGGCTAGCCTAAGTTTTAGAAAATAGAAAGTCAGAAAGCAGAGTAGTAGAAGAAGAAGAAGCAGAAGAAGCCCCTCCATCTGGAGACCCACATGTTGTATTTATAGGCAAAACCAGGTTGTTGGGCCTCCTGAGTAGTTTGGGCTCATCAAGGGTACCGAGGTATCGAGGTGTCGAGGTATGGAGCTACCGAGGCGTCGAGGTATGGAGGTATGGAGCTACCGAGGTATGGGGGTATGGATCTACCGAGGTATGGACCTATTGAGGTATGGAGGTATGGATCTACCGAGGTATGGATCTACCGAGGCATGAAGTTATAGATCTACCAAGGTATGGATCTACTAAGGTACGGATCTACCGAGGTATGGAGGTATGGATCTACCGAGGCATGGAGGTTTGGATCTATCGAGGTATGGATCTACCGAGGCATGGAGGTATGGATATACCGAGGCATGGAGGTATGAATCTACCGAGGTATGGATCTACCGAGGCGTGGAGGTATGGATCTACCGAGGTATGGATCTACCGAGGTAAGGAGGTGCGAGATGCAATGTCGAGTGAGGTGAGATACGCCGAATGCTCCCTGATGCCGAACGATCCATCCAATGCCAAACGAGATTTAGGCCGAGCAAGGAGTGTAGACCGAACAAAGTACTTTTGCCGTGCATTCCCTCCATTTCTTGGCCAAATGACATATCCATGTAAACTTCATCCTCCGAAACCAAATCCATCACACACCTACCACGATAGTCGTGAAGTTAGTTAGGTTGAACCCTCCTACTTATGGCTTTGACAAAAGGCGGGTTAGCACTTTGGTCCCCAAAACATGCATTGCTAATGGAAGGCGTGTTTTGTAGCTCAATAAGCTGGGTGTTCGTATCCTGTTAACGACATGCAAAGAAATTAATAGCCTTATCTTACCACGAATGACAATCTTTTGGGATCGTATGTCATTCGAGGTGGTATGTGACCATTCGAGGTCGAGTTATGATCGTTTGCGATCTGGTGCCGTTCGAGGCGAGTCGTGATCGCTCGAGGTCGGGTGCCGCTCGAGGCGAGTTGTGATCGTTCGCAATCTAGTGCCGTTCGAGGCGAGCCGTGACCGTTCGCGGTCGGGTGCCGTTCGAGGCGAGTTGTGATCGTTTGCGATCTAGTGCCGTTCGAGGCGAATTGTGACCGTTCGTGGTCAGGTGTCGCTCGAGGTGAGTTGTGATTGTTCGCGATCTAGTGTCGTTCGAGGCGAATTGTGACTGTTCATGGTCGAGTGCCGTTCGAGGCGAATGGTGACCGTTCATGGTCGGGTGCCATTCGAGGCGAATTGTGACCGTTCGAGGTCGGGAGCCGTTCAAAGCAAATGAGTGTGCCCTGGGGGGGACTTAGTATTATCGATACCAGGTTCCATGTTCGGGGGAGTTCCTGAATTAAATACTTTGGCGGTTCATCGCCTTACAAGAGGTGCTCGTGGACCGTTCGCGATCCAACGGGCATACAAGTAAATTCTTTCACAGAATTGCAAATATCAAAGTAATGACCATACGAATTCCACAAATGGTATGTTTAAATCAAAATCAAAGCAAGAGCAAGACGAGGATGTCAAAGTGTAAACTCTTACTATGGTGCGGTTAGTAGTCATTCAGAGCATGCCTACGGATCGTGCGCGATCGCTCACATGTGTAAATGATTTAACCGTGTTAGTGAGAGGTTTGCGACTTGTTCAACGCATTCGACCTGCCCCCGAGTTCACGAGGGAATTTTACCTGCCCCCTAGCTGAGCGTTCATTCCTTACCAGGTTGCTCGGAGGCCCTTATCTCTCTCTCTGGGATTGGATCAACATGCTCCAAGTGTGGTGCCCCCATGCAGGATCGACGCCTCATTCACTTCTGAAGAAGCCTCTTGACTTCCCTTCTGATTGCTCCTTTCTGTCACTTGCTTTCTTATTGATGGCCTAGCCATTGCTTTCTAGATTTCAAGTTCCTAACTCCAAAATCTTTGAGTGCTTGCTTTCTCAGTGAAAGCACCAAAATATTAGCGCCAAAATTAGTCACTAACACCCAAATGTAAATGAAAGCACCAATTAACAGTTACTGACAACAGATAGAGTGTGTGTAGAGAGTAATAATATGAAGAACGGTTGAAATTTAAATGAAAGCAGTAAAGAACAACAAATTTTATAGTGGTTCGGCTAACTCTGGCGTACGTCCACTCCAGAAGTTTTCTTCCTTGTTGATATGAGAATCAGTTACAGTTACAAAGTTGTAGGCTAGCCTTAGCCTTAGAAAATATAAAGTCGGAAAGCAGAGTAGAAGAAGAAGAAGAAGAAGCAGAAGAAGCCCCTTCATCTAGAGACCTACATGTTGTATTTATAGGCAAAACCAAGTTGCTGGGCCTCCTGAGTAGTTTGGGCCCATTAAGGGTACCGAGGTATCGAGGTGTCGAGGTATGAAGCTACCGAGGTGTCGAGGTATGGAGGTATGCATCTACTGAAGTATAAAGGTATGGATCTACCGAGGTATGGATCTACCGAGGCATGGAGGTATGAATCTAGCGAGGTATGGATCTACCGAGGCATGGAGGTATGCATCTACCGAGGTATGGAGGTATAGATCTACCGAGGTATGGAGGTACCGAGGCATGGAGGTATGGATCTACCGAGGCATGGAGGTATGGATCTACCGAGGCATGGAGGTATGGATCTACCGAGGTACGGATTTACCGAGGCATGGATCTACCGAGGTATGGAGGTATGGATCTACTGAGGTATAGATCTACCGAGGCATGGAGGTATGGATCTACCAAGGTATGGAGGTATGCATCTACTGAGGTATGGATCTACCGAGGTATGGATCTACCGAGGTATGAATGTATGGATCTACCGAGGTATGGATGTATGGATCTACCGAGGTATGGATCTATCGAGGTAAGGAGGTGCGAGGTGCAATGCCGAGTGAGGTGAGATATGCCGAACGATCCATGATGTCGAACGATCCATCCAATGCCAAACGAGATTTAGGCCGAGCAAGGAGTGTAGACTGAACGAAGTACTTGTGCCCTGCATTCCCTCCATTTCTTGGCCAAATGACATATCTATGTAAACTTCATCCTCCGAAACCAAATCCATCACACTCCAACCACGACAGTCGTGAAGTTAGTGAGGTTGAATCCGCCTACTTATGGATTTGACAAAAGGCGGGTTAACAGAAGACAAGCTGGATGGCGAGACGTATCGCACGTACTTGATATATATTCCGATGTGCAGTATAGGCTGTATAGCCTGCTTATGGGTCAGGACAAATTGTTACAACTGTCTAGTATTAGGCTGTTGTTTGTATGTACTTTGATGATGTAATGTATTATTCAGTTATAGATTCCTTTGTCTAAAAATCTATTGTTATCTATTATATGTTATTCTACTGCGATTGTGAGATTCTGATATTGTTTTGTTTTTCTCTTCTTCTACCTCCTTCTTCTTTCCCTTATGGTTTGGTTTTCCGGCATTCGATTGTTCAACATTTGATACAGTGGACATATTGATGTCGATTTTGGGGCTCCGAAAAATCAGGTTCTGATATGTACTAAGGCCGCCACCTTCTACGCACTTCCTCCCCCGCAAGCCTCAACAGCCGAGCCATTTACTTCTTCTCCAAGCAACTCCGTAGCCAATGACCGAACCTCCACCATTCTCTCCTCCTTTTCCTTCCAGCAAGCCGAGCTCCCGTCCACACTTCAACTAAACCCTTGCTCCAAGCCTCCAAACCTAAAACTGTGCTCCACCCACTGTACTTAGCCTACTACTCATCCTCACTCTCAACACAACCCACCAAGACCTCCCTCTCAACCCCTTCGGTCGAGCACTCGAACACACGTAGCCACTCCACACTATGCCCGGCACCCAACCTCATTGTCTCCCCTCTGCATCCATTCGCAAGCCAACATGCCATGCGCAGCCTTCACCTTCGGCTTGGCTACGCAGTCCTTTAACTAGTCGAGGCTGAGATCCATCAACCGCTCCTTCTTCCTTACCCTATCACCAATCATGTTTGGTTTTGTATGTAAGTGTTTGGTTTTGTATGTAAGTATATATGTATTTGAAAGTGTGCTATGGATTGTGTAATATGAATATATGATAATACAGAGTGTAGTGATGATAGCTATATAGTAAATATTGCAGAATATAAAATGTAGTATAATAAAGATGATACCAGAGATTTTTATACTGGTTCGAAGCTTCGTCCTACGTCTAGTCCCAAACTCCTTCTGGAATTTCACTAAAACAACAGCCATCACTTAACCTGGAGGAACAGGCCTATACAACCCCTGAGCAGTCGAATAGGGACCTGAGCAGCGGAATAGGATTTCACCTCAGCAGCCGAAGAGGACTTCACATGCCTGAGCAGCAGAATGGGACTTCCTCAACAAATACAAAAGATTGTTTGAGTTTTTGCATTCCGACAACACGGATAAGTCTGCTTATAGTACACCCTTCCTATGATCTTCTCCTCGAGTATAAATACTTATATTTGAAGTTTATGAAGAATAGAAAGGTATAATATTTCTTAGAATATGTTAATGCGGAATATTTGAGAGTATAGTTGCAAGTATGCTCGAGAGAGTTAGATAAGAAAGATAAGAAAATTCTATGTGTTGAAATCAAGTAAGAGTGTGTATTTATAGATGTTAAAAAGTAGCAATTATTGACGAAGGGTTCTGGTAGAAGTGTTGCGTCCAAATCTTTTTGTAGAGATTCGTAACTCTTCACAAATAGTCGTGTCTTTTTAGAAAATATAGCTGTTATAAAAATTCAGTCAGCTGAACATCTGGGTCAATCGACTGGATATTCAAATTAATTTTTTTTTAATATATACTTGTTTATTTGTGCACCTGTGCATGTTGCACAGAAATTGTTAGGTCATTCGACTGACCTACAAGGTCAGTCGACTGACCTGGTAATTTTCGTGCAATTTGCATAGTTTTTACAGGTTTTAAATACATATATATACATATATGTGATTTTAAAGAAAAAACTTTGATAATATATATATATATGCTTATATGTATAAATCATACATAAAATAGGAAGATTATATATAAGCTAATATATACGTTAAACGAGGAGAGATCTTAACAGAATTGACTTATGACTCAAAACAAGATAATATAAAAATTGATGCAATGATTTTGATTTCTTGTCTCCATGTAGTATATATTCTCTTTTTGTCGTAACAGTCGTCAAATCTATATGTAATTGTGATAGCTTTGTGTCATAAATCAAAACCAAGTCCCAACATATATATGTAAAGCTTTATGTAAATTCAAATACTATATGTTGTATGTATATATATGGTTATATGAGTTTGTATAGACTATTGGGTATTGTATTTGTATATACATTTATACATGTTGATCTGTCTGAATTTGTGCTGACTAGAGTATGGATATATTGTGGTTCCTTTTGTTTTATTATATAAGTATAAGTTTAAAATATATATATATATAGGTCCGCATATTTTAGTTTATATGACAGTACGTATATGTGAGTATATAAGTTTACTAAAGTACTATATATTATATTATAAAGTTGTTTATATAGTTTTGTTTATTCACTGTTTGTAATATTTCAAAGTTTAGTTTGTTTATAAATTGTGTTGCAGTTATTGTTTACAAACAAATTTTGTTTAAAGCATATAATTATAACATGTTAGGTTATAATATTTATGCAGTGGTATGTATGTGATATATGGTGTTTTACAAATATATGTAGTGTATGTTTTATAAAAGAAATAGTACGTATATATTACAAATGTTATAGGTTTATTTTAAATTTCCTTTTGTTGTGTAAGTATTATGTTATAGGTTTTAAGTACATATTATATATGTTTTTATGTTTAGTTACAGTAAGTTTATATAACTTAGTTATAAATATAAGTTATATATAGGTTTTGTTTGTTTTATATATATATGTATGTATGTATGTATATTGTTTGATAAATATTGTGTTAAGTATAGTTTTAAAATATGATGTATACATTGATTATATATATTATAAAAAAAATGAATTTAAAATTTTACATTAGTTTTAGAGAAAGATATATGTGGATATAATATTTATCTTGTTTCAATTTATGTTAACAAAAATTTGATTTGTTCTCATCGATTCTATTATCAGCTTTGCTCGTCAAATACGTGTTTGGATTCGTAACTAATCACACTCCCGTTCATCTCTAGCCTCGAAAGGTGAGCAATCACTTACGATTAATGTTCTTATATTTATGTATGTATTTATTCCTTAAGTTTATTAGAGTTTCTATAATGTTCCACCTCTGATATTATATAAGTTTCATTATTATATAACTTTTATATTTAGTTAACTTATATAATAATCCCATATATATCATTACATTAATTAAACCATATTTAGTTAATATTAATTAATTGTTTATTATTCGATTTTAACATATTACATTGAATATTTATATACCATAAACTTTATAGTAATATATATATATATATATATGTATATATATATGCATTAACTAACTTTTAATTAATTTATTTAATTAAACAATTTTAATTGGATTTTATGAATTTCAATAATTATTTTACATACTTGAATTACACTTATATTGTCGTAAGCATTTCAAGATAGTAGCATAACATACATCACTATATTTTATACACGTGTGTATTTTAAGATTAAATTTAAAATCTATATTATTACTTCAAATAATTTTGAAAATGAGCCCAATGCCCAACTGTTCCTTTTTCTATTAGGAGCAACCTTTGAGCTCGCATATCTATTCGTGCTAGACCAGTAACCAAGTAGGGTATGTACTTGATTATCCAAACTCAATCCTTCGATGCTACCTTTCTAAACACCATATTATCTATGTTATGAGCGTAATGGGTTAACCCTAACATGACTAATTTAGACTACATAGACTATTGGTATTCTATATCATTGTTGGAACTAGGCCAACCTATAACGTAATAATTGGGTAGGTTTTATAACAGAATTCCCTATTTGGATCTTCAATGGGCCTATGTAGTCTAATTAATTTAGAACTTTTCTAAATTTCAATTAAATAAAATCAACATTTTTAAATTTATAAACAAATTTTTATTTTATATGCAATGAACCGGCTTTTCGACTCTCAAAAATCGACACTAATATATCCACTGTATTATATGCCAAACATTCAAGTGCCAGAAATATCGATTTGCTAGGGTGAAAGAAGAAGGTAGAAGACAGTAGAAAACTAAACAACATAGAATCTCACAACGCAGTGGATAATATATAATAGAACAATGATCTTTACAAAAAGGAAACATATTAATTCATATATACAACATCAGAGTACACTAGACTTATCCCAAATTTGGACAGTTGTAGAAACCTGTCCTTATACTGACAAACATATTGACTCTATAATGCAAGGGAAGAAAAATATATGTGAATACATCTTGACCATCCAGCTCCTGTATAACTCCAAAGTATCTAGCTAAACCTGGGCAAACATGCTCGGTCTGACCCGGCATTACATGGAATAGTGCCTGGGTCAGTTTTGTAAACCAGCATGAGTGAAACTCAATAACAATTAGCAACCAAATTGATTTCTACATTTGAAAACCGTTCAAACAAAGTGCATGTCATAAGACCACACCGCATATAAAAACAGATAGTTTTTTACCTTACGATAACTAAAACATTTTATATTGAAATCCAATGATATTATCATAGTGTCTAGGTTTAAAGTAAATAGATAAAATAGCTGAAACGCTTGCATCTTGCATTCCAACAACAAGGCTCTACAATCAAAACCATAAGGCATATATTGGAGATTGGATCCCAACAATGGTAAGATAAGGGACTACCTTCTGATGATACACCTTTAGAAAATGCATTGATGCTAACACAGAATCAGCTGGCTGCCCCTTTAACATGGCAAACCATATTACCTCACCCCCTTGACAACGAGGCCTTATACTACCACGGTGTTTGTGCGCAAACCAACTCTATAAAGGACATCTAGAATGGGGTGACCGCTCCTAATGGTAGTTGAACACATAGCTCTGTTGCATGCCCTGCTTTTACCATTCCTTCCGGTTGTGAGGCTTGAGGCTACGCTTCACCTTTGTGAATAGCAATCCATCTTAGAATGCTGACAGTGCCCTCCAGGAAATAATGTAACGCCAGCATTCATCTATACAAATTGTCCAGGATAAGGATAAACCAAAGGCACAACTTCTACTACATCCACTTTGGAACCACCCTCGGGATTAGTAGCAAGCAACCCTTGCACTTCAATGGCTCCATCTTCAATCCCATGCTTCAAGACAACTTCATTTCGAAATGCTTGTGTTGGATCGCAGTGGTTTTCAGATAGCATATCTGATCCCAGTCTCTTCGAAACAAATTTCGATATTTTCGGTAAACTCAACCCGGTTCTTTAGAAAATAAACACATAAATGACAAGAGCGGAGTTCACCTCCTAACCATTTGTGGATGAATTTCCTTATCATTCGTCCTAGAAGAACAAAACGAGTTATACATACAATATAGCACCTTCGATGGTAACTTAACCATATAATTCTCGTGTTTCTCCTAAATGTTTCCAAAGTTATGTTTTATCCAAATTTGATAGTTAGTTATTTAACTATCAAATAAAATATCATTCAAACAATGATTTTATTCCATATGAGATCCACTAAGCCTTTATTAATTTAATCTTTAGCTAATAAAATCACTTCATAAAACTTGATCAAAAGATCTTCTACAGTATTATTTCCAAAACTTTACTTAACCCCTTTTTTACTTGGAAAATATTTATAATTATCTTAGGGGTATAAGTATATGATCAAAGCATTTGGAAAATTCCTCCTTTCAATTTCTTTTTGAAAACATTACTTGCTATATACCGATCCACTTATCCTTTATAAAAGTTCCCTATGAAAAGCTCCCTTAACATTTAAATACCTTTATAGATTTCCAAAATCATTCAATGAAACACTTTTATAAGTCTACAAGTCAATTTACAAAACCTCTTTATAAACCTCTAATATCATTTATAAAACATTTCCCCATTTAAAACTCCTTTGATAAATCTTCTTTAAAAAAAATCTTTTACAGAATATCTTTTGCAACTCATCCTTTTACTTTAAATAAACCTATTTTTTACTTAGTAAAACCCATTTTTATAAACAAAATGTTATTTATAAATACCTTTATAAAATAATAATATAACTTGAAAAAAAATCATTTATAAACCTTAAACCAAAGTTAAATAAAGAATTGAAATTTATTCAAAACCATACTTTATAATTTCAAAATGAGGCTTAGCAAACCTAATAGTAATAATTTAAGTTACCATTTAACATAAATTTCACTTTCAAGTCACTTAACCATTTATTTACATAAGTCAACATATATGTAAATGCAATTCATATCCAAATCAGGGAATAACATGTCAATACAACTCAACTAGCATATACCTGTCCAAACAACGTAATAGCAGGATGGTGATTTATTCTACTAAATAGATGTCCATACAATTCACTACTTAGAGAATAGTGGGAATTTATTATACTAAACATATGTCCACACAATAAACATTTGCATTATAGCAAATAGGGATTTATTCTGCTAACAGTTGTCCAAATAATCAAACAATCTACTTATAGCAGAACGGTGATTTATTCTGCTAACACATGTCCACATAATCAAACCATTTGCATAACTCATTCACAATTGTTTTTCTACTTAATCGTATCGATAATTGAATCCCTTGTGTTCAAAACCGTCTTTGGAAGATAAGTACCTTTGAAACATTTTGATTTTCGAAACAAAGTATTTAAAACATAAAAATTCCTTTTAAAATGATTAATCACAAGTTTAGCTCTTTTTTAAATCAAAATTAATCTTTATTAAATTTGAACTTACTTTAATTATAAATTAATATATGATTAAACCTTTAATAAATAATTTATTTTTAAATTAAAGCCTCAATTAATCCTTTATTAATTATTAAATAATAATTTAAACCTTCACTAATAATTAACTATTAATTAATCTCGATTAATTTATTAAACAATCTTTTAATTAAAACTTAAATAATAAATTAAACCTTTAATAAATATTTATTTTAAATTATAACCTTAATTAATTTATAATTAAAAATAATTAAACATTACCTTAACAATTGACCCTATATTAAATTAGTAATTAATAAATATAAATCATATACTTAACTCATAATTAATTAAAAAATTGATCTTGCCTTAATTCATAATTAATTAAAGTTAATCTTTCCTTTAAAAGATAATAAATTAGTAACCAATCCTCAATTGATATAAATTAATAAACCTTGTTTAATACTTAATTAATTATTAATTATTAAAACTAATTGATAAATAAATAAGTATTAAATTCATAATTAACTTTCCTTATACATCATTTTTAAGTTTGTAAAACATTTTAAAAACACTTTTAATTGAAAAAAAAACAAATTATGCAAAAATAGGATTTTTAAGCGAAACTATATCCATAACGACTATAACTATGGATACCCATAATCTTGACTTTGTTTTCCTCTTTCTACTTTGATAACTTATCACTTTAAAACTTTCAAGATTTTTGAAAATATACATTAAGTATTTTAAAAACAAAACAAAGTTTCTATCTTTAAAAATGATTTGATTTCAAAATCAAGATCATATTTTCACAAAAGTATCTTTGTCGACAATCCAACATAAAGCGCTATCTTCTAGCTTACTAACTTATCTTTTCATTTTATTTTGCTAACTTATCTTGACAAGTTGCTTATAACTTGACTTAACAAGTTGCTTACTAACTTGACTTAAGTTACTCAATTTCTTACTTATTTCACTTACTAGTTTTCCTTACTAGTTCACAACCAATTTACTTACTAACAAATGTCTATACAACATATACATGCCACAAACCAACCATAAACAAGATTACATCATATAAACAAGTTACAACGTTCCAAAACAATAATATAAACAATGTCATCTCATGTCAACCATATCATAAGCAACTAAACATGTAATAATCCAACACAAATTTGCATATATCATTCAACAATATAATTAACGTAGAAAAGTTTAAGGCTTTTTAGTTTAAACTAAGTTTACTCACCAAATGACATCAAAAACAGATCAAATAAAGCTACCATTTGAATCTAAGCTAGTATTATGCTTTTCCTTCTAGAAAGATGAAATTTTTGGTGGCCTTAAAGGCCAAAGTAGGCTCGGCCTTACTAAGTGAGTCGGTCGTGGCATATTTTAGGAGGTGTGTGAGCTTGATAATGAAAGGAGAAGGGGTAGGAAGGTAAAAAATGCGATCTAAACAAGTTTTATAGAAAGATTTCAAAGAAGGTTTTGATTTTTGATTTTTGAACTTTTGTTTAAGAGGAAGAAGGACATGAATGGAATGGAGTGGTTAGGAAAATGAATATAGAAAGTAAAATGAATAAGAGAAATGTATCACGACATGACATTTTGGTTCTTCGAAATTAGAATATTTAATTGATTTTAAATATTTAAAAGTTAATTTTTAGATTTAATAACTTGAATTTCAAATATAATGATTTATTGAATAATTTAGTTGTAGAATTTAATAATTGAAAATCATTTAAATTATAACTGAATCTTCGATTTTATTTGGATAAAAATAGCTCAAAAACTAATAAGAATGGAGATAATAAAAAAATTAAATTCGATTTAAAGGTGATTTACTCGTCTTTAAAAATAACTCGTTTAAATTAACATATAAAATTAGCCTTCCGGGACATAGTCTTGGATTTCGACGAAACCAATGCCATTGGGTCTGTAATAATGAATTAAAGTACGCCATCAAATTTTATAGCAATCAGATGCATCATTTGTTCCTACGGGATAAAAACACATTGAAATTAATATCAAAAATTTAATATTATAATTAACTTCAAAAGGTTATCTTCGCCATACGATTGAATTGGGGCTAGAAACGAGTTCTATTGCATTCGGGATAAAGGTATAACATTAGCAGTGCCAGGCGGCACGCCTCGATAGGAGTTCAGGATTTTAAGTTACTTTAAACGAGATATTTTAGAATTAAATAATATAATAAAATTTAATTCAACCTCTACTCAATCGTTGTTCTTTCATTTTAGCCACCTTATATCATTTCATCATTCCTTCCCTACGCGTACCTTCCCTCTGTAAATGTCATTCTTCTTTCCAAAAAAAGAAAACGAGAAAAAGGGATTCAAAATTTATATCTCACAAATTACTTGATAAAAAAAATCTAAAACCAATTTTTAAGTACTTATTTTGATGAGGGCTTCTCATTGATATGCTTTTCGAGGGGTGCAACATTCGTTCTTGAATTCGACAATGAAGGCTTTGCGTTTTGGGTGAACTAGGGTTAGTTTTCATGGTGATTGTGAGCATCGATTGATCGGAAGGAGTATGGATTTGGATTTAGGGAAGCAGATGGCAGCTAGCCACTGAGTTTGAGAGGTCACGATGCCTCATTGTGAATCATGTCATTTCCAGATCGAGAAAGGGTGCAGGTCACATTTTAGTAGGGGTGGACGAGTTTGGGTTTATAGGTGTAGAAGAGTCGAGTTCGTGAAGAGCGACGCGTTGGCAAAGGTGGATTCAAGTTTTGCGAGGCGTGGCTTTGTATTAGTGAACTTAATGCACGCGTGAATTGGGTTTAGTGCTCTCCATGCACGTTCGCTGAAGGGAGAAGATGAAGTTGGGAAAAGGGATAGAGTTGTAATTAACGTGATGGTTGTATTAGTTTATTTTAATTAATATAAAAATGTTCGATAACCTATAAAATTCATAACTCTCTCATACGAGGTCCAATCGAGGCGTGGGTTTTTACATTGCACTCGTAGCAACGAAAGCATCACGATGGAACTAGTTTGGACGGATTTGGAGACTGTTGAAATTTGGGATAAAATCGGACGTTGTCTGGTTTTACTTCCAAAACGGAACACTTCGGCGACAGTAAAGGATAAATGTGAGTAAATCTCACTCATCTTGGATAATTGGTTTTATTTTAAATAGTTAAAATTATTTATTGGTTGGTTGGATGGATTGATGAATTATTATCGATTGGATGTTATATTATATATACAGTAGTATATATTAGTAGTTGAGAATATTCCCACCGATTGGTGTGGATGAGACATTATGCGCCCCGCATAATAGTGGATGATCCTTTTTATTGAGATATCTCGCCTTGTAGCAGTGATTATATTTTTGTGATATATATAACACATGTGGTTGTAGGGAAACAAGTTGGAGAGATCTAACTGGATTCCTTAAAAATGTTGATTTTAATTCCATATATAGTGATATGTAATGTGTTTGAATAACCTGTGATAGATTTGATATGATTTATTTTATTGGATACTATAGTAGCACTGACCTTAGTTTTGGTGTTATAAATACCATAAATAATATTTTTGGATTTAAAAAGAATTTCAACGTCGATTTTGGAAATAATAATATTTATATTGAATATAGATTATTTTAAAGGAATGTATTCGAATTAAATAAAAGATTGATTTTGGAATACTATAAGTGATATTTTGAGATTTAAAAAGAGATTTTAAAAAATTGAATTAATAAGTGTTTCCGAGAAAATCTTGGATTATTTAAAAAGAAACTTATTATATAAAATCAATGACTTGATTTTGGATCTTTTACTTAACTATTTCCTAAGGGATTTTTAAGTAGAGATTTTTGAAGTGATGGATAAAGCATGTGTATAATGAATTTTAAGTTATATTTCTGAAAATATAGAAAATCGATATTTAAAATAGTTAGAAAATATAATGGGATTTGTAAAGGGATGGATTTATATAAATTATAATATTCTATAAACATGTGGACCTCGAATGAGTTCCAAATTTATAAATGATGTCTATAAATAAAATGAAATGATTATCATTTGACAAATTAGAAATATAAATTCATAGTGTGAATTTATGACAAAGGTGAAAAAATGTTTTTTGAAAAACCTAGTGGATTCTATTTTATTTTATTTTGAAAAGTGGGAAGGGTTATGAAATTGGGAATGTAATCGATGTGTTATGAATCGAAAGGGATTTCTAAATTTAAATTGGTTACATTGGAATTTTAAATATATATTTATATGGAGAAGTTAAGTTTTGGGTCAAAAAGGAAACTTTTATTTATTGAACTATGTATTTAAAACAGTTTTTAGTATTGAAATACTTCATAAAGTTGGTTATTCAAATATTTAATTAAAAAGAATTTTAATTTTTATAATAAGCTTTTGTAGTTTTATTTGTTTTATTTATAAATGAATTGGGAATGAGTTATCGATGTTTATTTAAATGTGTTTTGATATTTTAAATAATTAATTAAACATGTTTTGAAAATAAGTTATTTTTGCTTAAAAATATTTAATATTTTATACATAGGATTTAAAGGTAAATGTTTGAATTTATTTATAAATCCTCTTGAGATTATAAACTAGGTTTATTTTATGGAGGAAATTTGATAAGAGAAACTTATAAAGGAATTCTGGAAATTTAAGAGAATTTCGAATGTGTTTAGATACAGGAACTTCGAAAATGAATCTAAATTCATAAAAGAAGTTATAAATTTTTAGTTGGATTATAATTAAGTATAATCGAGATTGTGAAAAAAGAATTAATAATAGTTTCAGAGATTTATGAAAAAAGTATGGAATATTTCCTAAGTATGGATATTAGAAATGATTTTGGGATGAAGACTTATAATATTTTACTATGTATTGGAATTAAAATGGTTGGAGATATTTTAGTGACGAAATGAATTATATAGAAATATTTTTCTAAGTGTTATAAATTGAATTCGAAAATATTTCTGTGTGTTGATATGGTTTGAAATATCCTGTTATGGATTTAACTGTTTGAAATTGGTTTCAAATATTGAAATACAGGAAAAGATTTGAATATATACCTCTGTAAAGATATTTTAAGATAAATGTTTGAAAGATTTATAATATGGCCTAGTGAATGGTTATGTGTGTAATTTTATAGCAAGATAACCGATTATCAAATCTAGCCAATTTCACCGATCATTCCGAAGAGACCGGGATCGGATTTAATTATTCAAAAACCACTTCGATCTGATTTGAGCATTGCGAATTGTGATATCGTAAAGATAATAAAGATGATGATTTTGGAAATTCGGTTTGTTCAGACCCATAACAATTCATATGGATGAATGTTATCATTACATTGCTTTCTTGGAATGCAGTGTTAGTATTCCAAGTATGAATGCTATTCTTAAGGTAAAACATAGCCTCGAGCCTAAACGACTGGGATTTTTACTTAACTTTTTCCTAAGGGATTTTTAAATAGAGATTTTTAAAGTGATGGATAAAGTACGTGTATAAGAATTTTAGTGATATTTTTGAAAATATGGAAAAGGAGTTGAAATTGAGATTTAACATAGTTAAGAAAATAAAGGATGAATTTATAAATGAAATTTTATAAATGAGAATGTTCAATAAACAAGTGGAACTGGAATGAGTTGTAAATTTATAAATGATGTTTATAAATAAAATGAAATGATTATCATTTGATAAATTGGAATTAAAAATTCACAGTGTGAATTTATAATGAAAGGTGAAAAATAAGTATTTGAAAAAAACAATGGGTTCTATTTTTATGAAATGCGAAAAGGGTTATGAAATTGGGAATGTAAACGATGTGTTATGAATCGAGAGGGATTTATGAATTGAAATTGGTTATATTGGAATTTTAAATATATATAGTTTTGTCGAGAAGTTATGTTTTGTGTCAAAAAGGAAAACTTTGTTTATTGAATTATGTAATTTAAAATAATTTTTAGTATTAAGATATTTCCTAAAGTTGGTTATTCAAATATTTAATATTAGTTGAAAAGATTTTAAATTTTCATAATAAGCTTTTGTAAATTTATTAATTTTATCTAAAAATGAATTGGGATGAGTTATCGATGTTTATTTAAAAATGTTTTGATATTTTAAATAATTACTTACACATGTTTGAAAAATAAATTATTATTCCTTAAAAATATTTATTATTTTTATATATAAAATTTAAAGGTAAGTGTTTGAAATTTATTTATAAATCCTTTTCAGATTTGTAAACTAGGTTTATTTTACGGAGGAAATTTGATAAGAGAAACCTTATAAAGGAATCTGGAATTTTAAGATAATTTCTAATGTATATAGACATCGGAACTTCGAAAATGAATCTGAATTCATAAAATAAATTATAAATTTTTAGTTATATTTTAATTAAGTATAATCAAGATTGGAAAAAAATAATTAATAAAGATTTCAAAGAGTTATGATATACGTACAGAATATTTCCTAAGTATGGATATTAGAAATGCTTTCGGGATGAGGACTTATAATATTTTCCTAAGTATTGGAATTAAAAGGGTTCAGAGATATTTTAGTGATGAAATGAATTATATAGAAATATTTTTCTAAGTATTGTAAAATTGAATTCGAAAATATTTCTAAGTGTCGATATGGTTTGAAATATCCTGTTACGTATTTAAGTGTTTGAAATCGTTTTCAAATATTGAAATACTGGAAGAGATTTGTATGTATTCCTTTGTAAAGATATTTTGAGATAAATGTTTGAAAGATTTATAATATGGCCTAGTGACTACTTATGTGTGTAATTTGATAATTAAATAATTGACTATCAAATTTGGCCAATTTCGTCGATCGTTTCGAAGAGACCGGAATTGGATTTAATTATCTGAAAACCACTTCGATCCGATTTGGGTGTTGCGAATTGTGATGTCGTGAAGATAATGAAGATGGTAATTTTAGAGATTCGGTTTGTTCGGACCCAGAACAAGTTGTATGGATGAATGCTACAATTGCATTGCTTGCTTGGAAGGCAGCATTAGCATTTCAAGTATGAATGCTATTTTTAAGGTAAAACATAGCCTGAAGCCTTATCAACCGGAAATGACTGAAAATCAAGGAAGATGCAACAAGGCTAAGTGGGTCGCACCCATAAGGGTATGTTGTCACCTTTCTAGATACCCTACATCACATATTTATGGATTGGTTGTGCATGAGATCTCAAAAGGTTGAGAACAACCGGGGTGATAACATATTCGGTACTATCCAGTAAGGGGTAGGCCGATCTTGTGTTGGCAGAGATCGATAGATTCGATCTTGGTACATTATTCTAGAGGTATACTATGATAGATGGTACCCCAATGCCCTACTCATTGTATGGAATCCATTCTCCAATAAGAGCTTTACGATTTTGATTGTGCCCAACTATGTCGAAATGTGAGATGCAAGCATTTCAGCTATTTTAATAACTATATGTTCTTAGACATTATTATAATATCATAGGATTTTTATATAAAAGTGGTCTGGCTATTGTAAGGTAAAACCCCGTCGTATTTATGTGTGGCGTGGTCTTACAAGATACCATTATTTTTCAAAAGGATTTTTGAAAATAATTAAATTCCAATGGAGTGTGCTTTCTCACGCTGGTTTTCCAGACTGACTCAGGTGTTATTTTATTGTAATGCTCGGGTCAGACTGAGTATATTACAGATTAGTATAGATGCTTGGAGTTTCAAGAGACGAGTTAGAGGCCTAGAGACATATTCACGTAAATGGTTATCATTTCCGTTGTATTCATTGTTGTGTTATCAGCAATTGTGAGAGCAGACTGTTATAACTATCCAGGCCGAGATAGGTTAGTATACTCTGATTAACGCATGTATATACATAAATTACAGTTTTGCTTTTGTGAAAAGATTTATGGTATATTATAGATTATTTTTCCGCTATAAGATTTCGTGTTGTTTAGTTTTCATCTTATCTCCTTCCTTCTTTCTTTTCCCCTTAACCATCGGGTGTTCGACATTCGGTTGCTCGGGATTTGATACAATGAACGTATCGTCTCACTTGTTATATGTATGTTGTATTTATAGATAGTGAGGACAGAGCAAATAATATTTATACCCTTGTCTTTAAAAATATTCTAACATGTCATAATTATACCTATCACATCACAAATCTTTTATAATATATATGTATATATGTATATATAATTACATTTAATCACATCACTTTTATTTGTGTATATATATATATATATATTATGTTTAGTCACATAACATTTCTTTTATATATATAAATATATAATTATGCTTAGTCATGCCACTTTCTTTTATATATATAATTATTATATTTAGTCAAATCAATTTCTTATATATATAATTTGTTTAGTCACATCACTTTCTTTTATATATATAAGTTAAATTATTAATTAAAGCTAAGATGTGACAAGAGATAATGATGGTTAATGATTACAATCTCAGATGTGACAATACTTTATATATATATGTATAAGAAAGAAAGGGTTTTCTCTCCAATGAGGAGAGAAACTATCAGACGATCGCTTTAAGGGATCTTTGGTATCCCCTTTACTTAAGCCTAAAACCATTTATCATATTATCAAATCCAATACCGACAATCCATCCATATTGAGATTCAAAGGAGATGTTCAAGGGCCAATTTATTTCTACATGACTTCAATTTGAGGAGCAAGCAAGCAAAATCTGACAACCATGTGTGCTAGCGGCGATTCCAAAGATGCTTGTAAAATCATATGCCGAATACACATTTTGGGTAAGTTTTCCTACAACTAAATTTTGGATTTGATGATTACCTAGTATGACGGCCTGCAGCAATTTAAAGCAATATTAGTGGGCATGTTGATGCTGCAGGGCACAACAATGTTTTTGTTTTTTAGTGCCTAATGTTTAGTTGATTTTGAGGGATCTACAAGTTAAAGTTTAATCCTATCGTATCCCCATGTTTAATGGTAAAAGGCGAAACTACAACTTAAATTCCAGATCTAATGCCTAATACAACGATTCAAGATGAAACTGCACCTACCATCTGATTATGGTTTAACGATTCTCTGATTAAGGTTATGATGTATAGTTTTCAATTGGATCCCTAATGATACACAGCAATAACGACCCAAACTTTGTTTGATTCCGACTGAGATGTAAACTTGGGCCTTATGTACGCATTTTGTGATGTTCGAGGGTCATCAATTTTTTCGGTACACGTACAGGGTTGAGTTCTGCTGATTGTCGATGAAGGTTACGATCCACAATTGGATGCCTAAAACATTATTTGGGTAAGATTAATGCAATTGGCTGTTGATTTTGATTTGGTAAATATCTGTTTATTTTCTCGCAAAGATTCACAACAATATTCCGAGGGCGTGTTTGATTGTGGTAGGCATACAAACGATTAATCCTAATGTATACTTTTGATTTGGTGATACTTTGATTTCTGGTTTGAAGCCCGTAGAGTTTCAAAGTAATAATTTTTAGGGCATTTTAGACTTTATTAGGCACAACAATGCCTGATCTTTTAGTGCCTAGTATATAAATTATATTTTTGGTTGCGACAATGCTCACCATAGGATCTGCATTTGTTTATACCTGTGAGTTATATTCAAACAATTTGGAGAGAGGTAATAGGCGAAAGCTAGGGCCTGAAATTTTCTCGATTTGTTTGGACATCTGATTACTAGTGCGACTTATTATTTATGCGATGATTTCAAGATCAATTTTGGTGCTTTGGCTTCTAGAAGTATATTTATTGTGTTTCAGTTGCTTTTTTTCCAAGGTAGTATCTAGAAATGGATTTTCTAGAGAACACTTGACACAATGATATTACATTTGGTCACTGGCCTTGGCTGTGGGGTTTTGGGCAAAGTTTGGACTTAACGTGTTTGATCCTAATGCTCTTTCATGTTTGCTCCAGTTGGTAGTACTGAACTTGTGTATGTTATTGGGCTTGTTCGGATGGATTTTGTAATGCGGGTTGTGCTTTTTTATGTACTTAGTAGATTTGTATCCATATTATTGCTTGGGCTAATGTGTTGTATTGTATTCTGCAATTTTATTTATATCAATAAAAGGAACCCATTTTCAAAACATATATATATATAGGTTTACTATTTATAAACTATGTCTTGACACATCACTTACTAATCCAAATTAACATAAGATAATTTATTTCTAGATATATTATTATTTAGCTAATTAACTCTTAAATATGTGTATATGGTGCACAAAGATGAACAACGTTCCTGACAACTTTTCGGTGTCGAAAGTTCGAAATTTCGAAAAACGTTTTTCAGTCACATTTTCTATTTTCCTACGAACTACTTAATTTGGTAAACAAATTTTGAAAAAAAAATTAACATCATTATTAATTTATTAAAATGAGTTTATTTTCATTATAAAACCTGCATATTTAATTTTTAAAATTAAATAAATATCCACTAATCAAGAAATTTCGGATCGTTAAATTCTTCCCCTTAAAAGAATTTGGTCCCCGAAATTACACCTCGACCTATCCTAAAAAACACTTAACACTATACATCAGCTCGTATGATGCACATATATCATTCTTAAGCAAAATCTGATTCGATCTCAACTCGAATACGTAACTTCCTTCCGAACTAGTATCGTTCATTCGATTCTCTAGTGCGGAATCCTATCAGACTCCTTGATTTGGAACCTCTATTCTCCTTACATAGTTGTAAATATGATAGAAAATCTTGGTCCCACATCAATAATCCTCATCAAGTGCTCGTCTCAAGGTCGAGTAATGGATCCTTATTCGAAACTGTGCAATGCCTCAAAGCCATGTACTTGAATCTTAGATTGCTCTATATGGAAAGAGAAATGATCTACGTCCAACTTACGCACTTACTTAGTTGATTCTCCCTAATACAAATTCTATTTCCACCAAATTATTTGTGCAAACATTTCATAAACTATTCTTAGGTTCAACTTGTATGCTACTCAACTACATCCTAAGACCATATATCCCTATCTGATTCCATTATTCCATTTTGCTTTTATCTTCCTAAGAAAATTCAAGATCCAAATACCCGGCTTTTATTTTCAAAAACTTTTTGAAATGGAACTCTATACTTTAAATCATGCAAATATATTCCCTTAGTAAGAAGGGTAATGCTCAAGAGAAGTGATTACAATTTGGACACATCTCCTTCCCAATTTTAAGTTATTTTTGAGCCACTTAAACTAGTTAACTTAAAAATATTAGTTTTATTTCCAAATTCTCATTTTTGGAACAATGCTTTACATTTTCCAACAACATATATGACTAACTCACTTTGAATTTGTTCGGGTTGAACTTGTTTTGATCGTACATTGATAAAGAGAATAATTAACTAAGTACCCAACAACATTCACCTAAGCAAACATATGATCATCACTTAGAAGACCATTTTGATCATCACAAAACTATCAAGACTTGTTCCACGTACCAATCCAAAGATAACACTTCTTACTTACACTTTTATTCCCAAGTTTATAATTAAACAAAATTGGTTTCAAATATTATTATTATTGTTATTTTCCCAAAACCTTGAAAATCATTTTTTGAAGGCACCGGGATTTAAGTTCTCAAGTTTTCAACCTAAACTTCTTCCACCTTAAATGATACATTTTTAAATACCCATTTTACAAATCACTTCTATTAAACCATTTTTAAATATTTATCCCAAAATATTCTAACTTTAAAATCAAACTCTACCTCAACATTAACATCAAACGCCTTTAGTCAAAATGTGAAACTTAATTCACAAGATGTTCGTTTCCATATTTTTTCCCCAGTCCTTATCTACCCAACCCATAACTTAAAAAGGAAACATACTAACAGTGGTTAATGCTCAACTAGACGAGCGTGATTAAACAAACCCTAAATGATAGTAATGTAACATATTATTATCTCCTAACGCCTCAACCAATTATATTACACTATTTGTGAAAATCATTCTGTTATATCTTAAACATACCTTGGGTAAAATTATTTCATTTACCCAATTCCAAAACAATACTGTGTTGATTTTCCTAGTTTCAGTGTTTAGAAACCCTTATCGGTACAGTTGTAAATCCTGTATCGACCAGAGTTCATAAGGCACTAAACCGATAAATCAACACAATATAAAATATTTGATAATCGCTAACAAATACACACTCATATATATACACCCAAAATCATTCTAGGGTGTCACTTACCTTATCTCTAATGAGTTAACCCTACCAAAACTAAGGTTCTCGCTTAACCTTTAGCTCTGATACTAGATGTAATGAACTAGATTTTCGATCATCAAAATTCACACTAATCGAATACGTCCATCGTGTTATATGTCGAACATTCAAGTGTCGGAAACACCGATTTGTTAGGGTTAAAGAAGAAGGTAGAAGACAGAAAATAACAAAGCAACACACAATCCCACAATGCAGCGAATAATATATAATACAACAATGATCTTTACAAAAAGGAAACATCTTTATTCATGTATACAACATTAGGGTACACTAGACTTATCCTAAATCTGGACACTTGTAACGACCCGTAAAATGGTTTTAATAACGTATTTAACTGAATTTTTGGGAAATTTTAAATAACTGAATTTTGAAACAAAAATTTGATACTTGGAATACGTATATTTAAACATAGCAAAGGGTAATTTTTCATCTGAAAATAGGGAAGTTTATTTTCTTGTGTAATTTTAATTTTAATTTAATTTAATTAAAAATTGATAGTAATAAGATATTTTCTAAACCTGGATATTTTTATATAATAAATTTGTAAATCGTCTTCTGAGTGAGACGTCATATTTCGTTTTGACAAATTTTGACTGCCATTGCTCCTTTTGTCTTAATTCTGGCATTTTAGCAGCATTTTCCGTACCGAATATCAACTTTTGATCAGATGATCCTATCATTGATATCTGTGTACCGTTTTGATCATTTCATCGTTCTGATCTCCAAAGCATATTCCATTGTGTATTTTGGAGTTTGGTGTGCGGTGCAATATGCAAAATGGTTAGCGTATCGGTTCCGCAACCGAGTCTATTGGATTTCTCGTGACTATTCTTTATTCAATGTGAAACTAATAGCCATCTGATATTATTATTTTCGGAATTCAGTGTGCATTCCTTGCCTTCTGATAGACCCACTATATTTTATTTTTCCATCCTATTCTTCAAAAAAAAATTTTTATTCCAAGCCTGTTCACGATCTCCTCCTTTCCTCTCTACAGCTTGCACTGTTTGCACGCAACCCTCTCTATTAAAACCCATAGTAGCTCACATGCATGACAACCATCTCGAGCTCCCACATCTCTACCCGTACTAAGGCCGCCACCTTCTACGCCCCTCCTCCCCCGGAAGCCTCAACGGCTAAGCCATTTCCTTCTTCTCGAGTAGCTCTGCAACCAATGATCGAAACTCCACCATTCTTTCTCCTCATTTTCCCGCCAGAAAGCCGAGCTCACATCCATACCTCTGTTAAACCCTTGCTCCAAGCCTCCAAACCTGAAACCGTGCTCCACCCACCGTGCTTAGCCTTCTTCTTCTCCTCACGCTCAACACAGCCCACCAAGATCTCCCTCTCAACCCCTTCGACCGAGCACTCGAACACCCGTAGCCACTCCACACTATGCCAAGCACCCAACCTCCTTGCCTCCCCTTTGCATCCATTCGTAAGACATAATGCCATGCGCAGCCTTCCACTTCGACTTGGCCATGCAGCCCTTTAACTAGCTGAGGCCGAGATCCATCAGCTGCTCCTTCTTCCTCACCCTCCCACCAATTATACCTGGTTTTGCATGTAAGTATATATGTATATATGTAAATATTTATGCAAATTCATATATATATATGGTTATATGAGTTCGTATAAACTCTTGGGTATTGTATTTGTATATAAATTTATACATATTAGTCTGTCCTCATTTGTATTGATTAGAGTATGGATATATTTTGGTTCCTTTTGTTTTATTACATAAGTATAATTTTAATATATATATATATATATATAGGTCTACATATTTTAGTTTATATGACAGTACGTATATGTGAGTATATAAGTTTACTGAAGTATTGTATATTATATTAAGAAGTTGTTTATATAGTTTTGTTTATTTATAGTTTGTGTTTGCATTTGTAATATTTCAAAGTTTAGTTTGTTTATAAATTGTGTTTTAGTTATTGTTTACAGATAAATTTTGTTTAAAGCATATAATTGTAGCATGTTACGTTATAATATTTATACAGTGGTATGTATGTGATATAAGGTATTTATATTGTATGTTTTATAAAAGAAATAGTATGTATATATTACAAATGTTATACGTATTTTTTAAATTTCCTTTTGTTGTGCAAGTGTTATGTTATAAGTTTTAAGGTACATATTATATATGTTTTTATGTTTAGTAACTGTAAGTTTATGAACATGTTAGTTATAAATATCAGTTATCTATAGGTTTTGTTTATATATATATATATATATATATATATATATAAATTGTTTGATAAATATTGTGTTAAGTATAACTTTAAAATATGATGTATAAATTGCATATATGTATATATCATATAAAAAAATGAGTTTAAAATTTTACAATAATTTTAGAGCAAGATATATATGGATATAATATTTATCTTGTTTTAGTTTATGTTAAACAAATTTTGATTTGTTCTCATCGATTCTGTTATCAGCTTTACACTTCAAATTCATGCTTCGATTCGTAACTCATCTCACTCTCATTCATCTTTAGCCTCGGAAGGTGAGCATATCACTCACGACTAACGTTCTTATATTTATTAAATTTGATTTCAATTGAAATGTCAATTGAAATATGCTGTTATTAGTTATTTATGTTGCTATATATATGTTATTATTTGTATTTATTCACCTATGACATCTGACACCATTATCTATTATTTATCACGGATGATATATGCTTTTTGCTAATTGTTATATTATTATCATATATGTTATCACTCTACAAGTTCTCAGTTAATATAGAATTCCATATTGGTTGAAATGATGCATACCCGAACGATCTTGTAGAATAGGAGAAAATAGTTATGGTTGAAATGATAAACCCAAGCGATTGTAATTGAATTGAATTTGGGATTATGGGTTGAAAAGAATATACTCGTATATATTTAAATTACGGATTGAAATGATAAATATCCATATCACTTGACCATAGGATATGAAATTATATACAGACACTGTTGGTGTATATATATATATATATATATATATATATATTTTGAAATTATTTCTATGGTTTTGAAAGGAAATATATGGTTTATTAAATATTGATTTTAAGATATTAAATATAATTGTTTTTTATAAAGTTTTAAAGTTTAGATTTTTAAAATTATATGTTTTGAAAATTGTATATTTATCAGTTAATTTTGAAATTATAAATTTTAAGAATTTGTTTATATTTTTAATATTTTTAAGATATATAAATAGATTTAATATATAAATAAATTTTATAATATGTTTAAGTATTTATTTAAAACTATATTTCAGATATAGAGTTTATAATAATTTTTAATAAATAAGGTAGGAACTGGAAATAGAAATTGGTTTGAAATTGTATTTATTCAAAAATTATACCCAAATAAGTTTTAATTGAAATTTATTAAATTTGAAATTTTAAACATATGATTTTATAACTTAATTTTGATTAAAATTGATTTAAATGAATATTTTCAAATTTGCATAAATTGACATGGGATATTTAGTTCATTTAAATTTGTAATTTGAAGTTTTATTTAAATATTATTGAAATGATTAAGTAAACATTTTCAAAACTAAATAATAGGAAAGTGAATTTGATATGTATATGAACTTATCAAATTTAGTTTTGAAAATGTTGAATATTTAAAGCTTTAAATATATTGAAATTGAAATGGTTTATTTTGTGGTTCAATTCTGTATTTTGAAATCGATATAATTTGAAATGGTTTATATAGAACGGAATTGAATTGAAATTGATGAATTGAGGTTTAATTAAATTTGAATTTTGGAATTCGAGTTGATTTGAATCGATTTGTGAAATTTGAGGAAATTATTTTATTATACAAAGTATTTTTAATGTATAAATATTTCACTTTATAAATTATTTTAATATATATGTACAATTTTAATATAAAACTATTTTTAATATAAACTATTTAATTTATAACTATTTTATATACAAATTATTTTAACACATAAACTATTTTATTTTATAAACTATTTTATTTTACATATTATTATTAACAACCAAACTATTTAGAGGAAAGCGTTATGGTTTTCCAAAGTTATAATTTCTAAAGTATTATGTTTCCAAGGGTTAAATTTTCTAAGTTTTAAAATTCGAAATGTTATAACTTTGAAAGTGTTATGATTTTGGAAATGAATATATTTGAAGTGAAAAATGATATCGTATTGATATAGTTTTGAAACGGAAATGATATTTTGGCTTTGAAGTATAACTATTTTGAAATAACCGCGGTGTTATAATAACATTTGGTTGTTAAAGAGACCGGGATCGGTTATTGTCATACCCTCTGCCAATACCGAAAACAACTTTATGGTATTCTTGAAGCTTAATTTAAAGGATTATAAACGTAATAAACATATTCTTTCTCATTCTCGTTCGTCTCCCATAGACCGTGCGAATGCCGCCGCTTATCTAAAACATTTTCAGCGTCAGATCGAAGATTACACAATGAATTTGACTAGTCATCTCCCTAATGTTTATACCTCCCTTCGGTCGCCTCACCCGAAAACCTACAGGTGCTTGCGATTTGGACTCAAAATGATACAGACTCTAAGATTGCACGTCCAGTAACAACCGTGTATGCGGTGGAGATTCCAGAATGAAGTACCATGGTGGCGACGATACTATATGAGGTATATACGTGGACCTAACTCCCATGAGTTATCATAAGGTGGCTAAAATAGAAGAAATTAATGGGCCAAGTAAGGTCGATCGGACACATTCCTTCATTTACCGTTCTATTACTTTGTGATTGATTGGGTGCACCTTTGGAATTTTCGGAAGTATGGATCGATGTGGACTATTGCTGCGGCTTTGCGTTTCCACCAGCCCGGAAGTAGTTGGTATATCTACCCTAGCATTGCCTAGTTATGTCGTGTCACCTACCATATCGAGACCACTACGAATTCATTTTGTGTCGTACCTATGGAGTGCCCTTTGATAGCTCTAGTTTACGGGGTATCATGGTACTTTATAGACTATGGCATTATAAAATGTGTTAAGGGTGATATGGGTAACGCCTTAACGCTATTTTAATAGTTTATTTTACTATAGACATTATTGTAATAGCATATATTACTACATAGTAGATAGCTTCACGGATCCTTAGAGGATGATCATCCCAAACATCCTTTAAGTTACTTGTATTTCAGATGATATTTCACTTGAGTTGGATTTATTGATATAAGAATGTTAATCCTGACCCGAGTGTTTTGTGTTCTACTTTACGCTCGGGTCAGGATGAGTGTCACAGCATTCGAGACTTACCTTCGGAGTTGGAGCTTCGCTTGGAGATCCATCCATCTATTTAGCTTTCAGCTATTTAGTTGACTCCAGTTATATACTCAGATTTTGTATTTGACTATTGTAATGAGACTTCTATGTATTCGAGACTTCTGTTGTACCTTGTTTTTAACTCTATTATATATATAGTAGATTCATGAACTACTATTCATTTGCTTCCATTGCTTGTTGTTATATTACTCTGTGTCGGTGACTCTGTGATAATTTTTTACCGTATATGCTGAGTTTTGCCAAATATAAATTAAAAATCTGATATTTTGAGCAATTCAAGTCCGAGATGTGCGAATGCGAATGATTGAAAATATCAGGATGTTACATGTGTTATCGGAGCCACGTTTTAGACAAAACTTAGTATATAGGGTAAATTTAATTAAAGAATCACCCTTTTTTGAGCTTGAATCTGTTCCTCCACTTTGACTCAGTTACCTTTGAATTTTGGAACGTTCCCCTAGATTCTGAAATCCATTTTGGTCTCTTCTATGTTTCCCTTATTCTGGAGTATCCCATAACTCCGCTTATATTGATCTCTAATGAATCGCAATCCCGCCAATCCTAGTATGAATTGTAAAGGGGCGAAACTTCTTTCCAACGGGCATTGATTCACTGGAGATTTATATATTTTCGGTTTAGATGCTGCTATCTCTTGCTATGCTCGAATTCTATTCTATCGATCTGATGTTGATTTGCCTCTGGATTCTACATCGATCTTATTCTTGACATCGCAATTGACCCCGTTTAAGCCGCCCGCGATTTATGTAAGTCTATCCATTCTTTTCTCTCTTTGTAATCTATTTATCTCCCTATCGAGCTTATCTTCTGGTTAAAATTCTTTTGATTAGGGTACCTTTAAAATTGAATCTCTGTCCTTGTTTTAATCCATTCTGGAATCATCGAGTGAGGGAATTTATTAAGATACAGATGTTTTATATGTTGTATTATTTTAGTTAATGTTGATTTGGGGTTTTCAATCAATTCGTCTGATCAATGCTATCGATAGGAATTTCAAAACACTTGAACAGAGCAAACTTACACAATTATTTTCAAATTTTAATAATACCATATGATTATATTATATAAGTAAATTTTCTGAAATTAAATAGTTAAATGAATTTATTGTTTTGTAAACCATTGAATAAATGAATTTATAAAACATATTATAAACTGATTGGAATTGAAATAACTTTAAATTAAGGATTTAGGTTTTAAATTTCCAGTATTTTAGAAAATTTGGTTTTAAAATTTTAGAGGATATTATTTAAAAGTATTTTCAAATAGAAATTGTTTCAAAGAAATTTTAAAAAAGTTTTAAATCAGCACTCTCCTCTTTTATCGCTGGAAAATAATTTTGGTGATGACTGCAGCATCATCGACATTGATTTTCGAGTTTCGAAGTGGATAGACCATTCTGTAGCTTTGCTACACTTTTGTTTTGAAAAATGAATTTGATTTGAATTTCTGAAGTATGATTTGATCTATAATATATATCGTTATATGATTATAGATTTGATTGATATATATATATATATATATATATATATATATTTAGCTCTAAAATGGTTTAAAGAGAAATTAGGAATTTAACTCTTAAATTTTGAATAAATATTTAAAACTTAAAATAATTGAACTAGGAATAATAAGATAGTAGATAAATATAAATTTTGAAATAATTAAGATTGAATTTTAGTGAAATAAACATAAGTGGAATCAAATAAATTAAATAAATGACATAAATAAAATAAAATTTTGTTTGAAATAAATTATGCAATAAACATTAATAAATTTGAGATTAAATCAACTGAATGAAAATATCTTGAATTTAAAAAAATTGTTGATTATTAATTTATATTAAAACAATGAATGAAATTTATATGGTTTTAAATTAATTGTTTTGTTTTGTTTTCAAATCTATTTTTCTTCCTGCTTGTTTCTGTTCTCCTACCTCGTTCCTTTTAAGGGATGAAAAGTTTTGAGTGGGGGAGAGTGTAGTGTCCGGTAAAATTTTAATAGTTTTAATAGTGTATTTAACTGAATTTTTGGAAATTTTAAATAATTGAATTTTGAAACAAAAGTTTGATATTTGGAATACGCATATTTAAACATAGCAAATGGTAAATTTTCATATGAAAATAGGGAAGCTTATTTTCTTATGTATTTTTTATTTAAATTCAATTCAATTAAAAATTGATGATAATAAAATGTTTTCCAAACCTGAATATTTTTATATGATAAATTTGTATATCATCTTTTGAGTGAGACATTATATTTAATTTTGACAAATTTTGACTGCTATTGCTACGTTTATCTTAATTCTTGCGTTTTAGCAGCATTTTCGGTACCGAATATCGACTTTTGATCGGATGACCCTATCACTAATATCTATGTACTATTTTGATCGTCTCGTCATGCTGATCTTCGTAGTATATTCGATTGTGTATTTTGGAGTCCGATGTGCAGTGCAATTTGCGAAATGCTTAACGTATCGGTTCCACAACCGAGACTATTGAATTTCTCTTGACTATTTGTTATCCAACGTGAAACCAATGACCATCTGATATATTATTTTTGGAATTCAATGTACCTGCCTTGCCTTTTGATAGACCCATTATATTATATTTTGCCGTTCTGTTCTTGCCAAAGAATTTTTTTTATTCCAAGCCTGTTTACGATCTCCTCCTTTCCTCTCTATAGCTTGCACTGTTTGCACGCAACCCTCTCCATTAAAACGCATAGCAACTCACACGCATAACAACCATCCTGAGATCCCACATCTCCAACCGTACTGTGACGACCCGGAATTTTTTGATATTTGAAACTAGAATTTTTAATTAATTTTAAATATTTAAAAGTTAATTTCTAACTTGAATTTCAAATATCATTGTTTATTGGACAATTGAATTATTGGATTTAATAATTAGAAATTGGGTAAAATAAGAAATCAGGAGTTTCGAGCTTGTTAAAAATAATTTAAAGGCTTATCAAATTTATATCGGTGATACTGAAAATGATATAACTTTTAAAATTGAATATAAAAATGTTTTTTTAGTTTGAAAATATATCGTTCAAATTGATATTTAAAAGTAGCCTTGCAAGGCACAGTCTTGGAATTCGAGGAAACTAGTTATATTGGATCTGTAATAGTATATTATTATCAGATTTCAAATTTCATAGCATTTGGAGTTGTCATGTGATCGTACGGTAGATAAACGTGCTGAAATTTATATCGAATTCAAATATAATAACTGGGTTCAAAAAGCTATCTTCTCCATACGATCGAATTAGGACTCGAAACCTTTTACATTTCGTTCTGAGTATGTGTATAACATTATAAACGCCTAGTAGCACACCTCAATAGGAGGTTGAGATTTTGAGTTGTGAATTCAAGACGACTTAAATTTAAATCTAAATCAAAATATAATATATGTATTTTTATATAATGGTCAACCTGAAATAATTGACATTGTTGTTTTCTTTCACCTCAAAAGCACGTGTCCTCCCTGTTAACACGTGTTTCTACTTTTCTGTTCAAAGCACGTAACAGTTTTTTATAAGATAAGAGAGATCTGAAAAAAAAATAGAGATGGGGAGAAACGAAATTGATTCGTTTTAAAAATGGCGGATGAAAATTTTGAATATTTCGAATTCCTCAACTGATCGAATCGCCATAATCTCGTACCGAGCCTCATGAGTGTTGAAAGTAAAGGAGACGATTGGGTTCGGCCACGATGTCATTCGATGGGTTTCTCGAGGCGACGTGTTGGGTTTTGCGGCAAGTTGGAGCTCGGCAAGGAATGGAGTTCGCGAGTGTAACGATCTCGAATTTTATTAAGTTTAAACTGATAATTAAATTTTATTTTTGAATAAAATTTGTGAAAATGATTGTTAATTAATATAAAATTTTAGTTAAATTATAAATAATCGAGAATTTATTTGGATATTTGAAAATGAACATGTTTATAAAATAGATTGAAAAATTGAATTGGGATTTTGGATATGATTAAATTTGATATTAGATAATTTAAACTTTGAAAGGAAATATGTATAAAACAAAAGTAGAAAACATAAAGTACAGAGAAAATATAAAAATCAAATAAAATGATTCATGTACACTAAAGAAGAAACATTTGTACTAACCCCTATCTTCTAAGCCGAACAAGCATTGTTAGTAAAGTAAACAAAAGAAAATAAAGTATATATTAGTACATATAGTATGTTCATGTACAAGTAAAGAAAGAAATGTAATAGTTTATAAAACAAGGCAATATCTTTAGTACACCCTAACTTCATCTACTAGCCGAAACAAAGTGATATTGTACAAAGTAATAAATGCATATCAAAAGCAAGATACATCAGCCATTAAAATATAATTCCCTGTACAAACAAAGATAAAATAAAGCATGAAGGACATAAGCAAGTAATGCAAGCCACCACCATTATATGATCTTATTTTATACAAACCAGAAAATATATACCCTATGTTGTACAAATACACATAACATCACTTGTATAAATTAATATATACTGTGAACTTCATTTCATATATATCATCCATCTTCGTTAAATTCGTCCATTCTAAACTGAAGTAAAAGCTTGAAAACCCAAACAACATTCCAGTTAAAACATCAAAACAAAATTCACTTCACAACAATACATATCACTGCAACCTAGAGGATTAAAGAAAAAGATCTTTACCTTGCAAATTTCACGAGCTAGTGTCAACACTACAAAAGTATTCTCTGTTCAGTTGAAAACCAGGTGAGTAACTTTTAAAATATAAAATATTTGATAGCATGATAGTATGGTTAGAATAAGTATTTTCTTGTATATTTAAGTGTAAATCTGGTGTTGATATATTGTGTGCATGCTGTGTTGTGCTCTGTTCTTTTCTGGATTAAGTAACATCATTTAAAAAAAAAATTAAGGTTGTGAAATAAGGTTGCATGATCAATATCTGAAGTTCAATATGTTTGTGTGTATAAAGTAGTGAAATTATGTGGATAATTAGATGAATAAGGAAGGTGTACCTGCATACTGCTGTTTCCAGTTTCAAAAATTTAGGATTTGATTTGAAACCCTCTATCCCTTGATCTAGTGATTTTTAGGATTTATTATTTAAACAAATTTTACTTGTTTCATCATAAACTAATGTTTAAAATTTTATTTATGTCAAAAATAAATAAATAAATGGGAAATAGCTCTGGAACTAAAACAACAGTATAAGTTGAATATAAGTGAGAATTTAATTCTCTTAGTTCATGGTTTAAGAAATATAATCCAGAATCTTATACAAAATGATGATTTTTAAAACCAAAATCTGAATTTAGTGATGAATTTAGTGGGCAATTATGGTTTGATCTGGAAATGGACTTCCATCAATTGTCGGCGAACGGAAAATTTTTGGGAGGCCGGTCTTGGACTGGTGGAGGGTGGCGGTAGGGGGGTCTCGAAAAAAATAGTTTCGTATTTTTCCAGTGGCCGTAGTGGCCAGAGCACGGCCAACTAGGGTTCGATGAGTGTTTGGGTCAGGAATTTTTGTGAGCTTTGTGCAGTGGCGATCGATCACCGGAGTGGATCGCGAGGATGAGATTGGGTTCGCCGGAGAGTGAAGTGACTTTGGGGAGGTCGGTGAATGTTCCAGTGATCGGATTTGAAGACCGGTAGCATTTTTCTGATCGATGGTGGTTTTCCAGGTGGGTTCGAATCACTTGATTTCGTTTGGCTGGAGGAATCGTCGAGGCAGGTGGTCAAGGGGGTAGGCAAGATCACCTTGGGTCTGTCTATGGTCGGGAAGTTGATCTGAGCCGGTCAGGTTCGTGTGCACCGTGCACACGTGTGCATCGATCTGGAAGAGAAGAAGGCTTCGGGGAAGAGAGTGTTTTGCCGAGTTGCTTATTTAGTTTTCTCGGGTTTCTGTGTGGATTTCTCGAAGAAAATGGAGGAGTGAGGTTCTCGTGTTGGCGCTGAGGAATTTTGGGTTTTGGCTGTGGGTTGCGTCTTTGGGGAAGAAGAAGGAAGCTCGGGTCGTTGCTCGAGATTTTCGTAAATTAACTCGAAGCAAGCTGGGTGTGTTGTTAAGTTAAATCTTAAGCTAAGTAAGAAAAAAAAATAGATGAAGAAGAAAGAAGTTGGGGCACGAGAGTAGACTCAAGTGAAAAAGATGGGTTGCTGGGTTTGCTTTAAAATGGGTTTAAGCCCAAAACAAATTTCAAGTTGTAATATTAAAGAAGTGAATTAATACTTTAATGTGAGTTAAGGATTAAGATCAATTAACATTGAATGAAAGTTAGTAAATTTGTTTGACTTAAGATTGTGAGTAAAATTATTTTTAAAGCTTGATTTTAAAATAATTAAGTGATTTAGTTTGAAACTTTTCCTTATATAAGTTTATTACATAAGAAACAAATGTTCTTTATAATTATTTAAGACTTACAAAGTAATTAATGTTTAAATGGTTAAACATTTTGAATCTTAAATTCACAATAGAATTTGAATTTAAAATTAGAAGTGTAATGTGTAAATACACTTGAATGTTAATGAAGTCATTAATAAAGCAAATGAATTATCTTAGAAATAATTAAGATAATAAAAGTATTTAATTTATAAGCGAATTAAGGAATGACTTATTTATTTGATTTTAAATTAATGATTTAGATTAAATTGTAATTAGAAATAATTAATAATGATTTAACTTAAGAAAATTTCTTGAGAAAGTAATTAAGAAATGTTATTAGTTAATGAAGATAATTAACTATGGATTATTAAGTATTAATTAAGGCGATTAATTTTAATAATAAATTGGATTGATTAGTTTAGATAATCAATTGTAAATGGTGTAAGTGTAATTACTTTATGGTAAGTAATTAAAGGTTAAATTTCTTTAACAAATTAATTAGAGTTAATTAATTAGGAAATTGGTTTAAAGGTTGATTTAATTAATATGATAAATTTAGAATAATTTAATTAATTAAAGTGTTTGATAAATTAATTGATATTAAATGATTTGTAATTGGTTAATCAGAATCTGATAATTAATTCATGAGTAATTAATTTACTGGAAATTAATTGAATTAATCAGGATAAAATGATTAATTAATCCTGCTTATAAATGATTATTAATTGCTTGGCTTTACCTAGGAATGATTGTATTGTATGCGATGCCTTAAATTGATTGTCCTATCTGATTTGTGATATTTTGTTCTGTGGATTGAGTTGTGTATGATTTATTCATTTATTTACATTTATATATTATCTGTGAATCTGTGAATAGACGATAAGCTTTATAGTTATATCGCTTATCAACTATATTTCTGTGTTTTGATCTGTGATGATTGAATAATGTTGCACTATTGTGTTAAACCCCTGGACCACACAATACACACACAAATATGGATTTCACGAGGAAATCAATTAAGTCACGGATTTTTGAAAATAGTTTTGAATTTGAATTTTTAAATTCAAATGGTTTGAAATGGATTGGGTTTAAAGTGAAAAGCTTTTGAAAAAGGAATTTCAAAGATGAAATTTATTTTGAATAACTTGATAAAGTTTGAAATTTAAATAATTTGATTTAAATTTGAATTCAATATTGAAATTAAATTCTGTAATTTGAAACTAGGGATTAACGATGTTATACTAGTCATTATGAGTTAAACCATTTTTAAAGTACTATTTTTGAAAATTTGAATTAACCTAAAGATTGTATCTTGTATAAATGAAATCGGGTTTTTCGAAATAAGACTGTTGTTTCTAAATGATAAAAAGGCTTTCATAGGAGAAACGAATTTCAAATTATATAAAAAGGGATTTCAAGACCAAGTTATTGATGAATATTTGGAAATGAATTTTGAAAGTGAATATTTGGGAACGGTTTGAAAGCTATAAGATAAATCTTTAATTTAAAGATTTTAAACGAGTTAATCCAAATGAAATGGAAATTGTTTTGAAATCCGTAAATGGAATTTTGTGAAATAAATCTTTTTGTTAAAGATTTAAAATGGTAATTGGTTTAAACCATTTGAAAAGAAAGTTTTGAATTATTAAGTTGTGACTTAATTGAAATCCCATATCCATATGTTTTAAATGTTTTCGCTCACTATTCGGTTTAGCCGCGAAAGGACCTTTGTGTCGTATAATCCATTCCGAATAGGTGATTCGACGTTATGGATAGCATTTGAAGACCGGTGATGAAGACCGGATATTTTCGAAAACGAAAGGGTTTCTTGTCGAATGTCTTTGCATCGACTGGTCCCCGGTATAGAGACTCCATATGTGATGGGAAATCCGGAGGTGATTAGGGATTATCCGGATTGCAAGGACTTCTTTGTAAGTGCCTTCGGTTCTGTTCGAGCCCGGAACAGACTTGTATGGATAGTATGTCTGACATTACAAATTGAGATATAAAGCTGATTTCTTTCAAATATATTTCTGTTGGTGGCGGAGAATTTATTCTCTTAGCTTAACACCCTTCTCTAAGACGTACGAGCTCAGAGGTTATGTAGTTGATGGTTATCAGCAATATATTCCCAATTTGGTAATGTGACATGCTGAGTGTTGCTGTGAAATGATCATTGTGTTGATTATTTGTGATAGGATCATTTGTTTGATCGTCTATCTTGGTGACCATTTCTATGATCATTTGTTGACCCAAAGCACAGCTTTTGTATAAAGTGTGGCTTTGTGGACGAGACTTCGTCGAGCCTCACAAACCGGTAATGGTCGAAACAGGAATTGTGCGGCAAGGTTTTCAGGGATAGCTTCCCTAGGGTATGACCATTCCTTTTGGAAAAGGGTAGTGTCATGGTATGGAGCCCTGATACTTACTCATGCGGACGCACTATATTTATTCTGTGTGGTTGTTGGTTTAGAGGCGCCTCGTATAAAGGTCCCAAAGGACCGGGGGTGACATATTTGAGGTTTTGTATATTCCCTGGGAAGGGGGATAGCCGGCCTTGTTTGGCAGAGATCCAGTTGGGTTCTCGGGGCGTCCTTCCAGAGGCGTTTCCATGTGGCAATGGGAAGTTCCTTGGCCTGACCATTTGTTGGAAATCCATTCTTCAAATACGTACCTTGTACGGTTTTAGTTGTATTACCTGCCATCTACTTATGGTGGCGCCCCACTGTTTGGATGGTAGCTATAGTAGGCATAGTTCGAAATGTCTATGTTGGTTAAGATTTATATCTTTACTTTCGAAATGATTTTTACTACACTATGCACTAGTAATAATATCAAATGTTTCTTTTAATGCGTATCAAGCATCTTTGACTATCATAAGGAGAAATCTCCTCCGATTCTGCGTTTGCATTGTGTGTGTGTGCGGGAGGCCTTATGGTAGTCTCATTTCTAAAAAGCATTGCGAATCTATTTTAAAATATTTCTTTGTTTGTTTTTAAAGATAAACTGTTTTTGTTGCTCACACCAGTCCCATGACTGATCCAGAGTTTATTGTTTCTTTCCTAAACTTTGGGTGCTCAAAATTTTCTACACGAGCAGTCTAGAGTTGGGTTTTTCAGATAGTTAGGTTCAGTGATTTATCTGGAGCTAGTTCAGTCTTTGGATGTGGACGAGACTTGCTTGTCTTTGCGTATCGTGATGTTGAAACGAGCTGCTGCTGCTGGAGTTCTCTTTTGAAGACTATCTTGAGTTATATTGTTCCGCTGCTAGATGTTATCTATTTTCCTTTTCCGCTGTTAGTTTCTTGTATCTCTGATGTATATTGATATTCATTGTACCATTCTGTTGTACCATATGTTGTATCAGTATTGTATATCAATGTATTATTCTATTTATTCCGCTATGTTGTTTACTTAATGTTGTTATAAGCTCCGGCGACTCGGATTTGAACGGTCGAATCTACGGCATTCGAATACGATTTGAAGTATGGGTGTCGATTTTTGAACGGGCAAAATCCGCTTCGTTACAGCGAGTGGGTTGGCATCGCGAGGAGGCGCGGTGAGGCGGCAGAGATGGGTGAACCGTTGGTGGTCCAAGCTTGGTGGAGGGGGAGGTGATGTCGCAAATTGGGGGAAATCTCTATCACCGAGGCAGAGAGCTATCTGTAGTTTTTATATGATTCCCTTTTTTCAATTTTAAATTAATAATATATATATGTATGTATATATTTATATATAGAGAAGGAAAAAAAATATTTTAAACATCATATTTTTATATATATATATATATATATATTAAAGAAAAAAATTTAAGTTATATAGTAAAATAAAACTACTGTTGTTATTACAGGAAAAAAGAAAACATATTTTTAAATAAAGATATACGTAAGTACATAATTAAATATATATATATATATATATATAAAACAGAGATTATGTATATAGGTAAGATTTTTGAAAAAAAATAGGAATTTTAAAGTGTTTGAAGAATTTATAAAATTTAGCTTTTTGAAATCTATAATTTATTTTATAAATATGTATATGTAGTTTCAAAATGGAAAATATAAATAAATATACATAAACACTTGTTACACCAACTAGTTCATTTAAAATGGATTATGGTGGTTAATTTGTAGTTAACCTATTTAATGATTTTAATTACTAAAAGATTTTTTTAAAGGAAAATTAGTTTAAGATTTAATTATTCACTAAAACTAAATCATCAGTTTAAAAATAAATTATTAGTTAAAATTAAATTTATAAAATGTAAGTTTATTATTCGATCTGTTCAAAAATTAATAAGTCATATAATGTCTGTTACAAGGTTAAAATCATGAAAAAAAGTCTAGGTGGAAATGGGTTGCAAACAAAACAAAGGTGAGTTAATCTCACTCAAATTGGATGATAAGTTAAGTTAAATAGTTAAATTTAAACTACTAGATTGGTTGTTTAAATTGATAACTGTTATCAGTCTGGGTTGATATTATATATAGTAGTATGTGTGTCTATATATATACATTAGAGTGATTGACATTCCCGCATTATATAGCGGATGAGACCCTATGCGCCCCGCATAATAGCGGATGACCCTATATACCGCGATATCCCTCTCGAAGTGGGATTGGTATTTTAACATTATGCTAACATCTGTAGATGTAAGAAAACATGTTGGAGAGATCCAACTGGATTCCTCAAACTATTGGAATTTATTTTCTTACTCGATTATATGTTTTATTTGATAATCCGTGATAGATTATATGGATTATATAGGAAATTGAAAATATTGAATGCTATGGTTTGATTGAATATATTTTGGATATATGGAGATATCAAAAATATAAAGATTTGACTTTAAAGGAAAATAAAAGAGGGAATTCAAAGTAAAAATAAATATGGTAAAATTGGGTGAATTAAAAGAATGAATTTGGAAAAGGATCAAGAGTTTGAATTAAAATCCTATCAAATAAATTCCGAGTATGGGGAAAGGGGTTTTGAATAAATGGGAATAAATGAATTTTGAAACTTAAGTGATATTGTTTAAAGAAAAAAGGATTATTTTTAAATTTAGGGTTTAAAATGGTTTGGGAGAATTTAAATAAGGGGAATTTTGAAATGAAGTATGAAATTAATATTTCGATTTTAAATAAAATTTTAAATCGTAATAAAGGGGTGAAAATGGAATTAATGGGATTTGGAATAAATTTGAGTAAGTAAAGGAATTTGTTTTAAAAGAAGTTAATTTTTGGAATCGATTGGAAAATCTATTACGTGTTGTAACCGTGATTAAAAAGTGGATGAGGTTATGAAATTTATAAACGGGGTTTATAGAAAAAGTGAAATATTTATCGGTGGATAAATTTGAAAGTATAAATTCACGGTGGGAATTTATAAGGAGATGGTAATATGTTTTAAAAATAAAAGGTGGTTTTATTTTTAAATGTGTGGAAAAGAAATTAATGGGATGGGGACATAAATCAAATTGTGATAAATCGAGCAGGATTTATAAATGATTAGATGGCTATATTTAAATGGAAAGTGTATTTCCCTGAAAAGCCAAGTATATTTTCAAAGAAAGATTTCCAAGTATAAGTTGGAGGTTTTAAAGTGGTTTTAAAAGAATATTTTAGAAAGAAATTATTATTTAGTCGTTTTAAAATTTTTAAAAGCAAATATTTATTAAGTTAGTTATATAAGTAAATTATTTTAAAGGTTTAACCAGTATTATGATATAAAAGATAACTATTTGATATTTGTACAATATAGAATACCTTTTATTTTAAATTTGTTTTGGCTTAAGTTTTTACATGAGAAATTATTATAAAATTTCATAAATTTTAAATAAAGTGTTTAAAGTAGTTTTTATTTTAAATGTTTTAAAGTATATATTTTTGGATAAAGTGATTTAAATTATTTAAAAACCTAAAGTATTAAGACTTGGTGATTTTCAATGGAAATAAAAATTGGTGGAAATTTATTTCCGCGAGAGAAAAAGTGATTTGAAAACTATTTTCAAAGGGTTGAAGTGTAGAAAAATATCTTGCGAAGATATTTTGAAATAAATAATTTGGTAAATTATTACGCCTAATGGTTGTTTGTGGATGTTACATGATAGTTAAATAACCGACTATCAATTTGGCCAATGCGCTGATCATTTTGAAGAGACCGGGATCGGGGTTAATTTCCTGAAAACCACTTTGATCCGATTTGAACGTTTTCGTGAGGAAGACAAGCGCTTGGAGTCGAAGATGGAGCAGTAAAGTGCAGTTAATAATCTCTACTAATCCTGAGGGTGATTCCAAAATGGATGTAGTAGGAGTAGTGTCTTCGGTTCCGTTCGGATCGAAAATGGACTTGTATGGACGAATGCTATCAGAAAATCATCAGGGGGACGATGAGCATTCTAAGTGTATGTTGCTAAAAAGGTAACGCAAAGCCTCAAGCCTCATCAACTGGGAATGGCTAAAATAGAGGAGATGCAGCAAGGCTAAATGCCTAGCAATTAATTAGGGTAAGGTCATCTCTGTCTAGATGTCCCTTTTTATTCGGCTATGTGGGCGGTTGTTGATCCCAACCGCGAGTGATCTTTTTCGGACTATCCAATAAGGGGTAGCTCCGGTCTTGTGTTGCAGAGGATTAGGGGGTACGTCGGTTCGTTGATCTAGACCACGTACTATGACGGACGGTACACCAGTAGCCCTGCCATTAATGGAAACCCAATCCCCAATGAGTGCCATTGGACTTGCTTGCATACCTATTATGCTGGAATTTAATGAATATAACAATTTTGACTATTTGAATAAGTATTTGTACTTAGACACTATTATAATATTAGAGGATTTTATAAGAAATGTTTTGGTTATAGTAAGGCAAAAATCAGACGTTTATTTGTGGAATGGTCTTACGAGATACCTTTGATTTTCAAAAGGATTTTGAAACTCTAATAATCCAATTGAGTGTGTTTTCTCACTCTGGTTTTTCAGATTGACTTGGGTGTTATTTTACTATAATGGTCGGGTCAGACCGAGTATTATGGCATAAAGCAAAGGATGTTATGAAGCTAAGAAGACGAGCTGGATGACGAGACGTATCGCACGTACTTGATATATACTTCGATGTGCAGTATAGGTTGTATAGCCTTCTTTTGGGTGAGGACAAGTTATTACAACTATCTAGTATTAGGCTATTGTTTGTATGTACTTTGATGATGTAATGTATTATTCAGTTATAGATTCTTTTGTATAAAAATCTGTTTTTATCTATTATATGTTATTCTGCTGCGATTGTGAGATTCTGATATGGTTTTGTTTTTCTCTTCTTCTACCTCCTTCTTCTTTCCCTTACGGTCTGGTTTTCCGGCATTCGATTGTTCAACATTTGATACAGTGGACAGATTGATGTAGATTTTCGGGCTTCGAAAAATTGGGTTCTGATATGTACTAAGGCCACCACCTTCTACGCACTTCCTCCCCTGCAAGCCTCAACAGCCGAGCCATTTACTTCTTCTCCAAGCAACTCCGTAGCCAATGACTGAACCTACACCATTCTTTCTCCTCCTTTTCCTGCCAACAAGCCGAGCTCACATCCACACTTCCACCAAACCCTTGCTCCAAGCCTCCAAACGTGAAACTGTGCTCCACCTACTGTACTTAGCCTACTACTACTCCTCACGCTCAACACAACCCACCAAGACCGCCCTCTCAACCCCTTCGGTCGAGCACTCGAACACACGTAGCCACTCCACACTATGCCCAACACCCAACCTCATTGTCTCCCCTCTGCATCCATTCGCAAGCCAACATGCCATGTGCAGCCTTCCCCTTCGGCTTGGCTACGCAGTCCTTTAACTAGACGAGGCTGAGATCCATCAGCTGCTCCTTCTTCCTTACCCTGTCACCAATCATGCTTGGTTTTGTATGTAAGTGTATATCTATTTGAAAGTGTGCTATGGATCGTGTAATATGAATATATGATAATACAGAGTGTAATGATGACAGCTATATAGTAAATATTGTAGAATATAAAATGCAGTATAATAAAGACGATACCAGAGATTTTTATACTGGTTCGGAACTTCATCCTACGTCTAGTCCCAAACTCCTTCTGGAATTTCACTTAAACAACAGCCCTCACTTCACCTGGAGGAACAGGTCTATACAACCCTTAGCAGTCGAATAGGGACCTGAGTAGCGGAATAGGATTTCACTTCAGTAGCCGAAGGGAATTCGTATGCCTGAGTAGCAGAATGGGACTTCTTCAACAAATACAAAAGATTGTTTGAGTTTTTGCATTCTGACAACATGGATAAATCTGCTTATAGTACACCCTTCATATGATCTTCTCCTCGAGTATAAGTACATATATTTGAAGTTTATGAAGAATAGAAAGGTATATAATTGCTTAGAATATGTTAATGCGGAATATTTGAGAGTATAGTTGCAAGTATGTTCGAGAGAGTTAGGTAAGAAAGATAAGAAAATTCTATGTGTTGGAATCAAGTAAGAGTATGTATTTGTAGATGTAAAAAGTAGCAACTATTGACGAAGGGTCCCGGTTGAAGTGTTGCGTCCAAATCTTTTGCACAGAAATTGTTGGGTCATTCGACTGACCTCCAAGGTCAGTCGACTGACCTGGTAATTTTCGTGCAATTTGCATAGATTTTACAAGTTTTAAATACATATATATATACATATATGTGATTTTAAAGAAAAATCTTTGATAATATATATATATATATGCTTATATGTATAAATCATATATAAAATAGGAAGATTGTATATAAGTTAATATATACGTTAAACGAGGAGAGATCTTAACAGAATTGACTTAAGACTCAAAACAAGATAATATAAAAATTGATGCAATGATTTTGATGTCTTGTCTCCATGTAGTATATATTCTCTTTTTGTCGTAACAGTCGTCAAATCTGTACGTAGTTGTGATAGCTTTGTGTCATGAATCAAAACCAAGTCTCAACATATATATGTAAAGCTTTATGTAAATTCAAATACTATATGTTGTATGTATATATATGGTTATATGAGTTTGTATAAACTATTGGGTATTGTATTTGTATATACATTTATACATATTGGTCTGTCTGAATTTGTGCTGACTAGAGTATGGATATATTGTGGTTCCTTTTGTTTTATTATATAAGTATAAGTTTAATATATATATATATATATATATATATAGGTCTGCATATTTTAGTTTATATGACAGTACATATATGTGAGTATATAAGTTTACTAAAGTATTATGTATTATATTATAAAGTTGTTTATATAGTTTTGTTTGTTCACTGTTTGTAATATTTCAAAGTTTAGTTTGTTTATAAATTGTGTTGCAGTTATTGTTTACAAACAAATTTTGTTTAAAGCATATAATTATAACATGTTAGGTTATAATATTTATACAGTGGTATGTATGTGATATATGGTGTTTTACAAATATATGTAGTGTATGTTCTATAAAAGAAATAGTACGTATATATTACAAATGTTATACGTATATTTTAAATTTCCTTTTGTTGTGTAAGTATTATGTTATAGGTTTTAAGGTACATATTATATATGTTTTTATGTTTAGTTATAGCAAGTTTATATAACCTATTAGTTATAAATATAAGTTATATATAGATTTTGTTTGTTTTATATCTTTGTATATATATATATATATATTGTTTGATAAATATTGTGTTAAGTATAGTTTTAAAATATGATGTATACATTGATATATATATTATAAAAAAATGAATTTAAAATTTTACATTAGTTTTAGAGAAAGATATATGTAAATATGATATTTATCTTGTTTCAGTTTATGTTAAAAAAAATTTGATTTGTTCTCATCGATTCTGCTTTGCTCATCAAATTCATGCTTGGATTCAGAACTAATCTCACTCTCGTTCATCTCTAGCCTTGAAAGGTGAGAAATCACTAACGATTAATGTTCTTATATTTATTAAATTTGATTTCAGTTGAAACGAAAATTGAAATATGTTGCTGTTGGTTATTTACATTACTATATATATGCTATTATTTATATCTGTTCACCTGTGACATCTAACACCATTATCTGTTATTTATCACTGATGATATATGCATGTCGCTAATTGCTATATTATTATCATAATGTTATCACTCTTCAAGTTCCCTGTTAGTATAGAGTTCCCTATGGGTTGAAATGATATATATTCGAACGATCTTGTTGAATAGGAGAAAATCGTTATGGGTTGAAATGATAACCAAGCGATTTCAATTGAATAGAATTTGGGATTACGAGTTGAAAAGAATATACCCGTATATATTTAAATTACGGATTGAATTAAATATCTGTTTCACTGGACCATAGAATGGAAAATTATATACAGACACCGGTAGTCTATATATATATATATATATATATATATATATATGTATATGTATATGTATGTATATATGTATGTATATGTATATGTATGTATATATGTATGTATTGAAATGATATCTATGGTTTTGAAAGGAAATATATGGTTATTAAATATTGATTTTAAGATATTATATATAAATGTTTTTTTATAAAGTTTTAAAATAAAGATTTTTAAATTTATATGTTTTGAAAATTGTATATATGAATTAATTTTGAAATTATAAATTTTAAGAATTTATTTATAATTTTACTATTTTTAAAATATATAAATAGATTTAATATATAAATAAATTTAATAATATGTTTACGTATTTATTTAAAACTATATTTCAGATATAGAGTTTATAACAATTTTAAATAAATTAAGGTAGGAACTAGAAATAGAAACTGGTTTGAAGTTGTATTTATTTAAGAATTATACTTAAATAAGTTTGAGTTGAAATTTATTAAATTGAGATTTTAAAGATAAGATTTTATAACTTAATTTTGATTAAAGTTGATTTCAATAAATATTTTCAAATTTACATAGATTGAAATGGGATATTTAGTTTATTTAAATTTGTAATTTGAAGTTTTATTTAAATGTTATTGAAATGATTAAGTAAACATTTTCAAAATTAAATAATAGCAAAGTGAATTTGATATATATATAAATATATATATATATATATATATATATATGAAATTATCAACTTTAGTTTTGAAAATGTTGAATATTTAAAGCTTTGAAGTATATTGAATTGAAATGGTTTATTTGTGGTTCAAATCTTATTTGAAATCGATATAATTTGAAATGATTTATTTATAACGGAATTGAATTGAAATTGACGAATTGAGGTTTAACTAAATTTGAACTTTGGAATCGAGTTGATTTGAATTGGTTTGTGAAATTTGAGGAAATTACTTTATTACATAAAGTATATATTAAAAATATTTTACTTTATAAATTATATATATATATATATATAATATTTTAATATAAAACCATTTTTAATATAAACTATTTTAATACACTAATTATTTAATATAAACTATTTGATTTATAACGATTTTACATACAAATAATTTAACACATAAACTATTTTATTTTATACTCTATTTTATTTTACATACTATTATTAATATCTAAACTATTTCGAGGAAAGTGTTATGGTTTTCCGAAGTTATGATTTTCAAAGTGTTATGTTTCAATGTATTATGTTTCCAAGGATTAAAATTTCTAAGTTTTATAATTTGAAGTGTTATAACTTTGAAAGTGCTATAATTTCGGAAATGAATTTATTTGAAGTGAAAAATGATATCGTATTGATATATTTTTGAAATGGAAATGATATTTTGGTTTCGAAGTATAAACTATATTGAAATGATCGCGGTGCTGTAATAACGTTTGGTTATTAAAGAGACCTAGATCGGTTATTGTCATACTCTTTGCCAATACCGAAAACCACTTTAGCAGCCGTGTACGCGGTGGAGATTCCAAAATGAAGTACGATGGTGGCGACGATCCTATATGAGGTATATATGTGGACCTAACTCCCGTGAGTTATCATAAGGTGGCTAAAATAAGAGCAATTGACGGGCCAAGTGAGGTAGATCCTTCGATCGGACGCACTACATCGTTTTCCATTCTATTACTTTGTGGTTGATTGGGTGCACCTTTGGATTTTTCGAGAGTATGGATCGATGTGGATGATTATTACGGCTTTGCGTTACCACCAGCCCAGAAGTGTAATTGGTATATCTACCCTGACATTGCCTAGTTGTGCCGTGTCACTTACCATATCGAGACCACTACGAGTTTGTTTTGTGTCGTACCTATGGAGTGCCCTTTGGTAGCTCTGTATCATGGTACTATATAGACTGTGGAATTATAAAATGTGTTAAGGGTGATATAGGTAATGCCTTAACACTATTTTAATAGTTTACTTTACTATAGACATTATTATAATAGCGTACATTACTACATAGTAGATAGTTCCACGGATCCTTAGAGGATGATCATCCTAAACAACCTTTAAGTTACTTGTATTTCAGTTGATATTTCACTTGAGTTGGATTTATTGATATAAGACGGTTAATCCTGACCCGAGTGTTTTGTGTTTTGCTTCATGCTTGGGTCAGACTGAGTGTCACGACATTCGAGACTTACCTTTGGAGTTGGAGCTTCGCTTGGAAATCCATCCATCTATTCAGCTTTCAGTTATTCAGTTGACTCTAGTGATATTATCAGATTTTGTATATTGAGACTTCTATGTACTTGAGACTTCTGTTGTATCTTGTTTTTAACTTTTATATATATATAGTAGCTTCATGAACTACTATTCATTTGTTTCCGCTTCTTATTGTTATATTACTGTGTGTCTATGACTCTATGATTATTATTTTTAGCGTATATGCTGAGGTTTGCCAAATATAAATTAACATTATGGTATTTTGAGCAATTCAAGTCCGACATGTGCGGATGCGAACAGTTGAAAATATCCAACGTTACAACACTTACAGAAACTTATCCTTATGTTGACAAACATACAGACTCTATAATACAGCATAAGAAAACTATACGTGAATACGTCTTGACCATCCAACTCATCTCCAACTCCAAAGTATCCTGCTAAACCTCGGAAAACATACTCGGTCTAACCTGAGTATTACATGGAATAACACTCGGGTCAGCCTGGTAAACCAGTGTGAGTAAAACCCGATAATAAGTAAAAACCAAACTAATTTCTACAATGAAAACCTTTTAAGTAAAGAGCATCTCGTAAGACCACACTGCACATAAAAACGGATGGGTTTTTACCTTATGATAACGAAAACATTTTATATCAAAATCCAGTGATATTATCATAGTGTCTAGGTTTAAATTAAATAGATAAAATAGCTGAAACGCTTGCATCACGCATTCCACCATACTAGGCTCTACAATCAAAATCGTAAGGCACGTATTGGAGATTGGATCCCAGCAGTGGCAAGGTAAGGGACTACCTTTCGATAGTACAACTTTAGAAAATGCGCTGATGTTAATACAGAGCCGGCTGCCACTTTAACATGGCAGACTTGATTATCTCACCCCCATGACACTGAGGCCTTATACTACCACGATGTTTGTGCACAAACTAACTCTGAGAGGATGTCTAGAATAAGGTGACCACTCCTGTCATGACCTACTTTTTCGTACAGTTCGAACTGACAAATTACCACATATGTCCAGTCCAAATTGAGCAAAAAGGAAAATAGTAAGAAACGAAAGTAGAAAGAAGATAGGCGACACAAAATCTCACAGCAGAAACAAATAATCTATAATATATAAAAGAAATAGATAAAACAAAAGTTGCAATGTTTATAGTATAGATAACAATCAGAGTATGCTAACATATTCAGCACGGACAGTTATAACACCCTGTCCGTACAACTGCTTGTAAACGTGTAACAACCCGCATATTTTACGATTGAATATTTAAATATTTTATTTTAATATTTTACCGTTAGTCGGATTTTAATCCGAAAAGTTACTTTTTGCATACGGCCGAATTAGGACTCGGAACCACTGCCATTGGGTCCAAAACACCGTTTGCAATCTTTTTTAGTATAAACTTTGATATGTTTGGAGTTAAGGGAGTTTTTCCACTTTTTCACTTTGGGCTTTGGGTTTGGTTTAGCCCATTAGCCTAAACTATTAACTCTAGCCCAACCCCCTTCCCTTCATAACTTCACTTTCATTTCCTAATACTCAAGCTTCATCAAAAATAGAGGAAGGAATGGGAAATTAAAACTCCAAGCCCTAGTTCATTTGCAAATCCAACATCTAACTTCAAATTCAAAGAGAAGTCATTGATTCTTCCTTTGCTCTCAAGCTTCTTCTTCATTGATTTTGTGTAAAGGTGGGATTTTTGTCTCACATCTTTGTCTATAACTATCTTTGATTGTTGGGTATGAATTCCTAACACTTATTCATGTGCATTTGCTTTTGGTTTGGATTGAATTGGTGAAAATCCCAATTTTGAGTGTTTTGGGTTCAAATCTTTAAAAATCCTTACTTTGATGATTGAACACGTTTTTGGTGATACATCGAGGAGCCAATAGGACCGGGTAGCCGATGGGCATAATCCCCTAGCGTCCGTGCTCGATTGGTTGCAAATTGGGTGTGTTTTGCACTTCAATCCCCTAGGTCGCTCGGCCTGCATATAGGTCGCGCCTTGCTTAGGTCGCGCCAGCTTAGGTCGCTCGGCCATGTGTTAGGCCGTTCCACCCCATAGGTCGCTCAACCATGTAAGTCGCACCTGCTATATCATGCAACCCCTTAGGTCGTGACAAATTAGGTCGTTAAATCGCTTGGCCTTCTTTCCTCTTAGATCGTTAGGTCGCTCGGCCGTGTCATGTCGCACCTGATCGTTAGGTCGCCCCATGATAGGCCGCACACATTCTGTTAAGTCACATGTTCATCTTAGGTCGCTTGCATCCTTATGCCCCAACTCCTTAGGTCGCTCGGCTTGTTAGGTCGGCCGGCACATAGGTCGCAACCACTAGGTCGCATAGCCTTCTGATTTAGGTCGCACCTGCTATATCTTGCAACCTCTTAGGTCGCTACCCCACGCATGCCTTACTGTTAGGTCGGTCTGCCTTAGGTCGCTCGTCCCGCTTGCACTGTTAGGTCGCACATGCTTTGGGCCGCGCCATTCCTTAGATCGGTTGTAGTTAGGTCACGCCACCCTTTAAGTCGCACCTGCTTTAAGCCGCATGCTATTTCTTAAGTCGCTGATCTCTTAGGTCGTATGCCATGTAGTCGCATGCATTGAGCCGCTGATTTCTTGTGTTGACTTATGTTAAGTCGTAAGTCGTGGTTGTTAAGTCGCAAGGGTATTTCCACTTTAATGAATTTGAAATCGAATTCTTTGGATTTTATTCACGTCTTCGCATGTGAATTTTTGTGATTTATTGTTTCTACAATCATTTTTGTGATTTGTCACTTCATCTCACTCGTACGAGAAATCTAATTAAACGGCTTAGTAAAAAAAATGGTATGAAACGCTTGAATTTACTTCGCCGGTTAATTCTTGGACTTGTTCAATTGAATCTCTTGTGACAATTTTCGAGTGAAGATCTACAATTTGTTCGTAAAAATTTAAGTTAAGCTAGTGGTTATGGGACATGAAGCTAAGCTTATATATTTACTAGCTTACTGTAATTGACACTTCTTGATGATCGTTGATGATCATTTTTTTGATTTAGACTAGCAAATGTGCGTTGTCTCTTTATCTACGTGGGATACTAAACCCCATTTCTGCGGAGCTTCGGCTCAATTTGGTGGGGTAGCGACCCATGGTCTTCTATCCGTTTTGCGGAGCTTTGGCTCAAAATTAATGGTTAGCAACCATGGAATAGCGTTCCATTTTGTGATACACGTGTTGGTGAGTTTTCATGCTCCCGTTTTGGGATAGGCCTCCCCCTTTTTATGATTTCTGGATTTCCATTGATGATTTCTAGAATTTGTGTTTTCACTAATTTTCGTGATTTACATTGATAGGTTTTATCAATATTTGTGCATTGGTGAATTTGTGTGTCATTAACTTTTGTGATTGGCATTGATATTATTATCAATATTTATGGTTTGGTGAATATAAATAAAGAATATGACATTCTTTTTGATCTTTGAGAAGATTCTTGTGATATTGATTAATCTCTTGTTGATTTTCAATTACATACTTATTACAGTATGGCTTTATGGTTATCATATGTTTACGTCATATCTCTTATTCTATATCATTTTATCTGATATTTATACCTAGACTGATCCGTTTATTATTTTCTTATTAAATAATACTCGGGTCAGACCGAGATGTTACAGGTGCTTCTGCTTGACTTCACATCTGAGATTATCACCCTGACTTTCGGCTAACTACTTAGATTAGTAGTTTTTGTTGAATACATTTGAGATATAGACTCATAGATGTATCCATATTCTTTTGTCTAGCACTTGTAGCTATTCTTTTATGACATTTTGGGTCTGGTTTGACCACTACTCTGATGTACACTTTCATGTGTTATATATTCATATCTATTTCCGCCTTTGTGATATGGATGTCTGTGACTGATTTGTGTTATGTTTATTTCTATATTTGTTTCCGAAGAATATATATAGCCACTGTGTAGTAGCTTTGAGTTTGTATCGGTATGTCTGATTTCCTCCTTATACCAAATGCATGTTGTGTTATCTGACTATCGTTGCTCGCGCAAAGAAATTACGCGGATGGTCGCTCCTCAATAGCCTTATTCTCCGCGCTAGTTGACGACATTACCCCGTAGTGTCCTTGGCTAGTGTGGGTACAGAGGTGAGGCGTCACAGCTTGGTATCAGAGCTAAACTTCGGAACAATGTACAATAATCTAGCAAGGATCATCGTCCTAAGTCCATCTTAGGAGTTGTGCTTTAGGATTTAATTCGAGTCTTCGTACGGATTCTTCCTATTTTCTTTATGGTTCCTTGTTTATCTATCAAGATTGCTTGATATTCATTTGGTGAATAACCTTATCCTTCTTCTTTCTTTCTTTCAAAAAAAGAAGAGAAATGGTTAGACCTGGCCGTCCCAGCACCGGTCAATCTCGTGCTACTCCCCAAGATGGAGTATTTATGTCTGCCCAACAACTTCTTGATCTAGAAAGGAATGCTCAAGCAGCCGGATATAATCCGGAGTCTACTCACCCTAGGTCTGGATTTGCACGTTTGTGCAGCGATTATACCAATTTGGGTGGGAGGCCATTCAAAGGTTCTGAAACTATTATTGAAGTCCAGGCTTGGCTGAAAACGTGCTATCGAATCTTTTCTCGCACGAATCTTATTGATCTTCACCGTGTTCAGGTGGCCTCTAGTATGCTCCAAGAAAGATCATTAGATTGGTATGAGCTTCTGATTTCAGAAATAAATGAAGCGGATCTTACTTAGGAGAAATTTCGGGAACGCTTCAAATTAAAATTTATGCCAGAAGTTGAGAAGGTGACTTTGGCTCGTCGTTTCATTGACCTTGTTCAAGGTGAATCCTCTATGGCAGACTATGTCGCATCATTCGAGTCACTTTCTATATACGGGGTCGAACACATAAACACCCCATTGAAGAAGAACCAAAGATTTGTTTATGGCTTGAATAAAAATCTCAAGAAGCCATTACTTCTAAAATTAGAAGTTTCATTTAATCAACTCGTTGATATCGCTCTTCGACTTGAAGAGGCAGATAAAGAAAGTGATGTTGAAGTTATGGGTGCCAAACCTAACTTCAACAACAAGAAAAAGCCTAATAAATTCAAAGGTCCTTATCCCAACAATAAGAAAGGGAAGAAAGCCTTTCCGGCAACTAAGACTTCTACCTCAAGTAGTGGGCAATGCTACAACTGTGGTTCTAAGGACCATTATGCGAACAAGTGTTCAAAGTCTCCTGCTTGTCGCTATTGTAAAAGCCCGGATCATTATTTATCTTCTTGTCCCAAACTTCAAAATAGGAAGGAGGGAAAGCTTAATGTTTCTCAAGCCCCTGGCAACACATCTCGTGGTAAAGGTATTTCTCATTCTATCCTTGATGGCATTATTTTATTTCGTGATCATCCTATTCGAGTTCTTTTTGATACGGGTGCGTCTCATTCTTTTATTTCAAAAGAACTTGTTGATACTTTTTCTTTGGAAGTTTTGTGTTTAATGACTTCTTTGAGAATTGCGAATCCGGTTGGTGGATCCGCAACAATCAGTTTGTTGTGTAAAGATGTTGAGATTATTTTGTGTGATTTTTCTTTCCGAGCCGATTTGCATGTTATGCGCTACTTAGGCTTTGGAATGGTTTTGGGAATGGATTGGCTTAACCGCTATGAAGCCCAAATCCTATGTCCTGAGCAAACTATTCATCTTCGACATCCTCAATCTGTGAAGCAGATTTCTATTGAACTTAAAGATTCGGATTCCAGCTTGGTTGCATCTTTATATTCTTTAAATCCTTATGATGACGATAATGATGATGAGGAGGATATTATTTCTCTTATTCACGTTGTTCGTGAATTTTCCGACATATTCGAGCCCGTTTTAGGATTACCACCTAAGCGAGCAATTGAGCTCAGAATTAATCTCATCCCTGGAGCTCAACCTATTACTCGTCCTCCTTATCGTATGTTCAATAAAGAAAATGAGGAGATGCGTAAACAATTACCTAAATTGGAGACGAAGCAATTTATTCGCTCTAGTTCCTCGCCTTGGGGAGCTTCGTCTATTTTTGTGAAGAAATCCGATGGTAAACTTAGGCTTTGCGTTGACTACCGCAAGCTTAATGATCTTACTATCAAAAATAAATATCCTTTACCTCGGATTGATGATCTATTCGATCAACTTAGTGGTGCTAGAGTCTTTTCACAATTAGACTTAGCTATCGGTTTTTATCAGCTTCGTATTGCAGAGGATAGTATTCCTTTGACATCGTTTCGTACTCGCTATGGATCTTATGAATGGCTTTTTATGCCATTTGGTTTAACGAATGCTCCGGCTTATTTCGTTGACCTTATGAATAGAGTTTTCAAAGACTTCCTCGATCGTTTTGTCCTCATCTTTATTGATGATATTCTTGTGTATTCAAAAACCGAGGAGGAGCATGAAAAGCATCTTCGGATTGTGTTGGAAACTCTTAGGAGCAATCAATTGAAAGCAAAAAAATTTAAATGCCACTTTTGGCAACCTCGTGTGAAGTTTCTCGGTCATATTATTTCCGAATCTGGAATTTCCATGGATCCTTCAAAGATTGAAGCGATTCAAAATTGGAAGATTGGAAGAGACTGGAGAGTGTGACGGAGATCCGTAGTTTTCTTGGATTGGCAGGTTATTACCGCCGTTTCATAAAGGACTTTTCAAAAATTTCCGTGCCTCTTACTAGTTTTACAAAGAAGGGAGTTAAATACTTTTGGTCCGATAAATGAGAAGCCTCTTTTCAAAAATTAAGAGAACTCCTTTCCGATGCTCCTATTCTTGTGATTCCCAAGGGAAACCAAGATTTTATTATTTATACCGATGCTAGTCGCGTTGGTTCGGGTGCCGTTCTTATGCAAAGAGAACATGTTATTGCTTATGCTTCTAGGCAATTGAAGCCTGCTGAGACTAGATATGCCACTCATGATTTAGAACTCGCGGCTATTGTTTTCGCCCTTCGTATTTGACGTCATTGTCTTTTGGGAGAAAAATTTATTCTTTACACGATCATAAATCTTTGAAGTATCTATTTTCCCAAAATGAACTTAATTTGCGTTAACAACGTTGGCTCGAATTTCTTGCAGCTTATGATCTTGATATTCTTTATACTCCTGGAAAGGGAAATCGTGTTGCCGATGCACTTAGTCGTAAGCAACAAGCGGTTGTTTCTATGATGATATCTGAATGGAATGATCTTGAATTCTATCCACTTGTGAGATTCGAGATCGTGTTTCCGATTTATGTTAATCTCTTGTTTTATGTAGCCTTGAGGCTCATCCTTCTCTTTTAGACCGCATTCTTGAAGCTCAAAAGCAAGATCCCGAATTGGCTCTTCTTGGCCAAAATTTTAGGGATAAAATTGATATTGAAGGTTTGAAAGACTTTGATATTGATTCTCGTGGCGGTATTCGAAAATTTGGTAGACTTATCATGCCAAATATTAGTAATCTTCTAAAGACATTTTAAAAGATTCTCATCGTTCTAAATTTACCATTCATCCCGGTAGTAGTAAAATGTACACGGATATAAAGCGACTTTATTATTGGGAGGGAATGAAATCTGATATTGCTAACTTTGTTAAGTGTTGCATGACTTGCCAACTTGTCAAGGCCGAACATCAAAGGCCTGGTGGGTTATTGCACCCTTTAGAAATTCCAATTTGGAAGTGGGATCAAATATTCATGGATTTTGTAAGCGGCCTTCCCCGTTCTCGTTCGAGTCATGATAGCTTATGGGTGATAGTTGATAGACTTACTAAATCCGCCCATTTTATTCCCTTTCGGTCCAATCGAACCGTTCCTCTCTTGGCCAAACTCTTTATTAAAGAAATTATTAAATTGCAGGAGTTCCTACTTCTATTGTTAGTGATCGTGATCCATTGTTTACTAGTGGATTTTGAAAGAGTCTTCAAAAAGTTCTGGGAACGAAGCTTAATTTTAGCACCGATTATCATCCCCAGTCGGATGGACAAACCGAGCGTGTGAATCAAACTCTTGAAGATCTTCTTCGTGCGTGTGTTCTTGATTTTGGTGGAAGTTGGAAAGATTATATTTATGTTGTTGAGTTTTCCTATAATAATAGCTTCCAATCTAGTATTGGTATGGCACCTTTTGAGGCACTCTATGGAAGGCCATGCCGATCTCCTTCTTGTTGGCATGAGGCCGGTGAGAGGCTGGTTTTAGGTCCAGATTTTATTCGTGATTCCACAGAGAAGATTGACATTATTCGTCATAGGATGAAAGAAGCCCAGAGCAGACAAAAATCCTATGCCGATAACCGGAGAAGGAAATTAGAATTTTCTGTGGGAGATCTAGTGTTTATTCGTGTTTCACCTATGAAGGGTGTTGTACGTTCAGTCGATCGGGAAAATTAGCGCCTCGATATATTGGTCCATTTCCCATCACCGAACGTATTGGTTCCGCGGCTTATCGCCGTTTATTACCGGATCAGTTTTCTACTATTCATGACTTGTTTCACGTTTCTCAATTACGGAAGTATCTTCGTGATTCCGATTCTATTCTTGAGCCCGGTGTTGTGGAAGAAATTGAAGTTTCGCCTAATTTAACTTATGAGCAACATCCTATTCGTATTATTGCTTCAAAGGTCAAGCGCCTTCGAAATAAAGATGTTCCGCTTTTTAAAGTCCAATGGTCCTCAAATCCTAAGGATTGCTCTTGGGAATCTAGAGAGTTTGTGATATCCCGAAAATTTGGCAATATAAATTTAATAATTTGTATTGAAAATTAAACCGATTTGATAAGTTTAGATAATAAATTTTGAATTGATCTAATAATTTTATTTTAATAAATATTTAAATTAGAAGATTTTATCTTTTTAAAGTAAATAAATTGTTTTCTGTTTATAATATATATATATATATTTGTATATATTGTAAATTAATAAACTTTGATTTTTGAATTTAGTAAATGAATTAATTTTCTAACTCTAATTTGTTTTTGATAAATTGGAATTTTGATTTAAATTTGACATTTACCTTTTCAACACAATTTAATAAATAATTTTATGGTTTATACTTATGGAAAATCTTATTTGTTTAAACTTATATTTTAATTAGCTTAAAGATGAATTTAAATTTGATTAACATTATAGCTTTATTTTATTTCTCTTTTTAAATATTGTTTGAAATTTATATATAGGAATTTAAAATACAAATTTCAAATGATCTTAATTTGTTTATAATCTCTTTTATAAATTATTTGATATTGTTTAATTTGTATTTTTAGATAAAAATTATAATACTTAAGTTCCTATGAACATAAATAGATTTTTAGAAATAGGATTTTCTATTTTTAATTTTAACAAAAGTTATATATGCATATATATAACTTGATTTTTAAAATTTGATTTGGTAAATTAATTTAAAGTTTGGATTTAACGTTTTGAAATTTAATAAAACAAATACTTCAATATTTTTGAATAAGCTATATTTTTAATTTGTTTTTTTTTCATTTCTTTCCAATTTAAAAAGAGATAAACTCATTTATATATACATAGGAATAGTAAATTAAGATTTAAAAGCCTATAAACAATTTTAAAATTTAAAATTAGAAAACTTAAACTACATGTGTAAGTTTATTAACACTTAAAATGACATGTGTTAAAGCCTAAACTAAATTAATGACAAATGTTAAAATTGAAACAAGTGTCCAATTTTATTTTTCTTTTTCTTTTAATGAAATCAAAAATTTCTCTTATATAAACACAATACCCCTCATCTTATTCTTTTTCTATTCTTTTTTTTTCAAAAGCATGAGAAATCTTCAGCCAAAGAAATCTGAAAATCAATTTTCAAACAAAAATTTAATTTCTTCGATTCATCTTCTTCAATAAAACAGAGAAATTCTGTTTAAAACTAAGATCTGCAAAATATTCCCTCAAAATAAAACTGAAACCCCTGTTCCTCTCAAAACTAAAACCATCTGAAATCATTCTGCAACCTCAATTCACATACCTAAAATTCATTTTCCAACTTCAAAGCTAAATGAATGTCTGCAATTTTTCACCTGGAAACAAAACTGCATCCAACTTCATCAAAGTAAAATCAATATCTGCATGCATCTGAAAATCAAATTGCAGCATCAAAAATTTGCATGCAACTGAGAGCATGCAATTCATGGTTTTCTGGAAAGCATGCATCTGAATTCATTTAGCAACTGAGTCCTGCATCATTTTCTGGAAAACATGGAAATTGTTAACTCTGGAAGCCTGCATCTTTACACCTGGAAAGAGCAAGCATTACAAATACAAGATGAAGTTTTAATAAGCAACTACAGTTTAAAAAAGGCAAATGGAAGTTCAAATTTCATAAAAAAAAACAGAAGCAATCTGAAGCCTGTCAAACACGGATGCTCTGCTTTTATAAATCAGTGAGTAACATTTTTTTATATTAAATAAACTTAGTGAATATATTTGCTTGATTTATTCCTGTGATAATCATGTTTGGAATGGATGAATATGATGATATTCTCTGTTATATGTTTGAATGCATGTTGTGTTGTAAACTTGTTTTGCCTGTTCTAGATTCCAGATTTTAGTTATGTTCAAAAATCATGACTTCATGTTAAAATCATTGTTATAGTTTAAGATTTTAACAAGTATGTATGTAATAAGTAAAGTTTTTAATTTTATTAAATATGAAAGATAAATGAAAACTATACTGTCTCTGGAAAAAAAAAGCACAACAGAGCAATCTTTGAAAGTAGAATGTAATCATTCTTGATTCTTTGATTTAAGAATATAAACAAGTTACAAGATCAAAGATGTGAATTTTAAAAATAAAATTTGAATTTTTAGATTGAGATTGATTGGGAAATTCTGGTTTAAGCAGAAAACCTATTTTGGGTTTGAATCATCAACCTAGGTTATCGGAGTGGCCAATATTGATTCTGGTGATGGATTTATGAACTAAGTTATAGGGAAAAATACTGGAGGAAGGATTGATGCAGTGTGGTGATGGAGATTTGGAATTGAAGTTGATAAGCCCTAGTTTTTACTGTGATCAGTAAATTGATCACCGCGATCAAAATAAGCAATCGAGCTTGCCCTGTTTTGAGATGGTGATAGATGAGGTAAGGATAAAGAAGTGGCCGGAGATGGTACCTCTCAGATGATCGGAGTTTGGAGATTGAGGCGTTTGCAGATGACCCATTTTGTTCCAGATTCGAGCTCGATGCTCGGTTTTTGATTTAGGGTTTCTGCAGTTGATTCGAAGATAGGAATGGCTTTCATTGATGATCAGTGACTTGCATAGGGAGTCGCGAAGGGTCGGAGATGGTTGCTCCGGTGGTGCAGGTGCACATGGTTTTTAGGTACAGTTGTTTTAGGGGAAGTAGGGTAGCTTGTGTTTGTATCAGGTAAGTTTGTGTTTGGCTCGAAGCTTTTGATTGTTTGACTCGGAGGAGTGGGATGGTGAACTCGAAGTAGATTGTTTGTGGGTTCAGGGGAGAATAGTGTTACAGGTTTAAACATTAAACCTGTCACTGATGTAATTTGATGATTTTAAGATGAATTTAAAAGGAAATTGTTGCTCGAGTTACTCAAGTTATTTTAGTGTTTAGCTCGAGTTGGTTTGTTGAAGTTTGAAAACTTGTCTTCTTTTCAAAATTTAAACTAAATTTTAAAAGTGAAAGCAAAGATTTAAATTAAGTTTTAAAATCTAAATTTTTATTATGGATGCAAATTAATTTGAATCTCAAGAAGGAATTGAATAAGTTTTCAAATTCAAATTTGTTTAAAATATTTTAAAGGGATTTATTGTTTAAAAATGTTTTAAAGGAATCTGAATTTAAATTGAAAATTTAAATATAAGTAATGTTTAAACAAAGTTTAAATTTGGTTCAAATTTGGATTTGAATCTTGGTTTTAAAATAGATTTAAGTTTTATAAATTTAAGTATTTCAACAAATTTGAATGATAAAGAAAATGTTTGGATTTAAAAAGAAATTTGTTTTAATTCTTGTAAAATTTCTTTTAGAATAAAAGTATTATTTATCAATTAAAGGTTTTAGATTGATTTTAAATTTGTTAAAGTTAAATAATAATTTAATGTTTTGTATTTCATTTAATTAATCAGGGATAATTAATTAAATTGAATAATTAATTTATTTAATAAACTAATAAAATGAATAATTACTTAAGTAATTAAGGTTCAAATCTTTAAGGTTTAAGACTAAGTATTCTTAGAATAATTAACTTGTAATTAAGAATAATTAATTAAATAAGATTAGTTTTTAATTAATGATTAATAATTAATTAATCAAGTAGTAAAGGATTAATTAAATTATTGTTAACACTTAATTAATAATTAAGGGGATTAATTAATGAATTATTAATGATTAATTAATTTGTAATTAATAATGATTAAAATAAGTTAATTATTTTATAAAAATAATTAATGAATTGTTTAATAGTTAATGAAGGTCATTAACTAAGGATTGTTTAATAATTAAATTAATGTGATTAATTTTAATTATTAATTATATTAATTAATTTAAAGATAATCATTTGTGTAAATTGTTAAGTATAATTACTTATGGAAGTAATTAAGGAATTGATTACTTATTGTAATTAATTGAGTTTAATTTGATTAGATTAAGTTAATTAATTCAGTTTAGTTAATGTAATTTAATGAAGAGGAATTACTTAGAGAAGTAATTTTGGGTAATTACTATATCTAATTAATAGGAAGTAATTTGATAATGAAGTTATTTGAATATAATTACTTTGTAAATTAATCAAGGGATTAATTAGAGATAATTAATTATGAAATAATTAATTTATTTGGTAAAGTAATTAAGGGAAGTTAATTACTGGATTGAGTTAATCAAGGGTGATTAACAATTATTGTTTAAATTAAGATTAATTACTTAATGTAGTTAATTTAAAAAGAAAATGTAATTGGAAATCATTACTTATTATAATTAATAGTGTAATTAAAATGGATTTAATTAGAATTAATTAATCAATGAACTAATTAATTAAGAAATAATGTAATTAATTTATAATTAATTAATAAAGAAAGTAATTAAGATCAATTACTATATTTGGTTAAGTGTTAGTGGATAATTACTTGAATGTAATTAAAGGTTAATTAATCAGGAATGATTAATTAAAATAAATAATTGGTGGATGATTAATTGATTGATTGATAATTAATTAATAATGATGTAAGCAAGTTTAGTGATGATAAAGTAATTAATTTAATTTACTTTAAATTAATTTGAATGATGTAATTAATTTAATTCATTTTAAATTAATTATATTTAGTGAGATTGTTAATCATTGCTTATATGGATGGATGTTGTTGCCTTGAATGGTTTGAATCTCAGAAATGAGATAAGTAATGTTGAGTGATATGGATGCATTGGTTGCATTGTGATGATGATTTGGATTACCTTTTTGATAATGATAATATGGTTTATCTGTTGTGATGATAATGTTAATTATCTGTTGTGAATCTGTGATTTATCTATTTGGATATATAGATAATTGAATTGTTTTAAACCTTTAAAACAACTTGCCTTAAAAGACACGCTTTGGATTTCGATGAGACCGGGATCGAGTTTCCATATTTGGATATCTGAAAACCACATCGATCCAAATTAACGATAGGTCGTGAATCTTTTGTGAAGAGTGAAGACTCGAGGTGTAAGGTCTATACGTCAGTATAACTCTAGAGGTGATTCCGTGATGAGTTTGACGGAACTAGTTCTTAAGGATTCGAGATGGAGACTTAGAGTGCAAGGGTTATCATCGTTAACTCTAAGGGTGATTCCAAATGAGTGTAATGAGATAATGCCTTCGATTTCGTTCGAACCCGGAACGAACTTGTATGGATTGAATGCTTTCATAACATCGTCAGGTGGACGATGAGCGTTCTAAGAGATGTGTTCTCTAAAGGTAATCGTAGCCTCAAGCCTCATCAACCGAGAATGGCTAAAATAGGGGAGGTGCAGCAAGGCTTCATGGGTAGCTCCCACTGGTGAGCGAGATTTACCACTGTCTAGAAGTCCCTTTTTATTTCGGCTGTGTGGGCGGTTGGATGTACACCAACTGCGGGGTTGTCTTGTTCGGAACTGTCCAGTAAGGGATGGTTCCAGTCTTGTGTTACAGGGGAGTTAGGGTGGCTCCTCGGTACATTGATCTAGGCCACGTACTGTGACGGACGGTACCCCAGTAGCCCTGCCATTGTATGGAATCCAAAATCCAATAAGTGCCAACGGTTTTGATTGTATAACCCACTTTTGTGGCTAGTAGCTGGAATTTAATCATGTAACAATTTCAGCTATTTCTTATTTACATGAAAACCCTAGACCTATTATAATATCACTGGATTTCCTATCAAATGTTTAAGTTAGCGTAAGGTAAAAAAATTTCCATGTTTATGTGTGGAAAGTCTTACGTGATACCTGTCTTTTCAATGGATTTTCAAAGTTAAGCAACTTTAACCTGTTACTCACACCAGACCCATGTCTGACCCAGAGTTTATCTTCTATTTTCTTAAACTCTTAGGTACTCAAATTTTTACGAGTAGCCAAGGGATTCAGGTTTGCTTTTGACGAATTATGGAGGAGAAATGGAGTAGGTGGCTTCGGCGTTAGATATATAGTTCCGATGTGTGTTCTCTGTATTAGTATTTTTTGTTGAGTTGTATTGAGTTGTATAACTAGACAGGTGTTTATAACTATTTAGTATGTGATGTGTAATTCTGTGTAACTCTGATTAATGTTGTATATTATGTAATATTTATGTTATTAATATAATTTATTCGTTCCGCTGTTGAGATACTGATGTTGTTTCTTCTTTCTTCTCTTTCTTTTCTATTTTCTATCCCTTTCTTTCTTCATGATGATACGACTTTTCTGTGGTGAGAAAGTCGGGTCGTCACAGAGTTCATCGAGCGAACACATCCGGACTTACTTTCTCGTTCTCCATGAGGTGAATTTCTTATTTCAAATTTCTTTTTGTTGATATGCTTTCATGGTTGTTACCTTATATTTTCTTCTTAAATATTGCGAGGACGTAATTTCTTTAAGGAGGGGAGTCTGTAACAACCCGCATATTTTACGATTGAATATTTAAATATTTTATCGTTAGTCGGATTTTAGTCCGAAAAGTTATATTTTTGCATACGGTCGAATTAGGACTCAGAACCACTTCCATTGGATCCAAAACACTGTTTGCGATCTTTTTGAGTATAATTTTTATATGTTTGGAGTTAAGGGAGTTTTGCCACTTTTTCACTTTGGGCTTTGGGTTTGGTTTAGCCCATTGGCCTAAACTATTCACTCTAGCTCAACCTCCTTCCCTTAATAACTTCACTCCTAATACTCAAGCTTCATCAAAAATGGAGGAAGGAATGGGAAATTAAAACTCCAAGCCCTAGTTCATTTGCAAATCCAGTATCTAACTCCAAATTCAAAGAGAAGCCATTGATTTTTCATTTGCTCTCAAGCTTCTTCATTGATTTTGTGTAAAGGTGAGATTTTTATCTCACATCTTTGTCTATAACTATCTTAGATTGTTGGGTATGAATTCCTAACACTTATTCATGTGTATTTGCTTTTGGTTTGGATTGAATTGGTGAAAATCCCAATTTTAAGTGCTTTGGGTTCAAATCTTTAAAAATCCTAACTTTGATGCTTCAACACGTTAATAGGACCGGGTAGCCGATGGGCATAATCCCCTAGCGTCCGTGCTCGATCGGTTGCAAATTGGGCGAGTTTTGCACTTCAATCCCCTTGGTCGCTGGCCTGCACAACTCGAAATGCTCGGCCTGCATATAGGTCGCGCCTTGCTTAGGTCGCGCCAGCTTAGGTCACTCGGCCATGTGTTGGGTCGTTCCACCCCATAGGTCGCTCAACCATGTAAGTCGCACCTGCTATATCACGCAACCCCTTAGGTCGCGACAAGTTAGGTCATTAAATCGCTCAGCCTTCTTTCCTCTTAGACCGTTAGGTCGCTCGGCCATGTTATGTCGCACCTGATCGTTCGGTCGCCCCATGTTAGGCCGCACGCATTCTGTTAAGTCACTCGTTCATCTTAGGTCGCTTGCATCCTTATGCCCCAACTCCTTAGGTCGCTCGTCTTGTTAGGTCGACCTGCACATAGGTCGCAACCAATAGGTCGCTTGGCCTTCTGATTTAGGTCGGACCAGCTATATCTTGCAACCTCTTAGGTCGCAACCCCATAGGCCGCTTGCCTTACTGTTAGGTCGGCCTGCCTTGGGTCGCTCGGCCCGCTTGCACTGTTAGGTCGCACATGCTTTGGGTCGCGCCATTCCTTAGGTCGGTTGCAGTTAGGTCGCGCCACCCTTTAAGTCGCACCTGCTTTAAGCCGCATGCTATTTCTTAAGTCGTTGATCTCTTAGGTCGTATGCCGTGTAGTCGCATGCGTTGAGCCGTTGATTTCTTGTGTTGACATATGTTAAGTCGTAAGTCGTGGCTGTTAAGTCGCAAGGGTATTTCCACTTCGATAAATTTAAAATCAAATTCTTTGGATTTTATTCACGTCTTAGAATGTGAATTTTTGTGATTTATTGTTTCTGCAATCATTTTTGTGATTTTTCACTTCATCTCACTAGTACGAGAAATCTAATAAAATGTCTTAGTAAAACAAATGGTATGAAACGCTTGCATTTACTTTGCCGGTTAATTCTTGGACTTGTTCGATTGAATCTCTTGTGACAATTTTCGAGTGAAGATCTACAATTTGTTCGTAAATATTTATGTTAAGCTAGTGGTTATGGGACATGAAGCTAAGCTTATATATTTACTAGCTTACTGTAATTGACACTTCTTAATGATCATTGACGATCATTTTTGTGATTTAGACTAGCAAATGTGCGATGTCTCTTTGTCTACGAGGGAGACTAAACCTCATTTCTGTGGAGCTTCGGCTCAATTTGGTGGGGTAGCGACCCATGGTCTTCGGGCCATTTTATGGAGCTTCGGCTCAAAATTAATGGTTGGCAACCATGGAATAGCGTTCCAATTTGTGATACACGTGTTGGTGAGTTTTCATGCTCCCGTTTTTTGATAGGCCTCCCTCTTTTTGTGATTTCTAGATTTCCATTTATGATTTCTGGAATTTGTGCTTTCACCAATTTTTGTGATTTACATCGATAAGTTTTATCAATATTTGTGCATTGGTGAATTCGTGTGTCATTAACTTTTGTGATTGGCATTGATATTATTGTCAATATTTATGGTTTGTTGAATATAAATAAAGAGTATGACATTCTTTTTGTTCTTTGAGAAGATTCTTGTGATACTGATTAGTCTCTTGTTGATTTTCAATTACATACTTATTACAGTATGACTTTATGGTTATCATATGTTTATGTCATATCTCTTATTCTATATCATTGTATCTGATATTTATAGCTAGATTGATACGTTTATTATTTTCTTATTAAATAATACTCGGATCAGACCGAGATGTTACAGGTGCTTCTGCTTGACTTCACATCTGGGATTATCACCCTGACTTTTGGCTAACTACTTAGATTAGTAGTTTTTGTCGTATACATTTAAGATATAGACTCATAGATGTATCCATATTCTTTTGTCTAGCACTTGTAGCTATTCTTTTGTGACATTGTGGATCTGATTTGACCACTACTCTAATGTACACTTTCATGTGTTATATATTCATATCTATTTCCGCCTTTGTGATATGGATGTCTGTGACTGATCTGTGTTATGTTTATTTCTATATTTGTTTATGAAGAATATATATAGCCACTGTGTAGTAGCTTTGAGTTTGTATCGGTATTTCGGATTTCCTCCTTATACCAAATGCATGTTGTACTATCTGACATATCGTTGCTCGCACAAAGAAATTACGTGGATGGTCACGCCTCAACCGCCTTATTCTCTGCGCTAGTTGACGGCATTACCCCGTAGCGTCCTTGGCTAGCGTGGGTATAGAGGTGGGGCGTCACAAAACGCAACTAAAATGCAACGGAAATATAGTCATCTACGCAAATACGTCTCTGGCCTCCAGCTTCTCTCCTAAAGCTCCAATCCTTCCAGCTAAACCTAGAAATATGCTCGGTTTGACTTGAGCATTTAGGAAAAACCTTGCCCGGGTCATTCTGGTAAAACCAACATGGGAATTTAAATTATAAGGAACTTTATTCATTATAACTTTCAAAAATCCCTTTAAAATCAAAGATATCTCGTAAATCCACGCCACACATAAACACGATGAAATTTTCCATTACGATAACTTATAGAAAATCCAGTGATATTATAGTTGTGTCTATGTACAAATACTTATTCAAATTGTTGAAGTTGTTTAATTAAAACCCAGCATAATAGGCTCTACAACCAAAACCGTAAAGGTACATATTAGAGAATGGATTTCCATACAATGACTAATTATTGGGGTACCACATATCACAGTATACCTCTAGAAAAATGTACCGAGGACCTCACTGGGATCCTCTATAACACAAAGACTGGTTCTACCCCAAACTTGGATAGTACCGAATATGCTATCACCTTGGGTGTTCACACCCTTATCGCTCACCTTCCCATGCACCGTATTGATAATATCCGAGGGTATTTGAAAGGTGATAACCATACCTTAATTGGATGCGAACCACTTAACCTTGCTGCATCTCCCCTGATTTTTAGTCATTCTGGTTGATGAGCCTTGAGGCTATGATTATCTTTTAAGGAATTTTCACTTAGAGTGCTCCTTGTCCTCCAATGAAAATATGCTAATAGCATTCATCTATTCAAGTCCATTCTGGGTCTAAACGAAATTGAAGGCACTATTCCTACTATTTCCATTTTGGAATCGTCCTCAGGATTAGTAGCGATTAGCCCTTGCACTTCAATGTGCCATCTTTGATTCCATGCTCTTGTCTTCTCTTTGAAAACATATTGGTTGGATCGAAGTATTTTTTGGATAACTTATCCGAACCCGATCTCTCCGAAAACAAATTTTGGTATTTCGGTAAACTCAAGCCCGGTTCTCTAGGAAATAAACATACAAAAACAAGATCGGAGATCATCTCCTAACCGTTAGTGGACGCCTTACCTTATTATCATCCTTGAAGAACAAAACGAGTTTATATGTGCAGTATAGCACCTTCCGACAGCAACTGTACCCTATAATCCCGTGTTTCTACTAGTTATATCCAAAATTACATTTTGGGTCCAGATTTGATAGTCAGTTATTTAACTATCAAATAAACAACCATTCAACCAACGATTTCATTTCCCACTGAAATCACTAAGCCTTATTTAATTTAAATTTCAATAAATTAAATCCCTTTATCGAAAAGGTATATACTTATCCCACCGGGTTAAGTATATTCACAAATCATTCCTTCCACAAATATTTGAAAACTTTTTAAGATAAATATGGAAAGCACCATGCGGTATCAACCATGGATTCACAGCTCAATGATTATGTTTCTATCACAGTGAAATCCAAACTTAACTATAGGTAATTTCTGCCCCCGATTTCGCCATGAAAGTATACAATTACTTTCCGAAAACTTTATTTAATAATTATCTCAAAATAATACTTATAAAGTTTTTATATAAATTTTCCAAATTTAATTTAGGAAAAATACTCTTTTATAAAAGGTTTACTATATAATATATTATTTTTAAAACATTATTAATATTTAAACAAATTACCTTTGGAATAATAATAATATCTTAATATTAATTAATCCTTAAGCAGTAATTAAATTTTAAACAAATCACTATGAAATAACCTTATTTAATAATTAATATACTTTAAACAATCAAAATAATTAAATAGTTTTGAAACAATAATTAAATAATTTTTAAATAATTTTTTAAAATAAAAAATAATTAAATTTAAATCATTATCAAAATATTTATTAATTTACTTTAAAATATCATTAATAAATAATAATCATCCTTAAAAAAATTTGGTTCAAAGGTCAACATCCAAATCAGAAAAGAGGCTTATTAGTTTCAATGGTACTTAATAGAGTTACCATTCATTCCATAGAAATCTAGATTAACAAACACAGATATTCACATCAATCTACTTTTAACAATTAATTCAACATCATATCGCCCAATATAATTATCAAGATAATAAATAGATGTAAATACAAATATAATAGCAGAACTGGGTTTTAATTCTGCTAGTCAATGTCCAGTAAAACATATATTCAATAATAATGGTAGTTAGGTGATTTATTCTGCCAATAGGGTCCAATAAATACAATTAGTGGAATGGTGTATTATTTCACTAAAATAGATGTCAAAACATTATAGTTAACTTGAATTAACTCATCACTATTTTTATCTGGGAAAATAACTTCAATAGACAGGTCATATAAATTTAAACGATGATATTTGTTTAAATCGGGTACTTAAGTTTCTGTTCGTTTAAATATACCATAATTTTTCACTTGTTCAAACTCTACAACAAAACATACGACAACGTAGTGTTCGTCGATATGAACCCAAGGCAATCAAGTTCGCAACAATTGGGTTTCGTATGCGTTAGTTATCATATATTAAAATTTACAAATTATATATATGTATATTAATGTATGTATGTATGCATATAAATATATTAACATATTTAAAATTTAAAATTTCCCCTCCGTCCCCTTTTTTTCTAGGCCGGCCCAAACCATACCCATTTCCCCCATCCTTCTCCTCCCTTTTCTCTTTTGCTTCCAGTTTTCAATTCCTTAGCCAAAACCAAAACAAAATCCAAAATCGAAAACAACTTCGATCGACCTTACTATAGAGCTTCGACCCAAATAATGTATGACCAATCGACCCAAGGTCGAACAAATGCGATCGCCTGGAATCTGCTTCCACCCCCTTGCTCTAGTTCGCCATAGACGAAGCTCGCATGCACGCATGCACTTTCACGTGCACAGCCACCTCGCTGATGATTTGACCAATTAAAACCACCAACACGATCCCCACCAACTCGTCGTCCCACTCCACCGCCTCGCCAATGCTCTGGCCCACCCATGCAACCTCCGACCAAAAACTTGGTCATTTACGAACTAACACTCGCCCAGCAAATCTCTTCCCATGGCCACCATGATCATGTAAAATCAACGCCACATACGTTACTCGAATTATAAATGCCTCAAGAACCTCCACACCAACCGCGACCATACTCGATGCTTCACTGTGCATCTGAAGCCCATACTCCTAAACCTAACAAAACACAGCCCTTAAACCCTACAAACCCATCACCATACCAAACCAACAGCGCCTCCCCTCGTCGCCTAGATCGTTGGAAATTAATTTTTTTATGGATTTGGATCGACTCGACATTTCTTTTAAACCAAGCTATTAAAAATCATGAGATCTTCACTAAAAATCCAATTTTCACCTACAAATCTTGATTATATACATGAATCAATGATTTAAGCATGTTGAAAATCAACCAACTTGGGTTACTTACTGTATTTTATAAAATTCACACCATACACACAATAAACAAACTCCAAATTATTTTTAGTGGAATCTAGACTCAAAAACAAGCACTTCATCAATTTACATTAATAGTCTATTCGAACCTAGACGAGGGATATGGATTTTTAAAAACATGGTACACATGATTGTTAAACTTTGTTGACATCTATGGACTAAACTAGAACACTTCCGGATTTAAATACTCACCTTAAACATTGTTTGAAATCTTTTGAAATATTCCACTTGAATCTTAGATAATGATCTGAAAACTTGAAAAATCTTGCATTTGCTTTTGAATGTGAACAGAATGCTTCTTCCTTCTTTTCTTTTGCAGTATGCTTTGTTTTTGGAGAATTGTGTTTTGTTTACAGAGTTGTTTTATAATGTTTTGAAACTGAAGCATAACATACATACAAGCCTATATATTCATGTTTATGCAAGTATGTGATGATGCATTTGTACAATGTTTTATGATGGATGGATTGAAATGAGGTGGCTGCTGATATGATATGATGTTGAGATGAAGAGAAGTTAAGATGTATGATTTGATCTTTCCAATTTTTAACCAGATATGCAATATGTGTATATATTTTCTTTTCTTCCTTCTTTGCTTCTCTTTAATGAATTGATATATATGCATCAGCCTTCACATCCTTTTGTTTTGCTTGACCAGGAAAATGTTTAATCACTTGTAACTTTGTTGTTATTTACTTTTATTAGGTAAATGCCTTACTTATTTTATTATTTATTACTTTTCGTATGACTTGTAAATTTCATGTTTTACTTTTCACTTCCCATTGATTTTAGACATGCTTCACTTTATTCTTAAACAATTGTTAAGTGGTATTGACCAAAAAAATTTAAATGTTCATATATATATATATATATTGCATTCTTCCTTTTTAAATTATATGTTTATACATAAGAAAAATCCAATTTTAAACTCTTTCTATTTATAATACACTGTATTTCATAGGCTATATTCATTTCAATTTTTTCAAGGATTATTCTTATTCATTTTATATCAATTTGCTATGCATTTATTTTTAATCTATATATGAATTCTTTAGTTATGAATATATAAGAAATTTCATTTTTAAATCAATTTTAATCAATTTTCTATTTTATAAATAAAATTTGGAAATTCTAGTTATTTGCTTGGTTTAAAACTATACATCATTACCATTTTTTTATTTAATAGCGGTTTTGTTTTGATTAAAAGATTATATAATTGAATATTAAGAATTAATATTCAAAACTCAAGACAAAAAAAAATTTGGATCGTTACATTTCTCCCCCGTTAAAAGAATTTCGTCCCCAAAATTTCCGCAACTAGACTAGTAAATATAACTAACTGCATATTTTATTAAAGAATTAATAAACAACCATATCACACAAGTTCAATCATATATATTTATATCCCAAATATTAGTTACACATGAGTATCAACTAAGATATTTTTAAAACTACATTCACCATATACATACACATATATCCACGAAATATTTATAACCACTAGCCAGTTATACACACATGCATAACAGACAAAAGCATCTACTAAGATACTTCATTAATCTACAATCCAAACACATATACATGATGTCTATGGGCTATTGATAGGTTCAATAGGGTACATACTTCTAAGAGAACTACCACAACCCAAGCTAACTTACATGATGGACTCCCTCCATCGGAGTCCTCGACTTTCGGTCCTTTAATTTCCCTAGTTTCAACATCACTATCCGAAATCCATACAATCTCCAGGCTTGATTCCCTAGGCATCAGCATCTCTTCGATAGGCCATAAGTCACCCTTCAGAAGGTCATCCTGATCTACAAGTGGCTCACAAACAATCTTGCCTATTTCCCAGATAATAGCATCATCGTTTTCCGGTTCAGGATCCTCTACTACCTCATATTCCTCTTCTACTTCTATCTCAGACTCCTCTTCATGCAGCAATGGCTGCTCAAAAGGTTCCATAATCTCTCTTGCCACTTCTTTGCTGAAACACTGCCCAATCTCCATCCGCTCTCCTCGGATGACAATATGAGTCCTCTATAATTAATTAACAAAACCTAAGAATGGGATAATAAGGTTTCTTGGAATTCACATATGCTAAAGAGTACATATAGGTACACACTTCAAATAACTCTTCCTTTAAATTACTATCATTTAAGCTTTACTTAAGTAATACCAAAATCATTTTATGTAACAGCCCGCAGTTCAGTACCCCTTGAGTCAACGCATCAATCGACTCAAAAAGAACAGAAATACGAACCATTTGGATTTAAAGAAAAAGAGGTAGAAGGAGAGAAAAAAGAAAACAACAACAAAATCTTATCATCGCAGCAGAGTAAAATATAATAAATAATAACAGATCTTTACATAAAAGAAAACTATATCCGTTTTATACATACATCACCAGAATACATCATCAGATTTCAACACCATCAATAACATACAACTGGCTAGTCATATAAACTTGTCCTCAAACTGAATACACAGCGGAATAATAATCAAGTATGGAAGTACGTATCGCCATCCTACTCGTCTCCTAAACTCCACAGCATCCTTTTTTGTATCCTATAATACTTGGTATGACCCAAGCATTATAGTGAAATAACCCCCGAGTCAGTCTGGAATACCATCGTGAGAAAACCACACTCAAATTGATTATTAAAGTTTCAAAATTCTTTTGAAAACAAAATCATCTCGTAAGACCACGCCACAAATAAACATGTCGGGTTTTTACCTTACGATAGCCAAAACACTTTTTACTAAAATTCTCTGATATTATAATAGCATCTATAGAAAGTAAAATAGAATCTAGCTGAAATGTTTGCATCTTACATTTAGCAATAGTTGGGCACAATCAAAACCGTACAGCCACATAAGGAAAATGGATTTCCAACTAATGACTAGGCACTGGGGTACCACCTGTCACGGTACCTGGTCTAGATCAGCATACCGAGAATCACTCTCGACCGCTGCAACACAAGACCGAGAATACCCCTTACTGGATAATCCCGAGTAAGATCACCCCACGGTTGGGATCTGCAACCGCACCACTAAGACGAATAAAAGGGACATTTAGACAGGGATGACCTCACCCTAATGGGTGCTACCCACATAGTCTTGCTGCATAACCCCTTATTTTCAGTCATTCTCGGTTGATGAGGCTCGAGACTAAGCGTTACCTTTTTAAAACATATCCTTTAGAATGCTCACCGTCCACCTGACGATGTTCTGAAAGCATTCATCCATACAAGTCCGTCCCGGGTTCGAACGGAACCGAAGGCACTATTCCTACTACATCCATTTGGAATCATCCACAGGATTAGTAGCGACTAGCCCTTGCACTTCACTGCTCCATCTTCGACTCCGAACTCGTCTTCTTCACAAAAACGTACAACCGGATCGAAGTGGTTTTCGAGAAATAAATCCCGATCCCGGTCTCTTCGAAACGATCAACGCATTGGCCAATACTAATAGTCGGTTATTTAACTATCAATTATCATTCACAAACAAGCATCCAATATTAATAATTTCACCAAATTATTTATTAATCTCAAAATATCTTTGCAAGATATATTTCCACTTTTCAATCCCATTTGAAACAGTTTCAAACCATTTTCTCTCACGGAATAAATTCCCCAAATATTTTCGATTCCCACTGAAATCACCAAGTACAAACAATTCTAGATTTTAAAATAATTTAAATCACTATATTATAAAATATACTTTAACATTTAAATTAAGACAAACTACTTTAATACTTTATTAAAAATATACACTTTAAGAATATTTAACGATTTATAAAATATAAAACTAAATTTTTATCTTTTTAAAACATAATACCAAGTCACCTTTAAATAATTTCTACTAAAATAAATTGGAAAAATACTTACCTTAAAATTTAAACATTTAAAAATAATAAATTTTCTAAAACATACCTTTAAATCAACTTTAAAACTTTTACTTATACTTAAAATTTGCTTCGAAACATACTTGTCTATCCAGGGAATACGCTTCTCTTTCTCGTCTTTTAAAAACAAACCACTATTTATTTTCAAACAAATTTACCCATTCCTTTAATAAATTCTTACCGTGAATTTATCCTTCCAAATAATCACTGATATATTACTTCACTTTTATAAACCCAGTTTATAAAATTTTAAATTCCCACTTCTCTTTTAAAGTTCCAACTTAAACCAATTAAATCAATTTTCAAGTTGATTTCCAGTTTACTCCCCTTGAATGAAATTCCTTTACTTACTCATTTTTTTAAAAACCCATTAACTTCAGATTTTATTTTTTCGTTTTGATTTTAAATCTTTTAACTGAAATATACCAATTTCAGATTTTCCAAATTTCTTCTTTATTCTTTTAAATAAATTTTAACCTTGAATTTTAAAGTAAATCCTTTCATTCCTTTGAATAACATTGCTTAAGTTGTAAAATTCATAATTTTCCCTTTTTATTCAAATCCCCTTTCCCATACTTGGAATTTATTTATTAGAATTTTAAAATCACCTTTTATTATTTTCCAATTCATTCTTCAATTTATCCAATTCTCTATAAATATTTAAATTAAAAATTCCCTCTTTTATTTTCTTTTCAAAAAACCAATTCTATATATTTTGATAACTCATGTATCGAAATATATTTTCAAGCAAACCATAGCATTCAATATTCCAATTATCAATACAATTCATTATAGGATATCAAATATTCATAATAGAGAATATTAAATAATCTAAATAAAATTTTGAGGAATCCAGCTGGATCCCTCCAATCCGTTTCCCTGCATCCACAGATGTTAGCACAATATTAATTTCACTTCGAGGTGGAATATCGTGGTATATGGGATTAATATAATATCATCCGCTATTATGCGGGCATATGGTCTCATCCGCTATATAATGCGGGAATCAATCACTCCAATACATACTATGTATATATAAACTACTATGTATAATATAGCACATCAAATCAATCCAATCATTCAACCAATTATTTAAATTTAACCATTTAAATTTAAATAGCAACCATATGAGTGAGATTAACTCACCTTTGATGTTTGCAATCCTAATCCAATCTCGACTTGTTTCTTCACAAATTTCTAGACTTTGTATAAACGTTATACTGTTCATTGATATTTGAATTAATCAAGTAATATATTACCATTAAATAAGTTAAATTAATTAATGATTAAATTTTTAAACTAATAAATTTCTATTTTCAAATTACACACATATATATATATTTAAAATAAATGATAGATTCCAGAAATCTAGTTATTTTTTATTTTTACTTAAACTTTCAAATATTTTAATATCCATATTTACTTCCAAAAGACTTATGTGTGTATATATATATATGTCTTTGAACTAGAATAGGTATATGTGCATACACATTTTATTTTTGCAACTTCATAAACACTTATAAAATATTTTATACAGTTTGAAAAATCTATTTTTAATTAAATTCCTCAAACATTTAAATTCTCCTTTCCTTTTCCAAGTCTAATGCTAAATCAATAGAAGGGTTCTCAGTAACATACTCATATATATATTACATTTAAACTGAAACTAATACCCTGCTGTCCTATATACCTACAGCCGATTCAAAAACTTTTGTCTTAAAAATACATATATATACTTTTAAACATTTTTCAAGTTCATTTCTATTCAACTAAAACAAGAATTTCAAAATAAGGAAAAAAAACAAAGAACCCGTACCCCGGAAACAACTTACCCAAACATCCGAACGCAATCGCATTACACCATCCCAGAACCCTCGACGATCGACCTGCAGCATCATCATACTTGCTTAGATCCAACATTTCAGTTAGCTAAGGACGACTTCGACTTCATGACTCCACCGCGTGAACCAAAAATCATTTCGAAGTTCACTGCTCCACTCCAGGCATTCGCCGATCCTACGAGTCTCGCCCACGTGAGCATGCTCGACATTCCTGTTGAATATGCGCTTATATGATTTTTGTTTGATGATAATAAACATATATACATTCGTTTAAATGTATTTGTTAATATACTATTTATTTTCACAGATTAAGTAAATATTTGCTGAATAAAATGAATAACACAGATTTTGAATTCAAACAGAAATTTTATTCAAACAAATATTTATTACAATTTTGAATAGCACAAATTCAAGCTCTCACTATTCACTATACAACTTTGATACAAATTCAATTACATCACTATTTTACATTTACAGTTGACCTCACTACATATCACTCACACTCGTATTTTTATCTTCAACTTCTTTCTAGTTTTTGAATCCAGCATCTGAGCAATCTGCAAAAATATTCACTAACGCAGTAAAATTGAAAAAGAAATATTTTTGCAATATAAAATAAAATGTGAATTTTGAAAATAATATTTGCCTCAGTTATTTGGGTTGTTCGTCATCATTTAAATTTGAATTCATCATACACGAACAACTTGTGGCATACACAGTGTATCACTGTATATGCCATAAGGCCGTGCACACCGATATATACATTTGATAAAATTACAGGGACAGGTGAGCACACGTCAAACCCAAATTATCGGATTCAATTCACGTGCAACATAAATAAAATATCAACTTCAGCACAAGGTCAAACCCGAACTGTGAAACTGGATTCAACACAGGTGCAAATGGCCAAAACTCAAGAATCAAGTGTCGACTAGTCTAATATAAACAAGAAAGTAACCCAGTGCCAACATGGTCAGAATGAAGACAAGTACACTTGAAAAAAATGAACAAGTGGAGCATCTGTGTAAACCGGGCAAGTATGGACAGGGTTCGAGCAGAGTTGAAGCTCAAGACATCAAGTGATACAAGTCAGAGCAACAAAATCATCACAATGAAGACCACTATGCAGTGTACAGTAATACAACAGAGAAATGCACAAGCATGATACAGAGAATACAGTATGAAGACCAAGGCTGAAAATGTGCAAATACTCAAACTCAGTGAAGCCAAAGCATGATACAGATGAACAAAATGACCAAGTGCAACTGGAAACAACAATGAGTGCATGCTACAACAACAAAGACCACAGCTACTACACAACACAGACAACAAGTAATACAAATGCACAACAACATGAATACTGAATCAATCAAGGACCGAGCAACTGTATATATGCACATATATGAAGATCAATATCAAATGAAGACTCATGAACAACCTGAACCAAACCCAGTACATCTGACTCAAACCAAATGCACCAGTGCAACAACTCAAGATTTCAATAACTACAACATGAGATGCAGAAATACTTATACAGGACAAAGCATAACCGAAGTCTACTCGAGATGTACAAGATGAGATTTCAATAGTAGAAATACTACAGTGCGAACAAATGCATAGCCCCAACAATACAGAGCTACTCGAGATGGAGATGTACAAGATGATAACACATGACAGTCAAACAGTTCAAGTATGCTATAGCAATAAATTCAATCAAAACCGAAGTCAAATGAATTCAACACCGTGGTGACCACGTAACAAATTCAAAGACGTGGATTTGCATACACAAAACCAGTGCCGAAGTCACAATTGAACCAAGTCAGTATTTTGAACAAGTCAGAAATGTGGTGGTAAAGAAACGAGCAAAGTCAAAATCGAAGCCGTGTTAACCAAGCATCAAAAATACGAAATTGACAAAGTCAGATCAATCCCAAGCATCAAAACATAATCAAGCGGTCATAGAAATGAATTTGACGAATTCAATCAAAAATAGACGAACGCAATTCAAGGAATTCGAACGCGTATATAAACCCACAATCATCATCGGCTAGATTCATCGAATTCAAGCAAGCATAAAATCAGTAAAGCAAAAGCATATAATTACATACGGAAGCAAGGAAGGAATTCGATCAACGAAGCAGCTGAAGTGAGCAACAAATCGATCAAGGCAACACGCAAATCATCATTGATTCAATCGAATTAAAACAGGCGCTTCGAGATACAAAACCCTAAATCTGGAATAGGAAGGAACGAAGATACAACAGAGGCCGTCATATTTTCACAAGCCACAAGAAAAAGGAACGAGCTGATGAGTTAAAGAAAAGAGAATAGGGCCGTCCTATTTTAATTTTAAAAGGGCTTTTATTTTTAAAATTAGGGTTATTTAATATTTAAATTGTTTTTTAATTGTATTTTCTTTTTAAACCGTTTTAAATTTCTAGTCGTGTGACTAGGGGACAAGCTACGTGGCGTAGCTTGAGAATTCGCAACTCGGTGGTTGAGTTGTGGCAAGGTTTTGAGCGTAGTGTTAGATTAGTCAATAGCGGGTATAGCGAGTTTACGTGTGTAAGCGAGGGACTATCTAATTTCTAGTAGAAACCTTGGGGGCAGCACGTAGGCAGGGTTTTGCCGAAGCTGGGTAAATTCTGTGTCGTTCTATTTCTGCATTTATTATTCTGCTATTATCTGTGCTGCTATTCTGTGATCTGAATTGAATATTTTATAAGCTTCCGCGATTAATTTTTATAATTAACACTATCACCCTATTCACCCCCGCCCTCTAGGGTGAAATCGATCCTACAAGTGTTATCGGAGCTAGGAATAGAAGTCAACATTTGTTTTAAAAATTCGATTTTTTTTGAAAAAATCAATTTTTGTTTTAAAATTTTGAATTTTTAAAATGTCTTCTTTTAATAATGCTTTTGCAGAGGGTCAATCCATAGTTAGACCACCAATGTTCAATGGTGAATATGCTTACCGGAAAAATAGGATGAAAATTTTTCTGAAAACCATTGACGCATGGAATATTGTTGAGACAGGTTATAGAATACCAACAATAACTATAGATAATCAGGAAATAGAGAAACCAAAGGAACAATGGACAGAACTAGAAAATAAATTACAAAATACTAATGCTAAAGCTATGAATTCTATTATCTATTCATTGGATCAATTTGAATTTAATCGTGTCTCACATTGTCTAACTGCGCAGGAAATATGGCACACACTCGAAGTGACTCACGAAGGAACATCTCAAGTCAAAGAATCCCTCCTTGCTATGCTATGTAGTGAATATGAGAACTTTACAATGGCGAAGGAAGAAAATGTCAAAGAGATGTACGGACGACTTTCCAATATCGTATACAAATCAAAAGCTCTCGGAAAAACATACAACGAATTGGAAATAGTCCGAAAAATTCTCAGAATCCTTCCACGAAGCTTTGAAGCAAAAGTAATTTCCATTCAAGAATCGAAAGATTTAAAACAACTCAAAGTTGAAGAACTCATCGGAAATCTCACCACTTATGAGCTAGAAATGAAATTCAAGGAAGAGCGTGAAGGAGGAGATACTCGAAAGAAATCAATAGCGCTCAAAGGAACAACCGAAAGTGATGATGATAACGATGATGATGATGATGATGATAGAGCAGCAGAGCTAGCGCTACTAATAAAGAAATTCAAAAGGTGGAATCGCAAATACGGAAATCCAGCTCGAAATCATGAATTGAAAAGCAGAATAGGCAAAGCACTTGACTACTCAGAAGAACAGCAGATCATCTGTCATAAGTGCAACCAACCCGGACACATCAAGCCTAATTTTCCTCGAAATCTACGCGACTTTGGAAAGAAACAGAAAAAGAAAAGTTTTGCAGCCACTTGAGATGAAATGGATGAGAATGATGAAAGTACTAGCAGTGAGAGTGAGAAAGCAGATATGTGCCTTCAAGGAAATATAACTGATAGCGACGATGACGAGCCAAGCGAGATATCAAAACTTACTTAATCTGAATTACTTATTTATTTCCACGAAGTAAATGGCTGTTTTGAATGACTTAGGGAAAAATATGCCAAACTTGAATCTCAAAAGGATACTTTGATAGAATGCAATGAACAACTTGATCAATTAGTTAAGAACTATCAACGTAGAATCCCTAAGTATGATAAGTGTCCAACATTCAAAGAGGAAATTAAAAAATCAGAAATCAATATAAAATCACTTGAAAATTAAATTCTGATTTTAAAGGAGAGTGAAAATACTAGGAGATAGAATTCTATTAAAAAGTGCATACAATTGTTAAACGAAAATGAATATCTCAAATCACAAGTCCAACAACTGTCTGCTACTTTAGATAAATTTTCCAAAAGTGAAAAATCGTTGAATATGCTATTAGGAAAGCAAACGGTTAATTCGGTTAGACAAGGACTTGGATATAATAGTTTGAAAATTGTTGAAAGCAATATTAATCAAGTTAATTCTATGTGCACAATTTGTAGAAAATATGGACACAATCACAATAATTGTTGGTATAGACCCAAACATGTGAAAACTATACCGATTTGGGTTCCAAAAGGCACAAATATAAAATCTCTCAAAGTTAATAAAATTTGGGTGCCGAAGGAAACAATTATTAATAGTTTTGGGTCTTTACAAAATTGTTTTTCAAAATTTTCTGCCACTAACAACCATGGACCTATAAAAACAAATAGGTCACATAAATCTTACATCGTGTAGGTGTGGTGGCAGGCTAAGGAACAACAACAGTGTTCTCTGGATTTTTGGCTGTTCCAGAAACACAACGGGCGACAAAGCAAAGTTCCTTAGCCTAGTATAAAAGTGACAGAATCACAATGGACAACGACGAAAAATATCGTAAAGGTAAAAAAGGTAATGGTATGTTTTAAACGATATATTAAATGTGATAATCTGCACCGTATTTTGAATTAAATCAGCCAATAATGAGATGATGAAAAGATGATGATTCTGACTTATTCAAAATTGTTAGCCAATTATATTCTTATGCCAAAAACACTATAAAATTTTCTAAAATTCTTTGAATTACTACATATATATCAGTTTGGATTAAAAATAGTGTTTTATTGGATGATAATAAATTTGCTTATATACGGCTAACTCTATATTCACGGTTATTGATTGTTTGCACAGCTTCATTTCAAATTCAAGAGAATGTCATTTAAATTGCTGTTAAAATTGAATTTGAAATTTTTGGTGCACACTTCATGGTTTGGTCAATCAAATTCAATTAATGATTTTTGAGTGAAAGAGAAATTCAGATGCAGATTACACTGGTAATCTAGTTGATAGAAAAATTACTTGTTGAACGTGATTTTTGAGACATTTAGTAACTGCATCGTTTTTCAAAGAAAATATCTGCATATTCTTCATTTCAAATAATTTTCAAATAGCAGAAAATTTTCTTTTAAAACCCCCTGGAGAAAATCATTTTTGACCATAGTTTCAGATTAGTCATTTTTGAAAAATTAATTTCATAATTATTTTTGAATTTGATTTTAAATGACTATTTTGACTAATCTGACGCCCTAATGTTTATCGAAAAGAAAAATAATGATTGAAAAAGTGATGAGTGTTAATATTGATCAAATATTATGACTCGAGACGGTATAATTAATAAAAAATTTAGAAATTTAAACAAGAGTTATAAAACTGTTTGTTGGTAAAAATTCCATAACCATCTCTATATCTATCATATTTCTAACGACCATCACTCATCAAAATTCTATATAGTTTGTCGATATGTGGTACTTTAAACAGGAATAGTTCGTTTTTCATTTTTTCACATTTTTTTTTGAAAAAATAGGGTAATAATAATAATAATAAATACCAAAGTATTCACTCTCATTTAAAAGTCCTCACGGTTATGCATGGGTGAATTACTTGGAATTTGTTATGTGCTTCCATATTCATTTAAAAGCCCTCACGGTTATGCATGTATGGAACGCATATCAAAAGTTGATTTTTAAAATAAACAAGTTGATTCTAATCCCATTTAAAAGTCCTCACGGTTATGCGTGGTTAGAAGATACTTGAATTCATTTTTTTAAAATAAAATTGGAATACTACTAATCTCATTTAAAAGTCCTAACGGTTAGGCATGGTTAGTAGATATTCAAATTCCTGATATAAATATACCACAAATAGACACAACTGTATGGTTTTATATGATGACATCATTTCTATCATTCTAAAAGTGGAATATGCGCCTAACAAAATATTTATGATTTTTGTTTGATTTTTTATTGAAATTTAATATTTATATTCAATTGAGTTTTAATGTTGAATTAATATCGATCACTTTATCTCTATTCTTCTCTAACGCTATTATTCTTTTGCTGATAACAAAATGGGGAGAGAAAAGATAAGATTTTGTCAAAAAAATCAAGCAAAGGTCAAATAATTTTCTATTTGCATCTTGGCTCATTTGCATTTATTTTTTTGGCATGGCCGACGGATTTATAGTGGACCGACCACTTTTATTACAACGTAATAAAGTTGAAGTACAGGAGTAAGGTAGAGGTACCTTAACTACTAAGAAGGTAAGAAATGAAGAAAACAGTCATTTGCATATTTTTATTTGTATGCATATATGTAGGGGGAGCTTTGTGTAGAGAGGAAGCATTTAAATAGGGGGAGCAATTAGAGCACATCAATGATCAAATACATTTAATATATTCAAAATCTTAAATATATGTTTGTTATCATCAAAAGGGGGAGATTGTTGAGTATGCGCTTAAATGATTTTTGTTTGATGATAATAAACATATATACATTCGTTTAAATGTATTTGTTAATATACTATTTATTTTCACAGATTAAATAAATATTTGCTGAATAAAATAAATAACACAGATTTTGAATTCAAACAGAAAATTTATTCCAACAAATATTTATTACAATTTTGAATGGTACAAACTCAAGCTCTCACTATTCACTATACAACTTTGATACAAATTCAATTACATCACTATTTTACATTTACAGTTGACCTCACTACATATCACTCACACTCGTATTTTTATCTTCAACTTCTTTCCAGTTTTTGAATCCAGCATCTGAGCAATCTGCAAAAATATTCACTAACGCAGTAAAATTGAAAAAGAAATATTTTTGCAATATAAAAAAATGTGAATTTTGAAAATAATATTTGCCTCAGTTATTTGGGTTGTTCGTCATCATTTAAATTTGAATTCAACATACACGAACAACTTGTGACATACACAGTGTATCACTGTATATGCCACAAGGCCGTGCACACCGATATATACACTTGATAAAATTACAGGGACAGGTGAGCACAGGTCAAACCCAAATTATCGGATTCAACTCACGTGCAACATAAATAAAATATCAACTTCAGCACAAGGTCAAACCCGAGATGTGAAACTGGATTCAACACAGGTGCAAATGGCCAAAACTCAAGAATCAAGTGTCGACTAGTCTAATATAAACAAGAAAGTAACCCAGTGCCAACATGGTCAGAATGAAGACAAGTACACTTGAACAAAATGAACAAGTGGAGCATCTGTGTAAACTGGGCAAGTATGGACAGAGTTTGAGCACAGTTGAAGCTCAAGACATCAAGTGATACAAGTCAGAGCAACAAAATCATCACAATGAAGACCACTATGCAGTGTACAGTAATACAACGGAGAAATGCACAAGCATGATACAGAGAATACAGTATGAAGACCAAGGCTGCAAATGTGCAAATACTCAAACTCAGTGAAGCCAAAGCATGATACAGATGAACAAAATGACCAAGTGCAACTGGAAACAACAATGAGTGCATGCTACAACAACAAAGACCACAGCTACTACACAACACAGACAACAAGTAATACAAATGCACAACAACATGAATACTGAATCAATCAAGGACCGAGCAACTGTATATATGCACATATATGAAGATCAATATCAAATGAAGACTCATGAACAACCTGAACCAAACCCAGTACATCTGACTCAAACCAAATGCACCAGTGCAACAACTCAAGATTTCAATAACTACAACATGAGATGTAGAAATACTTATACAGGACAAAACATAACCGAAGTCTACTCGAGATGTACAAGATGAGATTTCAATAATAGAAATACTACAGTGCGAACAAATGCATAGCCCCAACAATACAGAGCTACTCGAGATGGAGATGTTCAAGATGATAACACGTGACAGTCAAACAGGTCAAGTATGCTACAACAATAAATTCAATCAAAACCGAAGTCAAATGAATTCAACTCCGTGGTGACCACGTAACAAATTCAAAGATGTGGATTTGCATACACAAAACCAGTGCCGAAGTCACAATTGAACCAAGTCAGTATGTTGAACAAGTCAGAAATGTGGTGGTAAAGAAACGAGCAAAGTCAAAATCGAAGCCGTGTCAACCAAGCATCAAAAATACGAAATTGACAAAGTCAGATCAATCCCAAGCATCAAAACATAATCAAGCGGTCAGAGAAATGAATTTGACGAATTCAATCAAAAATAGACGAACGCAATTCAAGGAATTCGAACGCGTATATAAACCCACAATCATCATCGGCTAGATTCATCGAATTCAAGCAAGCATAAAATCAGTAAAGAAAAAGCATATAATTACATACCCAAGCAAGGAAGGAATTCGATCAACGAAGCAGCCGAAGTGAGCAACAAATCGATCAAGGCAACACGCAAATCATCATTGATTCAATCGAATTAAAACAGGCGCTTCGAGATACAAAACCCTAAATCTGGAAAAGGAACGAACGAAGATACAACAGAGGCCGCCATATTTTCACAAGCCACAGGAAAAAGGAACGAGCTGACGAGTTAAAGAAAAGAGAATAGAGCCGGCCTATTTTAATTTTAAAAGGGCTTTTATTTTTAAAATTAGGGTTATTTAATATTTAAATTGTTTTTTAATTGTATTTTTTTTAAACCGTTTTAAATTTCTAGTCATGTGACTAGGGGACAAGCTACGTGGCGTAGCTTGAGAATTCGCAACTCGGTGGTTGAGTTGTGGCAAGGTTTTGAGCGTAGAGTTAGATTAGTCAATAGCGGGTATAGCGAGTTTACGTGTGTAAGCGAGGGACTATCTAATTTCTAGTAGATACCTTGGGGGCAGCACGTAGGCAGGGTTTTGCCGAAGCTGGGTAAATTCTGTGTCGTTCTATTTCTGCATTTATTATTCTGCTATTATCTGTGCTGCTATTCTGTGATCTGAATTGAATATTTCATAAGCTTCCGCGATTAATTTTTATAATTAACACTATCACCCTATTCACCCCCTTTAGGGTGAAATCGATCCTACAATTCCTGCCTCACGATCGAGTCATGATAGATCCCGCATCTGCCTATAGTCGTGCGTGCGGTGCTCCCCTCGCAAAGCTCACCTTGACGATCGGAAACCCCCTCCCCGTCTTCCCCTTCGATGTCTACAGAAATCGAGCCACAGCTCGAAGATTTCCTCTCGTCTATATTTTTTTAAAAAGGAAGGATTGATTGAAGAGGGAGATTAAATTTTGGGTCTGCCATTTCCTTTTGGGTTTTTAACTAGAAGAAGAAAAAGGGCTTCGGCATTTCTTTTGAGAAGAGAACGAATTTGAATTGGCTTCGTGAATCTAACTGTCGAGGAGATGTTTCAATCCCTCTTTTTTTCGCCATTTTTCTTCTTCTTTTCGATTTCGTGCTACTGATACGAGGAAAAGGACGCGATTATAATATGGAGGAAGGCGGCTACGTACGCTAAGGGTGCCATGATTTGATTTTTGTGTGTCTGCCATTGCTTGCCATAGAGAATGCAAAAAGGTGTGATGTTAAAGGAAAGCAGGCTGGGAAAAGAATCCTTGTTGTTGACTTAGCTTATATAAATAAATATATATTTAATTAAATTCAAATTGTCTCGATAAATGCAACACGAAATTTTGACCTCCTATCGAGGCATGCCGCTAGGCGTTCATAATGTTATACACTTATTACGAACGCAATGGAAAAGGTTTTGAGTCCAAATTCAATCGTATGGAGAAGATAGCTTTTTGGATCAGTTATTATATTAAATTTTCGTTATAAATTTCGGCATGTTTACTTACCGTATGCTCATACAACAACTCCAAATGCTACAAAAAATGAAATTCGATAATAATACAATATTACGGATCCAATGGAACTGGTTTCGTTGAATTCCGAGACTGTTCCTCGGAAGGCTATTTTTAAAAGTCGATCTAAACGATATATTTTTAAAATTGAACAAACCACTGTTAAATTCAATTTTAACCCAATTATTATCTTCAGCGTTATCCATATAAATGTTACAAGCCTTTAAATTATTTTTAGTAGGATTAAAACTGAAGATTCAACAATTTCCCAAATTTTCAATTTATTACATTCAATAATTTAATTTCCAAATAAACATTGATATTTGAAATTTATATTAAAACTAACTATCAAATATTTAAAATCAATTAAATATTCTAATTTGAAATATTCAAAATTTTCGAGTCGTCACGTTTCTCCCCCTTAAAAGAATTTCATCCCTAAAATTGCTAGTTAAGAAGAATGGTCCAATACCCGTTTACTTTACCCAAAACCAACGATTCAACATCATACCAACTATCTTTTTATAGAAGACCCATTATCATTCTTACTAACTTCCCAAACTCTCCCATAGTTTCACATAATACTATTTGCTCAATCGTTCAAATTTTAATTTAAAACCAAATTTTGAATTATCAAAGTTTTCTCAAAAAATTTACAACTCCCTAAATTTTCGAAAATTTTCGCCAGCGTCTCCTTTGCGCGGCTAGCTCGGTACAACAACAAAATGCCTCCACGGGCTACCAAATTCCAAAAGAAAAAAAAGCCAAGTGGCTCGATCAAAATCAAATTTCATACAGAAATTTAAACACATATCTTTTTGTCGAGCCATTCAAATTTACCTTATGAAATCAAAACCAATTTTTCTCCTGCTTTTAAATACCTGTATATCCTACTTAGCAATAGCATCCAATCACAATATTCAAAAACATTTTATTGGATTCCTTACAAAATTTTCAATATGCATTCCATTTAAGCCCGTACGATGACATATATCATTCGTACGCAATATCATATTCGATCACTCGCTCGATCACACAATTTCACTTCCGAACTAGTATCGTCCCTCCCCCCTCCCCCCCTCCCCCGACTTCCTAGTGCGGACTCAGATCTGATTTCTTGATCAGAAACTATCATTCTCCTTGCATAGTCATAACTATGATAGAGAATTTCCAGAATCAACCAAAATCCATATCCATGGTTCGCCGTCCAAAATTGAGTGAAAAATCCTAACTCGGATCGGTACAACTACCACGAAATTCTGTGCTCGAATCTAGATCAAATTGCTATGTGAATAAAAAAAATATACGTACATCTTACGTATTTATCTCAATTGATTATCCACTATATTAATTGTCTTTTATTCACATTCATTTTTTATTTCAATATAAGTATTTTATACGATTCCTATACTTATTTTCACTTCAACACTTTAGTTAATATCTACTTCTATTCAAATTGGTCCTCCTTCCATATGAATTCAATTTATCTTCAATTCTGAATATTGAATTTTATCTTCCATTTATAGCCGATTCATATTATTATTTTTAATTAGTTCCATCCATTAATTTATTTCAATTCCAATTTGAAATCGTTTTGTCGCTAACAAAATTTTCCCAAAAATTATTCTAACTCCCAAAATTTTCAGAAAATTTTGGCAGAGCCTACTTTGTACGGAGGATCTTTTGCAATTTGACAAGAGATATAAATATATATACATCGACCCACACGGTCGAAAAAACAAAAATAGTTCATATTTCCTATTTTTATTGCGTAGGCGTACCTCTGTTTAGCATTTTTAAGCAAGCAGCTTATTATTTTAGCATTTTGCGCGATCAAATCCATCCAAACGGCTTTTTGGTACCTGTACTTATTTAATTCAAACATATAAGTACTAAATATATGCAATTTATTAACATTTCACTTACATTCAATAGCTAACACATAAATTTCACATATAATGCACGTTATATAATTTCCATAAGCACATATAAGGTTCCGACACATTACAATTGCTTACGACCAATTCTCAAACCATTCCATTCATTTTAAGTGATTTGCAACTTACTTGCTTATATTTAATTCATTCTAAGAAAAATAAACTCATATTCATTCCAATTTCTTATGCAATTCGAAAATATTAATGTGAATAAATAATTACTTAATCTTTATAGCCATTTAAATTGATTCCAATTCAAGTTACAATTGATTCCATCCCATTTTAATTTATTCACAATCTTTTCATTACATTTTCTTTCATATGCAAAAACTTTGATTCCAAACCATTTTATTAAACTCAACAACCAATATATTAAATAACCATCTCACAATTTACTTAAGTTATTTATTTTCTTCAAACTATTCCACCCAATAACTTAAGTTTATTTTATTCAACCAACTTCTATTTAAATCTTTGATTTGATTTTCCTTTGATCAAATCCCAACCATTCTACTAATTTATTCCATTAGTTTATTCTTTTATCCACATTTAAATTTTAGTTCACATTAACAATTCATTATTGAATTTATTAATGATAAGGCCATTCAATTTATGCTTGAATTGGATTTGTTTACAACTCATACCAAATCTATTTTAATCCAATTCAATTTCATTCGACCATACTTTCAATTTATAATCCCATACTTGATTATTTTTTTCATTTTTCTTCAAACCATTTTATTTAGTTTTCTTGAGTTAAATCTTACTTTATATCCCAAGTTTGGATTTTTTTAATTTCATTTCCAGAATACCAATACTTTTATTCCGGCCTATTTATTCCCTTTTAAATTTTTATAAGCTACTCACTTATTAATATTCATTCACAAATTCATTTTCAACCAATAAATTTAATTTCCAAACATTAATTATTTTTAGTCCATTTGAACTAATTCTGCACTTTATTTTACATAATTTTAAATCAAACATCATCCAATATTCAATTTCATTTCATTTTCATACCATATAAATCAATCGGTTACTTACTAATTTTAATCTCAAAACTTTGTTTTATTTAGTCCAACTTGTCTAATTCGTCCATTCAAACTTAAGTTCAACATTCAGTTTCAATTCCCTTTTTCTTACACGTTTAAACTCATTACTAAAATGTTCAAAATTCAATTTTGAAAACATATACATCTAAATCAAACTATCCCTCTGCATTTTCAATATCAACCCAAATTCCACAAACAAACATTAATCCAAAACATTCAGGTAGCAATCCCCCTCTTGGAAACTCGAAAACGAACACCGATGATGTCGCGATCATCATCGGAATTATTTTCCAACGACCGTAAAGAGTACAATGCTTTTATCTCTTTAAAATCCCTTCAAATATTCCAAACTCCCAAGATTTCAAACCTAATCTAAATTATTTTTCCCAAAATTCCAAATTCGAAATTCATCCAAAACATTACTCTAGAACTTTCATCCCATTTTATTTCCAAATACTTCTCTAGAATTCTATTTCAAATTATAAATCACATTTATAATTCACATTTCAAATTTCATTCTATAAATGGATTTCTTCCTTAACCTTTGGTTATTTTTAATTACTAGTTAAATTTCCACACAACAATGATAATAATTATCATTCCTAACATCCAAGCAACCAATAATTTTCAAAAACTTTTCTTTTATATACGAAAATAATTTAGGGTAGAATTATTTCATTTACCATATTTGAAAAGCATATTGTGTCGGCTTATCATATTCAAGAGTTTAGAAAACCCAATCGATGACATGGATTCCACCTCTCGACCAGAATCCATAAACACTTAACCGTTAAATCACCACAATATAAAAACAATTTTTATATTCACTAACAAATACGCGCTCATATCTATTAATACACTCAAACTCATTTTAGAGTGCTGCGAACTCTATTTAATGAGTAATCTCCACCAGAGCCAAGGTTCTCGCTTAACCTTCGCTCTAATACCACTGTAACAGCCTGCAGTTCCGTACCCCTTGAGTTAATGCTATTCTACATCAATCAACTCAAGATGAATAGAAATACGAACCATTTGGATTTAAAGAAGAAGAATAGAAGGAGAGAAAACAGAAAACAACAGCAGAATCTTACCATCGCAGCGGAATAAAATATAATAGAAAATAACAGATCTTTACACAAAAGAAAACTATATCTATTTTATACATACATCACCAGAATACATCATCAGAGTTCAACAACATCAATAACATACAATTGGACAATCATATAAACTTGTCCTCAGACTAAATACGCAGCGGAATAATAATCAAGTACGGAAGTACGTATCGCCATCCTACTCGTCTTCTGAACTCCACAGCATCCTTTTCTGTATCCTATAATACTTGGTCTGACCTGAGCATTATAGCAAAATAACACCCGAGTTAGTCTGGAATACCAGCGCGAGAAAACCACACTCAGATTGATTATTAAAGTTTCGAAAATCTTTTGAAAACAAAAGCATCTCGTAAGACCATGCCACAAATAAACATGTCGGGTTTTTACCTTACGATAGCCAAAACACTTTTTATTAAAATTCTCTGATATTATAATAGTGTCTATAGAAAGTAAAATAGAATCTAGCTGAAATGCTTGCATCTCACGTTTCAGCAATAGTTGGGCACAATCAAAACTGTGCAGGCACATAAGGAAAATGGATTTCCAACTAATGACTAGGCACTGTGGCACCACCTGTCACGGTACCTAGTTTAGATCAGCATACTGAGGATCACTCTTGACCTCCTACAACATAAGACCGGGACTACCACTTACTGGATAATCCCGAGTAAGATCACCCCACGGTTGGGATCAGCAACCGCACCACTAAGCCGAATAAAAGGGACATCTAGACAGGGTGACCTCACCCTAATGAGTGCTACCCACGTAGCCTTGCTACATAACCCCTGATTTTCAGTCATTCCCGATTGATGAGGCTCGAGGCTATGGGTTACCATTTTATAACATATCCCTTAGAAAGCTCACCGTCCACCTGACGATGTTCTGAAAGCATTCATCCATACAAGTCCGTCCCGGGTTCGAACGAAACCGAAGGCACTATTCCTACTACATCCATTTGGAATCATCCTCAGGATTAGTAGCGACTAGCCCTTGCACTTTGCTGCTCCATCTTCGACTCTGAACTCGTCTTCCTTACGAAAACGTACAAACCGGATCGAAGTGGTTTTCAAGAAATAAATCCCGATCCCGGTCTCTTCGAAACGATCAACGCATTGGCCAATATTCATAGTCGGTTATTATCATTCATAAACAACCATCCAATATAAATAATTTCACAAATTATTTATTTATCTCAAAATATCTTTGCAAGATATATTTCCACTTTTCAATCCCATTTGAAACAGTTTCAAACCATTTTCTCTCATGGAATAAATTCCCCAAATATTTTCGATTCCCACTGAAATCACCAAGTATAAACACCTTTAGATTTTAAAATAATTTAAATCACTATATTATAAAATATACTTTAACACTTAAATTTAGAAAAACTACTTTAATACTTTATTAAAAATATACACATTAAGAATATTTAACGCTTTATAGAATATAAAACTAAATTTTATCTTTTTAAAACATAATACCAGTCACCTTTAAATAATTCCTACTAAAATAAATTTGAAAAATACTTACCTTAAAATTTAAACATTTAAAAATAATAAATTTTCTAAAACACACCTTTAAATCAACTTTAAAACTTTTACTTATACTTAAAATTTGCTTCGAAACGTACTTGGCTATCCAGGGAATACGCTTCACTTTCTCGTCTTTTAAAAACAAACCACTATTTATTTTTTAACAAATTTACCCATTCCTTTAATAAATTCTGCCCGTGAATTTATCCTTCCAAATATCCACTAATATATTACTTCACTTTAATAAACCCAGTTTATAAATTTCCGAATTCCCACTTCTCTTTTAAAGTTCCAACTTCAACCACTTAAATCAATTTTCAAATTGATTTCCAATTTACTCCCTTTGAATGAAATTCCTTTACTTACTCTTTTTTTTAAATCCATTAACTTCAGATTTTATTTCTTCGTTTTGATTTTAAATCTTTTAACTAAAACATACCAATTTCAGATTTTTCAAATTTCTTCTTTATTCTTTTTAATAAATTTTAAACCTTGAATTTTAAAGTAAATTCTTTCATTCCTTTGAATAACATCACTTAAGTTGTAAAATTCATTATTTTCCCTTTTTATTCAAATCCCTTTCCCATACTTGGAATTTATTTATTAGAATTTTAAAATCACCTTTTATTCTTTTCCAGTTCATTCTTCAATTTATTCAATTCTCTATGATTATTAAACTTAAAAATTCCCTCTTTTATTTTCTTTTCAAAAATCCAATTCTATATATTTTGATAACTCAGTGTACCGAAATATATTTTCAAGCAAACCATAGCATTCAATATTCCAATTAATACAATTCATCATAGAATATCAAATATTCATAATAGAGAATATTAAATAATCTAAATAAATTTTTGAGGAATCCGGTTGGATCCCTTCAACCTGTTTCCCTGCATCCACAGATGTTAGCACAATACAAATTCCACTTCGGGGTGGAATATCGCGGTATATGGGATTAATATAAATCATCCGCTATTATGCGGCGCATAAGGTCTCATCCGCTATATAATGCGCGAATCAATCACTCCAATACATACTATATATATACTACTATGTATAATATAGCATATAAAATCAATCCAATCATTCAACCAATTATTTAAATTTAACCATTTAAATTTAAATAGCAACCAGATGAGTGATATTAACTCACCTTTGATTTTTGCAATCCCAATCCAATCTCGACTTGTTTCTTCACAAATTTTTAGACCTTGTAAAAACATTATATGGTTCATTAATATTTGAATTATCAAACAATAGATTACCATTAAATAAATTAAATTAGTTATTGATTAAATTTTTAAACTAATAAATTTCTCTTTCTAAATTATATATATATATATATATATATTTAAAAATAAATGATAGATCCTAGAAATCTAATTATTTTTTATTTTTACTTAAACTTTGAAAAATTTTAATATCCATATTTGATTCCAAAAGACTTATACATACATACATACATACATACATACATATATATATATATATATATATATATATATATATATCTTTGAACTAGAATAGGTATATGTGCATACACATTTTATTTTTGCAACTTCATAAACACTTATAAAGTATTTTATATAGTTTTAAAAATCTATTTTCAAATAAATTCCTCAAACATTTAAATTCTCATTTCCTTTTCCAAGTCTAATGCTAAATCAATAGAAGGGTTCTCAGTAACATACTCGAATATATATTACATCTAAACTGAAACTTATACCCTGCTGTCCTATATACCTATAGCCGATTCAGAAAATTTCGCCTTAAAAATACATATATACACTTTTAAACATATTCCAAGTTCATTTCTATTCAACTAAAATTTGAATTTCAAAATAAGGAAAAAAAACAAAGAACCCATACCCTGGAAATAACTAGCCCAAACATCCAAACGCAATCGCGTTTCAACATCCCAGAACCCTCGACGATTGACCTGCAGCATCATCATACTTGCTCAGATCCAACATTTCAGATGGCTAAGAATGACTTCGACTTCGTGACTCCGCCGCGTGAACCAAAAATCATTTCAAAGTTCACTGCTCCACTCCAGGCATTCACCGATCCTACGAGTCTCGCCCATGCGAGCATGTGCGACCTTCCTGCCTCGCGATCGAGCCACAGCTCGATGATTTCCTCTCATATATATATATATATATATATATATATATATATTAAAAGGAGGGATTGATTGAAGAGGGAGATTAAATTTTGAGTCTGCCATTTCCTTTTGGGTTTTTAATTGGAAGAAGAAAAAGGGCTTCGGCATTTCTTTTGAGAAGAGAACGAATTTGAATTTGCTTCGTGAATTTGACTGTCGGCGAGATGTTTTAAACCCTCTTTTTTTCCATTTTTTTCTTCTTTTCGCTTTCGTTCTACTGATACGAGGAAGAGAACACGATTATAATATGGTGGAAGGCGGCTTCGTATGCTAAAGGGTGGCGTGATTTGATTTTTGTGTGTCTGCCATTGCTTGCCACAGAGAAGACAAAATGGTGTGATGGTAAAGGAAAGCAGGATGGGAAAGAATCCTTGCTGTTGACTTAGGTTATATAAATAAATATATATTTAATTAAATTCAAATTCAAATTGTCTCGATAAATGCAACACAAAATTTTGACTTCCTATCGAGGTGTGCCACTAGGCGTTCATATTGTTATACCCTTATTTCGAACGCAATGGAAAATGTTTTGAGTCCAAATTCAATCGTATGGAGAAGATAGCTTTTTGGATCAGTTATTATATTAAATTTTCGGAATAAATTTCAGCGGTCCGTGTGCTCACACAACAACCCTAAACACTACGAAAATTGAAATCCGATAATAATACAATATTACGGATCCAATGGAACTGGTTTCGTTGAATTCCGAAACTGTGCCTCGGAAGGCTATTTTTAAAAGTCGATCAAAACGATATATTTTTAAAACTGAATAAACCACTGTTAAATTCAATTTTAACCCAATTACTATCTTTAGTGTTATCCATATAAATGTTACAAGCCTTTAAATTATTTTTAATAGGATTAAAACTGAAGATTCAACAAGTTCCCAAATTTTCAATTTATTAAATTCAATAATTTAATTGCCAAATAAACAGTGATATTTGAAATTCGTATTAAAACTAACTATCAAATGTTTAAAATCAATTAAATATTCTAATTTCAGATATTCAAAATTTCCGGATCGTCATATTTTCCGTCAAAAATTGTTTAAAATAATTTTTCGACATCACTGGAGTTCTACTCAAATATCCCTTTTTATAAATCAGTTATTATAAAATTAGCTTTGATATATGATAATTCTTCATATTATCTTAAATATTTTAAATCTCTTTTAGTGAACAAAATTACCTAAAATTTCAATTTTCATAAGGCTTCTATCTGCTAGTCTGAGGCCTCTAAGGAATATCACGGTCAAAAGGGCAGGCAATAGAGGATACTCAAAACTAGATGGCTACGACCACTCAAATCCTAGATGATAAAAATATTATCATCACTTATCAAACACATTTCAAAATACTATATATTTTGAAAATCGTGGCCTTTTATACATAAAATTTATCATGGGTAAAATTACTTCACTTACCCACTTAAAACAATATTGTGTTCGTTGGCCTTTTTCAAGTGTTTAGAGGTACCTATCAATAACGTTAGCTACTCGTATTGACTAGAATCCATACGCCACTCAACAAATCAATTAACACGATATAAAACATTTTTAGATCACTAACAAATTTGCACTCTCGTGTATGTGTATATATACACATACACACGCACTCAAACTCACTCTAGGGTACTACTGACCCTATCTCTAATGAGTAACCCCACCAAAGCCTAGGTATTCACTCAATCTAAGCTCTGATACCATGATGTCATAACCCACTTTTCCATGTAGTTCGAACTGACAAATTACCGCACATGTCCAGTCCAAATTGAGCAAAAAGGCGGATGGTGAGAAAAAGAAAATGGAAAGAAGATAAACAACACAGAATCTCACCGTTGAAACGAATAATCTACAATATATAACAAATCTTTACATAAAACAAAAAATATAATATTTATAGTACAGATAACAATCAGAGTATACTAACCTATTTAGCACGGACAGTTATAACACCCTGTCCTTACAATTGTTGGTAAATACAACTAAAATGCAACGGAAATATGATCATCTACGTGAATACATCTCTGGGTCTCCAGCTCCTCTCCTGAAGCTCCAATCCTTCCAGTTAAACCAGAAAATATGCTCGGTCTGACCCGAGAATTTAGGAAAAACCACGCCCGGGTTAGTCTAATAAAACCAGCATGAGGATTTAAATCATAAGGAACTTTATTCATTATAACGTTAAAAAATCCTTCTAAAATCAAAGGTATCTCGTAAACCATGCTGCAAAAAAACACAATGGGTTTTTCCCTTACGATAACCAAAACACTTTTATAGAAAATCCAGTGATATTAAAGTAGTGTCTAAGTACCAATACTTATTCAAATAGCCGAAATTGTTACATAAATTAAATTCCAGCATACTAGGCTCTACAACCAAAACCGTAAAGGTATGTATTGGAGAATGGATTTCCATATAAAGACTAGGCACTAGGGTACCACCTATCACAGTACACTTCCAGAAAAATGTACCAAGGACCTCACCAGGATCCTCTACAACACAAGACCAGTTCTACCCCTAACCTGGATAGTATCGAATATGCTATCACCCTAGGTGTTCCCACCCTTATCAAGCTCCTTCCTATGTACCATATTGATAATATCTGAGGGTATCTAGAAAGGTGATAAACATACCCCAATTGACTGCAACCCACTTAGCCTTGCTGCATCTCCCCTAATTTTCAATCATTTCGGTTGATAAGGCTTAAGGCTGCGATTACCTTTTAAGGAATTTTCACTTTGAATGCTCATTGTCCTCCAATGACAATGTGTCAGTAGCATTCATTTATGCAAGTCTGTTTTGGGTCTGAACGAAAAACAAAGGCACTATTCCTTCTACAACCATTTTGGAATCATCCTTAGGATTTAGAGATTAACCATTGCACTTCAATGCCCCATCTTCGATTCCATGCTTTTGTCTTCACTTCGAAAACGTATTTGTTGGATTGAAGTGGTTTTCGGATAACTTATTTGTTCCTAATCTCTCTGAAACAACTTTTAATATTTCCGGTAAACTCAACCATGGTTCTCTAAGAAATAAATAGATGAAAATAAGATAGAAGATCATCTCCTAACCGTTAGTGGACGGATTTCCTTATCATCGTCCTAGAAAAACGAAACGAGTTTATATGTACAATGTAGCACCTTTCGACGGTAACCGTACCCTATAATCTTCGTGTTTCTACTAGATATTTCCAAAGTTACTTTCGGTTTCTGATTTGATAATCGGTTATTTAACTATCAAACAAACAATCATTCAACCAAAGATTCCATTTCCTACTGAAATCACTATGCCATATTTAAAAGTTTCAACAAATTAAATCTCTTTCTCAAAAAGGCATATACTTATCCCACCGAGATAAGTATATTCACAAACCATTCCTTTCAAAAATATTTGAAAACTTTTTAAAATAAATATGGAAAGCACCATGCAGTATTGAGCATGGGTTTGCAGCTCAATGATTACGTTTCCATTCCAGAGAAATCCAAACTTAACTATAGGCAATCTCTGCCTCCGATTTCGCCATGAAAGTATACCATTACTTTTTGAAAACTTTATTTAATAATTATCTCAAAATAATACTTATAAAGTTTTTATATAAATTTTCCAATTATAATTTAGGAAAATACTCCAAACTAACACACGCCTAATAAATCTCCGCCCACGGCCACCACAATCATCTAGAATCAACGCCACCTATGCCACTTGAATTGTAAATGCCTCGACCACCTCCACACCAACTGCGACCATACTCGATGCTTTACTATTCCTCTGTGACCTAAACTCCTGAACCCAACCCTTAAACCCTAAAAACCTATCATTGTACCAAACCAAAGACAAATTCAAAAATGCACCACGGTGTACCCCTCGACCTCTTACAACGCTCTTCCTCGAACCAACCGTGCCTCCCCTCGTCGCCTAGATCGTCGGAAGTTATTTTTTTCATGGATTTTGATCAACTCAACATTTCTCTTAAACTAAGCTATTAAAAATCATGGGATCTGCACTAAAAATCCTATTTTCACCTAGAAATCCTGATTATATACATGAATCAATGATTTGATCATGTTGAAAATAGGCCAAACTTGGGTTACTTAATTTATTTTAGAAAATTCACACCATATACACAATAAACAAACTTCAAACTATTCTTAGTGGATTCTAGAGTCAAAAACAAGAAGTTCATCAGTTTACATCAATAGCCTATTCGAACCGAGATGAAGATATTTATTTTTAAAAGCAGGGTGCACATGATTGTTAAACTCTATTGACATTACAAAGTAAAGTAAAACACTTTCCGATTTAAATGCTCACCTTAAACATTTTTTGAAATCTTTTGAAATCTTCCACTTGAATCTTAGTTAATGATCTAAAAACTTGAAAATCTTGCATTTGCTTTTGAATTTGAACAGAATGCTTCTTCCTTCTTTTCTTTTACACTGTGCTTTGTTTTATAGAGAATTGTGTTTTATTTGCAGAGTTGTTTTACAATGTTTTGAAACTGAAGCCTAACACATATATAAGCCTACATATTCATGTTTATGCAAGTATGTGATGATGCATTTGTATAATGTTTATGATGGATGGATTGAAATGAGGTGACTGTTGATATGATATGATGTTGAGATGAAGAGAAGTTAAGATGTATGTTTTTATCTTTCCTATTTTTAACCAAATATGCATTATGTTTATATATTTTCTTTTCTTGTTTCTTTGCTTTGCTTTGCTGAGTCGATATATATGCATCAGCCTTCACATCCTTTGGTTTTGCTTGACCAGGCAAATGTTTAATTTACTTGTAACTTTGTTGTTATTTACTTTTACCAGGAAAATGCCTTATTTATTTTATTATTTATTATTTTTCATATGACTTGTAAAATTCATGCTTTACTTTTCACTTCCCTTTGATTTTAAGCATGCTTCGCTATATTTTTAAATAATTGTTAAGTGGTATTGACTAAAACAATTTTAAGTGTTCATATATATTACATTCTTCCTTTTTGAAATAATATGTATATACATAAGAAAATTTCAGTTTTAAACTCTTTCTACTTATAATACACTATATTTCATTTGCATATTCATTACATTTTTTTCGAGGATTTTTCTCATTCATTTTATATTAATTTGTTATGCATTTATTTTTAATTTACATATAAATTCTTTAGTTATGAATATATAAGAAATTCCATTTTAGAATCAACTTTCCATTTTATCAATACAATCTGGAAATTCAAATTATTTGCTTGGTTTAAAACTATATATTATCACCAGTTTTTATTTGACAAGGTTTTATTAATGATTAAAAGATCGCATAATTGAACATTCAAAATTAATATTCAAATCTCAAGACAACGAAAATTCTATGTCGTTGCTACTCCTAATGGTAGTTAACCGCATAGCTCTGTTGTTTGCCCTGGTTTTGCCATTCCTCCCGGTTGTGAGGCTTGAGGCTACGCTTTACCTTTTTGAATAGGAATCCATCTTGGAATACGCACACTTCCCTCCAAGCAATAATGCAGTGCCAACATTCATCCATACAAGTTGTCCACAATAAGGACAAACCGAAGGCACTACTTCTACTACATCCATTTTGGTACCACCCTCAGGGTTAGTAGTGATCAGTCATTTCATTTCAATGGCTCCGTCTTCAATCCCATGCTTCAACATGTCTTCATTTTGAAACGCTTGTTGGATCGAAGAGGTTTTCAAATAGCATATCTGATCCCGGTCTTTTCGAAACAACTTTCGATATTCTCGGTAAACTTAACCTCAATTTAGGAAATAAAAAGACAAATGACAAGAGTGGAGTTCACCTCCTAACCATTTGTGGATGGATTTCCTTATCATTCATCCTAGAAGAATGAAATGAGTTTGTACGTAAAGTATAGCACATTCGATGGTAATTATACCATATAATTCTCGTATTTCTCCTTGATATTTCCAAAGTTATGTTTTGTCCAAATTTGACAGTTGGTTATTTAACTATCAAATAAACAATCATTCAGACATTGATTTAATTCAATATAAGATCCACTAAGCCTTTATTAAGTAAATCTTTAGTTACTAAAATCACTTTATAAAACTTGATCAAAAGATCTTAACCCAACACTATTTCCAAAACCCTTACTTACCCCTTTTTTTACTTGGAAAATATTTATACTTGTCTTATGGGTATAAGTACATTATCAAAACATTTGGAAAATTCATCCTTTCAAATTTCTTTTTGAAAATATTACTTGCTATAAACATATCCACTTATCCTTTATAAAAGTTCCCTTTGAGAAGCTCCCTTAACATTTAAATGCCTTTATAAATTTCCAAAATCAATTGATAAAACACTTTTATAAGTCTACAAGTCAATTTGCAAAACCTCTTTACAAACCTCTAAAATCATTTATAAAACATTTCACTATTTAAAACTCCTTTGATAAATTTTCTTTAAGAAAAATCTTTTCCAAAATATCTTTTGCAACTCATCCTTTTAAATTACTTTAAATAAACCTTTTTTTACATAGTAAAACCCATTTTATAAACAAATTATTATTTATAAATACCTTTACAAAACAATAATATTACTTGAAAAGAATCATTTATAAACCTTAAACCCAAATTGATTAAAGAATTGAAATTTATTCAAAACCATACTTCATAATTTCAAAATGAGCTTAGCAAACCCAGTGATCGTAATTTAAGTTATCATTTAACATCAATTTCACTTTCAAACCACTTAAACATTTATTTACATAAGTCAACATATATGTAAATGAAATTCATATCCAAATCAAGGAATAACATGTCAATACAACTCAACTAGCATATACATATCTAAATAACATAATAGTAGGATGGTGATTTGTCCTGCTAAATAGATGTCCAAACAATTCGCTACTTAGAGCAAAGTGGGAATTTATTCTACTAAATATATATATCTACCAATAAACAACTACATTATAGTAGAATGGGGATTTATTATGCTAACAGACGTCTAATCAACTTCTAGCAGAACGTGGATTTATTCGGCTAACACATGTCCACATAATCAAACTATTTACATAACTCATTCACAATTGTTTGTCGACTTAATGGTATTGATAATTGAATCTCATGTGTTCAAAACCATCTTTGGAAAAGAAGCGCCTTTAAAATAATTTGATTCACAAAACAAAGGGTTTAAAACTTAAAACTTCCTTTTAAGATGATTAATTACAAGTTAAGCTCTTTATTAAATCATAATTAATCTTTATTAAATTTGAACTTAATTTAATTATAAATTAATAAATAGTTAAGCAGTAAATAATTTATTTATAAATTAACCCCTCGATTGATCTTTTATTAATTATTACATAATAATTTTAACCTTCATTAATAATTAACTATTAATTAATCTCAATTAATTTATTAAATAATCTTTTAATTAAAACTTAAATAATAAATTAAAACTCTAATAAATAATTATTTTAAATTAAAACATTAATTAATTTTTAAGTAAAATAATTAAACGTTACCTTAATAATTAACCCTATATTAAATTAATAATTAAGGGAGTTCAGTTCGCAAGTCTTCGGTTCGTCCTCTTCTTTTCTCTTCCTAAATTTTCGCTCTGATCTCCCTTAACCCCAGCTTTTCCTATTGCTGTTACTTGCAACCCTTATCTTCCATTATCACCTTATTTTTTCTTTCTCAGTTGTAACGACTTGTTTTCCCTACCTCGCGTTACCGCTCCAATTTCGCCCTTCTTCTGGCTGGATTTCTTTGGTCCTGGTTTTGGATCTTCCCTCCTTGCCTTATCTCAGTTCATTTTGCCCTTGGTGACTGCCTGCAGCGGAAGTGGCGATTTTTTTGTTCTGGGTAGGTGCTCTGGTTTCGGTCGACTTCGCTCTGGACCTTATCCTCCTTCAGGCTGGGTCATTGTTGGTTCTTTTGATGCCATGTTTTGAATCGAGTTTGTGTTGTTTTCTGGTTTTGGGGTTTTGTGTTGTTCGATCTGTCTTGGTGTTTTTTTCTGGTGCGAGGTGGCTTCATGCGGTGCTTCTGTCGTTGTTGCTCTTCGTTTGTTTCACCTTTTTTATCATTCTCTGGATCATGGTAATGGGTTTCTGATACGCTTCTTCTGTCATCGTTTGGATCCTTCGTTGGCGATCGTGTCTTGATTGCTGCCTTGTCGCTTCTTCGCAGTTGTCTATTGGCTTCTCGGCAATTACTTCGGCAATGGAGAGTCTTTTGGATGCTTGCTTGTGGTGTTTCATTTTGGTTTTGGGCAGTTTTCTCTTGGTCGTCTGCTTCTCCTTTGGCTTCTTGGCTTTCAGATTCTTGCTTTCTCGTGCCCTTCCTTTGGTGCCTATTGGCTTTGTTTCTATGGTGATTTGTTGGTCTTGGCATTGCTATGGTGGTCTTTGCTTTGGTGATCTTCTCAATTTTGTGATGGAATGTTCCACTCCAATATGTGTATTTGCGTTGATGTAATGTTAGTCAATGCTCTGGTTTGCTCTGGTGGTTCGTCGCCTCTATTTTCCTTCTTGGTTATGTCATGCTACGTGCATTTGCAATGATGGGATTGGTGTAGCTCTGTGCTATTTTGTTATGATGGATTTTTTTGTTGTCTAGTTCAAAGCTTTTGATTTTAAGTTAGTGTTTGTTTTTGGGACTGCCTTTGCAGCATGTATGTTTTAGTTGTTGTATGGTTTGGTGATTGCCTTATGCAACATGATTGTCATAGTGTGCAAGCTGCGCGATGCCTATGTAAGAGTTGTTAGTGATCGGCCCACTATAAAACCGTGCTTTGTTGTTTAGGTTTTCGGCCTAACTCCTGTTTTGTAGTTCGGGTGTGTTGTCCGACTCCTGTGCTGTAATCTAGTATAGTTTTAGTGGTCGGTCCAATTTAAAAACCTTGTATTTGTTGATAGGCAACCCGCTTATCACTAGCTTTGTATTGTTTTATTATTTGCTATAATAAAAAGAGGACGACCCACTATAAAAACTGGCTGGCCTTGCCAAAAAAATAATTAATTGAAAATAAATCATATACTTACTCATAAATAATTTAAAAAAATTAATCTACTTTAATTCATAATTAATTAAAGTTAATCTTACGTTTAAAAGATAATTATTTAGTAACCAATCTTCAGTTATTTTAAATTAATAAACATTGTTTAATACTTAACTAATTATTAATTATCAAAAGTAACTAATAAATAAATAAGTATTAAATTGTTAATTAACTTTCCTTAAATATCATTGTTAAGTTTGTAAAACATTTTTAAAACACTTTTAATTGAAAAAAAAAACAAATTTTACAAAAATAGGATTATTAAGCTAAACTACATCCATAGCGACTATAGCTATGGATACCCATAATCTTGACTTTGTTTTCGTACTTTCTACTTTGATAATTTATCACTTTAAAAATTTCAAGCTTTTTGAAAATATAAATTAAGTATTTTAAAAACAAAACAAAGTTTCTAACTTTAAAAGTGATTTGATTTCAAAATGAAGATCATATTTTCACATAAGTATCTTTATCGACAATCCAACTCAAAGCGCTAACTTCTAGCTTACTAAATTATCTTTTCATTTTAGTTTGCTAACTTAACTTGACAAGTTACTTATAACTTGACTCAACAAGTTACTAACTTTGACTTAACTTACTAACTTAAGTTACTCACCTCCTTACATATTTCACTTACTACCCTTCCACTTACTAGTTCACAACTAGTTTGCTTACTAAAAAATGTCTATACAACATATACATACCACAAACCAACCTTAAAAAAGATTACATCATATAAATAAGTTTACAACTTTCCGAAACAATAATATAAACAACGTCATCTCATGTCAACCATATCATAAGCAACCAAACATGTAATAATCCAACACAAATCTGCATATATCATTCAACAATATAATGAGCGTAGAAAAGTTTAAAACTTTTTAGTTTATACTGAGTTTACTCACCAAATGCCATAAAAAAGATCAAACGAAGCTACCACTTGAATCTAAGCTAGAACAATGCATTTCCTTCTAGAAAGATGAAGTTTTTGGTGGCCTTAAAGGCCAAAGTAGGTTCGGCCTTACCAAGTGAGCTCAGTCATGGCATGTTTTAGGAGGTGTGTGAGCTTGATAATGAAAGAAGAAGGGGTATGATGGAAGAAAATGTGATCTAAACAAGTTTTACATAACGATTTCAAAGAAGGTATTGATTTTTTATTTTTGAACTTTTGTTTAAGAGGAAGAAGGACATGAATGGAATGGAGAGGTTTGGAAAATGAATATGGAAAGTAAAATGAATAAGAGAGATGTATGTGGGTATTTATAAATAGTGAGGACAGAGAAAATTACCTTTATACCCTTGGCTTTAAAAATATTCTAATATGTCATAATTATATCTAGTTGCATTACAAATCTTTTATAATATATATACAATTATGTTTAATCACATCACTTTTTTTATGTATATATATAATTATGTTTAGTCACATCACTTTCTTTTATATATCTTTACTACTAATAAAGAGAATTCAATGAATATTATTTACACGGTGTCTTTTTGAAACTTCAAAAATACCCTTATCTATCAACGAAGTCTCACCACTAGGTTGCAACATTTACTGCCATCACCTTTCTGACTAACCCATCAATGGAATTTTACTATCAATTTGCCACTGAACCATGAACAAAATAGTTTGAAAAAAAGTATTGTGACTACCAAAACCTTCGCGCTTACAACACACATCCGTCTACTTATCTTTTTATTAATTAAATAGTAAATATATCTGAATATTAGATGCACGTATGTGCATTTTATAGCAGTATATATAATTTATGTTTAGTCACATCACTTTCTTATACATATATAATTATGTTTAGTCACGTCATTTTCTTCTTTATATATATAATTATTATGTTTAGTCACATCAATTTCTTTTATATGTACGTATATAATTATATTTAGTCACATCACTTTCTTTTATATATACATAAGTTAAATTATCAAATAAAGCAAAGACATGATAGGAGACAATGATGGTTAATGATTAAAATCTATGATGTGACAATACTTAATATATATATAAGCTTAATATTTTTAAAACTTTGTCTCGTCACATCACTTACTATCCAAATTAACATAAGATAATTTATTTCCAAGTGTATTATTATTTTGCTAATTAACTCTTATATATGTGTGTGTACGGTGCATAAAGACGAACAACATTCCCGGCCACTTTCCGGTGTCGAAATGTCGAAATTTCAGAAAACGTTCTTCGGTAACATTTTCTAGTTTTCTATGAAATATTTAATTTGGTAAACAAATTTTGAAAACAATTTTATCATTACTATTAATTTATTAAAATGAGTTTATTTTCATTGTAAAACCTACATATTGAATTGTTAAAATTAAATAAATATCCACTAATTAAAGAAGTAAAATTCCAGGTCATTACATTATATAATTCATACTATATAATATTTATATGTGTGAAGACTCAGAATTTTAAACATTTGAAATTGAGGCATTTAATTGATTTTAAATATTTAAAAGATAATTTTTAACTTGGATTTCAAATATCTCTATTTATTAGATAATTGAATTATTGAATTAAATAATTGGAAATTGGGTAAAATATGAAATCTTGAGTTTTAAGCTTGTTAAGAATAATTTGAAGGCTTATAAAATTTATACTGTTAAAACTAAAGGTAATAAAAGTTTTAAAATCAAATTTAAAATTTTTTTGGTTCAGTTTCAAAAATATATCGTCTAGATTGATAATTGAAAACAGTCTTCCAAGGCACAGTCTTAGATTTCAACAAAACCAGTTCCATTTGATCCGATAGTGTATTATTTTCGGATTTCAAATTTCATAGTATTCGGAGTTGTCGTGTGATCGTACGGTATATAAACGCACCGAAATTTATATCGAAAATTCTATATAATAACTAGGTCCAAAATGTTATCTTCTCCATACGATCTAATTAGGAATTGGGACCTTTTCCATTGCGTTCGGAATAGGGGTATAACTTTAAAAACGCCTAGCGGCACGCCTTGATATAAGGTCAAGGTTTTAAGTGCATTATCAAGACAATTATAATTTAAAATTTAAAGTTTTATGTTGCATTTTACTTTTGTTGACTGGTCAAATTTATTTCACCACCAAACTTTTTCACCTTAGCAGCTTTTGCTTTTTTCTGAATCACTGCAGCTTTCACTCTACACACAACCATCTCATCTTGTTCCCCATTTCCATCATAAAACACTTGACCTTGCTCTGCATTTTCAAACAGGCGAGCATCTCAGTTCGAAGAAAAGAATGGCTGCTAATAAAAAATTGCACCCCTCTCTTGCGTTCAATCCCCAAACTTATTCAACCCAAAAACAAAAAGAAATCGATTTCGAAAAAATGGCAGAACAAAAAAAATGAAAGCTCGATTTTGAATTCACGGCAAATCGAAAAGGGTAAGGTCGCATCCTCTCACGATCAAACGTCGACCGATCTCGATCACGAGCAGTGGCATAGGGTTTGAATATCGAGGAGGCTCGAGGCGAAGGAGGCGGCATTTTAAGGTGGCCGAAGTCGAGTCTTATCAATTTTAAGGGGGAAGCGGTCTCGCAGGGGAGCTGGTACATGAAGCATCGCCGTGGCCGATGTCGATTCTCATGATGATAGAGTTTTTGGTCAACTCTGGGTGCACTCGAGATCTTGGGATGAAGGCGAAACTAATGGGCTCGAAATTTTGGCCTTCAATCATCATGTGATCATCACGTGCGACGGAGAGGCACGATCGGGGTTATCGCGTTTGCGTGGGTGCTCGGCGATAGTAAGGTAATGTGTAACAACCCGCATATTTATCGAGTTTACATTTAAATATTTTATTTAAATATTAAATCGTTAATCAGATATTGGTCCGAAAAGCTACTTTTTGCAAACGGTCAAATTAGGACTCGAGACCACTTCCATTGAGTTCGAAATGCCGTTTACAACTTTTTTAAGTATAAACATCGATGGGTTTGGAGTTAGTGAAATTTCACTAACTTTTCCCGCTTTGGACTTTGGGTTAGTTTGGCCTATTAAGCCCAAGTTCCAACCCCCTTCTCCTCACTCTCCATAAATTTCCTAACTAACTCAAGCTTTGGCATTAATGGTGAAGAGAATGGGAAATTAAAACTCCAAGCACAAATTCAATTGCAAATCCAACATTCAACTCCAAATTCAAGTAGAAGATATTGGATTTAAGCTTTGGATTGCTTCTTCTTGCTTTCAAGCTTCATCTTCATAAATTTTAGTGCAAATGTGAGATTTTTATCTCACAATTCTAGCCTATAACTATATTGGACTGTTGGGAATGAATCCCTATCATGTTTGCATGTATATTTGCATTTGGTTTGAATCGAATTGGTGAAAAAACTCCAACTTTTAGTGTTTTTGTTGAAAAACTGCGTATAGGTCGTTCTGGCCACTTCTGCTCGTTCGCAGTTAGGTCGCTCACGAGATAGGGCTTTAGGTCGCTCGCGAGTTACTGCCATAGGTCGCGGGTCCATCGTGATGTTTGTTCGGAGCTAGGTCATTTGAGTTTAGGTCGCTAGGCCGCCTACATCGTTAGGTCGTAGCTCGACCTTACTCATTTTAAGTCGTGTGACCCCCTTCGTATCGTTAGGTTGCGAACAAACCTTAGGTCGCTATGGGATAGGTCGTATGGCTTCTTTCACGATAGGTCGCTCGACCTCTTCGACCTCTAGGTCGCCTCGCTTTAGGGCCTAGGTCGTTCATCCCTTAAGTTCGTAGAACTGATAGGTCGCTCCTGAGTTAAAATCAATAGGTCGTTCGACCACTAGATCGTATGACCTGTTAGGTCGTTAGGTCGCGTGGGTTTTAAGCCGCATATCAGTTAGGTCGCTTGACCACCCTTAACCACTAGGTCGTTCCACCTTATCTCCCTTAAGTCGCTCACCTCTGTTAGGTCGCGAGTCCCTTAAGTCGCTCACCACTGTTAGGTCACGAGTCTCATAAGTCGCTCACTTCTGTTAGGTCGCTCGATTCTGCTACCATGCGTATACCTATAGGTCGTTGGACCCTTAACTCGTAGGCCGTTGGACCTTATCCCGATAGGTCGCTCCTTTCACTAGGTCGTACCGTTTTGGACGGGGCGCTGCCCCACACCCCGTCGGGGGCGCTGCCCCCTGGACCCCCGTGACCTGACCGGGCAGGTCGAACCCCATAGCAGGGGCGTTGCCCCCGCACCCCCACCTTGGGGGTTGCCACCCCCCTGAACCCCCCTCCGTAGGGGATCTTATCTGAAGTGCATTCAACAGAACTTGTTCGTTGAGATGCTGAGTTGACCACTCTTCGAGACAAACTATCTTTGGCTTCTCGGTCGATTTTATGGATTTTTGAATATCTATTTCCATGGATTCTTTATTGGTCTTTTGGATTTTATTCACGTCTTCGTATGTGAGTTTTTATGATTGATTGTTTCTACAATCACTTCTATGATTTGTCACTTTAAAATATAAAGGTTTTCTATACTAGTAGTAAATATCAAAACTCTTTATTCAAATGATTTCAACACTATTTTATAACAAAGCTCATTTTCTCAAACCGATTTCCAATCTATTAGTATATACAAACCTTTACCTCACTCGTATGAGAAATCTAATTAAACGACTTAGTAAAACAAGTGGTATGAAACGCTTGCGTTTACTTCGTCGGTTAATTCTTGGACTTGTTCGATTGAATCTCTTGTGACAATTTTCTAGTGGAGATCTACAGTTTGTTAGTAAATATTTGAGTTAAGCAAGTGGTTATGGGACATGAAGCTAAACTTTTATATTTACTAACTTAGTGTAATTGATATTCTTGATGATCATGACGATCATTTTTGTGTTTTAGACTAGCAACTGTGTGATGTCTCTTTGTCTGTGAGGGAGACAGACCCCACTCTTATGATGTTTCGCCATCGCATTTGTGTGATGTTTCGCCATCACATATGTGGGGTAGCACCCCACGGTCTTCGGGCCATACGTGTGTCAAAATTAATGGCTTGCAACCATGAGATAGCTTCTCGCTTTGTGTTACACGTGTAGGTGAGTTTTCATGCTCCTATTTTGTGAGTTTTCATGCTCCTATATTGTAATTTCTGGATTTCTTGTGTAGTCTTCTGGAATTTGTGCTTCACCTATTTTTATGACTTCCATTGTTATGATTTTCCAACTTTTATGTTTAGGTGAATTTGGATCTTTTAGAAGATTCTTTTGATATTGTTTGATCTCTTGATGATCTTCATTTACATGCTTATCATAGTATGTCTTTATGGTTACTATATGTTCTTGCCATATCTATTGTTTATATCATGTTATCTGATATTTATAGCTAGACTGATCCGTTTATTATTTTCTTATAAATAATACTCGGGTCAGACCGAGATGTTACAGGTGCTTCTGCTTGACTTCTCACCCAGGGATTTACTACTCTGACTTTTGGCTGACCTTTTAGATTAGCAGTTTTTGTCATTTACACTTGAGATATAGACTCATAGATGTATTCTTTTGTATAGCACGTGTTGCTATTCTTTTGTATTATTGTGGATCTTTTTTACCACTACTCTGATGTACACTTTCATGTGTTAGTTATATATTCATATATTCTTCCGCCTTTGTGATATGGATGTATGTGACTGATTTGTGTTATGCTTATTTCTATGTTTGTTTCCGAAGATTATTTATAGCCACCGTGTGATAAGAAATCACATGGATGGTCGCTCCTCAACAGCCTTATTCTCTGTGCTAGTTGACAACACTACACCGTAGTGTTCTTGACTAGCGTGGGTATAGAGGTGGGGCGTCACATAATAATTCCCTTTTTGTTATAGATTTAAATTGAACGAATAAATGCTTATATATATACGGAGATAGAAATCACTGCCTTGTTATACATAGAAAAAATATGTAAATTTACAGTATATAAATTTACAGTAAGGTTTAAAAAGAAAAAAAATATTTTTAATCAATATCTATATGTATGTAGGTAAAATATAAACATAAGATATATATAATCTGAAGTACAAAAACCTTATTTGTCAAAGAACGTAAACTAATTTTTAAAAGCATTTTTATGATAATCTTGTTTACGGATGGAGATATATATATATATATATATATATATGTATATATATATATATATATATTATAAGATTTTTGAAGAAAAAAAGAGCTTACTGTGGCAATTTTTATGTATACAAAAAAGAAATATTGGGACCTTAAAATGTTAAGGAGTTAATGTAATAATTAGGGCTTTAAATTTATATAGATTATTTTATAAATATATATGTAGTTTCAAAAAAATAAAAAAATAAAATAAAAATAAATATACACAGTAACCCTACTGTTTAAATTCTAAAAATATGGACTAAGGTAATTAAATTTTTTAATTAATTTATTGAATTATTTCAGTGAAGAAAAAGTTTATTTAAGGGAAAATCAGTTTAAATCAAGTTAATAAATGGTAACTGACTGTTTGATTAATTTAAATGTTAATAAACCGTATAATATTTATACAAGGTCCGAAAACGTGAAGAAAACAAACCTGTTTGGAGTGGATTGCAAACAAAATCAAAAGTGGGTTAATTTCACTCACATCTGGGTTATCGGTTAATTTAAATAATTAAAATTTAAATTATTGATTGGTTTGTTGAATTGGAAATTTATTATCGGTCTGGATCTGATATTATATATAATAGCTTATATATATTGGAGTGATTGATTTCCCGCATAATATAGCGGATGAGACCCTATGCACCCCACATAATAGCGGATGACCCTATATACCGCGATATTCCGCCTTGAAGCAAGATTGGTATTTTATGTGTTGACTAACTTCTATGGATGAAGGGAAACAGGTTGGAGGGATCCAACAAGATTCCTCAAAAATGTTGGATTTATTTTAATATTCAGTTATACGAAATGTTGGACAATCTGTGATATTATGTTGGAAATTAGTTTATTTGATGTTAATATATTGCTGGATATATTGTGGCATCTTAAAAATATAAATATTGAATTTTAAAAAAGGGAAATAAAAAGGGGAAGTTTAAAGTAATAATTTTTTTGGAAAAGTGGATAAATTTAAAAGAGAAAAATTGGAAAAAAATAAATAGTTTGATTTTTAAACACTATTTAATCAGTTTCGGGATATGGGAAAAATAAGGATTTTGAATAAATGTGGAAAAACGGATTTTTAGAATAAGTACTTAAGCAATATTGATTTGTAAGTACGAAGGGGTATATTTTTAAAATTCAAGATTTAAATGAGTTAGAAAAAAAGAAAAGGGAAATTTTGGAAAAGAGTATGAAATTGGTATTTCATATTTAAATAAGGTTTTAAAACAAAATAAAGAGTAGAACTAAAATTAAAGGATTTTGAAATAAATTTAGGTAAATCAAAATAAGATTTAAAATGGAATTAATTTGGAAAATTGATTGGGGAATCGATTAAGTGTTCTGGAAAACTATGACAAAAGGGAAATGAGGGTATGGAAATTTATAAACGGGGTTTATAAATAAAGTTAAATAATTGTCAGCGGATAATTTTAAAGTATAAATTCACGGCGGGAATTTATAAGGAAAGGGTGAATTGTTTAAAAATAAATAGTGGTTTATATTTAAAAAAGTATGGAAAAGTAAAATTTACGGGATTGGGATGTAAATTGAAGTGGAAATAAATCGAGAAGAATTTATAAATATTGGATGGTTATATTGGAATGAAAAGTGTAATTTCCTGAGAAGCCAAGTGTAATTTCAACGGATATTTTTAAGCATAAGTTAGAAGTTTTAAAAGTGGTTTAAAAAAATGTTTTAGAAAATTAGTATTTAGTATTTAAAATTGTTAAAGTAAATATTTATTTAAGCTAATTATAATAGTAATTATTTTAAAGGTTAAATTAGTATTATGATTTAATTATTAAGTATTTATACTTTATACAATAGTTTTATTTAAAAACAGTTTTTGGCTAAAGTTTGTATTTGGAAAATTGTTATACTAAATACTTTATACAAACAATTATGGATTGAATAAAAGTATTTGTATATATATGTATATAATATTTGAAAATTTTAATTTTTTTAGCTAAATATCATACTAACTAAATTAAATTTTATAAAGGTTTTATATATATATATATATACATATATATATATATATATTCGTATATCATATAATGTTAAAATTTTAAATTAGATTCAATATTACACTTTATACAATATTTTATTATGTAAATTACAAAATTAATTTTATTTAATTCAAGGCCGAGAGCACTTATCAATACTATGCATAATTTTTTTTAATATATACACTCATGCACAACCATCAATATGCAACAATCTATCGATATACCAATTCGCAATATTTCTAATAAAACAATATATATAAAATAATGATCATATAAAGATTAAAATAATATTAAACCTGAAGAATAGCTTTCACCAAAGCCCAAAGCTTGAAATTTGAAATGAAGAAGTTAACTCCATGAATCGATTCTAATCCCGTAGCTGCTAACTCCCAATTGCCTTTCCACCAATGATTATTTGATTTTAATTTCCTTGAATATTAGAGAGGAGGGAAGGGATGTGTTCGGTAAGCAAAGAGGAGAATCTAGGAAGCAAAAGATCAAAATAAAATAAGGGATGTGATGTTTATATATACGAGAGAGTGGAGAGAAAAAGTAGAACAGGATCCTTAATTTTCTCCTACCCATTCTCTTATTTTTAACACTCAAAGCTTACCTCATAAGACATCAGAAAAGCCGACCTCTACATCCCATCAAAACCGAAGATATCATGCCCTTTTGGGCCTCAAATCCATTTTAAGCTTGCACAATATCTATTTCACTTATATCCAATTTAAATGCATATCGATATCCTACATCGATTGGTATATCTATAACTATTATAAATATGTTGTTTAATATTGTTCAATACATCAAATAAAATTTAATAATTAATATTTCATAAATAGTAATTTTAATTAATTTATAACAATTAAAAATTAATTAAATTGGGTGACTCAACATTTCGGCTATGTGAACCTTATGTGTAAATTTGGTCAACGATCGATACCGAATAATTCGAATATTAACACTCACATTTCACTTAACAGATGGTATAACATTATGGCCAAATTTATTTCTTGTTTGGTCTGTAAAATCCAATTTTACTTTTTTGAGCTTTACCCGATAGCGACAATTATTTACACTAATGCTCTTCATCAAAACTATCTCGCTTTGGACTTAAGGAATTTGGTAATGGTCCAAATTCGAATATCTTCCATATTCAACTCTATAGTCCAAACACAAAGTCCTTGGTTCAATAATAACAATTATTGTTAACTGTATTGCACTGGCTAGAGACTTTGACTTTATGTTGACTCAGGTTGACCGTGATACTAACCTCATATAACTAAGAAGACGAATTCTCTCTTTAATAGTGTTTCACCTCAAATGCTTCCACTTGACCCAACTTGTAATAACCTACCCCGAAACAGGCATAAATCCCGACCCAGAAAAGGCCATTGAAACTTTGACACATTCCAAAGCTGACTGTTGGTTCGTAAAAAGAACGATAAAGAGCTATTTATCTATTCATCCAGAACTCACGGCAGAAACATAAAATATAATAGCATAAACAGTGCCCATTTTATTTAAAATTCCAAATGTCATAAAACAAAACCATAATATAATGTCAACAATAACCATTACATCATCTTGTTCAAAAATACATTTTTAACTTCAAATATGGGTACATAAGAAAATATCATACATGGATAAATAAACTACTGCCATCAGCTCCTCACATCATCATCTCCATCTAGATCATCGTCTTCTTCCCTAACCTGTGTTGTAATGGGATCTCTTTGGGCACTTAATACTTCAATTGAAGCGGACCCTTCCGAGATATCCTCGGTCATGCCTAAATCCAACCTCGATCATTTAATACTTCATATAAGGGAAAGAGGCAGACGTAACCACTTAATACCTTCAATTCCTCAAAGCAGGTCCTTCGTATTTTGACTCGTACCTCATGGAGATGTCTCACATTAGTATGACTATCCATATGAACTGGTAGTCATATTAGCTTGGAAGATTTACCCTACAGAATTGGAGCTAACCTTGCATCATCCATAGTTACTCATTGTAGGCGAGGCTCACACCAGCCCCAAAGTCACACTACTGGTAGGCAGATTCACTGGCAGACTTTTGTGTGCTTTTGACTAACCTCGCATCCCTACAACTTAGTCATATTTCTTAAAACTCTTTAGGTGTATTATCACACATCTCACTTTGTTCATTAATTAGGATTTACAAGAAATCCTTCTTACTTCACCTAATTAGTTACTTTCCTAAGAGGGACTTAAATGATAATTTTTAAAATAATTAATTGCGCAATTAAAACATTACAATTGTACGCTATTTACGTTATGTGTGTGTATAAGTACGCATTTATTAATTTCTAGCCATGCAAAGATTACACCCCAAACTAACGCTCAAATGTCAAATCTTCTAAGGTTATACAAGTATTGTTTTCACATTAGCATTTTTACCACAAATTCATTATTCCAAAATCAAACCAATGGACTTGTACTTAGAATCCAACTCTAACTTATTTTATGTTGAAACAATGGAATAAAAAAAAAAAAATGAAAGCTTACCATTTAATAAATTTTACACCTTATTCAACCCCATTTTGCATGAAATCAGATAAGGGAATTTCTATAGAAATAGGTAGTGCAAACTACGAATAAGAATTCGTGCCCAATACAACATTTCTTAATCAAATATCTCAATCGAACCCAAAGAAAAAAGAATAAAAAGTCGAAAAGAAGGTAAAACTTGTATATTGCAAAATCCACAAAAATCTCCATTATTTTAATACAAAACAACTAAAATTCCAATCTAAGAATTGACATTTTGGCTTTGGGAATTTTGGAGATTTTTATTGTGATGTTTCCATAATCCAAAATCCTAAGGATATATATCGAACCCAAAACAAACCATTCAATTACTAAAATAGAAAAATCGAAATTTCCACTCATAGAGCTCCTTATCTTTGCCTTCTCATGAATTTAACACCCTTTTAATGAACCCTTTCAAATCTCTTATTTTTGATACATACAGCAAAAGATTTGTATATACTTTAGATTTAGAAAATTCGAGGTTCGGAGGAGAGAAGGTTGAGAAAATAAACAATAAACAAAGATAGATATATAGAATTTCTTATCTGAAACCCTAATGGAGTTTTTTGAATCTAGAAAGAGACGAACTGATAGAGCTTCACTAATTTTTTCAAATATTATGTGAATAAAAATGAGGGGGCTAGGCTCTTTTTATAGTGTTTGAAATGCACCAGATCCATCGAATTTAAGTCGGTTTAAAATTATAAAATCTGGAACGTTCATTGCTGAAAACCCTAGCCGCCCCCCTATATCCACCGTTCGACCCCCCGCTACCACTTTTCGACCGCTATTGGTCAATCGATCATGGGTCAGGGGTTGATCAGTGCTATTTTAAAAGCATTGATTTTGATTTTTTCCATCGTTTAATTTATTATCTTCCTTAATTGCATTTTAATGTTCACGTTTACTTAACCCCCATGTATAATTACTACTAACTTTTGAAGTTCCAAATTAGGAATTAAATATTTATTTGAAGTTGAATTCTATTTAAATTATTTTTAAACCTAACAACTTTAAATGTCCATAACCCCTTCGTTTGAGCTCTGTTTTCAGCATATTATATATGTAAATTGATCAGAGTTTCGCATGAATGCTACAACATAACTTTTATGGTTAAATTCTAACTTTTGCAAAATATTTTTTTACCTCTAGCTTATTTAAATTAATTTATCCAATCTATTTATTTATAGTTGAAATTACAAGATGTTACATTCTCCCCCTTGAAAGGATTTCGTCATCGAAATCTTCCTAAGTGGCGAACAGCGTAATGCGCAATAAACATCCATTTAATATAACCAAGTTATCTACTCAACCTAAAGTGCAATGTGATTATGTACTACAGACATACTATAAATGAGTCAATCCTAGCGTAAGTGCATGATCGTGACACATAAGTATGCTTTCAAATACCCTAAACATACATAAAGATTTTTACATGAATGCAAAGTAATAATGGAAAGTGTTGCAACCATCTCCTATCATTCAATCTAGCAACCACGGTACAAACAAAAAAAAACTAACTTTGGAGAGAAACGTTTGCCAGTGAAAAGCTCAAAATGAGATATCCTCATCTTTTCTTCAGTTTCCTATGTGCTTTTGACCGGGCTGTCTCCCCATTTTACTTGGACCAATCAAATTTATTTGTTGCAGACCTTCCTAGTTCCATGCTCCACAATGCGTGTGCCGGCAAGTGATGCTATTGGCTCCATCTCAATATTCATTGATTGATTAGGCTCTACCACGACGGTTGTGTCATAAAGGCATTTCCTCAAATGTAAGATATGAAAAAGTCATGGTCTTCTGATAATCTATTTGGTAGCTCCACACAATAAGAAAGTCTTCCTATCCTTTCCAAACTCAAAAAGGTCCTATAAATCTTAGTGCTAATTTCCCAAATTTATCAAACCTTACAACTTTTCTAAGAGGTGAGACTTTGATAAATACTAAGTTTCCAACCTCAAGCTCTTACTTTTTCCTTCTCTTATCAATGTAGGATTTCTAGCATTCTTACGCTACCTTCATACATTTCCTAATCAACTCTACTTTTTCCAAAGTATTGCAAATCAAATCTGGTTCGAGCAGAATTTCGTAAGTGGTTCCACACCAATAATTTTGCAATTTGCATGGCCTCCTATAAAGCACTTCAAAGGAGGCCATACCAATCGTTGTTTGCAACAATTATTATATGCGAGCTCAACTTAATTAGATGCTACTCCCAGTGTCCTCCAAAGTCCATTATGAAAGCTCTTAGTATATCCTCCAAGATTATATTCACCCTTTCAGTTTGACCATTGGTCTATGGATGGTTAATTAGTGCTAAGATTCAATGAAGATCCCAAAACTGCTTGCAAAATCCTCCAAAAACTCACTAGTGAATAACAGGTCCATATCACTTATAATTCTCACCAGAATTCCGTGTAATCAAACAACCTCCTTAATATAAATCTATGCTAGAGAAGCTGCGATCACATTTTTCCTCATAGGAATAAAATAGGCGCTCTTACTGAGTCTATCTACAATTATCCAAATAGCTTCATTGCCCCTTCTTACTTCTAGGTAATCCTTCTACAAAGTCCATCGAAATATGTCCCTATTTCCAAGTTTAAATCTTTAATGGTAACAACAATCCTCCAGGTTTTCCTTGCTCGTCCTTTATTCTTTGACATGTTAAACATCTAGCAATAAACTTAGCTACTCTCTTCTTCATTCATGCCAAAAGAAAATTCTACTTATATCCCAATTCATTTTGTCCCCACCGGGGTGAATGGTTCTCTTTAAGTGGTGACACTCTGCATGTACTTCCTTCAACACACTGTCAATCATTAGGACACAGAGGTGTCCATTCCTTCTCATCAATTACATATCTACGGACATAGGGAAAATTTCTCCTCTTCTCAAATTATCCAAAACCTCCACTATTTTCTCATCCTTCTTTTTCTCAAGCCTGATGTGGTCCATTAAAGTAGACCTAACCTCAATTACAGCCAAAAAGTTTTGGATGGGTTCTGTTGGCGGCTCGAAGTCGAAATTTGAGATGAACTCTATAACGACCCACCAATCCACATAATTTAAGCAGACAATAACCCACATATGTCCAACCCAAATTGAATGGAAAGATGGATAGTTATGGAAAAGAAAGAAGAAAGGAGAAGAGTAAAAGAAAACTGAACTACACAGAATCTCAAAATGCAGCAGAACAATATATAATATAATATCAATGATCCTTACAGAAGAGAAATTGTTATATACATACACCCATCAGAGTACAATAAAAAATCACAATCATCGGCCTTAATAGTTATAACAACCTATCCTTAAAGATTTTGATAATTTTAACAACAGTGTAGAATTAACATATACGTGAATACGACTTGAAGACCTCCAACTCATCTTTTGAGCTTCAATGCATCCAGAATAATCTGTAAATATTCTCGGTTTGATCTGAGCATTATAATAAAATAACATCCGAGTCAGTCTGGAAAACCAGCGTGGGAAAACACACCTAATTGGATTTTAAAGTTATAAAAACATTTGAAATCAAAAGTATCTCATAAGACCATGCCTGTGATATCCTGGAATTTTTGGCAATATCAATTTAATAATTTGTGTTTAAAATTAAATTGATTTGATAATTTTTGTAAATAAATTTGAATTGATTTAATAATCTTCTTTTATTAAATATTTAATTAGAGTATTTATCTTTTAATAAGCTAATAAATTATTTTCTATTTATAATATGTATATATATATATATATACTAAACGGATGAGTTTGGTTTTAAATTTAATTAATATAGCATATTTTCTAACTCCAATATTTTGGTAATTGGGAAATTATGATTTATTTAATGTTAAGATTTTCAAAACTATTTAATAAAGAACTATATGGTTTTAAAATACATAAAATAAATGTTTAACTGTTTAAAATGGATTTTAGCTTAAAGTTTAAATAAGATTTATTTAACATTCTTTTTAAATTTATTAATTTATAAATATGATTTGTAAATTAGATATAAACTTTAAAATACAACTAATAAATGAAACATTAATTCATTTAAATAATACGTAATTTATAACCTCTTTTATAAATTCATTAAAAATAAACAAAAATGTTATTTTCAAATAATAGATATATGTATTGTTTTTATTTATAATTATACTTGGTTTTATTCTTTTAAAAGTATCTATATATATAACAAAGTATTAAAAACTAATTAATTTTGTTAATGCCTTTATTAACACTTAATTATAAATACAAATTACTTAAAGACATGTGTAAACATCTTAGAACCTAATATAACATGCGTTAATTTATTAATTAAGGTAAGTGACAAATGTATAGTTTTTTACAAGTGTCAAATTGTATGTTTATTTTTCTTTGATTTTTAATTAATCATGAATTTAGTTGTATAAACACTTGCCTTCTTCCATTCCTTTCTTTTTCTCATTTTCATTTCATAGTAAGGAAATCTTTCAGCTGAAACATTTCACTCTAAATTAATCTTCATTCTAATGAAAATCAGTAAACAAACTCCTCATATCAAAATGCATATTTTTATTTCCTCTAAACCCAGTTTTCATCAACGTGTAACCAAGTTGCATTCACTCTTAAAAATCGTTCTCTGTGAACACTTTTCCTCAATCAAAATCCGATGCAATGCCTGTTCACATGCAAAGCATTTTCAAAACAATCATGCAAGTTTGCATTTTATTCAATCTGGAAGCACATACAACAATCTGAAGCAAACCTGCAATTTCAATCTGTTTTAAAAGCCTGCATCTGCAAATCAATGCACCTGCCATTTTCATACAAAAAGCAAAAGCATTTTCTTTTCAATCTGAAATTTGCTACTACATGCAAACCTAGGAACTAAGGCAAGTTAAAAACATCAGCAATTCAAGTTTAAGGTTTATAAATCAATAATAAAAGCATTCAAGCAAGTTTTCAAAAGATTCACAAGGGTTTTTCAAAAACTGGTGCTCTGCTCATCAAAATTTCAGGTGAGTAACTTTATTTTAAAAAAAATTAGTATAAAATCTGGTTGCATGCAAGTTGTTTGAAATAAATATGTTTGTGTACGTTTAATTGTTGAATTTTCTTATGTATGTTGTATACATGCTTGTGAAATCTGTAAGTCCTCTCTGCTTCCAGTTTTTAGCTTCTTGTTTTGATTTAAATTCAAAACTTCCTGATTTGACTCTGTTAAAAACTTAATAGTCAAAGCATACTTGTTTGTTTCATCACATACTTTAGATTAAAATTTTACTTAAGTTAAAAATTAGTGAAATGTCTCTGGAAATTTAAAATAACCAAGCAAGTTTGAAAATAAGTGTAAATTTAAATACATTGATTCAATGTTTCTGGATTATAATCTGAAACATTATATAAAATCATGAATTTTAAACCTAAAATTACAATTTTTAATGCTAGAATCAAAGAGCAGTTCTCTTTTGACTTTATTATGTATTTTGAGGCATTTCTGTTGCAACAAATGTTTGGAGGTGTCGAGAGTGCTCCTGGAGGTGGATGAGTTATCAGTGGTGAGGGGAAAATTATCAGATTATGGTGTATTTCATGTTGGAGATGGTGATTGTGATTGGAAGTTTGGAACCCTAGTTTTACTGGGTTAGATAAAATCGATCACTTCGGCAATTGTAGTTGATCGAGTTCAACTATATCTTGGGTACTGGAAGTTGGTAGGTTGACGAGGACTTCGCCGGAGTTTCAGACGCAACGGTGGTCGGAGCTTTAATGGCGAGGCGTTGACAGGTTTTGATGTGAAGTTACTGTTTCTGGTTCCAGGTTTGGTATAAAGCTTGATTTCGATTTCAGGTTTGGATGGATGTTGTGGTGATCGGGTTCTGGTGGTAGGAGGATCGCCGTTCTGCTCGAGGGTGTGGAGTCGACAGGAGTTGGTCGGCGGCATCGTGCATGTGCACGGTGCACTAGTATCTGATGATCTGTTTTGTTGGGTTTGGGTGGTTACAGGATTTTGTTTACTCGCGTTTGTCTCGGGGGATTCGAGTTTTAACTCGAAGCAGATATGGTTTTGACTCGAAGTCATTTAAGCTTGGCTCGAGTATAAGGTTTGGTTATAGGATTTAAAAACAGAACATGTTCTGGTGGTAAATTTTAACAATAAAGTTTAAATTGGTAAATCAAAACTTTAAACTAAGTCTTTAAACCTTAGTGGAATCTGAATTCAAGAGTTTGAATCTTAAATTTGAAATAATTTAAGTTTTTGAAATTTAAATTTGGTTTTAAAAAAAACTTTTAAGTGTTAAAGTATATTTGGGTTTTGAATTTAAACTGGAAGTTTAAATTGTAAAACAGAAATTTTGAAACAAGTTTAAATCTAGTTTTAAAATCTGGAATTTGGGTTTGAATTTCAGTTTTTAAAATAAAATAAGTTTCTTAAATTTAAATTGTTTAGCTACTTTAAAAAAATAGTTAAATGATTTGAAATTTAAAATGAAGTTTTAAATGTAAGTAAGTTTTGAATCCAAGTAATTTGGAGTCAACTTTAATATGTATTCCAGTTTGAAATAAAAGAATTTTTAAAAAAAATTTAAAATGATTTAAGCAATTTTGTTTGTTAAAATATACTTTAAATTTTATTTACATTTAAAAATGAATTGGGTTTTAAATTCTTTTAAACTTCTTTATAAAATGGATATTTCTTTAACATATGAGATAAAAAGGTTTTGAATTGTTTTCAAATTTTGTCTAGATAAATTTGTATTCATTTTAAAATCTTATATTTAAAATGAAATTTAAAGTAAAATTTAAGGTAAATTTGAAAACAATTTATTTTTAAAGGCTTTGCTTAAGTAAGAAATGTTTTCTTAAATTAAATTAGAATTTAATGATTTGTAATTCATTAAACTATTAAGTAATTAAAATGGATAATTAATTATTTAATTAATTAATGATATGGATGGTTAATTAGGTAATTAAGTTTTTAAATTGATTAATTAAGGCTTAAGATTAATTAATTAAGGTTAATTAATTTGTAATTAAGGATTATTAATTAGATTTTAATTAATGATTAAAGATTAATTACTTAAGTAATTAAGGATTAATTAAGATTGTTGTTAACACTTAATTAATTAAATAATAAAAGATTAATTAATTGGTAATGAAATATTAATTTTTTGTAATTAATAATGCATAATCTAAGTTTAATTACTTAAGAAAATTAATTAAAGAAATTAAAGAATAGTTAATGAAGGTCATTAACTTAAAAAATTTAACAATTAATTAATGTGAATAATTTTAGTAATTAATTAGATTAATTAATTAATAATAATCATTTGTGAAATTGTTAAAGTTTAATTACTTAATAGAATTAATTAATGAATTAATTACTTAATGTAATTAATTAGATTAATACAATTAGTTTTAGATTAATTAATTAATTTTAATTAATTTAAACACGATGATTTGATAAATAATTACTTAATGTAATTAATGAAATTGTAATTACTTAGGGAAGTAATTAACCGATAATTACTGGATGTAATTAAAGATGTTTTAATAATGGAACTAATTTGGATTAAATTACTTTGTAATTAGTCAAGGGATTAATTGAGATAATTAATTAAGGGAAATTAATTTATGAAATGAAGTAATTAAGGGTAGTTAATTACTGAATGGGATTAATCAAGAGACTAATTAGAGAATAAATTAAGGAGTAATTTATTTAATGAAGTAATTGAGGGTAGTTAATTACTGGATGTTATTAATCAATGGTGATTAATATTTGTGGTTTAATTGAAGATTAATTACTTAATGTAATTAATTCAAATAGAGAGATTAATTAAAAATGTAATTAGAAATCATTAATTAATAAAATTAATGATGTAAATTTAGAATTGGTTAATTAAGGTATAATTAATAAATGAAATAATTAATTAATAGAGGATTAATGTAATTAATTTTAGTTAATTAATTGATTAAGTAATTAAAAGTTAATTATTGTAAAGGGTTAAGTATAATTAACTTATGTAATTAATCTAAAGGCTAATTACTTATTGTAATTATAAAATTAATCATGAATGATTAATTAAAATGAATAATGAGATGTGATTAATTAATTGATTTGTAATTAATTAATGGTTAAGTTAAGCAGGATTATAATGATGAAGTAATTTGGATTCGGTGAGACCGGGATTGGGTTTCCATATTTGGATATCCGAAAACCACATCGATCCAAATTAACGATGGGTCGTGAATCTGAAGTGAAGATGAAGATTCAGAGTGCAAGGGTTATCGCCGTTAACTCTAAGGGTGATTCCAAAATGAGTGTAACGAGGTAATGCCTTCAGTTTCGTTCGAACCCGGAATGAACTTGTATGGATTGAATGCTTTCAGAACATCGCAGGTGGACGATGAGCATTCTAAGATAGATGTGTTCTATAAAGGTAATCGTAGCCTCAAGCCTCATCAACCGAGAATGGCTAAAACAGGGGAGGTGAAGCAAGGCTAAATGGATCATGCCCAAGTAGGACGAGATTGACCCCTGTCTAGATGTCCCTTTTATTTCGGCTGTGTGGTGCGGTTGCTGATCACAACTGCGGGGTGGTCTTGTTCGGAACTGTTCAATAAGGAATGGTTCCGGCTTTGTATTGCAGGGGATTGGGAGTAATCCTCGGTACAGTGATCTAGGCCCCGTACTGTGACAGACGGTACCCCGGTAGCCCTGCCATTGTATGGAATCCAAAATCCAATAAATGCCCTCGGTTTTGATTGTATTGCCCACTTTTATGGCTAGTAGCTGGAATTTAATAATGTAACAATTTCGGCTATTTCGACTTCATCCGATGAACGTCCCAAGCCGCCGCAAAACGGAAACTGCACAAGTAGTTGCTACTGATCGATCAACTAGGGATCACCTATAGCTTGGAGACCACACTCAAGCCGAAATGGGAAACTTAGGAGCTGGAGAACGTATGGAGACTGGACGTTCGGCTCACCAAGACGCCAATGAAGCTAGTCCCCAAGATACACGTTTGGCAGACTGACAACAGAGGAGACACCAACCTAAGCAGTCCCATAGAACAGAGTCCAACCTTCCATCATCCACACAAACTCCAGACTTATCAGCTATGGTCAGACAATTGATGAGAGAGAATCAAGGCTTGACCAATGAAGATTGGGGGATATCCAAAAGTCATACTCCATTCACGGAAACTATTCTATAGGCCGAGTACCCCAGGAAGTTTAGCATGCCAACTATCCCGGCCTACAAAGGAAAGACCGACCCCAGGCAACACGTGATGAGGTATGAATGGATGGTGGATTCGGCTAGAACGAATAATGCAACCAAGTGTAGATGCTTCCCAATTACTTTATCCGGAATCGCCACCATGTCGTTCACTCGACTTTCTGCACGGTCTATATCCAGCTTTGATGAGTTGGCAAAGAAGTTTGTAGAATAATTCAGGATACACGCCACTCATCCCAAGGATGTGATGTCCATATCAAGTGTAATTCAGGCTTCAGGGGAGTCATTGAAAGAGTACTTGCAAAGATTTCATGTTGTGACAACTGAAGTTAGCAACCCTAACGACCACGCAATTCTGATGGTGGTAATGCAAGGAGTAGATCCGGATTCAAAGTTTGGAGATTGGTTGGCAGGAAAGCCTCCTACTACACTGGAGTGTATTCGAAGGCTCATCAATTCATAAGGAGGGAGGAAGCTAGATGGACGAGATGAGATAAGGCACCAGGGCCTGTTCAGGAGACTGTGAAAAGTAACATCGTCGTGAAACAATCCGCTGACAACTCGGGAAAGGTTCAAGTCAATGTCCATAACAAGCCTGGCAATCTAAAGGGTCTGGAGGAGGAATGCCCGGAAAGAAAAGGGAAGCAAGGAAATGAAAACCAAGGATTCCGACCCACAACGAATACACCCCACTGAATGCATCTCTTGAGAATATTTACCTGTCAACTTGAAACACTTTCTAGTATAGAATGCCGCGCCCAAAGGAGTCAACAGAGGAGCAGAAGTGGACTGGGAAGTATTGCCGCTTCCATGAGACTTATCGGCATAATACGGAAGAGTGTAGACACCTCCATGATGCCATAGAAAAACTGATTAGACAGAAAAAAATTGCAGGAGTTTGTCAAGAATTCAAGGAGGGTAGGCAAGGAACATCAAACCCTGGACGCAGGCCGGCTTCAGGCCAACCAGAGGAACCTGCCAGAACCATGGGTAGATTGGTCATAAACATGATAGTCGGTGGACCTCACCCTGTAGATAAGAATTGGCAGGAGATGGAGCGATATGCTAACTCCTTAAGGCAAGCGGATTATGAGTGTTGTTCAAATGTGGAGGATGGGACCCCTGCAAAGAAGCAATGCATGATGATAGACAATATTGTGTTTCGGAGCCAAGATGCAGACAAGGTAGAGGCTTCTATTGTCGACCCGATGGTCATATCTTTGACGATCGGGCCGGCATATGTGAAGAGAATTTTAATTGATTATGGAAGTTCCATTAATATCATCTTCAAAAATACATATGACAAAATGAAGATGGAGACAAAGGATTTGAAACCATCTAAATCCCGAATCCATGGCTTAATGGTACAGCGACTTATGCAGTAGGATATGTTGAGTTGCCAGTTGAACTAGGACAAGGTGAACGTAGGAGGGTACGAATCCTACCTTTCATATTTTTGGATGTTGATTCTCCATACGATGTGTTTCTGGGTCGACCGACCATGGAAGAGATTAGGGCAGCTTTGGCCCCCATGGTGTTTGATGTTGAAATTTTCGACAGACAAAGGAGTCGGTGTGGTGCATGGCGATCAGGCGACCGGTCACGCATGTTATTTGGCCGAGCTGAGAGAGGCCCAGCGGCGAGAGAAAGGAAAGGTTGCGGACAACTCCGTCCGCATCCAGAATACCGACAATTGACAAGTAGTTCCCGAGTCCTTGCTTGGGCCACATTCTCAGATCTATAGAGACATAGATCTGAGAGATGATGATGGGGAATCCACGGAAGAAAAGGCAGCACCTAATGAACTGACGACTGACATTCCAGTCAGCCGAGATGACCCATCACAAGTACTCAAGATTGGTTCACAACTCGACCGGTCAATAGCCGAGGATCTCACTGATTTCCCCGAGCGAACCAGGATGTTTTCGCTTGGAAACATTTTGATTTATACGTGTTTTTCCTACTATTGCGATTCATATGTTGAACATAGACCTGAAGTACGTTCCTGTAAAACAAAAAAGGAGAGGCATGGACCCAGAGAGGTCCGATGCTCTCAGAGAGGAGGTGGACAAACTCAAAGCCAAAGGGTTCGCCCATAATGCCCTCTACCCTGAATGGGTGTCCAACCTTATGCTAGTAACGAAAGAGAATGGGAAGTGGAGAACTTGTGTTGATTACTCTGATTTGAACAAAGCATGCCTGAAGGATAATTTTCCTTTACCCAGAATTGACCAGCTCGTCCACTCAATGGTTGGACACAAGTTACTGACATTTATGGATGCGTACTCGGGATATAATCAGATCCCGACGCACATTCCAGACCAAGAACACATCAGTTTTGTCATAGACATTGTGTTATATTGCAATGTAGTGATGCCCTTCGGATTAAAAAAGGCAAGAGCGACTTATAGCGTCTGGTGAATCGAATGTTTAAAGACCAGACTGGTAGGACGATGGAAGTATATGTAGGTGACATGCTCGTGAAGTCACGACAGTCAAACGACCACATTTGGGACTTAGCAGAGATGTTTGATATACTCAGACATTATGGAATGAAGATCAATCCTTTGAAGTGTTCCTTTGGCGTTGCGTCAGGGAAGTTTTTGGGTTTCATTGTGAATGCGTGGGGAATTGAAGCTAATCTGGAGAAGATTCAAGCTATTTGAGACATGAAAGTGCCTAAAACAATAAAACAAATACAAAGCTTGAATGGGAAGGTGGTCGCGCTGAGTCGATTCATATCCAGAGCCATAGATAAGTGTATTCCTTTCTTCGATGTAATAAAGAAAGGAAAGAGAAAATTCAAATGGACATCTGACTGTGAGGAAGCATTCCAAGCTCTGGTAAGACATTTAGAAAGTCCCTCGGTACTATCGAAACCGGTAGACCATGAGAAGTTGTATGTATACTTGGTTGTATCCCAGCATGCTATCGGTACGGCTCTGGTTCACGAGGAGGACCAAGTTCAGAAGCCGATGTACTATGTCAGTAAACGTTTAACGAGGGCAGAAAGAAATTATCCTAAGATGGAGAAATTAGCCTATTGCTTGGTGATTGCATCATGCAAACTTCGGCCATACTTTCAGGCACACTGAATCAATGTTTATCTGATCAACCCTTGTGATAGGTACTCCAACGACCGAAAACTTCTGGAAGGATGTTAAAATGGAATATCGAGTTGAGTCAGTTTGATATTATCCACCTGCCACAAAGGGCCATACAAGGGAAAGTGCTAGCAGACTTCATTGTTGAATTCACCATGTCAGATGAATCAGACGGAAACGATGTCATACCTCCCGTTCGATGGAAGATGTACACCGATGGGGCATCTAACGACCGTTGCTCGGGGGCTGGCATAGTCCTTGTGACTCCTGAAAACCGATCAGTTTGTTATGCTTTGAAGTTCGAATTTCCAATGACAAATAACGAAGCCGAGTATGATGCATTGATTGCTAGCTTGAGACTTATCAGAGAACTGTGGGTAAAATCAGTTGAAATCTTTGTGACTCACAACTGGTGGTATACCAGGTGCAGGGGGAATATCAAGCGAAGGGACAGAGACTTGCCCTATACCTTGCATGGGTTCAAGAGCTGCTAGCAAATCTAGAATATTATAATATTTCGCATGTCCCACGTGAACAAAACAGAGAAGCTGATTCATTGGCAAAATTTGCGAGCACAGGCAATGCACAGCAAATGGGATTGATTCCCATTGAAATCTTATATGTTCTGAGTATAAATATGATAGAGGTAGATTTCGTGTTAGAAATAGAAATTGAGAAGGAATCGTGGATGACCAAATTCAAGCAATACTTGCTACATGTGGTCTTGCCCAAAGAAGGAGCGTAAAACGACAAGTCCTTCGTATGGCTTCACGCTATGTAATACAAGATGGAATAATCTATTGGAAGGGATTTTTGACCCCTTTGCTCCGGTGCATTGCCCACGATGAGATAAAACATGTCCTGAAGGAAGTCCATGAAGGAGAATGCGGTGACCATACCGGTGGACAGACATTAGCAAAGAAAATCCTCCGCTATGGATAGTATTGGCCAGCTGTAAATTGGGACGATGCCGACTACGCAAGGAGATGCGACAAATGCAGAAGTATGAAAAAATCCCAAGAGCTCTGCCAACGGAACTCATGCAAATTGTTAGTCCTTGGCTGTTTGCAATGTGGGGAATTGACATACTTGGTTCTTTACCCATATCCAAAGATGGTGCAAAATACGCGATAGTTATGGTCGATTACTTTACTAAGTGGGAAGAAGCAGAGCCTTTGGCCACGATCACAACCATGAAGGTCAATAATTTCTTTGTACGAAACATCATATTCCGTTTTGGCATCCCACGGACTATCATTATAGAAAACGGAACTCAATTCGAAAGCAAAGAGTTTAAAGAATTTTGTTAAAAGTATGGCATTGAAAAAAGGTTTGCAGGAGTTGCTCATCCAAAATCCAATGGACAAGTGGAAGCTGTGAATAAAGTAATCAAGTCCATATTGAAAACGCATTTGGAAAAGGCTATGGGCAAGTGGATGGATGAACTTCCAACAACGCTTTGGGCTTATAGAACCACCCACAAGTCCGCGACTAGCCACACTCCATTCACATTGGCATATGGTACGGAAGCTGTTATACCCATAGAACTTGAAGTTCGGTCACATTGGATAACTCATTATAACCCCAAGATGAATCAGCAACTTTTGCTGGAGTCGCTGGACCCCATTGATGAAAAACGTGAAGAAGCTGATTTAAGAGCGGCCGCGTATGGACACCGAGTCGCTCGATATTATAAAGAAAAAGTCCGGGCAAGAGTCCTTGACGTGGGCGACCTTGTTTTGAAACTAGTTTTTCCGTCACATCTGAATCCCATATGGAAAGGTCCATATGTCATCGAACGGAGGCTTAGAGAAGGAACTTTCAAGCTAACGACTGTTGATGGCGCGACACTCCCTCGAACATGGAATAGCAAGCATCTGCGACATTATTATATTTAGTCTATTCATTTTCTATCTTTGTTGGAATTATTTTCAGTATGTTTTCATTCCTTTGATTCTTAGTTTTCAGCATGTAATAAGACAATTTATCTTGACTTATTAATAAAGGCTTGAAGCCATTTTTTCCATGAATTATTTATAGCTCCGTGTATGATAATTTTATGATAGAAACTGGAGTTACATTATTCTGTCTGACGTACGAACATGTATAAATGGCTTTAAATCTCTAAGTCCCCTGAGTGCGGACTGGAGTACTCTGAGTCCCGTGAGTGGGGACTAGAGTATAAACGACTAAAAATCTCTAAGTCCCCTGAGTGTGGACTGGAGTACTTTGAGTCCTCAAAGTGCGGACCAAAGTATAAATGACTTGAAATCTCCAAGTCCCCTGAGTGCGGACTGGAGCACTCTGAGTCCTCTAAGTGCGGACCAAAGTATAACATCTCAAAATCTCCAAGTCCCCTGAGTATGGACTGGAGTACTCTGAGTTTCCAGAGTGTGGACTAGAGTATAAATGACTTTAAATCTCCAAGTCCTCTGGGTGCGGACTGAAGTACTCTGAATCCTCTGAGTGCGGGCCAAAGTATAAACGACTTGAAATCTCAAAGTCCCCTAAGTGCAGACTGGAGTACTTTGAGACCCATGAGTGCGGATCAGAGTATAACGTCCCAAAATCTCCAAGTTCCCTGAGTGCGGACTGGAGTACTCCGAGTCCCCTGAGTGCGGACTAAAGTATAAGTGACTTTAAATCTCCAAGTCCTCTGAGTGCAAACTGGAGTACTCTGAATCCTCTGAGTGCGGACTAGAGTATAAACGACTTAAAGTCTCTAAGTCCCTTGAGTGCGGACTGGAGTACTCTGAGTACCCTGAGTGTGGACTGGAGTGCTCTGAGTCCCCTGAGTGTAGACTAGAGTATAATCTCTCAAAATCTCCAAGTCCCCTGAGTGCGGACTGGAGTATTCTGAGTCCCCTAAGTGCGGACTAGAGTATAAACGACTTAAAATCTCCAAGTCCCCTAAGCGCGGACTGGAGTACTCTAAGTCCCCTGAGTGCGGACTGGAGTATAAACGGATTAAATCACCTAGTCCCTGAAGCTTTGGATTGGAGTACTCTGAGTCCCCAGAGTGCGGATTGGAGTATAAACGGCTTAAAGATCTCTAAGTCCCCGAAGTGAGGACTAGGATACAAATGACTTGAAGTCCTCAAGTCTCCGATGTACGGACTGAAAAATGTTCCAAGTACCCAAAGTGTGGAACAAAGGATGTACAATCCCAAAGAATTTCCGAGTTATATGAAGATGAATTAAGGGGTTTATGTAACTCACAGTAGCTTGGGTTTCAACCACAATTATACAGAAGGCTGAACGATAAAAGTCGTTTAAAAGACAAAAGAACTAAGTTTTATTTATCCAAATTAAGATTCTACTACAACTCCTCAAAAACCTAGAGCCAAAAGTCTATTTACATTGACTACGAAAATAAACAAAAATAATTACATAATCTAAACTAACTCTCGTTGAACGAGAGTAACAGCTACTTCTTTGACTTCTTGGGTTTCTTTTCCTCCTTTGTTTTCCTAGGTGACTCTTCCTCCATGCGTTTTTGCTTGAGTGTTTTGCTTGATGGGAAGGTAACAACCAAGGAAGAACGAGGGACCTCTAGTGGCCTGGATCCACCAGGAAGGATGACCTTCAAAGGCTTGTTCAAAGGGTCATCTAAATCCACCACTCGAGGCTCGACTTTGATTTCTGCTGTCATTTTCTTTTCCTCCGCGAGCTGCTCCTTCATGCTCATTTTAGAAGTGTGCTAAGAGGCCCTTTTGATCTCAATTTCATAACTTCCTTCTTTTGGAGACGAAGTCTCAGACTTATCCTCATCGAGTGCCTACTTGAGCATCTAGACCAGGAGTCTCTCCCACGTGAGTAGCGTTGATCGTTTTCTCCTTCCTCTCCTTGGCGTCACCGCTCCTCCGAGTGGGCTCAGGGTCAGAGCGACCTGCGCAAAATCATACGAGACAAATGTTAGAATATAATGAACTCGTGCCAAAAGCATGAATATTTGAACTTTAAAAGGAAAGTTATTTATCGGTTTCTTGATGGCTCTCAACCGTCCGTGGGGTTTCACCCTCTGGAATAGGAGATAGAACATAAATGCCAAGGCCAGAGACTTCTGGGTCATAACCAGCACGTTGCTCGAATGGACCGAGTACTGGCCAATCAGCCGATTGAGTAAGATGAAGGGTTTGGAGACTCGATTCCGGATGGACCAGCAACGACATCTTTTCCTTTTGATGAGGAGGAACCTTTGCATTAAAGGGCCTTCACTGCAGACAAGTCTAAAGGCTCGTTCTCCCCGAGAAATTCTTTCACCCAAGCCTCCTCGTCAACCTCTTCAGTGCCCAGCTCGACCTTCTGATCTTTATTAAAGTCTCACATGCCTCGGTTAGAAATTCGAGGTAGCCCTTGCTAAGAAAATTTAAGTCCTGATGCATGAGGACACGGCGTTGTATTCTACTATAAGTGGGTCGAACATGCGCTTAATATCCTCTCTGCCAGCCTTCGTAGCCGCCTCAAGGCGATAGTCAATCTCTGCGGATGCTATTCTCTTGCCCTCTTCATGGGCTTCATCCTTCAGCATCCCGACCTTAGAGAGCTCGTCGTCGAGCTTTGCCTTCAGGAGTCACGTAACAACGATCTCGTTGCAATATCATTGCGACTCTTCTTGGGCAGCGGTTTTTTCCTCACTTTCTTTGCGTATTTGATCTTCCAGCTCTTTGACTTAGAGTGCAAATGCATCCCTTTCCTTTTGAACTGAATCCTTCTCTAAAGCCAAGGCCCTGCAGCATTGGACCACTTCATCAAGTTCTTTCTTATGAGTTGTCTCCAAATGATTGACGGCCTCCGTAGTACTTTAGCACTTTGTTGGGCGGCTTCGGGCTAAGATTTGTATGAAGAGAGCTCTTCATCTTGAGCTTTGATAATGTCTTTATCATTAATAGTCTCGAGCTTCAGGCGATCAATTTCATGTTAACACTCCACAGAGACTTCTGAGACTTTTTTGGGTAAGTGAACGAACGCATCATGCTGGACATAGATGCCGTTAGTACAAGCAATAGCACTTTGTTTGACATATCCCAGAATCTGATGAATCGCCGAGAGAAATTTCATGCCATCAAAGCATATCTTTGGGAACGTGGCTTTAAGCTCAACAAGTCGTTCTGCTACCGATGGATCGGATAAAGGAACAGGGGGAGGTGGCTTTGAAATTTCAATTTTCTTATGAGGTTCCCGAGATTTCCATGTACTGGATGAACCAGAGAGATGATCGCGAGGGACATCAGATTGGGACCCCTTGTGGCCATATTTCTCTCTGCTTTATTCCGAGTGAGAAGGAGGATTACCATGGTATGAAGGCTAATGATAAGTTTTCTTTCGAGATAATGGATCCTAGGAGTGATAATCTTTATCGCCGTCATCATCTCTATCCCGACGTCTTCCGGAGCCCGAATCTCGTCTAGAGTGGTGAAAGATAGATGACCCACGAAGACGATCGAGTCCATGTGTACGTCCCATATCACCTGCACGGATTTAAATAACAAGTTAGCGAAGAGTAGAGCGATGGAAAATATTTAAGTGCAAAGGTGAAGTGCACGTGTCCGTGTGTGTCTTGTGTTCCCCCCGACGGATCAATTTCTTTATCTTTACTAATAGGAGTTTTTTATCCCTCGTTTTGGGCTTGAGCGCTTGTATCTCCTCTCGCGGGCGAATGAAGCTTAAGGGCCTCCGGATCGTCGAAACCATAGTTAAGAAGATCATCAGGTATAGTGAGGTTCGACAGGCCTTTCAAAGAACTCTCTATTTGTTGTGAGGAAGGCTCTTTCTCCACTGGAATAAGGGTGACCTTTGAAGTTCCACCCACTGTTTTCCTCCTCAGTAACATTTTCACCCTGTGCTTCGGGCGTTTCGGCTTCTCTAATCTTCCCCTCCTCTGGTGTGTTAGGGGCATTACGTGTTGAAGACCCAGCCTGTTTTTTTCCTTTGCCCGAAGCGGGCCTAGTTACAGTGACGCCTTAAGGGAGGCTTATTCGACGACCTTCCGCCAGCAGCCCAAACTTCGAGAGCGATTCATTTAAAATGAGAGATCTGATGTCTCGGTCTTCTACGGGGATAGCTCGGATAGCTTCGACAGCTTCAGAATACCCGGAGCCTTCGAGACGCGGGTTGATACCTGTAAAAGCAGAGAAAGAGTTAGAAAAGGTGCAGTTTTCACCAAACACGAGTATCAATCCAAAAAAGGACTTACTCCCTTCCACCCATCTCCTTGCAAAGCTGGAAGGACAGTGCACGTAGAACCACTCCTGTTTATACTGGGCGAACTTTCTCCATTCCCCAGTAAGAATTTTACACTTGTTATGCGGCTCGAGGAATACAAAATATGGGCTATCTGACCGTCTCTTGAAGCGATAGATATAGCGGATATCGCCAGGAGTCGGGAGCCTGACAAGGACACTCATGAAGAGAATGAAAGTGTCGTATATGAACACGTGGCTTTTTGGATGTAATTGCGATGGGGTGATCTCGATATACTATAACAGTTCTCGAAGAAAGGAGCTGAATGGCGGCACGCTACCGACCCAACACACGAATCTGTTGCAGGTTGTATATCCGACTAGGGGCAAGTGAGGACGATCCTGTCCCAATGGAACCAACACATCGTCGAAAGTAATCCTGTGTACTGAGCATATAAGGCGAAGCATGCTTTCGTTAATCTTCGAGGCATGGGAATCGATCTGATCGTATAAAAAGATCGCTACATCCAAGGCGCCGGGAGCCAAGTCGACAGATGCGACCGCGGGGCTCGGCATGTCTTGTACAGGAGTAGTCGACAAATTTGAAGTTCCAACTACTTCTTGTTGAGAAGATGGCCCGGATTGTCTGAGATCGTGGCAGAACTAGATTTCCTAGACATCTCTATTGAATGTTGAATCTAACGAAACAACTGTTTGAACTATACTTGAAAAACAATCGACATTAGACTTAACAACAAAATACTCCCCTCGTGTGAGTGTGAACTAGTGCAATCATTCAAGTATAAGTGCCAAGAAATTAAAAGTCACGGAGTTGATGAAATGAAGTTAGGCTTCGAACTATCATCTTTAAAGACTGTCATCACTGACCGTCTTCGAGAGCTTATCGTAAGATGGTTTATTTTTTAAACTCAGCATCGACACTGTATGAAAGTTTATTAAGTGTTTTAAGCAAGTTAAGTTCTGGTTTATGGTTGTCAAAACAAGGGAGTTATCAGTCTGGATTGTCCGATATGCTTAATTGTTCAAGTCTGTCCTTGTCCACTGTCATATGTTCGGGCATAAGAGGTGTGTTAAGTCAACAATGCAATGAGTTTAAGTTGAGATGGTTTTGACTGTCATATGTACACCACTCTCCCACTTTTCCTCTCCACCGTTCGGCATGCGGCAATTCATGCCAACCACAGTCATGCCGAGCCGCATCGTTCGGCAGTGCCCTTAACTCCAACCTCATTCCTACACTCCCTCTCTACGGCCCAGTACAGATGGGTCGTTCGACAAGATGTGCCGAGCCGCATCGCTCGACGCTCTGCCCATAAATTCTACTTCTCTCCTGCGCTCCCTATTGCCTTGTTCGGCATAAGGGAGTTATGTCGAGCCATGGTCATACCGAGCCACATCGCTCGGCACACTAAACCTAACTTCAACATTCACTCCTACACTCCCTTACATCGTTCGGCATGCGGAATTCATGTCGAGCCATAGCCATATGTTCTCCTCCAACGCATTTCATCGAATAAACTAGATACCCTCCTAGGTGTCCAGTCGATCACCACTCCAATTCACACGCCACCTTCGACCGACCATCTCAACCCTCACCGATTTCTACTGAGCCGACACCCTCTTCCATCCTCCACTCCATCTAATCCTAAGGCTGGCCTAAACCTCGGATACATCTTCCTTATCTATGCATATTCATAGGTTAGAGGAAGGTCGTAAATCATGTCTTGTCCTAAATCCCTAATTGGGGAGAGTTGAGCAGGTAAATGGTTCGTACCTAGAAGAAAGGGTCGAGGTTCAGTGCTATGCTCGATTTAGAAGCGAAATCCACTCAGATTTGTTGTTGAGGATAGTCGAGAGGTAATGTGAAGGACTCGACGGTCTTGAGAGAAGTTAAGATATTGGCAAAAGTCTGAAAGAAGACGAGTTCGTAAGGATGTTAAAGTGGAGGTAAAAAGTAAAAAGGAAAAGAAGAGAAGTATTGAGTTATATAGGAACGAGGGAAGATGAATGCACAGTAACTGGTAGAACTGATCAAGGCACCTCCCTCGCTCGGCATCAATGTCGTTCGACATTCAATGTCGTTCGGCATCTGTATGTCGTTCGGCATCCGTACGTCGTTCGGCATTCATTGTCTCGTTCGGCATTCAGGAGATCACTATTGATGAAACAAAACAAGAGCTTAAAGAAAAGTACGGAGTGCTCATGGTTCAAAGCGTATCATGTTCGTCCACAAGATACACTTTGGGGGGAAAGTGTTACCTGTTGGATTGACCAAGTAACAAGTCGCTCGGCATAGAGCCTTGTTTGGCATCAAGAGATCGCTCGGCATAGAGCACCGTTCAGCATCAAGAGGTCGCTCGGCATAGAGCACCGTTCAGCATCCAAGCCTCGTTCGGCATCTAGCCTCTCTCGGCATAGAGCACCGTTTGGCATTGAGCACCGTTCGGCATCGAGAGGTCGCTTGGCACAGAGTATCATTTGGCATCCAAGCCTCGTTTCGCATCTAGCCTCGTTCGGCATCCAAGCCTCGCTTGGTATCTAGTCACATTCGGCATCTAGCCTCGTTCGGCATCTCTCCTCGCTCGGCATAAGAGAATCGTTCGCCATGGAAGGGCTATTTAGCATAGCAAGGTCGTTCGACATTTGTTCTTACAAGGCATAGCAAGGTCGTTCGGCATTTCACTTCGCTCGGCATAACAAGGTCGTTCGACATCTCCTCTCGACCGGCATCAAGTCTCGTTCGGCACAGGTCTCGTTCGGCCTACACTCTTCACTCATCACACTGTCTCGATCGGCATGCGGATACCGTTCGGCATATCTTCCTCGGTCGGCATACGAATGCCGCTCGGCCTGGATATGTTGTTTAGAAATTGTCGTTCGGCATTTGTGGATCGGCGTATAGAAGTCACTTACTATGGGCCAAGAGATCTTATTCCTAGGCCAATGAGGGAAGTCCAACCCATCTTCGTCTATAAATAGAAGGGCAGGGACATAGTGAAAGGGGCCTTTTTTCGATAACACTAGGGAGACTCTGCCGCGTTCAAGACTCATTCTCTTTACTTAGCATTTGTATTCATGTTGTTAGTGTATGGATTGTATCTGTAATCAATTGTTGAGTAAAGAAATAGAGATTAACTTCAAAGTGGATGTAGGCAGTTACACCAAACCACTATAAATTCGGTGTTCTTGTCTTTGCATTTAATTTAGCATACAATTCTCTCTTTATTAATCTCTTTACATAATCTACCTCAAGGGTGTTAGTGACAAATTCTGGTGCTAACATATATACTGTAAAGCTTTAAACTCATGCACATATATATGCACTGAGACAACTTTATACGCAAATAGAAATGCCGGATTATATATATTTATGTATATCTACGTAAACTAGAATATGCAAACAAATTAAATAGAATATTTATACACATTCTATATATATACATATAATCTGGACAAAATTTAGAAAGAAACACGGGAATTTAAAATAAATACAGTTACTCCCTTAAACCAAAAATGCAAACTCATAACATTTGAACAGCAGCTTCACGAACAGCCACATACGAACCAAAATATCACAATTATCATATATTTTAAAATATAAGAAGAGGAGACCTGAGGAGGGTGATCAGATCTCGGTGCCAAGGTGTTACGGGTGGAGGAGCGATTCAAGGTGCTTGCGGAGGGGAGGAAAAGGCCGGTCGCTGGTGAAGTGGCCGAAAGATGGATCGGCTCGGTGAGTTGGGGGGACGGTCAAGGTGGAGGTGAGATCATGGGAATGCTCGGTACGAGGAGGAGCTCGGGCTTAAGAAAATGACATGGAGCTTGGCAAAAGGGCGAGTGGAGGGATGCATGGCGGAGCAGAGCACGGTGAGACAGTATATGTTGACGTCGCAAAGGAAAATAGGCGAGGCTTTATTTTAATTTTTTTATTCTCGATGGTCGAAATTTTAGAGAAGATCAAGGGGAAAGAAAAAGTGAATACAGCACAATTTGAACAGGAAAAAGAAAAATGTAAAGGCACGAACCAAAATAAATGTCAAACAACGAATGGTCACGGTCAAAATCAATTCAGGGAATATTAAAAGTAAGATACTGTTGATTTCACATGGGTAACTGAAAAGTCCCAGAATTCAAAAAGTGTTCTAAAGCAGGTACCGCTATGAGGATGGTTTTATTGATTTCGCTCGGTACTGGAAAACCAAAACACACGACTGAATATACCGCGGAGATCAGCACGTTGATACGATCAAAACGGTATAAAAATATTGGTGGTACGATCACGATCATTCGGTCAAAAGCCAATATCGATACCAAAATGCTGCAAATCTGTCGAAAATAAGAAAAATGAAACAATAACAGTCAAAATCTGGTGAAACGAAATATGACGTCTCACGCAGAAGATGATTTGAACATTTATTATGTAAAAATATTCAAGTTTGGAAAACATTTTATTATCATTAATTTTAACTGATTTGAATTTAAATAAAATTACATATTAAAATAAACTTCCATATTTTTAATTGAAAATTTACCATTTGCTATGTTTATATATATGTATTCCAAATTTTAAATTTTTATTTCAAAATATTATTATTTAAAATTTCTCAAAATTTCAATTAAATAAATAAAACCATTAAAATTTACGGGTCATTACAAATAATATAATAATTAACATTTTTCAAAGTATTAAGAAATTGATAAACAACTTTTAAACAATATAAATATAAATAAACAATTTTTAAAACATAAATATACTTCGTTGATAACAATCCATACTAAAATTTTAACATAATCATTCTTATATTTATACAACTATATTTATAAATCTCTTTCTATTTTAATATATATCGTTTGCATCTCCAAATCTGCCCTCACTTTTAATTCCTAAAATAGAATCAACAATTTTCTAAAACAACATCCCACATATTATCATAATCCACAATTTGATATATTTCCCCAATCTATCCGATGATAATAGTTTCCTTTTATTTATAAAACACCGTTTTATAGATCTGTCCTTTTATTAATAAAATCGATTTTACAGATCTTCACTCTATTTGTAAAATGTCCCATTTATACATTATCACGTTTATAAATTTCCCACATTTATAAATAAATCTCGATACACACACATCACTTTATATAAAACGATTAATAAATATATATACAAAATTATTTTTATCTTTTTTTAAATACCATATCCTTTTATTATAAAAGATGGACTTATTTTTAAGATTTTAAAAACCTTTACTTTATAGTCAAAAATCTAGAATTAAAATATTTCATAAAAAATTAATTTATAATGTCTAAAATCATACCTTTGATGTTAAAATATATCACTTCTTAAATAATTAGAGAATAATTATTTAAAACGTATATAATTTCCAAAATCACTTTGAAATCCTTTTTAAACCAAATCTTATTTTATAGTATTTTAAAACATCAAAAATAAGGCCCAGTGATACTAAACCACTAAATAAGCAAAATCATATCCATGTCATCAAATATGGCATCCAACAAGTCATATATCACAATATACATATACATATACATATATATATGTGTGTGTGTGTGTGTGTGTGTGTGTGAGAAATAAAATCAATAGTTTGAGGAATCATTTTGGATCCCTCCAACTTGTCCCTCTGCATCACATACATTATATAATTAAATAATATAAATTAACTACTTCGAGGAGGGATCGTATACAAAGAGTCATCCGCTCCTACATGGGAACGTAATAGGGTCTCATCTGCTCCAAGGACGGGAATATATCCAAACAACTAATAAAATAGTAAATCAACCAAACAATCATTCAATAATTTTTATCAAATATATATCATAACTGGCTAATCAAAAAGGTGAGTTTAACTCATAGAAATTTCTATTGCTGCTGAGGCGTTTCGGTTAGGAACTAAAGTCGAACGACGTCCGATTTTAGCCCAAATTTCAACAGTCTCTAAATTTGTCCAAACGAACTCCACTGCGAAGATAACGTCCATATGAGTACAATGCAATGAACGACGTTCGACTTTGTATGAAGGAGTTACACACGTTTTAGCTATTGATTTTTAATTTATAGTATAATTAAACAAATTATATAATCATACCATTAATTACAGTATTACCTTCTTCCCAAATTAAATTTCCATGGACATATCTGTGGGTGCGCTCGACATCGCAACCCACGGCCATCATGCTTTTCCCATCAACGCCACTCCCTTCGACCAAACGCCGCCACACTTGCCTGAATGAAAGTCGCGTCTCCCTCATACCTCATGTCGTCGACTGTACCACTAAAACGACCCTATAAACGCACCGCGTTCAACTTGTGACTGCCACCCTACGATGATAGCTCACCACACTTTGCCCGAATGGCATCCTAGCCATTATCTACAACTTTCCTTTAGGTGACATTGACTATCGATGAACGATGACGACGTTTCGCCACCATAGATTTGGTATCCACGGTCGATTTTCAATCACCTCATCGTGATCTGACACGATCCAACCATTGAACTTCCTTGTCTCGATGCCGCAAACATATCTCGAATTGAAAGCATTGCCTGAAAATGCCACAATTGGCTTCGATGATTGTGGGATGTTGGAGTAGGAGAAATTTTGATTTGAAAATTTAAAAACATAATCTCTGGTTGTGGACGTGAATTATATAAAGAGAAGGAGGATGATTGAACATGTATGGGGAGTATGGCTAAAAAGTATGGTTAAGGGCATGGGGAAGATTATGAAGTACATAATATTTTATATAATATTTTATTTTAAACTATTCGGTAATATACATCCTAAAATCTCAAACTCCAAACAGGGCGTGCCACCTGTCGTTCTATACTAAATACCCCTATTACGAACACAATGGAACTAGTCTCAATACCTGATTCGATCTTATATCGAAGATGGTTTTTCAAGCCCAATTATATTATATAAATTTCTACAATTAATTTATGTGCGTTTGAGCTCGCACGTCTAAATGACATGTCTGATCGTCTCGAAATTCATTAACAAACAATAATACACTATTACGGAACCAACGGCATTGGTTTCACTAAAATCGGAGACAGTGCCCTAGAATGCTATTTTATATGTTAATTAAAATGAATTAATATTCAAACCAAATAAATCATTTTTATAGCCAAATTAAAAATTTACTATTCTCATTCATATTTAAGAAGAATTTAAATCAGCTTTCGAAATCATTTTTACTTGAATTAAATCCAAGATTATATTATTATATAATTCCAATATTTGAAATTTAAGCTATTTAACTTACAGAATTAACTTTTTAATAAAATCAATTAAATATCCCAAATTCAAATGACTGGAATTCTGGATCATTACATTCTCCCATATTCAAAGAATTTCGTCCTCAAAATTAGCAAGTAAGAAAAATGCCCCAAACCCATTAACTTTTCAAAACCAATTAGTTGAAATAGATTGCCAAATTCTTTTCAGCCTTTAACCTTCCAAAATCAATTAGCTGAAATAGATTAAGAAATTATTTAAGCCTTTAAAATTCATTCACATATTGCAGGTAATACCATTCCAAGTTATAACATAAAGAGCAAATTTTTTTAATGAATTTTTTTTCGCAAAATCTTCAAAAAAATTATAACGCCTTAAATTTACGAAAAATTTCGCCAGCACCTCCTTTGCACGGCTTTATCGCAAAAGTTTACAATACATATAATCACAAATATACATCTCATCTTTGAGGATGAGGCATCCGTAGGGAAAAATATAAAAATACGGTTTTTAATCCGAGACGTGTACCTTATTTTAGTATTAGCAAGCATATACAACCAATATAATGCGAAAGCAAGCTCTAAATGCGAAGCATACACCATCCGCACCTACTAATCACTCAAAAACCAATGAGAACAAGTGTATGGAAGTAACATCACTATGTATAATATAAAGTATACAATAACTATATGCAAATTTAACAAATGCAACAAGTGAAACCATTAACTGATAATATCCATCCAATTAATTCATCATCATATCAATTTTCCTTTTCAAATGTCAACATTATATTTATACTCTTTCATTTCTTATTGACATTTAATTGATTCATTATAATTTATTTGCATTCACTTTATTAATATTCGCTTTAAATTCAATTTATGTTTATCGACATTTCATTCCATATTCAATTTACTTAGCATACTTCCTTTAATACTAACACACTTAACAAGAATTCCATAAAATTATTTATTTAAGTTTATTTTAAACATTTTATACAACCCTTCTTATGTTTATTTTCACTTCATAACTTAAGTTCATATTCAATTCTGTTAAACGACACTCCATACATATTCAACTCATCTTACAACTTAAATTTAATTTCATTTTATTCATTTTATTTACTCAACTTACTAAACTTTACTTAAGTTAAATTTTAATTTATATCTAAATTTCAGATTTTATTTCTTATCTATACCATTTTAAAAATTATAAGTCCAAAACTTATTTTCATATATTTATCAATCATACCTTAGATTTTAAAATCAAAACTTGTTTTACCAAAACACAACTTCACTAGTAGCAATCCATCATTTAGAAACCCGAAAATGAACATTGATGGTGCTGTAATCACCACCAGAATTATTTTCCAACGACCAAAATGAGTATAGTGCTTTCTGTTTCTTTTAAATCACATTTTAAAATATTCTAACCAAAATATTTTAAAATTAATACTATTATTACCTTTCGAAAATCATTGAAAACAATCCCGAAATCAATGGATTTAGACTTTCAAATTTCTTGTTTTAAATCCATTTTTATTTATAAATCATATTTATAATCTCACTTCTTATGTAATACCATTGCACGAATGTTGATTATTTTAATTATCATCAATTGTTTATCTTTATTTAGATTACAATAATCACAACTTTTATTAGAACAACAAACAACAAATAATAATCTAATATTATCATTCGCTAAAAACCAAACACACCATCTATAACTATAATAATTTCAGAAAAATTATTCCTTTTATATACAAAATATAATTTTGGTAAAATTATTTCATTACCAATTCTCAAAAAAATACTTTGTCAGTTTTCCTTGTTTAAATGTTTAGAAACCACTACCAATATCATGGCGTCCCACATACAAGAATTCATAAGCCACTCAAGAGATAAATTAACACAATATAAAACACTTTTATATCACTAACAAATACACCCTCATATATATACACTCAGAACTCATAATAAGACATTCCACTACCTTATCTCTTAATGAGTTCCTCCACCAAAGCCAAGGTTCTCACTTAACCTTGCGCTTTGATACCGACTATATGGACCTGCCAATCCACACAATTCAAGCTGTCAATAAACCACACATGTCCAACCCAAATTGAATGGAAAGATGGATAGTTTATGGGAAAGAAAGAAGAAAGAAGAAGAGAAGAAGAAGAGAAAAGGAAACTTGAACCACATAGAATCTCACAATCACATTGGAACAATATATAATATAGTATCAATGATCTTTACAAAATAAAAATAGTTATATACATACACCCATAAAAGTAAGACAACAAACCACAATCATCAACCTGGACAGTTATAATAACATGTCCTCACAATTGCTGATAATTTCAACAATAAAGTAGCAAAAAATAAGCTATACGTTAATATGACTTGAAGACCTCCAACTCATCTCCTGAGCTCCAATGCATCCAAACTAATATGTAAATATGCTCGGTCTAACCCGAGCATTAAAATAAAATAACAGCTGAGTCAGCATGAAAAACCGACGTGGGAAAAGACACCCAATTGGATTTAAAGTTATAAACACCTTTGAAATCAAAAGTGTTTCATAAGACCACGCTGCACATAAACACGAATGGGTTTTTTACCTTACGATAACCAAAACATTTTTATAGAAAATCCTCTGATATTGTAATAATGTCTAGAATACAAATACTTATTAATCACAGTGGAAATCATTACATTAATTAAGTTCCAACATAATAGGTATACAACTAAAATCGAAAAGGCATGCATTAGAAAATGGATTCCATACTTTGACAAGGTAAGGAACTACCTTCTTAAGGTGCTTCTCTAGATAAAATGTACTGTAACGACCCGTAAATTTTAGTAGTTTTATTTACCTAATTAATTGAAATTTTGTGAAATCTTAAATAATTGAATTTTTGAAATAAAAATTTGATGTTTGAAATACGTTCATTTAAACATAGCAACTGGTAAATTTTCATCAGATAATATGGAAGTTTATTTTCTTGTGTAATTTTATTTCAATTTAAATCAGTTAATAACAGTTGAATTTAAAAGTGTTTCGAAACCTAAATATACCAACATGAGAAAATTTATTTAGAACACTTTGAATAAGACCGCGTAATTCGTTTCACAAATTTTGGACGTTTCTAGCTCCATTTGGATTTTTCCGTTCGGAATAGCAACATATATCGGTGTCTATCGACATTTGATCGGATGGTCGTACCACTGATATCTGTATACCATTTTGATTGTCTCCTCATGCCGATCTCTACGGTATAATCAATCCTGTGTTTTGAAGTCCGATACGCAGTGGAAACTGCATAACGGTCGAATGCGTCGATATCCGTTTAACCATTTGATTATCGTGTCCATTCAAATTTTGAAACTGCCGCTTGCTTTTAATAATTTCTTGAAGTTACACATGACTTTCCTTTCCCATACTTTATGTTTACGGTTGGTTCCACTTTTACACTCTCCTTTTATTTCAATCAGAAGAAAAAAAACATATATAACTTTCATCATCTCTTCCTACTTTGTACCGTTCGTCTTCCCCTCTCTCTTTCCCCTCCCCTTATGCATGTTGTTCAAACGAACCCATCATCACCCTTAGAACCGATCCTCCACCTCATCACCATACCCACTGACTTCGACTTCACCCTCGACCTTCAGCCAAGCCCACACTGTACTTCCACCAGATGTCACGCCTTCCTCCTTCCTCGGCTTACCGAGCATACAGCAAACTCAAAGCCAGTCATCGAGCTACCAAGCCTCCGAGCTAGACTTGTGCCACCTCACGCAACTCACCGTGCACCACCACCTTCCTCCAATGGCCGTGTAACACCTCTGGGTCACGTCTCTTTTTCTTCTTGTCCTTTAGTGGTATGGTTATATGTTGGTATTATGTGCATAACTTTATTTTCTCAGTGCTCTATTAGTATAATTTTAAATTTATATAAGTTGTTATTCTACATACAAAAGTCACAGTATATATATTGATTTAAGTAGCACATATATTTGCCTGAGTGTATGTGTTTAAAGTATACCTTTTCAATATATATAGTTTGCAGCTTTTATACATACATACATATATATATATATATATATATATATTGATTTTATTCTTATTTTATTATTTTATCTTGTATATAGAACTGTTTATATAAAAGTGTATATATTTACATAAATATAGTAGCTTATATATGTGAGCCTATGACCTTATGAGGCAGCGAAGTGGAATGTTGGTGGTACATTCGCATTAAAACTGTAGGTGTGTGTGTGTGTGTGTGTATATATATATATATATGCATATTCGTTTAAAGGTATTAATATATATATTATATTATTATAAAATTTTGCTAGTTGAATTATTTTTTTATGTAACAATAGAAGGGACGTCCAGGTTTAAGCGAGTTGTGTGTACGTTAATGGAGTCTGCATATATATATTATCCTATACGTTTATATAATCAAAGTGTTATCTTATATATATAAAGTTGCATGTATATCTACTTGTTATCTGCATAGGTTGTAGATCTACTTGTTTACAGGTATATATGAAGTCTGTATATGATTTGGTAGCTTATATATATATATATATATATATATATATATATAGGTCTGCATTTATTTGGCTATATATTTTGTATTCATATGTATTGTTCGTAAATGCTATATATACAATTTATACATGAATTTGGTAACTAATATATTATAAAGTATAAACCATAAGCCCTGTATATGTTATACGGTCATTCGTATATATGTTTTATATCTGTATTAACTATATAAGTATAGGTAGGCTGGTTTGTTTTATCTTGTAGGTATATGTTAGTGTATTTTTTTCATATGTTTGGTTTTAACGTATAAGTTTATAACTGTTTATATATATATATATATATATATATATATATATAATTGGCTCTTTATACATGTAAGTTGCTTTATTTATATATAAAGGCCACAGCACATAAAAGCTGATATATGCATAGATAATATATATTGTCATGCAGTGAGGAATTATATTTTATACACTGTAATACATATGTGTTTTCCAGATTTGTATATGAATTTTAAAAAAAATTGACAGTATATGTATACACTATTTGTCAGTTTACAATATATATTATATTGTTAAATATATATATATATAATTCATTAGGTATATGTAATATATGTTAAAGTGTTTACTCATATAATTTAAAGTTCCATTTTGTTAAGTATTGTTTTAAAAATATATATGTGTGGATGTTTTGTTCTGAAAGATCTACACGGAAATTTTAAGTGTAGAGGTATATATGTAAGTTATTGTATAATAGATTATATATATATATATATATATATATATATATATATATTACACGTAAGTATAATTGAGTTTGTTTCCAAATTGCATTATATATGGGTTTAATTTAAATAATGATTTTGGAATGTGTGTGTGTATATATTTGATTTATGGGTTTGATTTTAGAATATGTTTTATATACGTAAATAGTTACATATAGTTATATATATGTATATAAATTCACTTTTACCAATTATCTTCATCGATCCAGTCTGGTTTGATGTTGTCTATTCCATTTATCAGCTTTGATCGTCGAATTCGTGCCCACCTTGTTTCACTTTCGAATTCTTGGTTGGATCCGTAACTTCATTCCATTGTCTAGTCTCTCTAACTTCGAAAGGTGAGCAATCACTCATGATTAACGTTCTTATATTTTTTAGATTTGATTTCGATTGAAACGACAATTGAAATATGCTGCTGTTAGTTATTTACGTTGCTATATATATGCTATTACCTGCATCTGTTTACCTGTGTCATCTAACACCATTATCTATTATTTATATTGATGGTATATGCATGTTGTTATATTATTATCATATCTGTTATCACTCTGCAATTTCCCTGTTAGTATAGAATTTACAATGGGTTGAAATGACACATACTCGAACGGACTTTAGAATAGGAGAAAATCGTTATGGGTTGAAATGATTGACCCTAGCGATTTTCAACTAAATTGAATTTAGGATTGCAGGTTGAAATGATATATACCCGTAAATATTTAAATTATGGATTGAAATGATAAATATCTGTATCACTTGACCATAGGATAGAAAATTATATATAGACACCGCTGGTCTATATATAAATGTTTTGAAAATTATTTCTATGGTTTTGGAAAGAAATATAAGGATTTATAAAATATTGATTTTGATATTACATAAATGTTAAAGTCTTGATTTTATGCTATGTATAAATTGGTTTTAAAATATAAATAAGTTTAATAATAAAGTTGATTTTTTTTGTTAAAATGTAATATGGTTAAGTATTTATTTAAATTATACTTTATATAGATTTTATAATTATTTAAATAAAATTAAGGTTGGAAGATAAATATGAAATTGATTTGAAGTTAAATTTATTTAAAAATTGTACTCAAATAAATTTGATTTGAAATTTAGTAAAATTGAGATTTTAAAAGGAAATGAATTTTATAACTTGATTTTGTCTAAGGTGATGAATGTATCAAGTTTAAAGAAATTGAAGCAATATTCAGTTATCTGAAGTTTGAAAGTTTTATTTAAATGATCTTGGATTTATTTAGTAAATATTTCAAAACTAAATAATAGTAAATCGAATCTGATATCTATGGAATTATAAGAATTTAGTTTTGAAATTTTGGAATATTTAAAGTTTTTAAATATATGGAATTTGAAATGGTTTATTTGAGTCCAAATCTGTATTTGAAATTGATATAAATTGAAATAGATTATTGAAAAATGAATTGAGTCGAAATCTATGAAATGAGATTTGATTTAGACTGAATTTTTGGATTCAAGTTGATTTGAATCAATTTGTGAAGTTGAGGAAATTATTTTATTTATAAAGTAAGTTTAAATTTAAAACTAGTTTTGTACTATTTGAACATCTAAATTGTTTAAGTGGTGAAAGTTATAGTTTCGAAGCTATGAATTTCAAAGTATTATGTTTTGAAAATGTCATATTTTCAAGTGTTTGGTTTTGAAAGTGTTATAACTTTGAAAGTACTATGATTTGGAAGTGGATATATTTGGAATAAAAATGATATCATATTGATTTGGTTTTTGAAGTGGAAATGATATCATATTTATATGGTTTTGAAATGGATATGATATTCTGGTTTTGAAGTATAAATTATTTTGAAATGACCACGGTGTAATAATAATGTTTGGTTGTTAAAGAGACCAGGATCGGAAGTTTTCATACTCTCTGCCAACTCCGAAAACCACTTTAACAACCGTGTATGCGGTGGAGATTCTAGAATGAAGTAAGATGGTGGCGACGTCCTATTGAGGTATGTATGTGGACCCAACTCCCGTGAGTTGGCATAAGGTGGCTAACACAGGAGCGATTGACAGGCTAATGAGGTAGCTCATCTTATCGGACACGCTTATTCAATACCATTCTATTACTTTGTGATTGATTGGGTGCACCTTTAATTTTGGGAGTGTGGATTGAGGTAGACGATAGTGGCTGCTAGCGTTACCACCAGTCCGGATGCGTAATTGGTATATCTACCCTGGCATTGCCTAGTTGTGTCGTTTCACCTACCCTAGCGTGCCTTGTACGAATTTGGTTTTGTGTCGTAGCCTATAAAGTATCCTCTTGTGGCTTCCTGATCAGGAGGGACTATGATACCGGATAGACTACTAGGACTATGTACATGTTAAGGTGGAAAATGTAAAGCCTTAACGCTATTTTTAAGTAAGTTTACTTCACTTTAGACATTATTATAATAGCATATATTACTACATAATAAATAGTTTAACGGATCCTTAGAGGATGGCTATCCCAAACATCCTTTGAGTTACTTGTATTTCAGTTGTTATTTCACTTGAGTTGGATTTATTGATATAAGAATGTTAATCCTGAATCGAGTGTTTTGTGTTTTGCTTTACGCTCGGGTCAGACTGAGCGGTTCAGCTTTTGAGACTCACCTTTGGAGTTGGAGCTTCGCTTGGAGATCTAGCTATCTATCCAGCTTTCAGATATTCGGATGATTCCTGTGATGTATTCTGAACTTGTTTTTGACTATTGTATTCGAGACTTATGTTGTATCTTTTTTAACTCGGTTATATATATAGTAGCTTCATGAACTACTATTCTCTTGTTTCCGCTGCATTATTGTTATACTACTCTATGTTTGTGATTTTGCGATTATTTATTTACTGTATGTTGATTTTTGCCAAATACAAATTAACAATTTGGTATTTTGAGCAATTCAATTCCAGCATGTGTGGATGCAAATGGTTGAAATATCAGGTCATTACATTTGGTATCAGAGCTTTAGTTTTAGGCAAAACTCAACATATAGAGTAAAGTTAATTAAGGAGTCACTTTCGTGCTTCTTGATTTTGGAGTAGCCAATAACTCCACTTCGAATGATCTTTATAATAACTCGACGGTCTCGCCAATCTTCGAATGATTTGTAAAGCGGTGAAACTCCTTTACAATAGGCATTGATTTACGAAGATTTCTGCATCCTCGGTCTACGACTACTATCTATTGCTATGCCTGAATTCAATCTCTTATGATCGAATTTCAGTTTGCCTCGGAATTCTGCATCGATTCTATTCTTGTAGTCAAGGTTGACCCGGTTAAGGTTGCCGCGATTTATATAAACTTATCCATCTTCCTATTTATTATTTAATCATCTTATCTTTGTTTCGAACTTATCTTCAAACCAAAATTTTCTTTGATTTGAGTCCATCAAATTTGAATCTCTATCCTTGCTTTGAAATCAATTCCTGTATCGTCGAGTGAGGAAGTGTATTTGTGAATTAATATAAAATTGTTGTGTATATATAATATATATATATATATATTGTGTTGTTTGAGTTGTTGATGTTGATTTGGATTTTCAGTCGATTCGTCTGATCAGTGCTATCAATAGAATTCCAAAAAATTTGAATAAAGAAAACTAACACAATTGTTTTCAAAATGAAATAATTTTGTATGATTATATTACATATATATAAGTATGATTTTCTGAAGTCAAGTAGTTAATTGAATTGGTTTTGATTTCATCTATTAGTCTGTAAACCAATTACTATTACCACATGATATAAATAAACGAAATGACAAAACTTAGCATATAAATTTGATTTGGGATTCAAATGAATATAAATTAAGAATTTGAGAATTTAAATTTTTTGGTGATTTCAAACTTTGGTTTTAAAGTTTTAAGTGTATATTATTCAAAGTATTTTCGAATAGAAATGGTTTTCAAAGGAATTTTAAATGTTTAAATCAGCACTCTTCCTTTTTGTCGCTGGAAAATAATTCTGATGATGGTGGCCGCATCATCGACATTTATTTTCGAGTTTCGAAGTGGAGAGACCATTCTATAGCTCTGCTACACTTTTGTTTGGAAGTTAAATTTGATTTAAATTTCGTAAAGTATGATTTGAATTACAATATATTATATATATATATATGATTATAAGTTTGATTTGATATATATGATATATATATATAAAAAAAAATTGAAGATTAATCGAAAAATTAATTATTAAATTTACGTTAAAGAATGTTTTCAATTATAAATAAAGCCAAAATTTAAATAAATATCTAAACTTGAAACAAACTGAATAAGAAAATTTTACTTGTATGATACTCCATTGCATTTCATATATAACTTACCTAAATTATTCAGAATTTAACTATGCAATTGGATGATATATAATGTAAAATGACATTAGAAAGAATTTATAAATAAATTTGAGTAGTTATAATAAATGTACATATACTTAATATATGTGATAAGATATATTAAGTGGAATAAATTTTAATTTGGAATAAAGAAGAATTAAATTTGTTGAATAAAATATGATTATAATAAATGACTATTCAATTTTATGATTTTAGAAAATTATTAATAGAGGATAATTGGATGATAAGATAATGAATAAATGAGATAAATTAAATAAATTTTTGCTTTGAAGGAATTAATAAATTAACAATTGAATCAACTTAATGAAATACCTTGAATCAAAAATCAATTATTGAATATTAATTGATTTTAATTGAAATTTATATGATTAGAATTAACAGTTTGAACTAACAAATTTAAATTGAATGACTATTTATTGATTTAATATAAATAGATTTAACCAAATTGTAAAATATTAATTAATTAAATTTAAATCTATATGGTTTAAATTATTTGTTTTATTTCGTTCCAATCTTTTTTTTATTTCTTTTTCTCCTACCTCTTTCCTTTTCGGTGACGAAAAGTTTTGAGTGGGGGAGAGTGTAACAACCCGTAAATTTTAGTGGTTTTATTTATCTAATTAATTGAAATTTTGTGAAATATTAAATAATTGAATTTTGGAATAAAAATTTGATATTTGAAATACCTCCATTTAAACATAGCAACTGGTATATTTTTATCAGATAATATGAAAGTTTATTTTCTTTTGTAATTTTATTTCAATTTAAATCCGTTAATAACAGTTGAATTTAAAAGTGTTCCGAAACCTAAATATGTCAACTTGAGAAAATTTATTTAGAACACTCTGAATAAGGCTATGTAATTCGTTTAGTGAATTTCGGACGTTTCTAGCTCCATTTGGATTTTTCTGTACGGAATAACAACGTATATCGGTGTCCGTATCGACTTTTGATCGGATGGTCGTACCACTGATATATGTATACCTTTTTGATTGCCTCGTCGTGCTGATCTCTGAGGTATAATCATACTTGTGTTTCGAAGTCCAGTACGCAGCGGAAACTGCGTAACGATCGAATGCATCGGTATTCTTTAACCCTTTGATTATCGTGTCCATTCAAATTTTGAAACTGTCGCTTGCTTTTAATAATTTCTTGAAGTTATGCATGACCTTTCCTTTCCCATTCTCTTCTATCACTTCACTTTATATTTTCGGTTGGTTCCACTTTCACACTCTCCTTTTATTTCAATCAGAAGAAGAAAAACATATATAGCTTTCATCATCTCTTCCTGCTTTGTACTGTTCGTCTTCCCCTCACTCTTTCCCCTCCCTTCCTGCATGTTGTTCAAACGAACCCATCATCACCCTTAGACCCAATCCTTCACCTTATCACCATCCCCACTGACCGCGACTTCACCCTCGACCTTCAACCAAGCCCACACCGTACTTCCACCAGATGTCACGGCTTCCTCCTTCCTCGGCTTGCCGAGCATACAGCACTCCCAAAGCCAATCATCGAACTTCCAAGGCTCCGAGCCACATATGTGCCACCTCACACAACTCACCCCGCACCACCACCGTCCTCCATCAGCCAAGTAACACCTCTGGCTCACGTCTCTTTTTCCTTTTGTCCTTGAATGTTATGCTTATATGTTGGTATTATGTGCATAACTTTATTTTCTCAGTGCTCTGTTGGTGTAATTTTAAATTTATATAAGTTGTTATTTTATATACAAAAGTCACAGTATATATATTGATTTAAGTAGCACATATGTTTGCCTGAGTGTATGTGTTTAAAGTATACATTTTCAGTATATATAGTTTGCAGCTTTTTTACGCGTGTGTGTGTACATATATATATATATATATATATATATATATATATATATATTGATTTTATTCTTATTTTATTATTTTATCTTACATATAGATCTATTTAAATAAAAGTGTATGTATTTATAGAAATATACAATAGCTTACATGTGTGCGCTTGTGACCTTGTGAGGCAGCGAAGTGATGGAATGTTGGTGGTACATTCACATTAAATCTGTAGGTATATATATATATATATATATTCATATTTGTTTAAAGGTACTATTATATATTATATTATTATAAACTTTTACTAGTTGGATCTATTTTTTTATGTAACGTTAGAAGGGACGTCCAGGTTTAAGCAAGTTGTGTGTTAATAGAGTCTGCATGTGTGTGTGTGTGTGTATTATCCTATATATTTATATAATCAAAATGTTATCTTATATATAAAGTTGCATGTATATCTAGTTGTTGTCTGCATAGGTTGTAGTTCTACTTGTTTACAGGTATATGTGAAGTCTGTATATGATTTGGTAGCTTTTATATATATATATATATATATATATATATATATATATATATGGGTCTGCATTTATTTGGCTATATATTTTGTATTCATATGTATTGTTTGTAAATGCTATATATATACAATTTATATATGAATTTGGTAACTAATATACTATAAATTATAAACCATAAGACCTGTATATGTTATACGGTCATTCATATATATGTTATATATCTGTATTAACTATATAAGTATAAGTAAGCTGGGTTTTTTATCTTATAGATATATATTAGTTTATTTTTTTCATATGCTTGGTTTTAACGTATAAGTTTTATAACTGTTTATATATATACGTAATCGGCTCTTTATACATGTAAGTTGCTTTATTTATATATAAAGGTCATAGCACATAAAAGCTGATATATGCATTGATAATATATATTGTCATGCAGTGAGGAATTATATTTTATACACTATAATACATATGTGTTTTCTATGTTTGTATATGAGTTTTAAAGAAAATTAATTGGCAGTATATGTATATATTATTTGTTAGTTTATAATATATATTATGTTGTTAAATATATGTAAGTTATTCGGTATACATAATATATGTTAAAGTTTTTACTCATATAATCTAAAGTTCCATTTTGTTAAGTATTGTTTTAAAAATATATATGTATGGATGTTTTGTTCTGAAAGATCTACATGGAAATTTTAAGTGTAGAGGTATATATGTATGTTAGTGTATAATAGATTACTTATATATATTACTATAATACACATAAGTATAATTGAGTTTGTTTCTAAATTGCAATATGTATATGGGTTTAATTTAAACAATGATTTTGAAATGTGTGTGTGTGTATTTGATATAAATGGGTTTGATTTTAGAATATGTTTTATATACGTAAATAGTTACATATAGTTATATATATGGATATATGTATATATATATATATATATGTATGTATGTATGTATATAAATTCACTTTTACCAATTATCTTCATCATCTGGTCTGATTTGATGTTGTCTATTCCATTTATCAGCTTTTTTAATGCCTCACCCCGAGACCTACATTAGTAAAGAGAATTACTAAGTAATATTGTCTACTAATGTAGAGAATAGGGCTGGTTAAGGGCGACCATCGTAGTAATACATTAGTTAAGAGCTAATCATGTCGATCATGTCTTGATTTTTTATTTTATTTTTCCATTACCTCATAAGTGGTAGACACGCTTAGTCCCTAACTAATGCACACTATGGTGGATTCGGACCATTTCAAAAATAATGTAATATACATGCAGATAGAAAACATCAGTCACAGAACAACAAACCCAAATCAGAGTATATATATATATACATACATCACCATACATCTCCATAATAATACATCATATATAAGTAGCATGGACTACTGAATCACATATACACCCATCCTATAAAATACTATACAATAAAACACATAAAAGCAATGACCCAAAAATGACATCCAAGCCAAAATGATAAGTCCAACAAAAGCAATCAAGTTGATCCAAGAAGTGAAGCAATCCAAATTAACCTGCAACTCGGTCTGACCCGACTGAAAAACACATGGGTCAGGCAAGCTAAACTTATCAGTTGTAAGGATCTGAATAATAAGCGGAATGGTGGGAATCACTCTGTTGTTGCCAACGGAACGACATGTTATTCATCATATCATTATAAGGAAGGGGACATCGGGGATTCATCTATCTATTTCACTGGAATTCAACAAGCAACATGCATATGGTTTCCTTAAGGACATCTCTAAGTAAAGTGGATAAGGGATGAGAACCATATAATAACTTCATAAAGAAACATCAAATCATCATAATCTGTAACAACCCTAGATTTTGACTATATATTTAAATTTGACTTTATTTCATTTTGAAATTATTTTAAATTTGTTTTATTTGTGTGATATCATTTCTAAACATTTTTAAAATGATAATATAATTTTTCCAAAATTTACTGTATTTATTTCCTATTTTTAAAGGTTGTTTTCTAATTTTCTGCCATTTTCTTCATTTTAAATTTCTTTATTTTATTTTAAATTTGTTTTATTTGTGAAAATTCATCTCTAAATATTTTTAAAATAATAATAGAATTTTTCCAAAAATTACTTTGTTGATTTCCTATTTTTAAGGGTTGTTTTCCCATTTTCTGCTATTTTCTACATTAAAATTTTATATTTAAATTAAATTTTAAATATTTATTTTGTGAATGAAATTTTGTTTTATGTTATTATTTATGTTTAAAAATATTTTACAAGATCATATGAATTTTCTAAAAATCATTTCATTTAATTTCAAATTTTCTAGTCTAGTTCACTGTTTTAACTATTTTTCCTTAATTTTGCTTTATATAATTAATAAATAGTATATATATTTTTATATTTTGTTAAAGTTTCGAAATTTTATCTGATATTATTGTTATTTCAGAATATATAAACTTATACAAATACTTAAAGGTAAATTGAAAGGGTTTGTGACTTTTTATTTCCAATGGCTTTTGATTTTCCCACCTTTTCACATTTTTAACTTACTTTTGCCATCAATTAGCCATAATAACTCACATACTTCAGCTGTCTACCTCCATTCTTAATTCACGTATATCATTTCTCATCTCATTTCTGAAAATTTCGGCCATCATCATTTTGTTCAAGTTTGGTAAAACTTCAATTCTTTTTTTTTTTTTACTTTTATTGTTTTCTTTGACAATGATTGCACTTGATCTTCTTTATCATAGGATCGGCCATGCTCCTCTCCAGCCCCTGCCGCCGCCACCACCACCTGAGCACGCCACCAGCACCTCCTCCTCACTGACCATTCCCAGCCGTACCACCCTAGGTGGTAGTTCCTTCACCAAGTTCACCAAACTCCAACATATTGACCTAGCCGAGCACCAGCTTCCACTTCCACCACCCATGGACGCCACCTACTCCACCTCCACTACCTCCAGCACCACCTAGAATCTCTTCCATGTCATCACCTTAGACCCCATACCTCTGGCCGTGACCACAGCAGCCTTGGCCGAGCCTTGTTGCTTGAAAACTTGTAATGTTGTTAGTAGTGATGCCTTGTTGTGTTGTTGTTCCATCTCCATAACTTTTGCCCATCAACAAACTCATGTTAGGCCGACCTTAGCAATCCAGACCTGACCCAAAACCATTGCCTTAGACCTGTACTCTACCTCTGGCCGAGCCTATGAGATGTCGAAAGCAAGTGCAAAGCATTTCAGCTTTGTTTTATGAAGTTATTTCTAGCATAGTTTATCGTATTTTTGATCCGAAACCTTATAATTGTTATATTGTTTTGTTTGATTTGTATTCAAGGGAATTAATCTTTGGCTCCTCCATTTCGTATCTGTGTCGTGCTTTTGTGCTTGTGTAGATCCTGTTTGTGCAATTTGTCATTGTGTCATCAGCTCAAAACAGTGAGTTATTCTCACCAGACAGTTTTATACTTATATGAATAGTAAATTGATCGCTTGTGAATATGTAAACCGCATCACCATATTTTATTTGCTATGTCACTATTATATGATGTTCACACATGATTAAACACTAGTTATATCATATGTTACTGCTATATTATTGCTGTTTTGCTATTTTATCAGTTAATCACACTGCATGTTCTCTTTAGATTAGAATCACTATGGGTTGAAATGGTACATACCCGAACGGACTTTAGAATAAGGGAAAATCATTATGGGCTGAAATGATAGGCCTGAATGATTTTCAAATTTAATTCATTTACTTGGGACCGCGAGTTTGAAATGATAAAACTCGGATTTTCTTTGTAAATTACGGGTTGAAATGATATATTACCCGTATCACTTTTCCTAGTGTAGAAAATTATATACAGACTCGTAGTTAATATATGTTTTTCTAAAGAATTTAAATTTATTTTAGAAATGTAAATATTAAAATATTTTGATTTAAATCTAATTAAAGATGATTTTTGTAAAATATTATTGATTTTCTGAATAATTATAAGTGAAATAAATTAATGAAAATGTTAGAAAATTTTGAATGTAAGTTATTTTAGAAAATTTGATTTAATTATAATTGGAAATCCAGTTGAATATGAAATCATGATAAATTTATTATAATTTAAATTTAAATTAATTTAAAGTGATTTTATATCATATTAATGATTTTTACTAAAGTTGAAATGTGAAATGAATGAATATTTAAGTTGAAATTTTGAAATATAACTAAAATTGGAAATTCGTGGAATTGACTTAAGAGTGAATTTTAGTTAAGTAAATAAAAATAAAACTAAGTTATATTTGAGAATTTGAACTTAAGTGTTAGGTTGAAATTTTAATGTAAGGAATTTAAAATTGAACATTGCAATTTAATAAGTGAATTAGTGTTAAATATGAATTTTTAAATGGAAATTTAACTTTATGATATCATGAAATTAAGGAAAATTAAATAGTGTTTATAAAAGTAAAAGTGAGTGATTTTATAGGTTAAAAGTGATTTAAAGAAAAATATACTTGTTGTGAAATTATATTGAAAATTTGAAGTTAATAACTGCATTTTTGAAATGCTATTATTTATAATGTAAGTGATAATACAGCATTTGTTAATGCTGTAGTTGATAAGTGAACTAAATAGCTAATTGACTTAAAGGCTATTATAGCATTTTATAAATGCTATAATTGTCGGATTAAACTAAGTTTTTTTTTCTTTGAAACTAATGTAACTATATTACAGCATTTAAACGCTGTCTTTTGTTAAATTGAACTGTTTTGAATATAACTTTCTGTGGCATTTTCCAAATGCTGCGAAAGTTGAATTTTCACTGTTTTGATAAAATTTAAGTGAATAAATGAACTTTGAAAGTTGAAAATTTTGGAAATTTAATAATTTAATTTTTTATGTAATAACTTCATTTTTAAATGATTTAAATGAAGTAATTTGTTTGGAATTGAACTATTTTGAAATGTGAATTAAAATGGTATTTTTAAATTAAATAAAATGAATATGTTTTCAAATGAAATGATAAGTTTGATATTTTGAAATGGATTTGAAATGATATTTGATTTTTGAAAAATAAATACCATTTTTAAATTATAACTATGGGTTATAATTACGATTGGTTGTTAAAGAGTCCGGGATCGGATATGGACATACTCTCCGTCGATACCGAAAACCACTTTAACAACTATGTACGCGGTGGAGATTCCAGAATGAAGTAGGATGGTGACAACGTTCCTAAGGTACATTTCATGGACCTAACTCCCGTGAGTTAGCATAAGGTGGCTAAAACAGGAGCGATCTCGGGCCAAAGGAGGTAGCATCTCTGGCTGAACACACTTCTTCGATACCATTCTATTATTGTTGTGATTGTTTGGGTGCACCCCTTGATTTTGGAGTGTTGTTCAGGGTCGGCGTATGTGGCTGCTGCGTTACCACCAGCCCGTTTGCGTAATTGGTATATCTACCCTGGCATTTTCTTGTGTGCCGTGTCACTACCATACCGAGCCTTTACTACGAGCTTGTTTTTCTCTCGTAGCCCGTGTGGTATCCTCTGACAGTCACCCGGAGTGGAGATGGCATGATATTGGATGGACTACTGGGACTATTATGTGAAGGGTGATATGGGTAGCCCGGAACGCTATTTAAAAGTATGTTTATTTTACTATAGTCATTATTATAATAGCGAGATACTACTATATAGTAAATAGTTTAATGGATCCTTAGAGGATGGGCGGTCCCAGACATCCTTTAAGTTACTTGTATCCTTATTACAGTTCACTTGAGTTGGTTTACATTATATAAGTATATATTGTCCTGACTCGAGTGTTTTGTGTTTTGCTTTATGCTCGGGTCAGCCTGAGTATTCACAGCTTTGGATTCTCTTCCTGGAGCAGGTCTTTCACTGGAGTTTCTGCTTATCTACATATTTATCTACTACTGTTTCAGCTGTTCTAGTTTATCTCATGTATTAGTGAACTTCTATGTATTTGGGATTTCTATTATGTTGTTTTCAGACTGTATTATGTATTTGGTTTGAGACTCTGTTATAGTAGCTTCATGAACTACTATGTTATTTTATTTTCCGCTGCGAGTTATTCTGATTATTCTGTGTCTGTGATTCTGTATATTTGATTTCATTTGCTCCAAATTTATTTACAATCTGTTATTTCGTATCATTCAAGTCTGACATGTGTGGATTATTGTCGATTTGAATGGTACGAAATTGGGTTTGTTACAGCTGGTATCAGAGCTTTGGTTTTGGCAACCATTGCCTCTGCGGAGCAGAAATTCATTAGAGATAGGGTATTTCTATCCCAGAATGAGTGAAATCAATCTCAGAATAATATCTTTGTGAGAGACGTATTTTCAAAGTATAAAATGATTTTTTTCAAAATGTTTTCAAAGGATTTTCAAAGATTATTTTGGTATATAAATTTTTCTTTCTTTTAAAGGATTTTCAAATGTTTTCTAACTTTCCTTCCTTTCGTATCTACCTTGATAGGATTTTTCTTTCTTTAAGATATTCATCCAAGTGTATTACCTTGCCTTATCTTAATTTATCTTTGGCTTGTCTTTATTCTTGTCCTAAATTCATTCTGGATATTTTTCAGGATGAATCGAGGAAATGCCAGAGGTAGGGGTCACGGTATTGCCCCAGCTCCTCAACCTGTTGCTCCAGTCAGGTTCACTGTTCTTTGTAAGGAATTCTCTCAACTTGGTGGAACCCCATTCACCGGTTCAGAGACTATCATTGAGGCTCAGCATTGGTTGCGGAGTCTTGAGAGGATATTTACTGGTCTTGACATTACTAATGCTCAGAAGCGTCAGCTAGCAGCCTAGCAGTTGCATGATTCTGCTTTAGATTGGTGGAGTCAGTTACGGCTAACACCGTTGAGGCTGATCTCACTTGGGAGCAGTTTAGGTATCCTTTGTGTTATCTCAATTTTGTTCCTATTTGTGTTCCTTTTCTTTTGAATATATCTTAAGCTTGTTTGCTGTATCTCTTTTCCAGGGAGGCTTTTGTGGCAAAATGGATGCCAGAAGCCGGGAAATCTCAGCTTTATCGCGAGTTTATGGATCTGAAGCAGGGTACCATGTCTTTTGCTGAGTATGAGAGGAAATTCAATAAACTTTCCAAGTTCGGTCCTAGCCTTATTGATACTCCTCTTAAGAAGAATGAGAAATTTATTGTTGGTGCTCGGCCAGAGTATTATAGTCGCCTTATTTTCATGTTCATGGTTCCTTCACCCAGCTTATGGATATGGCTATTCGCTATGAGAATCCCACATCCAAAGGTCCTGCTGTTTCTGGTGCTCAGTCTTCCTCTGCAGTTTCCAAGAAGCGTAAGCCAAATTTCCAGCAGCTGAAGAAGAATTGGCAGAAGCGTCCTGGTTTGGGATCTTCATCATCTGCTCCTGCTCAGAGGAAACCGGTTGATCTCTCCCCCATCACTTGCTTTAGGTGTGACCAGAGAGGGCACTATGCCAATAGCTATCCTACTTTATCTGGTGCTGCTGTTCCTCCACTTGCTCAGTCCGTTAGACGTGATCTCTATCATATCTGTCTCCATCCCGGTCATTTTAAGAAAGATTGCCCTACCCAGTAGAGGGGTACCCCTTCTGGTATATTTGCTGTCATTTCTGCCTCATCTCCAGTTCCTCCACCTGTACCTGCTTCTAGTGATGACCAAGGTACACTCCAAGGTTCATTTACTTTATTTCATCATCCTGTTCGTGTGTTGTTTGATATTGGTGCTTCACATAGTTTTATTTCTGTTGATTTGTGTGATAAGTTTGATCATCTCCTTTCTCCTGAGTATACATCTATTCCGTTATGTGTTTCAAATCCTATTGGGGGTCCTGCTAACCTTAACCGGATTTGTCGAGAGGTGAAACTTCTCCATTCTGATCATCGCTTTAGTGGTGATTTTTATATTCTGGGCTTCGATGCCTTTGATTTATTGCTTCAGGATTGGTTAGTGAATCATGATGCTCATATCCCTTGTAAAGCCCGGTCTGTTCGTCTCTTTGATGATCATGGGAATGTCTTGATTATTCAGTGCCGCATGCCTCAGGATTTTGCTGGCAACTTTATTTGTTCTTTGGATTCTTCTCCCAGTGATCTTGATTCTACTCCTGTGGTTAGACTATATCCCGATGTATTTGGTGAAGTCACTTCTTTACCTCCGAAGTGGGAAATTGATTTTTGGATTGATCTTGTTTATGGTGCTCGATCTATTGTTCTTCCTCCTAGAAGAATGGCACCCCGTGAGAAGGTTGAAATGGGAAAGCAAATTGAAGACTTATCTTCCAAAGGTCTGATTAGGCCTAGTTTTTCTGAATGGGGAGCTGCGGTGGTTTTTGTCACCAAAACTGATGGTTCTCTTCGGATGTGTGTTGATTATAGGGAGCTGAACAAGCTCACTATGAAAAACAGATATCCTATGCCTCGTATCAATGATATGTTTGATCAGCTTCATGGTGCCACTATTTTCTCTCAGCTTGACCTTGCCATAGGTTTTCATCAGCTCAGGGTTGCTGTGGATAGCATTCCCAAGACTGCTTTCCACACTGAGAATGGATTTTATGAATGGTTAGTCATGCCTTTTGGTTTGACTAATGCTCCTGCTATCTTTGTTGATTTGATGAATCATGTTTTTCGTGATGTGCCTAATAAATTTGTGCTAGTCTTTGTTGATGATATCCTTGTCTTTTCTAAGACTAAGGATGAGCATAAGTCGCATTTAAAATATGTTCTTGAGACTCTCAGGAATCATCAGTTAAAGGCTAAGTTTTCTAAAGCCATTTATGGTAGGATGAAATCCGTTATCTCGGGCATATTGTTTCTAGCAATGGAGTTTCTGTTGATCCAGTCAAGATCGCTGCGATCAATGTAAGTCTTTCTTTCTTCTCTTTCTCTATCATTTTAATAATTCTATTTTTCCTGTTGTTCTTATTTTTCTCTTGATTCTATTCCAGGATTGGGAAACTCCAAAGACTCCATCTGATATTCGTAGTTTTCTGGGCCTTACCGGTTATTACCGGAGATTCATTGAGAATTTTGCTCGGATTGCTGCACCTCTCATAGCTTTGACTCGGAAGAATGCCAGATTTGTCTGGAGTGATCAGTGTAAGGCTGCATTCAGTGAGTTAAGAGCAAGCTAACATACGCACCAGTTCTTACTGTTTCGAATGGAAGTGAGGGATTTACAGTTTATACTGCTGCTAGTCGTAAGGGTTTGGGTGCTATTCTTATGAAGGATGGTAGGGTCATTGCCTATGCCAGTCGTCAGTTGAAAATCCATGAAGCAAATTATGCTGCTCATGATTTAGAGTTACTTGCTGTTGTCTTTGCTTTGAAACTTTGGAGGCACCATCTTCTTGGAACCAAGTTTGAGCTTTTCACAGATCATCGGTCTCTGAGATATATCTTCTCCCAGAAGGATCTGAATCAGAGGCAAGTTCGTTGGCTTGAGTTTCTGGCTTCTTACGACCTCGATATTAACTATACTCCCAGTAAAGCTAATGTTGTGGCCGATGCTCTGAGTCGGAAGAAGGCCTTGTTGTGTCAGCTTGTTGTTTCTTCTTCTCCTCTTCTGGATCGGATTATGGCTAAGCAGGATGAGGATGAGATGCTTAGATTGATGAAGGAGAGTGTTCGTAGCAGAGTTGGTGGTAGTAGTGGTAGTAATGGAGCTCAGATTGATGATAGAGGGATATTGAGGATTAATGGCAGGATTTGTGTTCCGAAGGTTGATAGTTTGAGGCAGGAGTTGCTTCAGGAGAATCATCGATCTAGACTTTCTATTCATCCTGGTGTGTCGAAGATATATCAGGATATGAAGAAGCTTTATTGGTGGAAGGGGATGAAGAGGGATATTTCTATCTTTGTTAGTCGGTGTGCGACTTGTCAGCAAGTCAAAGCCGATCACCAGAAGACCCCTGGTTTGTTGCAGCCCCTTGAGATTCCTAATTGGAAGTGGGAACAGGTTTCCATGGATTTCATCGATGGTTTACCGAGGACTCGGAAGGGCAATGAGAGTATCTGGGTTATTGTGGATAGACTGACCAAGTCCGCTCATTTTATTCCGGTCAAGTATACTCGTTCTGCTTCTAGTTTATCTGAGATTTACATGAGAGAGATCGTTCGTCTCCATGGTGTTCCTCTCAGTATTGTTTGTGATCGTGGCCCTATTTTTACTAGTCAGTTCTGGAAGGCTTTTCAGGAATCTTTGAGCACTCGTTTGAATCAAAGAACTGGTTACCATCCCCAGACCGACGGTCAAACGGAAAGAGTAAATCAGATTATCGAGGATCTTCTTCGTGCTTATGTGCTTGACTATGGAGGATCTTGGGAATATTATCTCCATCTTGCCGAATTTACCTACAATAATAGCTATCAGGTATAATCTTAGCTTCTGTTTTCAGTCTATTCTTGATCTTTTTATCTATCTCATTCCATCTTTATATTCAGGCCAGTCTCAAAATGTCTCCATTTGCTGCTTTATATGGGCGACCTTGTAGATCTCTATCTTGCTGGATTGAATCTGGTAATCGTTTGGTTCTTGGTCCTGAAGTGATTTTGGAAGCTTCTGAGAAAGTTGAGGAGATTAAGAAGAGGTTGAGAGTCGCTCAGGATAGACAGAAGAAGTATGCCGATAGGCGTAGGCGGAATTTGGAATTTGTTGTTGGTGATCAGGTTTTCCTTAAGGTTTCTCCCTTGAGGAATGTCATTCGCTTTGGTCGTAGTGGGAAGCTTTCTCCTAGGTTCATTGGTCCTTTCCGCATTGTGGAAAGAGTTGGTTCTTTGGCTTATCGTTTGGATTTGCCCGAGAAGCTTTCTGGAGTGCATGATGTATTCCATGTCTCGCATCTTCGCCGTCATCTTCATGATCCATCTCTTATTGTCCAGCCTTCTGCTCTTGATAGTTTGGATATTGAGCCTAACCTGACTGTTCAGAGGAAGCCACTTCGTATTGTTGGTAGAGATACGAAGCATCTCAGAAGGAAATCTGTTAATCTGGTCAAAGTACAGTGGAGTACTGATGATCGAGACTGTACCTGGGAAACGGAGGAGAGCATTCGTGCTTCGAATCCGAAACTATTCGTTTCAGGTACTATTTTGTTTCTCTATCTTGTTTCTCTTTATTTTTCCTTTCCGTTCTTTTCGAGGACGAAAAGATTTGAGTGGGGAAGAGTGTAACAACCCTAGATTTTGACTATATATTTAAATTTGACTTTAATTCATTTTGAAATTATTTTAAATTTGTCTTATTTGTGTGATATCATTTCTAAACATTTTTAAAATGATAATATACTTTTTCCAAAATTTACTGTATTTATTTCCTATTTTTAAAGGCTGTTTTCTAATTTTCTGCCCTTTTCTTCATTTTAAATTTCTTTAATTTATTTTAAATTTTTTTTATTTTTGAAAATTCATCTCTAAATATTTTTAAAATAATAATAGAATTTTTCCAAAAATTACTGTGTTGATTTCCCATTTTCTGCTATTTTCTGCATTAAAATTTTATATTTAAATTAAATTTTAAATATTTATTTTGTGAATGAAATTTTTTTATGTTATTATTTATGTTTAAAAATATTTTACAAGCTCATATGAATTTTCTAAAAATCATTTCATTTAATTTCAAATTTTCTAGTCTAGTTCACTGTTTTAACTATTTTTCCTTAATTTTACTTTATATAATTAATAAATAGTATATATATTTTTATATTTTGTTAAAGTTTCGAAATTTTATCTGATATTATTGTTATTTCAGAATATATAAACTTATACAAATACTTAAAGGTAAATTGAAAGGGTTTGTGACTTTTTATTTCCAATGGCTTTTGATTTTCCCACCTTTTCACATTTTTAACTTACTTTTGCCATCAATAAGCCATAATAACTCACATACTTCAGCTGCCTACCTCCATTCTTCATTCACGTACATCATTTCTCATCTCATTTCTGAAAATTTCGGCCATCATCATTTTGTTCAAGTTTGGTAAAACTTCAATTATTATTATTTTTTTTTACTTTTATTGTTTTCTTTGATAATGATTGCACTTGATCTTCTTTATCATAGGATCGGCCATGCTCCTCTCCAGCCCCTGCTACCACCACCTGAGCACACCACCAAGACCTCCTCCTCACTGACCATTCCCAGCCGTACCACCCTAGGTTGTAGCTCCTTCACCAAGTTCACCAAACTCCAACATATTGACCTAGCCGAGCACCAGCTTCCACATCCACCACTTCCACCACCCATGACCGCCACCTACTCCACCTCCACTACCTCCAGCACCACCTAGACCCTCTTCCACATCATCACCTTAGACCCCACACCTCTGGCCATGACCACAACAGCCTTTGCCGAGCCTTGTTGCTTGAAAACTTGTGATGTTATTAGTAGTGATGCCTTGTTGTGTTGTTGTTCCATCTCCATAACTTTTGCCCATCAACAAACTCATGTTAGGCCGACCTTAGCAATCCAGACCTGACCCAAAACCATTGCCTTAGACCTGTACTCTACCTCTGGCCGAGCCTATGAGATGTCGAAAGCAAGTGCAAAGCATTTCAGCTTTGTTTTATGAAGTTATTTCTAGCATAGTTTATCGTATTTTTGATCCGAAACCTTATAATTGTTATATTGTTTTGTTTGATTTGTATTCAAGGGAATTAATCTTTGGCTCCTCCATTTCGTATCTGTGTCGTGCTTTTGTGCTTGTGTAGATCCTGTTTGTGCAATTTGTCATTGTGTCATCAGCTCAAAACAGTGAGTTATTCTCACCAGACAGTTTTATACTTATATGAATAGTAAATTGATCGCTTGTGAATATGTAAACCGCATCACCATATTTTATTTGCTATGTCACTATTATATGATGTTCACACATGATTAAACACTAGTTATATCATATGTTACTGCTATATTATTGCTGTTTTGCTATTTTATCAGTTAATCACACTGCATGTTCCCTTTAGATTAGAATCACTATGGGTTGAAATGGTACATACCCGAACGGACTTTAGAATAAGGGAAAATCATTATGGGCTGAAATGATAGGCCTGAATGATTTTCAAATTTAATTCATTTACTTGGGACCGCGAGTTTGAAATGATAAAACTCGGATTTTCTTTGTAAATTACGGGTTGAAATGATATATTACCCGTATCACTTTTCCTAGTGTAGAAAATTATATACAGACTCGTAGTTAATATATGTTTTTCTAAAGAATTTAAATTTATTTTAGAAATGTAAATATTAAAATATTTTGATTTAAATCTAATTAAAGATGATTTTTGTAAAATATTATTGATTTTCTGAATAATTATAAGTGAAATAAATTAATGAAAATGTTAGAAAATTTTGAATGTAAGTTATTTTAGAAAATTTGATTTAATTATAATTGGAAATCCAGTTGAATATGAAATCATGATAAATTTATTATAATTTAAATTTAAATTAATTTAAAGTGATTTTATATCATATTAATGATTTTTACTAAAGTTGAAATGTGAAATGAATGAATATTTAAGTTGAAATTTTGAAATATAACTAAAATTGGAAATTCATGGAATTGACTTAAGAGTGAATTTTAGTTAAGTAAATAAAAATAAAACTAAGTTATATTTGAGAATTTGAACTTAAGTGTTAGGTTGAAATTTTAATGTAAGGAATTTAAAATTGAACATTGCAATTTAATAAGTGAATTAGTGTTAAATATGAATTTTTAAATGGAAATTTAACTTTATGATATCATGAAATTAAGGAAAATTAAATAGTGTTTATAAAAGTAAAAGTGAGTGATTTTATAGGTTAAAAGTGATTTAAAGAAAAATATACTTGTTGTGAAATTATATTGAAAATTTGAAGTTAATTAACTCTATTTTTGAAATTCTATTATTTATAATGTAAATGATAATACAGCATTTGTAAATGCTGTAGTTGATAAGTGAACTAAATAGCTAATTGAATTAAAGGCTATTATAGCATTTTATAAATGTTATAATTGTCGGATTAAACTAAGTTTTTTTTTCTTTGAAACTAATGTAACTATATTACAGCATTTAAACGCTATCTTTTGTTAAATTGAACTGTTTTGAATATAACTTTCTATAGCATTTTCCAAATGCTGTGAAAGTTGAATTTTCACTGTTTTGATAAAATTTAAATGAATAAATGTACTTTGAAAGTTGAAAATTTTATTAATTTAATAATTTAATTTTTTATGTAATAACTTCATTTTTAAATGATTTAAATGAAGTAATTTGTTTGGAATCGAACTATTTTGAAATGTGAATTAAAATGGTATTTTTAAATTGAATAAAATGAATACGTTTTCAAATGTAATGATAAGTTTGATATTTTGAAATGGATTTGAAATGATATTTGATTTTTGAAAAATAAATACCATTTTTAAATTATAACTATGGGTTATAATTAAGATTGGTTGTTAAAGAGTCCGGGATCGGATATGGACATACTCTCTGTCGATACCGAAAACCACTTTAACAATCGTGAACGCGGTGGAGATTCCAGAATGAAGTAGGATGGTGACGACGTTCCTAAGGTACATTTCGTGGACCTAACTCCCGTGAGTTAGCATAAGGTGGCTAAAACAGGAGCGATCTCGGGCCAAAGGAGGTAGCACCTCTGGCTGAACACACTTCTTCGATACCATTCTATTACTGTTGTGATTGTTTGGGTACACCCCTTGATTTTGGAGTGTTGTTCAGGGTGGGCGTATGTGGCTGTTGCGTTACCACCAGCCCGTGTGCGTAATTGGTATATCTACCCTGGCATTGTCTTGTGTGCCGTGTCACCTACCATATCGAGCCTTTACTACGAGTTTATTTTTCTCCCGTAGCCCGTGTGGTATCCTCTGACAGTCACCCAGAGTGGAAATGGCATGATATTGGATGGACTACTGGGACTATTATGTGTGAAGGGTGATATGGGTAGCCCGAAACGCTATTTAAAAGTATGTTTATTTTACTATAGTCATTATTATAATAGCGAGATACTACTATATAGTAAATAGTTTAACGGATCCTTAGAGGATGGGAGGTCCCAGGCATACTTTAAGTTACTTGTATCCTTATTACAGTTCACTTGAGTTGGTTTACATTATATAAGTATATATTGTCCTGACTCGAGTGTTTTGTGTTTTGCTTTACGCTCGGGTCAGCCTGAGTATTCACAGCTTTGGATTCTCTTCCCGGAGCTGGTCTTTCACTGGAGTTTCTGCTTATCTACATATTTATCTACTTCTGTTTCAACTGTTCTAGTTTATCTCATGTATTAGTGAACTTCTATGTATTTGGGATTTCTATTATGTTGTTTTCGGACTGTATTATGTATTTGGTTTGAGACTCTGTTATAGTAGCTTCATGAACTACTATGTTATTTTATTTTCCGCTGCGAGTTATTCTGATTGTTCTGTGTCTGTGATTCTGTATATTTGATTTCATTTTCTCCAAATTTATTTACAATCTGTTATTTCGCATCATTCAAGTCTGACATGTGTGGATTATTGTCGATTTGAATGGTACGAAATAGGGGGTTGTTACATAATCTATCATAAGAACTCATTAAGAGTTAAAGGAAATCATAATCGAAATCACTATATAGAATAATATGAATGTATCCTATATCATACTCAAGGCCATATTCAAATAACACATCACAAAAAGGTGAAATCGAACATAGAAAGCTTCAAAGAAAATTGCACGTGCTTTTCATCTTGACTAGTACTACTATTATTTGGTACCATATGTCGTGATGACTTGGGCTCATTAACATCTTAGCATCGTGATCATCTTGATTGACTATAGTCGAATATCGCGATGACACCCAAATCATAAAATCCAAGCAAAATATCATGATGATTGGAATCTAGTAATGACATCAAAAACATCGTAATGATTCCAATCTTATACTCGTTTTGTAGTACTAATAACATCTTTAATGTGTCACAACATCTCGAATAGAGACCCAATGGGTGTTAATGTACGTCCCATACCATACATTCGCACCTATTATTTTACTAATCGTCAGTCGATGCCATATTAGAAAACAGTCATAAAAATCCAAATCAAACATACACCGCCTCGTCTCATTGGCGAGTGTAAAGCACCCAACTCATCGTGTCTCATACTTTGATGAGTTTAAAGTGACATCAAAACTTGTCTCATTTCATCGATAAGTAAAAGTCCATCTTAAACATCACAATCATCATCAGTTCATCATAACAACCCCGCCTCATGTCCTCGGCAGGTAAAAATATCATAAAACAGTACTTCAAAGTCGATTCGACAGTACAAGTCCGATATTAAGCGATGAGGCGAAAATACATGTCCCATACCACGTACTTTTGCCAAATCATTTAATTCTCATTCTTATATACCGAAAATCATCTAAACAGGCTATAATATATTTGGAATAATTTTATAGAGAAAATGGGATTTTTAAACAATTTTTAGAGATTTTTAAATAAGTTATATAAGGAAAAATCCATTTATCAAATAGATTATCTATTTATAAAGTACATTAAAAAATAATTACTTAAAACCCCTTTAAAATGTCTTAAAAACATTTATTTAATCAATCATTACTTATAAAGAATTTTCATAAACTTATTCGAAACCAAAATCAATTAAAACCATCGAATTCTTCAAATATTGACATTTGTCGATATTTAAATTGAAATAGAATTTAAATAAAATTTAAATTCTTAAAATTTCCAAAACCAAGCCAATCCATTTTTAGTAAAAATACTTAAACATTCATCATCAAACTTATTCAACAATATTTAAAATTCAGCGAAATTTGCAGTGAAACAGCTAACGAAAGCGCAAATAGAACCAAAAGAACAATCTACCAAACAACTTAGTTTTTGGCTAACGTTGGACAGTAATTTGGGGTGCCAAAACAAGCCAGATTTCAGCCAAATTTTTCTATATTATACTATGACATGAGGACTATAATATATCCAAAATTTGGAGCAATTCGCTGCAAAATGTAAGAGTTATGATTTTTCAAACATAGCTCATTTCAGCAAGCAAAAAAAACAAGATTTTTGGCTGTTTTGAACCAACGATTTTCTATAGCACAACAATCCATAATTCCATGAAAATTTCCAGAAACATTATGCCATCCAACTATTACAACATATCAAAAATTTGGGGAAATTAGCTGTAAACTGAAGAAGGTATAATTTTTCTAAAGTGATGTATTTTCAGCCAATACACAGAGATTAGTTTTTAACCAATTTCAAGCATTAATTTTCCAGATCAAAATAATTGCAAATTCATTGAAAATTTTCAGAAGCATTGAACCATCCAAATATTGCAACATATCAAAAATTGACGTTCATTGACTACAAATTGAATAAGATATGATTTTTCTAAGATGATGTACTAGTCAAGATGTAAATGCACGTGTTATTTTCCATGAGGTTTTAGGTGTTTTGATTTCACTATTTTGATGATGATGCTTTAGTATAGCCTTATGTAAGAAAAAGGCTTATTGATATACATGGTTTTATTTGTGATTTCGAATATGATGTTTTGGATTCTTTCCGGGCTCTATCAAGATGGATTTGAGACATTATATATATTTATACCAATGAGATGAGGTTTAAATTATGGTAATGCTTTTATGATGAGTGTTGATAATAGATTTAAGATATATTTATATTTATACCAATGATATGAGGTATAAGTGATTATGGCGATTCCTTTATAATGAGTTTAATGATGGATTTGAGATGTATTTATATTTATACCGATGAGATGAGGTATAATAATTAAGAAGTTTCTATTAGATGAGTTTTATTTATGACGGATTCTTGAAGTTTTAATTATCTTATGAAGATTTACTTTATGGTCCATATCCTTACCCATTTCATTCGGTTATATATATAATTCGATAAACCATGGCTATCTAATATACATATTGTATTCCTCTATGCAATCATGATGAACCATTGATGTATCACTCTAGAGATAACTTGATGACCTATATCATTCCATTGGTAACGATGGAATGGTTTTCCCCTTATCTCTTATCATCACATTTACTAATGATAAGTTCTAGCTAGCCTGACCCGTGTGTTTTCACTCGGGTCAGACCAAGTTGTTTTAGGTATCATCTATTGGGCTTAGCTTGAAGTTGATGTTGAATATCAACTCTTCTTTCTCTTGAGTAGTTTATTTCTTCCACATACTCTGATGTTTTTACATTTGATTCGATGTATATGGTGTGGTCGTGTACCACCTTTATTGTATTCATATTGTATTGTACTGAACGTGGATCAGTGTATATATATATATGATGTTGGTTACTGTTCTGTGATGTGATTACATTCAGTTATTGTATTTTGTTCTGATAGATCCGTTAGCCACCTATAGTTTTGGATTAAGCATTTACTGAATATGTCGATCCACTTGATTTGAAAAATTATAATGCATTTATCGACGTATTCAATGGATGTTTAAGACAAAATTATATATGGTCGCCCTTAACCAGCCCTAATCTCCGCTTTAGTAGACGGAATTACTTGTTAATTCTCTTTGCTAAGGTGGGTCTCGGGATGGGGCGTTACAGCTTTGATCGTCGAATTCGTTCCCACCTTGTTTCATTTTGGAATTCATGCTTGGATCCGTAACTTCATTCCATTCTCTATTCTCTCTAACCTCGAAAGGTGAGCAATCACTCACGATTAACATTCTAATATTTATTAGATTTGATTTCAATTGAAAGGACAATTGAAATATGCTGTTGTTAGTTATTTACATTGCAATGTATATGTTGTTATCTATATCCGTTCACCTGTGACATCTGACACCATTATCTGTTATTTATATTGATGATATATGCCTGTTATTATATTACTATCATATTTGCTATCGCTCTGCAAGTTCCCTGTTAGTATAGAATTCACTATGGGTTGAAATGATACATACCCAAACGGACTTTAGAATAGAAGAAAATCGTTATGGGTTGAAATGATAGACCCAAGCGATTTTGAATTGAATTGAATTTGGGATTGCGGGTTGAAATGATATATACCCGTATATATTTAAATTGCGGATTGAAATGATAAATATCCGTATCACTTGACCATAGGATAGAAAATTATATACATACACCTATATAAATGTTTTGAAAATGATTTCTATGTTTTTGGAAAGAAATATATGGTTTTATAAAATATTTTTTGACAAAAATGAGTGATCCTCTACGCATAGAGGAGAGCACATATGTGAATATATATATATATATATATATATATATATATCACGGACATAAGGAGCTGCCAACAGGCCTAGCAAGTAACAAAAACAAATATACAAATGACTAATCTCAGGTACTCCTAAGATGAGTTCCGGCAAGGCCACTACCAATCGCACCTCAATATCAAGCTCCGGCATAGCCACCGCTCGATATTAAGATGTTAGAAGTACCAAAAAGACTAAAGAAAAAACTAAAACACTGAGTAACGACTCAAAATAATAGGAAAGCTCCGAAAATCTGAAATAGAAGAAGTGAATAAGCATCTGCTCTGAAAAGGATCTACTGAATATGGAGACCACTTTGAAGGCTATCTGAGGAGAAAACTGCAAGAAGTCCTGGATGAAGAAACTCTGCTTTGTTGACCTCTCTACATTCTGATATCCAGCAATCTGGAGACAAGAGAAACCTGCAAAATGAACCTAATATCCTATCTCCCAAACCTATATCTGAAACATGACTATGGAAAAAATTAGAATGATATATATATAATAAATATACATATATATGTATTATAATAAATGAAATAAAAACTTAAATAAGACTATCCAGACAAAAACAAAAGGAATGAATAAACTGTAAACAAATACCAAACAGAGACAAGAACAAAGATTAAGACTATTATTAAAAGTGAGATCATCATATAAATTTGGAAAAATATTAATAATACTATTATTAGTGCTATAAAAGTTATTGTTATATTTAAAAAAAGTTAATGTTATAACTATCCTTGTTAAGATACCATTTAAAAAGGATATTTTAGCTAATTTATATTTGGGATAAGAAATCCGATCAAAACAAAGTATAGAAATTGAAAAAATCAATTTGTTAAAATGACAATTATTATTAAAAATTCTTTGATTTCTCTCAAACCAAATAAGCCAACTAATAATAATAAATAGAGTGTCTAGTAAAAATCTTATATTCTTATTGAATTTGAATCTATAAATCTTCCAGTAGAATTCACAATCTAAAATTTTAGTTATTAATTTAAAGTTAAAAATTTTAAGGGTATTAAATAGGATGTAATTAGAGTCCAAACAATCATAATATATGTGATTTATGTCCTCAAGATGTAGATTACAAAAATAACATTTATTATCATTTTGAATGTTTTTTCTCTTTAAAAACTCTATTGTATTAAGTTTTACATCAAGTATTAACCACGTATGAATTTTGGATTTAGGAGGAGCATTAGATTTCCACATATATTTAAAAGAGTTATTTATAGTACCCGAAAAATTAATAAATCTATAAAAAGAATTTGAAGTATATTTCTTACTCTTATCCCATTCCCAACTAATAAAATCATTATCATTATCAATATTATAAAGATTTAATCTGGCATAAAGCAAAGAAATTTGCCTAAGGGTTGATCCTGCTAAAATTCTGTTAAAACTGAAATTCCAAGGAGGATCAAATTCCGTAGAATAAACTTCATTAATTAAAGCATACTTAAAGTTACAAATATCATACAATTCCTTAAATTCAAACTTAAAAGGCAAGAACAGTCATGCTAAAAAGAAGTACAATTTCCTGAATGTACCATCGTCTTAGTTCCTAAGTTAAAAATTTCATAACATTTTAAAATATTTTTCCAAAAATAAGAAAATTTATGGGAAAATGAATAAACAATTTGGTGTAAACTTATATTACCGTTATAGTAATATTTAGAAATGATCTCTTTCCAAATAGCATTATCATTTATATCTTTAAACTTCCAAAGCCATTTACCTAAAAGAGACAAATTCATGTTACGAAAATTTATAACTCCTAAACCACCCTCCTTTTTAGCTTTGCAAACAGTTTCCCAGTTTACTAAACATTTTATATTACTATTAATATTATTCCCACTCCATAAGAAATCTCTTCTAGTTTATCTATCTTATCAATAACTCAATCTGGAAACAGATGCATAGACATCCAATAGATCGGTAAGGCTAATAAAACCGAGTTTATTAAAACTAGCCTACCTGCTCTAGATAAAAATCTATCATTCCAATTAGACATCTTATTTTTAACTTTATCAATAATAATAAGCCAATCATCATGCTTGAGATTGGTAGGTCTAGTCACAAACCCTAGATATTCAAAAGGAAAATTCATACTTTTGCAATTTAGTGAATTAGCTACTAAGTTTTCTACTTTTTCAAAATCATTTAAAATTAAAACTGAACTTTAGTCAAAATTTATTTTTAAACCTGATAAAAGCTCAAAACTATAAAGAATCCACTTGAGATTAATAATATGTCTAGGAAGATGAGAAGAAAAAAGTAAGGTATCATCTGCAAATTGCAGAATTGATATACCATTATGCGATATTCATTGCCAACACTACCTAGAGATCCATTATCCAGTGCTCTCTTAATAATTTTAGCAAAAATATTAGCGGCTAAGTTAAATAACAAAGGTGATAAGGGATCCCCTTGCCTTAAACCTCTCTTTGACTGAATTTTATTACCTAGAATACCATTATCCATAATGCTAGAGTTGCCAATTTTAAGCAAAGTAAAAATCTAAATAATCCATCTATGACCATATCCTCTGGCATGAAAAATATCTACAAGAAAATCTCAATCCACTGAATCAAAAGCTTTAGCAAAATCAAGTTTTAAAATCCCACAGGTTATGTTGTTCTTACAATAGTAATTAATATATTTCTTGAACAACAGCTACTCCATCAGTAATATTTCTCCCTTTAATAAAAGCCGATTGTGAACAATCAATTAAATCGTTCATTCTTGTACAAAGTCTATTAGCTAGAACTTTAGAAATGATTTTTACTAAACAGTTAATCAAAGAAATAGGTCTAATATCTTTTAAGTTGTTAGCTCCTACTTTTTTATGCAGCAAAATAACATTTGGGAAATCAAATCTCCCTAATTGCAAATTACCATTATAGAAATCATTAAACAAATTAACTAAGTCAAGTTTTAAAACATCCCAAAAAGTTTTATAAAATAAAATAGGAAACCCATCAGGTCCTAGAGATTTATCACTTGGCATATCATTAATTGCTTTCCTAATTTCCTCTTCTGTAAAAGAATTATCTAACTCTAATAAATTAACAATAGAATCCGATGGATATAGATCTGTCCATCTAACATTGATTCTATGTTTGATTTTAGAACCAAAAATATCCTTATAATAGTCAGTAAAAACCTTGTTGAGATCTTCTTGATCAACTAACTCTATATTGTTAACAAATATAGAGTTAATTATATTACTACATTTTCTACCATTAGCAATATTATGAAAAAAATTGGTATTATTATCACCTTCGTTGATCCATTGAATTCTAGATCGCTGCTTCCACATCACCTCCTCTTTTTCTAAAATAGAATTTAGTTCATCTTTTAAATTAGAAAGAACATTACGTTCTCCTAGATTTAGAGGTCTAGATTTTTCTAACTAAGTTATTTTAAACATTTCATTAAGAATATTATCTTTTTTAATTTTTAAATTGCCAAAAACATTTTTGTTCCAATTTTTAAGAAAAATCCTAAGATCTCTGTGTTTAGAAATAAAAGCTTTTGCAGAATTTTCCTTATTTCTGAAATTAAGGAAACTCAAAGAATTCCATTTACAAATAACTAAGTTCATAAAGTTAGATTCCAAAAGCCACATCTTTTCAAATTTAAAATTGTTAATACTAACTCTATGATACTTGCAACAAAGGATAATAGGACAATGGTCAGAGAAGGTATATCGTAAGCCATTGACTCCACAGATTGGAAATTTGTCCTTAATTTCATCACTAATAAAAAATCTATTGAGAAGAGCCATGGATGGAGACTCTCTAGCGTTACTCCAAGTAAACTCTCTATTAGAAAGAGGAATTTTAATCAAATTAATGTTAAAAATAAATTGACGAATTCCTCCATGGTAGAGTATTCTCCTTCCCTAGGAAATCGCTCACCTTTGAAACGTGTAACATTAAAATCTCCCCCATAATCCAAGAACCCGTGCAAGGGATCTAAATTCTAGGCATTCATTCCATAAAATTCTCCAATTAATTTTAGAATTAGGCCCGTAAACATTAGAAATATTATAAAGAGTTATCAGAAAGATTAATAAGAATAACATGAAGAGAATGTTGCTTAACAATACATTGAAGTAATTAAAATAATTATCTTGCCAACCTACCATTAATCCCCCAGAAGAGCCAACAGAAGGTAAAAATACCCATTTTCTAAAATGATAACCACCTAATCTTCTAAACAAACGAACACCAGGACAGTTAATTTTAGTTTCTTGAAGTAAAGCAATATCTATAGAGTAGTCTTTAAAAAATACTCAACCTTTTTACATTTGTTTAAATCATTTAAACCCCTAATGTTCCAACTAACGATCCTCATAGATGAACTGAACTAGCCCTCTCTAATTCCCTACATCTAATATACTCCCGATCTAACTCAATATCAATAAAAATATAAGATGTGTCACGAGCTAGCTGACTAAACTCAATAGAAGAAAGACTACCTAAAGAAGTGCCCATACCTGAGCCTGGATACGTAGTACCACATGTGGCACTCAATCCAGGTAACTCACCTATAGGAGAAGGCTGACGGTTGCAGATTATAGCACTTTGATGAACTGAACCGCTAGAAGCTATTGATCGCTTATACTTACCTCTCTTAGAAGATGCGGAGTTAGAGAAAGAGTATTATTCTCCAACCCGATAGACTTCAAAACATCTGAAGCAACTATTACTGAATCATCACACTTTTCTGGTAAAGAAGAAATATAATGGTTCTCTCCGCATTCGACAGTGATAACATGAAGCTCATCTAGAGGCGCAGATAAAGTATTGGAAAAAACATCGGTAAGACTGGGCATAAACTTAGCAGCATCTTCATCATTTTGGTGATCGAAGGACAGAAGATAATCGAGTTCATCAAACTCTATTTCATTATTGCAAACATCCCTGTCTACGACAAAGGAAGCATCACAAGAATAAGCTACTGTCTGATTGATCACAACTCCTTCAACTGAAAGTGGAAACCTGTGCACCATGCACACCAACAACAGCGTGCATATCATCTACTGGAACCAAGGTAGAATTAGAAAACACAGCAGAAATGCGGGACTCGAGATCAGCAGATAATTCACCTTCCTTCTGCTTTCAAAATTCAAAATCCAATCTTGAAATACTTCAAATTCGAACAAATTAATATCACTTGATAAAACTTCTTCATTTGTAACAAATGGTTCGAGAACGGAGTGGCACCTGGAAACATTGTTGTCGATAAAATTCTCTTCCACGGTTGAGTCTTCCATAGATAAACTAGCTAAATCCAACTCTATATCAAGACTTACATCATCCTTCAAATAATCATCAGAATTCTCGATATCAAAAGTCTCAACATCACCAGAAATATTACTACCTAGCGATTTCGTACCCTGCTTGCTCGAATCAATCAAAATATCATTACCAGATTGCTAAGAGATAATCACCAAACCCCCATCAACATTTGAACAATCATAAACTGTCCCCGAAGAAAGGCATTCGAATTTGTTGGATAAAGTTATCTCAAAATTATCATGAATACAGGCTTTAAATTTACGACATTTACAATTGGTAAAAGAGAATTCATCCTTCTGTTCAACAACTTTTAGCTGTTCTTCAAGAATTTCCAAGACATTCAATGACGAAGAAAACACGTCAGAATAAGCTGAAACAACTGGATCTAGTAGTAAAGGATCAAAACCCAAGATGACTTCTCTAGCAATAGGTTCCAAAATAATGTTTGAATCTAATATGGTATCCTCTGCGATAACAGATTTAATCGAGTCTACAGAATTGCCCTCTATCATATTGACATTACCTAAATTTTCAATGTATCCAATACCGGTATTTGGCGAATTTATTATGTCGAAATGGTAAAACATTTCATCACGAAGCTTAATTCCTGCCTCTTTTTTAAACCAAAGATGATCGATCAGAACTCCCCTAAGAAATAAAAATTTTAAAGCAAACTGGAACCATGATTAATTAAACTTGGAGAAGAGATTCGCCTATTAACAACACACAATTCAGATTTGTCGAAAAAAATATTCTTGGTACCAATTTTTCTTCATAACCTTTTCCTATATTTAGCTCATTAACAATGTCGAAATGATTCGGTAACTCTTCCAGATAGTTGATTCCAATATCTCTCATATACCATTGATAATCAAGTAATACCCCCTTCAGTTTCAAGAATTTCAAAACAAACTGAAAACCGTGATTAATCAATGGAGAAGAAGATTCAGAGGAGGACGATTTCAAAAAACAATCCTTCCTTTTATGACCAAAGATACCACAACCAAAACATCTAATTGGTTCTCGGCAAAGTTTAGCAAAATGATTGAGATCACCACATCTGTAACAGAAGTTCTTTCCCTTTCTCGAATCGATCGAATTAGTTTTTGGATTACGAATAAACTGTACATGAGATTGAGAAGGAAGATGGTTATTGACGGCTTGAGGTATGAATAGGGAAGTGAGAAACGATCGATCAGATTAGAGCAATTTTGAGAAGAAGATAGTCTAGTATACAGACGACTTCAAAAGCAAGATTCTTGAGAAGACGCCATGGTTTAATAAAATATTGATTTGGATATTATATAAATGTTAAAATCTTGATTTTAAACTATGTATAAATTGGTTTTAAAGTATAAAATAAGTTTAATAATAAAGTTTGATTTTGTTAAAATGTAATATGGTTAAGTATTTATTTAAATTATATTTTATATAGAGTTTATAGTGATATAAATAAAATTAAGGTTGGAAGATAAGTATGAAATTTATTTGAAGTTAAATTTATTTAAAAATTGTACTCAAATAAATTTGATTTGAAATTTAGTAAAATTAAGATTTTAAAAGGATATGATTTTTATTACTTGATTTTGTTTAAGGTGATGAATATATCAAGTTTAAATAAATTGAAGCAATATTCAGTTATCTAAAGTTTGAAAGTTTTAGTTAAATGATCTTGGATTTATTTAGTAAATATTTCAAAATGAAATAATAGTAAATTGAATCTGATATATATGGAATTATAAGAATTTAGTTTTGAAATTTTGGAATATTTAAAGCTTTGAAATATATGGAATTTGAAATGGTTTATTTGAGGTTCAAATCTGTATTTGAAATTGATATAAATTGAAATAGATTATTGAAAACTGAATTGAGTCGAAATCTATGAACTGAGATTTGATTTAAACTCAATTTTTGTATTCAAGTTGATTTGAATCAATTTGTGAAGTTGAGGAAATTATTTTATCTATAAAGTAAGTTTAAATTTAAAACTATTTTATTATGTGTACTATTTGAACATCTAAACTGTTTAAGTGGTGAAAATTATAGTTTCGAAGCTTTGAATTTCAAAGTATTATGTTTTGAAAATTTCATATTTTCAAGTGTTTGGTTTTGAAAATGTTATAACTTTGAAAGTACTATGATTCTGGAAGTGAATATATTTGGAATAAAAATGATATCATATTGATTTGGTTTTTGAAATGGAAATTATATAGTATTTACATGGTTTTGAAATGGATATGATATTTTGGTTTTGAAGTATAAATTATTTTGAAATGACCATGGTGTAATAATAACGTTTGGTTGTTAAAGAGAATGGGATCCGAAGTTGTGCCAACTCTGAAAACCACTTTAACAACCCTGTACGCGGTGGAGATTCCAGAATGAAGTAGGATGGTGGCGACGTCCTATTGAGATATATACATGGACCCAACTCCCATGAGTTGGCATAAGGTGGCTAAAACAGGTGCGATTGATGGGCTAATGAGGTAGCTCATCTTATCAGACACACTTCTTTGATACCATTCTATTACTTTGTGACCCATTGGGTGCACCTTTGATTTTGAGAGTGTGGCTCGAGGTGGGCGGTAGTGGCTGCTACGCGTTATCACCAATCCGGATGCGTAATTGGTATATCTGCCCTGGCATTTCCTAGTTGTGTCGTGTCACCTAACCTAGCGTGCCTTGTAGGATTTTGGTTTTATGCCATAGCCTATGGAGTATCCTCTGGTGGCTTCCCGATCAGGAGGGACTATGATACTGGATAGACTACTGGGACTATGTATGTGTTAAGGTGTACAATGTATAGCCCTAACACTATTTTTAAGTAAGTTTACTTTACTTTAGACATTATTATAATAGCGTATATTACTATATAGTAAATAGTTTAACGGATCCTTAGAGGATAGTTATCCCAAACATCCTTTGAGTTACTTGTATTTTAGTTGTTATTTCACTTGAGTTGGATTTATTGATATAAGAATGTTAATCCTGACTCGAATGTTTTGTGTTTTTCTTTACGCTCGGGTCAGACTGAGCGGTTCAGCTTTTGAGACTCACCTTTGGAGTTGGATCTTCGCTCAGAGATCCAGCTATCTATCTAGCTTTCAGATATTCGGTTGATTCCTATGATGCATTCCGATCTTCTATTTGACTATTGTATCCGAGACTTCTGTTCTATCTTATTTAACTCAGTTATATATATAGTAGCTTCATGAACTACTATTCTCTTGTTTCCGCTGCATTATTATTATATTACTCTGTGTCTGTGATTTTTTATTTATTTATTTACTGTATATGTTGAGTTTTGCCAAATATAAATTAACAATCTGGTATTTTGAGTAATTCAATTCCGGCATGTGTGGATGCATATGGTTGAAAATATCAGGTCGTTACATGTACCAAGTTCTGAAAGAACATTTTGTACCCCTGCCCGATAGGACTGGCCAACCACTTTTCTAGTAGTGCCAAATATGATCACCTCCCCATTAATCGACCTCGAAGCATACAAATGAGAGATAATACCGATATGGATTTGGAATGACCATACCCTACTTGGAAGCGAACCAATTGGCCATACTATATGCCTAATTTTTGTCATTTCTTGGTTGATAAGGCTCGAGGCTACATTTACCTTTGTATAACACTTTCCACTTGGAATGCAAACACTGCCCTCCAAGCAACACTACGATGCCATCATGCATCCATACAAGTTCGTTCTAGTACTGAACAAAATGCTTGAGATCTCCGTCTTCAAGATGTCTTCACTTAGAACACTTACTTGAATCAAAGTGGTTTTCAGATAACCTATTTCATCCCGGTCTCTTCAAAACAAATTTCCATAATTTCCATAAAACTCAACGCTGGTTCTTTAAGAAATAAATAGTCAAAGATAAGAGTAGAGATCCCCTCCAAACCATTAGTGGATGGATTTCCTTATCGTCTATCCTAGGAGAAGGAAACGAGATTTGTATGCATAGTACATCATCGTCAAAGATGATTGTGCCATACAACTCACATGTTTCTTTTAGATATTTCAAAAGTTACGATTTTGGTCTTTTTTTGACAGTCGGTTATTAAACTATCCACAAACACACATCCAAAGCGGGGATTTATTCCATAGGCAAAACCAACATTGGTTCAGCACATAAGCAACTACTAGCCTCTTTCAATAAATCCTTTCATTAACTAAAATCACTTTGTATATATTTGTATATGAATACCTTTACAAAGATATACCCAAAAATCCCTATATTTTCAATACTTAAAAAAATATCTATATATTTATCTTAATGGTATAAGTATATTCACAAAGTGAGATAGATCTTCTTCCTATACAATTCTAAAATCATCATAAATCCCATATAAATCTCAAAAATCATCCATAAACTATTTTATAAATCTCTGAAACTGTCTATAACACCATAAAATTGTTTCTAAAACTTCTTTTATAAACCTATAAACCCATTTCTAAAATTCTTTTATAAATATCTAAAGCCATTTATAAATCTCTTTTTAAACTTTAACTAATCTTTCTTCGAGTTTTCCAACAACCGTTATAAGATTCCTCTTATAAAACACACATCTATTTATAAAATCCTATTTATAATCTCAAAATATTTATAAATAAATTCTAATCATTCACTTTAAACACTATTATATAATAGTAAACATTATAAATAAATAAATATTAATCTTAAAACATCTTAAAATAATAATTAATAAATTTCAAAACATTCTTAATAAATAAATTATGTTATTATAAGTAATGTTAATAATAATTAATTTCCAAAACTTTATTGATAAATAATTATAATTAATTACAAACCATTTTAATAATTAAATAAGTATTATAATATTGATAAACAACTTTTAAAACAATATAAATATAAAGAAACAATTTCTAAAACATATATATTCTTCCTTGATAAAAATCAATAGTTAAATTTCAACACAATCATTCCCATATTTATACAACTATGTTCATGAATCCCTTTCTGTTATATTACATATTGTTTGCATCTCCAAATCTTTCCTCACTTACAGTTCCCAAAATAGAATCAATTATTTTTCTAAAGCAACATCCCACGTATTGTCATAATCCACAATTTGATTTATTTCCACAATCTGTCCAATGATAGCAGTTTCCTTTTATTATAAAACACCATTTTATAAATCTATCCTTTTATTAATAAAATTGATTTTACAAATCTTCACTCTATTTGTAAATTGGCCCGTTTATGCATTATCACATTTGTAAACAAATATTGATATATGTATATATATACACACATACACATCACTTTGTTTAAAACGGTTAACAAATATATACGCCAAATTATTTCTATCTTCTTTTATAAACCACATCCTTTCATTATAAAACGGACTTTTTTCTAAGGTTTTAAATGCCTTTGCTTTATAGTTCAGAAGTCTCTATTTAGAATATTTCATAAAACAATTAATTGATAATATTTAAAAATCATACTTTGATTTTAAAATAAATTACTTCTTAAATAATTCAAGAACAATTATTTAAAACATATATAATTTCCAAAATCATTTTGAATTCCCTTTTAAATCAAATCATTATTTTTGTAGTATTTTGAAATACCAAAAATAAGGCCCGGTGCTACTAAAGCGCTAAATAAGCAAAATCATATCCTTGTCATCAAATATGGCATCCAACAAGCCATATATCACAATATATATGAAAAATAAAGTCAACAGTGTGAAGAATCCTATTGGATCCCTCCAACCTTTTTCTTGCATTACATGTAGTATATAATTAAACAATGTAAATTAATCGCTTCAAGATGGAATCATATACAAAGGGTCTTTCGCTCTTACATGAGAACGTAATGGGATCTCATCCGCTTTAGGGGTGGGAATATAACCAAAAAACAAATAAAATTGTAAACCATCCAAACAATCATTCAATAATTTTTATCAATTATATATCATAATCAGTTAACCGAAAAGTTGAGTTTAACTCACAAAAATTTTTGTTGCCGCTAAGGCGTTCCGTTTTGGAACTTAAAATCGAACGACATCCGGTTCTAGCCCAAATTTCATCTGCCTCCAAATTTTTACAAAACAGCTCCATTGCGAAGATAACGCCAAACAAGCACAAGGCAAAAAAACAGCGTCCGAATCTGACCTCGTATGAAGGAGTTACACGTGTTTCCAACTATTGATTTTTGAATTATAATATAATTAAACTAATTATATAATCATATTGGTAATTATAGTATTACCCTCGTCCCAAATTAAATTTCCACGAACATATCTCCAAGCATGTAACAACCCTAGATTTTTCATATATTTTATTATTTGACTTTATTTTATTTTGAAATTATTTTAAACTTATTTTATTTTGAAATTATTTTAAACTTATTTTATTTCAAACATTTCATTTTTAAATATAAGTGTTGAATATCATGTGAATTATAATTTCAAACTGGTATAAATTGGATATTTTACTAAAAGATGAATTTATGTTCAAACTGGTCAAACCTTGACTTTTAAATTTCAAATTCAATTATTTAAATTCTTAAATTTTATCTTTTATTATTAAAATATATTTAATAACTTGAATACTATTTTTCGTTTCGTTGAAAATGGATTTAAATTGTGAAAGTTATATACATATTATAATTTGTTTTATTTTGCAATTTTGTCTATTTTAAATTATATAAATCATATTTTATTTGTTATATTTTATTATAATATTTTTTAATATGTTATTTTATGTATATTTTGTCTTTTAATATTTTTAAAGTGATAATAAAAAATTTCAAAAATTTACTGTATTTATTTCCTATTTTTAAAGGTTGTTTTCTATTTTTCAACTATTTTCTTCATTTAAATTATATTTAATTAAAATTTATATATTTATTTTGTGAATGCATTTTTATTTTATGTTATTATCTTTGTTATAAATATTTTTACAAGTCCATATAAATTTTCCAAAGCTCATTCTGTTTATTTTTCATATTTTCAAGACTAGTTGCAATTTTTGTTGTTTTTATTAATTAAATTATATATAATTAATATTTATTTTTTTATTTTTTTTATTTACTAAATTTTCTTATTTTTATCTGAATTTATATACATATTTCATTTATTTTAATTAAAAATAAATGGTGGGATATTTGAAAGGTTTTAAACTCTTGAAATTCCAAAGTCCTTTTACCTCCCGACCTTTCATTTTCTCAACCTCCTTTCTTTATGATTTTTGGTCGTACCTTACTCTATCTTTTAGCCGACTTCTCTTTCATGCTTTTCACAAATACTTCTCTTTCTCCTCCAAAAAGATCATGGCTCCATTGTGTTTAAGGTTTGGTAAAAATTATCATCTTCTTCCTTTGTTTTTATGATTTTTCTATTGAAATTTTGCATATGCTCTCTACTTCATAGCTCCAATCCTCCTCAACCAAGCTTTGGCCGACCACCACCACCCCCTTCCTATGACCATCACCCATCCTAGTAACCCTCCTCCCTAGGCTGAACCAACCCAAGGCCAAGATCTACACAAAATCCACCAAAAACAAACACAACCTATCACATATTGCACTAGCCTAGCCTAGTTTATCATCTCCTCCTTCTACCACCATTAACCGCCACTACGTCCACCACCTCTGACCTGACCTTCATCCTCTGCCACACCACCCACAACCTACAGGAGCCAATGGCCATGACCCATGACCTCTGGCCGAAAATATTTGTGCCAAAGATGTGATGTTATGTTGCACTGTTTAGCCTTGAACACCTAGTTTATGCACCTAGACTTCACCACCTTGCAAACAAATGTTAGCCGACACTTGCATACCCAAACCAGACCTATAGCACCCTAGGCCGAGCTAAAAACCTGCATAACTGAAGTACATGAGGTAGAGAGCAAGTGCAAGTCATTCATTGTTGTTTTGGGTATAGATTTCTTATGTTATTTAACGATAAATTGGTGTTGTAACTTATGTATTATTGTATTGTTTCGTGTATATGTTATCAAGGAATATAGCTTTGGCACTCTACTCTCAAGTCAATTCCGTATTGTCGTGCCTTCATAGAGTCTGTATTTTTTTGCTTTGGTAGATATCTCCAGCTCTGAACAGGTGAGTTATTCTCACCAGACAATATGTACATATATAACTAGTAAATTGACCCCTTTTGAATCTGTAAAATGCATTATCATGTTACACCTGCTATATTATGATTATATGATGTTCACCCATGCTTAAACACCTGTTATAACATCTATTACTGTTATATTATGATGTTCTACTATTTTTATCAGTTTATCACACTGCAAGTTCCCTTTATCACTATGGATTGAAATGATACATACCCGAACGGACTTTAGAATAGGAGAAAATCATTATAGGCTGAAATGATAGGCCTGAATGATTTTCAATTATTTTCATTTACTTGGGATTGCGGTTTTGAAATGATCAAACCCGGGTTTTCTTTGTAAATTACGGGTTGAAATGATATATTACCCGTATCACTTTACCTAGGCTAGAAAATGAAATACAGACCCATTGTTAAAATATTTTTTCTAAAAATTTTAAAATATTTTAGAAATATAAATATTATAATATTTTGATTTAAATTTGATTAAAAATGATTTTTATAAAGCATTATTGTTTTTCTGGAAATTTATAAGTGAAATAAATAAATGGTAAAGTTAGGGAATCTGAAATGTAAGTTATTTTGGAAATTATAATTTAGTGATAAATGGAATTTAAATTAAATATTAAAATATGATAAATTTATGATATTTTGAATTAAATGAATTTAAAATGATTTTATAATATATTAATGATTTTGAATAAAGTTAAAGTGTGAAATGAATGAATATTTAAGTTGAAATTTTGAAATATAACAAAAATTGGAAATTTGTGAATTTGGCTTGAAAGTGAATTTTTAGTTAAGTAAATAAAAATGAAATTAAGTTATATTTGAAAATTTTAAACTTAAGTGTTAAGTTAAATTTAATCTAATGAATTTAAAATTTAAGGTTGGAATTTAATAAGTGAATTATTATTAAATCTTGATTTTTGAATGGAAATCTAACTTTATAAAATCATGAATATAAGGGTATTTAAATGATGATTATAAAAGTGAAATTTTATGATTTTATAAGTTAAAAATGATTTAAATAAAAATATAATTGTTGTGAAATTCTACTGAATATTTGAAGTTAATTAACTGCATTTCTGAAATGCTATTAATTCTAATGTAAATGATAATACAACATTTGTAAATGTTGTAGTTGATAATAATGAACTAAATGGCTAAATTTAATTAAAGGCTATTATAGCATTTTGTAAATGTTATAATTGTTGAATTTAACTAAGTTATTTGAAACTAATGTAACCCTATTACAGCATTTTAAAATGCTGTCTTCTGTTAAATTGAACTATTTTGAATGTGACTTTCCATGGCATTTTCTAAATGATATGAAAGGTGAATTTTCACTGTTTTGATAAAACTAAGTGAATGAGTGAACTTTGAAAAGTTTAAAATTTTGGAAATTTAATAATGTAATTATTAAATATAATAACTTCTTCTTTTTTTGATTTAGGATGAAGTAATGTGTTTTGAAATATAAACTATTTAAAATGTGTGTTAAAATGGTATTTTAAATAAATGAATGTGGTTTGGAAGATACTATATTTTGGTATTTTGAAATGGATTTTTGAATGACATTGAATTTTGAAATGATATTAAATTTCGAAGTATAAAATACCATTTTGAAATTTTAACGACGGGATGTATTTAATTTATAGTTTAACTGATTCTTAAAGGATCGGCAATCCCAAGCATCCTTTAAGTTATTGTGCATTTCTACTACAGTTCACTTGAGTTGGTTTACATTATATAAGTATATATTATCCTGACTCGAGCGTTTTGTATTTTACTTTACGCTCGGGTCATCCTGAGTATTTACAGCTTAGCTTTGGATTTCTTTTCTGGAGCTAGGAATCGCTGGAGATTCTGCTTGTCTAGTTATCTATTTCCTTATAGTTTCAGTTGTTCTATTTTATCTCTGGTATTTTAACTTCTATGTATTTGTGATTCTATTGTGTATGTTTTCATACTGATATTATGTATTGTGTTTGAGAGTTTGTTATAGTAACTTCATGAAATACTATGGTATTTTAATTTCCGCTGCGAGTTATTCTGATATTTCTGTGTCTGTGGTTCTGTGATTGTGTTTCATTTGCTCCAAATTTATTTACAATACGGTATTTTGAGCAATTCAAGTCCGACATGTGCGGATGCGAATGGCTGAAAATATCGGGTTGTTACAAAGCATGCTCGACATCGCAACAAACGGCCTTCGCGCTTCACCCATTAACGTTACTCCCTTCGACCGAACGCCTCCACACTTGAGTGGATGAAAGCCACACCTCCCCTACACCTCATGCCACCGACCTTACCACCCACAATGACCCCATAAATGCACCGCGTTCAATTTGCGACTACGTAACCACCCTGCGATGGTAGCTCACCAAACTTCGCCAAAACATTTCCATGGCCATCCTCTAAAACATTACTTTAGGTGCCACCAACTATCGATGAACGATGACGAAGAATTTCACCACCATAGATCTGATGGTCGCGGTTGATTTTCGATCACTTCATCATGATCTGACATGATCCAACCATTGAACTTCCTCGTCTCGATGCCACAAACATATCTTTAGTTGGAAGCCTTACCTAAAAATGCCACGCTTGGCTTCGATAATTGTGGGATGCTGGATTAGGAGAAGTTTTGATTTGAAAATTTAAAAACATAATCTCTGGTTTAGGACATGAATCGTATAAAGGGAAAGAGGATGATTGAATATGTATGTGGAGTATGGCTGAATAGTGCAAGTATGGTTAAGGGAATGGACAAAGTTATGAAGTACATAATATTGTATACATTATTTTATTTTAAACTATTCGATAATATATATCCTAAAATCTCAAACTCCAAACGAGACGTGTCGCCTGGCATTCTATACTTACTAAATAACCTTATTCCATACACAATGGAACTAGTCTCGAGATCTGATTCGATCATATACAAAAGATGGTTTTTCAAGCCCGGTTATATTATATAAATTTCTATAATTAGTTTATATGTGTTTTGAGCTCACACGTCCAAAGATACATCCAAGCATCTCGAAATTCATTAATATATAATAATGTACTATTAGGATCCAATGGCACTGGTTTCGTTAAAATCGAAGACAATGCCCCAGAAGGATATTTTATACGTTAAATAAAACGAATTACTATTAAAACCAAATAAATCACTTTTATATTCAAATTAAAAATTTACTATCCTCATTCTTATTTAAGAATAATTTAAATTAGCTTTTGAAATCATTTTTACTTGAATTAAATCAAAAATTAAATTATTATATAATTCTAATATTTGAAATTTAAGTTATTCAACTAATAAAATTAATTTGTTAATATTTAAAATTAATTAAATATCCCAAATTCAAATGACTGAAATTCTGGATCGTTACAAACTCCAACTGGCACCATTCATATATAGCACCTAAGGTAGTGTGCCTCTGATTGAGGGCTCGGTGATGACGTTCCAATTTTCAAGGGTATATACCAATTTTGAATGATGTTATATACTCCATCCACCTTTGCTGCCTAAGGTTTAAATCATTTAAAAAAAATATTTGAGCGATTTATTGCCAATAAATAACTTAACCTTTCTCCCAAAAGATAGTGCTTCCACATCTTTAAGGCAGAGACAATAGCTGCTAACTCCAAGTCATGACTTGAGTATCTCTTCTCATGATCCTTCAGTTACCTACTAGCATAAGCTACTATCCTTCCTTCTTACATGAGAACTGCTTCCAATCCTATGCCACATGCATCCGTGAAAACTGTAATCTATTAGGAATGGTAAGCATAGGTGCACTTGTCAATAGTTCCTTAAATTTCCTGAATGCTTCAGTTCATTTGTCGTCCCAAGTAAAGATTGGATTCTTCTTTGTCAAACGGGTTAAAGGGACTATTATTTTTGCAAATTCCTTTATGAACTTCTTATAATAGCCTACTAACCTGAGAAAGCTTCTAACTTTTGTTGCATTCTTTGGATTCTCCACTCTTGAATAGCTTCCACTTTTGTGAGGTCCACCGCTAACCCATGATAAGAAACGATGTGTCCAAGAATCCTTACCTTCTTCTTCCAAAAGTGGAATTTTGCAAATTTGGCCCCTAGTTGGTGCCTCCTCAAGGTCCCTAGTATCTCCCTTAGTGATTCACATGCTCTTCTACACTCTTGGAGAATACTAAGATTTCATCAACAAACACTACGACAAACTTATTAAGTTGTCCGATAAATACTCTACTCGTCAAATTTCAAAGTATGTAGGGACATTCCTCAATCCGAAAGGCATCACCTCCTACTTATAGAGTTCATCCATTGTGCGGAATGTTGTCTTTGACTTGTTGTCCTCAACGATCCTCAACTGATGAAATCCAGTTGCTAAGTCCAATTAGGGCAAAACTTTTGCTCCCATAAGTTGACCTAATAAGTCATCTATCCTAGGTAAGGGATACCTATTCTTCCTTGTCAACTTGTTAAGTTCCCTATGGCCAATGCATAGTCTCAATGAGTTGTTTTCTTTAGTGGCAAAAACAGCACGGGCTCCCTATTGTGAAGTACTCCATCTGATGAATCCTTTACACAATGACTTCAAGATTTGCTTGTCCAAATCACATCTTTCTTTCAGAGCCATGTTTCTTTATGGCAGAGCAACTAGTCTGGCGTCCTTCTCCAAATCAATTCTAAACTCGATCTCCCTCTACGGTGGGAGACCTGAGACTTCCATAAAGACATCGGGAAATTCTCAGACTACGGGTATGGATAAAATCTCAATATGAGATAGCCTCGATGAGTACAAAAAACTTGACTCAACTTGGTCTTGGAGTGTATAGTGGACTTCTAAGTCTTTCCCTCTAAAACTCTTTAATCGTACTGCCCTCCTATCAAATTGTAAAATTTCCCCTTAGTACGATAACCAATCCATTCCCAAGATAAGTCCATAACTCTCAAAATTTAGAACGTTTGCATTACATATGAAATCAACATCACCTATGTCTATAACTAGGTCTTTGCAAATTAAAAAGAGATGTGTTGACCCTCCAATAGGAGTAGAGATGAATATTGGGCTAGTGACATACTTGGTTTGAAGATTTAAGGAGTTAACTACATTCCTAGCTACAAAGGAATGCGATTGCTCTGGAATTAAATAAGGTACAAATTGTAGCTCCAAAAATAAGAGTTATACCTCCCAATACTGACTTTCCTTTGTCTCTAGAGGGTGGTCTACTCGAAATAAGAGCAACCTCAATGTCCTAGGCTCGTTTACTCGGCCATTCCGCCGCAAACTTCAAATATTGGTTCTTGAGGTACCTTCCTTGTGGTAGTGATAACACTTTCCCTTAAAAGCATCAGACTCTTCCCCAATCTTTAACTACATGAACATTCTTTTGGCATCTCTTACCCACCTTACTCTCTTTCTTGAATTTTTCTTTCGACTTCTTATTCATCCAAGAGTTCTTCTTCCTAGTTTGATTTTAAGTAAGTCATGCCTTATCCTTCTTCACCTCTTTTTCTTCCTCATTAGCCGTCTTCAGTAAATCCATCTCAACTAACATCTCATATGTGGCGCCAGCAGACTCTCTAAGTAGGGAGTTCAGGCCCTTCACAAATTTCATGGTCTTTTTCATAGGTGTATCGATCAAGCTCATCCTAAACATAGCCAACTCTATAACTTACTAATGTATTCCTTTAAAGTAGAGTCTCCTTGCTTAAGCTATCTAATTCAGTTATAAACTTACTTATATCCTTGACATAAACCGTGACACAAATCTTTCCTAGAATTCATCTCAAGTGAAAATCCTACCAACAATCTCCTCAACCCTAATACTCTACCAATCTTGGGTTTCTCCCTGGAGGTGCCAAGCTGCCATTCTCCTCTTCAGCTAATCCTCCCAACCGAGCTCCCAAAATATCTTCTCGCATTCATTTATCCAAGTCTTTAACACCATAAAACCCTCTGTTCTAGAATATACATTTTCTCCTATAATAAGAACACACCTTTGGAAAGTCAATCGGATAGGTTGCTGCTTCCGCAGGTAGGGAAGCGGGTGCTGTCGGTGTAGCTTGAGGAACAAGGACTTTACCTACTTGCCTGATGTATTGTTTAAACCATTCGAGCATCCTTAGAAAAAAGGGTCTCCCTTAGGAAGGGTTAGCAGCCTCTGAAGAAGAATGATTGTCAGCCATATCAACTATCTACAGGTTGAGCTTTTAGTTATAACTTCCTAAGATAGTATTATATGTTGAAAGAAAGATTAGTCTAGTTTGTGTGTGTATGTTCAAAAATATTATATATAAGGGGGATTTAAATGACAATGATTAACCTAATTAACTATGCAATTAATATGTTTCAATTGTACGTTATTTATGCTAGTTTATATATACAAGTGCACGTTTATGAATTTCTAGGCATGTGGAGATTACGCCCTAAACTATTGTTCAAATGTCAAATCTTCCAATTTTATGCAGATCTCATTTTCACAATAGCATTTTTACCATAAATTCAATATTCCAAAATCAAATCTATAGACTTGTACTTAGAATCCAACTCCAGATTATTTTATATTAAAACAATAATAATGGAAACTTACAATTCAACAAATTTTACACTCAATTCAACTTCATTTTGCGAGAAATTATACAGCGGAATTTCTATAGAAATAGGCAGTGCAAACTATGAATAAGAATTCGTGCCTTATAAACCATTTCGAAATCGAATCCCTTAATTAAATCCAAAGAAAAAGAATAAAAAGTGGAATAGAAGGTAAAACTCATATATTGCAAAATACAAAAGAACATCATTATTTTAATACATAACAATTAAGATTTCAACGTAAGAATTTTGCTTTAGGGGATTTAGGGGATTTTTATTGTGACGTTTTCGAAATCCAAAAATCCCCAAGACATATATCAAATCCAAATTATACTATTCAATTACTAAAATAGAAAACTAAGATTTTCACTCGTAAAGGTCCTTAGCTTTTCCTTCTCTTGGATTTGACATGCCATTAATGAACCCTTTCAAATCTCTTTTTTTAATATATAAAAAAAGGGAACTGTATGTACGTTAGTTTCAAAAAATTAGAGGTTTGAAGGAGAAGACGTTGTGAAAACAAATAATAAACAAAGATAGATATATATGATTTCTTAATTGAAACCTAATGGAGTTTTCAAAATCAATGAAGAGACTAACTAACAGAGCTTTGTTGATGTTCTCAAAATATTATGCGAATAAAAGCGAAGAGGCTATGCTCTTATTTATAATATTGGAATATACAAGAGCCGTCAAATTTAAATCGACTACCTGAAACGTTCATTGCTGATAAACCCTAGCTGCCACCCTATATCCACCCAGTCGATCGACCCCTACCAATGGTCAATCGGTCATGGGTCATGGGTCGACCGATGCAATTTTAAGGATGTTGATTTTAAATTTTATCGTCGTTTAATTTATTATCTCCTTATTTCCATTTTAATATCAATGTTAATTTTTACATTCACTTAAACCCTAAGTATAATTAATGTAACTTTTTAATTTCAAAATCGAAAATTAATTATCTATTTGAATTCCATTTTAATTATTTTAAACCCGAAAACTTCATATGCCCAAAAGTTCTTTGCTTGAGTTCGTTTTCAGCATATTATATATGCAAATTGATCGAAATTTCAACACGAATGCAAAGGCAAAACTTTCATGGTTAAATTTCAACTTTCGCGAAATTTTCATTTTTACTCCTATCTTATTTAAATCAATTTATCCAATCTTTTTATTTATGGTTGAATTTATAGGGTGTTACATAACTATATTCATTCGATGGACGGCGCCTCACGATTTAACTATAATAAAAGCGGAGATTCTATATTGAATATCAACAATAATCTCAGGTTAGGAGAAATGTGTAAATTAATCATATCGATATTTTCTAATTGACCTTAGTTATATTAATAAAAAAACTATCAAGTGAAACATTCCGTAGTTATCCTATAACTATCATTATATAATCCATTGGTGCCACCAAACAATCATGAGTAATACCATGCCTAACATTTAAAGAGCGTTATGCGCTCTAGTATCAACTGATGTATCAATATCAATCTTGATGTATCTTAACTAAGAATATTTAAAATGATGTGTTTATTATATTGTGAAACAGTGTAATACTACGTAAAAAAATAAAAAAAAATAATTGAAAAGAATTCATAAATATAAATGCTATGTAAAAAGATAAACATAAATTTATTGAAAAGAGTTAATAAATAATTATTAATGCCTAATAATAGAATTTTTGTAAACATCATAATTTGACTATGAAACTTGCATCATTATATTCATGGTAATTTTATGATTTGTTTTTGTATATAAAGTTTTACGATTAGAGTTTAAACAAAAAAGTTGTTAATTTTTGAAAATTTTGGATCGAAAATAATTCAAAACTAAATAAGAAAGTAAATGTTAATAACTTAACATTAAAATGGGCATTAAATATAAATGACAACATTAAAGGAAATGGGTGTTGTAAATCTAATTAAATTAGCATTGAAAAGGACTTAAATAAGAATTTATGGGGATGAAGGTAATGAATATTAACGTTCAAAAATAAAGGATGCAATAAATACTATTAGCTCATCATTTAAGCAATTCTTAAATATAAATATAAATTAATGTCATTCAATCATATAAATCAAATTAAGAAAGCGTGGAAGAAAATAAATAAATTAAACGAAGAAGGAAATAAATATTGTAATTAATGGTAAGCTAACACTTCATCCCTAAGTAACGTTAAAATTAACATTAACGTTAGTCTCTGATTGAATAAAATTGGTTGCAGAAGGAAATAAAAGGAACAAAATAAAACTTAACATTTGTACAAGCGACCAGTCGATCCTTTATTGGGACTGGCCGACCGCAAACGGTCACCTATAGGGGTATAGCGGTTGATCGATCACGCTATAGCAACAAGAATGAACTTAGGCTGAATGGCCTAAATTTAATAAATTAAAATCTAAAGGATTGAATGGATTCGCGTGCCTATAAACACATGCCTAACCCCCACTTTTCTTCTCATACTTTTGAATCAAAAATGAAGCTCTGCTATTTTCTTTTCTACACAAACTCAAGGAAATATAAAAATTATAAAATAGAATATTACATATGTATACTTAGAGAAAAGCAGAAAATTATAGAGAAGAAGAATAATGGGTGAATCAATTCTACAAAGAAGCGGTAAATTCTAAATCTAAAACTTTACTACTACGTTAATTTAAATCTCTTCTCTAATAAATATGTATATGCTTCAATACATATTTTTGTAGAAGAAAAGTAAGTCAAATAGAAGAATGGATTTATATCTGGAGATTTGAAAGCTTGGAGGTGAGTAGGGAATTATATATTTTATGTACTATTGAATTTATATCGTTGTAAATCTATTCCTTGTATTTCTGAATATAATTTTCGTGTTGTAGGCTTAAGAACATACATGTAATGAATTTGAAAACCATGCCTACATATTCCATGAATTGTTAGCTTTGATTAAATATTGCATGTACTTGAATCTTGAAAGTAAGGGTGAAAGTCATCCTTAGATTTATAATATTATATAATAATTCCAAGTTTGTTTGTTAAATGATTGATGTTGGTAAACATGAATTGGAAGTTATCGTAATTTGGGTTGGAGATTAAGTCATATTTTAATTCATTGGAATGAAGTTTGCTGCAATGTAAATTTGTACAATCCATTTTTATAAATATGAATAAAAGGGTTTTATTTGAAATAACAAGTAATATGCCGAAAGAAAGAGATGTATAAAACCAGAATATTTACCATATTTTGTATCATCTATTTCAACAAAAACAAAAAAGATAACTCTTTTTGATTCCAAACGTAACGCAAGTCCTCTTTTAGATAATTTGTAGAAAATTACAGTGTTAACGTTTTCCTTTGGAAAGATGTAATTCTAACATATTAAAATGCAGAAACCACTAACTATAGACCAAAGTATCATAAGTATATATAATAACAATAATTCATCATAATCTAATATATGCAATAAGCTAGAAAATGAAATAATAAGTGATGATATATATATATAAAGCAATGAAATAAGTAATTAAGAAGATTTAGTAATCTAAGGTCGGCAGTTAACAGTAAGAAAGAGACAATAAGCTATACTTATTAGTGTTAAGTGAAAGTTAAGCAATAAAAGATATTTAATCTATAAAAATTAAAAAATAAGCGGTAAATGACATAAAACAGCTTTAATGAAACAAGATATAAGTTGTGTAAAGTAACTGAATATCAACAGTTAAACAAAGGAGGTGTAGTGAATAAATAAATAAATATAGTCTTAAGTACCTACTTATGGCGGGACTAAATTATTGAATCTAGTCAATAACCTAGGTTTTAAAGAATGACATAATCATTTATATGGGTTGGAATGCGAGGTCAGTAGTATTACATAACAGAAATCTGCCCTACCGCAAAGGACTATCAACAGTTGTGTATACATTATACTGATGTGAGATATATCCCATCGTAGGACCCAAAGGATTATATATTCACGTATAGGTGAAGGTAATATATCAAAGTAGGATGGTTTGCCCGGTTGAAGTGTCAAAGGACCAAGTAGGGTCTGCTTCAACCTTTTAGGGACATATGTTATGTAACCAAGTGGGCATTTCCTCGATTGCATTAGGCAATCTAAATGAAACAGTGAACGTAGACTCGATGCAATGGCAGTGAGGTTGGTATCATATATCTAAGGAGTAGGAGTTGTTTATATGTTGAGATCGTTTTTGTTCATGACGGTCAGCAGAAAGACAAGGGTTAGCCTAAACGGGATATACCTCCTACTAGTGTAGATCACATTTAAGACATGCACCTCCTTACAGTAACTTGTTGGTTTGTTTATTGCTAGGATATAATGCTAGATAACTTTTAATAAAGGTCTTTCAAACAAATAGGATAGCCTGAGGAGCTGAGTATTCAATAGTCCATGGAGTTGAGTCCATGATATAAAGAAGTAGATAAGTCTTCAAGATGAGGTAGAATATGGCTAAATAGTTGTAATGACATAATTAGGCACCAATTGGAGTTCTTTGGTATCACGGCAAGGACATGTACTACATTGATGATGGATCCTGACGAGGTGCACAGTTTGGATACTAGCGGGAAAAGTATCATAGTCCAAAGGGGAACTATAGTACACACACACACGTGTGTGTGTGTGTGTATAGTTATTTTACATCTCAAGTAAGTAGGTCAAATCATACACGTATATGAAGTAAAGTCAACTAAGCCTAAAAAAGTAGACATAACATGTAACGGAAAGCAATCAACACAAACTAGTGTTATGTATAAAGTATGTAATTTACTAGTCACCGAAACATATCTTTAAATCCCTCCTCATTATGAATCATAGGATAGACTTAGAGGACAGGTACTGGTAAAAGTTGGTTATAGTGGAAGGATAGATTTCTTTTACATGCTCAGCACTTACATGGATACTAGTTAACAAAGGTATTAGCCTTGGTCAGTAATTATATATTTTATTATACTTTACTATTCGACCGTGGGTTTTATATATAGTGCTCTATTGTACTGTTGTTTATGTATAGGATACGGACACCAGTGACACGTACTTTGGTGGATCGAGGTTTTCAATTTAGTGAAAATTTAGGTCCACTGAGATGTGGATTGTTACATTTAGTTTTAGAGCATAGGTTAGTCGACCTTAAGAATTAGGATACGTTAAGAGAACGTACTTACCTATAATTATATATACACACATATATTATATGTCAAACTCTACAAATTCAGACTACAGAAGTAGTTGTAACCATATTTTGAAAGATGAACGATGCAATTATGAGTCGGGACAATAGATGAAGTTGAAAATATACACCTATCCCGATTACCCCATGGGAAGTAGGTCGTATTGGAAGGAGTTGATTGAAGAAGAGCATGAGTGCAGCATATAAAAGGTTCTATCAAATTGGATGGTACTTGACTCGCTTCTAGGGCCGGGATTGCTGGTTGTGAATCCCTGCAGGACTGTCGATTGATGATGTACGATAGATCCAGATAAACTGAAAGTAAAGCATTAATATGTTGTAAATATACTGAAGAATTGAGCTAGTTCTCGAATGAAGATGTATAGTAATCACTCTAGGATGATAGCTGGAAAGATAATAAGTCAGAAAGTAAGTGGAAAAGAAGAAAAGTCCAAAAGAAGAGAAAAATAGAACCCACTCCGAATCTGGCCCCATATAAAAAGAATTTAATGAAAATGTTTAAAAATTTCCTAAAAATATTTGAAACGACTTTCAAATGAATTTATTTAAAAGTAGAGGAATCTTATTTCTAAAGAATAAATAAATATTAACAAAAATTCGTAAAACAAATTATTATTTTATGTTTTATATAGAATTTTTAGTTGAAATTTAAAACTGTTTAGAAAGAAAAATCGGTAAATATATTTTTAATTAAGGGGCATTTCCTTCGAAATAAATAAATATTAGAATGTAACGACCTAGGATTTTAGTCATTTGAATTTGAAATATTTAATTAATTTTAGATGTTGAAAAGTTAATTTTATAAGTCAAACGGCTTAAATTTCAAATAAGGATTTAATGTGAATAAATGGATTTCAGAAGATTGTTTAAAATTGATTTTAAATAATAAATGGTTAGTGTAAACTTTAATTTATAATTAAAGTGATTAGAATGGTTTTAATAATAATTCAATTTAAACATGTGAAAATAGCCTTCCGGGGTATTATACTGGATTTTAACGAAACCAGTGCCATTGGATCGTAATAGTGAATTATTGTATGTAACAAATTTCATGGCAATCGGACGTATTGTTTAGTCACGCGAGCTCGAAACATGTAGAAATTCAATTAAAGGAATTTAAAATAATATAATTTGATTTTGAAAGTTAACTTCTGTGTATGATGGAATTAGGCTCGGATACTAGTCCTGTTGTGTTCGGAATAGGGTTATTCATTATAGAATGCCGAGCGGCACACCACATTTGGAGTTCGAGATTTTGGAGCATGAACAATGCTTTGAAAATTTTCTATTAAAGGACCCTCACTTTATTCAATTTGCTAAAACCCTAAATATAAAACACAGCCACTATTTCCCAATCTCCATTATTGAAGACCCGCGTTCATCATGTTAATTGGGCCAAATCCAGGCAAAGTTGTCAACTACAAAGTTGTAGAGCTAGGGAAGACAAACCTATCGACCAGTTGGATCATTGAAAGGTGAAGCAAGACGGCGGCGATTCAAGTTCAACGGCGGCGGTAGTTTTGGGTTGGATCTCCAGCCAATGCGATGGAGGACGGTGGCTCTGGCTAGATTGAACTCGTCTTGGCTGGGGCATTCGGTGATGATGATGCGGCGGCGTGCGATCAACTATGGCCAGCGGCGGTTTGAAAATAAGCGGTGATGAATTTTAAAACATCGGCACGGGTTGTTGAACGATAAGGGAAAGGTAATTAAGGGTTTAAAACTAAAATAATTAAAGCTAGTTAATATTCAATCATCTTAAATGATCACAAATTCATATCTTGTTCATACGAGGATGTATTTGGACGCGGTCGATCGTGTTGTGCTCTTGTCAGCAATATCCACATTATGGAGTTGGGCTGGGGTAGTTTGGAGCTTGTAGGAATTTGTATTAAAATCAAACATCTGTTCGATTTTAATTCAAACCTAAATGTTTAGACGATAACTGAAATTTCGATGAGTTAACTCACCTCTTTGATCCCACTTATATTTAAATTAAGTGCGGATATTTTTATTGATGCTTATTTGTTACTCGTTTGGATGTTTTACTGTATTATTGGTCGGTTTGGATTTATTACTACACAAGGAGCAGATAACCTTTATATATATATATACCTGCCTAGTTGTGGATGACCCTTATTATATGATTATATATTGAATGTGATGCAGGGGGATGGGTTGGAGGGATCCAATAGGATTCCTCGACATTGTTGATTTTACTTTTCATATATAATATGATATATAATTTGTTGGATACCATATTTGATGATATGATCATGATTTTGCTTATTTACTACTGTAATGGCACTTAGACTTACTTTTAGCATTTTAAAATAATAAAAAGTGAAGATTTTGATTTAAAAGGATTTTTAAAGCGATTTTGAAATAACATATGTTTTTAATAATTGTTCTTGAATTATTAAAAGAAAGAGTTTATATTAAATAAAATAAAATGTATGTATTATAAACTGATAGTTTGTGAAACGTGTTAAATAGGGATTTTTAAACTCTGTTATAAATAAAAAATCTTAATAAATAAGCCCGTCTTTTATTGTAAAGAAAATAAAGTTTTATAGAAGATAGATACAGATTGAAACAAATATTTTGAAATGGTTTATATAAAGGATTTACAAAGTAATATTTTATAAATAAAGTTATAGATTTATAAATGGAGTTTAATCAATATTAAAAATGGATTTTTAACTGATATTTGATCATAGATTTATAAATGGGATTTTATAAGTCGTTGAGGTTTATAAATAAATGGATTTACAAATAGAATTTTATAAATAAAGATATTTTAGAAAGAGAAGTTTTATAAAATAGAATGGAGATTTATAAACATATTTTTATAAATATGGAAATTATTTATGTTGATATTTGAATATGGTTTTTTATAATGGAAATACATTCACGTTTCTAAAAGTTAAAATAATCTTTTAAAGGAATGTTTTGAAAGCGATATTGGAGTTAAATGGTTTTAAAAGGTGATTTAAAATGTATTAAGTGATGAAGACATCGATTTTAACATTTATTGTTGTGATAGACGTTTTCAAGAAAGAAAGGAAGGCATAGACTATAACGATGTTGTTATAGTGAGTGATTTTTGAAAGAAATTTTTTTATATAGTCTACAGAATTCATAAATATAATAATCAAATCCCTATACTATTGTTTCGGATTGTCGTAACGATGTTGTACGCAACATTTCTTTTGACCTAATAAAGCGTGTTTTGGAAAATATGAAGCTTTTATCAAAAGATTTGTATATGTACTTGTTACGGATTTAAGTATATAAGATCTAAGTGTTGAAAACGAAATGGTCAGTGAATATACTTATACCGTTGAAATAAGTATACAGAAATATTTTTCAAATGTCTAAAGACTAAAATGGTTTTGGGAATATATCCTTTTAAAAATATTTTGAGATAAATATTTGAAAAGTGATTCAATTAATAAAAGACTAATTAAATACGCCTAGTAACTGCTTGTGTGCTAGGTTGTATTTTTGGTTATTTTTGGTTTCTTGACTTGATGTGGGAACCGATTAGTTGTGCATTTAGTACGAGACCAACTGAGTAGGCTTGATTATCATTTGGTGTCAAGAATGATGACTCGAGTAGGGTGGAGTGACATTGGTACTCCAATCTACTGTTCTTCCTTCTTGGCCGAAGGATAGCAAGTTGAGGTTGGAAATGTGAAAGTCTACGAGGCTTGGTTTCCTTATGAGGTTAAGGGCCTCTTGTCGATTATTGGTCCGAAGAGATTGACATCAGATTTATTCGAAAACCACTTTGAACTAGCATATGTGTTCGAAAGTGTGGGTTTGTTGAAGATGATAATTTTTGAAGACAGTGATCTTCATGATGTAAGGTTGCTTGCCACTAGCCCTGCAATTTCATATTAAATATATGTGGTGGCAGTAATGCTTCATTCTGGAAATCTTTGATGCAAGGACGGATCCATATTAATCCTAAGATTGATTCCTAACAAGATGTGGTAGGAAGGTGCCTTCGATCTATCCTGCTCCTGGAAAACTTGTATGGACGAATGTCTGACTTGCATTTCTAAAATGCATGTACATTGATTTTTACAAATGTACATCGGTTTGGTGGTGTAGGAGTTAATTCTGCTATACTTATGTGTTCGAAAGTGTATAATTGTTGAAGATGGCGATCTTCATGATGTAGGGCTGCTTGCCATTGGCCCCAGATTTCATATTTACATATGTGGTGGAAGTGGTTCTTCATTCTAAAAATCTTCGATGCAAGGATTGCTCGCTACAAATCCTAGGGTTGATTCCCGATAGGATGTAATAGAAGAGTGCCTTTGGTTTATTTTGTTCCTGGAAAACTTATATGGACAAATGTATGACATTGCATTTCTAAAATGAACGTTCCTTGAATTTTACAAACGTACATCGGTTTGGTGGTGTAGGAGGTAACTGTCCTATACTTAACGCCCTTCTCTGAGACGTATGAGCTCAGAGGTTATACATTTGTGGAAATCGATAGTGTGTGATGGAATTGGCAATGTGGCATTCAAAGTGGAATGTGCAATGTGAAAGGCAATCGTTACCTCAGGTCACATCACCCAGAAATGGCTTAAGAAGGTTATGCCATAAGGCTGTGTGGTTCGCCACCATTAGGGTATGATAATCATCTTTCTAGATTACCCTCTATATTTCAGGTTTTGTTGTGAATGTTATGGCCATGAATAGGTTGAGAATGATCGAGGGATGTCATATTCAGTTCTATCCACCACCAGATGGGTATACGGATAGGTTGGTCTTGCCAGATGTAGAGGATCATAGTGTTGATCTTCGATACATTCCTCTAAAAATGTACTATATAGAAGGTAGCCCCTTACTTGCCATTGTATGTAATATGTTTCCCAATATATGCCTTCGAACTTGATTGTAAAGCTTTCTATCGGGAATTTGATAATGTAACAATTTTAGCTATGAATAATATGTATTTGTATCCTAGACACTATTACAATATTAGAGGATTTGATATGAAATGTTTTTGTTACCGTAAGGTGAAACCCATCCTTATTTGTATGTGGTGTGGTCTTACAAGATACCTTTGTTTTGAAAGGTTTTTTTTCTAACTTTAAAATCCAATTGAGATGTACTTTCTCATGCTAGTTTACTAGACTGATCTGGACGGTTTTCCCTTATAATGCTCGGACTGGATCAAGTATATGTATAGATTTAGATTGGATGCTTTGGAGCTTCCAAAGACGAGTTGGAGGTCTTCAAGTCGTATTCACTTATATGTTTATTTTCTGCTGCATTTGTGAGAACATATTGTTATAACTTTCCAGGCTGATGATTAGTGATTTTTTGTTGTACTCTGATGGATGTATGTATATTACAGTTTCTCTTGTGTAAAAATTATTGATATAATATTATATTTTGTTCCGTTATGTTATGAGATTCTATATTGTTTGGTTCTCTTCCCTCTTCTCTTTTCTCTTCCCTCTTCTTTCTTTCCCTTAACAATTCGCCTTTTCGTTCAATTCAAGTTGGACATGTGTGGTTTATTGTCAGCTTAAAATGTGCGACGTTGTAGGTAATTAAAGTTGGTATCAGAACTTAGGTTAGCGAACATCTAGGCCTTAGTGAGGTAATCATTATATATAGGGTCAGTAGCACCCTAGAACGAGTTTGAGTGTGTGTGTCTCTATATATATAAGCATATATTTGTTAGTGATATAAAAATATTTGATATTGTGTTGGTTGATCTGTTGAGTGGCTTATGGATTTTGGTCAATATGAGTAATTAACATTATGGATAGGGAACTCTAAACACTTGAACATAGAAATTTGACATAGTATTTTTTTCGAAATTGGGTGGATGAAAGAATTTTACCCTGATTATATTTTATACATAAAGGACTGATTTTTCAAAAATTATTATAGTTATATATGGTATGTTGGTCGGATTTAAGGTATAATATTAATAAAAAAAATTATTATAATCTAAACATAGATAAACATTTGTAAAATGAATTATTTAAGAAAGTGAATTTATAAATATGAATTAAAAAGTATTGATTATAATTAAAATAATCAACATTTGTGAAATGATATTATATAACAAGCGAAATTATACAAGTGTGGTTTGTAAATGTGATTTATAAATAAAAAAGGAAATGAAATTGTATAAGTATATTTGAAAATATAGGTTATAAATGAAAATGGATTTAAAACAAGAATTTGATAATTTAAACCTCGGTGATTTTGAAAATTGTTTTTCAATGGTTCTGGAAGAAATAATAATAGTATTATTCTAAAAGTATTTCAATTAGAAATATTTTAAAATGGAATTTAAAAGAGATAAGAAAGCAATGAACATACTTTGGTCATTGGAATATAATCCGGGTGATGACTGCAGCATTATCGATGTTCATTTCAAAGTTTCTAAGTGACAAATAACTACCATAGTGATTTGCTATAAAAGTTTGTTTTGCTAAAATAAAGTTTTGTTTTGGAAAATAAAGATTGTTTTAGATTTCAAAAGTATGATTTGATACAAAATGTTTTAAATTCTGAAAACTTTCATTTAAGTGTTTTGTGAAAGTATGAGAAAAAATAAGCTTTTGTAATTATAAGTTGAAAAATAGTAAATTTTAAAAAAACTTTTAAATATTTTGACTAAGTAAGGCAAATTGAAAATTTTATGCACTCTTAGGAATAAAAGAGTGTGAAATGAATATAAATCTAAGTTGTAAAGTGATTATATAACCACAAGTTGTAATTATAGAATTTAGATGAACTTAAGTAACGATCTATGAAATTATAAGTAGATAAGGTTATATAACGTATAAATTTGAGAAAATGGAAAGTAAAATCAAATTTTATTAAATATTTTGGTTAAGAAAAGAAAATTTGAAATTGAAATATGAAATGAAATTTAACATAAATAAAGTTAAATGAAATTGGTTGTGATTTAAAATGAATATGAACTTAAGCTTGTAAGTGATAATAAAAATAAGTTGTGTTGTATAAAATGTTTATAATAAACTTAACTAATGATTTTGTCGAATGGTTCCTAAATGATATTAGTACTAAAAGAATACTACGAATGAAATGAATGAGAATAAAAATGAATGGGAAAAAAATGAAAGTGAATGAAAAGAATTTGATACTGTTATGAAAACAATTGGAATAAATATGTAAATTGTACATAGATCATTTTAATCGTATAATTGTTTGATCCAGCTTCGAGTACATGATTTCGAGGTGATTTACACCGGTCCAACTTAGGATTTTCCATTCGATTCTTGACGGCGAACACTGGATATGGATTTTTGATTTATTCTGAAATTCTCTACTATAGTATATGTCTATGCAAGGTAAATGATGGTTCTTAATCAAGAAAATGGATTGGAGTCCGCACTAGAGAAGTCGAGTGAGCAACAGTAGTTCGCTGTGAAATTGTGTGATCAAGAGAGCGATCAGATTTGATGTATGATATGATTAGCTAACTTTGTTTACTACTAACTGTAAACATTATTAAGGATGTATGATGGTTTCTTTGATTGTCTATGGTTGTTATATTAGTCTACGTTATATAGTGATTTTACTTTCCATATACTTGTTCTCATTTGTTGCTAAGTGTTTAATAGGTATCGATGGTGTATGCTTCACATTTGGAGCTCACTTTCAAATTACATTAATCATATATGCTTGCTAATATTAAGAAAAGGTACACATCATGGATTACATATCGCATTTATGTTTTTTCCTACGAGATGCCTCATCCTTGAGATGGGATGCTTATTATATACGTATTGTAAATTTTCCAATGGAGCCACGCGAAGGAGACGCTGGCGAAAGTGTCGGTAAATTTTAAGGCGTTAAAAAACTTTTGAGAATTTTGAGAAATTTTTTATTTTTGTATTATAACTTCGAATGGTATTAGTTGGTATTGGTGAATAAATTTAAAGACTTAGAAATTTTATAATTTATTTCAGCTAATTGATTTTGAAAAGTTAATCGGCTTTACGGCATTTTTCTTGCCTTGATTATTTCAAGGACGAAATTCTTTTAAGAAGGAAAGTATGTAACGATCCAAGATTTTGGTCATTTGAATTAGAAATATTTAATTAATTTTAGATATTGAAAAGTTAATTCTATATGAAAAACAACTTAAATTTAAAATATAGGGATTTAATGTGAATAAATGGATTTTAGAAGAATGTTTAAATTCGATTTTAAATAATAAATGGTTGGTGTAAACTTTAGTATATAATTAAAGTGATTAAAATGGTTCTAATGATAGTTCATTTTAATTAATGTGTGAAAGTAGCCTTTAAGGGTAAATAGCCTTTCGGGGCACTGTCCCGAATTTTAATGAAACTAGTGCCTTTAGATCTATAATAGTGAATTATTTTAGATTAACGAATTTCATGGCAATCGGTCATATCATTTAGTCGTGCGAGTTCAAAATACGTAGAAATTAATTAAAGGAATTTAAATTAATATAATTTGATTTTGAAAGTTAGCTTCTATATATGATGGAATTAAGCCCTGATACTAATTCCACTGTGCTCGGAATAGAGGTATTTAGTATTGAACATCAGGTGGCACACCACGTTTGAAGTTCAAGATTTTAGAGCATGAATAATGCTTTGAAAATTTTCTATAAAAGTATGCTCACTTTCTTCCATTTGCTGAAACTCTAAAAATAAAATGCAGCCGACATTTCCTAATCTCCACAATCGAACGGCCCATGTTCATTACGTCGACCGGGACAAATCCAAGCGAAGTTGTCAACTACAAACTTGTAGAGCAGGATGAAGAACCTAACGACCGGTTAGATCATCGAACGACAAAGCGAGGTGGCGGCGATCTGAGTTCAATGTCGACGGTAGTTTCGGGTTTGATCTTCAGCCACAGGCGATGAGGATGGCAGTTCTACATGCATTGAACTCATCTTGGCTGGGGCGCTCGACGATGATGATGCGGCCGCGCGTTCAACTATGGCAGCGGCGGTTTGAAAATGAGCGACAATGAGTTTTAAAACGTCGACATAGGTTGCTGAACAATGGGGGAAAGGTAATTAAGGGTTTAAAACTTAATTAACTAAATATTTAATTATCTCAAATGTTGACAAATTTGTGTCTTGTCCATACGAGGCAGGGTTGGACGCGGCCAGTCTCATTGTGCTCGTGTCAGCAATATCTATGTTATGAAGTTGAATGAGGTAGTTTGGAGCTTGAAGGAATTTGTGTTAAAATCGAACATCCATTCGGTTTCAATTCAAACCGAAACATTTCGATGATAATTGAAATTTAGGTGAGTTAATTCACCTCTCTCTAGACCCGCTATATTTTATATAAGTGCCAATATTTTTATTGATGCTTGTTTGTTGCATGTTTTGATGATTTACTGTTTTATCAACTGGTTTGGATTTATTCCTGCGCTTGGAGTGGATGACCTTTATATATATATACCTGCCTAGTTGTGAATGACCCTTATTATATTATTATGTACTGTATGTGATGTAGGGGGAAAGAGTGGAGGGATCCAATAGGATATCTCACCACTATTGGTTTTACTTTTTATATATATTGTGATATGTGATTTGTTGGATGCCACATTTGACGACATGGACATGATTTTTCTTATTTAGTGTTATAGTAGCACTTGGCCTTATTTTCTACATTTTGAAATAATATTAAGTGAATATTTTGATTTAAAAGGATTTTTAAAGTGATTTTGAAATAACATATATTTTTAATAATTACCGATGAATTATTAAAAGAAGGAGTTTATTTTAAGTAAAATAAAAAGTATGATTTTTGGTATTATAAACTGGTAGTTTGTGAAATGTGTTAAATAGAGATTTTTGGACTGTATTATAAAGATTTTAAAAACTTGATTAATAAGCCTATCTTTTAGTATAAAGTAAATACATTCTTAAAGAAGATAGAAATGGTTTTAAACAAATATTTTTGAAATGGTTGTATAAAGGATTTATAAAATTTATAAATAAAGAAATAGACTTATAAATGGATTTTTGTAAATGTTAAAAATGGATTTTTAATTGATACTTGGTAAATAGATTTACAGATAGGATTTTGTAAGCAAATGAGGTTTATAAAGGAATGGATTTATAAGTAAAATTTTATAAATAAAGATATTTTATAAAGAGAAGTTTCATAAAATAAAATGGAGATTTACGAGCATATTTTTATAAATATGAAATGGATTTATGTTGAGATTTGAATATGGATTTTTATAAATGAAATACATTCACCTTTTTAAAAGTTAAAATAATATTTTAAAGGAATGTTTTGAAAGCGATATTTTCAGACGGAGATAAATGGTTTTCAAAGGTGATAAAAATGTAATAAGGGATGAAGACATCAATTTCAACATTTATTATTATGATAGCTATTTTCGAGAAAGCAAGGAAAGCATAGACTATATGACTGTTGTTATAATAAATGATTTTCGAAAAGAAATGTTTTATATAGTATACGGAATTCATAAATATAAATGGTCAAATACCTATACTGTTGTTTTGGGTTTTCGTAATGGTGCTTTACGCAATTTGTTTTGACCCAATAAAGCATGTTTTAGAAAATATGAAGCTTTCCTCAAAAGATTTGTAAATATACTTATTACGAATTTAAGTATATAGAGATATTTTTAAGTGTTGAAAACGAAGTGGTTTGTGAATATACTTATACCGTTGAAATAAGTATATAGAAATATTTTCCAAATATCAAAAGATTAAAATAGTTTTGAGAACATATCCTTTTAAAGATATTTTGAGATACATATTTGGAAAGAGAATTAATTAATAAAAGACCAATTAAACAGGCCTAGTGACTGCTTGCATGGTGGATTGTATTTTTGGCCATTTTTGGTTCCTTGACTTGATGTGGGAACCAACTAGTCATGTAGTTAGTACGAGACCAACTGCGTAGGCTTGCTTATCGTTTGGTTTTAAAAATGATGATTCGAGTAGGCAGAGTGAATTTGGTACTCCAATCTACTGAGCTTCCTTCTTTGCCGAAGGATGGCAAGGTGAGAGTTGGAAACATGATAAGTTTACGAGACTTGGTTTTCTATGAGGCTGGGGGCCTCTTATCGATTGGTTTGGAGAGATCTGGATCATATTTATCCAAAAACCACTTGGGACCAACTTATGCATTCGAAAGTGTAGAATTGTTGAAGATGATGATTTTTGAAGATGGTGATCTTCATGATGTAGGGCCGCTTGCCATTGGCCCCGCGATGTCACATTATATATATGTGGTGGCGGTAGTTCTTCATTCTGAAAATCTTCGATGCAAGGACTTCTCACTACAAATCCTAGGGTCGATTTCCGACAGGATGTAATAGAAGAGTGCCATCGGTTTGTTCTGTTCCTGGAAAACTTATATGGACGGATGTCTGACATTGCTTTTCTAAAATGAGCGTACATTGATTTTTACAAATGTACATCTGTTTGGTGGTGTAGGAGGCAACTCTCCTATACTTAACACCCTTCTTTATGATGTACGATCTTAGAGGTTGTACATTTGTGGAAATCAATAATATTTGATGGAATTTGCAATGTGGCATTCAAAGTGGGATGTGTTATGTGAAAGATAATCGTTACCTTGGGCCTCATCATCCGAAAATGGTTCAAACAACGTATGTCGTAAGGCAATGTGGTTCGCAATCATTAGGGTATAGTCATCACCTTTCTAGATTACGCTCTATATTTGGGGTTTTGTTGTGTATACTGTGGCCATGGATAGGTCGGGAATGACCACGGTGATGTCATATTCTGTTTTATCCCCTACTATATGGGTATGTGGGTAGGCTGGTCTTGCCAATTGCAGAGGTTCATAGTGTTGATCCTCGATACATTCCTTTAGAAATGTACTGTACGAAAGGTAGTCCCTTATTTGCCTTCTATGGGATCTATTCTCCAATAAGTGCCTTCGGACTTGATTGTAGAGCCTAGTATGCTAGAATATAATAATGTAGCAATTTCCGCTATGGTTAATATGTACTTGTATTCTAGACACTATTATAATATCATATGATTTGATATGAAGTGTTTTGGTTATTGTTAGGTAAAATCCGTCTGTGTTTATGTGCGACGGGGTCTTATGAGATACCTTTGTTTTGAAATGTTTTTTAACTTTAAAATCCAATTGAAATGTGTTTTCTCACACTAGTTTACCAGACTAATTCGGGTTGCTTTCCCTTCCAAGGCTCGGGTCAGACCGAGTATATGTACTGATTCAGTTTGGATGCTTTGGAGCATCCGAAGATGAGCTAGAGGTCTTCAAGTCATATTCACATATATGTTTATTTTCTACTGCATTAGTTACTTAAATTATCAACATTTGTGAGGACGGATTGTTATAACTGTCCAGCCTGATGATTAGTGATTTTTTATTATGCTCTAATGGATATATGTATATTACAGTTTCTCTTTTGCAAAGATCATTGACATTATTTTATATGTTGTTCCGCATAGTGATATTCTGTGTTGTTTGGTTCTCTTTCTCTCTTCTCTCTTCTCTTCTTTCTTCTTTCTTATTTCTTTCCCCTAACTATTCGCCTTTTCGTTCAATTCAAGTTCGATATGTGTGGTTTATTGTCAGCTTAAAATGTGCAGAATCGCTGGTCGTTACATAGAGCATATGTATAGCCAGTTTTTTTGATTTTGTAAATTCGAATTTTTAAATTTCTTTTAAGGGATGGATAATAGAAAGTAGTATTGGTTTTAAATAAGATAAAGGGAACTGAAAGGTAAGAACACCCGATAGTGGAAATATGAAGAGTATTCCCATATAAGGAAAATATGGGGGAAAACATCTGAAATAGTTTCCACATTAAAAGAGTTATATCAGTAGAATTCATTTAAATAAGAATAATTTAGGTAAAAGAAATTTAAATAGTCGCAACGCTAGGAAATTTAAATAGAAATAAGTTAGGAGTTTATATTAAAAAATATTGATGCTAATCTGATTTGAAGCAATAGGAAATTAAAGGAAAAATAAAGGAAAATGGATATTTTTCATAATTATGTGCACATGTGTCTTTTAAAAGTCCCCCTCATGTACTATTAAAGCCTCCGTTAAGGTTGAAAGTGGAAGTAGCGTAAATATTAGGAAATAATAAGATAGAAGTTGTCCTTGTCTACTCTAATTTTTAATAAAAGTTATAAAGGATGTTTTAGAGACACTATAACCGAGCATTTTTCAAAAAAGTGGTTTGGTGTAATAATTGAGTTTTTAAATGGTTTGAGTAAAAAAAATCCCACTTTTAAGAAGTAAATATTTTTTGTCAAAAGGTTTTAAAGTAGAAGTTGATTTGAATGACCATTCATGTAATATAATTTGACCCTTATATGAAAAGAAAGAAATGATCTTTTAAAAATTTAATGCTAAAATTTCCTTAGAGTTAATAAATAAGCTTAACTAATAAATTCTAAATTATAGTTCTAAAAGTTAAGGTGCTTATTGGTTAGAATAAGAAGATTTTCATGGTTCTTTTTTAAACAAAATATTGAAGTTTAATTAACAAAAGTTTCTAGGTTTATATTTCTCAAAGATAAAAGTTTAAGATTAAGTACTACATGACTATAAAATTTTAATTTTCGAAAGAGGGGTGAATACCAAACCAAAGTTTTAATGAAGTAGATATGGATGACTGCCTAGTAAGAGAGGGTAGAAGTTAAGGTTATGAATAAAATGTCGATGAAGGCTCATAAAATAGTGATAATGATTCCCCGTTGGATATCAAGAATATTGGTACGAGCCTAGGAATATTTTATTAAACATGTGTGAATACCATAAAAAGAACCCACAAGAAAATAGAAAATAATATCAAAGTACATTTTTGTGATTTCTAGAGTATACCTACATGAAAGATTAAAAGTAAAGAAAGAACATACGAAGCTTTAAGAACACTCTCAAGAGATTTGGATTAAAAGAAGATAGTAATATAATTGGTTGTGATAATAGAAGTAATGGATGGATCTTATTTATTAGAAGCTATAAAGGAAAGTTAAGATATGTGGGTGAGAGTATAATGGCATGTTAAAAAGTTCCATTTAATTTAAATAAGAAGCGATAGACACACAACATCATTAATGTCAGTTAATGTTGAAGGACAGCTTCCAACAATTGTTTCGTTTAGGTTTTGATGGTAAGCATTAGCTATTTCTGTTTGCATAAAATCTTGTATGATATTTTATGAAAAAGGTTCCTTTTATTTATATGTTGATTTATGGATTGACCGTTATATATTGGGATGCAGAATAAATAAGGAAATCTCATGTAGATACTTAACTAATGCAAAGTAAGACTATAAATTTATAAAATAAATTAAGAATTTATTAGCTACTAAGAGAAAAACAATGTTAAATCCCAAAAGCCTAATTGGGGAGATAAATTTTGAAAGCGAATGACAGAGAAAGAATGTTGTGAAACCACATGTCACTATCCTTATGTCTTAAAAGCTAAAATTTATAGACGAACATGTATGCCGATTGTTGCTTTAAAATAAAAGAAGAAGTTTTCGAGATTTGAAAATTTACCTTGTAATAGGATAGGGATAATCATAGACTTTAACCACTGACTAAAGCTTGGCTACGAAGTGTGAAAAAATTATTAGAAACCAAATACTTTTGAAGTTGTTGCTCAAAAATCTTTGATTTTTAAATATAAAATATTTTTGTAGAAGTTTTGAAAAGTACGGTTCTATTTTTAAATATTTTCCACTATTTCGAAATTTTAATTGAAAAAATTTTGAACAGAAAAGAGAAAATTTTGATTATTGAGATGCCATATCATTAGTCGACAGGGTAACAAATATAAATTTTACTATGCAACATAAGTGACGGTAAGTAAAATAGACTTAGTGACAAGGAAAAAGAGGTGGTTTAACTTTGGGGTTTCTTTTTTTCTTTCCATACCTTATCGATAGATGGAAAAAACTTATTTAAATAATTCTGATTTAAAATTTTAAAAATAAATTTTTTATATGGATTATACTTGGAAAAGTTGAAAAAGATAAGAGGGCAAAAGAGAAGATTTCAAAGTACAACGGAAAGTGTACACAAGGATGAAAATATGAAATTCTCCATCTAAATCATTTCTCCGATATAAGAATGTAGGTTTGGAAAACTAGATTTTCAAATTTTTGAATGATAGAAATTGTATGCTAGGATTTTGCATGATATGGATTGGATGAAAATTAGGTGAAACATGACTCTATTCGTGGAAGTGCGGAAAAAAATTTGCGTAAAAACAAAGATTTTGATTTTCAAAACTTGCATACATATAAAATAGTCAGTATATATAGGTTGTTTGCACCATAGCTTGAAAATTGTTTTAAAGAATGCATTCATATAGGAAACACTGATTTAATATTATTCTACATACATATCATATATGTTGCGATACACTGTGCACTTTTACACTATTGGTTGCAAGATTTTGTGTACACCAATTGGGTGGATAGCTTAGAATGATTGTGCATTATGTTACAAGATTCAATCATTGAAAAATTTCGAAGGCGAAATTTCTTTTAAAGGGATAGAATGTAGCACACGGTAAAAAAAATAAACAAACATTAAATCAAAAGAGTTAATAAATAATTATTAATGTGTTTTGTAAATGTCAGAATTTGGTTACAAAACTTGCACCATTGTGTTAGTGGCTAAGCAATCATTAAATACAATGTAAATTAATAGCATTCAATCGAATAATTCTAATCAAGCATGCATGGAAGAAAATAAATAAATTGAACGTAGAAGGAAATAAATATTGTATTTAACGGTAAATTAATAATTCATTCTTAGGTAACGTTAAAATTAATATTATCGTTAATATCTAATGGGATAATATTGATTGCGGAAGAAAATAAAAGGAATATTTATTGCGGAAGAAAATAAAAGGAACAAAATAAAACTTAACGTTTATACCAGCGACAATCGTCCCCTTGTTTGGGACGGTCGACGGTAGGGGCATAGCAGTCGATCGATGGCTGCTATGGTGGGAGAATGGACCAAGGTCGAATGACCTGGATTTAATAAATTAAAATCTAAAGGATGGAATTGATTCGTAGGTCTATAAATACAGACCAAACCCCATTTTTCTTCTCATAGTTTCTGAATTAAAGAGCGAAGCTCTGCCATTTCCTTTTCTTCACAAATTCTAGAAAATATAGAGATTATGAAATAGTATATTATATATGTATATGTGGAGAATAGTGGAAATCAAAGAGAAGAAGAATAAGGAGTGAACCAATTTTGCGAAGAAGAGGTAAATTCAAATCTAAAATTTTACAACTACGTTAATTTAAAAATCATCTTAAATCTATAATTATATTACATGTGCATATGCTTTTATACGTATTTTGGTACATGGAAAGAAAATCAAATAAAAGAATGAATTTAGATCTGAAGATTTAGAAGTTTAAAGATGAGTAGGAAATTATATATTTTTATATAATATTTAGTTTATATCGTTGTAAATATATTCCTTGTATGCTTGGATATAATTTTAGAGTTGTAGGCTTAAATACATACATGTAATGAATTTGAAAATCATGCTTACATATTCTGTGAACTGTTAACTTCGATTAAATATTGCATATACTTGAATCTGTAATGTAAGGGTGAAAGTAGTCTCTGAATTTATAATATTGTATAATAATACCACGTTTGTTGGTTGAATGATAGATGTTAGTATATATGAATCGGAAGTTATTATAATTTGGATTTGAGTTTAGGTAGTATTTTAATTTCAATGGAATGAAGTATGTTGCAATATAAATTTTTGTAAATCAGCCAATTTTATAAAAATGAATAAAAGTGTATCGTTTTAAATAATAAGCAATAAGCCAAAAGAAAAGGATGTACAAAATAAGAATGTTCACCGTATTTTGTACCGTTTATTTCAACAAAAACAGAAAATGATAATTCAATGTAATTTCAAACGTAATACTAGTCATCTTTTAGATAATTTATGGAAAATTACAGTGTTAACGTTTTCCTTTCGAAAGATATAATTCCAACATATTAAAATACAAAAATCCCAAAGTATAAACGAAAGTATCATAGGTTGAGATGATAACAATAATTCAATTATAAATCTAATATATTCAGTAAGTTAGAAAATGAACTAATAAGCGATGAAATATATGTAAAGCAATGAAATGGGTAATTAAGAAGCTTTAGTAATCAAAGGTAGGTAGCTAACAATGGAAAAGCAACAATAAGCTATATTTAATTGTCTTTAAGTGGTAGCTAAGCAATAAAAGATATTTAGTCCATAAAAAAATTAAGCGATAACTGACGTTAAATGGCATTGATGAAATAAAAAATAAGTTGTGTAAAAGTAACCAAATATCAACCGTTAAACATACGAGGTGTAGTAAATAAATATATGCATATGGCCTCAAGTATGTATTTATGGCAGGAGTGAATTATTGAATCAAATCGATAACTTAGATCAGTTAAAAATGACATAGTCATTAATATGGAATGGAATATGAGATCAGTAGAGTTACACATCAGAAATCTACCTACCGAAAAGGGCTACTGACATTTGTACACATTTTACTGATGTGAAACATATCCAAAATTAGGATCGATGTGATTATAGATTCGCTTATAGATGAAGGCAATATACTGAAGTATGATGGTTCGCCAGCATGTCTGGTCAATGGCATTGCATAATGAGCGGGGAACATGGATATCCATATATATCATAGAGATCCAAAACAAAATAGGGGGAATGAGCAGCTTCAACAAGTTAATCATTTCCAGGAGCAGCATCAAACACAGCGACAATGCCACAACTGTTAATTGGTTCATTGTCATTGTCTTTCGTAGTAATCATCAGCATCATGGGATGGAACTGCACACCGTTCAGGCATGAAATAGACATGAAATTTTATAACATGGGATTGAATCGTAGTAAGCTTTACTGGTAAAGCATCTAGAGTTTCGTTCCCCCCGATAACGTAACTGAATGCGAATAGTAAAGTGTTAGTGTGATTATTTGCGTGCATGTTGTATTGACAATATACGAAGGAGGAGGTTATGAGAGGGGATAGCCCCGAGTATATGAACCGCGCAGGTGTTCCAGATGAAGAAAGCTAAGTTGGCACTTGAAGAGGAGGTTATGATATCGTGATCTAACAGTGAAAATAAAATTAAAATACTTTTATTAAATTGAAGGCTTCGATTTATAAATTTATTATGACATGACGTAAAAATATAACTAGCGTATAGAAGAGACCCTTCATTAAAAGACATAATTATTATAAAGCCGGTATTTTGTGAAAACTCGTTTTTGATTGCGGTGGAAGTGTATTTTGAAACAAAACTTTTTACCAAATGCCTATATAAAAAATGAATGTACACACTGCAGTAGTCATAAAAAATGGTGCAATTACTTTCATTGTCTTGAAAGAGGCCTGCTACAAGTGCTACACATATGCAATCGCCACCACCTCCCTTTGATTGGTTGCTTCGTCATTTGGTATATTTTGGATTAAATAAAAGGTGGGTCTTGACCAATAGAACCGTGTACGGTCTCTTTTTGAAATTTTTGAGAAATATTTACAATTTGCTGAAAAAAGAAGAAATGTATAGTTATACAAAGTTGAATGAAAGAATAAAATATGGCGATTGGAAAATATTAATGTCCAATAAAATTATAATAACTAGAATTGTCACCGAAGAATTGAAGCTCGACACAAGTACAATAATAAGAATGAAAAATACAATAGTCAAATCAAATACAAGAAGGTACAACCGTGACCAATAAACACAAAATGGAATCTCCTCTTTCTATCAAAACAAAATTACATAAACAAAGAAGGGAAAATTCAGTGGCAAGGAGTGATAAGTTGAGCTACAATACATACTGAATATATACACGTACAGCTTGAGACATGAAACAGAAACAAGCCCTTCGTTTTGCAGAGGATCTTATTCTTCCTAAGGTAATTACTCTTCTTAATTTTCCGATTCTCTCTCTTAAGCTTATCTATCATTAGCGATTAATAATTAATCTATTTCCTATTTTCCTATTTATGATTAATCATAACTTTAATCACTAATTAATGATATATAACTATGACCTTTTGCTAACAATGCTTTGATATACAGCACAATCCCGCACTTACTAAAAATGTTACAAAATGTGTTAGAAAATAATAAATGCATAAAACAGGAGCAGGTGATTGTGATGAAAGCAAACATGAGGTGCGACCATTGCCGCAAAAGAGTTTCTTCCATCGTATCTAAGTTGGATGGTGAGAATAAGTAATCAAAACTTTACTTCTGCGATTATGAAAATGAGATATCACTTAATATATTTACAGTAAGATCATATGCAACCATTTTGTTAGTTTTTTATTTAAAAATGTTTGATCATTTGGTTAGCTGAACTTTGTGTTTTGTGCTTTATTGTTAGATGACAATCTGAATTTCTGTTGTATAATCTCATGATCTCGTTGATTAGCAGGGTTACTGGACTACATGGTTGATATGAAGGAAAAGGAAGTTATTATAAGAGCAATTGTGGACAATAGGAAGACTAAACTAGTTCAGCAGCAGCCTGTAAATTCATTTGTAAAGAAAAGAAACAAATGCTTTATAAGTCTTTGGTGCTTCAGAACATTCTAAATTTGTTTATTTTCTTTTACATATATGTATATATTGTGTAACATTTCTTGTTGTATCCAATCCATTTATATTGAATTATTGATCGTTGCTTATCTGAGCTCCCTTCGATCTGACACTAAAGAGTTGGTTGACATTTTAATGTTAATGGTTCTTTTACGACCTGTTTGAGTAACATTTAATAATAAACCGTACTTAATAAATTATATCTACCGAACCAAAAGAGTAAAGGAAACAAAAGAAATTTCTTATTGATAACAAATCGCTTCAATATCAAGTATCATTGAGTTTCAAATTCTGGGTTGCATTATGATTATTTTTCCATTTTAAAGGGAGAAAAAAAAGAAATCTGATCTGATTATTTGAAATTTTGCTTTTCAAAATGAGAACTTGAAAACATGTTGATATACCAGAAAATTCAAAATTCGTTTTCAAACCAAACACCATCTAAATGCTTATAAGACGCGGTAAAGCAACTCCAACCCTTTGGGCTGCTCACTTGGTTTAAAAAAAAAACAAATTATTTTTGTTCAGATTTGTTGCTTCCTAAGAGTTTTATGTTCTATTATTTGTTTCCGATTTTCAATTAGTTTAATAAAACATTCGAACAACGAAAATTATGTTTATTAAAGTGTTAAATTTATTTGGATAAGTGAATGTTTTTATAAACCGTTGTTGGAGGAAAGCGTTTTTTTATAATGGATAAAATGTATATTATAATTCTGGCTGAGAGCCCAATTACAAACAAATAATTCGCACTTTGAATCGCCGACGAAACCCAGCCCAAAAATTTTCAAGGACTCCAAGGACTTTTGTGCCAAAAAAAAAAATGGACCGTAAACTTCCTTAATTGACTTTGCCTTAATTTGTTTAATATCTGTTGAATGTTAAACGTTATATGGTGGATGCATAAGATGTTGATTAATTGTTTACAGGATGCCAAACTTAACTATCAAATTAAGTTATTATATTAACATGACTGACTAACCCTTGTTTTATTATAAACTATATTTAAGTAATTACGGTGGATGCGTATTTATTTCAAATAAATTGAAAGTATAAATTTACTACCTATTTACATACGAGCGTCACGACACGCGTTTCGTGCGTGATGATGGCATGTGCCTCACACGTAATGTTAGTATGTGCTTCGCGCGTAAATTATTTTTCTACATATTATATATTTTTAACACATTTAAAGGAAATGATCTGCACATATTTGGTTGCAACATTTAATTTGTTGTTATTTTGAATTTTATTTGTATTACTAATTAATGAACAACGAATTTGTGAACGATGTTTATTTGTTAGATCCTATATTCTCTATTTTAAATTTGTAAAGAAGTTTAACCGCTAGATCATATTTTTAAGAGATATTAAAATTTGTTAATATTATAGACGGGTTTTTTTCATAGTATATTTTGACATCAAAAAAGTGTGACACCAAATGTATTATAATTATTATTAAAAAAATCATGTGTAGTTAATTTAAATTTTTATTTCTAAGTTGCAACATTTAATATTTGAGTTAGTTTGAATTTTATTTATATTATTAGTTAATAACAAACGAATCTGTAAATGCTGTTTATTTATTATATTCTATTTTTAAGTGTAGAGGAACATTTTGACTTTGTGAAGAAGTTTTACCACTAGACTCTATTTTTAAGAGATATTAAGATTTTTTAATACCTGTAGAGGGGCTTTTTTGGTAGTTCATGTTGCTGATAAAAAAAATGTGACACCAAAAATATTACAACTATTATTAAAAAAAAAAATTAAACTTTATAAGCGGATAAGGACCTAAGCCCATAAGAGTACGGGTATCACTCGACTTCCCACATCACGCCCTGGTCCTGTATATTACTAATGCTATTAAATGTACAACAAATGAATGATATTTTTGTCTTAAAACGTGGGTCAAATTTGAAATTCAAGCTCATATTGGTATGAAGGAAAAAGTACTAATATTGACATTTTAGGAAGAGGAATCCCTTTTTTTTTTTTCTTAATAAATTTTTTGACCGTAGTAATCAAACTAGCCCCCTTGTAATACTATAATTAATTGACCTAATTGATTTATTTTATCTACCCTCATTTATAAATTAATCATTATTGACCTTTAATCCAAAATCACTAATCAAGCAAAGAAGAATTTGAACCCGCCTCTAGATGAATTGCAATGAAAAGAAGGCAATGTTAATTCTTATTCAAGAAAGTATTATTAAACATAGTAATTATGTTAAGAAATTATTTTTTCATTAATTTTCCAACAAAGTTTGGATCTGCATGTGAAGACCGTGATGAATTTTTTATTTTCACCGTTATTTTCTTTCTTAAAAACCAAAGAAATTTGAAGAGTAAATGAAAGCGTTTAAGGCTTTGATGTTTTAACAAGATCAAATCGAGGTAAAAATATATGTTTTATTAATAGAAATTTTACCTTTCATGTCGATTTAATTTTTTCTGCAGTGCTCACAAAATTTGAACATATTTAATTTTTTCTGCAGTGCTCACAAAATTTGAACATCTTGTATTCAAAATCGGAGCATCGATAATAATAGCTGAAGGAAAATATGTACAGCGTTTTAACCCAATAGTTTGTTTGTTTTTTCCCCTCTCGGGCCTCTCCCTTTCGTACATCAAAACTTTCCTCCAGTAACATCTCTTAACTTTGTTCAATACATCAAAACTGGAATGGGCTTTGTAGATAAAGCTTCATAATTCTGTTCAAATAATAGATTTCCACCAGTATTAGTTCAAAAAACAGCGAATTGTGGAGATATTCCTCCACAAACGTTTCAGGCTCATGATATATGCATGGAGATTAGAATATAGACATCACATATTTACGTACTCTACTATGAATCAGATACAGTATGTTCCCAGCTATACACCACTGTACATACATAAACTGCCGACTCTCTTCATTCCCGCTAGAACTTACAGTACTCATAACGCCTCGCCCGTCTATTGCATCCTCAACTTCTCATAAAATTTATTAATGAAATAAAGCTCTTTCTCGACAGCTAATTTCCCATCGTTTGAAAACTCGCCTTCACTCGTCAAACTTATAAGTGGCGAGTCCTTCGCTAAATAACGTTGGTTGCCTTTACAAAGAACAAAAACGGAATTTCTAAACGGTGGTTTTGATCGGAGCATCTGAGCGAAGAAATTGAATGAACAAAGTAAGCATTTGCATGTTGCGATCGAAGAATCTAAGTGGATTATTTGAACGGAGTATTTAAAGTATGACGGAAAAGAAAAGAAAAAAATCAACGGTTCATGATGTCGACCGTTGGGGACGCGTCTGACGCGTCGGTCGACAACGTATGTTCCTCCATCATTCCCACGACGAAGCTGACAATGGAGCTAACACCGTTGGAACGTCCGACGACGCCTAACATGTCCAGACCCATCCCAAACCGTAACAGGTGAAAATATGTCTGTCTCAAATTGTTACTTGCAGTAATCAACGAAGGCGAAAACGGAAAAACAGAGCTCAGCTGGTTTTCATTGCCACTACAACAATTAACTACATCGCCGAATTTGAACTCTGCGTGTTGGCAAGAACACAAATTGCATTGGGGTCAAACGTCATGCCATCTTGGACTAATTTCGCGGTGGTTTTGGTGTGTTGCAAATGAAGGTTGAGATCCAATAGTAGTTTTCTTTTTAGCTTAAAGAGCATTTTGTTCAACAAAAAAACCGAACTGAATTAGAGAAAACGCAACCAAAGTATGGCTTTTTATTTGTCCGTATCTGTTTCAATACGATTATGTGGCTTGTGAACTAAACACAAGCCTACGTGTGACAACCTGCATCTCTCTACACACCCTTTCTAAAGCATAAGGCGACTTTCGAACTCACGTCAGTACTAAGAAGTACGAGCTACCGGGTAATTAAGTATTTCAGAGACTAAACATATAAGAATAAAATCTAAAATATTATACACTTTCAAAGCTTACAACGAAATGCAGAAAAATATAAAACAAAAAAAAGTCGTCTAAAAAAATATCAAAAAAAAAATAACACAATCTTCAAACCAGTATATAGACATATCAACACAGAATATAGAAATACATCTAGTAATCTGATGAGATATCAAATACAATAAATAATACATGTAGAGCAATAGAAAATAAAACGCTATTCTGATGCCAAGCTTTCCTCTCCATGCACTATCGTCGGGCCAATCACCTACTGAAAAAAAAGATGGGTTGGACAAAAGCTGGTGAATGAGTTGCATCATTAATATATGGTGATCACATGTAATCAACTTCTTTAATACTCTAAGTGACTTAGACATAATGTCCTACAAGTGTCTATGAGTTACTTGTTTCATTTATCTAGTATTAAACACACCTGCACTAATAACTTGTGAAAGCTTATACACGGTGTCGAACAACTAATCGAATCTCAAGAAACTAATGATCAGTTAATCGCCATGGATCTATTCCACACAGGTTTTTTTAAAATTTCGACCGTGGGACTACGTTTCCACGGTTATGATTACACGTAACTATTCCAACAAAGTTTCCCTACAATTTCCACCGTGGGATTATATTTCTCACATTACCACTACACATCCTAGTTACGCATTGAGGAGGACTTGCAATGCCGACGCGCCGATGTATCTCATTGTCGGTGCATCTGTGTCCACTCTTACTGATGATGTAACGCCTCTTATCGCACCACGTCAGGATCCATCAATAACACAGTATCACGCCGCGTCCGCGAATACCAAGGAGCAAATGTTACTGTAGAGTCGCACACTCAATCAACATCATCATCATCATCATCATCAGTGCTGCGAATTCACCGTAGAACCTCATGTAAGTGCAATCTGCGATCAAATCACCTCCTCAAATATCGACTATCCACTCATGCTGGATAAATAGAATTTATTCGGTCGCGTAGCGTCCTAGAATCACCAACATATGGAACTAACTTTCCTACAATTACTACCATCAACATCTATTTCTGATATATGTTTATAATAAAAATTATTCTATAACCTGAGCCTTAGGTCGAGGTTTAGGTCGTGTCCAAAAACCAATAATCGATCGATTGTTACTTACCGGAGCAGCATACCGCTGGATGAGGACCGGCTCTAGTGGGCCGTTAGACTGGTCGTCGTTGTTTATTGTTGTTTTCTTATCGTTATTTTTATTTGTTGATCATTGTCGTCCCCAAATCTCATTACAATAAACTTGAATTATAATTTGGCGTTCAGCAGTTCTCATTACAATTAACCAACCAAGAATTTATGTTAAAGCTTCATACATATTATTTCAATTTACAATTAATCTGTTTAATCTAGGTTCAACATCAAAATTAACATGTTATACCAACTCTTATCAAATTTGATAAAAAAAGGGTATTTCCAAATTTATAAATTTGTTAGTTATATGTTTACGTTAGGCAGATCTAGATTACTAGGAGAAATGAATCGCATTCATATAACCATTGGTACATTTCCAGTTTAATTAAACAATGCTTCCAATTCGACCTATGATAACTCTAGATTAATATAGGGTATAATAAAATTACTTGCATGTAAACCAACTCACTAATCATGAATTCACCCACCTTTAAAAGTTATCCCAATTACTTTGTGTAGATTTATCCCTCTTCTCGATGTTAATTCATTTCCTTCGCTTACTTTTTCTTCCAATCTGTTTTTAAATTTTTGATTTCAGAAATTAGGTTTTAGAAGAGATGGAAATTTGAAAGAGTATGGACGTTCTGTTCTAATTTTGCAAATTAGGGTATGGATTAACATTCTATTTATAAGGATGATAAACAACATCAACCGTTGATTGGTTTCTATTTAAATCCAAGTCGTTTGCCTATTCATACTCTAGCCGCATAATGTCGACCGGTCAACCTCTTGCCTTGGGGCGATCGGCTGTTGGAAGTTGACCGATCAAGGTCACAGTGTCGACGGTGAGGTTTTTCTATTTTTAAAATATTTCTTTTCAAATTTTTTTATTTAATTATTTTTGACTATGAATTCTCAAATGTTTATAACTTTCTCATACTAGCTCTGATTTCAAATATTATATATGAAAGTTGCCCAAGTAATCACTACGAATGCAATAGTACAAGTTTTGTATCCAAATTCGGACATTTGTGAAAATTCAATTTTTTCACTTATTACATTTGAATTTAAATCTTATATTAAATTTTTGAGGTATTATCTTCTCCCCCGTAAATGGATTTCATCCTCGAAATCTTCAAGGACGGAAAATGTAACTCGTACGTACAAAAATAATTACAAGCATCTACTAATCCATCAACCATTGGCAATGGTTGTCCTTAGCTCAATTCTAATGCGATATGTACATGCAGAAGCGGGATGCATGTGAACCTATACTAATGCGAAGACTAGGCAGTCTCTTGATCTAGTTGACCTTCTTATGTTATGTGTCCAAAAATGTATGCAACATCCTATGTAAATACACTAACAATTTTACATGTATGTGCAACCATTCAATCCATATGCAACAACCATATGTATATGACTCAATAAAATAAAATAAAAGTTATGATGTGAGTGTATGTTAATTCCAGAATATATTTGTCCAAGTGTGTAGAGAACAATTTAATAAATGCATCCATTAGCATCCATCAACCAAAACATGTCCTATTGACACGTTCGCAACAATTTCTAGCATCCAATTATCCTTACTGGGGTATACTAAGCTAGAACCTAACATATAAATAGTTTATACTTATTCGACTAAAATGAAAACGTACCAGAAAAGAGTTGTGGATGGATAGCTTTGATCATTTCGTCGGGCTCTCATGTACTCTCTGTTGAATCTTCTCCCCGCTGGACCTTAACAAGCTTGATAGCTTTATTACGAAGTCAATTTGTATCACGCTCAAGAATATGAGTTGGTGCACGAAGACCAAGTGACTCCCTCTCTACCTCCACCTTCTCAAGTGACTGGGCTCGACTACGATGGATGTATCGTGTACAAACTTTTGTAAGTGTGACACGTGAAAAACGTCGTGTATTTCCACTAACTTCTCAGAAAGCTTCGCTCTGTTTGCTAACTTTCCTACTCTACCAGTAATCAAAAAAGGCCTTACAAACTTCGGTGCTAACTTTACCTAACTACCCAATATCATGAAATACCCAAGCGGTGACACCTTCAAAAATCCATGCCGCCACTGCGAATTATAAATACGTGCTTCTCCTATCAGCGCAAGACTTCTATTTATCGTATGTGGTTTTCATTCTTCTACAGATCAAGTCTATGTTCTCTGATGTCTCCCTCACAGTATCGGGTCTAAGAATAATCCTATTTGTAGTGTCTTACCAACAAGACAGTGATCTACTAGGCTTCCCATATGATGCCTCTGTAAAGGCTCATATCCCCGTATCCTTTTGATCCGCAATTGTGCGAGGCTAATAGGTCACATCCGCTATAATATGCGGGAATATCACTCCAACTACTAATATATATACTACCATATATATAATATATCATTCATCAGATAAAAATAATTATCAACTTATCCAATCATTCAATAAATAAATTCAACTATTTTAAAATAACACTAATCGTCCAAATGAGTAAGATTTTTCTCACCTTGATTTTTTGAATTTCAAATCGTTCCAAATTTTCAAATGTATTCCATCGCGTACCTTATGTCATTAGGAACCCAACGCGACCGATTCCATAATTTTTTTTGACCTCGTGAAAAAACGAATTACGATTTTATTAATGTTGATAAAACTTAACTAAAATTAAATAACAATTTTAAATTTTAAATTTACCCAGCTTAGCATAAAACTCCTTCCTCACTGAGACGAATTCCAACGAACTTTCCTCTGCCCTGGCAACGTCCCATCCATCACGCATCACCACCTCTAGAATCGCCGCCTGCATCGGCGATCCTCCCTTCGCGCCTGCGCATGTTCACCTTTAGTCGTGCCCACGCTATCGTCGCCTCCAAAATCGCACGACCAAATCCTATCGCTCGACAGCCACAATCGCCTTCAACACCCATCGACCACACGCCTCCATTATAGCACCGTGGACACCAGTTCCACTGCTTCGCCATGCTCAACGTATACGCGTACCCCTCCAACCTCGTTCGAGTTCGCAGGCATCGCTAATTTTAATCGCAAGCAATTCTCTGTTTTTTTAAACGAATCGACGTGTAATCGGTTTTCTTCCTCTCTTTTTTTATATATGATAGGATTTCATTTTTTTTCTTCGTTTTCGTTAAATCGAGAGAAGTAGGAAGAGGCACGTGATTTTAAATTTGGTGAAAAAGGTTTCGTCGGGTAGGCGGCTTCATAGGGTAGGGTGGCTCCTTGACTAGGTCGGCTGACAATTGACAAGAATGATCTTGTTAGATTGAAAATAATATATTGTTTTAAATTTGAAGTGTCCATGTATTCAATTCCGAACCCCGATCAAGGCGTGCCGTCTGGCATTTAGAATGTTATACCCCTATTTCGAACGCAATGGAAAAGATTTTGAGTCCGAATTCGATCGTATGGAGAAGATAGTTTTTTTAATCGACTATAAAAATTAATTTTAATTAAATTATTTTCAGCCGTTTTCAAATCGTACAACCACAGGGTAAATCCAAACGCTACTAAATTTAAAGTCCGATAATAATACACAATTACGGATCCAATGGAACCTGTTTCAACGAGTTCCGAGACTAATCCCCGAATCGTTATTTTAACACGTCGATTGAATTGACGATTTCAAAAATTCATGAAATCACTAAAAATTTCAGTTTAAAATTCTTGCTAACTAAATTATAATTCAAATATATTTTATATCAATATTAGAAATCGTTTCGTTTCATATTCAGCACCAATTCAATTATCCAAACGATTTTAAATTATTAACCCAACAGTTAATTTTATTAATTAAATCGCTATATTTGGATCATATGTTTTTATTACACTATTTTTGATCAATAAACTTCATATTAAAATTTCATTCACATTTCATAACTCAACATTTAAATAAATTAATTGTTCAAAATCAACGAACAAAAATCCGGGTCGTTACATTCCTCCCCCTTAAAAGAATTTCATCTCCGACATTGCTAAGGTAGGAAGAATGATTAAACCAATTACTTATTAAAACCCTACTTAGTTAAAACTCGATATTCATTTTTCTAATCTTTTAGTTTCGTCCAAAATAATTTGTTTTCAATTTATAATTCAAAATCCTTTCTTCCAATGACAAATTCAAAATGAAATTGCCGGTAACAAAAAATATTTTAATTTTTTTAAAATTTTCAAATACGTTAATTTCTGAATTTTTTTGGCAGAGTTTCCTCTGTATGGAGGGTCTTTTGCAATGTGACAAGAGAGACAAATATATATACATCAGCCCACACGGACGGAAAACAAGATATATATCAACGTTTATATATTTTGTGGTATTTAATCCGAGAACGTGCCTTATTTTAGCGTTTTTAAGCGAGAGGCTTATTTTATTAGCAGTTTGCGCGACTAAGAATCAAGCAAACAGCTCCATATACCTGTATTTACACAATTTAAACATGTAAGTACTAAAAACATGAAATTCAATAACATTTCGTCCATTCAAATGGTTAAAATACACAGATTTCATAAACAATGCATTCTAACATATAATCATAAGCAATTATAAAGTTCTGATACTAATTTAATTATCTTCGATCCATATACCATTTCAATTTTTATTCTTAACCAATTAATTGTATTCCATCCCTGTCTACTTCCATTACATTCGGATTCATTTTAATAAACTCGAAATCATTCCCGCTATTTCATTAAATAACCAATTCACAAACATATTTGAGTCAAACCTCCATTCAAAATATTTACTTAAGTTATCCGTTATTTTTAAATTATTTCCACCCTATAACTTAAGTTTATTTTCATTTCAACCAACTTCCATTTCATTTTATAATTAATTAATTAGTTCATTCATTTTATTCACTTCAATTTTAATTCCATACTCGAATTCATTCTTGAATTTATTTAAATGATATCAAGGCCATATTCAATTTATTTACAATCAAATTGAATTTCTTTATAACTTAAATCGTCTCTATTTCAAACCATTTCTATTTTATTCGAAAGCATTTAAAAATATGTTTAATTTGCTTAATATTAAGTCCAACTCTCTATATAACTCAAGTTTCAATTCCAATATTCAATCTACTAACTAATCCATCCAATTAGTTAATTCCACTTTCCATTCACAATTAGATTTTTATTCCACAAATCACTCCGTTTAATTTACTCGAGTTCAATTTCATTTCAAAATTCAAGTTTGGACTTTATTCTTTCACTTAAAATATTACACCATTTTTATTTTGGGTTTTCTATTTTACTTTCCAATTTTATAAGTCACACAACTTGTTTTCACATTTCCATCAGTTCTATACTCGAATATATTCACATGTTATTTTTAACTCGAGATTATACATTTATTTATAGCCTAAGCATATTTTTATTCAATTAATTTCAATTTTTATAAGCTATTTTAATTTATTTATTCACAATTCCAAATTTTCATAAATTTTATTTCATTCAAGATTTATACTTATGGTTATATAATATTCCACAACTCAAAATTTATATTTACTTCCTTTCGATATTATTTCTAATCCAATTCAAATTTTATAACCTATAGTTATATAGTCACTTAACAATTCACATTTACATTTTTAATTCAATTCAATATAATTCAAATCTAATTCAATTTTCTATTTAAATCTCAATTCCTTTTAGCCAACATTTCAAAACCATATCAGAGTTATTCATAGTTAAACTAATTTCTCTCTAAATAAATTTATTTTTAATCCATTCAATTTAAATCAAGTAAGAATTCAATTCCAATTTCAAAACAATTCACTTCCTTACTTATACTGTATAGCAATTTCATCATTCGAATTAATTATTGTCTCAACTTCCAATAATTTATTCAACTTTCCTTAAGTTAAATTCAATTCACACAATCTAATTTTACTTACTTATAAAATTTATTTCCAAAACTCAAATTTTGTACTTCCCTTTCTTATTGAAATCATCCTCGCTTTATAAGTTCATAACTTATTTACGAGGTTTTTCCCAACATTTATATTAAAATTCTAGAATTCAAACACCCTGTATATATTTCAAATTACTTTGAAATCAAATATATATATATATATATACACACACACTTTTTTTGGTTCAACAAACCACTTCTTTCGGATTTCAAAATCAACCTGATTTTATCCAAAACAAATTTCCTTTGGGATTTCAAAACAACACTTGTTTTCACCAAAAAAATTGCTATATTAATTTACTTCGGTAGCAATCCGTCACTTAGAAACTTGAAAATGAATACCGACGACGCGACCGTCATCACCAGAATTATTTTCCAACGACTGAGATGAGTTCAGTGCTATATCACTTTCAAAATCCATTTAAAACAATTTTCTTTCAAAAAATCTCCAAAATAATATTACTATTATTTATTTCAAAATACTTTGGAAAACATTTCCAAAGATCTCCGGGATCTAATTCTTCCAATTTCTGGTTTGAATTCATTTTTAGTTTTTAATTCACTTGTACAATTCAGACTTATATAATCTCCCTTAGGTTATATATAACCATTTCCAATTTTATAATATTATTTTGATGATAAAATAAAAACTAAACACCTCTATAATAATTTTCAGAAAATTATTTTCTTTTTTATCAAAATATAGTTTGTGTAAAATTATTTCATTTACCCACTTCTAAACCACACTATGTCGAATTACTTTATTCAAATGTTTAGAAACTCTAATCAATTTAGTGGCATTGCACTATTGGATCAAAATTTATATGCCACTCAACCGCTAAGTCAACACAATAAAAAAAAAGTTATATTCACTACAAATACGCGCTCATATCTATTATTACACCCAACTCATTCTAGAGTACTACTGGCTCTATCTCTAATGAGTAATCCCCACCAGAGCTAAGGTTCTCGCTTAACCTTCAACTCTGATACCAAGTGCAAAGGCATGTATCTCCGTATCCCTTTGAGTCGACCATAATTCACATCAGTTCAACTCAAATTAAACGAAAATACGAATCTTTGGGGGTGAAGAAGAAGAAAAAGATAGAAGAAAAATAGAACAACAATAGAATCTCACAATCGCAGCGGAATAAATTATAATATATAATAACGGGTTTTAAATACAAGAACCGTGCTGTTAACATACATACCATTATCATAATACAATATACAATAATCAATCTAAACAACTTACTAACTTGTCCTTACATAGCGGAAATACAAATCAAGTACGGAAATCCATCTTATCATCCAGCTCGTCTCTTGAGCTCCATAGCATCATATCCTGAATTTGTAATACTCGACCTAACCCGAGCATTATAATAAAATAACACTCGAGTCAGTCTGAAAAATCAGCGTGATAAAAACACACTCAATTTGAATTATTAAAGTTATCAAAATCCTTTGAAACAAATGTATCTCGTAAGACCATGTCACATGTAAACACGATCGGTTTTTACCTTACGATAACCAAAACTATTTTATAGAAAAGTCCAGTGATATTATAATAGTATATAAATACAAATACTTATTCAAATATATGAAATTGTTATAATAATTAAATTCCAGCGTACTAGGCGCTATAAACAAAAGCACAAAGGAATGTATTGGAAAATGGATCCCATACGAATTACTAGGCCACTGGGGTACCGCCATCACAGTACACCTCTAGAACAATGTACCGAGGGCCTCGCAGGAATCCTCTGCTACACAAGACCGGCCTACCCCTAACCTAGATAGACCGAATATGTTATCACCCTGGGTGTTTCCACCCTTACAAATCGAGCGCTCCTTCTTTCATGCACAACCATATCCATAATACATAGATTTTTGAGGATATTTAGAAAAGTGATAACATGCCTTGATTGGGTGCGATCCACTTAGCCTTGCTGTATCACCCCTGTTTTAGTCATTCCCGGTCGATGAGGCTTAAGGCTAAGCATTACCTTTCAAGAAACAGTTCTATTTATAATGCTCATCGTCCTCCAATGAAGATGTTCTGATAGCATTCGTCCATACAAGTTATCCTGGGCCTAGATAAACCGAATCACCGCCTTCTTTATCTTCACGATATTCATTCGTTACATTCAAATCGGATCGAAGTAGTTTATGGATAATTAAATCCAATCCAGGTCTCTTCGAAACGATTAACGAATTTGGCCAATATTTGATAGTTGGTTATTTAGCTACAAATAACATACAAAAGCAAACACTAGGCCTTATTTTATAAATCTGCAAATATTTATTTCAAAACATCTTCACTAAGATATATATTTAATCTCTTTCAATATTTCTATATTTGAAAACAATTTCAACACTTATCTCCATAATAGGATATTTCACTATTTTCAATACTTGGAAATATTTCCAACTTCCATTTTTATAACACTTGGAAAATATTTCTATCCCAAATCATTTCCGACTAAAAATATTTCCAAAACCTTTCTTTCAATACTTAGGAGATTATATATATATATTTATATATATATATATATATATATCCAAAAATCATTTTAATATTAAACTTGGAAAAATTCATAACTCATCTCATAAATCTTCGGAATTGTTAATAAATTTCTTCTTACAATTCCGAAACCTATTATACTTATTTATAATCTCATCTAACCATTTATACTTCTTTAATGAATTCAAATTCTTTTCCAAGTTATTGAATTTAAACCTTCGAAAATTTTCTTAAGTCTCTAAAATTCCATTTATAGGATTTCTCTTATAAAATCTCATCCTTTAAATAAACCCCGTCTACACATCTCGAGAGAATTTATAAATAAGTTTTCAGTCGTTTCAAAACTATGCATATATAATGAGTATTTATAAAGAATAGTAATTTATTTAAAAATATGTTTTAAGTTATTATTAAAATTTGAAAATACTTTTATAAACATCAATAACTCATTTTCAGATAAAACAAATAAATTTTCAAAGCTGATTTTACAAGTTAGAATTTGTTGAATAAATATTTAATATTTGAAAATCTACTTACTGAATTATTTCAATATCAACTGGTTTAAAATTTCGTAGTTTCGATAATAAAATTTTCCTTTTTAAAAAGAACTTAACTTCTTAGAATAAAAATATATTTTTAAAAGCTTCATAACCAATTCAAATTTTATGAATTCTGCTCGAATCACCTCACATCACTTCCATTCCGATTTCCTAAACCATTTTCACTTTTCAAAAATAATATTCACTATTTTTCTCATCCTATTTCCATACTCTAATATAAATTCACTCTATGAATTTTTATATTCCCAAATTTTTATCCATTATTGATTTCCTTTATTTATAACATCTTTTATAAATATATAACTTCTCTGAATTTCACTTTTTATTGAAATAATCTAATTTGTAAATTCCGTTTTATAAATTCAATCCTTTACAAATTCTTCTGCCAATCCATCTTTAATATCAATTTCAACTTCTCTTCATATTTTCCAGAAATATCGTTCTTAAAAATAATCCATCGTTTAAAAATCCTTTATATAAATTATTTAAAAAAATCACAATTTAAAATATTTTTTCGAATAGTTTAATATAACTCAAAAATCAATGTATTGTTTTAACCAAACCAATTTCTTCTAAAATATTCCAAACTTCTATATAAATATTTTTATATCCAAATCTTCTTTTAAATTCCTTCAAATTCCAAAAATAATATTATGGTATTTATAATACCATAATTCAGGCCAGTGCTACTTTAGCATCCAATTATTCCAATCACTACAATAATCTATAACAGATTATTCTACACAATCCATATATCACAATATATGAAATTAACTTCAATGTTTTGAGGAATCCAGTTGGATACCTCCAACATGTTTCTTTGCATCCACAGATGTCAATTCAACATAAAAATACCAATCCCACTTCGAAGGGGATATCGTGATATATAGGGGCATCCGCTATTATGCGGGGGGCATAGGGTCTCATCTGCTATAATGTGCGAGAATATCACTCCAAATACAAATATATATACTACCATATATACATAATATATCATTCATCAGATAAAAATAATTATCAATTTATCCAATCATTCAATAAATTAATTCAACTATTTTACAATAACACCAATTGTCCAAATGAGTGAGATTTTACTCACCTTGGTTTTCTTAATTGCTAATCGTTCCAAATTTTCAAATTTATTCCATCGCGTAGCCTATGTCATTATGAACCCAACGCGATCGATTGCATGATTTTTTTTGGCCTCGTAAAAAAATGATTTATGATTTCATTCAAATCGATAAAACTTAACTAAAATTAACTTAAATTAAATAACAGTTTTAAATTTTAAATTCACCCAGCTTAGCATAAAACTCCTTCCTCATTGAGACGAATTCCAACAAACTTCCCTCTGCCCTAGCAACGTCCTAGCCATCACGCATCACCACCTCTAGAATCGCCGCCTGCATCGGCAATCCTCTCCCAATGCCTACGCGTGTTCACCTCTAGCCATGCTCATGCTGTCGTCGCCTCTAAAATCGCACGACCAAACCCTATCGCTCGATAGCCACAATCGCCTCCTCCACCCTCGACCACGGGCCTCCACTCTGCCACCGTGGACATCGCTTCCATTGCTTCGCCATGCTCTACGTATGCGTGTGCCCCTTTAACCTCGCTCGAGTTTGCAGGCATCACGAATTATGATCACAAGTAATTCTCTCTTTTTTTAAACGAATCGAACTATAATCAGTTTTCTTCCTCTTTTTTTATTTTTTTATACATGAGAGGATTTCATTTTTTTTCTTTGTTTTCGTTGAGATGAGGGAAGTAAGAAGATACGCACAATTTTAAATTTGGGGAAAAAGGTTTCGTCGGGTAGGCGGCTTCATAGTGTATGGTGGCTCCATGGCTAGTTTGGTTGACAATTAACAAGAATGCTCTTGCTAAATCGAAAATAATATATTATTTTAAATTCGAAGTCTCCAACTGTTCAATTCCGAACCCCGATCGAGGAGTGTGGCCTGGCATTTATAATGTTATACCCCTATTCCGAACGCAATGAAAAAAGTTTCGAGTCCTAATTCGATCGTATAGAGAAAGCTTTTTTAATCGACTATAAAAATTAATTTTAATTAAATTATTTCCAATCGTTTTCAAATCCTATGACTACACGGTAAATCCAAATACTATTAAATTTGAAATCCGATAATAATACACTATTTCGGATCAAATGGAACTGGTTTCGTCGAATTCCGAGACTGTGTCCCAGATCGCTATTTTAACGCGTCGATTAAATTGACGATTTCAAAAATTCACGAAATCGCTAAAAATTTCAGTTTTAGAATTCTTCTAGCTAAATTCTAATTTAAATAGAATTTATATCAACATTAGAAATCGTTCCGTTTCATATTTAACTCCAATTCAATTATTCAAACGATTTTTAATTATTAACTCAACAATAAATTTTATTAATTAAATCGCTATATTTGGATCCAAGTTTTTATTACACTGTTTTTGATCGATAAATTTCATATTAAAATTCCATTAACATTTCAAAACCCACATTTAAGTAAATTAAATGTTCAATATCAACGACCAAAAATCCATGTCGTTACAGACTCAAACGGTGTGATCCCACTACTCACCTGATAACTGTTATTATAGGTAAACTCTACCAACGACAAGTGATCCTCCCAAGAGCCTACAAAATCCAAGACACACATTCGAAGAAAGTCCTCTAATACTCAATTCACCCTCTACATCTGTCCATCCTTCTGTGGGTGATAAGCGGTACTTAAGCTCAATTCAGTGCCTAAAGCCTCCTGTAGCTTCTCCAAAACTCGTTGGTGAAAAGCGGATTTCGGTCGTCGACGATGCTAAAAGGAACTTCATGTAACGTAACGATCTCTCTCATGTATAGTGCTGCCAAAGACGTAGAAGTTCACGCACTCCTAACTGGAATAAAATGTGTGTATTTGGTCAATCGGTCGACTATGACAAAAAGACTCTCATTCCTCCTCATATTCCTTGGCAGTCCATCAATGAAGTCCATAGAAACACTTTCCCACTTCCACTGTGGAATATCCAATGGTTGCAAAAATCCTCCTGTCTTCTCTTTCTCCGCCTTTACCCTTCGGCAAGTCATACATCGGGCTACATACTCTACCTTATGCTTTTCATACCAGGTCAATAAAAGACTCTCTTCATGTCACGATACATATTGGCACCATCAAGGAGAATAGTTATCCTAGAATGATGAGACTCAGCTAGTACCATGTCAATAAAATCTACAATAAAGAAACACATAATCTGTCACCTCATTGTAACCACCCCTTCAAGTCAATGGTATAGCGCCTCAAGTGACTCGAATGATTCCATCTATCGAGTTCAGAAAAGTATCCACTAACTCCTTGTCTCGCTTCTAACTTGAGCCGATGTGGTCCATGAGTTTAGGCTGCACATCCAAAGCTCTAGCAATCCCGGATTGATGCCTGAGGATGGTTGGAAATCGAACGTAGAGATGAAATCCAAATGCTTCCACTCTAAGAACAAAGGACTCAACAACGCATGCTGCTTGCTTAACGCATCGGTACAGCATTGCCCTTGCCCGGAGTATATGAAATATTAAAATCATACGATGCCAAAAACTCCATCCACCTTTGCTGCCTTAAAATCAAGTCCTTCTTTAAGAATAAACGCATCAGAGACTTATGATCCGTATACAACTCAAACCTCTCACCTAAAAAATAGTGTCTCCATGACTTAAGTGTAGGGACAATGGCGGCCAACTCAAGATCATTGGTGTGACGGTTTCTCCCATGGACTTTCAACTATCGACTATTGTAATTCACCACTCTCCCTTCCTACATCAAAACTGCGCCCAAACCTGTGTTGTAAGCATTGGTATACACTGTGAATGCCTTCATACCATTAATACTAGAACAGATGCACTAGTGGACGCCTCCTTTGGCTTTATAAATGCATCCTCACATTTCCCATCCTATGAGAAAACCATATTCTTCTTGGTAAGGCTAGTCAGAGGGGACAAAATCTTCGCAAATTCCTTAATGAACTTCATATAGCAGCCCGACAAATCAAGGAAACTCCTCATTTCTGTGGTATTCTTCGGCACTTGCCAATCTTGTACTATATCAAATTTATTAAGATCGACTGCTAACCCACTTTTAAAGACAACGTGTCCCAAAAAGCGTAACTCCCTGCACCAAAAGCGACATTTGGAAAAGTTCGCCCTCAACTTATGCTCACAAAGTGTATTGAGCACTTCTCCTAAATGCAACCTGTGTTCTTCCTCTTTTCGAATGATTAATATTTCATCCACAAGTATCACCAAAAACTTATTAAGCGAGCCTCTAAAACTCAACTCATCAAATCAACAAGTATACGGGTGCATTGCTTAGTATGAAGGGCATGATTAACTAGTCATGGAGTCTGTCGAGCGTCCGAAAAGCAGTCTTCAGAATGTTATCCTCAACCGCACGCAACTGATGGAATACAATAGCCTGGTCAATCTAAGGGAACACATTCACTCCAACCAACAGATCAAATATATCGTTTATACGGAGCAACGGGTAACGATTCTTCTTCGTCAGCTGGTTCAACTCTTAATAATCGATGCAAAGTCTCAAAGAACCATCTGACTTGATGGCAAAGACAACTGGTGCTCCTACTCTAAAATAATCCTTATAATGAAGCCCTTCTTCAATAGCTCATTCACTTGCTTATTCATCTCATGTATCTGTAGGAGCTATATACCTCAAAGGTTAGGCAATAGGTCATGTATTCTCCACAAAGTAAATCTGAAAATCAATCCCTCTCTAAGGTGGAGACCATAATCTATGAAAAGACATCTTGATAGTCTCTAATTACAGACACTGAATCTAACTCATCATGTGATAAGTCTAAAGAATATATGTAACTAAACATGACTGAAACTCTTTGATCACGGTAAACTTATACATTGTCATCCAATTCATGCCTAAAATTAAACCAAACCAAGAGAATCATAAGACAGAAGCATCCCAATCAAACTCGACCCCCAAAATAAATAATATCAAATCCCTACATATTATAGATAAATAAGTCAGTCCTCTAATCGTGCTTGATACAACTATATGGTCCATAACTATGCTAGTGTCTAAGTATAACTCATCCACAAGTATACTTGAAATAAAAGAGTGTAGTGCCTCCGTATCAAATAAGGTACGAACAGCTAGATAAGATATACTTAACACGCCTTTGATTACGACCTTCTTCCCCATGTTCTTGAATGGAGGTGCACTCGAGATAGGAACACCGTCTAGTGCATAAGATGGAAGCAGCTGGGTAGAGGTCTTATGAGTTGCTAGATGCTCCTGTCTCATGTTCTCGAATTGATTGCAGTTCTAACAGTTGATCTTCGAATTGTCCGGCTTGCATTCCCTTGCAAAATGCCCCTTCTTACCTCTCTTCCCACACTGCAGCTCTTGCATCTTGATCTTTCCATTAGGTCGCATTTCTTCATTCCGTTTGTTTTGCTAAGGTGTCTTTCCTCGCCTTTTTGTGCTCACTCTTCATTTCCTAATTGGAAACAGCATTCAACAAAGCCATCTCGACCAACCCTACAAAAGTCACATCGATGGAAATATGACTAAGGACCAAATACTAAACAGGTTGATTCAGTCCCTTCACAAACTTGAGAGCCTTATTGTGAGAGATATTAATCGGCTTCATTTCAAACCAAGCCAACTCAGTGAACCGATTAACATACTCTTTCACCGGCATCTGTCCTTGTTGTAAATGTATGAACTTCTCTAGCTGTACTCCCTCTTCATCCTTCGATAGAAACTTCATTTAAAATTGCTTCCTACAATCTCTTTAAGTAATATCTCCCTCATTAGTCTCAACAACTACCACATTCCACCAATTTAGAGCCTTCCCTTGTAAATTTTTAGGGTGTTATACTTTGGTGGATAAGACCATTATCGACAATATGCATGTTCCCTTACCTTTTCTTTCTTTCTTTCTTTTACACTGAATGAACGAATCATGCACCTAGAAAAAGGAAAATCAGTTATAGAACCATTTCAATAAAATCATAAACAAATAAAATGGCAAAGACTTTACCATTTTATTTCAAAAATTTAATAAAATGGCAAGTCTTTGCTATTTTATACAATTTGCAAGAAAAAGAAAAGACTTTGTCGTTTTATTATAAAAATTGATTTAAATGATAAAGACCTTGCTGTTTTAACCCCCTTTTGCAATAAAACAACAAATTGTTTGTCATTTTGTACACTAGTTTTCCATCTAGCTCACTAGTTATATAATCTAATTAAACAAGCCATGGATAAGTGAGCGCCGTACATGTTTGTACTGTTGCTAGTTCAATCCAATTTTATCGCAAATCTTAATTTGAACCTTTATTACAAATGTTTTTTCTTTTTCCATGCATAAAAAATGAGTAAACCCACCTCTATTTATACTAATTTACATATCAAATAAACGGTGGGGATTCACTTGATCTAACTGTTGAAAATTATTCTCCAGAATATTTATCTATAAATGTCTCCTACACTTTCTAATATATATTTTTAAATATATTATTTTATAAATATCTAAACTATATTCTAGATATTTCTTATATAGAAACTTCTATATTAAAAAAATGCAAAATTAAGTTTACTTTCAACATCCACTGTAAATTTGATTTTATAATACCAAACAAGCCTTGCAATCTTCTAAAGTCTTCATGCTTCAACGCCTTAGTAAAGATATTTGCTAGTTGATCTTTTAAGCAGATACACTTCGGTTGAACTTTCTTTTTTGCAATGCACCCTCAAATGAAATGATAAAGTGTATCTACATGTGAACTTCAATCATGGAAGACGAAGTTCTGCACAAAACTATAGCCGACTTGTTGTCCAAAAAAATGTTTGTTGCATTATGTTATGGATATGCAACTCCTTTAATGGCTCTTGAAGCCAAATTACATGATGAACACAGGTTGAAGTAGTAACATACTCAACTTTACCAGGTGGAAAGCATCATGATTGTTGCTTTTTTAAACTTCAAGTGAAAGTTGTGTCTAAAATAAAGAAAACAAATCACCTTATACTTTTATGATCATCAACATCTCTAGCCCAATCACTATCGGTGTAATCAACCAACTTGAAATTATTAGAAAACAAATGTAATAAACCAAAATCTATCGAAGGATCCTTTTAGCAATACTCTTCAAATGTGATGTTTTAGGAGCTTCCATGTAACGACTAAAGAGTCCAACTACATAAAGTATGTCAGGTCTTATGCAAGTCAAGTATCACAAACTACCAACTAGGCTTTCGAATTTTGTTGGACCCACCTTCACTTCTTCGACCTGTCTAAAGAGCTTTGTACCACATTCTACTGGAGTGTCTTCTGGTTTGCATCAATCCATCTTGAATTATAATTTTCATATGTTTCTTAAGAAATAAATATTCTATCCTCACTTTGAATTGCTTAAATTCTAAAATAATGTAACATAACTCCCATATCCGTCATCTCAAACTCTAAATCATTTTCTTTCATAATTTATCAAATACTTTTGGATTATTTTCAATAAATATCAAATCAGCCACATACAAGTATACAACTAGAACTTCTCTTTGATTTGTTTTATATAGAGAGCATGTTCGTGTGAGCACTTTATAAAAGCATTTTCTACAAAATATTTATCAATTCTAGTGTTTCTTGATTAACAAGCTTGTTCAAATCATAAAGTGTCCTTTTCGATTTCAAAACTTTATTTTCGTCCCTTATAATTTTATAGTCTAGTGGTTGCTCCAAATAAACTTTTTCTTACATGTTACTATTTGAGAAAGTAGATTTTACATCCACTTGATAAATTTTCCATTTATTTCGAGCCGCCAATGAAACTAGTAATCCAATATTTTCTAAACGAGCTACAGGAGCAAATACCTCTTCAAAGTCCATACATTATCTTTAATAGAGTTAAGGGTATGCCCTAAGAAAAATTATGTAATTTGTTATATATCTCTAACTCAATAACCAATCTTGTTCAAAATAAATGTATTTTATTTTTGGTATATACTTGATAATAGTTATATTAATTAATGAATTTTATTAAAAGTAAATAGAAAATCCATAAATGGTATATTTTATGATAATAGTTACAAAGTATTTTAACTATGAGTTATTTATCATAATGAAAATATACATATCATTTTAAATATTCCTAGTTAAGATATATCGAGATTGGATATCGATACATCCGTAAGTCTAGAGTATGTAACGCTTTCCAAATATTGGAAAGTGTAATATTCATGGCTGTTAGGGACACCAAGAGGTTACGTACTAATATGTATTGAATAAATAAGGAATGAATCACTCAATAGTTTTCTATTGGTTAATATAACTAAGGTCAAATAGGAAATATCGATGTGATAAAATTACACAGTTCTCTTGACTTGAGAATATGTTGATCTTCAATGTGGAAGCTCCACTTTTATTATTGTTAAATCATGGCATAACATCCATCGAATTATTATAGTTAGATCGAGTGGAAGCATTGGAAGTGTAATACTATTCAAAAGAGGATTTGTTTCCTTGGTTATATGAGATTAATATTATGGTCAACTAAAGTCAACTCAAAGTAAAAGTCTCTGATCAAAGAAATACAATTAATAATAATAGTTATTATTGAACAATAGACTTTTTGTTTGAACTATAGAGTTGAATATGGATGATTTGACCATTACCAAATTATATAAGTCCAAAGTGAAATAGTTTTGATGAAGAGAATTAGTGCAAATAATTGCCACTACTGGGTAACGCTTAATAAAGTAAAATTGAATTTATCGGAATGTTGATTACTCCTTTTACCACCCGATTTAATTAATTTATAATTGTAAAAAATTAATTAAATTAATTAATATTTATGAAATATTAAATTATAAAATTTTATTGGATGTGCATTGCACAATATTAAATAGTGTGCATATAATAATTATACAAATACTAATCGATATATGATATTGATACACATTTAAAATTGGTCCAAATCCAACAAATATTGTTCGAGTTTAAAATATTTGCCGAGTTCCAAAAAGTGGCTTTGATAGTAGGATGTAGATGGTTGTAGTGAGGTTGGCCATATGTTGATATGGTAAGTGGCTTTTGAATTAAAATTAAGAAGCGAATGAGTGAGAGAAGAAAGTGGATCAAGATCTAATTTCTGCTCTCCTAATTTTTCTTTATATAAGCCACTTCTCCCTCACTTAAGCAAGAATTTTTTTCGCACTTCTACAGCTGCAAAAAAGGAAGCCAACCATGGCTTCTAATAGCCCTAAAATCCAAGTATAAAATCATATCAAATTACTTCGATTCGATCGTCGGTAGTAAGACAATTTAGAAGCTAGCAACTTGTTGATTGGGATTAGATTCAAGCAGTCGATTTCTTCATTTCAGCGTGCGAACTTTGGGCTTCGGTGGAAGGTACTTTGTTGATCTGTTATTATATAATAATATTAATATATTCATTTTCACATGTTGATGGTTGGATATATAAGTGTACATATATATATATATATATTGGAAAAGGTTATTTTTATGTATACTGATATAAAGCTCATGAACAAAAAAATTTAAAAAATTAAAATTAGATTATTAAATGATTTTATGAATTAAATATAAACATAAAAGATTAAAATCATATAATAAATATTTTATAAATTTTATTAAAAAAATCATACCTGAAAAGCTTTCAATAATCATAATAATATTATTATTATTTTCATATATATATATATCATAGTTTAATTATTTGTTTAACTAAAAATGGGTCAAATATATGTATACACAATTATATATAATATAAAATTCTCTAAAAATTTCATTGAGTATAAAATATACACTGTATTTCCCAAAATGATTTTTTTAATTTTTTTTATTAATTCTTTATGAATTTAAACAAAATATATGTATTTATTAATAAACTATATAAAACCTAAAGGAAAATTAAAAAATAAATCTTTTTTCTATTTAAGAGAGACACACATATGTGTGTGTAACTAGTTTATGTTTATATGTAAAATGCATGTAAATTAATTAAAAAAATTATAAATGAATAATTTTAGATTGGATTTAAAATATTAAAATATCTAATAATTAAAATTATTTTATAATTTAATTATATTTATTTATATATATTTGTGTGTGTCTATTCATATATATATATATATATATATATATATATATGTTTTATAAATGCCTTTGTGAATAATTTGTAATCAATATTTTATAATAATTACTCAATTGTATTTTTACTATATACATATATATTTATACAATATTTTGTTGCAGCCACAAACACACATATATTTAAACAATCTATTTGTATATATGAGTGGTTGGCATGTCTATTACCATGTAAATCCCGACATCTACGCACGGACATGTTAAACCATGCATACATTATCCTGCTGCATGTGCACGTACACATATATGTGTACTGATACACATATATGAAATATAATGCATATAATATAAAATTTAATTTAATTATAAAATAAAATATTTATTTTATTTAAAATAAATTTAGAAAAGTTCTAAATGAATTAGACTATATAGGTCCAACAAAGATTCAAATCGAAAATAAATATGAAATTTACCCATTTACCTCGTTGTATGCTGGAATAGTTTCAAAAAAATTTGCTTGTATCCTTGGCAACTAATCTTGCTTTGTACTTTTCCTTTGGCATTCTTCTTCACTTTGTATACCCACTTTACTCGCTTTATATCCTTTAAGTAAGCTAGCCAATTCCCATGTTTCATTCTTTACGATATATGGCTTTGGTTTCTCATTTATAACATCCCTCTATTTTTTGTCTTGTTTCGCTTCCCCGAAACCTATTGGCTTAAGATTTGACAAAAGACAAAATAAAGTTATATCTTCGAAAACATGGGTCATCTCGTATAACTCTTGTACAGATCGCATGCGTGATGGGCTTTCACTTATGCTTACTTCCAACGGAGATCCCACATGGAAGGTTGATGTAACACCCCAATATTTTATAATTAAAAAGAAATTAAAAATGCATTTGGCATAGTAGTAAAGGCACATGTAGGCTTCTTTAGTAACCAGGGATCAAGTCTCGTTGTCGCCTAAAATCTAGAGCGGTGTTTTTTTAGCCGGTTCGTTTTCAGCGATTTTCCTACGTATTTTAGGTTGTTTATGACATGTGACAGCCTTCCATTCGCTCCAGTGAAATAATATGATGAGATGGCTAAATTTTATATGTTGAGTGATGTGTATGGCCTAGAATGGATAATAATTAAGTGCATGAAAGAACATGATTTAATCCAAAATAATCTAAAAGATTATATTCACTCAAACAATCTATAAATAAACATTCTAACCTAAACCTAATGTCTTATTCAGCCGTCGCCATAATTCTGCAGTAAAATTAGTGTGTATTGTTTTTCCTAATTTTCTCTACTAAATAAATAAATCTCTACCAAATTAAATTATCTATACATATTCATGCAAATCGGGGAATTTCAAAGAATCAAAGGGAGAAATATTAAAGCAAAGTTCTTTTCAAATTTATGCAAGCTCAAGTGCCGAGTGAGTGGGAGTTAATATGAAATAGAAAAATAAAGCAGTTCAATTTCAGTTCTTTTCCAGCATGTAAATATGAATTGATTTATGTTGTTAATTGAGAATAGATGTAAATTATTGCAACTTCTCTTCTATTTCTCATATCTAATTCATGTTTGGTTTAAAATATGGGACATATAAATTGTCTGTTCACGTTTTATGGCATAAATAACATTGAAATTTATGTAAATTATTGTATCTTCTCCTTCTACCACTTCTCAATTCTAATTCATGTTTGGGTTGAAATTTGGAATAAATAAATTTTTATTCACGTTTCATGGCGTAAATTAAATTGGTTTAGTTAAATTGAATCAAAATTGTTATTCAATTTCTAATGGTAGAACAGGTTAGCTAAATAAATTCACAATAAGCTAATTGAATAAAATTATGGTTTTGATTGATATAATTACATACTTCCGACTATAGTTTTGGAACAAAATTGGAAAGTCTAATTGGCAAAATTGTTTGTTTCATATGTGGCCTAAAATGTAAAAGTGGAATTTTGTGTAATTAAATGATTTGTGGCTGTTGGATAAAAAATCTGTATAGATTAAATTTCTAAAAGGAGAACGTAAATTAGGATAGAAAAAAAATGTAAATTAAATGGACCCTTAAGGCTAGTGTAAATCTATAACAAAATAACAGAAAAATTACAAACAAACCATATGGACTGAACAAGCGTGAAATTAAAATATCATTTATGTAAGAAAAAGGAAATTGTGAAATAACCAAATCGAATGTGAAAATGGCCTAAAGTAGATTAATGGAAATAAATAGTGTGTAAACTATAATGGTAAAATTAGTTAATCTGGAAGCGATTTGTTAGGCAGACCTTGTAAAGGTGTGGATACGTGTTTCATGCAGTTAAGACCAAAATATGGTTTTGGCTATACGTACTAGAAGCAGGAAAGTAGCTTCACAAAGTGTTTGTTACCTTTCATAGGTTGCTAGTACATAGGATAGATAACATCCGCAATTGTAGGCTTCTTCAAACAGATCGACGCGGACGAAACATGACAAGTGTGCTCCGACGTAGGCCTCTTTAGGAAGATCGTTGGAAGATTTTGCGCAGCCGACCCTGATGCGGACGCTCTTTCGGAGGACCAACATTTTGGATAGAGGTAACTCCATGTTGGTGACTGAGGATATAGGAGGATAGGAGTCCAGTTTGGTAGAGCCTGAATGCAACTTCGAGGTCTTGCGAGGTTGTTTGAGTCGGCACCAGCCAGACGTAAGAGGCATTTAGTCACAGTGCATGGGTGAAGAGCACGACTTTCATCCTATAGCACGTGGATAAGCAAGGACTACAGGTCCGATAGGCCGATTGACGTTTAGTATTACTGCATGGTTGACTTCCCTAGAGTGATCATGGACTTTGGCTTCTTAAGAACTATATGTGAGAAGGATTCGCTGCATTATATTATCCACCCTCTGGGATATCCGAGGAAGACCTAGAATTAAGCTGTTTTATTCTTTTTGCTTCATCTTATTTCTCATTCACCAGACATTATGTCCGATTCATTCCTATTTTTCTTATTTTCCCAAATCACAGGAGGGCAGGTCTAGGTTGTAGTTCTTTGCAGCATGGAGAGTCATTGGAGCAGTTGTTATCTTCAACTTTTGTTTCTTTTGTTTCATGTACTTTGTTTCTCTTTTCCATACTTTACTCTTTATATGGGGATATATATTGTGAACTTTGTTATGTTTTATGTTTTGGCGGAGACTACTTGGTACTTTTGGTTTCAAAAATAAATTTGGGATAATGTTGTTTTCAATGAAGTTGTTTTGCTATTAATTTATAATTAGTGAAAGTTTTTTTTCCGCTGTAATATTTTAATCATTTTATGCTGTTGCTTTAGCCTTTGTACTTTATTATGGATTTTTATTTCACCCGACCACCAGTGCTTCTAGTCATATCCGATTTTCGGGATGCCTAGAGGTGCGAGGTGTCATAGTCGGTGTTGAGATATGGTTTCGGTAATCCTAAAAATATTTTTAAAATATAAAGGTTTTCGAATAATTTTTAATGGATATTCCAAATAATACTTTTAAAAGTATATGTATACATTTTGGAAAAAAAAGAAATTTTAGAAATGGGTCCCTCGTATCTCTTCCTCCATATCTATTGAACTATTTGTGGAGTACCTAATCCCATTTTTTTAATATCCACAGATAGAAATGTCTGAACCGTAAGATATCCCCGTAGTACCAGGCCTTAACATGCCTGCTTGGTTCAGGCGTTATTTGCAGGCTATTGCATGAGCAGAGCCACCAGCTAGGGATGCTGCTCCGATGGAAGGTGCTCCATCCCATCCACCAGGCATTCTCGATTTTCCCAAGTTATGCAAGGACTACATTAGCTTAGGAGGCAAGCCGTTTCTTGGCACCGAGTCATATACTGAGACGCGAGCTTGGATCCGTAGTTGTGAACGGATATTTGGACTTATGGGATTAGAGGGCCTAGCTTAGAAGAAGTTGGCTTCATGGCAGTTGCAGGGAGAGGCTCTTTGTTGGCAGGAGATTATGGAGGCTGAGGCTGATAATTTGACTTGGATGGATTTTTGTACTAGGTTTGAGAGGAAATTCTTATCGTAGGTTGAAGAGGGAGTGTAGCTAGAGAAATTTATACAGCTTAAGCAAAGGGATATGAAAATTAAGGAATATGTTAATCAATTCAATGAGATTGCTAGATTTGGACTAGACCTAATCAATACTCCTCACAGGAAGGCGCTGAAGTTCACTAAGGGTTTGAGTCAGCCGCTATAGAGTTTGGCGGTGAGCCAAATTTCGATGGGAGCCACTTTTGAGGGATTGGTAGAGATGGCTTTACTTGATGATACTGAGAAGAAAGGAGATGTGGCATAGAAGAGTAATGGAAAGAAGCATTGGAAAGGAAATAGAAGAGGAGGAGGGTCGGGTGGAAAAAGGAAAGTTCCAAGAAAGGACTGGAAGTGTAATACTAGTGGGAAACTAGGTCATCTTGCTAAGAATTGTAGAGGGGCAGGAGAGCGACCGAGACTGAGGTGTTATCTTTGCGATCAAGTGGGGCTTATGAAAAAGGAATATCCATCGAAGCTCAAGGACAGTTCACAGACACCTTTACAGCCTGCTCAGGCTTATGCTTTAGAGGCAGCTCCTTCCTCTAGTACTCGTCCAGTTGTGGACAAGGGAAAGAAGGTGATCATCGAAGGTGTTTTGTCTATCTATGATTATTCTATTCGTACCCTATTTGATTCTGGATCTTTGCACTTTTTTATATCTAATGCTCTTGTACAGAGTCTTAGTCTTGATGCTTGCTTAGTGACCGACCTGGTAGTAGTATCAAATCCGTAGGAGGTTCGGCCTATTTGTCCATGTTATGTCAGGATTTGAAATTGTTTATTTTAGGGGTTGAATTTGACTGTAGTGCCTTTGTATTGGACATTTTCGGGTTCTGGTGGATTCTTAGTATGGATTGGTTATCTGTGTATGGTGTTGTTCTTGATTGCGATATGAGGGTTGTGAGGTTAGGCACTTGTAGTGGACGTACCTTGGAGGTATCTTATGACCCACGAGGATCGATCGTGTTGGGCTATCTTTATTTCTTGACTTATTGCCCGATAGTTTAAGTTTGGTACCTGTTGTTAGAGACTTTCCAGATGGGTTCGAGAGGTTGCTAACCTTCCACCTCAAAGAGAGATCGAGTTCAAGATTTGTCTTGTCGATAATGCCAAACTAGTTGCTTTACTAATAAAGCATATGGCTCCTAAGGAACGTCGTGAGTTAAGTAAGCAGATTGGAGGGATTTTGGAAAAGGCTTCCATTCGTAAGTGCACTTCTAAGTGGGGCGCACCCATCGTCTTTACCACTAAGGTGGACGGATCTCTTAGACTTTGCACGGACTGTAGGGAGCTTAATAAGCCGACGAAGAAGAATTGTTATCCTCTTCCCCGTATAGACGATCTCTTCGACCAGCTAGTAGGAGCCAAGGTATTTTCACAGCTCGATTTAGCCAGAAGATTTCATCAGTTGCGTATGGTGGAGGATAGCATCGAGAAAACTGCATTTAGGACTCCGAATGGATTATTTGAGTGGTTTGTCATGCCATTTGGGCTAACCAATGCTCCAGCATATTTTGTGGACCTGATGAGTTGAGTGTTTTGCGAATCATTGAACAAGTTTGTGGTGGTGTTCGTCGACGACATTTTGGTTTATTCACGAAGCAAGGAGAAGCATACTGTTCACTTGGAAGAAGTTCTTAGCACCCTACGAGCACATAAGTTGAAAGCAAAGTTCTCCATGTGCCACTTTTGGAGGGATGAGATTCGCTTTTTGGGACACATTATTTCCGAGGATGGACTTCCGTAGATCCGGCGAAAGTGGCAGTAGTACAGGATTGGCAAACCCCTAAGAATGCGACAGACATAAGGAGTTTCTTAGGTCTTACGGGCTACTATAGGGAGTTCATTAAGGACTTTGCTAGGATATCAGCTCCACTTACCCGCCTTACCAAGAAGAACTCGTTTTTTGTTTAGGATGCCAAGTGTGAGGATGCCTTAGGTCGATTGAAGGAAGCTTTAACTACCGTGCCCATATTGGTATTACCGGATGGAACCAAGTCTTTCCCAGTTTACACGGATGCTTGTGGTATGGGGCTAGGGGTGGTACTGACGCAAGAGTGTAGGGTAGTGTGCTATGCGAGTAGACAATCGAAAACGCATGAGAAGAACTATCCGACGCATGATTTTGAGTTGGCAGCTGTAGTTTTTGCTCTCAAGTCTTAGAGGCACTATCTCTCAGGAGAAAGGTTTGAGCTTTTCACGGACATAAGTCTTTGAAGTATCTATTCTTTTAGAAAGATTTGAATTTGAGGCGGTAAAAATGGATGGAGTTTTTAGCCTCTTATAACTTTGAGACTGCATATACCCTTGGCAAAGGTAACGTAGTGGCAGATGCGTTGAGTAGACGCAAAAAGGTTTTAAGTCCTATGTTTTTGGAATGGAAGCATTAGGGGTACATTGCTACCATTGAATTTAGACCTCCGTCGGATTTAGCTCTGGGATCAATAGCAGCCCTCGACGTCCAGCCTACTATGATGGAGCAGATTGGAGCATGGCAAGGTGAGGACGAAGAGTTAAAGAACATTTTAGATAAGCCTTGTAGAGGAGAGTCATCACCACATCTTAGAACCATGGACATTAGAGAATGGATTAGAAGGGATGATAGACTTTGTGTTCCCCATAGTGAGGATTTAGTAGACAAGGTGTTGGCCGAGTCATATCATTTTCGGATGACAATACACCCCGGTGGTCACAAGATGTACCGGGATATGAAGAGGGTATTCTATTGGCCTGGAATGAAGAAGAGGGTGTGCAGCGAGCCGTATTTTCAACTATTTTAAATTATAAAATTAATATAATTATTAGCTAAAAATGGTTAAAATATAATTTCATGATTTTAAACATAAGTTATTGGATATAAACTTGATTTTTTTTAAATAAACTAATTTCGAAGATTAGGCAATAACGAATTTTGAAATGAAGTAATATATATTAGCTGGGTTCATGATTAAAAACTGAAGTTGAATAATAATTATGAGTTATTTAGAAAGAAATAAAATGATGTTGATAACTGGAATTCATTTAAAATCCAATACTGAAATTTGTTGGATATTGAACAATTAAATTGTTTAAATTCAATATTGGAAATTATTTGAGTAATTGAATAACGGGAATTGAATAACTGTAAAATGGAAATAGTTGTTCTATAATTTGAATTTGTTTTAAAAATAAAATCTTATAAGTTCATTAACTACTATTTCAAAAGATAGCGATTTATTGAATTATCCAATTTAATTACACCTAATATTGTGATTATTTGAATAATTAAATTCCGAGTTTAATATGATTGAAAATGATACCGGAAGTTGATGTACATTTCAATTATACAACAACGAAGATTGTTAGCATTTAAATTGAATTTAAAGGTGAATAATTAGAAATTAAAATTTTCATACTATAACCGAGACATTAAAAATAACGATCCAGAGCACAGTCTCAGATTTGGACGAAACAAGTTCCATTGGATTTATAATAGCATTTTATTATCGGATTTCAAATTTCGTAACGTTTGGAGTTATCGTTTGGTTGTACGGGTTAGATATGCATTGGACTAAATGTCAAAAATTTAATATTATAATTGGGGTCCAAAAAGCTATCTTCCACACATAATCAAATTAGGCCCCGGAACATGTTCCACTGTGTTTGAAATAGGGGTAAAATATTATAAACGCCATGCACCACGCTTCATTAGAAGTTCATCCCGAAATAAGTTGAAAATAATTATAAAATAATGTGCATATGCGTATAAATACGCATGTTGTCTCCAAACCCTAGCAAAATAAAATGCAGCCGCCAGTTATAATTTAATGGCCAAAAAGCTTCAATCCTTCCTCCTCAAATCTCTCACAATCCATCAATCGATTCGAAAAAATTTCAACTATAAAATTGAAGAGCACAAGAAGATCTATAGCTCCAATTTGGAGATCGTCATTAGAGCTGCATAATGGCTAGAAATCATCGATGAAGGGCCGGTGCTCGAACATGATTTTTATGGCCAGGGGATGGCCGAGCTTCGAGTGGCTCACAGTGTGGGTGCAGGCGGGCACGGGCTGTCATTTGGTGGTGGAATGATGGGGCTTTGATCATCGTGGGAGGAGCGCCCAAGGCTTGCTCGAATGCGAGTTGGGCTTTCTTACCTGGAGCATGCGACTACAACGAACGAGGAAGAAGCATAGACACGGACAGATCTTGCTTGAGATGAACGTACAACCCAAATATGTTTAATATAAAAAAAGAATTTGTAATTAATTATCATATTTAATTCATGTAAACTTCAAAAATACATATTGTATACATATAAGGTCGAAATTGGACGAAACAAGCTATGATGGGATCGTGATGACGAACACCACGCTCCGAAACTTATTTGGAGACATTTGAAGCTAGTCAAAATTTTAGGTTAAATCGAACGTCGTTCGATTTGACTAAAAATCGAAACTCAAGGTGAGTGTTTTATAACGCTCACAACGTACTAGAATTCTCATGCTAGTTAAATTTGATATTATGAAGTGATATGATTCTTATTGGTCGTTGTTTGATTAATTTAATTGTCATCTAGATTGTCATCGAATTTACTATTAAAAATTAAAATTGGCAGCCAAATCGAAATTGGAATTTAATTGCAATTAAATAACCTGATATTGATAACTATGAAGTTGCAATGAATTATACCATCTGTTTGTATGATTGATTGTGATGGATGCAAATTGGTTGATATTTGGATGGTTGGATATTGTGTGTGTGTATATATATATATATATATATATAGCTTGTTATCACCATGTGATTTATTTACGGTATATAGAACTATAAATTGAATCATCTCGATTAAATTAAGAAATAGGTTGAAACGATATATACCAATGCATTATGATTGAATTGAAATGATATATGTCCATCCCTAAAATTAGATTGAAATAACTGATCACTTGGCCATAGGATAAAAATTATTTACGAACACCGGATTGATTAAATTAGACAATTTTGAAATCTTTTATTTGGAATTATTTAAATGGTTTTGATTTAAAAGAAATAAAATCAATTTATAGAAATCGAATTAATCTTGAATTCCGGTTTGAAAGATTAAAACAAATTTTTGGTTAAAAGAAATTGTTAAATAATTGAAGTAGAGATTTTGAAGTTAAAATCAGAATATGATTGAATTTCATAAATTGATTTATTTTTAAAAGATTGAACTTTTATTCGAAATTTGAATATTACAAAGCAAAAGTGATATAAAACTATATTTCAAAATTGACCTCGCAATTTAATTACAATTGAAAATTGGATTTTAACTTTTATATTGAAGTTAAATTTAATTTAAGTGACTTAAATCGATATTTTGAAAATTGAACTCGAATTTATATAGATCGAAATGATTTAAAAAGTTGAGAATTGAACTGAAATTAATTCAAGTTGGAATTGAATTGAATTAACTAGAATTAAGGTCGGAATTGGAATTGATTTGAATAGGAACTGGAATCGAAGTTAATTTGAATTTAAATCGGAATTGAATCAATATAAATGGAAATAGAAATTGGATTGATTTGAATTGAGAGGATTTGGGAATTGAATCAGTTTGACTTTGAAACTATATTTCAAATGAATTATTTAGTATGAAAAGTTTAAAATCTATATTCGTTAAATATTCAAATTATTTTGATTTTTCAAATTATTTTACTATATAAACCATTTTAATATTTAAAATATTTTATATTAAACTATTTTATATTAAACTATTTTAAACATTTACACTATTTTTAACAATTTTAAACTATTCAAACTATTTTTCAAAACTAAAACTGGTCAAGGGAGGAATGTTTATTTTTTTATCATGGATTTAAATACGAATTGGGTTAAATTCAAGTTATAATTTAACTTGAAATCGAAACAATTTTGGAAGCAAAATCAAGATATTAAGGCGAAATGATTCTGAACTGATATAGTATATTTTGAGTAAATATAACGATTTCGAAATGGATTTGATTGTGAAGGGAATGTGATATTTTGATATCAAAGATGAACTGTTTTCGAAATATAGAAGAACCAACCGGTGTGTAAAACGACGTTTGGTTGTTAAAGAGACCAGGGCCGGATATGGGCATACTCTCTGTCGATACCTGAACCACTTTGACAACTGTGTACGCGGAGGAGAATCCAGAACGAAGTGTTTGGATTTAACAGCGATTGCTGGATTTTAAGAAAGAGAAAGATGATGGATAGACCTTGGCACTTGTGCCAATTTGAAATGACTAAAACAGGATGGCTTGACATGGCCAACTGGGCTAATTACCCCGAGCGGACATCCGTTCTTCGATTTTTTGGACTCGGTTCATAATATTACTCTTTTTGTTGGTTACAATTGGTGCACCTTGATTTGGGGTAGTCTCCCTTGGACTCGATATGGGATGGATGGATGCGGTGGACGATCATGGCTATGATGCATTACCACTAGCCCTGCGACCCGAACTGGAAGTATCCTACCTTGGGCGTTGCCTTACGTGCCTTGCCATACTTTTATCCCTATACGAGACCCATACAGTTTTGGTTTAGTGCCGTCATATCACGGCGCATCCCTGACTACCTAATGTACTACTAGTGATGTCAAATGCAAACTATACGCCAATACTTAAAAACACGTTAAGGGGGATCAATGTAAATCCTTAATGCTAAGAAAAATATTTATTATATTGATTAGACATTATATATATGCAGCATACTCTACTACATAAAAATATTTTGATGGATCCTTAGGAGATGGAAAATCATGTAACATCTCTTAGGTTATTGCACACACGTTATACACTAGATAGGAGATGTGAAATCCCATAAACATCTCTGACACTATCGCACTCATGTTATATTGATTATCAATTTGAGTCACATAAGAATATTTTAGTCCTGACTCGAGTGTTTTGTCTTTTCATTATTCTCGGGTCGGTCCGAAGTTTTTCAGCTTACTGAAGATTTATTATGGAGGATGAAGACGAAGATTCAGTATATCATTACTATTATTATTCCTGCATCATGTTGTTTGCTGCATTATATTTAATTCTGGTGTATATGCATAACTCTGATAAAGGTTGTATAAACTATAATCAAATGTATAATATGAACAGCTTCATGAATTGTTTAATTGATTATTATATTTTGTCATTCCGCTGCGAGATTCTGTGTTTGTTTTCTTTTTTTTTTCTTTTTTTTTCTTATTTACCCCATTAACAGTCCTCCCTTTTGAATGGTTTGAGTTGATATGTGTGGTTTATTGTCAATTTAAACTGTACAAAAAGGTGGGTCATTACAGTTGGTATCAAAGCCAGGTTTAGCGATAACCTTAGCTTTATGGGGTAACTCATTAGAGTAGGGTCGGTAGCACCCTAGAATGAGTTTGAATGTATTAATAGATATGAGCGCTTATTTGTTAGTGAATATAAAAATTATTTATATTGTTTTGGTTGATTTGTTGAGTGACTTATGGATTCTAGTCAATATGAGTAATTAACGTTATTGATTAATTAAACACTCGAACAGTGCAACTCGACATAATATTATTTTTGAAATGGAGTAAATGAAACAATTTTACCCTGATTATATTTTTTATATAAAGGAATAATTTTCGAAAATTATTATGGTATACATATAGTGTGGATAGGTTGTTAGAAGTGATAATATTAATTATTATCATTTATTGTTTGATCACTCAATATTCCTAAACTATTAGCTATTATATAATTATAAGAAAATGGAATTGTATAAATGTGATTTGTAAAATATAATTTACAAGTAAAATGAATATAAAATTGAGAATTTGATAAATTTAAAGTCCGGTGTTTTTGAAAAAGCTTTTAGGGTTTGAAAAATAATATAGGTATTGTTTAAAAGTATACGCAAATAAAATTAGTTTCAAAAAATTAAAAGAAGAATGAATTCAGTACTCCCCTCTTCTGTCGCTAAAAAATAATTTCGGTGATGACTACACCGCATCATCAACGTTCCTCTTCGAGTCTTAAAGTGGGGGAGACTTCTGAGAAGCTTTGCTTCAAATTTTTTTTTTCATAAACGAATTTTGGTTTAAACTCCAAAAGTATGATTTGATATATATAAGATATAAGCATATATATTTAATTCAAATGATTTGAAATGAACCCGGTGTTTAAATTTTTAAGTTCTGTTAATTAATAATCTTCAAATTATTTAAATGAAATGAAATTTGAATAACCAGAACAAAATAAGAGAATTGGGAAATCTGGGCGAAATGTTTGAGAAACATCAGACTTGAAGTTATAACTCCTAAAATTGAAAGTAAATTTTTTTTAACAAGTTAAAGTAGTGAATATTCTAATTAAGAGAAATAAATCAGATTAATTTGTATAATACCAAATTGCATTTTAATAGCATATAATAAGACTTACCAAATGCTAAAGGTTAAAATATGACTTGGATATTTAATGGGATGTTATACTAGTAAACAAACTTAAAAGTAATTAGAATATATGTAAATGGAAATTTAGTTTTGTAATAGTAAGTGTTATATACTTAAGTATATTATGAAATGATTAATGACTAAGTGGAATAAGTAAGTGAGCTTAACAAAAGTCGACAAGTGAATCAAATAATATCTTTGTAAACTGGTTCTAGAATTAAATATAAATTTACAAAGAAATTGTGAAATTGAATTTGTAACTTTTGAGATAACTATAAATATAGATAAAGTCCAGCTTCTTATATATGACTTTTATAGAATGATTATAAACTAAAGTGATGATTAATAAAATGTTTCAAAAATAAACTATTATTAAAGGTAAGTATGAAAATGAATGTGAACGAAAATAATTTAGTATAGCCAAGAATCAAAAAAATATACGTAAGTTGTACGTATATTATTTATTTGCATAAGGATTTGATACAGATTCGAGCATAAAATTTCAAGATAATTTATATCGATCCGAGTTAGGATTTTTCACTTGATTTTCGATGGCAAATCCTGAATATGGATTTTTGATTTGATTCTAGAATTCTCCATCATAATATAAGGCTATGCAAGGAGAATAACGGTTTCTGACCAAAGAACCAAATCTGAGTCCGCATTAGAGAGTCCGTGAACGATACTAGTTCGGAAGTGAAATTGTGTGATCGAGTGAGCGATCAGATTTGATATAGCGCACGAATGATATATGTACATCGTCTGGGCTTAAGTAAAGCAATATTGGAAATTGAAATGAAAAAATATAAATTGATTTTAAATTATATGATTGGATATCATTGGTAATTAGATGCAGGTATTTAAAATAAAGAAAATTTTGGATTGCCCGACAAAAAGGTATGTTATTATTTTGTCATAGGATTTGGTTATTTTTTTGATTGAGCCACTTGGCTTTTGTTTTATTTTGTTGGTTTAGGTCCCATAGAGGCGTATTGCAGTTGTTCCAATCGAGCCACTCAAAGGAGACTCTGTCGAAATTTTCCGTTAATCTGGGTGTTAGAAATTTTTGAAGTTTTAAAATTTTATAACTTGTTTTGATAACTAACTTGTAAATTCCGAAAGCCAATCAGAGTGGCATGGCAGAAGCGTAGTAAAAAAAATTCTAATGAATTTGATGTTCTATAAGTTGACTATATTTTTAAATCGATTAAATGTCAAATTCTTCACCTAATGTCTTTTCGAGGACGAAAAGTTTTGAGTGGGGGAGATTGCAATGACCCATATTTTCAACTATTTTAAGTATTAAGGTTAATGTAATTATTAAGTAAAAATGATTAAAAATATAAATTTCATGATTTTAAATGTTAGTTATTGGATATGAACTTGAACAAAATTTTAAAATAAACTAATTTCGAAGATTTGGCAATAACGAGTTTTGAAATGAAGTAATATATATTAGTTGGGTTTATGATCAATAGCTGAAGTTGAATAATAATTGTGAATTATTTAGATAAAAATAAAATGATGTTGATAGCTAGAATTTATATAAAATCCAATATTAAAATTTGTTGGATATTGAACAATTAGATTGTTTAAATTCAATGTTGGAAATTATTTGAAAAATTGAATAACGGGAATTGAATAACTGTAAAATGGAAATAGTTGTTCCATAATTTGAATTTATTTTAAAAATTAAATCTTCTAAGTTCATTAACTAATATTTCAAAAGATAGTGATTTATTGAATTATCCAAATTGATTACACGTAATGTTGTGATTATTTGAATAATCGAACTCCGATTTTAATATGACTGAAAATGATACAAGAAGTTAATGTAAATTTTAGTTATACAACAATAAAGGTTGTTAACATTTAAAACTGGATTTAAAAGTGAATAGTTAGAAATTGAAATTTTCATATTATAACTAAGACGCTAAAAATAACAATCCGGGAAACTGTCTCGAATTTCGATGAAACTAGTTCTTTTAGATCCATAATAGCGTGTTATTATCGTATTTCAAATTTCGTAACGTTTGGAGTTATCGTTTGATCATACAGGTTAGAAACATGTTGAACTAAACATCGAAAATTTAATGTTATAATTGGATCCAAAACGCTGTCTTCCACATATGATCGAACTAGGCCTAGAAACATGTTCTACTGTGTTTCGAATAGTGGTAAAACATTATAAACGTTAGGCGGAATGCTTCATTTGAAGTTTCGTCCGAAAAAATTGAAAATAATAATAAAATAATATGCGTACGCGTATAAATATGCATGTTGCCTCCAAACCCTAGCAAAATAAAATGCAACCGCCAGTTATAATTTAATGGCCAAAAAAGCTTCAATCTTTCCTCCTCAAATCTCTCACAATCCATCAACCAATTCGAAAAACTTTCAACTACAAAGTTGAAGAGCGCAAGGAGATTTATAGATCCATTGGTGGAGAACGTCATCAGAGCTGCAAAGTGGCCAAAAATCATCAATGAAGGGCCGGCGTTCGAACGTGATTTTCGTGGCAAGGGGACCGCTGAGCTTTGAGAGGCCCATGGCATGGGCACGGGCTGGAACGGGCCGATATTTGGTGGTGGAATGATGGGGTTTCGATCATCGTGGAAGGAGCGGCCAAGGGTTGATCGAATGCAAGTTGGGTTTCTTTCCTGGAGTATGTAACTGCAACGAACGAGGAAGAAGCAAAGACACAGACAGATCTTGCTTGAGATGAACGTACGGCCCAAATATATTTGGTATAAAACAACGATTTTGTAATTAATTATCATATTTAATTCATGTAAACTTCAAAAATACTTATCTTATTTATATGAGGTCAAAATTGGACGAAACAAGCGGCGGTCGGAACGTGGCAACAAGCACTACGCTCTGGAAATTATTTGGAGACATTTAGAGCTTGTTAAAATTTTAGATTAAATTGAATGTCGTTCGATTTGATTTAAATCGAAACATAAGGTGAGTGTTTTATAACGCACACAACGTACTAGAATATTCTCATGCTAGTTAAATTTGATATTATGAATTGATATGATTTTTATTGGTCGTTGTTTGATAAATTTAATTGTCATATAGATTGTCATTGAATTTACTGTTAAAAATTAAAATTGATAGTCAAATTGAAATTGGAATTTAATTGCAATTAAATTACCTGATATTGATAATTATGAAGTTGTCATGAACTATGTTGTCTGTTTATATGATTGATTGTGATGGATGCAAATTAGTTGATATTTGGATGGTTGGATGTTATTTGTTTTATATATATAGCTTGTTATCACCCTATAATTTATTTACAGTACATAGAACTGTAAATTGAATCATCTCGAATAATTTAAGAAATAGGTTGAAACGATATATACCTATGACATTGTGATTGGATTGAAATGATATATATCCATCTCTGAAATTAAATTGAAATAACTGATCACTTGGCCATAGGATAGAAAATTATATACAGACACCAGATTGGTTAAATTATATGATTTTAAAATCTTTGATTTGGAATTATTTAAAAGGTTTCGATTTGAAAGAAATAAAATCAATTTATAGAAATCAAATTAATCACGAATTCGAGTTTGAAAGGTTGAAATAAATTTTTGGTTAAAAGTAATTGCTAAATAATTAAAGTTGAGATTTTGAAGTTAAAACAAGAATATGATTGAATTTAAGAAATTGATTTACTTTTAAAAGATTGAACTTTTATTCGAACTTTGAATATTACTAAGTAAAAGTGATATAAAATGATATATCGAAATTGAACTTGGAATTTAATTATATTTGAAAATTGGACTTTAAATTTAATATTGAAGTTAAATTTAATTTAAGTGACTTAAATCAATATTTTGAAAATCGAACTCGAATTTATATAGATCGAAATGATTTAAAAAGTTGCAAATTGAATTGAAATTAATTCAAATTGGAATTGAATTGAGGTCAGAATTGGAGTTGATTTGAATATGAACTGGAATCGAAGTTAATTTGAATTGAAATATGAACCGAATCAATATAAATGGAAATGGAAATTGGATTGAGTTGAATTAAGAGGATTTGGGAATTAAATCAGTTTAACTTTGAAACTATTTTTCAAATGAATTATTTAGTATGAAATGTTTAAAATCTATATTCCTTAAATATTCAAATTATTTTGGGTTTCCAAATTTTTTTACTATATAAACCATTTTAACATTTAAACTGTTTTATATTAAACTATTTTAACCATTTACACTATTTTTAACTATTTTAATTATTTTAACTATTTTAAACTATTCAATCTATATTTCAAAACTCAAACCGGTCAAGGGTGGAATGTTTATTTTTTATTATGGATTTAAATAGGAATTAGGTTAAATTGAAGTTATAACTTAAATTGAAATCGAAACAATTTTGGAAGCGAAATCGAGATAATAAAGCGAAATGATTCTAAATTGAAATAGTATACTTTGAGTAAATATAACGATTTCGAAATGGATTTGATTGTGAAGCTAATGTGATTTGATATCAAGGATGAACTGTTTTCGAAATATTAAAGAACCAACCGTGGTGTAAAACGATGTTTGGTTGTTAAAGAGATCAAGGTCGGACATGGGCATACTCTCTGTCGATATTGGAACCACTTAAACAACTGTGTACGCGGAGGAGAATCCAGAATGAAGTGGTTGGATTTGACGGCGATTGCTAGATTTGAAGAGAGAGAACGATGATGGATAAACCCCGGCACTTGTGCCAATTTGAAATGACTAAAACATGACGTCTTGACAGGGCCAAGTGGGCTAATTACCTTGAGCGGACATCCATTCTTCGATTTTCTTGGACTTGGTTCACAATATTGCTCTTGTTATTGGTTTATATTGGTGCACATTGATTTGGGAAAGCCTCCCTTTGACTCGATATGGGATGGATGGAGGTGGTGGGCGGTCATGGCTATGATGCGTTACCACCAGCCCGACGACCCGAACTATTACTATCCTGCCTTGGGTATTGCTTTACATTCCTTGTCATACTTTTATCCCTATACGTGACCCATACGATTTTGGTATAGTGTTGTCATATCACGGCGCATTCCTGACTACCGACGTGCTACTGATGGTGTCAAATGCAAACTGTACGCCAATCCTTAAAAACGTATTAAGGGGGATCAATGTAAAGCCCTTAAAGCTAAGAAAAATATTTATTTTATTGGTTAGACAGTATATATGTAGCATATTCTACTACATAAAAATATTTTGACGGATTCTTAGGAGATGGAAAATCCCGTAACATCGCTTGAGTTATTGCACGCATGTTATACACTGGATAGGAAATGTGAAATCCCGTAAACATATCTGATGCTATCACACTTCTATTATATTGACTATCGATTTGACTTACACAAGAATATTTTAGTCCTGACTCAAGTGTTTTGTCTTTTCGTTGCGCTTGGGTCAGTCCTGAGTTTTTCATCTTATTGAAGATTTATTTTGGAGGACGAAGACGAAGATTTGGTATATTGTTACTATTATTATTCCTGCATCATGTAGTCCGCTGCATTATATTTAATTCCGGTGAATATGTATAACTCCAATAAAGGTTGTATAAACCATAATCAAATGTATAGTATGAATAGCTTCATGAACTATTTTATTTATTATTATATTTTATCGTTCCGTTGTGAAATTCTGTGTTTGTTTTCTTCTTCTTCTTTTTTTTTCCTTGTTTACCCCATAAACAGTCCTCCCTTTTGAATGGTTTGAGTTGACATGTGTGGTTTATTGTCGATTTAAACTGTACAAAAAGATGGGTCGTTACAGGGTGGCGGAGGATATATCAAAGCGCATCACTTTCCAAATGGTAAAGACGAAACAGAAGAAGCCCGGAGGACTGTTACAGCCATTGGATATTCCATTATGGAAATGGAAGAGCGTCTCTATGGACTTCGTGGATGGCTTACGAAGGTCATAGAGAGGGAACACGAGTATTAGGGTCATTGTGGATAGACCGACGAAGGGTGCTTATTTTATACCCATTAAGAGTAATAGGATGGCAGCTGGTTTGATGACTCTTTATGTAAGGGAGATAGTTAGGCTTCATGGTGTTCCCACAAGCATTGTGAGCGACAAAGATCCATTATTCACTAGCGAGTTTTAAAGGAGTCTTCAGCAAGCCTTGGAACAGAATTGGATCTGAGTACGGCATTTCACCCTCAGACAGATGGATAGACCGAGAGGGTAAATAGGGGTTTTGGAATATTTTCTCAGATTGTGCATCATTGACTTTGGAGGCTATTGAGAAGACCACCTACCTTTGGTGGAGTTCGCGTATAATAATAGTTATCAAGCAAGCATTAGGATGGCACCGTTCGAGGTCCTCTATAATAGACCATGTAGATCACCAGCCTTTTAGTGGGATACCACTGATAGGATCTTACTTGGACCAGACATGGTGAGGGAAACTTCCAAGAAGATGGATTTGATTCGCAAGAGGTTGAAGACTGCACAAAATAGACATAAGTCATTGCCGACAGAAGACGTTCAGGTTTGGAGTTTGAGGTTGGAGACATGGTTTTTGTCAAGGTTTCTTTTTTGAGAAACTTTATGGGATTTGGCTCAGAGGGTAAGTTGGCACCGGAATTTGTAGGACCCTTCCCTATTACCGCACGGATCGAAAAATTGGCATACAAAGTTGATCTTCCAAATAAGTTGGCAGGAGTTCATGATGTTTTTCATGTTTCGCATCTAAGGAAGTATCTACATGATTCCGTAGTAGTAGTAGAACCCGATCAGCTAAGGGAAGTGGAGGTAGAGCGCGAAGTACTTGTGCGTTGTACACCCACCCGTATATTGGAACAGGCGTCAAGAGATTACGCAACAATGAAGTTCATCTAGTGAAGATTCAGTGGGGAGATGACCCCAAGGAGTGCACATGGAAATATGAGGAGAGAATTCAAACTTATTATCCTTTCTATTTAAAGATACAATTCAAATATCCTATTTTTGATCTTTGATCTTTTCTTAGTTGGGGTCTTTTCGATATTCTTTAGGTGAAACCTATAGATGGTAGCTTGGTTGTAAACATGTCATTAGGGAATGCTATGTTTGATGGATGAAAATGATTGCAAGTGGATGCTAATGTTTGCAAATGGATGCATTGCATGCACTAGATAGATATTTATTAGGATAATCGGTCAACTAGGTACACACACCTACATATGTGTGCCTATTATCGATTGCATGTGCACATGGTATATATACATGTCGCTGTGTGTGTGTGTATAAATGGATGTTGCATATGGATGGTGCATTTTGGTGAATGATTTCAACATACATATAGAATTATCAATTATACTAGGGTAATTGCATACATTTGGTTGCATGGCATAAGCATACATGGATTATAGGAGGTCAACTAAATCAGCAGATCGACTACCTTTTCTCATTAGGTAAGTTCATATGCATTTCACTTTGCATAAATCATAATTTGCATTAGTTAAAAATAAGGACAATGGTATAAATCAATGATGGTTGAGTAGTGGATGTAGTTCTTGGATGTTGGTTTTTAATTACGTTCTTCTGTCTTTAGAGATTTTAGGGTCCTTTAAGGGGGGAGAATGTAACACTCTGATATTCTATGGGAGATATAATTAAGAAGAAATTAAAAGCGCGTTTGGTACAGTGGCAAAAGACACATGTTAACTTCTTTATTGACCAGGGATCAAGGTTCGTTGTCGCCCAAAATTTGGAGCAATTTTTTTTAGCTGGCTCGTTTCCAGTGATTTTCCTACGTATTTTAGCGTTGTTTCTGATATGTGGCGGCCTCCCATTCGCTCCAATGGTGTAATAGGATGAGATGGCTAAATTTTATTGGTTGAGTGATGTGTATGTGTTAGAATGGATAACCATTAAGTGTATGAAAGAATAAGATTTAATCTAAAATACTCTAATGGATGATATTCACTTAAACAATCTATAAATAAACCATCTAACCTAAATCTAATCTCTTATTCAGCCGTCGCTATAATACTACAGTAAAATTAGCGTGTATTATTCTTTCTCCTTTTCTCTACTAAATAAACAAGTCTCTACCAAATTAAATTATCTATATATATTCAAGCAATTTGGAGAATTTAGAAGAATCAAAGGGAAAACAATTAAAGCAAAGCTTTTTTCAAATTTATGCAAGCTCAAGTGCCAGGTGAGTGAGAATTAATATGAAATAGAAAAATAAAGTAGTTCAATTTCAGCTCTTTTCTGGCACGTTAATATAAATTAATTTCTTTTATTAATTGAGAATAGATGTAAATTATTGCAACTGCTTCTTCCACTTCTTAAATCTAATTTATGTTTGGTTTAAAATATGGGACATATAATTATCTATTCACGTTTTATGGCATAAATTAGATTGTATTTTATATAAATTATTGTATCTTCTCATTCTACCACTTCTCAGTTCTAATTCATGTTTGGGTTGAAATTTTGAACAAACAAATTGTTATTCACGTTTCATAGCGTAAATAAGATTGGTTAATTAAATTGAACTAGATTTGTTATTCAATTTCTAATGGTAGAACGGGTTAGTTGCATAAATTCAAAGTAAGTTACATGAATAAAATTATGGTATTGATTGATATAATTACATAATTTTGAATATGGTTTTGGAATAAAATTAGGAAGTCTAATTGGCATAATTGTTTGTTTCATATGTGGTCTAAAAATGAAAAGGTGGAATTTTGTGTAGTTAAATGGTTTGTGGCTATTGGATAAAAACTTTGTACAGATTAAATTTCTAAAAGGAGAAAGTAAATTAGGGTGGAAAAAATTTAAATCAAAATGGACCCTAAAACTAGTGTAAATATGTAAAAAAAAATGACAGAAAAATTATAGACTAACCATACAGACTGAACGGACTTGAAATTGAAATACCATTTATGTAAGAAAAAGAGAAATTGTGAAATAACCGAATCGGATGTAAAACTGGCCTAAAGAAGATTAATGAAAATAAACAGTATGTAAACTATAACGGTAAAATTAGGTAATCTGGAAGCGATTTGGTAGGCAGACCTTGTAAAGGTCTGGACACATGTTTCATGCAGTTAAGACCAAAATATGATTTTGGTTGTACGTACTAGGAGCGGGCAAATTGGTTCGCAAGGATGTTTGTTACCTTTCATAGGTTGCTAGTACGTAGGATAGATATCATCCGTAATTGTAGGCTTCTTCAGGCAGATCGACGTGGACGGAACATCAAAAGTGTGCTCCAACGTAGGCTTCTTTAAGCAGATCCAATCTAGCTGTGGCGCTCTTTCGGAGGACCGACGCTTTGTTTGGGGGGCAAGTCCACTTTGGTGATCGAGGAGACAGGAGGACAAAAATCCAGTTTGGCGGAGCCTGAGCGCAACTTCGGGGTCCTGCAAGGTTGTTTGAGTCGGTGCCGGTCAGACGTAAGAGGCATTTAGTCATAGTGCACAGATGAAGAGCACGGTTTTCACGCTGTAGCATGTGGATAGGTAAGGACAATAGGTCCGACAAACAGATTGACGTTTAGTATTGCTGCATAGTTGACTTTCCTAGAGTGACCATGGACTTTGACTTCTTAGGAACTGTATCTAAGAAGGATTCACTGCATTATATTATTTACCCTCTGCGATATCCGAGGAAGACCTGGAATTAAATTGTTTTATTCTTTCTACTTCCTCTTATTTCTCATTCACCAGACTTAATGTCTGACACATTCTTATTTGTCCTATTTTCCCAAAATCACAGGAGGGCAGGTCCAGGTTGTCGTTCTTTGCAGGTTGGAGAGTCATTGGAGCAGTTGTTATCTTCATCTTTTGTTTCATGTACTTCGTTTCTCTTTTCCATACTTTACTCTATATATGGGGACCTATATTGTGAACTTTATTATGTTTTATGTTTTGGTGGAGACTACTTGGTACTTTTGGTTTCAGAAATAAATTTGGGATAATGTTTTTTTTAATGAAGCTGTTTTGCTATTAATTTATAATTAGTAAATGTTTTCTTCTGCTGTAATATTTTAATTATTTTACGCTGTTGTCTTAGTCTTTGTGCCATGTTATGGATTTTTATTTCACCCGACCACCCGTGCTTCTAGTCATGTCTGATTTTGGGGTGCCCAGAGGTGCGGAGTGTGATAATTGATAATGATGATGATGTCGGACTAGTGAGCTCTTCTTGCACCTTATGTTTTCTTCTTCTTTATGAAGTGGAAAAAAAATTACAGTCATCCTTTTCTTATTTTCTCCAATTACTTGTGTTTTCTTCATCAGTCTCCATATTTCAACTAAGAACAACATTTTCGCTAATAAGGTTATATAATTTATATCCCTTTGACCTTTAGTCACAGCCAATGAAAATATACTTTTTCCTTTTGTTATCTAATTTAAAGCATTTTTGATCCGGGACATCAGCATACGTTATGCTTTCAAATACTCTCAAATGTGACATGCATGGCTTTCTGCCGCTCCATGTTTCTTCAGGGGTTTTGTTCCATATACTTCGATTTAAAGAGCCATTCGACAAATACACCACAAATTCAATGTCTTTGGTCCAAAACTCTTTTGGAATATTTTTATTTTTTAACATACTTTGAGCCATTTTGAGTAGGGATCTATTCTTCCTTTCTACAACGTCGATTAGTTGTGAGGTGAACGGAAATGTTAAAGGGCGATGAATTCCACTTTCTTCGTAAAAAAATTCAGAAACTTTTGAGGTGAATTATTCACCTCGGTGGATCTTATAGCTTTTATCTTATAGACACTTCAATTGCCTACAAAAACTGTAAATTTCTTTAAAACGTCAAATACATCTGATTTTTGTTTAAAATAATAAGCCTATATTTTTTTGCTAATATCATCAATAAAGAGTGCAAAGTAATTGCTTTTCTAAGTGAGGACGGTTTTATTGGACCATAGATGTTCGTATGAATTAGTTCTAGCGGTTCTTTAGCTTTTGCAGTCATTTCTTTTGGGAAAAAAATTCGTGTTGTTTTCCAAATAAGTATCTTTCACATAATTGATTTGTATCATTAACAGTTAATAACCATTCACCATGCTTTTATTCTTTAGCAATTTTAAACTCCTGAAGGTTAGATGTCCAAACTTTAAGTGCCAAAACCATGATGAATCTTTGTAACAAAGCATTTAATAGTATTATTAGAAATTGTTAGTGGAAACATTCTATTTTTTGACATTGCTACTTTAGCAATTAAGTTTCATTTATCATCTCTCCAAAAGAGGGTATATATGGTTTTTCATTTGAATATCATATCTTTTTCTAAAAGTTGTCATAAATTTAGGGTACACGTTTTCATATCAACCACATAGTAAACATTAGAGACAAAATAACTTTACCATTTTTTAAATGAATTGGCATTTTTTTCTTTAAAATCTTGATTCATCACCAAGATGAATGTTTCCACTTACGGACTCATCAAACTCCACAAACATGTTTCTTTTTCCATATATGATTACTAGCTTCCGTATCCAAATACCATGAACTGTCATTTTTGTTTTCTACTCAGTTGCGTGCCCGTAAAATTGTAGTCTTCTTCCTCTTCTTTAGCGAAATTAGATCTCTCTTGAATTTTATTGGAAGCATATCTGCATTTGAAATCAAAATGCACAATTTATCATAATTATAAAATTAAATTTGTGACCTATCTTACCTTGGCCTTCCATTGTAATTTGTGTTTCCTCCTCTTCCTCGACTTCTTGCAGCATGTGTGTGCGTGCGTGTGTGTGTTTCCTTCTTCTTTATGACAAATTTATCGACGTCTATACCATAGTTTTGGCCACAACCTCTTCCTTTTTTGCTATGACTTCTTCTAATTTTAAATGCTTTCCTTCTACCATAAGGTGCGTTTGGTTTGAAGGACTTGCTCCAATGATCCTTCTTTAACTCTTCTATTTGATTTTTCTTCATGGATTGAAGCGATCTAATGAGTTGATTGACGATCATGTTTTCTAGATCTTTGGACAGCTCAAATGCTACACTATATTGTCAAATTTAGAATCCAAAACCCGTAGAATTTTCTGAATCATTCTAGAATTTTCTATTTTTTCTTAATTTTTTTTTTCATTTGGTTTACAATAAATAAAACACTAGAAAAGTAATCATTGATTGATTCCGAAGATTTCATATATAAAGATTCAAACTCATGTGGCATAGTTTATAGTCTAATTTTCTTCACTTTGTCAATTTTTTTGAAAGCATTCTCCGAAATCTCCCACGCTTCTTTGCCACTTTGCGCATGTTTGCAATCTTTCTAAACATAACTTCATCTTGAGCTTGATGGAAGATGCCAAGAGCATATTAATCGTTCGTTTGCAATTCCATGAATTATCCCTTTCAATTTGGGATAAAGTGGTGACATCGATGAGTTTTTTGTACCAATTTTCCACGAGATTCCAAGCACCTTGTGATTCAACCAACGTTTTCATATGAACGCTCCAATTATCGTATTACTATTTTTTGGAAGTAAGTGAACTTTAACAAAACTCAATCCATCCTGTCATTCTCCCTTGATATCCACCTAGCTGCGATACCAATGTTTAAAGTTTTCTTAATAGAAAATAGATTTGATTTCAGAAGAAGATAGATTAGAGATTGAAAAAAAAATGATTTTTTTGAATGAAATAAAACTTCAAGAAAAAAACTATATGTCCATATTTTTGATGTTGTTATAAGAATAACCTGTGTAGAAATGAATATGTAAATTTGAAAAATAGAAAACGCAATGTAACTTGCACATTTCTAATAGAAACGGTAAGAATTTGCAGTTTTCGAAAAATAATATAAAATTCTATATCTGATAATGGTGAAAAAAATGTAGTTATTTACTAATTTTATACTAAAATAACAATTATTATTATTTTGAACAAATAAATTTGATTTTATTTCTAATTTTTGAGAAGTTAACTTGCACTTTTTGTCAAGAACTTGCAAGTTAATTGTTCTTTCTGGTATAGAAAAATAGAGACATAATGAGTGGACGCTTGTATGCTGTAAGTGCAAGGTTTTGATAGTCACAACGCTTTTATTTTAAATTGTCTCGTTCGTGGTATTGGTAGCAAATTGGTAGTAAAATTTCATTAATGGATGGTCGGAAATAGAATGACGGTGAATGTTGCAAATCGGTGGTGAGATTCCGTTGATGAATAACGGTATTTTTGAGATTTCAAAGAAACACTCTAAAAATCATGTTCATTGAATTTTCTCTATTAGCAGTGGAGATATTCATTTATACAGCTTATAATAACATTAGAAATAAAAATCCACAAATCTCTTACAAAATAAGTGAATCCATCTCAATTTATACTAATTCACATTTTAAAGCTTCACTTAATCTTCGCTTAGAGTAGAAGTAAGAACGAAGAGAAAAAAACCAAATAAACATGTATATTGTCAAAACATATAGTGTAACACCTTGGTTATGTGACGATGTTCTTTGCCAAAGCACAGTCCATCTTTTGCGAAACTTTTGTTCGCTCGAGAGATACTTTGGACAAAGTTCTTCAGTTGGCCTTTCGTTGAATGAAGCGACGAGAGGATTACAGAGAAATTAAAAGGAAGAGAAATGAGCCAATGGGTGCGACCATAATAAATTATTCGCTTAAAGCGGTATTTACTTACCGTCATTTTACAAAGCAGCCCTTCATGCCGCAATAGTAGGATGCAGTGGGCCTACAAAACAACAGAAATTGCAATCATTTGGGGGCATTACGGTAAACAGCCAAGTAGGCGGGTCCGAGAAATGAACAGGTGCCACGTATGGATTACTGTTACACTGACCCACGCCATTAACAACAAAATTAGTTCACACTTTTCAGAGTGGAGCAACGTCTTCGAGTGGCTATCGCACTACTTAGTGTGGTGGAAGAAAAGCTTAAAATATCATCAACATTACATAACGTACGTGGAGCGGTTATCAAGACGCAAATGAAAGCATATTGTGTTACGTAATGCAACTCAACTGTCAAACTTTTATTCTGTGTTCATTTGTGAAATGATGTATAAAAGTTGACATATTTTCATTTCTATTTTGGAACCACTACTGATGATATAGTGCATGGATTAAAATATTGTAATATTACAACAGAAGACTTATTCAAATATTAATATCTTATGAACTTGATGTCAAAGTTTGATAAAATTTGTATAACACGACGTTTTGATCCGATTATATCTGAACTGATTGGACAAGTTAAACTCAACTGTCATTAAAGACAGCAGTTCAGAGCGATGATTGTGTAGTCCAGAATAAGTACATATTATAATATGAAGCCCGTGATCGAACATAATTAACAGATATGACAAACAAAGCTTCTAAGTATAGAATATAGTCTAATCTAAAAAACAAATTGGGTATGATCCCTCCCTACCAAACGGATCGGGTTAGTTCAGCTAAAGAAGTGCAAATTAACGAAGACGATCGATACCTCAAAATTCAGAAGTCAGATGCACATAAAACTTTGGAAATAAGAAAAGAGAACATAGGGAATCCATCTGAGGGATCGCGTCCCAAAAGGCACAAAAAAGAGGGATCGGCCCTCTTCCCTCCAGATTGATCAGTCTAAATCGGACAACATCATATGTTGTAACAAAATGATTGATTAATAACTTAAGTTTTGCTAATCTAATTGGCATAAAACTTAGATATATGCATAATACAATATGAAGAAGCTTCCGTAAATATCGCACTTCTAAAATCGACAATCATAAGGATCTGCCTCGATCCCTATTTCTTGTGATTTGGACCATCCGATCTCTTCTGTGGGCTCATACAGATTTGAAGAACCTTCTGTCGAATTTTTAGAGAGATATTTCACCGTCTTCCTCTATAAATACAACCTTATTTGTTTATTTTCGGAATTTTTATGCTACTTATTGCTTTGTACTCTTTTACGACTAAGGATAATCTGATCCCTCTTATACTCAGTTTATAATGTGATTAATAAAATCATCTTTTTAAAGTGGAAGTAGACAAACAACACCGAAGCAGTATAAACTGTTATGTCTTTGTTATTAGTTTATTTTTTATTGCTTTATCGCTACCATTTATTCATATACTACAAATCTGTTTGTGTCAATTTTTGATGCAAAACATAATCAAAATATTCCTGTGATAATGTATGGAACATGGCATTTTTTGCTTTGCCTGTACATACTGATTTAAAGTGCAAGACATCTCAGATTTATAACTGATACAAGTATAAAGAAAAACAATAACAGCATTATAATAGAAGGTTTTATTAATGGTGATATATATGCACAACAATGAATTTTATTTATGGATATCTCCTAGTGTGTGTACGTAATTTATTACGAAATATATTATGAGCAGGTAAAATTTTACGTTAATCGAGCGTTTTTATTCGTCATTGTATTTGGTCACGCAAAGACTTGTCGACAGCTGCTCAAAAGAAGGCTTGCCCATTTGGCAGAAGAATAAACCGTGAGTAGCTAGTACAATGGAACAGCCTCTTGTATTAAGAGTAAGTCCTCTTTTCCTCACAATCTCACAATCACGCCACGCAAAACTACTTTAGCATTCTCAGTCATTATCATCTTCGTATACGAATCCATTTTATACAGTAAGGTTAGGCCCGAACCCGTACTATCCACCAGCACTTTAACAACCCGTGTGTCGTCTACTTTGCAACCCAATTAGGTCCAAATATTACCCATTCAAGCTAAAAACATCGCTCGTTACTTTTAACTTTGGACACTTTAGAATGATGGATCCAGAGACGTACGTGTTCCAACTTGGTTGGGCTGCAGGCGGTTTGCAAGGATGAGGTCCTCACGGGGGTGTTCAAAGACGATGGCTTTGCCTATGCGTTTATGGGGCTGGTTTCCATGTTTCATGGGCCGTAATGGATTGTGAGGAGAGTCGACGTTCTCAGAAAGAAGGCGGAGGCGTGGACTCATGGTGGAGGAAAGAGAAGCCAACTTTGCCCTGCAAAGCAGGCCGAATGTAGTGGCCAAAAGGATGATTATTTCCATTTTTTCTTTTTCCATTTTTTTTTTTAATGGAAAAGGGTCACAGACCTTTTGTAAATAACCTTTTTCAAAAATACTCAGCCATCCTTGTTAATAGCGTATGCAAAATCTGTTTTTATATGTTGTATTTCGCTACATTCTATTAATGTTGTTGTGTACTAGCATTTTGCACTTATTTCCAAGAAAAAACAGTCTTTTCGTACTTGATGTTGTATAATATGATTTCGTATCTATTATTGCCTTTTTGTTACCTGTGATTGGTGATAATGAAGTGATGTACGTAAAAGAAGAGGCGAGAAATAACATTATGGCGAAACGATACATTTTGGCGGTCCAACAGGTGTTCAGATGGCGAAAATGTACGTAGAATTGCTAATTTCTTCATATCACTATTTCTCAGTAGTGCTTATGAGTATGGTTTGTAAGTTGAGCACACTTGCTCAGCAGTTTTAAGAGCGTTGGTACTAGTTAAACAAGTATGCATGTTGATTTGTGATTCCATGCTAATGTGGTTACGTACTTGCAATAATTGTGATAAGTTTGATACACGTCGACATGAAAAATGAGGACAAGTGAATTTGATTCACCTTTCGTCTGTCCAAATGCCAACCAAATGCACAAATCATATTTGTCCTTTTGTGTGGCCAAAATTGTAGAAATATGGAGTACTTAAAATTGAGAGATGAGGACGGAAGATTTTACGTTGAGGTGAGTTGATATTTGGTTCTCCTTGTATAAATCAACCTTTTGATTTGGTCCTTCTTTGTCCTTGGTTTGTCTATATGGTTAATATATAAGATTTTTCCATGCAGATGAGAGCAAGCACAGCTGTAAAATATGAACTGTCTATGCAGTAACCGTCTGCGGAATTGTAAATTCTGCTATATATTTACACGCAAATGATAGAATTGCAGCAGTTAAGTTGGCTCCATAAACAGTGAAATGCAATATATTCATTCACAAATGTTTCATAACCCCGATATGCTTATCTGCACAAAGATCGGAATACACACACATACTTAATTTACTCTGCAATTTAACTAGAAATATAAGAGAAAGTGCATAACTTTCTACTGAGTTCAGTCTCACTAGCCAGTGTAACAACAATCTACAGTACTCGGCCGGGCGTCTCAACCGCCACAGGCTGCATCCTTAACTGCTCATAAAACCTCCTTATAAAATCCTCCGCTTTCTCATCGACTTTCCCATCATTTACAAACTCTTCCCCATAAAAAGGCGAATCCATCACTCTACATGGGCTTACACCATAACTCGCAATTATCAAAGGAGAAGGAGACGGGAAAACAGAGCTAGACTCGCTCTCATTGCCACTATAAAAACTCATTACGCCGTCAAAGTCGAACTCAACATGCTGGCAAGACCTCAATGGTGAACCATGGTTGAACATTCGGAATGATTTCGTGTTGAGCTTGGAGCGTTTTAGATGGAGGTTGAGGTCCAGTATTAGCTTTCTTTTCAACCTGATGCCTTTGCGAAGCATGTACTGTATTATTTTTATTATCTGACGCAGTTCTTTGCCCAGGTTTGTATCCATTTACGTTGGAGTATTTGTTTGAATATGTTGTTCAGTTGTTGGTGGTTGTGAAGAAGGAAGAGGGGAGGGTGGATGGAATTTAAAGGGTGGGAAATGGGCCAATGGGAGCCACTCTAATTATTTGCTTAAATTGGAAGAAACGGAGGATGGTAAAAAAAAATATTTTATGATTTTGGTAACTATTTACCCCTCCAGCACTTTAGAACACAAGGTAGGCCGACGAAACCACGAAATTATAATCTTTTGGGGGGCATGGCAGTAAACCGCCAAGTAAATGGGTCCTGAGAAATGAGCAGTTGCCACGTATAGGTGGCTTTTACATGGACCCAGGCCAATAATAACGAAATTGGTTATCAGGGTGGAGCAGCCTCCATGAGTGGCTGCCGCATTACTTCATTTAGTGGACCCGAAACTTAAAATATAGACAGCTACACAATTCACATTACATCGAAGAGTTGGAACGTTTTAAGTCACAAAAAACACGCTCTCTTGAATTTCGTTGCATTCCTGCTTGTTAAATGATACAAAAGTGGACCTCTTTTATTTTGTCTCGGTACTCGGTAGCCACTCCATGGTCCAGTCGTTTGCAGTATGTTAACCGTACCAAGTTTATAGAAGATTGCGACTTTATCCCGTTAATCCTTCCACATGCAGTTAATTAACATGAGCATTTTTGTGCACAGATGCGAAAATACAGTGAGTCATCCGCACATAACGTATAACGTCATGTAGCTCTTACTTGGACTTGTTATTATGCTAATCATGAAGCTTCTGCTTAGTGCTGGGATTTGACAGTTATTTTTTTATACAGTCTTCATATAATTTAATTTTTTTAAGGGATTTATGCGCCCAGTTTCCTACGAATAATTTTAATATACAAAATACATTTATTTCTAATTTTATGTAAATTAGATTTTTAGCCGCGTTTTTTCTCATTGCAACCAAGTGAGATTCTCACATCCTTACTAACATTTCATATTTTATTTTAATTTCAACATTTAAAATACAATAAGTTTTTGTACCAATACCGTAATAATGAACCGTTTTCATTGTTAAATCATAAATTTTACGATTTTTTTAAATAATGTGTGCATTTAAATATAACTGCATTTTTTTAATGCACTTAAATTATAAAGTGAATGTAGATTCAATAAAATTATTGAATACAACCATAATAATTCCAACATTATATAACTGCAGTTAAAGAATTCAAATGCAACCGTTACTACTTAATTCAACAACAAATTCCTTTCAATGAAGTTAAAAGATAATAATTATATTATCTTAATGTAATTAAATTAACTACATAAAAGATATGTCATCTAAAATAAATACAGTCACACAAATGCAGTTACACGAATGATATTACAAACTGCATTATATAAATACAATTAAAACTGCTATCTATAATTATGATTTTTAAAAATCTACTTTTAGGTATCAATAATGTATGTCATTGGAAGTTTTATTGTATTTGTGATTTAATGGTGAAAACGATTCATAAGTCCAATATATCTACAAAACGTTAAAACATTTTAAATTTTTTGATTAAATTAGTTGATGCTTGGTGGAAGTTGTTGGGTGTGACATTAAACGAACAAGGACCTAATTTATAAAAAGTAATAAAGAAGGACTCGCTTTACATTTAGACTAACAAATAAGGACTTGAAGTTAGTATCCCTTTTCTTTATATAATACAGAAATCTAAGTTGGAATTCCAATAATATATTGAACATATATATATATATATATATATATATATATATATATATATATATGAGTATGTATATGTATACATAAATATATATGTATATATAAGAGTGTGTGTGTGTCTGTAGACACACTCAAACATACATATACACATATACATAGCACCCTTATCGGCTATAGGTTTCCATTTAAATATTTGTTCCTCTCCTATCAGATTGACCAAATATTTAAATATAAACTTATGGTTGATGTTAGGGGGTTACAAATGGTGCGAAAAAAGAGAGATGTGTGTGTGTAAATTAGTTCTTTATTTATAACGTTAAAGAATAGCTAATCAATTCGCCTTCTTAAAAAACTTTATCATGATAGTAAAAAAAAATTACAACATTGGTTAGCATAGTACATGTACATCACTTTAAAAAAGAAATACATAATGCAAGTTTACATAAAATAAAATAATTCATTTTCCAGGCCTAGCTAATCATTTACTCTGGCTCCAACCCATTTTAGCATAAGAACAAATTCATCCATGTCTGCCATCATATTCAGCTCAAACTCGATAATCCTAATAGGTGGCGGTTAACCTTCATCTTTCATTCCAATTCCCCATCTCTCCAAAATCCTTCTGTTTTTGTTGCAATTTTCCACTTTAGCATTTGGCCGTCAACACGATAGGCAATTTCTACATGTATTAACTTCAACATTTCAATCTTCCTTTTTGTCTTCTATTGGAATATTCTCCTTTTTTTCATTCCAAATTGCATAAAACGATGCGGCCAAACCAACGGCTGCTATTTGATATATCAAGTGTCGTTGAAAAAAGGTATGGATCAAAACACCCGCTTCTTCTTCAATGGTGTATGTGCTTTGTGGGTTCATATTTAATTTTAGTCTAATCACTGATCATATGTGTCTAGAAAACTCACATAGGAAAAACAGATGATTTCAAATCTTTTGTTCAGTTCGGCGTAACACACAAACTCTTGGACATTGAATTCCTTGTTAAGTTAGTTTGTTCAGTTGTACCCAGTATACCTATTATTACTTTACATGCCCAAAAGGAAAACTTCCTTATTTTGTTGTTGTTCCACATTAAAGATCTATTCATGTATGTATGTATGTATGTATGTATGTATGTATCTGTATTTAGAAATATTAATGATTATTTTTAAAATAAAAAAACATTCAAGAACATTAAGTAGTAATTTGATTTCTATTTTTTTCTAATTTATTCTTATAAACTATTTTTATGAATAAAACGAATTACAAATTTATAGATATTTGAATCTTATTTTAGTTTATTTTTATATAACTATAAAAAAGTCGATTACAAGATCAAAAACTATTAGCTCAACTGGTTAGTGTTATGGTACTCTAGGATAAGGTACTGCAGATCATGGATTCGAAGTTCGAACCTCCTATACATTAAAAATAAGTGCTCTGCTCACATCAAGTACCACTCTTATGATGATAAACATATTATAAAAATTCAACAAGATGTTATAAAATACATGAACATAAATATATTGAGAAGATATCTAATGATTAGGTACAAAAAAATTATTTAAATGACAAACTATGAAGAAAATTTGATCGAAGGGCAACAAGTATCAAAATTGACCCCACTGATAAACTATTCTCCATTAATGCTTAGATCCAAAATTATTTCATGCTAAAATTTGGATTGAATTTCGATGAGAAAGTTTATGGAAAAATCTATAATAATGGGTAAGTCTCAGGGGAACTGTATAAACTCGCCATTCGTAGCATTCTTATCCACATATGCAAGCAACCAAAGTCCATGAGTATCACAGATGTTATTCAATTAAGGGTATAATTTAAAAGAACAACACAAAGCATATCTACACATATACAATTGTACTAAATCTCGAAGCGAAAGAAATAAAATATTTTGAGACGTAAAAATATAAAAGACTAAGTACATATCATATCATATCAGAGACATGAGATTCAAGATCATAATATATCATGCAGATGGTACATTAAATCATATAAAACATATCTCAAAATGAATATATAGTCAAACATGTCAATATTCCAAAGCTAAATGATATATGTAATTGTAGCGATAAATAGCTATGGCTCCATAACCCATCTCAGCTAGTCGAATCACCACCTCTCATTCAACCTACTCAAAGAATAGATAACAAATGAGACAACAAAGAGAGGGTCAGACATAAATTTGGAAAAAAGGAAATAACAATAATCAGTTTGATTATAAATAAATTGTTATATCATGTGCAATATCAAATAGTAATATACAAGGAAATGTAACTTACCTCACCCTACATCTTTATCTACATCCAACAAGTAAGCACATTTCTACTATAGTGTTATATAATACGTGGTATGCTTATACAAATCATCATGCCGACCATGACCAAACCATCACACTAGGCTAGTGGGGCCTCTGGTCTCCTAGTAAGGCTAAGAATCGATAAATATGGTCATCAATGTAACACTAATATCACGACGTTTTACTGCATCGTCCGCCACCTATAATCGTATTGAACCCGAATGATATACGTGTGCCTAATTGCTACCTAACTGCTACCATTTATTTAACAAAAAACATAATATAAAGAATCCCAAGGTCTATTGCCGTTGCTACCGTGATAGAACATCTCCATATCCAAATCGATGTCGTCTAACATGTAGAACCAAGACATCTACAACTCGTTCTACAAATAGTCTATAAATATCAAATTTTAAAGCAACAGCTAAGGGATATGGACTTACTTCGTAAACGAAATATCGTACAGAACCTTATATCGTAATATCCTAATCGTCACATATTAAAGCCATCGAACGACTCTATAGAAACCACAACGTGAATCGAATCGTCTCTCGAACCATCGTCCTAATCTCTACATCACGTAACATCAAACATGCGTCTCCCGGGATAGGGCACATCTCAAAATCATCATATTGCTTTATAGTCATCCTAGATCTTATGAGCATCACATGGTCCTTGAAATGAAATCGAACTCCCAGAATATCAAATTTCAAATCAAAACACTCAACTATTTAACAAACAACATTCAGACATCTAAATTAAGGATTTCAACATCTGATCCCAAAATCCAAACGTTTGAAAACGCCGAATTTACACTGAAATAATATGGGATGAAATCCCTAGGTTCTGGCATTTGAATTTCCAATTCAGGTGTCCAAGCGTCTATTTTTACCGAACTTAAATCTAGATGATAGAGTTTCCCTTCATGAAACTATTCCCACCATTTCTTATTCATCTTTTATTCGTCTTCAATGTTCGTTTTAATGTCACCTAGATACTTTGCACTAATAGTGCTCGACATGGATTCACGCCCTTATTAAGTCGCTTAACAAAAAGAAGAGCACAACTTCATACTCGATGAACTACTTAGAATGCAATGAACTGTATCAACCACCATTTAAGCTCAATCACTCGATTATCACCCAACCTGCACATTTCCATTCAAAAACTTCATAAACCAATGCCCTGAACTATCTCCTAGTCATTTCTATCAACTCTAAATAATAATAATTCCACAATCCAAACCTAACACAACAATGTTTAATATCAAGCTATTAAACATATTCATGTTATAGATAAATTCTTTTGAAACATCCATTAAAATAAGATTCTCATTTCTAAAATCCTCATTCAAGTCCGTTAATTAACCACTAACCAACATTGGATATTTAACATGATTTCTTGAATATCTAGTGACCATATATTACAGAGAATAAATCCCATTAGAAAATACTAAGTATATTAGAGTAAATATTTAGTGATCATATGTTTGATCAAACATGGAAACACAAAGGAATTTTTATACTAGCATGCAATTCTAATCAATCATATGGACATAAAATTTCATTAGAAGATGGAACTATACCAGTAAAAAGTTCCAAGTTGAAAGAGACGTATTATTTTCCGGCTCCCAAGTTCAGTTTTCAAAATCTACTCCCCATTGGACTCAAACAAGCTTGACAACCTTGTTCGAAGTCTATTAACTCTACTCTCAATAATATGAATACGACCCCATGCAATAGAAACCTTCGGTTCAACATACACTTCCTCTAGTTGATTTGGCTCAATCACTATACTTGCGTTATTTACACACTTGAGTTAGTGTGAAATATGAAACACTTTGTGCACTCAAAACATCTTTTCAAGAAGATTTACTATATGTAAGCTTTCCAATCCGATCCATAATAGGTCCAACGAATCTAGGTGTAAGTTTCCCTGAATTGCTAAATCTAACAACACGATGCTTCGAATGGTGGCTTGCTAATAGCTTGATAGCTATTGTTATATGCAAACTCAACAAGTGGCAAGTGATCCTCTCATAATCCTCCAAAATCAAGTATACAAGCTTTTAACAGGTCCTCAATCACATGGTTCTCTCTCTTTGTTTGACCATATATAGAGGGGCGATAGGCTGTACTCAAATTCAGTTTTGTGCCTAATGCATGTCGCAAGCTCTCCCAAACTCACTCATGAAAAGTTGATCTCGATCACTCACAATAGTAGAGGGCAAACCATGAAGTCGCACTATTTCCCATACGTGTAATGTCGCCGACGATAGAGCGATCTTAGAAACTTGCAATGGAATAAAATGGGTGTTTTGTTCAAGCGGTCTATAATAACCCAAATGCTCTAATTTCCTCTTCGACTCCATGATAAACCATTTATGAATTCCATGGAAATATGTTCCCACTTCCAATTGGAACCTCCCAAGGTAATAACAAATCACCGAGCTTCTTTTATTTGGCTTTGACTCATTAATGAGTCATGTACTTCTCAATGAACTCTGAAACATGTCCTTTCACACACTTCAAATAGTAAATATGTTTCACATCACTATATTAGATCAAGTGCACTAACAGTAGGGTAAAAGGGAAAATTTCAAATAAGAACCCTTTTATTAATTTTCACAAGATTTATTTGTGTTTATATGAATGAACAGTTTATATTAAATCATATTTAGTGGTGATTAATGTAATGGTTCGTATTTTACGTATCAAATGATCATAAAATATTATTATTTAATTCTTATGAGGTCGTATGATTCTAAAACTTCGTGAAATGACCACTAGGGACATTTTCCATACTAAAAATTTTTATTGGACATTTTGCATCGAGGAATTCTTGTAAGGCTATAAAATTTTATTGGAAAAAAAGTAGGGTCTGAAACCATCTCCATTAGATCGAGCTTGTAATTTCTCTTTCCTTAGAGTGATCATAATAGAAAAACGAATTTAACGTTTAGGAGATATGGCCTTATTAAATTATGTTTTCCACTGGACAGATTAGTGGGAAATTAAACTAAGTCCATACTTAGGCCCACTAACGGATTAAGAAATTATGCCTAGTTCAGGGTCATGGGACTAATATGATTCAATTTTCATTTTCTCAAATAATTCTTATCCTCCATTAACCATAATTTCTTCAAAAAAATCATACTTACCCTATTAATCTTAGCCAATTCCATCATTAGAAGGGTAATTAGAGAAGGGAATTATAACGACCCGCATATCTGCACAATTCAAGCTAACAATAAAATACACATGTCCAAGCCAAATTGAACAGAAAGACGAATATTTATAGAAAAGAAAGAAGAAAGAAGAAGTGAAAAGAAGAAGAAACTAAAATAATCACAAAATCTGCTAAACACAACGAAAATATATATAATATAATATCAATGAACTTTATAAAACAGAAACGGTAATATACATACATCCACTAGAGTACAACAAATCATAATCATCAACCAGGGCAGTTTGAATAATATGTCCTTACAAATGTTGATAATTTAAACAACAATGCAGCGAAAAATAAACAAATATGAGAATACACCCGAAAGGTCTCCAAATCATCTACTGAAGCTTTAAAGCATCCTAATCTAAATCTGTAAATATTCTCGGTTTGACTCGAGCATTGAAAGGGAAGAATGTCCGAATCAGTTTGGTAAACTAGAGTGAGAAAACACATTTCAACTGAATTTTAAAGTTATAAAATCCTTTCAAAACAAAGGTATCTCGTAAGGCCATGTCACACATAAACATAAATAGATTTTTACCTTACGGGTACCAAAAATTTCATATCAAATTTTTGTTGTACTATACTAGCGTCTAGTATACAAATAATATTAATCGTAACTGAAATTGTTACCATTATTAAATTCCAACATACTAGGCTCTAAAAACAAAATGGAAAGCATGTAGTGGAGAATGTTTTTCAGTACAAATGACTAGGTGAAGGGGCTACCTTTCGGCAATACATCTCTAGAGGAATGTATTGAGGCTATAGAGCATCTGCACTTCTACCAACACAAGACAGTCCTACCTCTTCCTAGATTATACCGAATATGTCATCACCTTGGTCGTTACCGTCCTATCCGAGGGCCCTCTTCGCATACACCACAATAATTTAAAAATCGAACGTCATTACAGGAAAAAATATATCAAGAAGGGGATGATTATATCCTAATTGTTGCGAATCACATAGCCTTGTCGCATCTACCCTGTTTTGGTCATTTCCAGGTGTGAGGCTGAGATAACGATTACCTTTCACATAACACATTTCACTTTGAATGCAACCTTGTCATTCCCATTTATCACTAACCGACTTCCACAAAAATACAAAATTCGAGCTTGTATGTCTTAGAGAAGGGTGTTAAGCTAAAAGAAGTTGCCTTCTATGCCACCAACAGATGTATGTCCATAAAAATCAATGTTTGCGATTTAGAAATGCAACGTCAGACATTCGTCCATAAAGTTGTCTGGGAACAGAACAAACCGAAGACATTTCTCCTACCACATCCTATTTTGGGAAACACCCATAGGATCAGCAGCGATTAGTCCTTGCATTGGATATTTCATAATGAAGAGACTACCACTACTATATGTATATTGGGAGTTTATCCCCAAAAGATCAACAAGCAGCCCTTCATTACGAAAATCCTAAATGTTAATGTCTTCCAATACCTATACTTTCAAACGAATATACATTGGTCCATAGTCGTTTTTGGATAAATCTGATCCCGTTCTCTCCGGATCAATAATGATAAAGAGGACAAATTTTGATGGTTGGCTATTTAACTATCAGAGCAACAATAAAATTTAGCACATAAGCCATCACTAGACCTATTTAATAAATCTTTTATTAATTAAGTCAATTTTCAAATATTTACTTCAACTTATCTTGAAAAGATATATTCACAAAACAATTTCAAATTATTCAATAATCGAAAACATTCCCATAAACTTATATTACTGATATAAGTATATTCATAAATCTTAAAATGGAAAATATTTCCAAATATTACCGATATAACTATATTTCAAATTTTCAACACTTAGAAAAATATTTCCATATACTTAAAATGGAAAATAAGTACGTATACAAATCTTAAGGAAAGTAATCTTTGAAACGCACTTTATTTGGGTCAAGAAGAATGTTGCGTAAATAGTCATTATGGCAACTAAAAACACTAGCATGGGGATTCAATAAATTATATATATATATATATATATATCCCATATACTGTATAAAACATTTCATTTTGGAAATCATTTACTATAACAATAGTGTTATAATCCATGTCTTCCTTACTTCCCCAAAAACGACTATTACAATAATAAATGTTGAAATCTAAGTTTTCGATACTTATCACATTTTTTAACATTTTTCAAATTATTAAATTCCATTTGGAATTATTATTTTCCAAAATATTACTTTAAATTACTTTTAAAAACCATTAACTCCATCAAAATATTACTTCCAAACATTCCTTTTAAAAGATAAAGCACTTTTGAAACGGTTAACTTCATATCTAAATTTCAACACAAATCATTTCTATATATATAAACTACTTTTATAAATTTCACTTCTATTTTATAAAAAATTCATTTATAAGATTCCTTTATTTATAAAATCCTATTTATAAATCCATTCTTTTCTAAATCTCATTTACTTTGTAAAATCCATTTATAAGTCCCTTTTCTTTGATAATCAAATTTATTTAAAAAATCCATTTAAAAAATATTGATTTCAAATCTATTTAATATTTATAAAACACCATTTAAATTCATTACTTTATTTATAGAATATACTTCTGTAAATCTGTTATATAAATTACTCTAGAATCTTTATCTAAAAACACTTTACAAAATAGTAAATTGAAAATACCAAAAATCATACTTTTATTTATTTAAAATAAATTCCTTTCTTCTAGTAATTCAAAAATTATTAAGACAAATAAAATTCCAAAATTATCTTAAAAATCATTTCCAATTCAGAATCATTATTTTAGTACTTCAAATCTCAAAAATAAGGCCCGATACTAATGTAGCATTAAATATGGGAGATCACATCAAAGACATCAAACATGGCATCCAATACATCATATATCATAGGTTACAAAATATATATAAATTGTGTAAATAAAAATCAATAGTATTAAGGAATCCTATTAGATCCCTACAACCTACCCCTGCATCACATACAAAATATAATCATAAGATATAAATCAACCAATTTGAGGTAGGATCGTATACAAAGAGTCATCCACTCTTACATGAAAACGTAATAGGGTCTCATCCGCTCCAATAGGTGGAAACATATCCAAACCAACTAATAAATATAGTAAATCATCCAAATAAGAAAAAATAACATAAATAAAATTATTCCCACTCATAAAAAATATAAGCAGGCTAGAGAGGTGAGTTTACTCACTAAAATTATAGAAATTGCCAAAGTGCCCCAGTTTGAATTAAAATTGAATAGTCATTCAATTTAACGCAAAATTTATACTATCTTTGAAACCATCCATTCCAACTCCACAGCATAGTACTCGCTGATATAATCGTAAAGCAACTTGTCGCGCTCAAAACCGACTACGTACGAACAAGCTATGAATTAACGAACATATGAGATAATTAAATTTAAAATTAACTTGATTAATTAAAATTTCAAACTAAACCTTCTTCCCTCCTTTATCCCTCACGTGCTCGATACCAAGCCAAAAAAATTCTTTTTGTTTTTTTAATCGTTGATCGCGCAACCACCAAAGCTCGCTGCCGCCGTTCGCCTACGCTGCTGCCGCTCCGCCCTGTCGCCTCGCCACCTCACCACGCACGTGCACGCCATCACGCGAACCCCAAAAAGGAATGCGAGTTGCTCCTTGAATGTGGGCCCTCTAGCTTCAACCACGCGCCTCATATCGATGATCGATTAGTATGGATTAGTTCGTGGACATGAGAGCAACAACTTTCACGTTGAAGGTTTTGGCTAATTTTGCTTTGATTGCATTGAGAAACATGGGCCGTTGATTTGGTTTTCTTTTTAATGGCAGTTGAGTTAGTTTTGGGAGTAGGGTTTGGCAAATGAAAGAAATGAATGTCCTTTTATAGCAAATTCCCCAAGCACTATTCACACATTAAAATTTTGGATTCCAAATGAAGTGTACCTTCTGGCATTTTATATGTTATACACCTATTCCGAACACAATGAAATATATAATTCGAAAGGCAATTCAATCATATACAGTAGTTAGCTTTTCAAACCGAGTTATATTAAATTCCATTAATTAATTTTTGCATGTTTCGAACTTCCATGACCAAATGATATGTCCAATCGCCACGCAACTTGACGACATACTATAATTCACTGTTATGAACCCCATGAAACTAGTTTCGTTGAAATTCGAGACAGTTCCCAGAAGGCTATTTTTACACGTTAATTAAAACGAGTTATTTCTAAAATCAACTTAATCACTTTTAATTAAAATTTAAAAGTTTACTACCTTCCTTTTTATTGAAATAGAATTTAAATCAACCTTCGAAAACATTTTCATTCACAATAAATTCAAGATTCAATTATTTAAACAATTTCAAATATTAAATTTTACAAATTAAATATCAAATAAATAACTATATTTGAAATATAAATTATTTAACTTATAAAATTAACTTTTTAGTACTTAAAATCAATTAAATATTCTAAATTCAAATGACCGAAATTCTGGATCGTTACATTCTCCCCCTTCTAAAAAAATTTCGTCCTCGAGATTGCCAAGGTAAGAAAAATGCCCCAAGCCCAATAACTTTTCAGAACCAATTAGTTGAAATGGATTATAAAATTTCTAAGTCTTTAAAATTCATTCAAAGATTCCAAGTAATACCACCCATTCATTTATTCCAAGTTATAACTCAAATCAAATTTTTGTTATAAAAAAATTTCCCAAAGTTATCAAAAAATTTCTAACAACTTAAATTTATGGAAATTTTCACCAGCGTCTCCATTGCACGACTCAATTAAAAAATTTATAATATTTGTAATCACAAATATACATCTCATCTTCAAAGATGAGGCATCCCGTAGAAAAAAAATAATATAAACGTACATTATGTAATACGAGATGTGTACCATTTAGTAATATTAGCAAGCATATATCATCAATATAATGCGAAAACGAGCTCCAAACATGAAGCATACACCATTTGCATCTACTAATCACTCAATAACCAATGAGAACATGTATATAGAAAGTAGTATCAATGTATAGCATTGACAATGTAATAACTAAATGCAAATGTTGCAAAAGTAACAAGAGAAACCGTCAAACAATTAATGTTTATCCAAATAATTCATAACCATATCAATTTGCATTTTCCAATGTCAACATTTAATTTATTAAAGCCTATACGATGCACATATATCATCCGTACACAAAACCATATGTGATCACTTGCTCGATCACACAATTTCACTTTCGAATAGTATCATTCACACGACCACTCTAGTGCAGAATCAGATTTGGTTCCTTGATAAGAGACCGTCATTCTCCTTATATAGTCATATACTATGATAGAGAATATCAGAATCAATCAAAATTCCATATCTAGTGTTCGCCGTTAAGAAATAGACTGAGAAATCCAAACTCGGATCGGTGTATATCACCTCAAAATCGTATATTCGATGGATCAATGGTTATGCAAATAAAATAATATATGCACAACCTACGTATTTATTTCAATTAGTTTCTTATTATATCCCATTCTTCTTATTTCCATTAAATTCCTTTTACATTCATTTGATCCGCGTTCAATATAAATCAAATTCGATTATTCATATTAATTTCACTTATATTCAATTCATTAACATTCTTTATTTAGTATTCACTTTAAATTCAAACTATTTTAACAACATTTCATTCCATGTTCAGTTCATTTTACAACTTAATTTGAATTTTATTTTATAACTCAAGTTCATATCCATTTCACTAATTTATTTCATTAGTTCATTACAAATCACATTTAATTTCATTTAATTCATTTCATCCCACTTTACTTAACTTGAGTTAAATTTCATTTCAAAAGTCATCTCATTTAATTTAAGTTAGATTAAATTTCATTTTAGTTCAATTTCCAAATTTACTTTTGTTTACTTAACCAAAATCTTTAACCATTTTAAATTTTGGTTTTACTTTCCTGTTCAAATTCATAGGTTGTAAACTTATTTCTTATCTATACTATTTTCAAATTATGAGTTCAAAAACTTATTTTCATACATTTATCAAATCACACTTGGAATTTTACAACCAAAACTTGTTTTATCAAAAAAAATTCAATAGTAAATTACTAAGGTAGCAATCTATCACTTAGAAACTCGAAAATGAATACTGATGATGTTGTAGTCATCACTCGAATTATTTTCCAACAACTGAAGTGAATTCAGTGCTTTTTATTTCTTTTAGATCCTTTTTATTTACAGATCACATATCTTCTTTTATATTATAATAATAATAACTTTAATTAGAACATAAACAACAACAAACGACAAATGATATTAATCAAATATGATCATTCATTAACAACTAAACACACTATATATAACTATCATAATTTCTGAAAAATTGTTCTTTTATATATAAAATATAATCTAGGTAAAATTATTAATTATTCCATGTACCCAATTTAAAATAGTTCTGTGTCGATTTGCCTTGTTTAAGTGTTTAGAAATCCTTATCAATAACGTGGCGTCCAATGTACCGACCAGAATTCATAAGCCGCTCAATAGATAAATTAACACAATATAAACATTTTATAATCATTAACAAAAACGCTCTCGTATCTATAATACACTCAAACTCAATTTGGGATATTACTAACCCAATCTAAAATGAGTACCCAACCAAAGCCAAGGTGTTCGCAACATCCTAAGTTGTGATACCATGCTATAACGACCCGCAAATCCACACAATTCAAGCTGACAATAAGTGGCACATGTCCAACCCAAATTGAACGGAAAGACGGATAGTTATGGGAAAGAAAGAAGAAAGAAAGAAGAAAGAAGAAGTGAAGATAAGAAGAAATTAAAATAACCACAGAATCTCACAAATGCGGCAGAACAACAAATAATATAATATTAATGAACTTGACAAAATAGAAACTATAATATGCATATATCCATCAAAGTACAACAAATCATAATCATCAGTCTGGGCAATTATAACAATCTGTCCTTACAAATGCTGATAATCTAAACAATAATGCAACGAAAAATAAAATATGGGAATACGTCCTGAAGACCTCCAGCTCGTCAACTGAAGCTTCAAAGCATCCAAATCTAAGTCTGGATTTCCATACAAATGACCAGGTGAAGGGACTACCTTCCGGCAATACATTCTAAAGGAATTTACCAAGGTTATGTAACATCTACACCTCTACCAACATAAGACCGGCCTACCTTTTCCTAGATAGTACCGAATATATCATTACCCTGGTCGTTACCAACCTATCCATGGGATCTCTTCGCATACACCACAATAATTCAAAACCCGAACGTCATAGCGGAAGTAAATATATCTAGAAGGGGATGATCATGTCCTAATGGTTGCAAACCACATAGCCTTGCCGCATCTACCATGTTTTGATCATTTTTGGGTGGGAGGCCTGAGGTAATGATTACCTTTCACATAGCACATTTCATTTTGAATGCCACGTTGCCATTCCCGTTTATTACTAATTGACTTCCACAAAAATACAACCTCCAGGCTTGTATGTCTCAGAGAATGGTGTTAAGCTAATAGGAGTTGCCTTCTATGCCACCAAAGATGTACGTTCATAAAAATCAACGTTTGTGATTTATAAATGCAATGTCAGACATTCGTCCATACAAGTTGTCTAGGAAGAGTACAAACTGAAGGCACTTCTCCTACCACATCCTGCTTTGGGAATCACCCCTAGGATCAATAGCAATTAGTCCTTGCATTGGATATTTCATAATGAAGAGACTACTGTATTATATGTATATTGGGAGTTTATCCCCAAATGATCAAGAAGAAGTCCTTCATTACGAAAATCCCAAATATCAGTGTCTTCCAACACCTATACATTCAAACACATATACATTGGTCTGAAGTGGTTTTCGGATAAATAAAATCCTGGTCTCTCCGGATCAACAATGACAAAGAGGCCAAATTTTTGTAGTTAGTTATTTAACTATCAAAGCAACAATAAAATCTAGCACAAAAGCCATCACTAGGTCCATTTAATAAATCTTTTATTAATCAAATCAATTTCCAAATATTTACTTCAAATTATCTTTAAAAAATATATTCACAAAACCATCTCAAATTATTTGATAACGAAAAACATTCTCATATACTCATATTAACGATATTTGTATATTCACAAATCAGTTCATTTTAAACACTTAGAAAAATATTTTCATATACTTAAAACAAAAAATAAATATATACACAAATCTTAAGGAAAGTAATCTTTAAAACACACTTTATTTGGGTCAAAATGAATGCTGCGTAAAACATTATTACGACAACCCCAAATACTAGTATAGATTTTCGATAAATTATATATATCCCGTATACTATATAAAACATTTACTTTCGGAAATTATTTACTATAACAACAAGGTTATAATCCATGCCTTCCTTACTTCCCTAAAAACGTATATTACAACAATAAATGTTGAAATCGATATTTTCGATACTTATCATGTTTTAAAACATTTTTCAAACTATTAAATTCCAATTGGAATTATTATTTTCCAAAATATTGCTTTCAAAAGATAAATTACTTTTAAAACCATTAACTCCGTCAAAATATTACTTCCAAACATTCCTTTTAAAAGATAAACCACTTTTAAAATGATTAACTCCATATCTAAATTTCAACATAAATCATTTCCATATTTATAAACTACATTTATAAATTTCACCTCTATTTTATAAAATATCCATTTATAAAATTCCTTTATTTATAAAATATTATTTATTAATTCATTCTTTTCTAAATCTCATTTACTTTATAAAATCCATTTATAAGTCGCTTTTCTTTGATAATCTAATTTACTAAGAAAATCCATTTACAAAATATTGATTTCAAATCTGTTTAATATTTTATAAAACACCATTAAAATCCATTATTTTATTATAAAATATACCTTTATATATCCTTTATATAAATTATTCTAGAATCTCTATCTAAGAACACTTTACAAAGTAGTAAACTAAAAATACCAAAAATCTTACTTTTATTTATTTAAAAAATTTCTGTTTTTTAATAATCTAAAAATTATTAAAACATATAAAACTCCAAAATTATCTTAAAAATCATTTCCAATTCAAAATCATTATTTTAGTATTTCAAAATTCCAAAAAAAGGACCGGTGCTACTGTAGCACTATATAAGGGAGATCACATCAAAGACATCAAATGTGGCATCCAATACATCATAGGTTATAACATATATATAAATATGTGTAAATAAAAATGAGCAGTAGTGAGGAATCCTGTTGGATCCCTCCAAATTGTCCCCCTGCATCACATACATAATGTAATCACAAAATATAAATCAATCGCTTCGAGGCGGGATCGTATACAAAAATTCATCCACTCTTACACGGGAACGTAATAGCGTCTCATCCGCTCCAATATGCGGGAATATATCTAAACCAACTAATAAATATGGTAAATCATCCAAATAAGCAAAAAACAACATAAATGAAATTATTCCCACTCATATAAAAATATAAGTAGGCTAGGCATGTGAGTTTACTCACTAAAATTCCATAAATCGCCAAAGCACTCCGGTTTGAATTAAAATTGAACGGTCATTCAATTTAACCCAAAATTTCTTCTAGCTCTGAATCCATTCAATTCAATTCCATAGCAAAATACCGCTGATACGATCACAATGCAACTTGTCGTGCTCAAAACCGACCTCGTAAAAACATGTTATGAATTAACCGACGTACGAGATAATTAAATTTAAAATTAACTTAGTTAAAATTTTAAACTAAACCTTCTTCCCTCCTAAATCCCTCTCGTGCTCTATACGAGGCAAAAAAAATTTCTTTTTTGTTTTTTTATCGTCGGCCGCTTAACCACCAAAGCTCATCGCCGTTGTTCGCCTGCACCGCCATCGCTCCGCCTTGCCACCTCGCCACGCGCGCACGCGCCAAACGAACACGAGCTGCTCCTTGAACGTGGCCCCCTAGCCATGTCACATGTTTCCTTTCGACGATCAGTTGGTATGGATTGGTTTGTGGAGATGAGAGTAACGACTTTCATTTTGAAGGTTTTGGCTAATTTTCCTTCGAATGCGTCAAGATTTTTTTAACACATATAAAATATGCATAATTGTAAGATTATTTTTTTAATTGAAAATATATAAATATATTCATAATTTGTATTCATTAAATACATTCATATAAGTATGAATGTTGATTCAAGATACATATTAAACAATAATTGCATTTGATAACACGTACATATAAATATATGCTTAAAATTTGACATATACATATAAACATGAAATTGCAATTTCCTTTGTTTTAAAATAAAAACACATATAAATTAATTTACTTAACTGATAGATCTACACACATTTATTATTATGTACATAGATCTGATACAAATCAATTTATCAAAATTCATCTTCAAACATTATTAAATTTAAAATAAAAATAAAATTTTATTTTTATTTCGTGGCCAAGATTACATATACAAACATATATATTTATTCAAAAGAATTAAAATTAAAATTGTGTACATGTATTCGTATTCAGCATCATATTTCGACAATGCATACATGTATGGAATCTTGATAATAAACAATTTGATTAAGTAAAAGACATATCATAGTCAAATACAAAATATATAATAATTTGTAAAAAAGATAGTACCTTACTATTATCCAAGAGAATACCTTGAATATTGAATCTTTATTGCTCTGTCTGAATGTTCATTCAACACTTCCAAAGGCGCAACCCGATTGAAAAAGCTACACATTGTTCTTTTTGATTTTTATTGGATATGTATTTGGTTTTTGTTTGCTTGAATTTTGAGAAAGGGAGATATGAAATTTTGGACATTTTTGATAGGTAGATGTGGAGGCACCTGCCTTAGAAAAATTAATAAGAAAAGACAGCAAGGGATGTTTAATCGCATAAAAAAGAATGGGGTCAAAGATAGAAACATATCTTTCTTTTCCTTAGCCATTTACACTCCTTTTGGAATCAAATTCCAAGCCAGATTTCTCCATTATGGTTGGCCATGCATGTTTGATATTTTACATTTAAATCATATTTAAACATTCATCGATATCGTATATTGACAAATGTACATGTAATTTTATACACAAACTATCTTTAATACCGATCAACACGATTGAAATAAAAACTTATAATTAATAATCCATAAATATTAATCAATTTAGTTAATTATAACGTTTATAATTTGATTAAATCAAGTGATAGACGAAGGATTCAATATTGTGGTTGTATTGAATCTTTAGGTGCAAATTCAATCAACGATTAATATGAAACAATTCAAATATTAACGTTCGCAAGTTAACTTTGCTAGAGGTGTGATATTTTGGCCAAATTTATCGCTTATATAGCTTCGATAAAATCCATTTTTACATATTTAAGCAATAACTGATAGTGATAATTATTTATACCGATTCTCTTTGTCAAAACTATATCACATTAGGGCTTATGAAATTTGGTAATGAAATTTTTTAATATCGTCTATATTCAACTTTATAGTCCACACACAAAGTTCTTGGTTCAATAATAATAGTTATTACTAACCATACTGCTTTGGCTAGAGACTTTTACTTTGAGTAGTGTTTCTCAAGTCATGCCATAATAACAATTATTACTAACGCTGTATAACCGAGGAGACGAATCCACTCTTGAATCGTGTTTCACTTTTAATGCTTCCACTGACCAAACATAATAGTTTGATGGACGTCGTGCCATGATTTAACTATATTCAAAGCGGAGCTTTAACAATGAAGATCAATAGTATTCTCAAGTCAAGAGAAATATGTATTACTGTCACATCAATATTTGTTGTTTGATCTTAATCATATTAACCAATAGAAAACTATCGAATGAGTCATTCCATGATTATCCAATAACTATTAGTACGCAACCCCTTGGTACTTTCAACCATCCTGGATAGTACACTGTCCAATATTTTGAGAGCGCCACATACTCTAGCCTTAATGGATGCATCGATATCCAGTCTCGATATGTCTTGACTAGGAATATTTAAAATATTATATTTACTATATTGCAATAAATTACTAATGGTTACAACACATTGTAACTACTATTAGAAAACATACCATTTATGATTTTTCTATTAAATATACTTACCTTGAATAATAAATTTATTCGCAACATATTATAACTAGTATATAATAGAAAGAAAACACCTTTTATTTTAAATAAGATTGGTTATCGAGTTAGATTTATGTAACTTATTACATAATTGCCCCTAGGGCATATCCCTAGCTCTATCAATCACCCTATTGCACTTGTGGTCAATTATGAAATCTTATTCCAACTTCTTCAATCAGTTTTCTCAAAAACCAATCCAGTCGATCCTTAGTGAACGGATATGCTATTTTATTTAATTATCTACTTTATCAAACAACTCTCTCTGATGCTGACAAATTTTCTTTATCATATGGAATAATTGAAATATGTCTCTTAACATCCAATGAGCTCTAGATTTTGTCATGAACTATATTGTGAAATTGTTATTATATAATAATATTATGGGATTCTCTACATGTGGATTTACCTCAGCTCGTTTATAAATTTGTGCATTCATTATATACATTGCTTTTACCATAGTGCTAATCAAGGCGATGTACTTACCTTCTAATTGAATCAGCCATAATCATTTATCTAGAACATTTCCAACTTAAAAATTATTAACTAAGCTTTGAACATAATTTGATATTGACATATTATACTCAATATCACTTAAGATGTTTGTGTTTGAATACTTCTTCATAAGAAGTTCGTTGTTCCTATAAATAATTCTGTAGTATTTCATACATACACAAGAACATTCCAAACTACTATTAGTGATCTTATTTCGAATATATATTTGCTTCATGCATCAAATACATAAACGAATCATGATATCGTAGACAACATAACATGTATGGTAATTCCTATTGCTAATGCATAGGGAATCTATCTTGCATGTTCCATATTAAACATTTTAATAAGTCGTCCTTGCATATCATTTGGGACATTCCCGATACCTTTATACTTATTATAAAAGACATCATTTATAAACCCAATGTCGAGTATTAAACAAATAAAGCTGAATTTAACACTAATACATCATTAATAATCAAGAATATGCCGTCTACTTATGGTTCATAAATGTCATTGTACATTTCTAATGTTCAGCCTTTTGAGCACAGAATTCCTCTGCATTTTGACTGAAAATCAAACTATTTGACATTTCTATCAAAACACTCATTCAACTTTAATGCTTGTTAAATGACACTTTCGTATTTGTTCTTAGATAATATCCAAAACTCACAAACGTAATGTGAGTCCGACTGAATTCCAAACACTTTGGTTGTTATGTGCTAATAGTCTACACTAAATCTTTCTTCATAATTTTCTGTTTCAATATGTATATACCAAAACACAAGTCATACTAGGCGTTAATTTTGTGTGTAAATCCAAATCAACTTGAGCATATCGAATAGCGAATCTATTACACTATTTTGACAATTGAAATACACAATCTTATTCTTATCAATGTGGCTCACTATATTCCAACTGCATTTGTCTTTTTCTTAAAGACACATTTGTGACCGATGGATCATATCTCTTTGAGTACAATTGTAATCATCCAGAATTTCAGAACTTCGTATTTAAATGTCTGAATTATTTAAATATTTGAATCTTATGTTTGATGAGATTAAATTGATTTAATAACCTTGTTAAACCCATTTTTAATAATAATTAATGATAGTACACTTGTTTTTGAAATTTGTTTACAAAAATAAATACTTCAAAGACATATCAATAATTTGACCATAAATTGGTTTATCGATAAACAACTTAATAACCGATATAAGTTGTTCAAAATTTTTGTACTAATCTAATTAACATACAAACACATTAGTAACAAATTGACACACTTTGCTTCATAAAGTAAGTGGAATTTTCCAGAAGTTTCTAGAAGATAAGGAGATATTTCACGTAAAGGGTAGTTTGGTCATTTTCTAAAGGAAGGAGGTGCAAAGCAGAAGTGATGGGGCATGTAAGGAGTGAGCCTTCGATGGAATGCTACGGGGTGAAGGAAAGGGTAGGCAACACCCACTTAAAGTCTATATAAGTATGTGCATGCATTTTTGATTCACTTTTGCAAATTTACAAATAGACTAGTGCTCTCTTCATATCTTCTCTTCATTAAATCTTCTAAAGAAAATAATTTCAAAAAAACTTTAAATCTACTCAAACTTAGCTAAGGAGCTTATGAAAAAAATCACACCACCTTTCATCAACTTAGATCTTGAAGAAGTGAGGCACAAATGTCCCTCAATTCAAGGCCGTGAGCAGTATATAGGATTATTGCCTAAAAATAAGTGCAAAACAAAGGTTAAATGTAGAAAGTTGGTGTTTGCAAGGTTGAGGTAGGAAATGGAGGCTAGGACTTGCTTGTTTACTTTGTTAAGGGAGAGCTTACTCACCAGTTGACGTGCATGAAGTGCATATAATGCTTGCTTATATTATATTATATGCTACTTGAAGTTATATTGATTATATATTGTGATAGTGCTTTTTGATTCCTACTTTGAAAACCAAATAGCATATGTAATGTAACGATCACCCTATACCATCGGCACTAGTCGTATACAAATATTGCATTGCAGTCGTGCCCGGTCGATATAGGATGATCATCAAGAAGCACAGCATACAACCTATCATATATCTCACAGTGCATAGATAAAATAAAATATCACAGATATAACAAAAGTGACAGTAATAACAATGTGAACTAATCATTGAGTTATACATCATATGTTATAGAGTACACAACGGGATCAACTCAATTAATCTATCTCGATCATAGAAACAAGCAAGCACTGCCACGGGCTTCATAGTGTTGCCCAGCGGAAAAGCGTAGAAATCCATATATGTATATAATACGGGATAGCTCTATCTAGCTCGTCCTCCGAACAACTACTAAGTCACCTATACCTATTATTTAATCTACTCATTTTAAGAGTATCCAAGATAATAAGAGGTAAAGCATAAAACTTTGGATTAGACAACAATATGGTGTGAGTGGTAAATGAGTCTTAAAATAATAAACATTTAAATATGGCAAGGAACAAGAGTACACGAACCATACCTACCTTGTCCCTACAACCAAAGAGTTAGCACATAACACTATAATATGTTACTCTACAATATCATGAAGATACCATGGAGAATACAATAGTGGATGTCCAGATATCCCTATATCTAGTACCTAATTCCATTGATATCCATGAGTGATAGCCCACTAAAGAAAGCAACCATAACATCCATTAAGCAAAACTTTGCATCACTCATCCCTGTATTCTAAATATATAACAACTTGTATGGCCTCCTTACTGCCAGGGACTAATGGAAATCCTATTTTTTGTTGAACTCTCATAACTAACAACCCAAAGCTTGATACGTGTCTCGTAGCCAAAAGCTTGATACGTATCTCATAGCCTAAAGCTAGACACTAGACTCAAAGCCACTGGTCCAGGGTATACAGATCCATATATGATCCACAGGAATCCTTACTTACAATAACCCTGCTTTGAGTATAATAAAAAATACTCCGAGCATCAATGATTCCTTAGCACATTCACGTCCGAGCCCTCTCCATTCAGATTCCGAGCCCTGCTATACTTAATCCAGTTTCCATTATCCAAGAGCTCACCAAGTCGCTCATTCTACAGCTCTCTACTATATCGAGCTGCCATCTTCGGTACCTATGTTTGAGCCAATATTGGTCACAAAAACCCAAATGCCGATGAAAACACCCGTTCACAATTACAGATCACAGATAGCAAGTTTATAGAGAATAAAATATGAAGAATGCTCAGAAAATTAAAAGGAAAGCAATAGAAACACATGGTTTATAGTGGTTCGGCTATCTCCGGTCTACGTCCACTTTGAAAAGTTGCTATTTTATTGATTATCACTCGCTGGCTGCAAGAGATTACAACAGTTCAATAGTAGTATAGAAGTGATTCCAGTAGAATTTCAGCGTAGAGAAGCCAAAAGTCAATTTTTTGTAGGTCCAGGGTCACTATTTATAGGCGTAGGTAGCCAATATCTCACCCAGATCTTAAAAGACTTCTTCTCTCACATGGGCGGGGTCCACGGGATCGAGTTCAGGTGATTTCGACTCGGTCCAGAAGCAATACGAATTGAGTTCGTATCGATCCATAAATTTCCCTTTGGGGCTGAAATTTGTCAGGTACATTCTTGAGGTTGTACGCAAGCTCCTGCGAGAATTTGGTGGCATTTGGACTTGTAGATCTTGAGATATGATCGATGCAAGTTTGTATTTTCAATGTGCTATCAAATTCGCATCGCTTTCATTCGCAATGCTTCTATTCGTACCACTTTTAGGCACGTGATGACCAATGCCATGGCGCTATCTTTTAGAATCGATCCACATTTCATGTCGAGTGACCGAGTCATTTATCTTTACGTATCTCCTTCGTATCGCTCTCCTTCAGGTGCTTCGTACTCATGTTGTTCGTGTCCATTGATACGGCTTCATTCGTATCCATCAATTGCTACGTTGTTCATATCGATATTTGAGATCATTTCGTATCGATAGCCTCTACCCTAATTCATATCGATATAGACATCGACTTCCTATCGTTACCTTTAAGGTGTTGCCTCGTATCGCTTGTGGGTGGTGATCGATACGAGCCGTGCATTACTGGAAGTGATACAAAATGTCACTAGGTGAAGGATACGAACCAGAGTAGATGTAATGGATACGAAGTGGTGCCTCTTCCATGGATACGAACAAGCACTCTGTTGATGGATAGAACCAGATGTGTTTCACTTAAGACTTTATGGATACGAATTTGTATGGATACGAACGAGGTTTCCTGGATGGATTCAAATGGAACCAATACGAAGGAGGTGGTTTGATGGATACGAATGAGAGCATTGCTTGATTTTCATTGATCATATCTTGAGCATACAAACTTTGATCGACTTCAAATTTGAAACGTAGCCTTTCCTAGCCTTGTTCACCATTACAATCGATCCCGTCTTGATTGGAGCTCGGTCAAGTTTTGACGGTATCGATCATAGCCTTGTTTTCAATCGATCTCTAATATCGATTTCCATCCTTTTTAGCCTATTTGTTGATATCCGGCCTTGACCAAAAGGCGGGATAACATTTGCCCCCCAAACACATGCCTTATAGGAAGAAGGCGTGTTTTGAATAGCTCTGAATCCAACATCTAAAGTCCATATTCCTGTTGAATATGCGAGTATATGATTTTTGTTTGATGATAATAAACATATATACATTCATTTAAATGTATTTGTTAACATACTATTTTATTTTCCATAGATTAAATAAATATTTGTTGAATAAAATAAATTACACAGAATTTGAATTCAAACAGAAATTTTATTCAAACAAATATTTATTACAATTTTGAAAAGTACAAATTCAAGCTCTCACTATACATATACAATTTTGATTGTAATTACATCACAATTCAATTTACATAAATGCCTCACTACATATCACTCACACTCGTAGTTTATCTTCAACTTCATTCCAGTTAGAATCCAGCATTTGAGCAATCTGCAAAAATATTCACTAACGCAGTAAAATTGGAAAAGAAATATTTTTGCAATATAAAATGAAATATGATTTTTGAAAATATGATATGCCTTAGTTATTTGGGTTGTTCGTCATCATTCACATTTGAATTCATCATACCCGAACAATGTGACATGCACAGTGTATCACTGTACATGCCACAAGGCCGTGCACATCGATATACACTTGATAATGCTACAGGGACAGGTGAGCACAGGTCAAACCCAAATGAAAAGCCGGGTTCAACTCACGTGCAATATATTTAAAATCACGTCACGAGCACAAGGTCAAACCCGAGTTTTGAAACTGGATTCAACTCAAGTGAAATTTCAAAAATCAACATGAAATACATGGAGACAAAGTCTAGCTACAAGTTAGACACAGTGCATATATGGAGTACACAAGTACAATATCAAACAGCAGGTCGAAAAGTACTCAGGGATGAACACATGACCAGACACACATGAACATGGTGAGAAACACAAGTGAAATAACTCAGCATTGAAGTGGATGTACAAAGCTCAAGTTCAATCCCAAAGCTACAAAGACCAAAGTGCAACAGAAAATCAGTGACATACACATCAACCAAAGTCAACACTTTGGCTGCAAATGAAGATTACAGGTCTCAATATCAATGAAATGCAAATTGTCTCGAAGAATAGAGCCAAGACTACAAATATCAAGACACGGTGCAGAGCAAGTGCAAATACAAGTTGTACAAGATTGCCACCAACATAAGCAGCAACAATGAAGACCACTATGCAGTAGACATGAATGCAACTTGACTATCAAGACTCAGTAAACAACAGCTACATGAAACAAATAAGCACTGAAACACAAATGAATACTGCAACAACAAAAGCTCAAACCAGAACAAGCATCATGTGTTGAACAACATGAAGAATGCCAACAGTATGGATATACAGTGAATACAAGAACAAGTCGAGATGAACAATGCAAACTACAATGCAAATTCAAGGCCAATGCAGACCAACCAGAATGAAGTACCAGAGACTTAGTGCAACAGGTTATACTACAGGGATGAATACAACATGATGAAGCAGTGCAAATGAGCAAGTGCAACAGAGAATAGCAACATGCAAATAAAACCAACAAAATACACAAACAAGACCAGAACAATCATGCCAAAAGTATGGTTACAGCATAAAGGCGGTCAAGGCTAAAATCAAACAAGGCCAGAGACGAAGCTCACAGGGATGAAAACAGTGATGGCCGAAGTAATGCAGAGTCGTGGATTGGTGTACTCGAATCAAAGCAGTAGTTGACCAGTGAACAACTACAGTTAAGTGTCAACGCAATGGTAAAGGCAAGTTATGGAGTCGCATTCACATAATCAGATGACCAAAAATTCAAGCGCGTATCATTGAAAAAGTCAAAAATTTAATAGGAAAGATTTTGCCGTATTATTCAAAGAAAATCAAACGTTTGAAAATCAAGGCCGTGCGCATCAAGTTGAAAACATATCAGGAAAGCCGTGCGCATCAGGCAATCAAAAATTAGGAAAGTGTAAATGAATACGAGCAAATTCAAGTGTCTCGAATTCATATAAATATCAAACCCAAAATTCATCATCGGCATCGAGTTCGAATACGAGAAATCATAAAAGCACAAATAGGGAAATTACATACCGAAGCAACAACGAACTCGATCAACAGAGGAGCAACGCAAACTAGAGAATCAATCATAAGCGAAGCAGCAAGCAAGAGCAACGCAAACCAGACAATTCATCATTAGAGAAGCAGCGAGCAAGAGCAACACAAATCAGATCGAACGAAGAATCAAAGCCCTAATTCTCGCAAGGGAACAAAAGCCCTAATTCAACAGAGCCTCCATTATCTTCACAAGACAAAAGGAGGATCGGGTTAAAGAAATGAATTGGGCCGGCTTGTTTTAAAATAGAGAGGCTTTAGTTTATTTGCTTTAGTTTATTTGGCAAATAGGGTTTTAGTTTTAAACTGTTTTTAAGTTTTTTTTAAATTTTCTTTTAAGGTTCAAATCTTGGTAAATCACCACCTAGGTTGTAGGTAGTGTCAGATTGTCTAGTTAGAATTAGTTCAGTGAGCAGGGTGTGCGAGTTTGCAAAACTCAATTGGCGGGAGCAAGGGTTTGCGAGTTTGCAAAACTCTATAGGCGGGAGCAGGGGTTGCGAGTCTATTAGAGTGTTTGTAAGCGGAAGCAGGGTTTGCGATTCTGTTAGAGTGTTTGTAAGCGGGAGACTGTTTAATTCTAATAGAAATCTGGGAATGCAGCAGTAGGCAGGGGTTGCCGAAGGTGGGTAAATTTTGTGTGTGATTTACTTTTCAGCATATTTATTTCTGCAGTTTGTTTCTGTGTTTAAATCGAGAAAATTTGCTATAACCCTATTCACCCCCCTCTAGGATTAATCTAGATCCTACAAGTGGTATCAAAGCACGGTATTTTTCTTTAACTCTAGAGTCATGAATCCACCAAATAATGCTTTTTCTGAGGGGCAATCTATTGTTAGGCCACCCATGTTCAATGGGAATGATTATGCTTATTGGAAAGTTAGGATGGGTATTTATCTTAGTTCTGTTGATTATGATGTTTGGGACATTATTGAAACTGGCTACAAATCTCCCACTATAACTGTTGGTGATACTGAGTTCCTAAACCTAAGGATAGGTGGGATGCTAACGATAAGAGATTAAAAACTATAAATGCTAAATCCATGAATGCTTTGATATGTGCTATTGATAAAACTGAATTTAATAGAATTTCTCATTGTAAAACTGCACAGGTAATTTGGCATACCTTGGAGGTGACACATGAAGGAACTTCTCAAGTCAAGGAGTCTCGTCTAGCCCTATTCAGCAATGAATACGAGAACTTTGTGATGGACAAAGGCGAGAGCATAAAGGACATGTTTGGACGCTTTTCAACTTTGGTGTACAATGCTAGAGCGCTTGGGAAGGTATTCACTGAGGTAGCGCTTGTGAGGAAGGTGCTACGAGTTTTACCAATAAACTTTGAGGCAAAAGTCACGGCAATACAAGAATCGAAAGATTTGAGTAAACTAAGCATGGAGGAGTTGACTGGCAACTTGATGACATATGAGCTTGAGCTAAAAGCAAAGGAGGAACACAACAACTCCGAATCAAAGAAGAAGACGATTGCCTTAAGGAGCAAAGAAGAGAGCGATGAAGATGAAGAAGATCCAATTGAAGAGCTTGCAATGGCTGTCAATAATCTTAGAAAATGGTCAAGATTCAAGCCACGCAAGAAGAAAACAAATGGTAATAGGACAAAAGATTCTGACAATTCCGATAATGAATCGTCGTGCTTTAACTGCCACAAGCCTGGCCACTTCAAACAACAATGCCCACTTCTCAAAAACAACAAAGGAAAGAAAAAGAAGAAGAAGGCATTTGCAGCGACTTGGGATGATGAAGAAGGAGAGGAATTTTCGAATAATAGCTCAGAGGAGGCTAACTTGTGCCTTGTGGAAAAATCAGATTCAGAAGCAAGCTCAGAAGAATCTAGTGAGGGAGGTAACTATTCTTATAAAGAACTTGAGTCTTAAGGAAATCATTGACACTAGGAAAAAGGATTTTATAAATAGATGCACCTCACTTGTAACTGAAAACACAACACTAAAAACCAAAGTCCAAAATCTTGAGAAATCTCTGAATAACTTTTCAAGAGGCGAAAAATCTTTCAACATGCTATTGGGAAATCAAATTTTTGCTAACAACAGAAAAGGACTAGGCTTTGGGAAAACACAAGTTGAGGATAATGCAAAAGGCAAGAATGTCTTTGATAGATGTGAAATAATTGGACATCGTGTTGAAAATTGTAGTCATAGGAACAAGAACACAAAATTTATACAAGTTTGGGTTCCTAAGAATTCTACAAACAAATTTCATGTCTATTGGAACAAGAATGAAAGGACTAAACAAGTTTGGGTTCCAAAGGAATTGTTTATTATAATACTTCTTCCACTAACAATCATGGACCTATAAAAACAAATAGGTCACAAAAATCTTTCATCGTGTAGGTATGGTGGCAGGCTAAGGAACAACAACACTGTTCTCTGGATTTTGGCTGTTCTAGAAACACAACGAGCAACAAAGCAAAGTTCCTTAGCCTAGTACAAAGGTGACAGAATCACAATGGGCAATCACGAAACATTATCGTAAAGGTATAACAGGTGAAGGTATATTTATTTGATCGACATATTAAATGTGATAATCTGCACCGTATTCAGAATTAAATCAGCCAATAATGTGATGATAAAGAGATGATGATTTTTTCTGGCTTTTCAACATAGTTGGCCAATTATATTTATGCCAAAAACACTATTCTTTGAATTACTTCATACACATACGTTTGGATTAAACATAGTGTTTTGTTGGATGATAATATTTTTGGTTACGGCTAACTCTATATTCACGGTTTTCTGATTATTTACATGGCTTCAATCCAAATTCAAGAATGCTGTAAAAAGTTGAGTTTGAGTTTTTGTGCACACTTCATGGTCTGGTCTATCAAATTTAGTTAGTGATATTTTGGAGTGAAAAAGAAATTCAGATGCAGATTACACCGGTAATCTAGTTGATAGAAAAATTACTAGTTGAACGTGATTTTTGAGACATTTAGTAATTGCATCGTTTTTCAAAGAAAATATCTACATATTTTTCATTTCAAATAATTTTCAAATAGCAGAAAATTCTCTCATATAACCCCTTCGAGAAAATCATTTTTGACCATATTTTCAGATTGGTCATTTTTATTTGATTTTAAATGACAAATTTTGACTAATCCGACTCCCTACTAATTATCAAAAAGATAAATAGTGATTGAAAAGGTGATAAGTGTTGATATTTAACATACATTACTCAAGAGAGTATATTTGAAAATTTTCTTTAGGAATTCAAACAAGAGTTATAAAACTTTTTGTTGGGTAAAAGATTCCATGACCATTTCTATATCTATCATATTTCTATCGACCATTGTTTATCAAATCTTAAATATAGTTTGTCGATATGTGGTACTATAACCAGGGATCATTTGTTTTTCATTTCATATTTTTTTGTAAAAATAAATAAATATCCAAAGTATTCACTCTCATTTAAAAGTCCTCACGGTTATGCATGGGTGAATTACCTGGATTTTTGATTATGTGCTTCCATGCTCATTTAAAAGTCCTTACGGTTATGCATGTATGGAACGCATATCAAAATTAATTGATTAAATAGACAAGTTGATTCTAATCCCATTTAAAAGTCCTCACGGTCATGCGTGGTTAGAAGATACTTGATTTCGTTTTTTAAAATTAAATTGGAATACTACTAATCTCATTTAAAAGTCCTAACGGTTATGCATGATTAGTAGATATTCAAATTCTTGATATAAATGTACCACAAGTTGATACAATTGTATGATTTTATATTAGAACATCATTTCCATTCTTTCTAAAAGTGGAATATGCGCCTAACAAGAGTAGTTATGATTTTTGTTTGATTTTTATTGAAATTTAATATTTATATTCAATTTGAGTTTAATATTGGATTAATATTGATCACTTTATCTCTATTTTCTCTAACACTATTATTCTTTTGCTGATAACAAAAGAGGGAGAGAAAAGTTAAGATTTTGTCAAACAGAATCAAGCAAAAGTCAAATAATTTTCCATTTGCATCTAGGCTTATTCATATATTTCTATTTATATGCATATAGGTAGGGGGAGCATCATGTAGAGAGGAAGCATTTAAATAGGGGGAGCAATTAGAGTATATCATTGATCAAATACATTTAACACAGTCAAAATCTTAAATATATATTTGTTATCATCAAAAGGGGGAGATTGTTGAATATGCGAGTATATGATTTTTGTTTGATGATAATAAACATATATACATTCATTTAAATGTATTTGTTAACGTACTATTTTATTTTCCATAGATTAAATAAATATTTGTTGAATAAAATAAATTACATAGAATTTGAATTCAAACAGAAATTTTATTCAAACAAATATTTATTACAATTTCGAATAGTACAAATTCAAGCTCTCACTATACATATACAATTTTGATTGTAATTACATCACAATTCAATTTACATAAATGCCTCACTACGTATCACTCACACTCGTAGTTTATCTTCAACTTCATTTCAGTTAGAATCCAGCATCTGAGCAATGTGCAAAAATATTCGCTAACGCAGTAAAATTGAAAAAGAAATATTTTTGCAATATAAAATGAAATATGATTTTTGAAAATATGATTTGCCTCAGTTATTTGGGTTGTTCGTCATCATTCACATTTGAATTCATCATACACGAACAATGTGACATGCACAGTGTATCACTGTACATGCCATAAGGTCGTGCACATCGATATACACTTGATAATGCTACAGGGACAAGTGAGCACAGGTCAAACCCAAATGAAAAGCCAGGTTCAACTCACGTGCAATATATTTAAAATCACGTCACGAGCACAAGGTCAAACCCGAGTTTTGAAACTGGATTCAACTCAAGTGATATTTCAAAAATCAACATGAAATACATGGAGACAAAGTCCAGCTACAAGTTAGACACAGTGCATATATGGAGTACACAAGTACAATATCAAGCAGCAGGTCGAAAAGTACTCAGGGATGAACACATGACCAGACACACATAAACATGGTGAGAAACACAAGTGAAATAACTCAGCATTGAAGTGGATGTACAAAGCTCAAGTTCAATCCCAAAGCTACAAAGACCAAAGTGCAACAGAAAATCAGTGACATACACATCAACCAAAGTCAACACTTTGGCTGCAAATGAAGATTACAGGTCTCAATATCAATGAAATGCAAATTGTCTCGAAGAATAGAGCCAAGACTACAAATATCAAGACACGGTGCAGAGCAAGTGCAAATACAAGTTGTACAAGATTGTCACCAACATAAGCAGCAACAATGAAGACCACTATGCAGTAGACATGAATGCAACTTGACTATCAAGACTCAGTAAACAACAGCTACATGAAACAAATAAGCACTGAAACACAAATGAATACTGCAACAACAAAAGCTCAAACCAGAACAAGCATCATGTGTTGAACAACATGAAGAATGCCAACAGTATGGATATACAGTGAATACAAGAACAAGTCGAGATGAACAATGCAAACTACAATGCAAACTACAATGCAAATTCAAGGCCAATGAAGACCAACCAGAATGAAGTACCAGAAACTTAGTGCAACAGGTTATACTACAGGGATGAATACAACATGATGAAGCAGTGCAAATGAGCAAGTGCAACAGAGAATAGCAACATGCAAATAAAACCAACAAAAAACACAAACAAGACCAGAACAATCATGCCAAAAGTATGGTTACAACATCAAGGTGGTCAAGGCTAAAATCAAACAAGGCCAGAGACGAAGCTCACAGGGATGAAAACAGTGATGGCCGAAGTAATGCAGAGTCGTGGATTGGTGTACTCGAATCAAAGCTGTAGTTGACCAGTGAACAACTACAGTTAAGTGTCAACGCAATGGTAAAGGCAAGTTATGGAGTCGCATTCACATAATTAGATGACCAAAAATTCAAGCGCGTATCATTGAAAAAGTCAAAAATTAAATAGGAAAGATTTTGCCGTATTATTCAAGGAAAATCAAACGTTTGAAAATCAAGGCCGTGCGCATCAAGTTGAAAACATATCAGGAAAGCCGTGCGCATCAGGCAATCAAAAATTAGGAAAGTGTAAATGAATACGAGCAAATTCAAGTGTCTCGAATTCATATAAATATCAAACACAAAATTCATCATCGACATCGAGTTCGAATACGAGAAATCATAAAAGCACAAATAGGGAAATTACATACCGAAGCAACAACGAACTCGATCAACAGAGGAGCAACGCAAACCAGAGAATCAATCATAAGCGAAGCAGCGAGCAAGAGCAACGCAAACCAGACAATTCATCATCAGAGAAGCAGCGAGCAAGAGCAACACAAATCAGATCGAACGAAGAATCAAAGCCCTAATTCTAGCAAGGGAAAAAAAGCCCTAATTCAACAGAGCCTCCATTATCTTCACAAGACAAAAGGAGGATCGGGTTAAAGAAATGAATTGGGCCGGCTTGTTTTAAAATAGAGAGGCTTTAGTTTATTTGCTTTAGTTTATTTGGCAAATAGGGTTTTAGTTTTAAACTGTTTTTAAGTTTGTTTTTAAATTTTCTTTTAAGGTTCAAATCTTGGTAAATCACCACCTAGGTTGTAGGTAGTGTCAGATTGTCTAGTTAGAATTAGTTCAGTGAGCAGGGTGTGCGAGTTTGCAAAACTCTATAGGCGGGAGCAAGGGTTTGCGAGTTTGCAAAACTCTATAGGCAAAAGCAGGGGTTGCGAGTCTATTAGAGTGTTTGTAAGCGGGAGCAGGGTTTGTGAGTCTGTTAGAGTGTTTGTAAGCGGGAGACTGTTTAATTCTAATAGAAATCTGGGAATGCAGCAGTAGGCAGGGGTTGCCGAAGCTGGGTAAATTTTGTGTGTGATTTACTTTTCAGCATATTTATTTCTGCAGTTTGTTTCTGTGTTTAAATCGAGAAAATTTGCTATAATCCTATTCACCCCCCCTCTAGGGTTAATCTAGATCCTACAATTCCAACCATAGCCATACCATCCGATTCATAATCCCATCTATTACCAAGCCATCCTATCCAAGTGCCATAGCCATAGCCATATCCAAGTCCGTGACTGCTCCGAGTCGATGTCCGATTCAAAGTCCAGTAACCAAATCCTTTGCCAATTCCATAGCTATCCGAACTCGTCAGCCGAGTCGTAATCCGTTAGCATCCAATGACAAATAATTAAATCCATAACCTTTCTGGGTTGATATCCAAATCTAGGACCGCTCAGGGCCCTTTGATAAATCCAGGACCACTCTGGGTCCATTTATCCCAAGCCAAAATTCGAATCCATGACCTCTCCGGGTTGCGTTGTCCTGCTCCGACATCAACTCTCCGGCCAAAGACTTTTATGTTCTCTAGTATCGGCTCTCCGGCCAAGGACTTTTATCTTCTCTGGCCTCGGCTCTCCGGCCAAGGACTTTATATATTCTCCAGCCTCGGCTCTCCGGCCAAGGACTTTTATATTCTCCGGCCAAGGATTTTTATATTCTCCAGCCTCGGCTCTCCAATCAAGGACTTTTTATATTTCAAGGACTTTTTATACTCTCCGACCTCGGCTCTACGGCGAAGAAATTTTTATATTCTCCACCCTCGGCTCTCCGACCAAGGACTTTTTATATTATGTTCGAGTCCATTCCATCGCTCTCCAACGAAGGGACTCATAACTTGCGATCACTGCCCTGTCTCTCTGATCAGGACTATAATCGCAAGACCTGTATTATTTATTACATTAATCCAATCATTCAAAATGAAAGTTTTTGCAGCCAGGGAAAACCAAATAAATGTTTGTACGTCCAAGGGAGAAACCAAAGTGACTCGAGCAACACGGTTTATCATCGTCTCAGAGCATGCCTAGGGACCGTCCTCAATCCCGTACATGTGTAAGTGACTTAGCCATATTACTTTGAGTTCTATTACTTATTCAAATTCATAAATCATTTAGTTGATAACAAGCTAGCGATGCCTAGATCCGGTGCCATCCTCGTTCGAGGTAGGCGGTGGCCGCTCCTGTTCCACTGCCATAGCTCGATTCCTTACATATTGTTGTAGAATACCATTCCTTACATGCTCCTCAACGATATCCTTCAAATGCCTATAGTCGTTCGCGTTGTACCCATCCGGCTTATGGAATAGGTAATGAATTCCCGATGCTCGCTCGTATTAAGAACGTTCCCTTCTTGCCGGCCTTCGATACTGGAGGCGTCCTCGAGTATCCAAGTAAATCCTTTCTAAAGTCTCAGTCAAATCCGTGTAGAAAGTAAACTTTGAATTCCTCCGTGGACTTTTTGAAGTGTTACCATTATCATTCATTTTCCTTTCTCCTTTATCATCTTTGTTTGGATCCTCCCTAGGTGGACCTCTACCCCGTACTACATAAGCTTCAGCCTCTCTCCCTTCTCTCTTTGCCTGTGCATCTTCCTGCCTTAGAAACCTTTCCGCTTCATGGTAGAACTTCCTGAGATCCGTCGGTGGATCTCTTTCTAATGATATCTTGAAATTCGAATTTTCTGCAATTCCTGGAACTACCACCATCAAAACCGTTGATGGATCAGGTCGATCCACCGAAGCCACTGCCGCATTGAATCTGGTTAAGAAATCTTTAAGCAACTCTTTTTTCCATTGTTTCATCGATGTCAAAGTCATTACATTCTTTGGTCGGACTATGTGGCCCGAAACTGCCTTATAAACCTTTCGATCAGCTCCGTCCATGCGCCAATAGAGCCACTCTCCAGCTTTCAAAACCATAATGTTGCTATATCCGTCAAATACAAAGGGAAGCATCGTGCCATGACCTCGTTTGATGCCCTCAATACCTCCACATGCCTCATGTACCTCGTCAAGTGAACAGCAGGATCCATTCTCCCGTCATACATCTCCAGTGTTGGTAGTTTGAAATTCGATATGTTCCTAGCTTGCCTGATCATTGGATCAAAGGGACTCCTATTCACATCCTCCAAGTCCCTATTCACCAATCCGCCTCTCATGGCTCACTTAACCAACTCTGCTAATCTATCGCCATCGCCAAGCTGTAGTCCTTATTGTTGCCTCCAATCTGCCCCCTGAGTTCACGAGGGATTCCTGGAATTTGGTCTCCTGGACGAGCATCCATTCCTTATCAATGCCATGTTGCACAGCTCCACCTGGTACTTTACCTAGGAATTGATCAACATGCTCCGGTTGAGTGCCCCTACTTCTGGTGATGTTCCTTATGGTCCTGCTTTATTCTGCATTTTGATTGCTCATGCTCCCGATCCCTATCTCCAGCATCTCCTGCAATTGCGTTCCCTTGATTCTATACTTCAACTTGTCGAAGTAGGTTCTGCATCATCTCCTCTTGTCTCTTCAGCATCATTTCTATCTCGTCTTTGGTGACGAAGATCGAGGCCTGGTTCGCTCCCGAGGAAGCCTCTTGACTCTCTTCATGCTGAATCCTTTCAGTTCTTTTTCTTCTTGTCGATTGCCTTGCCATAGCTTTCCAAATCCAAGTCCTTAACCTTTCAAATCCAAAATCCAAATTTTAGAATCCATAAGTGCTACCCTTCTCAGTGAAAGCACCAAAATATTTGCGCCAAAATTGGTCACAAACACCCAATTGCCGAAGAAAACACCCGTTCATAATTACAAATCACAGATAGCAAGTTTATAGATAACAAAATATGAAGAACGCTTAGAAAATTAAAAGGAATGCCATATAAACACACGATTTATAATGGTTTGGTTATCACTAGCCTACGTCCACTTTGAAGAGTTTCTATTGTATTGATTATCACTCACTAGTTACAAGATATTACAACAGTACAACAGTAGTATAGAAGTGATTTCGACAGAATATCAGCGTAGAGAAGCCAAAGGTCCATTTTCTTAGGTCCAGGGTCATTATTTATAGGTGTAGGCAGCCAATATCTCGCCTAGATCTCAGAAGACTTCTTCTCACATGTGGGCGGGGCCCACGTGATCGAGTTCAGGTGATTTCGACTCGATTTGAGAGCGGTACGAATTGAGTTTGTATCGATCCATAAATTGTCCTTTGGGGCTGAAATTTGTCAAGTACATTCTTGAGGTTGTACGCAAGCTCCTATGAAAACTTGGTGGAATTTGGACTTATAGATCTTGAGGTATGATTGATGCAAGTTTGGATTTTCAATGTGTTGTCAAATTCGCATCGCTTTTATTCGTATCGCTTTTAGGCATGTGATGACCAATGACGTGGCGCTATCTTTTAGGATCGATCCATATTTCATGCCGAGTGACCGGGTCATCCATCTTTACGTGTCTCCTTCGTATCTCTCTCATTCAGGTGCTTCGTACCCATGCCGTTTGTGTCCATTGATATGGCTTCGTTTGTATCGATCAATTGCTACATTGTTCATATCGATAATTGAGATCGTTTCGTATCGATAGCCTCTACCCCAGTTCGTATTGATATAGAAATCGACTTCATATCGATACTTTTTAGGTGTTGCCTCATATAGCTTATGGGTGGTGATCGATACGAGCCGTGCATTAGTGGAAGCGATACGAAATGTCACTAGGTGATAGATACGAACCATAGTAGATTTGATGGATACGAAGTGGTGCCTCTTCCATGGATACGAACAAGCACTCTCTTGATGGATACGAACCAAATGTGTTTCACTTGATACTTTATGGATACAAATTTGCACGGATACGAACGAAGTTTCCTGGATGGATTCGAATGGAATTGATACGAAGGAGGTGGTCTGATGGATACGAATGAGAGCATTGCTTGATTTGCATCGATCATATCTTGAGCATACGAACTCCGATTGACTTGAAATTTGAAACATAGCCTTTCCTAGCCTTGTTTATCATTCCCAAATGATCTCGTCTTGGTTGGAGCTCGATCAGGTTCTGATGGTATCGATCATAGCCTTGTTTTCAGTCGATCTCTAATAACGATTTCCATCCTTTTTAGCCTATTTGTTGATCTCCCAGCCTTGACCAAAAGGCGGGATAACAACCTACTCTCACCACGAGTCACAAACCGAAGATACATATCTTTCATCATGGTGTTACATCATCATCTAACCAAATGCGAATGAGCTAACACCTCCAACACAATCCATAGAATTTCTACTCCATTCCCCAAAATCTCCACCTCAAACCCATGCATAAGAAGCACTCGGTACCGAGTCAAAATGACTCAGTACCTAGTTATATACTTAGTCTATTTAGACTAAGTTATCACTCATGCTTCTAGCACTCCATCCTTAGTTGCTTTATACCCCAACCCATCCATCAAAACAACTCATCCTAATCCAAAGCACTCAACTTCCAATTCTAGAAACAATTCGACATCGATTTAACCACTCAACCAGTTTCCTACACCTTGTTAGGGATAAGCTCCTCTAAACAAGCTTTAACCAACTATGCTAGCTACTGACCTATTGGATCCATAAAAATGACTCGTTACCGACGTAAATGAGTCGGTACCGACTCATCTCCTTAAAAAAATTAGAGGTACGAAATATTTTTCAGCCTCCACCCATGCTCCAGAGCCTATCCTCCTGGTTTCATCCAATTCCGACCAACTTTTCCTTCGATTTTCCAAATTCACCAACCTATCTTCCTAACATTTAAAACAATAGCAAACAACATAAAAGCACAAGACACGGTTATATAATAACATGCAATTACATCCATTCAAAATAGCAATCCATAGAATTATAGTAGTCAAACAAATTCTAATGCAAATCTAAATAATCAATGAACATATGAGTATAAATAAGGTGAATTACAAAGCCAATTGTACAAATCATATTAGAATTATCAATTTAAATCATAAACATATCTTAACACATGATTAAAGTTAGAAAAGGATTTTTAGATCAAAAATCAAGTTAAAACCTGTAATTCGACCATATAAACTTGCATATGATAACGAGAACGCATAAAACACTCATCGTTTACCAAATTCAACCATTTTAACTGTAAATCTGATACGGACAGCGATTAAAAGTAATGCAAATCAACCAAATCGATTCTCTCTATCTTATAATCAATGGTCTATTCACTAATCTACGATTGAGTTTGATTTAGAAAATAATTTGGGTGATTTTAGATTAATCTAGGTTAATGAGGGTTCAAATCTAATTTGGAAGAGAGAGAAAAGTTTTAGTTTGACTCTCCAGCCCTCCATCTATAGTGATTCTCGGTTTAGGCTAATGGGCTTAACCGATTACACGCTAATTCTAGCTGACAGCTGTTAAAACTTAAGATAGGTATAACTTCGTAACCATAAGTCTGTTTTGCTATTATGATTAGTCTTTGAAATGGGAAACCATCATCTTGAAGCAATATAATTTGTTTGAGACCCAAATTCGACTCCTATCAAAGTTATAGCCAAAACAAGATTTTCAGGGTCAAAATGGTCGTATAGAAATTCAGTACAAATCATAGGTGTGTACAATGTCCCTAAGAGTTATATCCCAAATTATGGAATCATACAACCTCATATAAATAAAATAAAATATTTTACGATCCTTCGATATATAAAATATGGGTCGTTACATTGTCTCCCTATTAGGAATTTCGCCTTTGAAATCTCTAGACAAGCCAAAGTATAGGCAACCATAGTTATCTCGCATGCCTACCAATCATAATCAACCATCAAACATCTCAAACAAGCCGTCATGTAATCAATAGTATATGTGAACTTACCCTAGCATGCAAACTACTAACTTATCAAATATAATACATAATGGTGAAAGTAGATACTATAAACGGTGGGGTTTTGTCATTCAAAGAGTTGCAAACATATATTCCTCATGCTCTCCTTAGTCTCCCATAAATAATCGTCATCACTTCCGCTCCACTATACTTCTACTAGCTTCACCGACTTTCTTTTAAGCTGTTTCTTATCATATCCAACAATACAAGATTTAGAAACTTCTCATTCTACGCCAACATCTTCTAGCTATTCTAGTGTACGTCTAAGTCATGCATAGATTTCCATAGATAAGAGACATGAAAAATATTATGCACGCCGGTCATTTTCTGTGGTAAGTCAACCCTATACACTAGCTTTCCAATCCTCTTAACTATCGGAAAATGACCGACAAATCTCGGTGCAACTTCCCCTTTCTACTGAATTGAACTACATTTTCCAAAGGAGAAACTTCCATGAATACCATATCTTCGGCAAAAAATTCTAAATCTTTTTGTCTCTTATCCACGTAGCTTTTCTATTGATCTTTAATAGATTTGATTTGTTGCTGAATGACCTCAATCTTTTCCGATGTCTCTTTAACCATATATGGTCCATGTATTAGTTTCTCATCCCCTTCCCACCAACATAAAGGAGCGTTACATGGTCGACCGCACAATGCTTCATATGGTGCCATACCAATACTAGACTAATAACTATTGTTATATGCAAACTCTACCAAATGCAAATGATCATCCTATGATCCTCCAAAATCTATAATGCATGCTCGCAAGGAATCTTTCAATATATGTTTTTCTCTTTCGGTTTTCCCATCTGTTTGTGGGTGATAAGCTGTACTAAGGCGCAGCTCGGTCCTTAATTCCTCTTGTAAGCTCTTCCAAAACCGACTAGTTAATAACGGATCTCAGTCGCTGACAATGCTCTATGGTACATCGTCAAACCATACAATCCACTTTGCATACAACACTAGCAGCTTGGATGTCATTCTACTTGACTTGAAGGGGGTAAATATTGCACTCTTGGTCGGTCGTTCTACTACGACCCTAATGCCAGCATACCACGCTCGAGTCCTTGGTAGTCCATCAATAAATTCCACTGATACTTACTCCCATTTCCACTCAAGAATATCTAGCAGTCGCAATAATCAATTATGTTTGTTCTACTCTGCCTTTACCAATTGGCAGTTCATACACTTTGAGGTAAATGCCTCAACATCCCACTTCATAACTTCCCAATAATAAGTTTGCTTCATATTTTAGTACATCTTGTACCACTGGGATGAATAGTCAACTTAGAATGATGACACTCTCGTAACACTTCATCTCTTAATCCATCAACATCGGGAATAAATAATCTTCCATCAATACAAATCCAACCTTCTCGATCGAGTTCGTTTACTTCATGTCTTCAAATTCTACTCCTTCTTCTATCCCTGCTATGATCTCTGCTAGCCTAGCATCTCGCTTCTGACTAATACCGATCCTTTCAATTAGAGTAGGTCTAGTCGATAAACTTGCTAAAATTTCTAGTTCCGGCTCGCAATGAAGCCTGAAATCATGTCCAGTAATATACTTAACCTGTTTCCATTCCAAGAACATTGCTCCCAAACTAGCATGTCTTCTACTCAACGCATTGCTGACTTCATTTCCTTTACCCAGTGTATAGGAAATGCTAAAATCAAAAAAGGCCAAGAACTCAACCATCGTTGTTGACAAAGGTTGAGATCCTTCCGAGAGAAAAGATACTTCAAGAATTTGTGGTCCGTGAATAGCTCAAATCTTTCTCCTATTAGACAATGACTCCGCATATTCAAAGAAAAAACTATCCCACTAATTCCAAATCATGAGTTAGAAAATTCCTTTCGTGTGGCTTTAGCTATCGACTAGCATATGTAAAAATTCTTCCCTTCTACATCAATACCGCTATCAATCCCGTACCACATGCATTTGTGTATACTGTCTCCACTTAGAATAGTCAATACCAGTGCACTCGTCAACCTCTCTTTTAGACTCAAAAATGCATGCTCACACTTCGTGTTCCAAACAAAAGTTTGATTCTTCTTCGTTAAATTGGTAACGACGCTGCTATCTGTAACGACCCGTATTTTACGTATCATAGGATCATAAAGTATTTTTGTTTATTAGAATGAGGTCATATGATGTTATAATTTTAGGCTTTGGCCCTTAGGGACATCTTACACACCTATAGTTTTTCTTGAATTTCTATGTGACCATTTTGATCTAGAAACCTTGTTTGGGCTATAACTTTTGATAAGAGTTGAACTAAGGTCTTAAACAAGTTTCATTGCTTCAAGATATGGTTTTCCATTCCGTGGAGTGGTCATAATAGAAAAATGAACTGATGTCAGAAAGCTATGAATGTTTTAAGTTTTTAAAGCTGTTGGTCAGGACTAGTGTTAATTAACTAAGCCCTTTAGCTAGCCCACTTGTCTAATTAGAGAATACCATAAATAAAGGGCTGAATAGTCAAGTTAAAACTTTTTATCTCATTCTAAATCAGGTCTAAACCCTAATTAGCCTTAGATCCATCCTATTTTCATCCAAAATCACGTAAATTGCTCTCTACATCAAACTAGATCACGGATTGGAGATTAGATCATTAACTAGAAGATAAAAATCATTGTTTTGCTAGATTTGAAGTGCATTCCATTGCTATTCGAATTGGATATACATTCATATTGGTTGAATTTGGTAGTTGGTGAGTGCTTTATGCCTTCCCACTATACTATGCATGTTTATATGGTAGAATTATAGGATTTAACATGTTTTAAATCGATTTTTTTTGCAATAAACCTTTTCTAACTTTAATTGCATGCTAACTTATGTATATGATCTTGATTGATTAGAAATTGACTTATTTGTCTTATTTTATTGGATTTCATGTTTGATTGGATGAAATTGCTTGTTATCCTATGTTGGATAATATAATTTGATGTTGTTTGCTTGTGTTGTGGTAACATAGAATGTTTGGTCAGAGATTTAAGAAAATCGGATGCAAAGTTTGTCGAAATTGGATGAAATTTGGAGGGGAAGCTTTGGAGTACGAGAGGAGCTTGGAATTTAAGTTGCAGATCCGGATTCTCTACATATGGAAGATGACACCGATATAAGAGGTCGGTAGTGAGTTTTGTAGTTTAGTCCAACAAGTTGAGGGTTTTAGGGAAGTAAGAATATTGCTAATAGAGGTTGCCTAAGGTGATGGATAGGTAATAAGCTAAGTGCTGGAGGCTATGATGACTTGTTTCTAGAGTATGAAGTAGAGTGTTTTATAGAGAGGACTTGTTCTATGATGACTTTATTTGTGAGAGGAGTTGAGGTCAAAGCATTTGGGAATGGAGTACTAGAACCAAGGCGGAGTGGAAGAAAACTAAGCCATAGATTGGCTAAGTGGAGAGAACGGGGCCCAGTACAGAGGTCAGTGCCAATATCTAGGGCTAGGTCCAAATGGATTAAACTTCTAGGAGGTGAAGTGAGGTCCTGTGGATCGTGGTAGAGGTGTTTCCTCTTAATATCAGGTTGGATGATGATATAACAACATGATGAAAAGTTATGGTCTTCAAATGGATTGAGTAGAAAGGGCTCTATGTCCAAATGGAGAAAAGGTGGGCTCAAAAGTATGTGCTAAGGAGTTGTTGATGCTCAAACTATTTTACGTTGTACTTGAAATAGGAGTTATAAATGGGGATGCCCATGGATTGGTAGCAAGGATTCGTATACCCTGGCTCTTCGGCTTTGGGTCTAGTGTCCACCTTAGGACGGAGACATGTATCCAGCTTTGGGCCACTATATACGAGAGTAGAATGGAGAATTGGGATTACCACTAGTCCCTATAGAAAGGAGGCTATACGAGTTGTTATATATTCAAAGCACATGGAGTGATAGTTGGGAGTGTTTGATGGATGCTATAGATGCTATGATTGCTTTAGTCGGTCCCTTTAGTAGGCTATCACTCACAGTTATCAAGGGAAGTAGATATTAGATATAGGAATACCTGGAAGACTAACATCCTTTATTTGGTTTGTTGTATATCTTTATGATATTGTAGAGTAGCAAATTATAGCGTTATATGCTAATTATTTGGTTGTAGGGACATGTCGGGTATGCTTCATGTACTCTTTGTTCCTTGCCATATTTACTTGTTTAGTATTTTGAGACTTATTTATTGCTCACACCAGTGACCCATGGTTTTATGCTATTCCTGTTATTATCTTGGGCACTCTTAAATGAGTAGACTAGATAACAGGTCTAGGTGATGCGTTAGCTGTTCGGAGGACGAGCTGGATGGAGCTATCATGTATTATATACATATATGGAGTCTACACTTATTCCACTATGCAGCATTGGGGAGCCATAACAATAATTGCTTACTATTTGTATTTAAGACAGTTGAGTTTGTTTCATGTTGTATAAACTCCACCATTGATGTATCACTCTGTGGATATTATACTTGGATGATGATGGGCCGTTCACATTGTTATTGCTCTCACTTTTGTTGATATGTGATATTATATTTTATCCATGCGTTGTGAGATATACGACAGGTTATATGCAATTTTGGTTTATTTCAATCTTGATATTATCCTATATCGGTCGAGCATGGACAACATACCATTTATATACTATTAGTGCCGGTGGTTTAAGGCGGTCGTCACATTTGGTATCTGAGCTTTGGTTACATGATTAATTGGAGTTGGTATCATGATCCAGTAGAGATACGAAAGGAGTTATCGCCTTAGACCAGATTGAGAGTATGTATATGTACGAGAGAGTGTGTACTTATTATTAGTTTGGTTTTCAAAACAATATAGTAATATATTATATAGTATAAGTCGCATGCAAATGAGCATTATAGATAAAAATTTCTTTGTGAGAGATTTGATCATTCCTGTTACAGATAAGAATGAGCCAGCATACAAGGAACACTTTAGGGGATTATTCTTCAGGTGTAGAGGAAGGATAAGGATCAGGAGCTGCTACACTTGATGTCCAATCCATTTCAATGCTATGTTGGCTAATATGATGATGAATGCTCTTGGAGTGGTAATGGGAAGAGGTGCTCTAATGCAAACGCCTAGAGCTGATTTCGCCAAGTCGGGCAAAGATTACTCTAACCGTAGTGGAAAGCACGTTCATGGGACAGAGTTAGCCATAGAAGTGCCAGATTGATTGGATACTTGTGAGTACATCTTTGGTGATATGAAGGTGGAGGATGCTATGAAGAGAAAAATGGCTTCGAAATAGCTTTAGTGCCGAACTATGAATTAGTGTCCAGAAGACTAGTTTTCTTAGGATTAGTTTTAGACAAGGTTTTAGGAGAATTTTATTCCGGTTATTCATAAGTTGGTTTTGTTCAGAAAATTTACTGATTTCAAGCAAGGAGAGATGACAGTTTCTGAATATGTAGTAGAAGATGCTTTGTCTAAGTATGGGATGTCATTTATCGACATTCCTTTGAGGAAGAACGGGAAGTTCAATATAGGATCGGATGACTACCTTAGAGAGAAATTAATGGGTCATATTGATGAGCCGTTTGAAAATCTTGTAGAGAAGGTGCTTCGCTCTTAGAGTTTGCACCCTAAGGCTAAGACTGCTATTGTCGTTTCTGGTAAGAAAGTGGAGCCAAAGCCGCAACAAGGTGTTGAAGGAAAGAAGAAGTGGAATGGAAAAAGAATGCAATCTCAAGGAAAGGGTGGAAAGAAGAAGGGTAAATGGGAACCTGTTTGATTTGGATGCAATGAGAATCGTCGTTCAATTAGAGAATGTAAGATGAGTGAGAAGAAGAAATGTTGTAGCTGTGATATGCCTGGGCATTTGAAGAAGAATTATCTAGAATCAGTAAAGGATAAGTAGGTAGTGAAGGCATATGCTTTGGATGTCGTCCCGACTTCGTCAAGTGCTCCCTCGACGAAGGAGAAGGGGAAGAGAGTCATTATTCAACGTATGCTTTCTATTAGTGATATTCCTCTTCCAGTTTTGTTTGGCACTAGTGCTTCTCATTCGTTCATCTGCGGTGACCTAGTAGATAAATTGGGATTGGAACCTGAGATAGTAGACCGACCCCTAATCATGACGAACCCTATTAGTGGCTCTACTAGTCTTTGCATAGTTTGTCATAGCCTAGTTTTATCGAGTCATGGATGTTCTTTGGTTTGCGATTGCTTTGTCTTGAACTTTTTTGGGTTCAAGATTATCTTGGGCATGGACTAGCTTGGGAAGATACGGCCATAGTGGATTGTAAGAAGCCATTTGTGATAATAGGAGATGTGGATGGATAAACGGCAGTGATTGGCTGCCTACCAAAGAATAGGGTGATGGTTAGCTTTCTATATTCACTAAAGGATCCACGGGAGGGATTTTCATCTATGTCCATCGCTAGAGATTATCCAGATGTTTTTGAGGAAGTGTTTGGATTGCCGCTGCAAAGAGAGGTCGAGTTTCTAATGGATTTAGTGAAGGAAGCCATGCTGATAGTTATTCCTTTGAGGCATATGGTACCCAGAGGGTAGAAGGAATTGGAGGTGCAAGGAATGACCTATTGGGAAAGGGCTCATTTGAAGAAGCATATCTTAGTGGGGCATAGCTGTAGTATTCACAATGAAGGCGGATGGCTTGTTGTGGTTGTGTGTGGATTATCGTGAGCTGGATAAAGTGACCAAGAAGAATAAGTACCCACTCTCATGCATTGATGACTTATTCGATCCACTGCATGGTGCAAAGGTGTTCGATCAACTGCATGGTGCAAAGGTGTTCTCCCAAATGGATTTGGCGATGTGATTTCACCAGTTTAGAGTAGCATCGCAGAGTGTGCTTATGTTTGCGTTTCATACACCGTTGGGTTTCCAAGAGTAGTTGGTGATGCCATTTGGATTGACCAATGCTCTGACATACTTTGTGGATATCACGAATCAGGTTTTCAGAGAATAGCTGAATAAGTTTGTGCTTGTGTTCGTGGATGATATTTTGATATGCTCTAGAACTAAAGAGGAGCACAAGACGCGCTTGAGGATTGTACTAGGGATATTGAGGAAGCACAACTTGAGAGCGAAGTTCTCTAAGTGTCACTTCTGGAGAGAAAAAGTGAGATTCTTGGGTTACGTCATTTCGGGATAGGGTATAGCAATGGGTCATGCGAAGGTGGTAATGGTCCAAGATTGGAATCGACCCAAGAGTGCTATTGGTGTGAGGAGTTTCCTTGGAAATGCAGGATACTATAGACACTTCATAAAGGACTCCTCGAAGATAGCGGCACCATTGACCAATTTGACAGAGAAGAATCAAACCTTTATATGGGATGCAAAGTGTGAGCATGCATTTGTGAGTCTGAAAGAGAGGTTGATTAGTGCACTAGCATTGACCAGTCCAAGTGGAAATAAAGAGTTGACAGTACACACCGTTGCTTGTGGTATTGGATTGGGTGTGATGTTGATGTAGAAGGGAAGGGTTGTCGCATATGCGAGTCAATAGCTAAAGCCGTACGAAAGGAATTACCCAACTTATGACTTGGAATTGGCAGTAATTGTTTTTTCTTTGAAGATATTGAGGTACTATTTGTTGGGAGAAAGGTTTGAGCTATTTTACGGACCACAAATCCTTGAAACAACTTTTCTCTCAGAAGGATCTCAACATTCGACAACAATGGTGGTTGAAGTTTTTGGACTCTTATGAATTCAATATTTCCTATACTCTGGGAAAAGGGAATGCAGTCACCAATGCATGAAGTAGAAGACATGGAGAGTTGGGCGCAATGTTCTTTGAATGGAAGCAGATAAAGTATATTGTTGAATTTGATTTTAGGCCTCACTGCGAGCTAGAAACTAAAATGTTGGCATGTTTTTCAGTTAGACGTACTCTAATTGAAAGGATCGGTACTAGTCAAAAGCAGAATGCTAGGCTAGCGGGGATTGCAACAAAGATAGAAGAAGGAGTAGAGTCTAAAGACATGAAGTAATGCAAACTTGACTAGGAAGGTTGGATTCATAAGGATGAAATATTATTTATTCCTAATGTTGATGGATTGAAAGATGAAGTGCTAAGAGAGTTTCATCATTCCAGATTAAGCATTCATCCCGACGGTAACAAGATGTACCGAGATATGAAGCAAACTTATCATTGGAAAGATATGAAGAGGGATGATAGGGCATTCACCTCAAAGTGTATGAACTGCCAATTGGTAAAGGTAGAGAAAAAGAAACCTATTGTATTGTTACAACCATTAGATATTCCTGAATGGAAGTGGCAATAAGTATCGATGGACTCTATTGATGGATTGTCGGGGACTCGAGCAAGGCACGATGGCATTTGGGTCATAGTAGATCGGTTAACCAAGAGTGCAAGGTTTATACCTGTCAAGTCAAGTTGGACGGCATCCAAGATTGCAGAACTGAATGTAAAGTGGGTAATATGATTTCAAGGTGTTCCAAAGAGCATTTTGAGTGACCGAGACTCATGTTAGGAACTGAGTTGATGATGTTTTGATGACAACAACCTTATATAGTTATTATACTTTACTTTATAAAATATATACTAACATTTCCATGTTGATATATATATACATACATACATACATACATACATACATATATATATATATATATGTATCTAGGAAGTATATGCTGGTATCATCGAAGACTGATCAGTATAAAGACTCAAGCATCAAGATGAAGATTAGAGATTCAAGATTCAAGACACTAGAGAATCAAGATTTCAAGATCTCAAGATAAGTGTCCAGTATTTTGTTAAAACTTCATAATAGCACTCTCATCTTTCTTCCAATTTTCTTTTGGGATGGAACCCAATTTCTATCGAAACCAGTGGCTTACAAACCCACGACAAGTAGCTTACAAACCTACGACAAGTGGCTTACAAACCCACGAAAATCAAAATCATTTAAACTACTTTGTATAAGTTCTCGAGTCCTATGGAGGAGCTCTGTAGGAAGGTTCTTGCAATTTCAGTTTGAATAGATTTTTCAAAATGTTTTTAAATCTGTTTCCAAATTGTTTTAGCTTTCAAAATCATGTTTTCAAAAATATTTTCAAACTTTGTTTTAGCCTTGAATATTCCTCTATTCTGATTTTAAAAACTTCTATTTTTAAAACATCAAAACTTATTCTGATTTTAAATATTACTTATATAATTGACGGTCTATATCAATTATATATATATTTAAAATAATGTTTTATATTCATTCTCTATCTTAAAATATTGTTTAAACACTTTACTTTGCTTCAGAGAAGTTTCAACTTGTTTTAAATTCAATTGTCTTTACAAAACAACATCTCTATAATTTTGAACTAAGGGATGTCGACATAAGGGGATACCCCATGTCGACATGGTGGCAGTTGGATTCAAAATTCAATTTTCAAAAGAAGTGTCCATTCGTTCGAAAACCTTTCGCCAATGGTTATGGCTGTTGTGCATCTATATAAAGGCTTCCAAAACGAATTTTTTTAACAACTACTTTTCTTATTTTCTTCACTCTTTCTTCTCCACCATTCCATATCCATAAAACTTCATATGTTCAAGATCGTTCCATCATTCCGCCAAATTCTCAATAAGAAATCATTTAGATACTCTCTCTATTTGATTCTCCATCATTCTACTAAAGATCAAAGTGCTATTCAGAGTTATAGGATTAATTTGTATTCAAAAAGTCCATAGAGTCTATCCATTCAAAAGGATTGTTATTAAGAAGTATTAGGGTGATCTTATGTCCCGTAAATCAAGAGAGTTTACCCCAGACTCGGAGATAGGAGGGTTCCTCAAGGCCTTAGAAATTGAGGGTTGTAATTTGGATATTGGCTTATAAAAATCTGTACAAGGATATTGCCTTGGTGCAGGACTGGATGTAGGAGGATTCCGAACCAGTATAAAATCCGGTGTGTTCTTTCCTTTTACTTGCTTTACTTTACTATTTGCATTTGTTATATGTTCTGTGATCATTCTGTGTTAGAATTCTGTTTAGATTTGTGTTGAAAGTTTTAATTTAGTCATATAGTTCATATATTATTTAAAACACTATTCACCCCCCTCTAGTGTTATTTCCGCCTTAAGATCCTTAATCCGCATCCCTAACAATTGGTATCAGAGCATTGCTTTTAATTATTTTCATAATCTGAAATTTTGAAAAGTTTTAATGGCACAACACACTAATAATGTCACTCCTGTCACCACTACTTCTGTCAACACAAGCATTAATACTAGTTCATTTGTAGAAGGTCAGTCTACTGTCAGACCACCACTCTTTAATGGCAGTAATTATGCATATTGGGCATGTAGGATGAAAATTTATTTACAATCCATAAGTTTAGATACTTGGAATATGACACAAATTGAATATGTTGAACCAACTACTAATTTTGCCCAGTGGACTACTGAGCAAAAGACGGTTACACAAAATAATTCTAAGGCTATGAATATACTATTTTGTTCACTAGATAGAAATGAGTTTAACAGAGTCTCTGTTTGTAAGTCTGCATTTGAAATCTGGAAAACTTTGCAAGTAACTCATGAAGGAACAAGCAAAGTAAAACAGACTAAAATTTCCATATTAACTAACCAGTTTCAATTGTTTAAAATGCATGAAAATGAATCCATTTCCAACATGTATTGTCGATTTCAGGATATTGTACATTCATTGATTGCTTTAGGAAAGGGTTTCTCAGAAGAAGATCAAGTCAGAAAGATACTCAATTCACTCACTCTAGAATGGGATCAAAAGACACTTACTATTGAAGAGGCAAATGATGTTAGCCAAATGAAGATCGAAGAGTTAATCGGTAATCTGATGTCTTATGAAGTTCAACTACAAGGGAGAAAAGAATGTAAGGCAACGGAAAAGAAATCGATCGCATTCAAAGCAACAACTGGAGATTCAGAACAAGATAGTGATGAAGAAATTGCTTTCATGACCAGAAATTTCAGAAAGTTTCTGAAGTATAAAAAGATGAATAACTTTAAAAGAAATGATCAAAGGAATTCCAGAAATACTTCGGAGAACAACAACAATTACAACAACAACAACAATGGTGATAGAAGCTACAACTGCAACAAAACAGGGCACTACAAGATAGATTGTCCATATCCAGACAAACAGACATTTCAACCAAACAACGAGCAACTAAGGAAAAGAAAGAAGGCATATGCAACAACTCTTGACGATTCAGATTCATCCAGTGATGGCGAAAAAAAAACTGATAATTCAAATCTGTGCTTCACTGCTATTCTCGAATCAGAAGACGATCGGAGTTTGGATCTAAAAATAGGTACACATTTATTTTAATTTTATTGGATGCTTGTTTGTTTTGATTTTGTTTGCAATTCTTGAATTTTTAAATTCAAAATCACCCTTTGAAATTTGAATTTTTAAATTCAAAATAATATTATTTTAATAATATTTTAAATATTATTATATTTAATATTATTACTGGAATTATATATAGATATAGAATATAGATTAGTTTTCTTAAGATTTTAGGAATTTCTTAGATTTTAGAAACATACACCCCTTTTCAAATTCAACAGGCACATGTCGACATGCCAGGATACCCCATGTCGACATGTCTCTCAGAAATTTGATTTCAAAATTTGAATTCAAACTTTTGAATTTCCCTCCACCTTTTCACTTACTTCAAAATATTGAAAAGATACCTCTTGACCAGAGAACATGACTTTAGAGAATCTATTTAATATACTTGTCTTATCATCTCTTTTCACTTTATTCTCATAATTCAAACTTTCTTCATTATCTTCTACTCCTCTCAAACACTCATCAATGGCTTCCTCAAGTATCCCATCAACTATGAGGCTGACCAAATCCATCAAAAATGATCTTTTTAATGACCCGGAGGCTATCAAAGCTTACATAAGTTATGTAAACTATGGTAAAGTCAATACGGGAAAATTTGCTATTTTTGATGATTTTCCTTCTTATGAAATCGATCAAATTTTTGAAGAAAACTCCATTCTTAGCTTGTTTGATAACTAGCAAAATGATTTCGTTTGTTACCCATATCTTGTCAAAATGTTTTATGCAAACCTAAACCATGAATTTTATAATGGAAATGAAGATCAAATTTGGAGTAGTGTTAAAGGAACACTTATTGTTTTGGATTCCAATATTTTGGGTAATATTTTGGGTTGCAAATCTACCGGTATGAATCTCTCGCAATTTCAAATCAATGAAACCGATCGGGAGACTTTTCATCACATTTTTGAAAGCGATGACCACATGGATTTTAAGAATCACTTTTTTCCGCCCAAAAGCAAGAATTGTCAACCTTCTTATTCAACACACCGTTATTCCTAGGTCGGGAAACTATAATAATCCCACTTTAAAAGTGTGTAAAGCGCTTTTTGCTATATTTGGAAAATATGATATTAATTGGGTACAAACTATTTTAGATGAGTTAAGACCCAAAAATTTTACTATGGGAGAAAACACTCTTTATCATGGAATTTATCTTACTCGGATTTTCAATTATTTTGGTGTGGATGTTAAAAAGGAAGAGTTTGTAAGCAGGAAAGTGTTCAATCATGGGAACATTTCTTTTATGAAAATCCCACTTATGTTTTAACCGTATGAAACACTTACCGAAAAGGAAGAGAGACTTGCTCATGAAGAGATGGAAGAAGAGGGAGAAGAAATGGAAGAAGAAGGGGAAGGAATGGAAATTGAAGAAGAAGAGGAAGATGAAGAAACCTCTTTGGAAAGTATAGAGTATCCACGTACACCCGCCAATCCGTCCAACAAAACCATACTCAAGAACCAAAAGATACTTGCTCAAAACCAAAAGGTTCTTAAGAGATCTATTAGCAAGAAAATGGATAAAATCTCTACCAAGATCGACAAGTTCTTTGGGAAGATAGGCAGGAAACTTGGCTTGTCCTCATCATCATCTTCATCAAACTAATCCTAGCCATTATCTCTCTAGCTATTGTTTATCTATCTTTGTATCTTCTATTTTTTTTGGGTTAATATTATGTAATGTTAACTAATATAAGTAATGCTATCTTATTCTCTGTTTTCCAGCTTTATATATCTCTGATAGTTATTTATTTTAAGTTTATATAGGTCCACTAGTATAAAAATAAACTTAGAAATCAAAAATAACTCAACTTGGTCATTCTATCTAGACCATGTCGACATGCCCCATCCCCCCATGTCGACATATAACAGTCAGAAAGTAGTTACAATTTCTAACTTCAAATTCTTGTAACTACCAAGTGACAATTCATTTTGAACGGCCAATAACTCCTATAAATACCTATTTCCTCCAGAAAAACTTCTCTACCTCCATTTCTATTCATCTCCTCTCATACTTCAACTTATTTCTTAAATTATGGCTTCTCTAATAAAGAATTTAAGTGAAAATCTTGAAGAAACTCTTACTTCTTTCAAGAATATTCTTTCTTTTATACTTATAAATCAAAGGCGCTTAGAATTAAGCCAAATGCATATGATCAAAGAGCAAGAGAGACACTTTGACGCACTTCGTTGGATGATCTCAAGCCTTAGCAAAGACGAACCCGAAGCAAATCCACCGGTCACCCTCGACAAAGATAATTGGGATGTTATCAAAACTGATCCTATCTTTGGAGAAGATGGATGGTGGAAGTCCCAAGGAATGTCTGATCATTATGTATGTATGTTTGTTTGTTTGATTTGATTTGATTTAGATTTGATTAGGATTTGATTGAATTGTTTACTTAAGTTTGATTTGGATTTGGTTTGTATATAACTTCATGATTGGTTTTCTATGTATGATATTGATTTGATTGTCAAGTTACACTTATATATATGCTCACACACTTGATCACTTACACGTTCACTTTACACTTTTATTCTATATATACTTGATTATCTTAGAACAGGTAAATCTTTTATTCCTTTTTGCTGATGTCAAAGGGGGAGAAAGTTATAAAAATATATGTGCTTGGTGTATGGGGGAGTCATGGAATAAAGGGGAGTGGTAGTTTTAAGAAGAAGTCACGGAGTAAGGGGAAGTTATGGAGAGTTATGGTATGGTAAGAATATTTTATAAATAAAGGTTGTCATCATCAAAAAGGGGGAGATTGTTAGGAACTGAGTTGATGATGTTTTGATGACAACAACCTTATATAGTTATTATACTTTACTTTATAAAATATATACTAACATTTCCATATATATATATATATATATATATAGGAAGTATATGCTGGTATCATCGAAGACTGATCAGTATAAAGACTCAAGCATCAAGATGAAGATTAGAGATTCAAGATTCAAGACTCTAGAGAATCAAGATTTCAAGATCTCAAGATAAGTGTCTAGTATTTTGTTAAAACTTCATAATAGCACTCTCATCTTTCTTCCAATTTTCTTTTGGGATGGAACCCAATTTCTATCGAAACCAGTGGCTTACAAACCCACGACAAGTAGCTTACAAACCTACGACAAGTGGCTTACAAACCCACGAAAATCAAAATCATTTAAACCACTTCGTACAAGTTCTCGAGTCCTATGGAGGAGCTCTGTAGGAAGGTTCTTGCAATTTCAGTTTGAATAGATTTTTCATAATGTTTTTAAATCTGTTTTCAAAATTTTTTAGCTTTCAAAATCATGTTTTCAAAAATATTTTCAAACTTTGTTTTAGCCTTGAAATATTCCTCTATTCTGATTTTAAAAACTTCTATTTTTAGAACATCAAAACTTATTCTGATTTTAAATATTACTTATATAATTGACGGTCTATATCAATTATATATATATATATATATATATATATATAATAATGTTTTATATTCATTCTCTATCTCAAAATATTGTTTAAACACTTTACTTTGCTTCAGAGAAGTTTCAACTTGTTTTAAATTCAATTGTCTTTACAAAACAACATCTCTATAATTTTGAACTAAGGGATGTTGACATAAGTGGATACCCCATGTCGACATGGTGACAGTTGGATTCAAAATTCAATTTTCAAAAGAAGTGTCCATTCGTTCGAAAACCTTTCGCCAATGGTTTTGACTGTTGTACATCTATATAAAGGCTTCCAAAACGAATTTTTTTAACAACTACTTTTCTTATTTTCTTCACTCTTTCTTCTCCACCATTCCATATCCATAAAACTTCATATTTTCAAGATCGTGCCATCATTCTATCAAATTCTCAATAGGAAATCATTTAGATACTCTCTCTATTTGATTCTCTATCATTCTACTAAAGATCAAAGTGCTATTCAGAGTTATAGGATTAATTTGTATTCAAAAAGTCCATAGAGTCTATCCATTCAAAAGGATTGTTATTAAGAAGTATTAGGGTGATTTTGTGTCCCGTAAATCAAGAGAGTTTACCCCAGACTCGGAGATAGGAGGGTTCCTCAAGGACTTAGAAATTGAGGGTTGTAATTTGGATATTGGCTTATAAAAATCTGTACAAGGATATTGCCTTGGCGCAGGACTTGATGTAGGAGGATTCCGAACCGGTATAAAATCCGGTGTGTTCTTTCCTTGTACTTGCTTTACTTTACTATTTGCATTTGTTATACGTTCTACGATCATTCTGTGTTAGAATTCTGTTTAGATTTGTGTTGAAAGTTTTAATTTAGTCTTCATATATTCTTTAAAACACTATTCACCCCTCCTCTAGTGTTATTTCCGCCTTAAGATCCTTAATCCGCATCCCTAACAACTCATTGTTCACTAGTGGGTTTTGGAAGAACTTTTAAGAGGCGTTAGGGATGAAGCTGCATCTTATACAACTTATCATCCACAAATAGACGGGCATACTAAAAGAGTAAATCGTATATTGGAAATCTCTTATGTGCATGCATTATAACTTTGGTGGATCATGGGATGCTCATTTTCATTTAATGATGTTTGCATACAACAATAGTTAGTATTAGCATGGGACCGTATAAATCATTATAAGGCCGACCATGTAGCGCTCCTCTGTATTGGTGGGAAATGGGCAAGTAACTAATACTTAGGGCATATATGATTAGAGTTTTCTGTCGCAGATATGGTGTTTTGAAGGTTCTCCTCTAAAGAATGTAGTTCGATTCGGCAGAAAGAGGAAGTTGGCATCGATATTTGTATGTCCTTTTTCGATAGTCAAAAGAATCTTGCATACATGGTTGACTTGCCTTAGAAGATGATGGGCATGCACAAAGTTTTTCATGTCTATTATCTACAGAAGTTTTTACACGACTCGGGCGTGATGATCACATCGGATCAGCTAGAAGATGCTAAAGTAGAACCAAAAGTTTCTATATCTCATAGGCCACTTTGTACTGTTGGGATTGGTATGAAATAACTTAGGAGAAATACGGTGAAGCTAATTAAGGTATAATGGAATGGAAATAAGAATGATTGTATATGGAAGACAGAAGAGACCATGAGAACTTCTTATCTAGAGCTCTTTGAATGGTAATACGCATCCTTTATCGTGTTTATTTTCATTGTTATATACTATATTTATAGGTTAGTATTCCACATGCCAGGATAGGTCACCTATGTTATTGATTGCATGAGTGCTTGTTTGAGATGATGATGGTTGCTCATGTTATTAGGCATGCGGGATGACCATATTTGCTTATACTTTAGCTTGCTTGGGAATTTTGGAAAAAAAATTCCTAAAGGGGGGAGAATGTAATGACTAGTATCTTATGTACCAGAAGATCATAAAATATTTTTATTTTATTTATCTAAGGTCATATGATTTTATAATTTCGAGATATGACTCTTAGGGACATTTTACATAGGTGGGATTTTTCTTGAATTTCTGTGTGAGCATTTTGAACATAGAATTTTTTTTGGGATATAACTTTTGATAAGAGTTGAATTAGGGTCTCAAAATAGTTACATTGCTTTAGGATGATGGTTTCCCATTCCATAGAGTGGTCATAAAAGAAAAACAGGCTTACGTTTTGAAATTTATGCATGTTCTAAGTTTTTAACGATGCTGGCCAGAATTAGCATGTGATTAATTAAGTCCACTAGTAAGATCATTAGTTTAATTAGATAATATTATAAATAGAGAGCTGGAGGGTCAAATTAGAAAATTTTCCTCTCATTCTAAATCAGGTCTAAACCTTACTTAGCGCTATCCATCCTAGTTTCATCTAAAATCAGCAAATTGCTCCCTAAATCAAACTAGATTGTAAATTAGAGATTAGATCATCAACTAAAAGATAGAGATCATCATTTTTATTTATTTTAAGCGCATTCCATTGTTGACAGATTGGATCTACATTCATATTGGTTGAATTTAGTAATTGATGAGTATTTTATGCCTTCTCAGTAAACTATGCATATTTATATGGTAGAATCACAGAATTTAACACGTTTTAAATCGAATTTTGGTCATAAAACATTTTTTACTTTATTACATGTTAAACTATGCATATGATCTAGATTGATTAGAAATCACCATTGCTCATACTTATATATTCATGTTATATGTTGATTTATGTTAGAAATTGTCTTATTTGTCTTATTTTGATGGATTACATATTTGATTGGACGAAATTGCTTGTTATTCTATGTTGTATGATATGATTTGATATTGTTTACTAGTGTTGTGATTGCATATAAAGTTAGGTCAGAAAATTTAGCAAATCAGAGGCAAAGTTGTTTGGAATTGGACAAAACTTGGAGGGGAAGCTCTGGAGTACGAGAGAGCTCGGGGTTCAAGTTGTAGATCCATATTCTCTAAGTATAGGAGTTGGCACCGACATGAGAAGTCGATATCGAGTTCTTTTGGTTGGTCCAACAAGTCAACAGTTTTTGGGGATGGAAGGGTATTGCTAGTAGAGTTTGGCAAAGGTGTTGGATAGGCGATTGGCTAAGTGTTGGAAGCTATGATGACTTGTTTCTAGAATATGAAGTAGAGTGCTTTGAAGATAGGACTTGTTCTATGATGAATTTATTTTTGTAGATAAGTCGGTGTCAAAGCATCTGGGTAAGGATTACTAGAATCAAGGAAGGAGTGGAGACTTAGTTATATATTGGCTAAGTGGAGAGATCATGTCCTAGTTCAGACGTCAGTGCCGACTTCTAGTGTTAGGTCCAAATGGGATGAAATTTATTGGAGGTGAAGTAGAGGTCTTGTAGATCATGTGGAGATGTTGGCTTGTTCGTAAGGTTAGATAATGATATAACAGAATGATGAAAAGCTATGGTCTTCGGAAGTTGGCTCGTGTTGGGAGTAGGTTCTGAAGATGGCAGCTTGTAAAAGGAGTGAGCCGTAGGATCAGGGAATGTGCAAGGGTTCCTCATGGATAATGGAAACTGGATTGAGCAGGAAGGGCTCGATGTCCAAATGGAGCAAAGGTGAGCTCACGAATATGTGATAAGGAATCATTGATCCTCAGTGTGTTTTCTGTTGTACACGAAGTAGGAGTATTATAAGTGGGGGTACCCATGTACTAGTAGCGAGGATCCGTATACCCTGGACCTGTGGCTTTGGGTCTAGTGTCCAGCTTTGAGCTGCGAGAAACGTATCCAACTTTGGGTAACGAGATATGAGAGTACAATGGAGAATCAGGATTTCCATTAGTCCCTGGTAGAAAGGAGGCTATACGAATTATCATATATTTTAGAGCACATGGAGTGATAGTTAGGATTGTTTGATGGATGCTATCGATCTTACTATTTCTTTGATTGTTCCCTTCAGTAAGCTATCACTCAAAGGTATTTGGGAGATTGGTATTGGAGAGAGGAATACTTGGTGTTAGAACCTTACATTTTGATGTTTTGATCATGACAACTATATAAGTATATATTATATGAACTCACCAAATTTGTAGGAGAAGATACTATTCTACTCGACGATAGATCGAAGACCAAGATTTCAAGGAGAAAGTTTCAAATTTTATAATTGGTTTGTTTATAGTCTAGTTAGTAGTTAATCAATGTTAAAATCTCTCCTAGGTGGTATATGCATGCATACATAGTTTAAATTGTATTCAAAATCATATACATAATCGAAATTATCTATATTAAGTTAATAAACAAAAAGCTTTCAAAAAGAAATTAAATTGGCAGAAAACACCTAAATCAATCGACTTATGAAACATACACAGGTGCATAAGTGCATTTGAATGTTCAATCGACTGAACTACCCCATTCAGTCGACTAAACCAAGTGTCTTTTCAAAATAAAAATAAAAATTCGAAATTTATATATATTCAAAAGACTAAATTTATTTCCTCAATTGATTGAATATTCATTACGGCTATTTTCCTGAACGGTCACCACTTTTCAATGAACAGAAACAACCCTTGATTCAAGAGTCGTTTTCGTATCTTTTGGCCGAAACTTAAACTTTTCACGAACAATTACATCTTTTAAACACTATATATAGCCTTGAGTACAGTTGTTTTAAATAACTTAATTCTCTAATTCTATTCTAATATTCTTGCTATCTAAATTCTTCCATTTTCTTTCATAAACAAATTCTAATCACTCGCACATTCAAGCACAATTTATTTGTGATTAAAATTACTTCCAATCTTTACGAACTATACTATATACCATAAAGGAGAAGATTACAAGAAGGGTGTACTCTAAATAATTATCCATGCTATCTACAGAGCACATTCAGTCAAGAAAACTTACTGTATTGTAGAAGTCATGTTCGATTGCTCAGGTGATAGAAGCCCTATTCGGTTGTCTAGGCAGTAGAAGTCTTGTTCGGTTGCTCAGCCGGTGTAATACCTATTCCTCCAGGTTAAGAGAGGGTTGATAGTTAAATTACAGAAAGAGTTTGGAACTAGATGTAGAACGGGAGTTCGAACCAGTATAAAAATCCCTGGTGTCATTTACTTTACCGTTTACATTTTATATTCATATTTCGCACTAGTAGACAACTTAGATTATATTCCATATTACGAGCCATAGCTGCACTTTCATTTGGCATCAGAGCAAGGACATCATATAATCATAACACCATTATTTGATACACGGTTAATATGGAAAATAACACTAACACAAGTTTTGTTGAAGGTCATTCCGCAGCACGACCTCCACTATTTAATGGCTTGAAGTATATTTATTGGTCAACTCCAATGAGAATTTTTATTCAAGCAAATGGATATGATACTCGGAATATCACTCGAATAAATACACTATACCCACTACACCCTTTGCAGAATGGTCAAATACACAAAAGATAGATGCTACATCAAATGAAAAGGCTATGAATATGCTATTTTGTGACTTAGACAAAAATGAATTTAATGGAATTAGCATGTGTATAATTACTTATCAAATTTGGAGTCTTTAAGTCACACATGAAGAAACTAATAGAGTTAAACAAAGCATGATTTCTACGCTTAAAATTCAGTTCCAAAATTTCAAAATGGGACCAGATGAAACTATAAATGACTTGTTTTCTAGAATTCAAGACATTCATCATTCACTATTAGCATTAGGAGATTTTTTTTCAGATTTTGATATTGCTTCTAAAATTCTAAACTCTTTAATGGATAAATGAGAATGAAAAGTCTTAGCTATTAAAGAAGCTAATGACATTTTTACCATCAAACCTGAAGAGTTAATTGGAAATCTTATGTCATATGAAGTAAATTTGCAAGCTATGCGAGATCAAGCACAAGACAAAAAGAATATTGCATTCGAAGCTGAACACGAGGATTCATATTCATATTTATATTCATATTCATATTCATATTCATATTCATATTCATATTCATATGACATGGCATGCATTGATCGCAAAGAATTTCAAAAAGTTTCTAAAATTCAAAAAAAGCAAGAAATTTGGAAACAATATGAGAGATAACTCCAGCAAACTGTTAGTCTCAAATCTTGAATGCTACGAATGTCATAAGAAAGGTCACATGAAGAAAGACAGTGCTGATAGAAAGAAAGACAGATTCAAGAATAAGAAGGACAAGTAAAAAAAGAAGCAGGAATTCTCAATTACATGGGATGATTCAGAATCGTCTTCATCATCAGATAGTGACACAAACAAGCTAACATCTGCTTTATGGCGTCAACCAATGATGTAAGTGATTTATCTTCTGATGATTTAATTGATATAAACTCAGAACTTATAGATAAACTCAAAGAAGTTAAAAGAAGGTATAAAGATGCACTAGAAAAATTAAACAGAACTGAAATAGAAGTTGATATATTAAGAGATGAAAAGAAAATTTTAAAAGAAGAACTTGTTAATACATAAGAATCTTTGTCTAATGTTTCTTCTCAACTCACTATGCTAACAGATGAAATAGAAGTGCAAAAAGAAAAGAATATGACATTAGCTTCAATACCAAGTTAGAGAATATTACTAAAAATGTAACTAGTTTTAATAAAGGAAGAGAATTTTTTTTTAAAATTATTAGTAATTGTCAAACTACCACTGATAAGAATGGATTAAGATATAAAAATTCTTCAAAGACAATTTCAAAGAAGAATAGTATATCATATAAAAATTTCAGTTTGCATAATAATTTTGTAAAAGCAAAAACAAAGCCAAAGGTTATACTCAAAAGAAAGAAATTGGTAAAACATACTATAAAATTTGGGTACCAAAAAATAATAATAATATAATCAGAGACAAGTATATAAAATCTTTTATAACTTTAGTTCATAAAAAAAGATTTTACTTATAAATGGAATTCTAAACCCTCTTGTGTTTGGCTTCCTAAGATCTAACTCTTAGGACCCAAATAAAAAAAATTGGATACCAACGTAATTCATATATTTTTTGTAGGTACCGACTAAGAGAAGAGGAAAGTGGATACTAGACAGTAGTTGCTCAAAACATGTGACAAAAAATAAAGATATCCTGACCAACATTATCTACTCGGATGGAGGATCTGTTACATTTGGAGATAATTTCAAAGACTATATCATCGTTAAAGGCGATGTGAGCAATAACGATACATCTAACTTACCTCTTATTACAAATATTTTACTAGTTAAAAACTTAAAACATAATTAACTAAAGTCAACTATGCGGTAAAGGTTTTAATATAACTTTTTTAGAAAATAAATGCAACATTTTTGATCAAAAATAATAATATTATTTTTGAAGGAATCATAGAAAGAAATATTTGTATATTGAATATGAAAGTCAATCACAACATAAATATGTGCCTAATAGCTAAAGAAAATGATCCATGGTTGTGGCAAAAGATTCCATCATTTGAATTTTAAAGTTATTAACAAATTATCTAAGAATAATTTAATTAGAGGTTTACCAAAGATGTATTTTGAAGTAAAAAATATTGGTGATGCTTGTCAATTAGGGAAATTAACAAAATATTCTTTTAAATCAAAGAATATGATTTCTACATTATAACCACTTGAGTTATTACATTTGGATCTATTTGGACCAACTAAAACTCAATTTATAAACCATAATGGATATGTTTTTGTAATAGTAGATGATTTTCCAAGATATACATGGACAATATTTTTGAAAAATAAAAGTGATACTTTTGAAAAATTTAAAATATTTTCCAAAAGAATTCAAAGTATTAAGAATTTAAAAATATCCAGAGCAATCATGGTGGTGAATTCAAAAATGAATCTTTTGAAAATTACTGTAATAGAAAGGAATTGTTTACAAATTTTCATTTCCTAGAACTCCACAATAATACGGAGTTGTAGAAAGGAAAAATAGAACACTTCAAGAATGTGCTAGGACTTTATTAAATGAAAGTACTCCACCAAAACATTATTGGGCAGAAGCTGTAGCAACTGCTTGTTATGTTTTAAATAGAGTCTCATTAGATCATTAATTAAACATACACCTTATGAGCATTTTAATGGAAGAAAACCTAACATATCATATTTTAGAAATTTTGGTTCAAAATGTTTTATATTAAATACAAAAGATAAGCTTGGTAATTCGATCCAAAATCTGATGAAGGAATATTCATTGGATATTCGAAATGAAGCAAAACAACATTTATAACAAAAGAACTAATTAATCGAAGAAACACTTCATATGTCATTCAATGAAAATTTCAAATTTAACCATAAAATAGCAGGTGAAGAAATTATTTCTAAATCAAATGATTGAGATGATGATATTGAAAAAATACAAACAATAATTTACAAAATGATAATGATATAACATCCCCACCAAGACTTCTAACAAATCATCCAACTGAAAATATAATTGGAGAAATTCATACCAACGTATGAACTCGAAACCAACTAAATCAAATGGGTCATGTAGCATTTTTTCAAACATTGAACCGAAAAAATGCTAAAGAAACTTCAACTAATGATTATTGGATTATAGCTATGCAAGAAAAATTAAATCAATTTGAACGTAATGACGTTTGGGACTTAATTCGTAGACCAAGTAATCAAGTGGTTATCCGAACAAAATGGGTTTATAAAAATAAAGCTGACGAGCAAGGAAATATTATTAGAAATAATGCTAGGCTAGTTGCTCAACATCTGCACCCATAGCTCGTCTAGAAGCTATACATATTTTATTAGCATATGCATGTTTTAATAATTTTAATCCTTATCAAATGGATGTAAAAAATGCTTTCTTAAATGGTTTTATGTAAAACAACCACCTTTATTCACACATGAAAATTATCCATACATGTTTATAAATTAAAAAAGGCTTTATACGGTTTAAAACAGACACCTTGTGCTTGGTATGACCATCTTAAAAGTTATTTAATTAATTTTGATTTTAAAATTTGTAAAGCAGATCGAACTTTATTTATAAAACAAGATAAAATTGATATTTTAATTATTCAAATTTATGTATATGACATTATTTTTGGTCCCAAAAACGAAAAACTATGCCAAGAATTTTCAGAAATTCTGACAAGAGAATTTGAAATTTCTCACATGGGAGAACTTTCATATTTTCTTGGTTTACAAATTAAATAACTAAAAAACGGAATTTTTATTAATCAAGAAAAATATTATAATAATCTCATAAACGATTTGGTATGAAAAATACTTCAGCTAAACCTAATCCTATGGGCATTACATTACATCTCGATAGAGATGAAAATGGTAAAGTGTTGACCAAAAACTACATCGTAGTATGATTGGTTCATTACTGTATTTAACTGCTAGTAGACTAGACATAATGATGAGTGTCTGCTTATGTGCACGATTTCAAACAAATCCCAAAGAATCACACTTGTGGGCAGTGAAGCGAATTTTGAGATACTTAAGCAAGACTAAAGACTACGGTCTCTTTCATCTAAAAGAATGTCCTTTTGAGTCAGTATCATATAATGATGATGATTTTGGAGGTCAAACGAATCGAAAGAGTATTAGTGGTACTTGGCACTTTATTAGACGATCTTTAGTATCTTGGTTTAGTAAGAAACAAAATTGCGTTTCACTTTCGACGTGTGAGGCAAAATATACTATTTGCTGCTTTGGCATGTGCTCAAGTAATCTACATGCAACCAACACTTCAAGGTTTTGGAATAAATCTCTGTAGTTTAACAATCTATTGTGATAATACAAGTGCAATAAATTTATCAAAAAATCCAATAAACCATTCTAGAACTATACATATAGACATAAGGCATCTTTTTATCATAGATAATATAGAAATAGGCAATATTTCAGTAGAATTTGTAAATTCAGAAAACCAGAGAGCTAACATATTTACAAAACCTTTAAATGAAAATATATTTATAAAATTACATTAATAATTAGGTATTATATATCCACATGATTTATAATTTCAAATAATTTTTTTCCAATGTTTTATGAAAAATAAATTTTTGTCAAAAATATGTTCTTGCTGGCACTCGAACTTAGGTTGCTGGTAATGTAGCCGTATGTTTTTCCATTGTGCTATAGTAATTCTTGTTATACCAACTACCATCTTCCTCAATTCACCTATACGGTTCTTATTCCTCAACATTTTTCTACCTCGTATTATTTCTTGGCCATAAAATTCACCTATTTTCCTCCTCTGTCTCTTTCACCTGAAATAGTGCACGCTCCTATATATAAGGGCTCATATTTCAATCAGTTTCCACACCAATCCTCACAATACATTTTCTTAACTTAGTTATTTTAAAATTCTTGTTTCCAAACACTGAAGTGTCTTCACATGACGAAACAAATCAATCATCAATTGTTTTCAGCACACCCTCCTCTGAATCATCAAGGAAATCCAACAACTCCACTCTGGTTTATATTCCAATTAAAATCACACCATCACCTACACATCATATTGGATATACTCCTCAGGGAAAATGAACTAAACGTAATTTACGCTTTGGTTCTCCATCAATGAAGGAGAAAATTGACGATATTCATCACTACCAGAGACAGACTCTGAAACTGCAACGTGAACTATACTATGAACAGAAAGTGAATGCTAAACGTTTAAGCTTTCTGGAACAAGTCGCATTAAAGTTTTGTGGGTCTTTATCGAAACAGTGTGCATCAACCATCGCCACAACGTTCTCAAGCTCCATCGAATTCTTGGGAACGAAGCCCACAACGTCCTCATGTGTCGCCGAACTCCTGAATGTTCGGTCTCCAATCCCACCATTACAAGAAATAACGAAGGTTGTAGCGCACTCTCACGATTCACACTCTTCTAGAAACTAGGATTTTATTTATATTTTTTGAAATGAATGTTGTATTTATATATGTTTTAAAATAAAGTTTTTAATATATAACAAATATAAATTACCAAGTTTTAATGTTATATTGTTTTTATAAGAAAATCTTCAAGTACATAGGTCAGATAGCCAAAACATGACAAATTCCAAAACCCAGAACTTAAGTTCTCAAATTCCAATTTATATTTACTTTATGTGTAAACTCCATTTTGCAACCCGTATTTATAAAATTTTGTTTCCTAAAAACAAATATGTCACATACAGCTATATTCGGTTATAAAAAATATTCTTTTATACACAAAATATAATACTAGGTAAAATTATTTCATTTACCTATACTTCAAAACAATACTGTGTAGGTATACCCTATTAAGTGCGTAGAAATCCCCATCGGTGCCATAGCATCCTATTTACCGACCAGAATTTATAAATACTAAACAGAACAGATTAACACAATATAAGAACCTTTTATAACACTAATAAGTATGCTCTCTCCCTCACACATACACACAAAGACAGACTCATTCTAGGTTATTATTACCCTATCTCTAATGAGTCAGACTCCACAAAGCTAAGGTTATTGCTAAACCAAAGCTCTGATACCAAATGTAACGACCAACCTTTTTAGACAGTTTAAGTCAATAATAAACCACACATATTGGACTCAAACCATTCAAAAGGAAGGATTGTTACGAGGTAAATCAGAAAATGAAAGAAAAGAAAGGAAAAAAACGTAGAATCTCACAACGGAATAACAAAATATAATAATCAAATAAACCGTTCACGAAGCTGTTTTACAAATACCATTTGATTACACTTTTACAATACAAAATCAGAGTACATACATCAAAAATAAATAAATAATGTAACGGAACAACAAGATGTAGTGGATAAATACAATAAATAATAATAGTACAAAATCTTCATCTTCATCCTCCAGAAATAAGGTCTTCAATACACTGAAAATCTAAGACTGGCCCGAGCGTAATGAAAAGACAAAACACTCGAGTCGGAACTAAAAGATCTTATGTAAGTTAAATCAATAGTAAATAAATATGAGAGTAACCGCATTAGAGATGTTTACGGGGTTTGACATCTCCTATCCAATGTATAACGTAAGAGCAATAAGTTAAGTGATGTTCAGGATTGCCATCTCCTAAGGATCCGCTAAACTATTTACATACATAGTACCATATAAAGTAAAGTATTAAAGTAGCGTTAAGGTGTTACCCATATCCCCCTTAACACATATATATTCCCTTAGTCTATACCGATACTATAATCCCCACCAAATTGATGGGATACTCAGGAAGCACTCCATGGGTATGGTACAAAACAAACTCGTAGTGGGAGCGATAAGGCATGTGACAAGGCACACGAGGCAATGCCAGGGTAGGATTCTACCATTTGCACTCCTAGACCAATGGTAACGCATAGCAGCTACTATCGCCTACCTCAGAACATACCCCCATAATCAAATCGAGGGGTGACCACCAAATCAATCACAAAGCCATAATATGGTATCGAAGAAAAGTTCCCAATCGGAGGAGCGACCTCACTTTGCCTGGTATAGCTTCTATTTTAGCCACATCAAGCTGACTCGTGGGAGCCATGGCTACGTAAATGCCTCATATAGAATCGTTCGTTAAACCATCCAACTTCGTTCTAGAATCTCCACCATGTACACAGTTGTTAAATTGGTTTTCGGTATTGGCAGAGAGTATGACAATATCCGATCCTGGTCCCTTTAACAATCAAACGCTTATTTCACACCGTATGGTTCATTTACATTTCCAAAACCAATTCAAAGTTGATATCAAAATATCATATTCAATTCAAATTATCATATCACTTTCGAAATCATATCCACTTTCAAAATCATATTTACTTTAAAAATCATATTCACTTTCGAAATCGTATTCACCCCGAAATCATATTGAAAAAATCAGCTAAATCATCATATTTACTCAAATATGTCATTTCACTAGAAAATTCATTTCAAGTCCTAACATAGGTTACAACATCATTTAACCATATTTAGGGCTGTTAATGGATGCAAATGGATGCGGATATGGCTGTATCCGCATCCGCATTCGAAAATTTAAATCTACATTCGATATCTGCGGATATCTGAGAATTAACATCCATATCCGTAGATATTTTTTGATATTCGAAAATATCTGCATCCGAAAATAAAAAGCGAACATTTTCAGATATTCAAAAATATTCGAAATATCCACATCCGAAAGTGAATAATATTTTTATTATACAAATATTTTCAAACTAAAACAATCACTTTCTCAAATGAGAACACACACACTACAATACTAATTAGTTTTTCAAATGACAAAATGGCAACACACATAATATCAAACAAGTTTACATGATATTACAACAATTCAAATGATAAAATAATAATATACGTAACGAAAAAATGACAACACACATAAAATTTCGGATCGGACGGATGTTTTTTGGATACGGATATGCCCATATCCGCATCCGATTTTCTTTTCAGATATCGTTAATCCGCATCCACTTTTCGGATATCGGATAATATCGGTTTTTACGGATATGGATCCGGATGGATTTTGAATTTTTCGGTTATCCATTGACAGGCCTAACCATATTTGCTTTCAATCAAGGATTTAAATATAAAAAATTCAACCTTGCACCGTTAGAAATTTGAAAACATAGTTTAGATAGTCATTAATAGTTTAAAATAGTTAAAATAGTTCAAAGTACTTTAAAATAGTTTAAATGGTTTAAAATAGATTAAATAGTTTTAAAAAAAGTATTAATGGTTTGAAATGGACTAAAATAGTTTAATATAGTTTAAATAGTTTGAAATAGATTAAAATAGTTTAATATAGTTTAAATAGTCTAAAATAGATTAAAATAGTTTAATAGTTTGGAGATCTTAATAATCAGGATTATAAAGTATATCTTTAAACAGTTTACATTAAAGTAATTGATTTGAAATTAATATCAAATTAAACTATTTCTTCCATTTCAATAAATCTGGACCGTATCCAGATTTCAACAAAATCAAAATTTATTTTCAATACAAATTTCCCAAAATCATTTCAATTTATATCGGTTTCAAATTCATATTTGAACTAAAATTTTAAAGCACTTTAAATTCATATATTTCAAAGTTTAAATATGAAAATATTTCAATAAGTCAATTTCGATAAATTTCATTTATATTTCACAATTCAACTTTGAAATTCAATTAAATTTCTTTAAACGATTCCTTAAAACTAATTCCAATTTCAACATTAAAAGCTTGGATTTTCGAAAATAATTCTGTTTAAAGAAATCAAATTTTATGGCAAAATATCATTTAACTGAATTCAAAAATTAAGAATTTAAAAATTGTTTAATTTAACCAATCCGGTGTCCGTATATAATTTTCTACCATATGGTCAAGAGATACAGATATATATCATTTCAACTCACAATAGATTTAAAATTTATGGGTATATATCATTTCAACCCGCAATCCCGAATTTATCTTTAAATTCATGATATCGCTCGAGTCTATCATTTCAACCCGTAAAGATTTCTTCCTAATCTATCAGATCGTTCAGGTATGTATCATTTCAACCCATAGGAACATACAGTGTGATATCAATATATATATATATATATATATATATAATAACATAAAATTCAGTCATCCAATATAAACAATTAAACATCCATCACGATCGTCATTCAAATCAAACCAATAAATATCAATTAACTGGTTGTCATTAACAAGTGTTTAACTGCCAATTTAAAATTCAACATTAAATCAAATGGCGATTTAATTCAATAAAAGTCAGATTTACTTGCAATGATAATTTCAATATATCAAACAGCAACCAATCAACTTCTAATCACATCATATATTTAATTTAACTATCATAAGACTATTTAGTAGTCATGAGTGGGTTAAAACATTCACCTTTGATTTCAAATCGATTTGAAATCCAAAATAAAGTCCAAAATATAACTATTTCAGAATTCGTCCAAACTAGTTATATAATGTCTGGAATTTCGCTACGATCGCAGTGGAGAAAACCATGCATGAATCCGAGCTAGTATGTAAAAATTATGATCATTAGAAGATTTGGAGTTTGAATTTAAATTAAATAAAATAATAAAAAAGTGTACCACGTCATCTCATCCACATCACATACAGACAACACATGCAAAACCCTCGATGTCTCCCCATTCAAAACCCTAGAGCTGCCACCCACGCGACTCACCTGCCGCTGATCGAGACGCCTCCGCCCACACCAGAGGTCGCCGCGACCTCCCCACATCTCCTCGTCCACTTGTGATTGACCAAATCTCATCGATCGGCGTTGCATTTACCCAACCGCCACCTTGATTTAAAACCCTAACCTAATTGTTGACGACAATCTAGCCACTAATCTGACAAACAACCATCACAGATGAACTCCCCTCGTCCATCTCCATGCAACCATACCCTCAAATCGACAATCCATCGCCGTTGATCATCCATCAAACGAACGGCCAAGAATAAATGGCTAATTTTTGGCCAAATCATGATCCAAATCGAAAAACGAATCATTGTAGTAGATTGCGCTCGTCGAGAACTTTCCAACGATATATATATGACATAGTTTTGAGGAGTTTGATTTTCGATTCGAATTTAGGGTTTGAATTGGAATTGGTTTCTACCATTGAAGAAAGGAACAGGCAGAGGTTGATATACGTACACTAGAAACTGAAAGACTGCTAGGGTGTGAAAAACAAAGCTATTTATACGAACAAACCCCGATAAGAAAGAATGAACAAATCAAATTGGTTCAAAACGACAATAATGACCCGAAAAACCCGTTACGTTTTCAAAACGAAAGTAGGTCATCACATATATCAAAATAGACGATATTTTTAAATTCAATGGAACAGGTTTCAAGCCCTAATTCCATTGTATGAAAAAGTTAGCTTTTAAAATAAGCTTATTTCAAGTTTGAATTCATTAAATTTATTGCTATGCATTTCGAGCCCGCACGTTCAAACGACAAGCCCGATCGTTACGAAACTTGAAATCCTACAATAATTCACTGTCACAGATCCGATGAAACTAGTTTCGTCGAAATCCAAGATAGTGGCCAAAATGACTATTTTCATGTTAAATAAATAGTTTATTATTAAATTAATTAATCACTTTTCAAATTCAAATTAAATAGTTAACATTTTCATCATCCTTGATTACCCATTAATCTAAAATCTTTAAAGTAAATTTCCAAGTCAAAACCAATGTTAAATATTGCACTACTTACAGTGTTCAATTTTAATTGCAATAAATTCATAAATTATAAATTAATTGATTTTTATTTCAATCTTATTATTCAATCAATTATCACCTTGTGGATGTAATTAACCTTGGTTTACATCATATTACATTAATATTATACAATTATCATCTTAATTCATATTAACTTCCATATTTGATTAGATTAATGGTAATTGATTTCCAATTTAATTTCATTGGATTAAATAATGAAATGGTAATTAAACAATTGTTGCAACTTACAATTTCAAACACACCTATGTTTAATGTTAACAACCAAAACAAATAAATTCACATACTGATTAGTTATTCTATATTAACCAATTTCCATCAATTACATACAATTCTCCATTAAATACAACATTTAATATATTTCCTTATTTGTAGTTTATATCCAAATCAACTTTACAATTATTTTAATTAATTTAAATTACATTAAAATAATTGTCAAAAACCTTCAAACAACATTATTAAATCTTATTCTAATTATTTTCTCATTAATAAATAATAATAATTATTTCTCACCGTATTAAATTGCAAAATTTTATTTACTTTAAAAAATTTAATCAATGAAAAATACGGGTCGTTACACAGAAGAAGATACTATTCTACTCGACGATAGATCGAAGACCAAGATTTCAAGGAGAAAGTTTCAAATTTTATAATTGGTTTGTCTATAGTCTAGTTAGTAGTTAATCAATGTTAAAATCTCTCCAAGGTAGTATATGCATGGACACATAGTTTAAATTATATTCAAAATCATATACACATAATCAAAATTATTTATATTAAGTTAATAAACAAAAAGCTTTAAAAAAGAAGTGATATTGGCAGAAAACACCTAAACCAGTCGATTGAATAGGTACGCTCATCCGACTGAAACATGCACAGGTGCACAAGTGCGTTTGAGTTCAGTCGACCGAACTACCCCATTCAGTCGACCGAACCAAGTGTCTTTTCAAAATAAAATCTAAAATTCAAAATTTTTAGATATTCAAAAGACTAAATTTCTTTCCTCGATCATCTGAATATTCATAATGACAATTTTCCTAAACGGTCACAACTTTTTAACGAATAGAAACAACCCTTGATTCAAGAGTCGTTTCCGAATCTTTTGGCCGAAACTTTCCATGACAATTACATCTTTTAAACACTATATATAGCCTTGAATTCAGTTGTTTTAAACAACTTAATTCTCTAATTTTGTTATAATATTCTTGTACCTAAATTTTGCCATTTGCTTTCGTAAACATATTCTAAACACTCGCACATTCAGGAACAATTTATTTGCGATTACATTTACTTCCAATCTTCACGAACTACATTATATACCACAAAGGAGAAGATTATAGGAAGGGTGTATTGTAAAGAATTATCTGTGCTACCTATAGAGCACAATCGGTCAAGAAAACTTACCTTATTGTAGAAGTCCTGTTCGGTTGCTCAGGCGATAGAAGTCCTATTTGGTTGTCTAGGTGGTAGAAGTCCTGTTCGATTTTTCAGGCAGTATAATATCTTTTCCTCTAGTTTAAGAGAGGGTTGATAGTTAAATTCCAGGAGGAGTATGTGACTGGTCGTAGAACGGGAGTTCGAACTAATATAAAAATCTCGGGTGTCAATTACTTTATTGTTTACTTTTTATATTCATATTCTGCACTAGTACATAACTTAGATGATATTCCATATTACAATCCATAACAGCCCTTTCACCTCGAAGATTGATATCCTTTATTTGGTTTGTGGTATATCTTTATGATATTATAGAGTACCATATTATAGTATTATATGCCAACTCTTTGGTTGCCGGGGCATGTCAGGTATGGTTCGTGTACTCTTGTTCCTTGCCATATTTACCTGTTTAGTATTTTGAGATTCATTTACCACTCACACAAAAAACCGTTGGCTAACCCAAAGTTTTATGCTTTGCCTCTTATTATCTTTGGTATTCTTAAATGTGTAGACTAGATAATAGGTCTAGGTAACGCGGTAGCTGTTTGGATGACGAGTTGGATGGAGCTATCTTGTATTATATACATATATGGAGTCTATGCTTATTCCACTGTGCTGCACTAGGGAGCTTTAGTAGTGACTAATTACTATTTGTGTTTGAGGCAGTTGTTGAGTTTGTTTCCCATTGTATAAACTCTACTATTGATGTATAAATCTATGGATATTATACTCTGATGATGATGGTTAGTTCACATTATTATTACTATCTCTTCTGTTATATACGAGATATTATATTTTGATCATGCGCCGTGAGACATTCGACAGATTATATGTAATATTGGTTTATTTCAATCTTGATGATCGTCCTATATTAGTCCGACACGGATAGTACACTGTTTATATACTATTGGTCCTGGTGTTGTAGGGTGGGTGTCACGCTATCTTTGAGAAATCCTTTATGCAGCGTCTATAATATCCCACCAATCCTAGGAAATGCCTCACCGCCATAGCATTCATGGGTTGGTTCCAATCTTGGACTGCTACCACGTTCGCAGATTCCACAGTTATACTTTATCCCGAAATGACATGACCTAAGAATCAGACATCTTCACTCCAAAAGCAACACTTTGAGAACTTTCCTCTCAACTTGTGCTTCCTTAATATCTCTACACAATCCTTAAGTGTATCTTGTACTCCTCTTTAGTTCTAGAATGGATCAGAATATCATCCACGAACACAAGCACAAACTTGTTCAGCTAGTCTTTGAAAAACCGATTCATAATATCCACAAAGTATGCCAGAGCATCGATCAATCCAAATGTCACCGACCACTCATAAAAACCTGATGGCGTACAAAACATAGTAATTGGCACACTCTTCTTCGCTACTCTAAACAGGTGAAATCCCATTGCTAAATCCTTTTGAGAGAACGCCTTTGCACCATGGAGCTGATCAAACAAATCATCAATGCATAGGAGTGGACATTTGTTCTTCTTTGTCACTTTATTCAGCTCATGATAATCCACAGCAACCTCAAAGAGTCATCCGTCTTAGTAGCGAATACTATAGGTGCACCCCACACGGATATACTCCTTCGAATGAACCCTTTCCTTAATAGGTCATTTACTTGCTCCTCTAATTCCTTCTACTCTCTAAGTGCCATACAGCTTAAAAGCATAACTATAGGTCTGGCTTTCTTCACTAAGTCTATTTAAAATTCAATCACTTTATGCGATGGCAATCTGGTTAATTTCTGAAAGACATCCAATTACTATATAGCGATCGGCATAGATGAGAACCCTTTCTATGGAACCTCTAGCGAATATAGAAAGCTAACCATCACCCCATCCTCTGGTAGGCAGCTAATCACTATCTTCGCACTTTCACATCTTTAATTTCACTAATAGTTTCTGGCAATCCACTAAAGCCACATATCTCTTTAGCCAGTTCATTCCCATGATAATCCCAAACCCAACAAAATTCCAAACAAAGCAATCACAAACAAAAGAACATTCATGTCTTGATAAGACTAAACCACTACAAACCAAGCATAGGCTAGTTGAGCCTCCAACAGGGTTTGTCACGATCAAGGCCGGTTTACTATCTTATGTCTAAATCCCAATCTATGTACTAAGTCACCACTATATGAATGAATGTGAGGTCCTAATATTAAATAAATCTCGATTAGGAACTTCACCAGTAGAAAGCATACCTTGAATAACAACCCTCTCCCCCTTCCCATTTGCCTAGGGAGAACTCGACGAAGTCAGGACTGCATCTAAAGCATACATTTTCACAACCTGCTTATCCTTCATCGGTTTTGGATGATCATTCTTCAAATTCCCATGCTTATCACAGTTGTAGCACTTCTTCTTATCGCTCACTTTGCAGTCCTGGATCAAATGACCTTTCTCCTTGCACCTATAGTAAGTAGGTTCTCACTTACCCTTCTTTTGTCCATTTTTCCCTTGAGACGGCTATCTCTTTCCATTCTCCTTCTTCTTGCCTCCACCACCTTACTGTGGTTATGGCTCTTCCTTCTCAGTGGAAACAACCATAGATGTTGTAGCCTTAGGATATAGATTCTCATGACGAAGTGCTTTCTCCACAAGCATCTCATATGGCTCATCAATGTAGTCTACCAGTTTCTCTCTAAGATAGTCATATAAACCAATGATGAAATTTTCATTCTTCCTCAAGGGCTTATCGATAAATGACATTCCATATTTTGATAGGATGTCAGACTCAGCAACATACTGGAAAACTAACATCCCTCCTTACTAAAGATCAACAAACTTCATGAACAGTACTGACTCCTGGGAAGTTGAATGAACTTCTCCTCGAAACTTGTCTTAAACTGTTCCCAACTGAACTGATCTTTAGAAGCAACAATAGTCACAGTGTTCCACAATTCATGGCCCACTTCTGAAGTTTTCTAGAAGCCAACTTTCTCTTTATCGTGTCATCCACTTCCATATCACTAAAGATGCGTTCACAAGTATCAATCCAATCTTGCCCTTCTATGGTTGATTCTGTTCCACAAAATGGCTTTTCTCCCAAAGTTGAGTATCTTTGTTCAACTTAGCGAAATCAGTCCTAGGCGCTTACATGGGAGCATCTCCACCAACATCCATACTAGGAGCGTTCCTCATCGTCTTTACCATCATAGCATTGAATATAGCTTGAAAATCAAGTGTAGCAGCTTCTAATCCCGCTCCTTCTTCAAATCCTGAAGTAGATAGTACAATATTTCTTTTATGCTGGCTCATTCTTATCTATAATAAGAATGATCAGTCTCTCATAAAGAAAACTACATCTATAGTGCTCATGTGTGTGCAACATATATTATATAATGTTATTATACAGTTTTGAAAATCCAAGTACATAATACTCTCTCATATATATACACTTTCGATCTAATCTAAGGTGATAACTCGCCATATCTCTACGGGATTACGGTACCAACTTCGATTAGCCATGTAACCAAAGCTCTATACCAAATATGTCGACTGCTCTATACCACTGACTCCAATATTATATAAATAGTGCACTACATTCATGCCCAACCGATATAGGACGATCAAAGAGATGAATAATGACAAACACAACATATGACATGTCGTATATCTCATAATGCATGGATAAAAAATTTATATTGCAGACACAATATAACAGATAGTAATAACAATGTGAGCTAATTTCAGAGTTATACATCAAATGTTATAGAGTATACAACAGGATCAACTTAAAAAAAATGTTTCAACAAATAGATATAAGCAAGCACTGACACAGGCACCACAGTGTTGCTCAGTGGAAAAGCATAGGAATCCATATATATATGTATATGTATATATATATGTATATGTATATGTATATGTATGTGTGTATATATATGTATATGTATATGTATGTGTGTATATATATGTATATGTATATGTATATGTGGAATACAAGATAACTCTACCTAGCTCATCCTCCGAACTGCTACTGCGTAATCTAGACCTGTTATCTAGTCTACTCAATAAAGAGTACCCAAGATAATAAGAAGCAAACCATAAAAACTTAGGTCGTACAACAGTCTGGTGTGAGTGGTAAATGATTCTCACAATATTATACATATAAATATAGTAAGGAACAAGAGTACACGAACCATACCTGACGTATCTCTGCAATCAAAGAGTTAGCACATAACACAATAATATGATACTCTAAAATATCATTAAGGTATCATATAAAATACAGTAGTGGATGCTTAGATATCCCTATCTTCGGTACCTACTCCCAATGATATCCACGAGTGATAGTACACTAAAGAAAGCAAGCAACATCCATCAAGAAATACTCATTATCACTCATCCTTGTGCTTTGAATATATGATAAACTCGTACGGCATCCTTACTACCAAAGACAAATGGAAATCACGATTTTAGTTGTAATCTCATATCATACAGCCAAAAGCTTGATACGTGTCTCATAGCCCAAAGCTTGACACTAAACCTAAAGCCAATGGTCTTACGTATATAGATCCTTACATGATCCATGGGCATCCCCACTTACAGTACCCCTACTTTGAGTACAACAGAAAATACTCCGAGTATCGACGATTACTTAGCATATTCACATTCGAGCCCTCCTTTGCTCCATTCTGATTCTGAGCCCTTCTATTGCTCAATCCAATTTCCATTATCCAGGAATCCACCGCGTTCCTCATTCTACAACTCTCTCCTTTATCGAGCTGCTATCTTCGGTACCTACTCCCACCACGAGTCACAAACCGAAGATACATAGCTTTCATCATGTTGTTGCATCGCCATCCAACCTGATGCGAACGAGCTAACACCTCCAGTACAATCCACCTCTACTCCATTTCCTAGAAGTTCTACCTCAAACCCATGCATAAAAATCATTCGCTAATGAGTCAAAATGACTCAACACCAAGTCGTATACTTAGTCAATTTTGACTAAGTTATTTCCCATGCTTCTAGAACTTCATCCCCAGTTGCTTTAGACCCCGACCCATCCATCAAAACAACTCGACCCCCAATCCAAAGCACTCAACTCTAAATTCTAGAAACAACTTGGCATCAACTCAACCACTTAGCCAATTTCCTACACTTTGCCATGGACAAGCTCCAATAGCAAATCTCTATCCAACCATGCCAACCACCGACCCATTGGATCCATAAAAACGAGTCGGTACCGACTCATATCCTTTACGATTTTGGAGGTGCTAATTATTTTGTAGCCTCCACCTATGCTTCAGATCCTACCCTTTAGGTTTCGTCCAATTTCGACCAACGTTGCCTCCGATTTGTCAAATTCACCAACCTATCTTTCTAACATTCAAAGCACTAGCAAAATACATCAAAGCACAACATACAAACATATAATAACATGCAGTTATATCCATTCAAATAAGCAATTCATATAATTATAGTAGTCAAACAAATTCTAATCCAAATCTTTACAACTAATGAACATATGAGTATGAACAAGGTGAATTACAATGCCAATTCTACAAATCATATTAGAATATCAATTTAGGTTATAAACATATGTTAGCATGTGATTAAAGTTAGAAAAGAACTTTTAGATCAGAAATCATGTTAAAATATATAATTCCACTATATAATAATACGCATATGATAATGAGAAGGCATAAACCACTCATCGAGTATCAGATTCAACCAATTTGAATGTAGATCCAATATGGATGCGATTAAAAGCAATGCAAATAAACCAAATTGATGAATCTCTATCTTCTAATTAATGATATATTCATTAATCTTTAATTCGGTTTGATTTAGAAAGTAATTTGGATGATTTTGGATGAATCTAGGGTTAATGAGGGTTTAGATCTGATTTGGGAGAGAGTGAAAAGTTTTAGTTTGACTCTCTAACTTCCTATTTATAGCGATTCTCTGATTAGACTAATGGACTTACCAACGGACATAATTAATTACATTCTAATTTTGACCAATAGCTATTAATATTTAAAAGAGACATAACTTTCTATCTATAAATCCGTTTTTCTGTTATGATCACTTTACGGAATAAGAAACCATCATCCTGAAGCACTGGAACTGGTTTGATGCCCTAATCCAACTCCTTTCAAAAGTTATAGTTCAAACAAGATTTTCAGGGTCAATATGTGACATAGAAATTCAGAAAAAATCATAGGTGTGAAAAATGTACCTAGGAGTCATATTTCAGAACTATAGTATCATAGACCTCTAATGAATAAAATAAAAATATTTTACGATCTTCCGATACGCAAAATACGGGTCGTTATAATGCAATCCTTATGTATGGACGTAGAATGAACTTGAATGCCTTGTTACGGCTTGTGGCATACCCTTGAAAAAAAACATAGACAGTAGTTGGATTTTTGTTTAGATTGGACTTGAATTTGAGAGTGCTCTTAGCAATAGTCGTTATAGATGCACCTAAGAATAGTCTTGTGCTCAGCAATTTCTAAGGAACTTTGTAGAGAGATCCTTAGAGGTTTCACATCATATTTGTGATATATATTGTGTATGCTTGCTGTTATAAAAAGATTTGATAATAAACAGTTAATTAACATATCAAAATGTAGTTAAACTTTCACTTGTGCAAAACTGCCTGGTTCTAGCCTTTGTTACGAACTTTAAAGGTTTAAAAATATACTTAAACATAAGTATTTTGTTTCATTCTTTTTATGAGTGTTTGCTAACTCATATTAGAGTATTTTAAAAGCGGTTGAAATTTTTACCTATTATAAAGAATTAGTTATGAATTTTTTTTAAAGTAGAAGGATTACTTTTAAATATAAGGAAAACATGGTTTTTCCAAATTTTCAAGTAAATTATAAACTTGTTATTTTCAAATATCATTTTGAATGATTCTTGTAAAACATATTATAAGTATTTTAAAGTATTTCAAAGTATTTTTAAGTACATATAGTGTAAGATCCCTCATTTTGAGGTCCAAAAATAAGTGCTACTGATGGTGCAGTCATCAATAGTATTATTCTCCAATGACAAAATAAGATTAGTTAATTGTATCATTAACATTAGAAGTACATGAATATGAAAATTTTCCGAAACAAAGATTTTATAGATTAATTTCCGTATTCATTACATAATCCCAAAACATTGCAGAGCTATAGATAAAATATAATTATTACAAAATACTCTAGGAGCGACATATGAAGATGCTCCTTTGGTTGATTAGAGTTTATTACAAGACAGATATACATTCTTCCGTTACTACATTCAAACAAAATGATAACAAGAAGGGATATAAATAGACTTCTATATAGCTAGCTCTACTGCCTGCACGTCTTCGAAAGCTTCATTCGTCAAACCTAAAACCTAGAAACCTAACTCTCGAACTACTTAATGGAGTGACCGAGAGTTAAAGAGGAAAAACAAAAAACTTCGGGTCAGACAAAAAGTCTGGTGTGAATAATAATATGTCATTCCGTTCATAGATATCTAGTGAGACTACACCACTAAGCAGAATGGATTTTCCACTCACTAGTATTCTTTGATAAATAGTCTATCACAATCATGATCCTATAATCACAATGGTTAAATAAATACAAGATAATTAAATACATGCATGCTACATGGGTAATCCTGACTAATATGTCTTAATTAACTGAATGTCTGTCTCTACTTCATATTTTTTCTAGGGTTACTACAAACCTACACGGCAGACTCGGACCTACCAGATATACCAAAATTTTCCAACATACCATTAGGAGTAAAGTGGACCGTCCATCCAAACACAATGATCTGAGTGTCTACATGACTGTCTGTCGATCTCATAGTTTCGATAGACTCATTATGAATCGAATGGTTTTACATGCCAACTAATAACCTACGTAAGTTATATTTCTTTCCATGCATAAACCTACTTTTAGTTTTACTCTTAACAAAGCCTTATGCACTGGAATTCAGTACTATAAAACAGGTCATTTGTGACTGTTGTTTAACCCCTGTCGTGACAACCATAGCAAATGGAGACGTCGCAACAGACAAAAAACTATTGTGATGGTTTTTAAACTGTCGTAGAAAATTACTTTTTACTACATATATTTACGGAAACCATCGCAACAGACCTATTTTTTGCGATAGTTTTTCATAACAACCGTCGCAAAAAACAATCATTTTGGCTTCGAAAAGGTGATATTTTGCTACGGTTGGATTAAACGGCCGTTGCAAATTGTCTATTTTTTGCGATCGTTCTTCGTAACAACCGTCGCAATAAACTGTCATTTTGACTTCGAAAGGACAACCTTGTGCTACGATCAGGTTAAATAACCATCGCAAATTGTCTATTTTTTGCTACGACTTTTTATAATAAATGCACAATAAACTGGCATTTGGCTTCAAATATTAAATGTAGATTCACATAGTCTATTTCATTAATAGTCTATTTCATTAATAACATAACTTTCTATTTCTATACATAAATTACTAAAATATAGAACATAAATTAGTAAAACATAACTAATAATTGAAAAGGTAGCAGCTAATTAAATGTACAACATCTCCTTTATACATCAAAGTTATATGTACAAATTTACTTAAAAAATATTGTTAGGAATCTGTAGAAATAAAACTATGCTAAACAAGTTTATAATTGCAAGTACTTCATATGCATTGTAAAGAATGAAATGAAAAATAATCTCTACACCAATTCAACGCTATATATTCCTCTCGCTACCACCGCTTTAGAAGGTCCACTTATCCACAACTAACCCGCCTCCGTCTGCCACAGTCAATTGAACAAACCAACCACCTACTAAGCAACTTCAACAGCCAATTTCAAACATAACCATCCAAGCAAACCTGCCACAACCACACAAGTCCACCGTACCCGAAGCCTCACCGATACTACACTTCTGCAACAACTCACCTCATACCCCCCTCTCACAATCACTGCCTCAGCACATAGCAGCTGCACCTCGCCTCCATTCGCCTATCATTTCTATCACTTACCTCCTCCTCTCAGCACTCCACAACCACTTCTACCTTGCACCGCAAATCAATCGCCCTCCTCCACCTTTCTCAACATCACACTTCTACCTTTTGCTCCTTAGCATTCCTCAACAATATTCAATCATTTTTACCCTCTAATACATTGACTACATAACTAACTCACTGCAAAGGAAGGATGGTATGGATACACAAATAAGTACACACGGCTTTGTCGGCTAAATAAAAATGACATTAAAAAAATAGCTATTTTTAATAATAAGAAACGATACCTTTTCGAAATTTAGCATTGTGATGAGATTTCTGCTGAAGTAACTCTCTTAATGTCAGACCCTTCTTGTTCACTGCAATTCCAGCTCGCTCTGAAGCCACACTTTGCTCTGGCAGAACAATTGCTACAAGCAACATGCAATAATATATAATGTTACTCAAACTTTTCCTATATATAACCAGTTCCCTACATTAGTTGAATTTAAATAGTTGAGTGTATAAAATGAAGCAAGGAATCATCTATTCTTTTAATGGTTGATCTTGTTTCCACAATGGAAATCAATATGCTAAAATATGCTTTTAAAGTTTGTATTGACTATCAATTTTAATAATATAGCAATATAGATATCATTAAGATAATGTTAGCTCAATGATGTACAGGCTTTAATAGGTACATGAATGCATGCATTGAAGAATAGAAAGGAATAAATGATTATTGCAAATTAATAAGAACAATAAACATATTGTAAAAATTACTTGAAAACTGGTGCAATGAACTGAAAAGAGAGTTAATTAAATGAGCAGACCTTCACTGGAAAAATAAACTGCTAAGTAAGCCAAAAGACTTGGCCCATTAAAAAAAACTATGAAACCGGGCTGTACTAAATTTGATACCCTAGCCTGCTTTATTGGGTACTGAAAGGCGAAAGCGTTATTTGGAGCTATAAAATAGTTTCATAGCAGCAATAATTCTCCCTCCAAATCTATCAATTTTGACAGAGTTTCTACCAAAATTTGTTAACATTTTGACACATGACAAATTTGATAATGCATATCATGACCTGCTTATTTTCTTTGTTCCTGTAATTGAGTAACTAAAACAACTTTTAACAAACTTTGTCACGTAACTCCATTGGGTTGGAAAAGAGAGGAAAATTAAAATATAATTATAAACATAAAATGAGTCCATACATAGGTGCATTATTAGTGAACGTACTATGACCTTTGTTGGATTGTACCCACTTGCCAGAGAGTGATTGGTGGTTCATTTTGATGATACCTTTTGTTGGTCGAACATTAATGATTATTCCAAACTTTCATCATTTGCTGGCATTCATCATTTGCGTTTGATCTTGTTGCATACAGGGTAACGAAGTCCAAGTTAAAGCCTGTAATGGAGAACTGAAGTCCAAATTAAAGCTTGCTGAAAGAAGTTTGAAGTAGCCAAAAAGCAACTTGAATGCTGAAAGAAATTTGAAGTTGAACTGAAGTCCAAATGTTAAGGGCCTTGTTTTTTGGTTTCAAGTATGTTTTTAGTTTTGCTTCTGGACTGAATGTTTGAAGGGAATTCAGATAATATTACTCTATTCAGACCACGTGTATATATGGATGTCTAAAAAAAAATCGAGGATGTGAAGTATCAAGTTTCATCAATTCTACTATTTTCTTTGTTTTCTGCTTGCATTATGTTTTAGAAAAGGCATATGAGTTGGATTTAGAAAAACAAACAACAAGATGTAACGATTATATTCATTTTTTTAATCATAATTCCAATTTGTTCAATCAAATTTGGAACTGCATCGGCATGAAATAAAAAAATTATGCGCTTTATATTGGTCAACAGAGATTAAACAAACTAACACTATCAAAAACAAAAACTTTTATAAAAAAATTGCTACCTTTGAATTTAATTTCTGTATCCGTGTAATTCTTTGGTGACGACGAATCCGACCAAGCTTCCGCTTGAATTTCTTCGAATAATACAGTACAATACAAATTCATGTGACACGCAATGTTCGGAGTAGACCTATCAAAATATGACGCAACCCATTTATCCTACTTATAAATGGGTTGGGTCAACCCATTTATGAATATTATTAAATGGGTTGTGGATTACGTTGACCCGTTTATAAAAGGGTTATAAATGGGTAACCATTTACTCATTTATTAAAAACATTAAATTTTAATATAAATTTGAAAAATAAGAATTTTGAATATACATTACAGTTTTTCATGGAGACTGACAATTGTACTTAGAAAATAACAGGCTAACGCATCCTCATATTTGAACTCTGCCTAGTGTAGAAGTCTTTATTTTTTTTGTTCAGACTGCAATAATTTCTTCGTTCTAACGCGAAATCAGGCAAGACTTCGACCGATTAACTCCCACCTAAATTACAGACAGTGTGGAACACTCGGATATTTCATCATGTGAACGCACATTGTACTTCTTCAAGGGGACTGACAGTTGTACCTAGAAAATAACATACTACTACGTCTCCATATATGAACTCCGCCTAATGCATAAGCCGCTATTTTTTTCCAGACTGCAATAACTTATTCGTATTAACTCGGAATCAGGATAGACTTCGACCAGTTAGCTCCTACCTAAATTACGGACAGTGTGAAACACTCGGATACTTCATCTTGTGAACGCACATAGTAGTTCTCCAAGGGGACTGAAAATTGTACTGAGAAAATAACATGCTACTACATCCCCATATTTGAACTCCGTCCAGTGCAGAAGCCGTTATTTTTTTGTTCAGACTGCAATAACTTCTGTATTCTAACTCGGAATCAAGCGAGATTTTGACTGATTAACTCCCACATAAATTACGGACAGTATTGAACACTCGGATACGTCATCTTGTGAACGCACACTGTACTTTTCAGGGGAACTGACAGTTGTACTTAGAAAATAACAGGCTACCACATCCTCATATTTGAACTCCGCCTAGTGCAGAAGCTGCTATTTTTTTGTTCAGACTGCAATAACTTCTTCATATTAACTCGGAATCAGGCAAGACTTTGACCGATTAGCTCTCACCTAAATTACGGACAGTATGAAACACTCAGAAACTTCATCTTATGAACGCACATTGTAGTTCTCCATGAGGACCGACAATTGTACTTATAAGATAACAGGCTAGCACATCCCCATATTTGAACTCCGTCTAGTGCAGAAGCCGCTAATTTTATTGTACAGACTGCAATAACTTCTGAGTTCTAACTCGGAATCAAGCGAGACTTCGACCGATTAACTCCATATAAATTACGGACATTATCGAACACTCGGATAATTCATCGTGTGAACGCACACTGTACTTCTCCATGAAAACTGACAATTGTACTTGGAAAATAATAGGCTACAACATCCTCATATTTGAACTCCGCCTTGTGCAGAAGCCTTTTTTGTTTAGACTGTAATAACTTCTTCATACTGAATCGGAATTAGGCATGATTAATGCTCTTGCTATGCATATATTATATTCTTATATTAATCAAGATAATTTTAATTTCATCTCTCATTGTGAAAATGCATAGAAAATTTAGAATACTTTCGATGCAATATATAGTGCAAAAGTCAACGGCAATGAGAAATCCTCCACAACCAACTCAGTTGAAGAAATGTGATTAACAAGATTTGTAAAAAGCAGTTGTGATGAGGATGATGATAATGGAGCAGCTGAGCTGGCGTTAATAATGAAGAAATTCAAAAGGTGGAACTGCAAATACGGGAATCCAGCTCTAAATCAAAAATTAAAAAGCAGAATAATCAAAGCACTAGCAACTCAGAAGAACACGGGATCATTTGCAACAAAACCCGGTGATATCAAGCCCAATTATCCCCGATTTCAACTCGACAAAGAAAAGAAATCAAAAAGAAGATGTTTTGCAGCCACGTGGAATAAAAGCGATAGCAATGAAAGTGAGAAAGCAGATATGTGCCTTCATGGGAATATAACCGATAGCGACGATGACGAGCCAAGCGATGTATCAAAACTTACCCACTCTGAATTACTTATTTATTTCCACGAAGTAAATGGCTGTTTTGAACGACTTAGGGAAAAATACGCTAAACTTGAATCACAAAAAGACACTTTGATAGAATTAAATGAACAGCTTGACCAATTAGTTAAAACCTATCAAAGTAGGATCCCTAAGTGTGATAAGTGTCCAACATTTGATGAAGAAATTAAAAAATCCGAAATTAAAATGAAATCACTTGAAAATGAAATTCTGATTTTAAAAGAGAATGAAAATACTAGGAGAGAGAATTCTATTAAAAAGTGCACACAATTGTTAAACGAAAATGAATCTCTCAAAATACAAGTCCAACAATTGTCAATGACTTTAGATAAATTTTCAAAAAGTGAAAAATCGTTGAATATGCTATTAGGAAAGCAAACTGTTAATACCGTAAGACAAGGACTTGGATATAATCATTCTGAAAATGTTGAAAGAAATATTAATCAAGTTAATTCTATGTGCACAATTTGTAGAAAATATGGACACAATCACAATAATTGTTGGTATAGACCCAAACATGTGAAAACTATACCGATTTGGGTTCCAAAAGGCACAAATATAAAAACTCTCAAAGTTAAACAAGTTTGGGGCCCAAGGGAACAATTATAAATAGTTTTGGGTCTTTACAAAATTGTTTTTCAAAATTTTCTGCCACTAACAACCATGGACCTATATATAAAAAAAAGGTCACATAAATCTTTTCCCGTGTAGGTGTGGTGGCAAACTAAGGAACAACAACAGTGTTCTCTGGATTTTTGGCTGTTCCAGAAACACAACGGGCGACAAAGCAAAGTTCCTTAGCCTAGTATAAAGGTGACAGAATTACAATTGACAATAACGAAAAATATCATAAAGGTAAAACAGGTAATGGTATATTTATTTGAACGATATATTAAATGTGATAATCTGTACCATATTCTGAATTAAAATCAGCCAATATTGAGATGATGAAAAGATGATGATTTTGATTCTGACTTATTCAGCATAGTTGACCAAATTATATTCTCATGCCAGAAACACTATAAAATTCTCTAGATTCTTTGAATTACTTCATATATATTAGTTTGGATCAAAAATAGTGTTTTGTTGGATAATACATTTGGTTATAATATGGCTAACTCTAAATTCACGGTTTTTTGATTATTTACACGGCTTCATTTCAAATTCAAGAGAATGTCATTTAAATTGCTGTTAAAATTGAGTTTGAAATTTTTTGGTGCACACTTCATGGTTTGGATGATCAAATTCAACTAATGATGATTTTGAGTGAAAGAGAAATTCAGATGCAGATTACACTGGTAATCTAGTTGATAGAAAAATTACTAATTGAACGTGATTTTTGAGACATTTAGTAACTGCATCGTTTTTTCAAAGAAAATATCTGCATATTTTTCATTTCAAACAATTTTCAAATAGCAGAAAATTTTCTTATAAAACCCCCTCGAGAAAATCATTTTTGACCATATTTTCAGATTAGTCATTTTGAAAAATTGATTTCATAATTATTTTTGAGTTTGATTTTAAATGACTATTTTGACTAATCTGACTCCCTAATAATTATCGAAAAGATAAATAGCGATTGAAAAAGTAACGAGTGTTGATATTTATTATATATTATGACTAGAGACGGTATAATTAGTAAATTTCTTTAGAAATTTAAACAAGAGTTATAAAACTTTTTGTTGGTAAAAATTCCATGACCATCTCTATCTCTATCATATTTCTAACGACAATCACTCATCAAAATTCAATATAGTTTGTCGATATGTGGTACTTTAAACAGGAATCGTTCGTTTTCATTTTTACATTTTTTTAAATAATAATAATAATAATAAATAAATAAATAAATACCAATGTATTCACTCTCATTTAAAAGTCCTCACGGTTATGCATGGGTGAATTACTTGGAATTTGTTATGTGCTTCCATGCTCATTTAAAAGTCCTCACGGTTATGCATGTATGGAATGCATATCAAAAGTTGATTTTTAAAATAAACAAGTTGATTCTAATCCCATTTAAAAGTCCTCACGGTTATGCGTGGTTAGAAGATACTTAAATTCATTTTTAAAAAAAAAATTAGAATACTACTAATCTCATTTAAAAGTCTTAACGGTTATGCATGGTTAGTAGATATTCAAATTCCTGAAATAAATATACCACAAATAGACACAACTGTATGGTTTTATATGATGACATAATTTCCATCATTCTAAAAGTGGAATATGCGCTAACAAGATATTTATGATTTTTGTTTGATTTTTTATTGAAATTTAATATTTATATTCAATTGAGTTTTAATGTTGAATTAATATCGATCACTTTATCTCTATCTTCTCTAACACTATTATTCTTTTGCTGATAACAAAAGGGGGAGAGAAAAGTTAAGATTTTGTCAAATAAAATCAAGCAAAGGTCAAATAATTTTCCATTTGCATCTAGGCTCATTTGCATATTATTATTTGTATGCATATATGTAGGGGGAGCTTTGTGTAGAGATGAAGCATTTAAATAGGGGGAGCAATTAGAGCATATCAATGATCAAATACATTTAACATATTCAAAATCTTAAATATATGTTTGTTATCATCAAAAGGGGGAGATTGTTGAATATGCGATTATACGATTTTTGTTTGATGATAATAAACATATATATATATCCGTTTAAATGTATTTGTTAATGTACTATTTTATTTTTCACAGATTAAATAAATATTTGCTGAATAAAATTATATAACACAGAATTTGAATTCAAACAGAATTTTTATTCAAACAAATATTTATTACAATTTTGAACAGTACAAATTCAAGCTTTCACTATTAACTATACAACTTTGATACAAATTCAATTACATCACAATTTTATACTTATAGTTGACCTCACTACATATCACTCACACTCGTATTTATCTTCAACTTCATTCTAGTTAGAATCCAACATCTGAGCAATCTGCAAAAATATTCACTAACGCAGTAAAAATGAAAAGGAAATATTTTTGCAATATAAAATAAAATGTGAATTTTGAAAATAATATTTGCCTCAGTTATTTGGGTTGTTCATCATCATTTAAATTTGAATTCATCATACACGAACAGCTTGTGACATACACAGTGTATCACTGTATATGCCACAAGGCCGTGCACATCGAAATATACACTTGATTGATTTACAGGGACAGGTGAGCACGGGTCAAACCCAAATGAAAAGCCGGGTTCAACTCAAATGCAATATAAATAATGTCACAACTCTCAGTACAAGGTCAAATCCGAACTTAAGCTAGATTCAACTCAGGTGAAATTTCAAAAAATAAACAAAATGCAAAGGTCAAGTCACTGCAATCTTGACTCAACTCAATGCAACAACCAAAGTCAAGGCAACATGAAGTCAGCAACTTCAATATGCTCATATACACAAGTGAATGAAAATTCTGTACTCAATGCAAAGAATACAAGTCAGTTCAAACATGTATCAAACAATAAAAACAAAGAACAAAGCATCATGTGTTGAACAACATAAAGAATGCCAACAATATGGATATACAGTGATGCATGAAACAAGACTCAAGACTGCAACAATATGGCAATATTGTTACATCAATGAAATTATAAACATCAACTACAAGCCCAAGTGACAACAGACCACTAAGCATATTATATTGAAGACATAGTACAGTGCAGACCAAAGAGAAAAAGTAGTCTAAATCAAATGCCATCAGATCAGAGACAATACAACAATTAAAGTCATGCACCAGGTATACCAGTGGAATGAACAAAAGCAAGCCGAGTTTCAACCAAGAATGCAAACCAAAAATGATACCAGAGACTCGAGAAGCTACAGATATCAGTGCACATGATATGGCAAAAGAACAGCAGCCTCAACATATATGACCAACACAATAACACTACAGGCAAATAAACTCAAGGCTACAACACAAATGCGAGCTGCTGAATTCCAAGAATGGAAACTACAACACCAAGTAAGTGACACAGCGAACATGACAGTAAGCAGTGCCACAAGACCACCAAGCAGTGAACAGTGCAGCATCAGGTCAGTGAAGTTTTAACTCAAAACATGGAGCTACAGATCAAGCTACCGCATGGCAGTGATATGCACAGTGCACATAAGTACAACATTAATAGCAAGTTTGAAGATAATGATATATAGGTTAAACCAAAACAGTAATGTTCAGGGACGAACACAGATGAACCATTAACGAAGTCACGGTGAAATCACCATGGAAAGCAAGTCAAAAATATACGTTTTTTTGAACAAGTCGCAATCATCTCAAACGAACAAGTCAAATTCAAAATCGTGGTGGCAAAGAAAATTGACCAAGTTAAACATCAATACCGTAAGATTCAAGTAAATTGAAGAAGTCAGAATCAATCTCAAAAATCCAAGCAATATCGATCGGTCGAAAGCATAGTATAGAAAAAATCAGACGAACGAAAATTTAGGAGTTCGACTCCTATAAATTGCAATAATCATCATCGGCATAAATCATTCGAGTTCAAGCAACAAAGCATAAACATTCAACTCGAATCAAAGTCGAGAAAAGTATAAATCGAAAAAGGAATTTCACGTACCAATCCTTCAATCAATTGAACGCACTCGACAATTTGAAGCAGCCGAGAAATCAATCGAAGAAAGCAAACAAAGCAACATTCAATCTACAAGTGAAAGTGGCCGCTTCAAAGAATTAAACAAAGCCCTAATTTTTGAGGAACGAACGAGAATGAAGAAGCAACCATTTTCACAGACGAGTCGGGCCAAAAGAAATAATAAGGAGAAAGGGGAATTAATATCACTAATTTATTTTGGGCCGACCTTGTTATTTGGGCTTAGCTTTATGGATTAGGGTTTTGTATTTAAAATTGTTTTGAATTTGCATTTTAATTTTTAAACCATTGTAATTTCTAGTCGTGTGACTAGGGGACAAACTACGTGGCGTAGTTTGAGAATTCGCAACTCAGTAGCTGAGTTGTGGCAGGGTTTTGAACGTAGAGTTAGGTTTAGTCGATAGCTCAGTGGCTGAGTTGTGGCAGGGTTTTGAACATAGAGTTAGGTTTAGTCGATAGCGGGTGTCGCGAGTTTACGTGTGTAAGCGTCTGACTATCTAATTTCTAGTAGAAACCTTGGGGGCAGCACGTAGGCAGAGTTTTGCCGAAGCTAGGTAAATTCTGTGTCGTTCTATTTCTGCATTTTATTATTCTGTTATTTTTCTGTGCTGTTATTATTCTGTGATCTGTGTTGAAATTATTTATAAGCTTCCGCAATTAATTTTTATAATTAATAGCATCACCCTATTCACCCCCCTCAAATCGATCCTATAGACTCTTGGATGCATTATTTGAAATTTTAGTGCTTTGATCCGACAATAATTTTTTGATTAAATGAAAACTTAAGTATTACTGCACATTAATTATCAAAATCAACAGCTGCATGAAGCTGATAAAACATCTTGGTTTGATTATCGGAATCAAATCAAAGCCTATATGTTTCAAAAGCATTTTTAATAAAATCATATGCCAAATGCATATTTTATCATATATTTGAATAGTGAGAGTTTAACTCCATCTTAATGTTTACGAATCTTGACAAAATAATCAAAGCTAAAAATAACATATTCCAACAGAGTCGCTTGTTATTTTGGAGAAGTCTGAAAGAGGAATGTCTCGATCAGGCCCGGCCCGTTAACTGTGGTTGCCCAAGGCAAATATGCGGTGAAAGAAAAATGGAAACACATAAAATAAAATAAGTCCACACAACAAACTCGAACGCTGCATGTTGATGAGGAAGAAGAATATCATACCAGCACACTAAAGAATCTTTTAATAATGGTTACCCTTTTGTATAAATTAAACAAGTCAACTAAAAGAAATTTAAAAGTTTGTTGCCCCTCTGATCTGTTGCCCCAGGTGGCCGCCTTGGCGGCCGGGCCTGGTCTCGATTACTAATTTTTTAAAGCTGATACTGATATTTATATCAGATACACAAAGTCTAATAGAAGACTTTGAGAGAGCAACAATATTGCTGTTATTAGATACAAAATTACATGTTAATAATGTCATATTCAATAATGTTCAAAAGAAAACTTCCAAGTTTAATAAACGATCTAATAATCTTTAACGCTAGGTGTAATTTTTTGAGCAACAGAGCTTAAATAAAAATAACAACCAAATCATAAAAAAATAAATCTGAAAACCTAAAAATTGATGAAAAAAATACCTTTATAACCATCGAATTTCTATATATCCAGATAATCGATGTTCCTTCAAGTTAGATCGTTGGCGACAGGCCATAGACGTCGAACGCAAGGAGGTGGCTGCTTGCAGTATAAAGAACGACTGGTCGCTGGCGACAGGCCACAGGTGTCGAACGGAAGGAGAAGGGTGCTTGCGGCGTGAGGAACGGATGGTTGTTGAAGATGTAATCGAAGATGATATGCAGATCAGAGTATGGATTTTGATTTTGTCAACATTCTCTGTATAACATGGCGATTTGAGAGGAACAATTTGAAAGGAAAGAAATGGCAGGATTTGCGAGCAGCCGGGGAAGAAAAAGCGTGAAACACGCATCGTGTTTTTTTGCTTCAGAGAAATTTGATTATTTTGGCGGCCTCTTCTTGCAGCAAAGGAAAAACAAAAGAAACCCTAATACTATCCCCTTTCCATTTTCCGCGTCGATATCACGAAGCTTCGTTCTGCCTCCTCTGTACAATAATTCCTTTCCATCTTCAGCCAAGAGTGTACAAGGTTATCAATTGAAAGTTTCTTCGCTTCAAATCAATAGGAAAATCCCTAGATGAAATTTCCACCAAATTTCATCTCGTCGATAGCTCCTTGCTGCCACCTTGCCAGCAGCTCATCCCCGCTAGCTCGTGGGTAAACTTTCTCCACCTTTGATTTTAGACGAATTTATATTCCCAAAATTCATTCAATTCCTTGTTGATTTTTTCCTTTTGAATTCCATTGTTTTCTATTGTTGAATTGTTAATTGCTTAATTGTATCAATATTTTTACCGAAAGGAATTAGATGAAGTGGGAACGCTTGAATTTCTTTTTTATTTGTTTTATTCATTGAGATTGAATTTTTACTGTCACACTAACATCTACCTAATTTTACTGGTTGCTTTCTTCTTGCAATGAAGCTTTAAATTGTTGTTTTGATTGCTCGGTGGGGAAATGAGAACCTCTGTACCCTGCAAATTCCGAAAAGAACATTGTTCAAAAGGTGGAAACTACGCAAACATTGTTGCCTAGAAGGTTAACTCTATTATACATTTTTTTATGTTCATGCAGTTTGAAGTTTCTGCATTGGTCTGGTAAATGTCTTGGTTAGTAAATCTGATGAAGAGTATACAACTATTATGGTCTAATGGACGATTTTCTCTTCATCAGATTTAGATGTCATATGTGAAGAATTAGGAATTATTTTTTATCTTTGATTATATTATTGCCTTAGCAATTCATGTCTCAAGATATCATTGTCGCCATGTCAATGGTTGTCTATGTAATTTAGATTCAAACACATAATTCTGGGTCGGTTGATAAATTTTTTTGGTAAGCGGTTAATATTCAGTATGTCACAAGTAGTAAACATCAGCTACAATGTTAGGAATTAAGCTTTGGTACGAGCTAAAGTGGTATCGACATGTTTGCATGTAAATTTATCAACATAAAGGATTTCAAGTGAGACGAGTAACATATTAGGCTACTCTTGCTTTTGATAACATTATTAATTCCTTGATATTAGAAAACTATAGTTTAAACATTAATTATTTTTTCACGTTTAGTTACATGTGTTTGGTAGTGATGCTCGAAATTTTTATTCTTGTCTCAGTTATTACTGAATCATCCCAAATATTTGTTCAGCCACTTCTTTTGTTTGACAACTTAATAATTATAATTAACTTCCGTTAACTAGATTCTGGCAATTTGAATGATTGAATATTGCGAGTGTGATATTTATTGAAGTCGTATTTTTATATCGTCTCAGCATTTTTTTGGTGTTGATTTGCATCATCCACTTTCCAAATTGAAGTCATTTCCTCGTAAAGCCTTGTGATTAAAATTTAGAAAAGTATTGTCAGAATTAAAAAAGAAGGTTAAATGGTCACTGCATATGCATGTATATCTTCCGTGTCTCTGTAGTTTAAAATTACATAATATGTTTCCATATCAGTTTATTGAGAATAAACTTATTTTGAATCTCTGGTCAATTGAATATATCAATCCATTTTTCTAGGTTTCACAAGTGACCTTATCTTGAATTGCAAGTTGAGATTATTTGGTGTAAGTTTAAGACAATGATAAATGGATGTTGGAATCTAAGGGCCCGTTTGGTTTGTCTTTTTCAAATCATTTTCAATTTTCAGTTTTGAAAAACATTGAAAACTTGTTCCTTTTATCGTTTTGAAAAATTCATTTTGAAAAATCATCATTTTGCAAAATGGGCCTAATACAGAAAACTAAAAACAATTTTTTATCGTTTTCAACGTTTTCAGCCCAACTGAAAATCAAAAACTGAGAACCAAAAAGGAAGAGCGAACGCGTTGAAGAAACCCTAATCTATTTTCTGGCCGCACTGTTCTTCTTCTTCCGTTTTCGTCGACCATCAAAATTTCCGTTAAAATCACAACTTTTTATTTCTTTTGCGCCACCCTACATTCGATCTGTTTAATCGTAACTCCTTCTCTCCAAAATGGGTTAGGGTTTTCTCAACTACTATGTCTGGACACCATGGCCTCTCACCCTAATCTCGGATCTACAGATAAAGTAGTTCTTCCAGCATCCATCTTGGCACAGAGTTGATTTTCCTCCTAAGGTACTTTTTATTTGATTTATTGATGTTTAATTTACAATCACTCATAACCAGACCAGTATTTTCTTTTATTCATGCATGAGTTTTTTCAGTTAAAACTCCTGACCAATTTATGAGCCAGTAAAGAATTTTTTGTAACAAGTTGATTTAATTTTGTAACAATCAGTTTATATTGATCTGGATTCTCCTTCGTAGGTTTTGTCCCATAGCAACTCCATGGATTTTCATTAAATCAAAACCTCACTTCGTCTGGGTAATAGGCTTTACAAAACTGCCAGTTGCTACTGGACTATTGTAACGCATAACCTCTTTTTACCCAATGGAAACTACAAAAATCTTTGTTTAGAAAATCTTGTATCTTTTGTCAAATTGAGTATAAGTTCCTATAACCCTCACAAAATCGCAGTCTATATGTGCAGAGTGGTTTAGGAAACAGTTTTAAGATTAAAATGTGATTTTAAAGTGAAGATCAATGACCTTCAAAACAGAGAGCAAATGTGCACGTTGAATGCTTTTGGGTGCAAGAGTACAGAAAGAGCCGAGTGTTAATTTCATTGTAAAATTGTTTGAAAATTAAGGCTTTATACACAAACTATAAATTATACTGTGAACAACTATTCAAGTTTGGATTTGTATATCTTCAACTTTTTTTTAGTGATATAACAAGTTGATTTAATTTTTCATTATCTGAAATAATGTTTTATACTTGTTGTTAGCAGTATGAATAAGCGTTTGGTCATTTTGATCGGTTCAACGGTTAAAAAAATATCCAATCGATCTAGAATGAAAAAAGTTAAAAATTAGGAAGAATCAAACCGTAATGAGTTAATTCTGATTAATTAGATCGATAACTGATTTAACCAAATTAAAAAGATTAAATTAAAGAAATTATCACACATTCTCATTAAAACGTCCAAAATTCGTATAAGAAGTCTATTTTAGTTACTATACAAAATCTGCCACAATAGTATAGCCTTTGCTATGATATAGCCAAATAATGACAATTACATAATCAAACACTGCACCGTATAAAAAACTTTATCAAACTTATTAAATAATAGAGTATACAATATAGACTGGAAGATAGACGAAATTAATCACAGCCTTACAACCTGCTAGGTTGCTATTGCCTCTCAACCATTGATTCGAGTATAATCTGTTATTAAATGGTAGATCTTGCCATAATTGCTGAGAGGTTCATTGGACCATGTACGCATGAACACATCAGAAAAGAATTTAATCTTGTAATTAAGTAGACGCTTGCCTATTTTAGAACTTCTTTGATTTGCGTGTCCAAAGTATGTGTTAGGAGCTTAATTAATTTGAACTCATGTTATTCTTATATTTTGCTAGATATGGTAGTTGACTAAGTATTTTGAACTTATGTATTAAAGGATATTATGAAATATTTATCTTCATTGTGTTGAAACGTACTTGGTTATTATGAATTTATTGGCTTATGTATTAAAGGACTTTATGCGTATCCATGCGCATTATTTTCTTACTGATCTTGAGCATGTGTAGGTTCATTAAAAAAACAGGCTACCTGCTCTGCAGTTGTACTTATGCATTTAAGCTGCCATGTTTGGTGAAGTATTTACAGTGTTTTCTTTATCTGCCAGATCTTCTGAATTGTCTACCTGAAATGCATTAGCCTTATCTTGAACACATGTGTCAACAGAGGTAATATCAAGAGAATGGGGTCGTAGCCAATTGGTATAAGTAGCATAGTACTTTTTCTTAGCTTTGATTGTAACATATTTTCATGAGAAAATGGGTGTAACTTCGGTTAGTTCACTGTTTTTGTTTGCTTGAGAGCTTTGATGGCTGTCATATTTTTTGAACAACACTTTTATGCATTATTTTCTTGTTTTGTTTCCATATTTTTACTTTAAACAACACTTTTATTACTTTTGATTATTAACATACCACCAAAATAAAAATAATTAACTAAATATTCTAGAAATACTGCATTATGATCCATACAGATATCCCAACTATCGATAACAAGCTGGGCTAAACAAATTTTTGATGAATTAATTGTATTATTCAACTACTACCAATTTAGCGACTTCATGAGCTTTTATAAGTGCAAAATATCTTCCAAAAAAACCCAAGTTAAACTAAGTCATAGATATTCTAACTGAAGTGGTTGTTGTTGAAGTTGTTTTTATTTTGTTAATTACAATAATCAACAATAATTTTCTCCTACTGTCACCGTCTAGAAGCTACTGTACATTTACAGGAAACTATGAATTTATCCTGATATTAAAGCCATCATATAATATGTTTTAACTGAATTATAAGGTTAACAATAGTCCAGATCACTAGACTTGGCTTCATTGATGACCTTATAGATGAGTCCAAGAATTAGATGAGTACATCACTGTATGTATTATCTCATACGTGGCACTGGTGAACTAACTTTTTGCTCAACTAACCTTGTTTTAGGTATCGAGGTTACTATAACATGGATGAAGAGAGCTCGATGAATTCTACCAGGTATGTTAACAATTTATAGTGTCTAGTTTTGGATAATCTTTTGAAAATTTATTCCAAAAACGTAAGTCCACGTAGTGGTGAATTTATAACGAGTTTTTGTACAGTTGTACAGTGAGATGCCTGCTGAGTTTGATGAAATACCTAACGTCTCTAATTATGGTTCAAGTGATGATGGTTCAAGCGATGATGATTTAATGGATGACCATACATCAGATGACATTGATGATATAATGATGTTTAGCTATTTAGTTGCTAATCGAAGAAGTGTTATTAGTAGGAGACCTTGTAGGACATCATCTCTTACCGGAAAAAGGTTTATGTTTGAAATTTTAAATGGGCATCCAACTATCTGTCATCAAATGTTTCGCATGCAGAAACATGTGTTTCTGAACTTCTGTGATGTGAATCGTCTTTGAACAAATTAAAGTTTAAACAATAAATTAATTCACCATCTGTTACATTTGGTACATCATTCAACAGAATAAAAATTATTTCAAACAATAGGTTATATGAATGCTTCTGTTGATATATGAATATGCTAGGAGTTCCTTCCTTTTAACTTTTACATATTCCTCCCGTGAGCCTCTTCTTACGTCCTCTAAGTTAGTAACCTGTCCGTCATAAATTGTCAGATGTATTTATTTTAGATATTTATTTTAGATTGATACTAACTCTCATTTGTATTCTAATTTTGTGAAATGATCCAGTATGTGTCTTACATTCGTACTATCATGTGCAGATATGATTTGGAAGACATCTCGGACGCGTTGCTTACAAAATTTATGGTCGATATATCTATTATGTTGTTGTCAAAGATGCTTGAGTTGTTGTCTCTCGATTTTATCTTTGTTTGATGTATCTTTTATGTTTGTCTAAGATCTTATTATGAATCTTTTTATTGTAATTTTATTTCTATACAATTTGGCCTCATGTACTTTAAAATGTCGTGTTATGTTCAATGCTTAATAATTATGTTTAAAATTTAGTGTGTTTAGAATTTAGTGTGTTATCTTTTATCTATTTTTGATTTTTAATTAGTAACTGGATATAATGACACTATTTTTATTTAATTTGGTTTGAATTGCCAAAATGAAAACTCAAAATTTCAAAATATAAAAACAATATTTCAAACCAAACGCATTTTTCTATTTTCAGTTTTGAAAACATGTTTTCAAAAAAGGAACATCCAAACGCATTTTGGAAAATAACGAAAATCTTCAAAATGAAAAACTGGAAATGATCATGAAAATTCAAAATTGAAAACTCAAAACGCAAACCAAACGCTACCTAAGCTTCACTTTTTCTCTCCTAGTCCAATTAGATTTTTTTTTTCTTCTTTGAAAATCATAAAAATTTGTATTTTTTATTTTATACTCTTCCTTTATTCGGTTTACATAATAGCCTTTGAAGTTAATTGACTAACTAATACAAATAGCTAATTTGCTATCCGATCACTTTGTATGTGCATCTTTACCAATTTTGTATCAAACTGCAATGGATTTAATGATGCTACACTAAGAAAATCCTATTCATTTGTGTGTGTGTATTATTAGTGCTAGTGTTTTGGTTGTATTTTATGCTAAATACCTGCTATTATGAGTTTGCATTATATATTCAGTTCCACTGGAAAAATCTACTTATGATCCTACATAATAGCATCATGTGTTTATTGATTCTTATAGCTTACTGGTTGAGGAGATTGATTTAGATGATGGTAATGTGCTTTATGTTGTTAGTGGACTTACAAAGTATTGCGACCAAGGAAATTTAATTGTTAGATCCTCTTAAATGCAACATATTAAATCATCATTCTAATAATTTGATGTTAACTATCTATTACAATCTTGATACTATTGAACCGTCGAGTGGTACTAATTACAAATGTAAAATCTGGAATACTTCGACATGTGGTATTTGTTGGTTTAGTAAGCTGAATCGTTCTTCCTAGTCACTTAAATTGTTCAAGTTTTTGGAAATGCACAATTTTTACATGGTTTGAATATATGATACAAATCATGAATCATTTAAAGCTTTTTACAATGAAAATTTTCACATCTGAATAATATAAAATAATGGAATTATTCTATATCAATATGCGTCATATTTCATATATTTGTAGGTGTAATGTGCTTTTAATCAAGACCGTGTTTTTAATCAAGATTACACAATTATGAAGCCGCTGCTACCCCCTGAAAGAGCAATCGTTGGGGAGTGTATCACATTCCCAGGGTATGAATCCATTACAGTAAAGATTTTATTTTATAAATAATTGAATGTTTAAGGTCAAAATACTAAACACTTTATTTGAAGAGTTTGATTGCTCTATGGATTAGAAACTAGTTTACATCTCCATTAGTATGACTTCAAAATTTGTGGTTTCTTTAACTTATATTTTTATGTTTTCGTTGTGTTGATTTTTTTTAAGGTTGATCTTTTATAATGCATTTATTTACACTTGTAAACATAATGTATATAATATTCACCAATTAACTACTATATGAAATTGTAAGACGATTTTATAAGCCACATGATGCTTATCAAAGAAAATTATGTAACTTTTTAAGCATCCAAAAACCCAATATCAAGGGCTATGACATTTTTTCTATTTTGCTTCAAAGGTAAGCAATAAAAGATATAAATATATTGTAATTAGCCCTATAATAAACAATAACCAATTAATTAAAATCTGTCCGAAACAAATTTGTTTGTATATGATGGCTAAACAAAATACCATGAGGATTCACTTATGATTCATCGGACATCTTTGTCCTTCTGCTCTTTTCTTGGCTGTAGGGCAAGTAAACTTCTTATCCACCATTGTAGGAAAATTTAGTCCAAAAAACATAAAAACCTATGGAAGTAAAGAAGAATATGATAAATCATATAACATTACAATATCTGGTACAAACCTAACTATTTATCGACTATAAATAGACGAGTACACCACCAACAAATAAAGAAGTAAATCTTGAATGAAAAAAAAACTCCTTGATCCAAAACAAATCACATGTTACAGATGACCAGAGATTTTTGTTGGCAAAATAATATTCACGATTGGATTATCTCATATATGTCAACAAAAACATGAAGAGGATCAAATGTCAGTTGACAGCCGTATTTTTCCTATTTTGTTTACAATGAATTTGCATGGGTGCTAATCAACACTGAGAAAGTTCCTAGATAGAACAAAAACAGCATACATATTGCAAACTAAAGCATATTTCATTTAAATATTATCAAGTACAATATGACCATCATAACTTACTATTTACTTAATAAAAAGAATTTTTCAAATACTTGTTTGATGTATCTTATACATTATGTTTACAAGTGTAAATAAATGCATTATAAAAGATCAAGCTTAAAAAAATCAACATAACAAAAACATAAAACTATAAGTTAAAGAAACCACAAATTTTGAAGTCATACCAGTGGAGATGTAAACTAGTTTCTAATCCATATAGTAATCAAACTCTTCAAATAAAGTATTTAGTATTTTGACCCTAAACATTCAATTATTTATAAAACAAAACCTTCACTGTAATGGATTCATACCTTAGGAATGTGATACACTCCCCAACGATTGCTCATTCAAAGGGTAGCGGCAGCTCCATGACTGTGTAACCTTGATTAAAAGCACGGTCTTGATTAAAAGCACATTACACCTCCAAATATATGAAATATGACGCATATTGATATAGAATAATTCCATTATTTTATACTATTCAGATGTGAAAATTTTCATTGTAAAAAGCGTTAAATGATTCATGATTGTATCATATGTTCAAACCATGTCAAAATTGTGCATTTCCAAAAACTTGAACAATTCAAGTGGCTAGAAAAACGATTCAACTTACCAAACCAACAAATACAACATGTCAAATTTTTCCAGGTTTTACATTTGTAATTAGCACCACTCGATGGTTCTACAATATCAAGACGGTAATAGATAGTTAACATCAAATTATTTATCCCTGTAATCTATGTATAGATATCCAAAAATAAACAACGATTTTAGTGTGACGTTTGTTTCACTGAAATATGCTTCATATGTGGAAAACGAGAGTTTAATTTAGAGCTACCAACAGCTAAACAAATAATAAATAACAAAACTTTATTTCAATAAACCTTAGATAAACATGACGCATAAATTAAATTATTACAACTAGAAGTAGACATTTTAGAAAGAGAAGTACACGATATTAAAGAAACTTTATCTAAGTCAGATAAATCATCTAAAGAAAATGAAGTAGAACAAGTATACAATTTCAATAACGAAATACAAACAGAATTATTTTCAGCAAAAACTAATAAATATAATACATCTTTGTTAACACTAAATTGTCGAATATGGTTCAATGAAAATAGATTTATAGAAACAATTGCTATTATAGATACATGAAGTACAAAAAGTTTAATGGCTCGTTCCTTAGTCCCAACAGAATTTTAAATACCATTGACATATACAATTACCTCAAAAATAGCTAACCAAGTCTTATGAAGATGACTCATAAGTTACCAGGTAATTCTTCAATCCAGTTTAAAGATTTCTTCGGAAATTATATCACTAAATACGAACTAAGACAAATGATTTTAACACCTACAGAATTTAAAAGCATATAATATCTTTTAGGATTAAACTGTATCCTAAATTATAAAGGAAGTGTTACAATTTCTAAAACAAGTATCACCTTTAGTAAATATAATTACACTTTACCACCAAATTATCGCAACTACCAATCAGAGTTAGCAGAAAAGCATGGTGGACGAACAGAATTAGACTTTTATAAACCTCGACAAAACATTACCAGTAATAAAGATCATAAAGCAGCCCTAAGAACATTAGTTTTCGAAACAATTAGAGAACTAGAAATGGGTAAAGAAAAAAATATATCCCTTACCAAATTATTTCACATTTAGAAAAAATAGGATTTATCGGTGCGATGTAACCAAAAAAAATTTAATTATATTTGTAAAATAAAAATTATTAATCCAGATATTACTATAAAAACAGCTAACATTGATTACTTTCCAGCAGATGTGAAAGAATTTAAGAATCAAATTAACAAAATGTTACAACAAAATTTAATCAGACGATCAGACAGTAAACATAGATCTGCAGCCTTCTTAGTAAGAAACCATTCAGAGCTAAAAAGAGGTAAACCAAGAATAGTTTATAATTATAAACGATAAAATGATAACACAGAAGATGATGGCTATAATATCCCTAACAAAGACACTTTAATCAATCTAATTCATGGAAAAAGTATTTTTAGTAAATTTGATTTAAAATCAGGCTATAATCAGTTGAAACTTGAAGAAAGTTTCAAACCATTGACAACATTCATGTATTCAGAAGGACACTTTGAATGGAATGTTTTAAGTTTTGGTTTAAAAATGGCACCATCCATATTTCAACGATTTATGGTAGCATATTTGAAAAACACGAGTTCTGTTTAGTTTATATTGATGATATTTTAGTAGCCAATAGTAACATTAAAGAACATGAAAACCATTTAAAAATAGTTTTTCAAGAAATTAAAAACAATGGTTTAGTTGTTTCCAAAAAGAAAATGGAATTATTTAAACAAAAAATTAAATTTTTAGGATTATAAATAGGTCGAATTATAACCTCATATATCACAGAAAATATTAGATTTTCCTGACAAATTGGATAATAAAAAAAATACAGGCATTTCTAGGACTAGTTAATTACGCTTGAAAATTTATCCCTAATTTAGAAAAATTAGTTGGAACCCTATATGGTAAGATCCTAAAATACGGAGAAGGAAGATTTAATTCTGAAGATATTAAATTAGTACAATAGATTAAGGAAAAGGTTAAAAAGATACAACCTTTGGAATTACCATTAACAACGGACTACATCATCATTGAATATGATGGATGTAAAGAAGGATGGGGAGCAGTTTTAAAATGCAAACCATCTAAATAAGTGATAAAGCAACATAAAAATTGCAGCTTATACAAGTGGTAGTTTTAATACAGTATCTAGTTGGACTAGTCTAGACTATGAAATACATGCTCTAATTAACGCATTAGATAAATATAAAATTTACTTAAACAAAAATTTTACAGTTAGAACCGACTGTGAAGCAATAGTTAAATTCATCTCAAACGAAAACTCTAAAAAGATTAATAAAACAAGATGGTTAAACCTACAGAACTTATATAGGGAAATGGTTACTCAATACAATTTGAGCATATCAAAGAAAAAAAAAAAACCAGCTGGTCGATATATTATTCAGAAAATTATTTGGTTTTTCTAATAATTTTTGCCATCTACAGGAAAGAAATTTCATGAATAAGGAAGCTAAAGGCAAGGGTCTAAATAAAATGGATGTGGATGATAATTTACCACCAACCATTAAAACAGAGGCGTTATCACCAAAAATGCCACCTACAGGAACAAGCTCACCAGCAAGTTCACCAATTAGCACGAGTAATCAAACGATGGCAGCTAACACCCCATGCATGACTTTTGGTCACGTCTTTAATACAGTTCAGAATCGACAACCCAAGAAGGTTTAAACTTTTGGTTCGAATAAACGATTATTCACAGCAATGTCTGTTAGATCACTTATGGAATCTAAAGACAATTGAGCAAGAACGAAGAAACAAGCAGTGATTAGGAAATTGTTTTGCTTATTATTTTTCAAATCACTTTCTAAAAATTTCTTTTGTTATGTTGTTTTCAGAGGAAATTACTTAGGAGTTTTTAAACATTATAGTCAGGTACAAATGACTATACAGAATTTTCAAAATCCAGTTTTTAAAGGTTTTTATAATTTACAACAAGCTTTGGATGAAGCAAGAAATTGTTTTGGTCCAAATTATTACGTTGATCTAGACTGTCAGCAATCATACTCCCAAACAGCTTCATCAACACCATTTTCTTCAACAGACCTTAAAAACACCCAAGCTTCTCAGCTTAATGACCTCCAACATCTCTACCAAAAGGCACAAACCCAGATAGAACAATTAATCCATCGTAACCAATTCTTAGAAAATTACCATCGGATCGATACCTACACTCAAAATACTAATGCCTTACTACAAAGACGAATCCGGCAATTACTAGCAGAAAGGGAAGAACTTAAGCATCAAATTCCTAAGAGACCACATAATTTAACCTACGAGCAACTCTCAAGTCATCTAAAACTCAGACCATCACAAATTCTAGAAGAATTAGGCAAGCAAGTGGATAAAGAAGTCGTGCTCAGAATAGAGAAACTTGTTCATGACAGATGGAATCTACATCAGGCAGAGTTACAAGAATTATTAATAATGTATTATAAACAGATAATTGAAGGAGTTCAGTTCAAGGTAGTTCAAGATAGACGTTCAAATATGATCAGTATAAGAGTTGACAGTGCCTATCTACCTTATGAAATGGATAAAATAATAGATTTATTCGACCATGGAATGCTTTCTAGAATCACATTCCACAATCTAGTAGAAGACTAAGTTCTAGAAAGATTTGGCAAAAGATTCTCGATGATAGCAGCTCAGTATTTACGAATATTTCTAGGGATTGTTGTGTGCATTAGTTCAACTACACCAGTTTACAGTTTCGATAAGCAGCATACTATTAAGTATGTTAGACACAGAATGACCATTTTTAAGCATTTAGGACAGCATGCTTCTAGAGGATTAAAAAGTTATTTTCAGATGTATGAATGTACTCCAGTATGGTTTGGAGCAGATATGCTTTGGCAATACCATTAATCTAAAGCAACTCTCATTTTCCACCTAATTGGAAAGAACTGATCCTACAAGCAGATAGGTACCAAATATGGGGAGAAATGGAGTTAAAGGTCCTACTCCTATTACCAGCAGCTATACACATGTTTGATCCAGAAAATGATGTACTAATTTACGACAGAGAAGAGTTAGAACCAAACTAAGAGAGTAGTCTAGATCTAAGTGCTAGTGAAAGACGTACTCTAGAAAATTATGATCCAGAACGTGTCCTAGATCAAATGGCTGATACTGACTAAAAGATAATGGCAGGCATGATAAGATTTCTTATCTTATCAACATAGCATAAAGAAAGAAATGTGTAAGATAAAAAGATAGTGGCTAAGCTTTATTCTCCACTATCTTTGCTTTATAAGTGGAGTGTACGATTGCGTAAAATATTGTAAGTGTGGTTACCTACTAGTATGTGTAATATAATCCGGGAAACTAGTTTGCTCCAAATATATAAAGAGCCGTCCTATGTATATTTGAATCATCTGAAGTGCAATATATTTTGAAGCTTTCTCTAAATTTTAATGTCAGCTTAAAATCTCTTTTCATTTGTCTGAGCAAACCTCTCCTCTAAGCTTCATATTTTGAGAGATTAATTAAAAAATATATCCGAATTCTTCCACTACGCCGTGCATCTTCTGATCTTTTAGTCGCTACGCCGCAACAACTTCGACCTAATCATATGGATAGAAAGCATGTATCCCTCTATTCCACAATTTCTTTTTTATCTTATATTTCAGAAATTTTAGAACTATTTGTTTATGTCTTTATATTTAATTGGTGTGTTTGAGACTTTTTCTGAAATTTTCCTTCCCTTTTTTGATTTGGTATCAGAGCATGGTTATTTCTAGTGTTACTTTTGATGTTAACAGACTTTTAGGCCCAGCCTTAGGGTAGCTAGAAGGCGTAAAACCCTCTTTTTGATGGACTTAGTAAGGTGGAACTAGAAAGTAATCAAGAAAATAATAATGCTTTATACCTTTCAATAAATAACACATTTAATATATATATATATATATATATATATATATATATATATATATATATATATTTGTTATATCTCAAAAAGAAAATTTTAACATGAGGAAAGAATAAGCTGCCCAGATAAATGAGTTTTCTTCACATATAAAAACTTTAGAGCCTTCAAAATCGATCAAAATAATCTCAGGCGATTAGAAATTTTGAATCTTGATTATAATTTCAAAGAACATAGTACTATATGTCTAGATAACTATAAGTTTATTTGTCACTTTGATAAAAAATTTAAACATTTGTTACACGAACGTAATAAACAGCTTAATTCTATAACATATTTAATAATAAATCTAGGAATTAGTCTAGAACATTGTGATAGTTCAACGGTTAGAACTTTAGAAATTATTGCTAGATCCATAGGAGAAAAGAACATAGCTTTAAAACAGTTAGTAGAAAATTTCGATTTTATAAAAAACGAAAAGGAAAGAATAATAACAACAATAAACCTTCTGCAGAATAGTCAACCCACAAAAATAGAAATTCAAGAATTGAAATTTCTTCTAGAACATAATAAACCAAAACAAATAGAAGTCAAAATAAAAAGATTTTATTAGAAGTTCAACAAAGAACGACAGAATTTGAAGAAAAAATAAGCAAAGTAGAATGATTAGTGACCAAAGTGCAGTATTTAATTGGTGGATGAATAAAATTTAGAAAAAACAGTTAAAAGAGCCAAAGAATATCTAGGAAATAATATAGTACCACAGTCAGGATTTACCAGATTTGTAGGAAACCTCCCATCAGATAAAGAATACCCCAGTCTATTTAATATTCTAATTGCCTTAAATTTACAAATTTTAGTAAAACTAGAAATTTTAGAAACAAAGCAAGATTTTAATAAGGAAATCGATAAATTATCTGAACATTTAATTAATTTAAGTATAGGAAAGCCAATTGAGAAGGTAAATAAACCACCAGAATTGTACAAGTTTTGGCTTCCAAGAAAATGATAAATCCAAGACAATCATTCTCAGGACCTAATAGAAGTATAGCGGAGTCTAATTCCGGAGGAAAACTTAAGGACGAAATATCCAGTATTCTTTCTAAAGTTAAATCTAAAAAAGAAAAACAAATAATTCAATTAGATAAAGAAGTAGACCTAGACAAGAATTTAGAATTATACAATAATAATCAATTAGATCTTTTATATCTGGATATTTGTATCATGCAGGAATTACAAACATTAATACAAGGTTAATTAGAAGTGTTCAGAGAAGAAGAAATTAGAGTCATCAATAATAGTGTAACATTAAACATTTTATCCCCAGAAACCATACAGAAGCTTAAAAATACAGGTAAACGATTTCTTCATCTAGGATTAATTGTAATAGGAATCAAAGCCTTGATTAGAAAAGGATTAGGGATAAAATTACTTACACTAGTGTTGGACCAATCATGGACAACAAACATAGAAAATGCTCTATTATCAGGAATAGAAATAGATCTAAATGATAAATCAGCATTAGTTTATTGTGTACCAGAAATACTCAAAAGTATTAAAGATCTAAAAAATTTAAAATTAGGATTTAAAGCAGACGGATTTGAAGATTATGAAGTCACTAATTTGATAATTAGCATAGGAATTATAGGAAAAGCTAACAACAGATCTGGAATGAAATTCAAAATTAACTTTGAAGGAATAGTTCAAAACATAGCCAATAAATGTATTAAAATGATAGAACCACAAAGAATAAATCCACAAGATTTAGCAAGCCTAGAATGACAACTTAAAGATTTTATAACAAACGACAAGAGTATTTTAATTCCAAAATCACATGTATCTATAATAACCAATCTAGAGAACCAATTTTACGTTTTGGAAATTACAAATTCAAACAAAATGAAGAAGAAACAGATACTGAATTTGAAATAGAATCAGTTAGAAATAATTTGAATGAGTTTCTAGATGAACATTATAATGGCATGAACTGGGAAGACGATCCAGTTTATGATACCTATGAATCAGATATAGATATGAGTGATGAATATATATTAAGCTACTTAATCGATGAAAATTATGAATATAAAGAAAACGAAGAAATTACAGAAGTCTTTAAAATAGAAAGTCAAAAAACATTGCAAGAAATTACTAATAGAAAAATAATAGTAGAAAACATTCGTGAGGAAACAGACAATATGATAATTAACTATATGACAGAACTCAATATGGATTACGAAGAAGCTTTTAATACATTATCAAAATACTTCAATATGGTATTAATTGATGAAATCCTAAATCAACAAGTTCCGTTAAGTGATCTTTTTATAGATACAAATTTTATGGATCAAGCCATGATATCTGTAAATAAACGAAGCAGATTTGATAACGAACCAAGCGAACTATTTAGGGAAGGACCCTTAGAACGAGAATCATGGGAAAAATGGAATGGAATTATAAAGAAAGCCCTTATATAGGAAAAGGAGCACAAAAACCATATGGAAAATTATACAGTAGAGATATGCTTCTCCTAGAAAATCAATCTCCGCAGCTTTGGTCTGAGGAAATTTTAATTTGGAAACAAAATGTTGTTAGACATTGGGAAACAAATAAAAAACCAGAAATGGATATGTGGTCAGTGTTAGAAACACCGTTAGGACCTTTAGCCTTAGGAATATATCAAAGCCGAAAATATGACGATCCAACGATAATTGCAAAACAGAAAGCATTAGGAAATAATCCATATAATTGTACCAATTTTATTAGATTACTTTTGATTGGTAATGATCCAGGTAAAGGTGGAACGCTTATGCAAGAAACAACTTTAAGAAATTTAGAACAACTCAGCATATGATATTTTAAATATATTAAAGAATTTAGTCAATATTTTGATATAACTTTAGCTCAAACGGGTAGAGCAATAAAAGAAGATCTTTGTAGCAGATATTTTGCTAAACTTCTAGGAGATTTAGGAAGACAAATAGAAAAAACTGGAATATCCAACATGAAAAATCCCAAATTTAGGTATAGGACCTCGTATTACATTTGCATTCCAAGATTAGAGAAATGCTGTAGAGAAGCTACTCTACAAGAAAAAATTAAAAGACAGGCTTGGGCATTCTGTCGAACAGCTATTTACACCCCTCAAACTTATGGGTATTATAGACCACGAAAATATTTAAGAAAATCCAAAAAATTCGATAAAAGAAAAAAGGATAGATACGTTAAACGAAGTAAACCAGATAAAAAATGTCATTGCTTTACATGCGGTGATCCTAATCACTTTGCAAATAAATGTCCTAATAGACATAATAAAAAACACAGATCAAATTTGGTTGACGAATTAGGAGAATATGAAATAGAATCGGTAGATGAAAACGATTTTGATGATGACGAATCTATCTACAGTATAATTCCAGATGAAGGAGAATCTAGTTCTCAAAACAATATTACTTGCACATTAATGAATGAAAATAGAGAATGTATACACCAGTGGATACAAGGGAGAGGTAACGATCATATTCCCTGTAATCTATGTAATAGATATCCATAAATAAACAAACGATTTCAGTGTGATGTTGTTTCATTGACATATGCTTCATATGTGGAAAACGAGAGTTTAATTTAGAGCTACCAATAAATAAATAAATAATAAATAACAAAACTTTATTTCAAGATACCTTAGATAAACATGACGCACAAATTAAATTATTACAACTAGAAGTAGACATTTTAAAAATAGAAGTACGCGATATTAAGGAAACTTTATCTAAGTCAGATAAATCGTCTAAAGAAAATGAAGTAGAACAAGTAGACAATTTCAATAACGAAATACAAACAGAATTATTTTCAGCAAAAACTAATAAATATAATACTTCTTTGTTAAAACTAAGTTGTCGAATATGGTTCAATGAAAATAGATTCATAGAAACAATTGCTATCATAGATACACTAAGTACAAAAAGTTTAATTGCTCCTTCCTTAGTCCCAACAGAATTTCAAATACCATTAACATATACAATTACCTCAAAAATAGCTAATCAAAGTCTTATGAAGATGACTCATAAGTTACCAGATAATTCTTCAATCTAGTTTAAAGATTTCTACGGAAATTATAGTACTAAATTCGAACTGGGACAAACAACTTTAACACCTACGTAATTTAACAGCACATAATTTCTTTTAGGATTAAACTTTATCCTAAATTATAAAGGAAGTATTACAATTTCTAAAACAAGCATTGCCTTTAGTAAATATAATTACACTTTACCAACAAATTATCATAACTACCAATCAGAGTTGGCAGAAAAGTGTGGTGGACGAACAGAATTAGACTTTTATAAACCCGACAAAACATTACCAGTAATAAAGATCATAAAGCAGCCCTAAGAACATTAGTTTTCGAAACAATTAGAGAATTATAAATGGGTAAAAAAACGAAATATATCCCTTACCAAATTATTTCTAACTGATTCATTAAAATGTTCATCAAAATATTATGTAATTTGTCTAACTATAATCGATAAATAGTTAGGCTTGTACCGGATATTATAATGTTATGTGATTTATCACATTTTTCTTTACTTCCATAGGTTTTTATGTTTTTTGGACTAAATTTTCCTTCAATGGTAGGTAAGAAGTTTACTTACCCTACAGCCAAGAAGAGAGCAAAAGGACAAAGATGTCTGGTGACTCATAAGTGAATCCACGTGGTATTTTGTATTGCTACCGTGCATGATTTTTCTGTTTTTTGTTTCGGATGGACTTTAATTAACTGGTTATTGTTTATTATAGGGCTTATTACGATATATTTATATCTTTTATTGCTTACCTTTGATGTAAACATAGAAAAAATGTCATAGCCCTTGATATTGGGTTTTTGGATGCTAAAAAAGTTTAAAAAATTTTCTTTGATAAGTATCATGTAGCTTATAAAATCATCTTACAATTGCATATAGTACTTAATTAGTGAATATATTGTATGATCTTAACTAAATCAAGAATTTTTCATGTTAAATATTAAATAAATCATGCATACTGTGATTTTTTGGTACCAGTTATAGTTATTTTCTCTCTGGCCACATCTTGCGCCATTTTATTTTTGTATAAAGTTTTTCCATAAGTGCCATTGTTTTTTAACTTTTGTATGAACCTATGATTTCGATTTCAAGGGCTATATAATCTAAAAAGTTTTGGGCAAAATTTCTGTTGCTTTGCGTACCAAATATACCATTACATATATGCACTAATTGTTAAAATTGATGGTAAACCAACTATGAGGGCCTTAATGTTAATTGAAATATAATTAAGTTTCAAAATATTATGTACTACTTTTTAAAGGCAAACTTTATTGAAGGTAGACTTGTTTAGAGTGTTATATATTATTGAATAGTTACATTTTATTTTGATTTTTGGAATCACACAATTTAATATTTTGTTACAAATTTGAATCGCCTACCTATTACTTATGGCAAGAAACTAATACTGCCATGTTATGAAATGAAAAAATATCGGGGGAATGTATCAAATTTTAACCAATATTCGAACGCTTATGCAAAATTATTCCAGTAATGTTATTAATTCGAAATTAATTTCCAAACACATAACTATTACTTATGGTAGGAAAATATTCCATAGCGTAAGTGTTATTTTGATATTTTATTAACCTTTTTTAGGATTATTTGTTAGCTATACTTCTTTATAAATACTCTCCAGGCAGAAAAATAAAGATAAAACTATAGAATACAATCAAAAATTTGTGAATTTCCTTGTTCGAACTAGGAAATAGATATTCTCTCTATGTTAAATGCTAAACCAATTTATCTTAGACATTTCAAAAAAAAAAAGAGCCTAGGCTTACTTTCTGTCCTTGTTGGTCTTCAGGTAAATTTCAGAACATATAAATTCTCATCACACTTCCTATTATTCTAGGAGTTTAACCATTACTTTTCATATGCTTCTTTGAACTCATTACCTGTTACCGGCCGCCATATCTTCGATTTATAGGTATAAAATCCAGAAGAATCCACAAATTATCATTGCAGCCATTTCTCATTTACTATCGGTAAATACTGCACAATATGATTTTTTTACCAGTCGTGGTTGTCATGGTTATTGTCTTGTTGTCTATCAGTAGAGCATTTGAATCTATTTATGATTTCATCGGTCTTCCATTAAAATGGCCATTTTCTATCCAGACCACTTGAATGTATCAATACTTTTTGTTAATTTTTTTAGTGATGAGAACCATTAGTTGACATTTTGTAAATCTTTGCATATAAATCTTTGGTGTATTAATTTAATGTTCCATTGCTTTCTTACACTTCAGGTTCTGCTACTTGCTTATACCACATACGTCCTTTAGTTTTGTTTACTCAGTATTTCATGGGCTGTATGTATGTGTGTGTTTATACACAACACACACACATACAAATAAAAATACACACAGAAAGCGGGAGGAGGGGTGGGGGTGGGTTGAGGGAGTGTGATGATGAAAATACGGTAAGCCATTAGATGTTGCAATTGATACCTAAGATTTGCAATCATGTGGTGTGGGTTACACATACATACATGTGCGATATTACTGCCTCTTTATGTAGGAATGAAGATATGCGACATCATTGCCACTATAAATATTATTGTCGGTTTAAAACGACGAAATCATAATACTAAGAAGTTGATACTGAAAACAAGTAGCATTATTTAAACCCATGGTGAAAACTTGCGGCATTACAATAGCCGATATAATAACAATCATAAGATTTGAGTTTAATCATAAATCTGAAATTAAATAAGCATATTTGACATGGGTTATCAATATTCACCTTGATTTGATGCAGAGGAATGAGATTTGAGTTGATTAAATTCATCCTTAGATTTTTCCTTAGATTTCCTTAGCTTTCTTCTCTTGGTTTCCCCTAGCAATGGTCGGCCTTATCTTTGCTTTAGTTGGTATGAGTGAAATGTGAATGAGGATTTTGAGAGAGAGAAGGGTTTATGTTAGGAAGTAAGGCTTATTCCTATTTTGCCCCTCACATTATTCCTCCTTCTTATTTAACTTTTAAACATCCTTATTATATTTCATTAATTAAGGCACAACCTATTTACTTCTCAAATCTCATTCTCCTTATCTTAATACATTATTTTATTTAATATTTCTAATTAAATATCCTTGATAATGTTGATCAAAATTAGGGGTATTACATATAGTTTTTAGAAAATGTGTTGACTATTGTATAAATATCTTGTGCAATATATTAATTTTATAAAAAATCTTAATTTATAAATAAATTAGTAAAAACACACACACACATATCATTTTTTAAAAGGATTTTTAAATTATATGCAAATGATTTAAAAGGGGGTAGAATTGTTTAGTGGCTAAATCATGATTTGTTTAATTACTTGTTAGGAAAAGTAATTAACTATGCTTTACACTAAAAGCCAACGAAGTAGACTTATCTATTTATGAGAGTTAAGAATGTTACTCGAGTAAGGTTTAGAAGCAATAGTGCTCTAACATACCAGTTTCACTCTTGATCGATGAATGGTTAAGTCGAGAATGTTGGAAACGTGTTGACCATGTTGTTTACGTACTCATTGATGGAAAATATTTAGTCATGTACTTAACGTTAAAAGCCAACTAAGTAGACTTGCATGTCTTTGAGAATTAAGAATGAAGTGTCTAGGAAAGGCTTTGATATACAATCAATGTTCTAACTTACTTGACTTCACTCTTGACTAAGGGATAGTATAAGTTGTGAAGTTCGAAAACGTGATAAGTATTCGAACCTTGATTTCCAAAAGCGACCATCTTTGGAACTATATGGTTGACCAATTAAGTATCGTATTTAACCAATTATTAACTTAGATCTAAATAAATGTTTATAGAGATAACAAGTATAAAATTGGTTTTGGGTTTGTTGTGACAACGTGTTAAATAACATTGGTCTTTAACCATTTTTCATTATACTTAGTAAAGTAATTAGATCTTTAAGAAAAGAATGTTATAAAGATAATTATAAATGGAATGGTTTTGGATTTATAGTAACGATGTTTTAATGATATTTGTTTTTAACCCATCGAAGTATACTTGTGCAAATCTAAATCTTGTTTAAGATTGGTGAACATTCTTGTACCATTTGGGATAAGAATACGAATACATTTTTAAGTATTGAAAAGAGTAAAAATGAATAGTGTATAGTAGAGTAAATGTGTATATCTTTTTTAAAGGTATTCTAAATATATATATATATATACAAGTATTTTCAAAGGATATTTTAATTAATAAAACGATTAATTATATAGAAGGGATTGGGAGTTGCTTAAGTAGCTTAATCATACATGTATGACTCAATCGTACTTTGTGTGACTTAATGACGCTTTAATTTTTTTGCTTGTTTATGAAAAGTATTTAGTCATACACTTAGCACTAAAAGCCAATGAAGTTGGCTTGTTTACCTATGAGAGTTAAGAATGATGTTTGAGTAAGGTGTAAAAGCAATTGTGCTCTAACCTACCAGCTTCACTCTTGGCCAAAGGATAGTGTGAGTTGAAAAGATCGAAAATGTGATAAGTATAAAAGACTTAGTTTCCATTTACAACTGTCTATCTCGTACTTGATAGTCGATTGGTCGACTATCGAAATTGACCAAATTAACTTGGGAAGTATTTAAAAGCTTCACGGCTTCATACAATTTGAGAACCCTCGAGGAGAAGCATTAGTATAAATGTCTCTAGATTAAGAACTTATATATACAAGATCACTTGGAGAGGACTCCTCTTTATATATTGTTTGCTTACTTCTAAAGGAACTGGAAATGAGTTGACTAGAAATTCATCGATTTAGCCTTGAAGTGACCAGGATCGATAAATATTTTACTTATCGAAAACCACTTTAAAATAATGATACGAATCTATGTTTTGGAAACGGTTGTAAATAGAGTTGAATTGTCTATCTTAAGGTTAAGTCCAGGGAGAGATCAACATTAAGATTTCAGACTTATGTTATAGAGTTGAACTGTCTATCCTAAGGTTAAGTAATGAAGAGGTTAGCATTAGCACTTATTAAATGGGCTTATATGGGAGTCCATGTAGTGATTCATGTTCTATTCGAGCGATGAAGACTCTCGTGAAAGGTGACGAATGTAACCTCAACATCAATAAATGACTGAAGATAGAGTAGGATGCATGATCTCGAGTTTAGCTAACCCATGGGGGTATATCGACTCCAAATCTAGAGATGCTTTTGATTGTTGGGCATAGAGAGTTTTCGATACTTGATTCCACATCATTCATAGTATGTTTAGGCGATGGGCAAGTTGTGTTTACCTTATGGTATATACTGTCTAGAGATATTCGATGCTGGAAAGGTAGTTTTTGATTCTTGTCAGTGGAGATCCTCTTTAATTTACTGGAGACGTCTCCGTAGAAAATCCATACACGAACGTACCTTAACGGTTTTGATTGTACCCTCAATATTGTTATGTATGATCAATGTAAGCATCACATTTGTTTGAACTGATGTATATTCTACACCCTAGATATTATATATAATATATTATATCACCTTATGTACTTATTACATGAGAGTTTCTTTTGAGAGGATAACTGTGACGCCCCACCTCTATACCCACGTTAGCAAAGAGTATTATATAGATAATACCGTCTGCTAACACGGAGAATAAGGCTGGATAGGAGCGACCATGTGTAATCTTACCTTAACTATTCACTAAATACGTCGAAAAGTAGAATCCCATTAAAATTCGACCAATTCAATAAATATTTAAAGCAAAACTACAATGGCGATAGGATCTATCAGAAGAAAATATAACAACTCAAATGTAATTCACATCACAGAACAGTCGATCATAATATACACATAAACAAATACACTATAGAGTATACAAAATAATACATGTCAAGTGGTACAGGAGACCACAATAATACAGACGAGACGAAAAAGTATAAATATCAGAGTTACAACAGATAAGGACCACAAAAGACGCTACAACAAAATGAAGCTAGCGAATAGTCCATGCGGAAGCAAAATAGGCTAAGTCCCAAAAGCACCTAACCTGAAACATCTCGGTCTGACCCGAGTATAAGATACACTGGTCAGTCTAGATAACAAATCAGTTAGATAAACTGAACAACAATAAACCTGCAAGGTCATACAGTATAACAAATATCTCTAGAGGAGATAACACAATCATCAACAAGAGATGAATCATATAGAACAAGCCTCATATCATCGACAACATATAGAAACAAAGGACACAAATATCCTAAATCAAGCCAAAAAGGCAATAACAAATACCAATAAGGTATACAAGTTCCACAAGGTAGTCGCTACACTTCATGCGGCTCAAAAAGACCAACACCGAAGGGCAACACCAAGGGAATATACATATGAATGAAATATCAGAAAATTGCTCGAGCTCAGTACTGTACAAACAAGGATCCATGAGCGCGAAAGCTCCAAACCCAAGTATCACCCATGCGGCACATAAGGCCAACATCAGAGCGAAACTATATAGGGCAACAAACCCGAAGGCACACACCCGAAGGCAACATACCCGAAGGCAACAAACCCAATATCACTCATGCGGCACATAAGGCCAACATCGGAGCGATACTTTATATGGCAACAAACCGTAGTGGTAAAGGTCAGAGACCCAGTACTGGACACCACTAACTGGCGGAATGTGTCACAACTCTCGAAAAGGAATCTGAACAGTGTTAACGTGCGTCCCATAACCACTCATTCGCACTAAACGGTTTACTATCCGTCAGTCACTTTCACACTCAAAGCAGTACAAATTTACCTCATATCATCGGTAAACTAAACCCGAAGGTCAAAACAATAAATCGAATAGGTCGGGGACTAATCGGAAAGATAAACGCACAGATTCATGGTCCGTGTTTTGCCCAACCATTTAATCACCCTTCCACTTCGCTCGAAGTGCGAAAGTGTGTGTTTTAAATAGAATTTATAAATTGGAGAAACGAGCTTTTAAATGCAATTCGAGAGATTATTTATAAAACCCGTGGATGAAGTCAAGAGTAAGTTATCAAAATCAAAGATTCAATAAAAAGCACTAAAAAACAACTTGAATCGATAAAATCCGGAAAAATCAATCAAATATGCAAAATAAGCAAAACAGGCAAAACAAAGCAGGTCGGTCGACCGGACTGCAGGGCTCGGTCGACCGGACTGCAGGGCTCGGTCGACCGGACTGCAGGGCTCGGTCGGCCGGCCAGATGCAAGAAACCAAAGATGGCTCGGGGCAGCAGGTCGGTCGACCGAAGCCTGCACTCAGTCGGCCGAATGCTGTTTTCCAGCACTTCTTCCCCTATTTCAATGAAATGCAATTTCTTTCAAATCCAAAACAATGGCACATGCATACTTGTTAGGAAATCATACCCAACATCAATGATAACAAGAGAGATAGATGTGAGTTAAAAACTCACCTTTTTGCACAAAACAAAGAAGATGAAGAAGCACAAATGCAAGGAATCAACCAACTACACTCCACTTCAACACTACAAGCTTCAATCTAGAATCAAAGCAAGTATTTCCTAAGTTAGGGTTAGGAAATTACTGAAATTGAAGAGGAGAAGAGATGGAGAAGATGGAGATGAACTTACCAATGGGTTCTCTATGATTTTGGAGCAAGAATCAAGTTTATAAGAAGAAGCTAGGGCTTGCTAATTCTATTTCCACTTCCTTTCCCCCATTTTCAGTTCTAAGCTCAAGTTTTAAGAAATGAATAAGTGAATGAGAGGAGTGGCTAAGCTAGAGCATTAGTTAAGCTAGTGGGCTGAACCCAAACCCAAACCCAAACCCAATAGAAAAAGTAGCCAAAATTTCTCAAACTCCAAACATATCAAAGCTTATACTCAAAAAGATCGCAAACGCCATTTTGGAACCAATGGAGGTAGTTTCGAGTTCCAATTCGGCCATTTGCAGAAAGTAACATTTCGGACCAAAATCCGACTAACGACGCTATATTTAAATTAACTATTTAAATATAAAATCGTTAAATATGCGGGTTGTTACAGATCTCCCCTCCTTACAAAATTGCGTCCCCGCAATTTCTAGAGACGATATTTATAACAACTACATACATACAATCAATCAAAAGAAAAGAAAATAAGCTTGAGATAAAAAGACATACTCACTGTTTCAAAGCAAGGAAAGAAAACCCGGATAAGATCGCTCGATATACTCTCTGGTTTCCCAAGTACAGTCATTGGGAATAGCGGACCATTGAACTTTAACGAGCGGCACATCCTTGTTTCGAAGGTGTCGCATCTCCGTGTCAAGCACGCGAATAGGTTGTTGTACAATAGATAAGTCCGGTGAGACCTCAAGCTCTTGCAAATCAGGAGAAGTAATAACAGAATCCGACTCCCGAAGACATTTCCGAAGTTGCGAGACGTGAAACACGTCATGAATGCCAGATAAATGAGCTGGAAGTGAAACTCTATAAGCCACAGGGCCAATACGTTCAGTAATAGAAATGGTCCTATATAACGAGGAGCCAATTTCCCAGTCGCACTGAAACGCATAACCCCTTTCAAAGGAGAAACACGAATAAAAACAAGATCACCAATCGAGAACTCGAGAGGCTTCCTACGGTTGTCCGCGTAGGATTTCTGGCGACTCTGCGCCTCTTTCATTCTCAACCGAATAAGATCAATCTTCTCGGAAGAATCACGAATAGAATCGGGACCAAGAATAAGCTTCTCATCAGATTCCAACCAACAAGTAGGTGATCGACATGGCCTTCCGTATAAGGCTTCGAAAGGAGCCATACCGATACTAGACTGAAAACTATTATTGTAGGAGAATTCTACAAGAGGTAGGTGATCCTCCCAACTACCACCGAAATCAAAGATACAAATACAGAGAAGATCTTCCAAGATACGATTTACCCGTTCAGTCTGTCCGTCAGACTGCGGACGATAAGCTGTAGAAAAATTAAGCTTTGTTCCCAAAGCTTGCTGAAGACTCTTCCAAAAATGACTCGTGAATAAAGGATCACGATCACTCACAATAGAACTAGGAACACCGTGAAGTCTCACGATTTCCTTGACATACAACTTAGCCAAATGCGAAGAAGTTCTATTAGACTTAATAGGGACAAAATGAGCAGACTTAGAAAGGCGATCAACAATAACCCAAATGCTAGAATGGCCAGATCTCGAACGAGGTAGGCCGTCAATGAAATCCATAGAAATTTGATCCCACTTCCACAATGGAATCTCAAGAGGCTGAAGAAGACCTGAAGGACGCTGATGCTCGGCTTTAAAACACTGACAAGTTATGCAATTGCTCACATAATTCGCCACATCGTGCTTCATGCCTTCCCAATAATAAAGACGACGCATATCGGCATACATCTTGCTACTACCGGGATGAATGGTATACTTAGAACGGTGACAATCATCAAGAATGTCATGCCTAAGTGCAAAGTCAGAAGGTACAAAAAGACGGTTCTTCTTACGAAGACACCCATGAGAATCAATGCTAAAATCTTGCAACGCCTCATCACAAGATCCAGACTCACAAAGCTGAATAAAATGCAACAATTTGGATCACGTCACTGACCATCGGCAATACGATCCAATAAAATAGGTCGAGCTCCCAAACTAAATAATAGAATAGGAGAATCAGAAGATGAACCTTGATCACGAATTTCACAAAAAGATAGAGTCTCAAGAATATTCCATTCGGCAAGCATCATAGAAATAACAGCCGAATGTTTGCGACTAAGCGCATCTGCAACACGATTTCCCTTACCAGGGGTATATTGGATATCAAAGTCATAGGAAGCAAGAAACTCGAGCCAACGCTGTTGCCTCATGTTGAGTTCCTTCTGAGTGAACAAATACTTCAAAGATTTATGATCGGTATAAAGAATGAAGCGCTCGCCCAATAAATAATGTCGCCAAATCTTCAGGGCGAAGACAATGGCAGCTAACTCAAGATCATGAGTGGCATAGCGAACTTCATTCTGATGCAGTTGCCTAGAAGCATAAGCAACTACCCGATCCTTCTGCATAAGAACAGCACCAAGACCACTACCACAAGCATCGGTGTAGACAACAAGATCATGATTCCCTTCGGGAACCACAAGAATAGGAGCATTAGTGAGAAGTTCCTTCAATGACAGAAAGGAAGCTTCACACTTGTCGGATCAAACAAAACGAATGCCTTTCCGGGTAAGGCTTGTGAGAGGAAGCACAACACAGGAAAAATCCTTAATGAACCGAGGGTAATACCCCGCCAATCCAAGGAAACTACGAATCTCATGAACCTTCTCAGGCCTCTTCCAATTCTGAATGGCTTCGATCTTTGAGGGATCGACAGAAATGCCATCAGAAGATGCAACATGGCCTAAGAACTTAACCTTATTCTCCCAAAAGTGGCACTTGGAGAATTTGGCTCTAAGCTGATGATGACGGAGGGTACTCAAGACAATTCTCAAGTGATTAGCATGCTCGGCTTCAGACTTAGAATAAATAAGGATATCATCAATGAAGACAAGCACGAACTTATCGAGATATTCCCGGAATACCCGATTCATGAGATCGACAAAGAAAGCAGGAGCGTTCATCAAACCGAACGGCATAACGAGCCACTCAAAAGAACCATAACGAGTGCGGAAAGCGGTAAGAGATATGCTATCCTCCGCGACTCGTAACTGATGAAAACCCGTGGCAAGGTCGAGCTGAGAAAAGACCTTAGCACCACTCAATAGATCGAACATATCATCGATCCTAGGCAATGGATACCTATTTCTAATGGTCAACTCATTAAGCTTGCGATAGTCAATGCAAAGCCTAAGAGTTCCATCAGACTTCTTCACAAAGACGACCGCGGATCCCCACGGAGAAAAACTGGACTGAATCAACTGCTTGGACTCAAGCTCTAAAAGCTGCTTCTTGAGTTCCTCATTTTCCTTTGTAGACATCCTCGTGGGAGGACGACTAACTGGCTGTGCGCCTGGAATGAGATCAATGCGGAACTCAATTGCCCGTTTGGGTGGCAAACCTGATACAGGCTCAAAAACATCAGAAAAGTCACAAGCAATAGGAATACGAGATATATCATCACCATCTCGCGAATCAAGAGAATACAAAGCCATTTCGGAATTATCCACATCCCGAAGAATAAGAGATAACTGAGAAGGCGAATCAGGATGACAAAGATATAAAATTCTCTCCGAACAAATAATCCTGGCATCATATCTCACTAGCCAGTCCATACCAAAAATCATATCAAAACCCAAATGAGAAACAACGTGCAGATTCGCATGGAAAGAAAAGCCACATAAAACAATCTCAACATCATCACAAAGCAAACTAAGGGTCGCGGATCCCCCAATAGGATTCACAATCCTTAAAGAAGTAATCAAACAAGAAACATCCAAAGATAAATCATCAACGAGCTGTTTCGATACGAAAGAATATGATGCACCCGTATCGAAAAGAACTCGTATACTATAATCATGAAATAGAATAAAACCTTCCAAAATAGATGGAGAGATACCTTTGGATTGAGATGAACCTCCAGAAGCATTAGCCACATTGAGCTTACCAGATTTTGCATTAGCAGGAGCAGTAGGACAAGCTGAAACATGATGACCTTCCTTCTTACAATAACGGCAGAAGAGAGGCTTAGGACAAGCTCGAATAATATGATCAAGAGAACCACAATTGAAACACTTTCGAACGAAAGGTGATCCGAAAGACTGAGGCTGAGAGCTAGGACCACCGGTCTTCTTCTTGTTGGAAGGAAAATGCCTCTTCTGAAACGGAAACTGCTTCTTGTTGGGGTTCTTAGAAACCTCAACATCCTCACCACTATCACAATCCTTCTCGACAGCTTCGAGATGAAGTGCCGAATCAACCAATTCCTCGAAAGAAAGCTTAAGCTGGAGCAACAAGGACTTCTTAAGATATTTCTTAAGACCAGAAACAAACTTCAAATTCTTCTTGTAAGAAGTGCTGATGAATTCAAAACCATACTGAGATAAAGCCTCGAACGATGCGACATACTCAGAAACAGAAGATTTCCCTTGCTTCAACTCAAGGAAGCGACGGGTCAATAAAACTTTTTCAGACTCAGGAACGAACTTGAGTTCAAATCGTCCCCGAAACTGAGTCCAAGAAAGAGTAGACTCATCAATCTTGGCTACAAGAAGCTCATACCAATCAAGAGCACACTCTTGTAATAAGCTAGAAGTCACAAGAACTCGATCATGGTCAGAAAGATCCATGCGAGAGAAAATACGCTCGCACGTGCGAAGCCAAGCTTGGACTTCAAGAACGGACTCGGAACCCTTAAACGGTTTTCCTCCAAGATGAGCATAATCACTGCACTGACGTGCAAAAGCAGACTTGCGAGGTGGAGACACTCGAGGAGGAACGGGAGGCTGAGTGCTCCTAAACAACTCCATAAACTGATCGGCAGACATATAAACGCCATCCGGATGTGAGCCACTAGATTGCCCAGCATCCGAATGTCGACCTCTGCCTCTTCCAGACATAAGCTGAAAGTCAAGATAAGGAAAAGATTATTCACAAGGTAGATATTTCAATATGGGATACTACGGAATAATCCTAGACGTATTCCCAAATACTATCTAGCCTTGATGGGATAAAGAGACACAATGATTCAAAGATTTGTATCACTTGTATACTTTGATGTACCATAATATGTGCGTCTATTCTGTGTTTATCATATTTTGTTCTGAACTTAGCTCTGATACCACGCTGTGACGCCCCACCTCTATACCCACGTTAGCAAAGAGTATTATATAGATAATACCGTCTGCTAACACGGAGAATAAGGCTGGATAGGAGCGACCATGTGTAATCTTACCTTAACTATTCACTAAATACGTCGAAAAGTAGAATCCCATTAAAATTTGACCTATTCAATAAATATTTAAAGCTACAATGGCTATAGGATCTATCAGAAGAAAATATAACAACTCAAATGTAATTCACATCACAGAACAGTCGATCATAATATACACATAAACAGATACACTACAGAGTATACAAAATAATATATGTCAAGTGGTACAGGAGACCACAATAATACAGACGAGATGAAAAAGTATAAATATCAGAGTTACAACAGATAAGGACCACAAAAGACGCTACAACAAAATGAAGCTAGCGAATAGTCCATGCGGAAGCAAAATAGGCAAAGTCCCAAAAGCACCTAACCTGAAACATCTCGGTCTGACCCGAGTATAAGATACACGGGTCAGTCTAGATAACAAATCAGTTAGATAAACTGAAAAACAATAAACCTGCAAGGTCATACAGTATAACAAATATCTCTAGAGGAGATAACACAATCATCAACAAGAGATGAATCATATAGAACAAGCCTCATATCATCGGCAACATATAGAAACAAAGGACACAAATATCCCAAATCAAGCCAAAAAGGCAATAACAAATACCAATAAGGTATACAAGTTCCACAAGGTAGTCGCTACACTTCATGCGGCTCAAAAAGATCAACACCGAAGGGCAACACTAAGGGAATATACATATGAATGAAATATCAGAAAATTGCTCGAGCTCAGTACTGTACAAACAAGGATCCATGAGCCCGAAAGCTCCAAACCCAAGTATCACCCATGCGGCACATAAGGCCAACATCAGAGCGAAACTATATAGGGCAACAAACCCGAAGGCAACAAACCGTAGTGGTGAAGGTCAGAGACCCAGTACTGGACACCACTAACTAGCGGAATGTGTCACAACTCTCGAAAAGGAATCCGAACAGTGTTAACGTGCGTCCCATAACCACTCGTTCGCACTAAACGGTTTACTATCCGTCAGTCACTTTCACACTCAAAGCAGTACAAATTTACCTCATATCATCGGTAAACTAAACCCGAAGGTCAAAACAATCAATCAAATAGGTCGGGGACTAATCGGAAAGATAAACGCACAGATTCATGGTCTGTGTTTTGCCCAACCATTTAATCACCCTTCCACTTCGCTCGAAGTGCGAAAGTGTGTGTTTTAAATAGAATTTATAAATTGGAGAAACGAGCTTTTAAATGCGATTCGAGAGATTATTTATAAAACCCGTGGATGAAGTCAAGAGTAAGTTATCAAAATCAAAGATGCAATAACAAGCACTAAAAAGCGACTTGAATCGATAAAATCCGGAAAAATCAATCAAATATGCAAAATAAGCAAAACAGGCAAAACAAAGCAGGTTGGCCGACCGGACTGCATGGCTCGGTCGGCCGGCCAGATGCAAGAAACCAAAGATGGATCGGGGCAGCAGGTCGGTCGACCGAAGCCTGCACTCGGTCGGCCGAATGCTGTTTTCCAACACTTCTTCCCCTATTTCAATGAAATGCAATTTCTTTCAAATCCAAAACATTGGCACATGCATACTTGTTAGGAAATCATACCCAACATCAATAATAACAAGAGAGGTAGATGTGAGTTAAAAATTCACCTTTTTACACAAAACAAAGAAGATGAAGAAGCACAAATGCAAGGAATCAACCAACTACACTCCACTTCAACACTACAAGCTTCAATCTAGAATCAAAGCAAGTATTTCCTAAGTTAGGGTTAGGAAATTACTGAAATTGAAGAGGAGAAGAGATGGAGAAGATGGAGATGAACTTACCAATGGGTTCTCTATGATTTTGGAGCAAGAATCAAGTTTACAAGAAGAAGCTAGGGCTTGCTAATTCTATTTCCACTTCCTTTCCTCCATTTTCAGTTCTAAGCTCAAGTTTTAAGAAATGAATAAGTGAATGAGAGGAGTGGCTAAGCTAGAGCATTAGTTAAGCTAGTGGGCTGAACCCAAACCCAAACCCAATAGAAAAAGTAGCCAAAATTTCTCAAACTCCAAACATATCAAAGCTTATACTCAAAAAGATTGCAAACGCCATTTTGGAACCAATGGAGGTAGTTTCGATTTCCAATTCGGCCATTTGCAGAAAGTAACATTTCAGACCAAAATCCGACTAACGACGCTATATTTAAATTAACCATTTAAATATAAAATCGTTAAATATGCGGGTTGTTACAATAACAGTTTCCAAACTATGATGACCCGAAATTTTAGGCAATATAAATTTAATAATCTGTGTTAATAATTTAATTAATTTGATAAATTTTTGTTAATAAAATTTGAATTGATTTAATAATCTATTTAAATAAATATTTAATTAGTGAATTTTGTCTTTTAAAAGCTAATAAAATGTTTTCTATTTATAATGTATATGTATGTGTATATATATTGTAAATAGATAAGCTTTGGTTTGAAATATAATAAATAAATAGAAGCTTGTTTTTAAATTCTAACATACATTTTGATAATTTGGAAATTTATGATTTAATTTATTATTAAACTTTTCAAAGCTATTAAATAAATTAAGTATATGGTTTTAAACACTTAAGATAAATATTAATTTATTTAAAGTATATCTTAAGCTTAAGTATAAAATTAATAAAAGATTTATTTTAGTTTTTTTAATATAGCTTGATAAATATAATTTGAAATTATATATGGAAGTTTAAAATACAATTTACATATTAAACATTAATTCATTTAAATAAGATAAGTGATAAGCAATTTATAATTTATTTTATAAATTATTTAAATTGATAAATGTGTTATTTTCAAATAATATTAATAAATATATAAATATAGATAGGTTTTAAAAGACAATAGTTATTTTTTAAATTAAAAATGTTGATATAAATTAGCTTTAAATTGGATTTTTAATTTATGATTGGATTTTAATTTGAATTGATTTTGAATTCAAAAGAATAAACATTTTTAAATTATTTGGATAAGCTTTCATTTTTATATAATTTGTTTTATTTCATTTTCTTTAAAAAGAAATGTACATATACATTTACATATGAAAGTAACTTATATATAAATAAGTATTTAACAAATAAAGACAAAGGGTTTTATTTACCTTTAAATTAAATGAAAATAAGTAAAAATATGTATATAACAAGTGTTAATATCTTAAGTAACCACTGAGACAAATGTGAACTAATAATCTACTCTATTTGACAAATGTAGTAATATAGGACAAGTGTCCTTTTAATTTTTGATTTTCTTTTAATTTTTAAATAAATCATTTATACTTATAAAACATGTTTTCTTCATTCCCTCATTCTTCTTTTCTAATCTTCATTTTCAAAAGCTAAGAAAAGAATTTCAGCTGAACCAAAATTCAAAACAAATCAGTAACCAAACTCCTCGAAACCAAAAATCATGTTCAAATTTGATTTTCAATTCTCAAACTCCTCACAAAAACCAGAATTTTAATTCAATCATGCAAACCCTTCTTAAATCAAAAGCCTAAAAACATCTGCACAATGCAATCTGTAATCCATTTTCAAATTGAAGATCAGATCAAAAACCTGTGATTATTTTGCAAATTTTCAAATGCAAATCTATGAAGCATCCTCCAAATCATATATGGTCAAGCCTGCATTTTTAAATCTATTCAAACATGCATTTTCTTCCATCTGTCTAAAATCCATCTCTGCATGCAAATCTAAACAACAACAACTCAAGTTTTATATCAAATTCAAAGAAGCATTCAAGTTGAAGTTTTAAAAGCAAAGGCACTCTGGTTTTAAAATCAAAACAAAAGCTTTTCAAAAAAAATCTGGTGCTCTGATCATCACTGTTTCCAGGTGAGCAACATCACAATTTTAAAATTTTAAGTATACGTTTATGTCGCATGTTCATCTCTGAAAACAAGTACGTTTGTGAATATATTTTAAATCTCTGTCTGTATATATATAAATGTTTGGTGTGCACTGTTGTGTGACTGTGTTTCCTCTGATTCTAGTTCCAGGTCCAAATTTAAAAAAAATCTCTTGCTCTTGTTCAAATCTTTGTTAAGACTTAAGTATTGAACAAAGTATGTTTATTTTATCATAGATTTTAGTTTAAAATTTTGTTTAAGTCAAAATGGTTTGTATTGCCTCTGGAAATAATAAAACTTCAGTACAAATTTAAAATAGGTTAAATTTCTATTATCATGATTCATAGATTCAGGTATATGAATCAAATGCTAAAGCTAAAACTTGATTTATGAAAAAAAATTGCAATTTTTAGTATTGGGATTTAAGAGCATTTCTGATTTAACCAGAAATTGGAATTTGATGAAATTCTGATGAACTCGATTGTCTGAGGGGTCGTAATTCTTTTTGGAGGAAGAGGAGTGGTCAGTGATTTAGGAAAAAATGGTGGAGGTGGTGGAAGATCACCGAGGTGATGGTGGTTGTTCGATTTGATCTGAAAACCTAGTTTTGGGCAGTGCAACATTTTTTGATCGGCATTGTTCCTCTAGACGATCGAGTGCTACATTATTTAAGGAGATGGTAGCTTGGATGCTGAAGGAAGTTTGGCCGGAGTCGCTGGTGCTCTGATGATCAGAGGGATGAGTTCGAGCAGTTTTCAGGTTTTGGATGGTGGTTCCAGTTTGGGTTTGAATGACCTGAATCTGATTTCTAGGGAAATCAACGGTTCTGGTGATCGAGATAAGATGTGATGGTGATCGATGACTTGTTTAAGTCATCATGGTTGATCGAAGATGGGTGGATGGCCGGTGCATGTGCACTGCGCACATTTTCTGGCAATGTTGATTTTTGGGTTTGAGTAGAGTTTGTACTCGAGTAATTTGAGTGTTGGCCCGAAGTAGGAGGGGTGTGGACTTGAAGCAAGATAGGTTGGCCTCGGGTCATTTGATTGTTACAGGTTTCTTTAAAAAGCCGACTGTTTCAAAAAAATTTAACTGGTTTTAAAATTTGAAACAGGATTTTTTAAACAAAGTCGAAATCAGAATTTAATGTAGGAATTCAAATAACTTTTGAATCCTGGTTTGAAATAAATAAAATTTTATAAAATTTAAATATTTAAACAACTTTAAGGTGTACAGTATATATTTAAAATGTTTTGAGTTTTATTAAATTTGGTTTAAAAACTCATATAAATTTCTTTATATGATGAATGTTCTTTAACATTTGATTTTAAAAAGGTTTTAACTTGGTTTAATTTGTTAAAGTTAAATTTTTAATTATTCCAAATCTTTAATTTGAAATGGAATTTAAAAGTGAAGATGAAAATTAAAAGGGAATGTTTTCAAATGTGTTTGTGAATGATAATAAAATCATTTATAAGGAAAATGTTTTCATTTTAAAAATAATAAGGGTTTAATGATTTGTGATTCATTTAATTATTAAGGTAAATTAATATGGATAAATAATTAATTAAATTATTAAATTGATAAGGATTTGAATTAATTAATTAAGGTTGAAGTTAATTAATTAAGATTAATTAATTTGAAAATAAGATCATTAATTAGATAAATAAAGATTTTAATTAATGATTAGGAATTAATTTATCAAGTAATTTAAGATTAATTAATTTACAGTTAAACTTAATTAATTAAATAATTAGAGATTAATTAATGGGTTATTAAGGATAAATTAATTTGTAATTAATAATTATTAATTTAAGTTAATTACTTAAGAAAAAGTATTAAAGAATTGTTGATAAGTTAATGAAGGTCGTTAACTTGAAATTATTTAATAATTAATTAATGTGATTAATTTTAATAATTAATTAAATTAATTAATTAAGGATAATCAGTTATGGAATTGTTTAAGTGTAATTACTTAATGAAAGTAATTAAGGAATTAATTACTCATTGTAATTAATTAATTAATTTGATTAGTTTAAGTTAATTAATTAAGTTTAATTAATTTAGAATAATCAATGGATGATTTGATAAATAATTATTTAATGTAGTTAATAAAGTATAATTACTTAGGGAAGTAATTAATGGTAATTATTGGATGTAATTAATTCAAGGGTGATTAGTAAATATAATTAATTAAAGATTAATTATTAAATGTAACTAATTTAGGAGTAACTAATTTACTTAATGTAGTAATTAAGGGTAGTTAATCACTGAATGTGATTAATCAAAAGTGATTAATAATTGCGGTTTAATTAAGTAATTACTTAATGTAATTAATTAAAATGTAATTAGGGATCATTAATTTATATAATTAATGATGTAATTAAGGTTGATTAATTAAGATTAATTAATCAATGATAGGTGATTTAAGTAATTAATTAATGTAATTAATTAAGGATTAATGTAATTAATTATAGTTAATTAATTAATGAAGTAACAAAAGGTTGATTACTGTTTTTAGTTAAGGATAATTAATTTGTGAAATTAATTATCCTTGAATGGAGTTAAAGGATAATTAATCAGGGATGATTAATTAAGGTGGATAATTAAAAGTTAATTAATTGATTGATTTGTAATTAATTAATGGTTATATAAGCAGGATTTATAGAATGAAGTAATTAATTTAATTTACTTTAAATTAATTGGAAGAGGAATAATTAATTTAATTCATTTTAAATTAACTATAAATGGTGTAATTATTAATCCTTGTTTATATATGGATGATATAGAATTCCTTGAATGGTTGAATCTCAGATATGAAATAAAGAATGCTGTGTGATATGGATGCTTTGGTTGCATTGTAATGATAGTATGAATTATCTATTTGTGATGATGTGAATTATCTATCTATATGTATATAGATAATTAAATTGAATTGTTTTAAACTTAAAACTACTTGGACCTATAAGATACGTTTTGGATTTCGATGATATTGGGATCGGGTTTCCATATTTGGATATCCGAAAACCACATCGGTCCAATTTAACGATAGGTCATGAATCTCAAGTGAAGATGAAGATTTAGAGTGCAAGGGTTATCATCGTTAACTCTGGGGTGATTCCAAAATGAGTGTAACGAGATAATGCCTTCGGTTTCGTTCGAACCCGGAACGAACTTGTATGGATTGAATGCTTTCAGAACATCGTCAGGTGGACGATGAGCATTCTAAGAGATGTGTTCTCTAAAGGTAATCGTAGCCTCAAGCCTCATCAACCGGAAATGGCTAAAACATGGGAGGTCTAGCAAGGCTAAGTGGGTCATCAAGTAGGACGAGATTTTTCCCTGTCTAGAAGTCCCTTTATATTCGGCTGTGTGGGTCAGTTGATTCGTGACAACTGTCGGGGTTGTCTTGTTCGGGACTGTCCACTAAAAGATGGTTCCGGCCTTGTGTTGCAGGGGATTTAGGGTGGATCTTCGGTACGGTGATCTAGGCCACGTACTGTGACGGACGGTACCCCAGTAACCCTGCCGTTATATGGAATCCAAAATCCAATAAGCACCCTCGGATTTGATTGTATTACCCACTTTTGTGGCTAGTAGCTGGAATTTAATCATGTAACAATTTCGGCTATTTCTTATTTATTTGAAAACCCTAGACCCTATTATAATATCACTGGATTTCCTATCAAATGTTTTGGTTAGCATAAGGTAAAAACTTTTCCATGTTATGTGTGGGAAGTCTTACGTGATACCTTTCTTTCAAAGGTTTTTTAAAAGTTAAGCAACTTTAACCCGTTACACACATCAGACCCATGTCTGACCCAGAGTTTATCTTCTGTTTTCTTAAACTCTTGGGTACTCAAATTTTTTACAAGTAGCCAAGGGGTTTAGGTTAGCTTTGACAAATTATGGAGGAGCAATGGAGCAGGAGGCTTCATCATTGTAGATATTTATAGTGTTCCGCTATGTGTTCTCTTAGTCATTTGTTGTGTTGTATTGAATTGTAATAACTAGGCAGGTGTTTATAACTGCCTAGTATGTGTTGTATAATCTATGTAACTCTGATAGATGTTGTATACTAGGTAATACTTATGTTATTAATATAATTTGTTCGTTCTTCTGTTGAAATTCTTATGTTGTTTCTCCTTTCTTCTCTATCTTTTCTCTCTTCTATCCCTTTCTTTCTTAATTCATGATGCGTCTTTCTAGGCTTAGGAAGATGGGTCGTGACACAAACGGTCTCAAAATTACTATTATCTATTGATCGTAAATTTCTTCAGTTTCTCATACCAGACTTATGTCTGCCTCATGGTTGTATATTTCTTTTATTTTCATGGGTGATCTTTCAAGGAGTATGAGAAAGGAAGATTTTTGTAAATGTTCTTTGAAGCTTCTGCAGACAAACTATATGCTTTCGTTCACCTACTGTAGTATTCTTATTTCTACTACATTACCATTGTTGTATATATCGGGAATTGCATGGACAGACTGTTATAACTGTCTAGGTTGATGATAGTATATAGGATTGTAACTCTGAATGCGATGTATCCTAGAGTAATGGTTCATGATATCTTTTGATAATATATGTTGTCATTCCATTATGAGATTCTGATATTGTATTCTCTTCTTCTTTGCTCTATTTACTTTTCTTTTTATTTTACGTTAACTATATGCCTTTCCAGCACTTGGGTGCTCAACACACGAATATTGTGGATGTATTTAGTGTCGACATTCGAGTGTCGAAGAGGCAGATCATTACAGTTAGTATTAGAGCCGGAGAACCTTGTCTTTAATTGGACATGACTCATTAGAGATAAGGTAAGCGCCACCATATAATGAGTTGAGTGTATTATACATATGAGAGCATTTATGTGGTTGTTATACATTAATTATATGTGTGTGTGTGTGTGTGTGTGTGTGTGTGTGTAAGTAAGTTGATAGTGTAGTCTAATTCATGTAGGAATTAATGATGTTTATCTACTATCCCTCGTTGATTAACTTAGCCATGCTTAGCCAGTTTATGAGCATTTCTATCCTTTGTAGACTGTTTTGACACGCTCGATCAGTTTATAGGTATTCTTATCATTTGTAGAATTTTTAGCTTAATAATACTCAACCAGTTTACGAGCACTGTTACCATTTGTTGATTGATTAGTCATGCTTGGCCAGTTCATGGGCATTGACTATTGTTTGTTGATTATTGATTTGTGCTTGACTAATTTATGAGCAATTTTTTATTTCTACATCATGGGTTTAGTTGATAGTAATTATTGGTATATTTAAACGAACACCTTTGCGATATTAGTTTTCGTAGTTTGACTATATCGCGTTCGGCAACAATGTTGGGTTAAAAACTGGATTTAATAAAAGATGTTTATAATCTAAAAGAAAGATAAGATATTTTGTAAATAAACATTAGTGGAAATATTTCACATAAGAAATTAACTTTATATAAGTATTGTTTATAAAATATTGTTTATAAAAAAGGATTTAAACTAATATTTTGAGAACTTAAATCTCAATGTCTTTGAAAATGTTTTTCAAGATTTTGGAGAAAATAATAATAGTATTATTTAAAACTAAATATTTGAGAAATTCATACATAAAATTGAGATAATGGTACTTACCAATATTCATGAAGTATTTAATACCGCTTTGGAAATGATTTTCGACAAACCCTAAAAGTATGGTTTGGATGTACTGAACTCACTTCTGTCACTTGAAAATAATTCTAGGGATGACTACAACATCATTGGCATTCATTTTCAAGTTTTAAACTGGGGGATTCTACTATAGTAAGTTTCTACAAAGTTGTTTTGGTAAAACGGATTTTGGTTTAATCCGAAGAGGCGGATAGTTACAACAATAATCAAAATCATATTTGATAATGTACTAGGAATTTGTTTTGGATTTGTGCATCATACCATATAATAGAGTGAATACTCTTTATGCATTAATTAAAAAAAATGAGAATTACTTATTCTTGATAATGATTAAAACTCATAGTTTCTCTTTGATATGCAAGAATAATCATTAGGCATTCTAATGTATTGTGTACCTTTAGGTTTGGTTAATTTCATTTCATCTCTTGCAATCAGTTTTAACCTTGGACTATATCCATATCCATTTTACTACCAGTAATTTCTTAAAAAATTCCTTCTCTATGAAGTTGATATTTTTTGATGATGGAGTTAGGGGTATACCCTAGGGGTAATTCTGCAATTTATTGTAAATAATTAATTATATAATCAATTCTTGCTTGTAAAGATATTTTTTATTTCTGTTATATATTTCTTATAATGTGTTATAAATAATTAAATATTTAATTAAATATATTTAATAGAAAAACATAAATTGTGTGTTTGTGATAGCAGTTACAAATAGTTGTAATCATGAGCATTATATCATAATATAATAAACACATCAATTTAAATATTCCTAGTCAAGGTGCATCGGGACTGGATATCGATGCTGTTGAGATTAAAGTATGTAACGTTGTCCAAATGTTGGGTAGAGTATTACTCATGATCGCTAGGGCACCAAAAGGTTACATACTGATAGTTATTGGATAACTATGGAATGACTCACTCAATAGTTTATTGTTGTTTAATATAACCAAGGTGAAGGAGAAAATATCGATGAGATTAATTTACAAAGTTCTCTTGACTTGAGAATAATGTTGATCTTCGTATGAAAGTCCTGCTTTGATTATAGTCAAATCATGGCACGACATCCATCGGGTGATTAAAGTTGGTTCGAGTGAAAGTATTGGAAGTGAAATATTATTCAAGAGAGGATTTGCCTCCTCAGCTATGTGGGGTAAGTATCACGGTCAACTAAAGTCAACTACAGACCCACAAGCAATGGTAACACTTTACCAGTTGTATCAAATAAAGCTCCTATCCTGTTGTCTTTGTCCCAATCATATCTCAACCTTGAGGAATATCAACAAATACATGCATGTAATTTACTTTGTCTAGTCACTATACTAATAGTGCTACACATAACATCTCTAAATTGAGGAATATCAATAACTAGAGAGTATGCAAGTAACTTATTAATATGTAATGGTGGAGGACAACTTTATATTAAAGATTCATAATCTTTAATATTTCATAATGAATGACATCGACTTATGGAATAATGTATTTCTTATGAAATACCCTAATAATTTAAGTATTGGACATATAAGAAATCACGGTATACACACTATATGCATGTATTTATCCGTTAAGTCTATTTGGTTTTTGCTGTTCCACTTGATTTTATACATTCATATTCTGTAAGTTTAGTTATCATATAACTTTTATAATTTAATTAACTTACAAAATAGTCTCATGTACATTACATTAATTGAATCTTAATTAATTTTATGTTATTCAACTAAACCTTTTAATGGGATATGTATACCATAACATTTGTGCATATACACATATATATACATATTTGTATTTTATTATTTGTTAATTACTTTTAATTAACTTATTTAAATTGGTAATTTTAATTAAATATTATTTTCGGTAATTTCTTCTGTATATACGTATATTTACATCATCTTAAACAATTCAAGGTAATGTAACACACACACACACACATATTAACATGTATATACTTTAATTAATTATCTATTTAATTAAATTATTTAATTTATTAATCTTATTAAAAAATTTAAAAATATATTTATTATATTTTCAAAGCACTTTTGGAAACTAAATTATAACATTTATAGTAGACATTGTTTTCAAAGCCAACTTTGAAAATCATATTATAACATTTATAATGTAATTCTTATTTAAAATTTAACTTTTAAACTTAAATCTTTTTTTAGTTTCGAAATAATTTTAGAATCACATTATAATATTTGTAATGAATTTTTTGTTTTAAATTTAAATTTTAAACTTAAAGTTTCAATTTTTAGTTTCAAAACAATTATGAAAATTAGACCAAGGTCCAATTCAAATCGGGCCTTTTATTATGGGCAACCTTTAGGCTCACTTCACTTTTCGGGACAGGCCAGTGGCTTGGGAGGACAGGGTACTTGATTACCCAAACCCATTCCTAAATACTATTTTTCTAGTCACCCTACTAAATAGGAAAGCTTAATTAGTTAGCTCCATCATGACTAATTTAGACCACATAAATTATTTGGCTTTAAAATCACAAATGGAACGGACTGGTCGGAAGTGGGTGAAATAGGTTGATTTCAAAAAAAATTCTACTTTGAACTTTAATTAACTCTATGAAGCTTAAATTGATAGATCTAATCTAAAACTTTAAACAAAATCTTCATTTTATTTCATTTGTTTTAAAACTAGTTTAAGTTTAATTTGATGTTACTTTGAATTAGAGTTTATCAAACACACTCTTGTATGTATAATTGATTTGTGCTATTATTTTGGTAAGTGAAGGGTCAAGTTATTAATTATGTAAACTATTTAGTGCGGCATTAATACCATATTTTAATTAATCTCATTGATTAAAAGCATTTAATGTGATTCAATTTGAATTATATGAATGAGAGAGTTTTATTTTATTTAGAGAAAAAATTATTTTGTTTCTCTCTCTTAAAATTCTCTCATTAATTGGAGGAAGGTTTTGTTTTGTTCAGAGAGTGAAACTTTTCGTTCCACTCTATTAATTAAATAAGTTGGTCGATTTATTTAAATGATAGTTTTAACAAATTCATACTTGGTATATTATGTGAGCATATCTAAATATACTCAAATGTAAGTATTGAAAGTGTAACTTTTCAAATTATGTACAAAATTTGACTTGCCCATGTGTAGGTGTTGGGATTTACACCGCAACAAACAAACTAGCCCCTCAGTATGCGTGCCTATATATACATTTATGTATGTATCTGTGTGTGTATGTTGTCTATTATACATGTGTGTGTATGAAATAAAGTAGTTTTATAAAATAATATAGATTGTGTATTTATTTATATATGTATAAACTTGTAGACTTGTGATACTACAAAGCAACAAAAAATTTAATTACTAATATGAAACCTAAAGTTTAGATTCTAATTTAATTTTAGATTCCAAAGTCCAAAATCTATATATTCCCGTAATAAATTGTAATTGCAAACAAATACACACACATATGTATGTAACCAACCAATTTTAAAATGATTTTTTTTTTCAATTGAAAATATATGAACATATGCATAATTTGTATTCATCAAATGCATATACATATAAGTATGAATTTTGATTTAAGATACATATTAAATTACAATTGCATTTGCTAATACATACACACAAATATGCGCTTAAAATTTAATATCAACATATAAACATGAAACTGCAATTTCTATTGTTATAAAATAAAAATACATATGAATGAATTAAATATTTGATATATATACACATATGTTATTATGTACATAGATTTAGCATAAACTAATTTATCAAAATTCTTATTCAAATCTTATCAAATTTAAAATAGAAAGAAAAATTCAATTTTAATTTCATGTCCAAGATTACATATCCAAAAAGATATACTTGTTCTAAAGAATCAGAATTAAAATCGTATAAACATATACATATTCAACATCATACGTCGACAACACACACACACATATGGAATCATGATAATAAAAAATACGGTTAAACAAAAGGCATATCATAATCAATTACAAAATATATAAGAATTTGTAAATAAAGATAGTACCTTGCTATTTTTCAAGAGAATACCTTGAATATTGAATCTTTACTACTCCGTTTGAACCTTTATTCAACACTTTAAAAGACGCAACCCGATTAAGAAAGTTACACATCGTTCTTTTTATCTTTATTGGATATATGTTTGGTTTTTTGCATGAATTTTGAGAAAAAGAGAGAGGAATTTTTGACCATTTTTGATGGGTAAGAGGTGGGAGCACAAACACTAAAAAAAAGAAAAGAGTGGCAAGAGATGTTTAAATAACATGTGAAAGAAGTTAAAAATAGAAGCATGCTTTCTTTTCCTTAGCCATTCACACACCTTTTAGAAGCATATTCTCTCCACTATGGATGACCATACATGTCACCTTATTGTGCCGCAAATCACTTCAAGCCAGATTAGATATTTTACATTTAAATCATATTTAAACATGCATCAATGCCGTGTATCAACAAGTGTATACATAACTTATGTATACACATAATTTTTAATACCAACAGACACATATTAAATAAAAATTTACAATTATTATTTCATAAATATTAATCCATTTAATTAATTATAACATTTATAATTTAACTAAATTAGGCAGTAAGTGAAGGATTCAACATTACAGTTGTATTGACTCTTTAGATGCAAATCCGATCAGTGATTAATATCAAACAATTTTAATATTGACGTTCATACATCATCTTAGCTAGTGGTGTGATATTTCAGCCAAATTTATCGCTTATATAGCTCCGGTAAAATCCGATTTTACATATTTAAGTGTTATCCGATAGTGACAATTATTTACATAAATTCTCTTCATCAAAACTATATCATATTAGGACTTATGGAGTTTGGTAATGGTCAAAATTCCAATATCATATACATTAAATTTTATAATCCAAACACAAAGTCCATAATTCAATAATAATAATTATTAATAACCTTACTTTTCTTGCCCGAGACTTTGACTTTGAGTTGAGTTAAGTTGACCCTATGACCTTAATCCCATATAACCGAGGAAACAAATCCTCTCTTGAATAATGTTTCACTTCCAGTGCTTCCACTCAATCCAACTATAGAAGTTTAGTGGACGATGTGCCATGATTATTTATAATCAAAGTGGAGCTTCAATATTGAAAATCAATGGTATTCTTAATTCAGCGGAATTATGTATTATTGTCATATTGATATTTTATGTTTGACCATAGTTAGATTAACCAAAATAAAACTATCAAGTGAGTCATTCTATAATTATTCAATAACTATTAGTGCATAACTCCTTAGTGCCTCTATTAATCATGAGTAATACAATACCCAACATTTGGAGAATGTTACGTACTCTAGTCTTAATTGATGCATCGATGTCGAGTCTCGATACATCTTCACTAGGAATATTTGAAACATTATATTTATTATACCGCAATAAATTATTTAAGGTTACAACGCATTATTACTACTATTACAAAACATCCATTTATGTATTTTCTGTTAAATAATTAAATTGAGCAATCAATTCATTTATAACATATTATAACCAATATATAACAGAAAGAAAACACCTTTGAACAAGATTGGTTATCGAGCAAGATTTATGTAACAAATTATAGAATTGCCTATAGGGTATACCACTAACTCTATCAGATTTTTCGTCTTGGTACTTGGAAATTCGTGATTTAGGTTGCTCATCTCAGATTTAAGCATCTGAATTTGTAATTTGGGTATTATGTGAGTTTTCATTGATAACTCACCATCTTATGCTTGTCCATATAGTTAAATTTGATGTTTTGTTATGATTTTCATGTTCAAATGATTTTAAACGTTAATTTAACATCTAAATATTTATATGGCGAAAAATATAAAGGTTAGATTCGATCTTAAGCGAATTTACAACCCTTTTTGGACTATATTCTCATTTTAGTATAAAGTTGGATCTAGACTAGAATTTGTATGCAAATAATGTTTGGATGGATTTTTTGTGTTCAATTAATGCTTATGAATGATATGTATGTTTGAATAAATTTTTTGATAAGTTTCACTAATGTTTTAGTATAGTTAGTAAAGAGGTCGTCGATTTAGGCAAAACAAAGGAAAAAGTGCTTGGAATTGGATGAACTTGGTAGAGGGGCTCTGAAGGATAAGGGAAGCTTACGAATCTGGTCATAGCTTGATTGGAGTAGATTCCTATAGTCAACTTGTTCTTGATACTGACCCGATAAGTAATGGATGGAAGCAGGTATGATTCATGTCGGTAAGAGGAGTTGCTTTGGGACAAAAGAAGAAGGACTTCGGGTTAAGCTTCAAATAGTGCATAGATGGGTTTTAGGAGTTCATGGCTTGAAAATAGCTAAGTACCCAGGTCGATACCCATTGCTTTTGATCGATACCGAGTTCTTTTTAGCATGTGGGTTGGAGCATAGGACTTAGGAGCTCGAAGTGTAAGGCAAGGGTGTTCTACGCAGCCAAATGGAAGAGATATCGGGAGGAAAGCACTTAGCCAATTTTTAGCTAAGCATAAGTGAAGGAATTTATATTAGTACCAACCTCTTTTGATCGATACCAACATGAATTTATGGTACTATCGTTGATGGAACTTCTAGAGAGTGTGGGGACTCTATAGGTCATGCTGAAGGGCTTAGGGTTCGATAGCGATGTAGTAGTACGATGAATGATGATAAGCTTGGGGACTTCGGTGATGGTAACTCGATGGTGAATGGAGTTATGTCTCAGGGATGATGGCTCAATGTTGAATGCAGCCGTGATGATAATTATCCACCAAGGGCGGGTTCTAGGAAGGATGACCCATGGATAAAATGTTGAATGGTTCTATCATGGAAAGAAATGAATGTTGAATGGTTCCTTGAGGATGAATGGAAACAAGATGGAGCAAGGAAAAAGCTTGGATACGCATGTTGAGGGATAGTTGATACTCAGAGTGTTTTTCGATGTATTCGAAAGATGGGGTAGTGTGAGTGTGCTCATTGCGTACTTGGAACGGCTACTACAAATCCGTGAATGGACCTGTATACCCTAAATGGGTCTAGTGTGAACTTTGGGTTGTGGGGGAGTATACTGAAAACTGGGATTTTTCCATTAATCCTTGGAAGAAGAATGGTTATATGAGTTATCATATATCCACAACACATTGAATGGCATTAGGATTGTTTGATGGATGCTATGTTCGCTTTGGTTGGTTTTCTAGTAGACTGTCACTCTTGGTATGTCGTATGATGCACGTTATGTGGACAGGGATACCTAAACACTCGATATTATACTTACAATGTAGTACCCTTGATGATGATAGTAAAGTAGCATATTATGTTTTTTATGTGCTAACTCTTTAGATGCAGGAACATGCTAATTATGGGTTGTATACCCTTGTTACTTACTATATTGATTTGAATAGTATTTTGGGATTTCTTATCGCTCACACCAGAATTTTGTTTGACTCAAAATTTTATGCTTTACTTCTTATTATCTTGGGTACTCTTAAAAAAATAGGCTAAACAGAAAGTCTAGGTGATATGCGGTGGCGGTGCATCGGATGAGCTAATGGAGATTTCTCCTATTATATATGGATACTTATGATTATTCCACTGTGTGACACTGTGGAACCAAGACGTCGTTTGTCTATTATGTGTACTATTGAAATTTTGAGTTTATTATTAGTTGTATAAACTCTGTTATCATTTTGTATAACTTTGTGAACCTGTACACTATGATACTCTAGTTCATTTAGTTATTATTTCTGCTTGTGTCATATCTATGTTTATATTATATCTTGTTCGGTGCACTGTGGGGTAAACGACAGCTTCCATTATTGTTTTGTTTATTTTTAACCTATGACCATTATCCTACATCGACGGGGTACTATAGTAGTGCGCCATTAAGTTATATTAGATGCCAGAGGTGTAGGGCGACCATCACGTTTGGTATCGGAGCTTAAGTTACATAATTAACTTGAGTTGATACCATGATCCAATGGAGATCGAAATGAGTTATCACTTTAGAGTGGCTTGAGAGTGTGTGTCTATTTACACAAACACACACACACACATATGAAAGCATACCTATTATATATTTTGGTTTTCAAAATTGTATAGTAGTATATATATAGTATATAAGTTACATGCGTACATGAGTACCATTGATGCAATTTTCTTTATAAGAGAATGGTCATGTTTCTTACAGATGAAAAATATGTCAACATACAAGAAACCCTACAAGAAACATCGTCTCTGGAGTTGATGAGGAAGGAGCGAGTTCGGGGGCTGCTAACCTTGACTTGCAGGCGATGTTCAACGCGATGATGGAAAACATGCTGCAAAATCCCCAAGCGGTCATTATGGAATTACTATTAGTGGTAGTGCTCAAGTGCAAGCGCACAGGGTCAATTTCGCTAAGTTGAATAAGGATTTTCCGGTCTTGGTGGCAGACCATTCCAAGGAATAGAATCTATTATCGAAGTGCAAGATTGGTTGGACACCTATGAGGAGTTGACGACCTTGAAGTAGATAATGTGATGAGGAGAAGGTTGGCTTCCCGAAAGCTTCAAGGGGGAGCCATGAACTATTGGAATGATATTAAAGTTGCTACTCCCGAGGATTAGTTTACTTAGGGCTAGTTCAAAACCAGTTCGAGAAGTTCATTTCATCTGCTTATAAGTTGGTATTGTTTAGAAAATTTGCTGATTGTAGCAAGGAACATGTCTATGCGCGAGTATGTTATTGAGTTCAGCACCTTATGAAATATGAGATATCTTTCATCAACACTATATTAAATAAGAATTAGAAGTTGATAATAAGAGCGAATGACTATCTAGGGAAGAAGCTCATAGGTCACATCGATGAGCCATTAGAGAAGATAGTGGAGAAAGCCCTTTGAGTTAAGATCTTTTACACTAAGCCCAAGTCTTCTGTTTTTAAGGAAGAACCAAAACCGCAGCAAGGCAGTGGAGGTAAGAAGAAATGGAATGGTAAAAGTAAGTAGTTTTAGGGAAAGAATGCTCAAAAGAAAGAGAAGTGAGATCCTGTCTGCTATGGTTGTGGGGACAAGGGCCGCTTGATTAGAGACTACAAAGATGATGGATAGAAGAAGTGCTATAATTATGATATGTTCGGATAGATGTAGAAGAATTGCATAAAACTAGTGCAACAGAAGCATGTGGTGAAGGCATATGCTTTAGATGTTATTCTGACTTCGTCAATTTCTCATTTGGCGAAGGAGAAGCGAGAGCATTACTATTCAAGGTATAATTGTTATTTACGGCATTTCCATACATGTTTTGTTCGATACCAGGACTTCACACTCCTTTATATCTAGTGACTTGGTAGGTAGATTGGGATTAAGACTCGAAATAGTTGACCGACCTTTAGTAGCATGAACTTAGTTGGAGGCCCCACTAGTCTTTGCATGGTTAATTGTTGTTTTGTCTTACCGAGTCATGGATGCTCTTTCATTTGTGATTTCTTTGTTTTGGATTTCGTTAGGTTCAAGATTAGCTTAGGGATGGACTAGCTGAGGAAGTATAAGGTTATGGTGGACTGTGAGAAGTTGTTGGTGATAATTGGGGCCGAGGAGAGACGGAAGGTAGAAATTAGCTACCTACTAGAGGATGAGGTTATGTTTAGCTTTCTATATTCCCTCAAGGTCCCAGAGGATGAATTTTCATGTTTTCCTATTGTTAGAGAGCATCCAGATATATTTGAGGAGATGATCGGATTACCCCCTCACCAAGAGATTGAGTTCTGCATAGACTTAGTTAAGTAGTCCTGACCAATAGTTATGCTTTTGAGGCATATATTGCCTAGAGAGCTGAAGGAGTTATAAGTCTAAGTGAATGACCTGTTGAAGTGAGGGATCATTCACAAGAGTATATCTAAGTACGGTGCACCTATGTTATTCACTACTAAGGTGGATGGCTCTTTGAGTTACTGCGTAGATTACCATGCGCTAAATAAGGCGATGAGGAAGGATAGGTGTCCATTATCGCATATTGACAAATTGTTAAATCAGCTCCATAGTGCTAAGGTGTTCTCTCAATTGGATCTCACGATAGGATTTCACCAATTGAGAGTAGCAAAGGAAAGTGTGCCGATCACTATGTTGCTTACGCCGTCTGGTTTCTATAAGTGGCTGATTATGCCTTTCTGGCTAGCCACTCCTTCGGCATAATTTGTGGATTTCACGAACCATGTTTACAAGGATCTTCTAAACAAGTTCTTTCTTGTGTTCATGAACGATATTTTGGTCTATTTTAGGATGGGGGAAGAATACAATATGCACTTAAGGATTGTGCTTGAAGTGTTGAGGAAGCATAAGTTGAAAGCTAATTTTTCAAAGGGTCACTTATAGAGGAGGGAAGTGATATTATTGGGTCATGTTGTTCTCGAGTAGGGCATCGCTGTAGATCCTATGAAGGTTGCATGGGTATAGGATTTGAACTAACCTAAGAATGCTACTGATGTGAGAAGCTTCCTAATTGGTGGGGTAATATTGACATTTTATCAAGGATTTCTAGAAAGTAGCAGAGTTGTTGACCAATTTGATGAAGAAAAATCATTCTTTTGTTTAGGACGTGAGGTGCGAGTAAGTGTTCATAAGTCCAAAAGAGGGGAAGATGAGTGCATCAGTATTGACCATTCTTAGTAGGAATGAGAAGATTACAGTATACACCAATGCTTGTGGTACTGGGTTGGATGCGGTACTGAAGTAGGAAGGTAATGTTATCGCCTACGCTTGTTGGCAGCTGAAATCGCATGAGAAGAAGTATCCGACCCACGATCTGCAGTTGGTAGTGATAGTATTTTCTTTGATGATTTAGAGGCACTACCTATTAAGAGAAAGGTTTGAGTTATTCATGGACCACAAAGCCTTGAAGTACCTTTTCTCCCAAAAGGACCTACACCATCGTCAACATCGATGGTTAGCGTTCTTAGCCTCTTCCGACTATAGCATTTCTCACACACTTGGTGTCACGACCTGATTTTTCGATGCCCGAAAATCGACATCAATACGTCTATTGTATTAAATACCAAACAATCGAATGCCGAAAAACTAGACCGTAAGGGAAAGAAGAAGGAGATAGAAGAAGAAATAGAAAAAAATATCAGAATCTCACAATCGCAGCGGAATAATATATAATAGATAAATGACTGACATTTAAACAAAAAGAACTATATCTATTTTATACATTACATCATTAGAGTACAACAAAATTCATAGCACAAAATTGGACACTTATCATAACCCGTCCTCACAAAAACTGACTATGTAGTTAATAATACACAATGGAATATACATCAAATACGTGTGATACATCTCGCCATCCAGCTCGTCTCCTGAGCTCCACAGCATCCTTTCCTGCATTCTATAATACTTGGTCTGACCCGAGCATTATAGTAAAATAACAGCCGAATCAGTCTGGAAAACCAGCGTGAGAAAACACACTCAATTGGATTATTGAAGTTTCCAAAATCCTTAAAAAACAAAGGTATCTCATAAGACCACGCCACAAATAAACATGTCGAGTTTTTACCTTACGTTAACCAAAACTTTTCTTATCAAATCCTCTGATATTATAGTAGTGTCTATATACAAATACTTATTCAAATAGTCGAAATTTTACATTCATTAAATTCCAGCATAGTAGGTATACAAACAAGTCTGAAGGTACTTATTGGAGAATAGATTTCCATCAATGGCAGGGCTACTTGGGTACCGCCCGTCACAGCACCTGGTCTAGATCAGAGTACCAAGGATCCACCCTGATCGCTTGCAACACAAGACCGAAGCTACCCCTTACTGGATAGTCCGAATAATATCACCCCGCGGTTGGGATTAGCAACCGCCCACACAGCCAAATAAAAAGCAACATCTAGATAGGGATGACCTTACCCTAATTGGTTGCTAGATACTTAGCGTTGCCGCACCTCCCCTGTTTTAGCCATTCCCGGTTGATGAGGCTCAAGGCTATACGTTACCTTTTTAGATCACATCTCACTTAGAATGCTCATCATCCTCCTGACGAAGTTCTGATAGCATTTGTCCATACGAGTCCATTCCCGGTCCGAACGGAACCGAAGGCACTACTCCTACTACATCCATTTTGGAATCACCCTCAGGATTAGTAGCGATTAGCCCTTGCACTTCACTGCTCCATCTTCGACTCCAAGCTCTTGTCTTACTCACGAAAACGTTCAATCGGATCGAAGTGGTTTTCGAGAAATTAATCTCGATCTCGGTCTCTTTGAAACGATCAGCGCATTGGCCAATATTGATAGTCGGTTATTTAACTATCATATAACACCCACAAACAACCATCGGGCTTTAATAATTTTCCAATTATTTATTTCAAAATATCTTCGCAAGATATTTTTCCATACTTCAACACTTTGAAAATAGTTTTCAAAACACTTTTTCTCTTGTGAAATAAATTTCCACCCGATTGTTTTATTTCCCCTGAAAATAACTAAGTCTTAATACTTCAGGTTTTTAAACAATTTAAATAACTTTATCCAAAAATATACACTTTAAAATACTTAAAATAAAAACTACTTAAAACACTTTATTTAAAATACCAGTTATGAAACCTTATAATAATTTCTCATGTAAAACTAAAGCCAAAACAAATTTTAAAATAAAATTATTCTATAAAGTATAAATATAAAATAATTATCCTTTAGATCATAATACTAGTTAAACCTTTAAAATAATTTACTTATACAATTAACTTAATAAATATTTAATTTAAAAAAAATAAAACTACCAAATAATATTTTCTTTCTAAACATTCTTTTAAAACCACTTTAAAACCTCTAACTTATGCTTGGAAATCTTTCTTTGAAAATATACTTGCTTTTCATGGAAATACACTTTCCTTCCCACACCTTTAAAAATAAACCACTATTTAATTTTAAACAAATCACCATTTTGTTATAAATTCCCATCCTGAATTTATACTTTCAAATTATCCTCTGATGAATATTTCACTTTATTTATAAACCCTGTTCATAAATTTCACAATCTCATTCTCCTTTAATCACAGTTTCAGCACTTAGTCGGTTTTCAAATCGATTTCCAAAATCAACTCCATTTTAAAATACATTCCTTTACTTACCAAAATTTATTCCAAAACCCATTAATTCCATATTAATTTCTTATTTATGATTTAAAATCTTATTTTAAACTGAACTATCCATTTCATCCTTTATTCAAAATTCTCCCTTTTATTTCTTCCCAATCATTTTAAATCTTAAAATTTAAAATTTAAATCCATTAATTCTTATGCAATATCACTTAAGTCTCCAAAACTCTTTTAGTTTTATTTATTTAAAATCTCTATTTTCTTCCATCCTAGAATTTATTTATTAGAATTTAAAAATCAACTTTTTATCCTTTCCCAAATTCATTCTTTAATTTATCCAAACTCTCTATAATTATTTTACTTATAAACTCTCTTTTTATTTTCCTTCAAAAATCCAAATTTTATATTTTTGATAACTTAAAATACCAAATATACTCAGCCAAACATAGCATTTTTCAATTACCAATATAATCTATATAATTTATCACAGATCATCAAATAAATCATATTGCTGAATATAAATAAATTCAACGTTTTGAGGAATCCAGTTGGATCCCTCCAACCTGTTTCCCTACATCCATAGATGTTAGCACAATATAAAATACCAATCACACTTCGAGGGGGATACGTGGTATAAAGGGTCATCCGCTATTATGCGGGGCGCATAGGGTATCATCCGCAATATAATGTGGGATATCAATCACTCCAATATATATGTATGTATGTATGTATACCACTATATATAATATGACATCCAGATTGATAATTAATTCAAGCAATCAACCAATAATTTAAAATTTAATTATTTAAATTAACAGTAATCCAAATGAGTGAGATTAAGCCATCTTTGAATTTGCTTGCCACCCATTTCCATCTCGACTATTTTCTTCCCGGTTTGGACCTTATACAAACATCATATGGTTTTATAATATTTGAATTGATTGAATAATTTATCACTATTTGTCAATTTAAAGCAATAGTCTGGTTTTTAAACTAGTAATTTAATTTGAACAGTAATTGAGTCTTTTTTTAGCTAACTTCCCTTTAAAATCTTTTGGTGACTATAATAAATTAAATAGGTTAATTGAACAATTTAATCACCAATCTATTATTTAAAAATACTAGCAAATTAAGATATATGTGTATGTGTGTGTATATATATATATTTATTTTACTTTTGAAACTTTATATAGACTTATAAGAAATAATCTTTGTAGATTAAAACTAATCTTCATGTAATTTCCTAAGTTTCCAAAATCCTATATTTATATATTCTACTTTAACTACACATTGAATTCTAATAAATAAAATTCCTTTTATCCCATATGAAAGTATATATTAAATTTAAAACAGAATTGTTTTTGAATAACTTACTATAAAAATATTATTTTATTTTATTTTCTATAAAAATAAAACAGAAGTTTCTCTACATACATATATATATATATATATATAAACAAACAGCTTTACCTCACTGCCCCCAGGCACGTCGCCTTCCCTATCACAATGAACTCACCCCCGAACACTCACCCAAAAATAACATAGTAACTCGAACTACCCCCGAGCACAACAACGCGACCATCACCTAAACTATATCGCTACTTTTAAATCGCGAGCCTGAAACAGCTTAGCTTCAATCGATTCGAGATCGATCACGACTGGAACGAGAAAGACCAAGGCCATGACTCGACTCCAACAACTTCTTGCTCTTCCTCTTTCCGATTCGATTGTAGACTCCTTGTTCCCTCACCACTTGTCAACACGAGGCTGCCACGAAATCCAATTCGAACAACTTAGAGTTTTCTGACTTTCATTTGAGATCCATTTTCTATTGATATGGTCTGGAGATCGATTTGAGGAGTGGCGTTCTTTATTTGAATTCGATTTTTTAGGTCGAATAGGTTTGGGGATTGAACAAAAGAGAGGAGCGAATTTTTTATTAGCAACCATTTTTTAAAGAACACGTGTGTCCTTAGGGAAGACACGTGTTGGCTGTCGTGAAAATAATTGCCCAGGTTAAATCAATATATCTATATAAATATTATTTAAATTTTAAATTTAAATCATCTCGAAACCTAACTTAGAATTTCGATCTCCTATCGAGGCATGCCGTTAGGCGTTTATAATGTTATGCCCATATTTCGAGCGCAATGGAAAAGGTTTCGAGTCCTAACTCGGTCGTATGGAGAAGATAGCTTTTTGAACCCAGTTATTAAATTAAATTTTCGATATAAACTTATGTGCATTTATCTATCGTACGATCACACGACAACTACAAACACTATAAAATTTGAAATCCCATAATAATACACTATTACAGATCCATTGGAACCATTTTCGTTGAAATCCGAGACTATACCCCGGAAGGCATTTTTTTAAATATCGAATTAAACGATATATTTTCAAAACTTAACAAAATACTTTCAAATTCAATTCTAAGGCTTTCATTATCTACAGTCCTACTAATATAAATTTATACGCCCTTTAATTTTTTTAACAAACATAAACTTAAGATTAAATATTTTACTCAACTTTCAATAATTTAATTCAATAATTTAATTGTCAAATAAATAGTGATATTTGAAATTCAAGTTGAACTAACTTTCAAATATTTAAAATCAATTAAATATTTCAATTTCAAATATCCAAAAAATCTGGGTCGTCACAACTGGTAAGGGAAATTCAGTAGCCGATGCATTGAGTAGACGACATGCCAGTTTAGGGTTGATATTCCTAAAGTGGAAGTAGTTGGAATATATTGCTAGCTATGACTTCAGACCTCATTGCGAGTTAGAGCCGGAGATGTTGGCGAGCTTGAGAATCTAACTTACTTTGGTTGAGTGGATTGGCATTAGCCAAAAGCAAGATGTTGGACTAATTGAGATCATGGAAAAAACAGAGGAAGTACTAAAGTCTAATGAGATAAAACAGTACAGACTCGACTGTGATGGTTGGCTCCATGACGATGGGAGATTGTTTGTCCCCAATGTAGATGGATTATGAGATAAGGTACTATAAGAGTGACATCATTCTAGGTTGACTACACGTCCCGACATTAAATGATGTACTACAATATGAAGCAGACCTATTTTTGGGAGGGGATAAAGAAGGATGTCGGGGCATTCATTTCAATGTGTTTGAATTGCCTCTTGGTGAAGGCGAAGCTGAAGCAACCAAGTGGGTTGATACAATCACTCGAAGTTCCTAAGTGGATATAGGAGCTAGTTTCGATGTACTTCATCAACAGACTGTCGTGGACCATATAAGCGTAAAACAACATTTGGTTATAATCAACAGATTGATGAAAATCACTCGTTTCATGCCCATTAGGTCTAGTATAACGCACTCAAATTGGATAAGTTATATGTAATAGGTGGTGCAATTCCATGGTGTGCGAAAGAGCATTATGAGTGACAAAGACCCTTTATTCACTAGTAGGTTTTGGAAGAGCTTATAAGAGCGCCGTGGAAAGAGATACATCTTACCTTGGCTTATCACCCATAATTCAATGCATAGATCGAGAGAGTGAATCGTATATTAGAGGATCTCTTGCGAGCTTGCATTCTCGATTTTGGAGGTTCGTGGGATGACCACTTGCATTTGGTAGAATTCACATATAGCAATAGTTATGAATCTAGTATTGCTATAACACCTTAAGAAGCATTTTATATCCAACCATGCAATGCCCTTTCATAATGGTGGGGTGTGGGTGAAGATGAAACTTGGATCAGATATGATTGGAGAGACCTCAGAGAAGAGCAAGATCATTCGATAATGAATGAAAGCTTCTTAGGGTAGACAGAAGAGCCTCATTGATAGGAAACATGGAGATTTGGAGTTCTCTGTCGATGATATAGTGTTCATGAAGACTTTGTCATCACATTTCTCAATTGCAGAAGTTCGTGCATGACTCAGACGTAAGAATTGCACTAGATCAGCTTGACGATATCGAGATTAAACCAGAAGCTTCGAGACCATGGAGCCTGATTTGTATTGTTGAACACGATATGAAATCACTTAGAAGGAAGATGGTGGAGTTTGTGAAGGTTAAATGGGTGAAAGTGAAGGCGATTGCATTTGGGAAATCGAGGAGAATATGAGGGATGCATATCAAGAGCTCTTTGCATGATAAGGCCTACTGTCTAGCATATTTACTTTCACTTTTGACATCATATAAATAGTTTAGTATCTCGCATGCTAGGATAGTTTATCTATACTATTGATTGCATGGATGCTTTTTGGATATGGTTGATGGTTGCATATGATTGCTAAGCATGCGGGATGATTATGGTTGATTATTCCTTGATTTATTTAGGGATTTCAAGGGAGAAATTCCTAAAGGAGAAGAGTGTAACGACCCGTATTTACGTCTCAGAGGATTATAAAAAATTATTATTTAATTCATATGAGATTGTACGACTCTAAAACTTTGGAAACCGAATACTAGGAACATTTTCCATACTTAGAATTTTTATTGGAAATTTTAGACCCATGAATTCTTGTAAGGCTATAACTTTTGATAGATATAGAATTAAGGTATGAACCTACTTCTATTAGATCGGGCATGTTCTCTTTCCGTAGACTGGTCATAATAAGAGCTGGACTTACCGTTTTGAAGATATGACCATTTTAAATTCTGTTTGCTGCCGGACAAATTAGTAGGCAATTAAATTAATGACATACATAGGCCCACAAATTGATTTTGGAAATTATGCATAATTGGGGACCATAGGACTGATGTGATTCATTTTCCATTTTTCCAAAATAATTCCTTACCTCCGTTAATCTTAATTTCATCAAAAAGCTCATCTTTTCCCCATTAAACTTAGCCAAATCCATCACCAAAAGGGTAACTAGAGAAGGGGGCTGTAGATCTGTCATCTTGGTACTTGGAAATCCATATTTTTGGCTGCTCATCTCAAATTTAGGCTTATAATTGTAATTTGGGAATTAGGTGAGTAATTATTAATCTCTCACCATCCTGTGCTTGTCCATATAGTTAAATTTGATGTTTATGATATGTTTTCTGTATTTAAACGGTTTAAAACTTTAATTCAACATCTGAAAATACTTTTATGGCCAAAATTAAAAAGATTTGGTTTGACTTTAAATGGTTTTACAAATCCCTTTGTATCATATTGTCATTTAATATAAAGTTAGATCTAGACTAGAATTTATATGCAGATCATATTTGGATGGACTGTTTGTGTTCAATGAATGCTTATGTGTATGATTAAATGAATTATTTTGATATAATTTGCTTTTTTAGTGTAGTTAGTAAAGAGGTCATTGATTTGGGAAAAATGAAAGCAAAATTACACAAAACTGGATGAAACCTTGAGGAAGGGCTCCGAGGGATAAAGTACGCCTACTGGAATGACCCGTAATTTTACCACTTTAAAAATGGAATATTTAATTAATTTTAAATATAGTTTATAAGTTAAATGAACTTGTTTTAATTAGTTAAAAATGATAAGAAATTTATTTTTAAGTTTGGTTTACATGAATAAATAGTTTAACTAAAACGTCAAAATGTGACCGTTAAACATTTTGTTGAAAATCAATGTTTTGTCGAATAAAAGTTGCCACAACGTTGATGCACCTTTATGTATATATATCATTGAACACATTTTCAAGTATATAAAGTATTTACAATTAACTAATTAAATTTACTTTTGCTAATTAAGGTTAGAAATTCTAGAAAATCATTAAGAAAAAGTAAACATAAAAGGACAAAATCATGTCAAGTCAAATCAAATCAAATAAAATCTTTAATTTATTTTCCATATGCATTAAGTTATTAAGACATAAAGTAGTGATATGACAAAGTGATGGTAAGTGGTGAAAAAGTAAGGTAAAGTAAGGATATTTTGGTAATTTTATATTTTACCACTCCTTACTTTTCCTTTACATACCCATCCATTCTTCTCATTTTCTTTACACTTCTCATTCTTCTTCTTCTTCTTCATTTGAGCTATCTTTTGATCATTAACGGCTTCTCTTCTTTAAGAGAGGTAGGAGGGTTAAAAATAGTGGAGTGTTTAAAAACCAATCCACTAATTACTCTCTAACCTCTTATTAATTCACTTCCTTATTTTCTCTTCTTTAAATGGCCTTAGGCCATGAGTATTGGGATGGGGAGGCTATGGCCATGAGTTATGGAGGTGGAAGGAAGGTTTGGGTCGAGAGCAAAGTAGAGGAGGAAGGATGGTCGTGAGCATGGGCAATGTGGTGGAGTTGATTATGGATGTATTGTTGAAGTATAGGTTAGTTTAGTGAAGTGTGGTTGGATAAGAATGTTGGTAGGAAGTTGATCGATTGGTTAAAGGTGAGTACTCTCATTTTTCTAATAAAGCTCTAAAAATATTTCTAGAATAATGATGTGAAAGTTTAGACATGTTGGATGATTATATGTTTGTTAACTTGGATGATTATATGGTTGATTACATGGATATTGATATGGTTGATAACTTGGTTGTGATAAATTATGAGAGATAGTAATAAAAATGGTTAATAAATTAACCATGATTAATTAACAGTTCTAAAAAAAGCTAGCAACAAGCTCATCCGACCACACTAGCTTATAATAAAATCGATATGGATGTGTGTATATGAAGTTATTTAGTCTCTTAATAGTTTTAAAATATAAAAAAAGTTTGGAAATGAAAATTATAATAATATGATATTCTGAAATGGATTTAAAGTGAATAAGTGATTTAATATGAAAAATATTGGTTTAAATGCTTGACAATGATTTATAAATGTTTTATAAACATTAAAATTCAATTTGAAGAAGTTCTGAAAAATAATAAATTTGGAGTCAAGAATAGGCGCGTACGTAATGGTAGTTCGCGATTTCATGCCATAGAATTCAAACAAGTGTAGAGAGTTGAATATAGCTCGGAATCCTTCGAGATAAGAATTTTCTAGACTATTGTATCCATAGTTTTCCAACGAAGAAGGAAAACCAAGATTTCATTAAGTAGATTTTGAAATATATCCAAAACAATTTTGTAAAAACATCGCGGTTTTGCAGTTCGGAATCCAAGAAGGAATTTCTTTATAAATGATAATTTTAAATGATTAAAAATATTAAATAAATTTGATAAATCTATTAAAATGGTTTGATAGAGATTTGAATTGGAAAAAAAGATTTTTCAAACGTTAACAAGTTGTTTTAATTAAATAAGATGTTTTAAGCACTTTTCGCAGCACTTTTTTGGTGTAGTTTTTATACTTGAAATAAAGATTTAAACTTAACGATTCTTTCTAGAATCGTTTATAAATGTTTTTAAATGAATAATTAAGTGTTTTAAAGATAAATTGGAAGTTTTATAATTCTTTTAGAAAGAGTTTATAAAAATGGTTATTATAGACTTAAACAATATAATAGAAATCATTTTCTTGAATGTAATAACAAACCGAGTATGTGAAAATGACTAGTATATTTGTCCCTCTTGTGGGATGTAAATAGTAAAGATAAGATGTGTAACTAGGGATAGTAATGAAGCAACTAGTTCCCTGAACTAACCTAGCCTTTGTTTTCTCTTTTAGACGAGGGATGGAACAAATCGAAAAGAAAGCCCAGATGTTCTAAAAAGGTTTTCCTAAAGTAAAAAGTGAAGAGTTTTTCGAGAGTTAAACAAGGATCCGAATAAAATGGTTTTGGGTTTGTTGTAACGATGTTCAACATACATCATTTTTAACCCATTAAATGAGGATTTGGAAATAGGAAATCTTTATTAAAGGTTTAAACGTGATTTTAAATAAGATGACTTGGTATTTTCCAAGATTAAAGAGGAGTTTTAAATGAAAGATTTAAAGAAATAATGTTGAAATGTTCTCCTAAATTGAAGAGAAAATAATATAGAATTATTCCAAGATTTAAGAAAGGTTTAAATAAACCAAATGATTTGACAAATGAGGCTTAATGACTCCATATACTCTTTAAAAGAAAATGGAATAAATTGAAAAGAACACATGTAAGAAAAATATTTGATTCAAATAAAAGATGAAGTAATTGATTGATGATTAATATTCAAATGTAAACTAACATCTTTTTATCGATAATGGTTTTGAAGGAACCAGGGTCAGATTTGGGTGATTCCTATCCGAAAACCACTTCGAAGCAATGTATTCTTTTGGAAGTAAAGGCTTGTTAAAGATGATGATTATTGAAGACCGAAGATCTTCATAGTGGAAGGACTGCTTGTTGACATTCTATGGGTAGCTCCGAATATAGAGACATTTATAGCAGTGGTTCTATCCTGTTTTGAAATCTTCGGATTGCAAGGACTACTCGCTACTAATGGTAGTAAAAGGAGTTCCTTTGGTTTCATTCAGTCCCAAATCGAACTTGTATGGATGACTGTCTAACAGTGCATTGCTGATCACATAAATTGATCTCTATCAACGTATTATCTTCCTAGTTGCGGAGAAGGCAACTTCTCTTAGCTAAACACCCTTTTCTCAGACGTACGAGCTCAAGAGTTATATGTTGGTAGAAATCAGTTGTGGGATTAAAGAATGGCAATGTGGCATTCAAAGTGGAACCTGTTATGATCAAAGCATGGTTTTATATGAAAAGCATGGCTTTTTCTAAGTTTAGCGCAACCTCACTACTAAACCTCACATTTCAGAAATGATATGGGAACCATGTTACATATTTCAGGCTTAGTATGACGAGGGTGGTATGTAACGACCCATTATTTTCCACCATTCAAATCGACAATAATCCACACATGTCGGACTTGAATAGTACAAAATAACAGATTGTAATAAAAATTCGGAGAAAATAAAATCAAATCATAGAATCACAGACACAGAACAATCAGAATATCTCGCAGTGGAAAATAAAATACCATAGTAGTTCATGAAGCTACTATCACAAAGTATCAAAACTAAATACAAAATATCAGTCTGAAAAAGATACAACATAAAATCCCAAATACGAAGAAGTCCACAAATACAAAGCTGACAACAGAACAACAGAACTGAAATATAGATGACTAGATAAGCTAATAATCTCCAGCGATTCCAGACCCCCAGAGAATGGAAATCTAAATCTGTGAATGACTCAGGCTAACCCGAGCGTAAATAAAACAGAAACACTCGAGTCAGGACATACATACTTATCCAATGTAAACCAACTCAAGTGAACTGTAGTGAAGGTACAAGTAATTTAGAAGATGCTTGGGACCGCCCATCCTCTAAGGATCCGTTAAACTATTCACTATATAGTAATATTGCGCTATTTTAATAGTGCTATTAGTAAAATAAACATACTTTAAAATAGCATCACGGGGTTACCCATATAGCCCCAGACACGTAATAGTCTCAGTAGTCCATCCAATATCTGCATATCTCCTGATCGGGAGACAACGAGAAGATACGCATGGGCTACGGGAGAAAACCAAACTCGTAGTAAAGGCTCGATATGGTAGGTGACATGGCACAACGAGGCAATGCCAGGGTAGATATACCAATTACACACATGGGTAGGCGGTAACGTAGCAGCAACATACGCCCACCTCGAAACACATTCCTAAATCGGAGGGTGGCCACCAAACAATCAAAAAGTAATAGAATGGTATTGAAGAAATGCATCCGACCAAAGGAGCTACCTCTTTTGGCCCGAGATCGCTCCTGTTTTAATCACCTTATGCCAACCTATGGGAGTTGGGTCCATATAACATACCATAAGAACGTCGTCACCATCCTACTTCATTCTGGACTCTCCACCGCGTACACAGTTGTCACAGTGGTTTTCGGTATCGACAGAGAGTATGTCCATATCCGATCCCGGTCTCTTTGCCAACCAATCGTTATTATAACCCGTGGTTATAACTTAAAACTAATATTTTATATTTCAAAATATAATATCCTTTCAAATCTAAATCTTTATCAAATAAAGATTAAATCATTTCCAAATCATTTCAATATATCAAAATATCATATCTTTCAAAACATTCTTTTCAAATCATTATTAGAATTTAAATTCAAATATCTAATTTAAATACTCTTTTAAATTCAAAGATAACATTCATTTATTTCAATTCAAATCACCTTTTAAAATGATTTATTTTCCAATTAAATTTATTCATTTAAATCATTTAAAAGTGAAGTTATTATTCTTTCAAGTCAAGTATTCAATTTCCAAAGTTTCAAACCATTCTGAGCTCATTTACTAAGTCAAACCCATAAACATTTAAAATTTCAACCTTTCGCAGCATTTAGAAAAAGCTGTTATAAGTTACATTTGAAAACATTTTAATTCAGCAAAGACAGCACTTAAAAACTGCTGTTAAAACTAAATTTTAGTTGAAATTTAGTTTAAAACAGCAAAGACAACATTTCCAGAAATACCGTAATAGCTTAGGTTTTCAAATTAAGGTTTTAATGAATTTCAGCAAAGAGCAGACCACTACAGCATTTACAGAACTGCAGTAGTAGGCCTTTATCAAGTTTTAGCCTTTTCAATTTACTACAGCAACTACAACATTTCAAAACTGCTGTAATAGCCTCTTTTATTCAGTTTTAGTTCATTTATTGAAACCATAGTATTTCTGAATGCTATAAAAAGTATTTTTCAGAATTTAGTGTATTTCCAACAAATAATAAACTTCAATTTAAACCCTTTAAACATCATAAAAATCATATTTTAACATTTAAAAATGTACATTTAACTTACTTTTAACTTATGATTGTTATAAATAAATTTCTTATAATTAAATTAAATTTTTCAATAATTTCACTTAACATATTCAAGTGTAACATTTTCTTTTCTTCATTTTTTAACAAATAAACTTAACACTTATATTTTTCTTCCATTTCCAATATAATTAAATTTTCATTTAATTATATAATTTAATTTTCATTTTAAACCAAAAATTCCAAATTTTCCAACTTAAGTTATATTTCCAAAAATTCACTTTTACCATTTATTTAAATTACATTTTTAACTTAAAGAAAAATCAAAATTTATTTATTAAAACATTTAAAATCAATTAAATCAAATTTTCATAATTTTACACTTTTTTTTAAATATTTAAAATGTTCAAAATACTTTATAAAATTAACCATGGGCTTGTATACAGCTTTCTAACCTAGGTCAAGTGATACAAATATATATCATTTCAATCCACAGTTTACAAAGAAATTCCGGGTTCTACCATTTCAAACCCACAGTTCCAAGTAAAAATAAAATAAATAAAAACTGTTCAGGCCTATCATTTCAGCCTGTAATGATTTTTCCCTGTTCTAAAGTCCATTCGAGTATGTATCATTTCAACCAATAGTGATTTCTAATCTAACAAGGTACTTGCAGTGTGATAAACAGATATAAATGAATAGTTTAACAATATATAACAGTAACAGATGATATGAAATATAATTTAACAGGTTTAACATCATATATAAATAATCACAGGTAGTTATAACATCATATTTGATTCTACACCTTCAATTGTTATCGCTTCACATTTGCATAAGTATATAATGTCATGTGAGATTTACTCACCTCTATAACTGGAGATTGCAATACAAATGACACAACGAAATCAAAGCACAATGACAAGACTACGGATATGAGTGGAGAGCGAGATCCAATGCTACAAATCCTGTGTTACAACACAAAACAAAATCAAAGCAAATTATAAATTCAATACACTATGAAATGAAATAACTTTGAAATGAAAAGTTATTAGAACACAAAGTCTTTTGCCTTGCTTTTTACATATGTTATGCACGACCTAAGGGTGTATTTGGTCAGGTTTTGGTGTGGCTTGGCTTGGGTTTGGACACAAGGCTGCACGGCTACAAGCTAGAACATGGAGAGGAGTTACAAAGCATGAAGGTGAAGAGGATAGGCAACATGGCATGGTTTTGGTTCACCAAAGTGGTTCGGACGTGGGTCCTTGGGCTCGGCCAGAGGAGTGTCGGGTCTAGTTAGAGGCTGGAGGGGCGTGTGGTGGTCTAGTTAGTGAAGTGATGGAGGCCTATGGTGGTGGCCGTGGTGGTGGATGGAGGTAAGGAAGTAAGGTGGATCGGCTTTGAAGGTTTTAAGAGCATTGTTGCATTTTTTTTTTGGAGTTTTCGCATCATAAGGTCTCGTCCATGGTCAAGACCTGAGGGGTAGGTGGTGATGATGACAATGAAGAGGTGTTGGAGGTGGTGGCTGTGACAAGCAAGTCCCGGCCGAGCAATACACATGAGAAAACAAGACAAAATATATGAAAATAAGAAGAAAAAGAAGAGAAATAAGGATCCATTACCAATAATTTTTCCTAGCCATGAATGAGGATTGAGATCCAAATATTTTTGTCCATGAAATGAGAACAAAATACACGGCTAAGAAACAAAAATGCATGGCCAAACAAAAATAAATGAGGAGTTGTGGAAATTGAAAAGTCTAGCATTTGAAAAGTCATAGGAAAAGGAAGAGTCTTATCTCTTCAATTTACCATTTCTTTTAAATCAAATATAATAAAATAAAATTAGTAAATAAATTTAACAACCGAAATAAAGGGAAATAAAATGAAAACAAATAATTAAATTTTAAGAAAATAGAAAAAGAATTAAAGAAATTGCTTAAAAATTCAAAACAGGGTTCAAAAATTACAAATAAATCATCACTAGCCCTGGAAAAATATCGACTTCATTTTAAAAATATTATAAAGAAAAATTTGAAATAAAGTAATTCATTTATCATTTTTGAAATGAAACAATAATTAAATTGGAGAAAAATAGAAAAAGAACTAAAGAAATTGTTTAAAAATTGAAATCTGGGCATGAAAATTATAAAAAAATACCATTAACTCTAGAAAAATTCTACTTCACTTTAAAAATACTTTACAATAAAATTTCAAGTAAAATAATTTCTAAAACATTTTCAAAGTGAAATAAATTCAAAAAAAAATAAATTTCAAAAATATTGGGTTGTTACACTCTCCACCACTCAAACTTTTTCGTCCTCGAAAAGAACGGAAACAAGGAAATAAGGAAAACAAGATAGAAAAACAAAATAGTACCTGGAATAAATAATTCCGGATTCGAAGCATGAATGCTCTCCTCCGTCTCCCAAGTACAATCACGATCATCAGTACTCCACTATACTTTGACCAGACTAACAGATTTCCTTCTTAGCTGCTTTGTACCTCTGTCGACAATACGAAGTGGCTTCCTCTCGACAGTCAGATTAGGCTCAATATCCAAGCTGTCAAGTGCAGAAGGCTGAACAAACGAAGATGGGTCATGGAGATATGGACGAAGATGTGAGATGTGGAATACATCATGCACTCCAGAAAGCTTCTCGGGTAACTCCAGACGATAAGTCAGTGAACCAACTCTTTCCACAATGCGGAAAGGGCCAATAAACATAGGAGAAAGCTTCCCTCTATGACCAAAGCGAAAAACATTCCTTAAGGGAGAGACCTTAAGGAAAACCAGATCACCAACAGCAAACTCCAAACTCCGCCTACGCCTATCAGCATACTTCTTCTGGCTATCCTGAGCAACCCTCAACTCTCTCAGAAGCTTCCAAAATTATATCAGGACCCAGGACCAAGAATCAGACGATTACCGGATTCAATCCAGCAAGATGGAGATCGACAAGGTCGTCCATATAGAGCAGCAAATGGAGATGTCTTTATACTGGCCTGAATTCAAAGATAGAAAGAGATAGATAAAAGATTTAGATAAACTTAAAAAAAAGATAAGATTATACCTGATTACTATTATTGTAGGTGAATTCGACAAGATGAAGATGATCTTCCCCAGATCCACCATAATCAAGCACACAAGCACGAAGAAGATCTTCGAGTATCTGATTCACTCTTTCTGTTTGACCGTCGGTCTGCGGATAGTAAGCAATGCTCAGATTCAGACGGGTATCCAAAGATTCCTAAAATGCTTTCCAGAACTGGCTGGTAAAGTTAGGATCACGATCACAAACAATACCGAGAGGAACACCATGGAGACGAACAATCTCCCTCGTGTAGATCTCAGACAAGCTAGAAGCAGAACGGGTAGACTTGACCGGAATGAAATGAGCAGATTTGGTCAGCCTATCCACAATAACCCAGATACTCTCATTGCATTTCCTAGACCTCGGCAATCCATCAATGAAATCCATGGAAACCTGTTCCCACTTTCAGTTGGGAATCTCAAGAGGATGCAACATACCAGGGGTCTTCTGATATTCGGCCTTGACCTGCTGACAAGTTGCACACCTACTAACAAAGATAGATACATCCCTCTTCATACCCTTCCACCAATAAAGGCTCTTCATATCCTGATACATCTTCGACACACCAGGATGGATAGAAAGTCTAGATCGATGATTCTCCCGAAGTAACTCCTGCCTCAAACCATCTACATTCGGGACACAAATCCTGCCATTAACCCTCAAAATCCCTCTATCATCGATCTGAGCTCCACTACTACCGCAACTACTGCCAGCAACTCTGCTCCAAACACTATCCTTCATCAACCTAAGCATCTTATCCTCCTCTTGCTTAGCTATGATGCACTCTAAAAGAGGAGAAGAAGAAACAACCATCTGACACAACAAAGCCTTCTTCCGACTCAGAGCATCAGCCACAACATTAGCTTTACTGGGAGTATAGCGAATATCGTGGTCGTAATAAGCCAAAAAATCAAGCCAATGAACTTGCCTCTGATTCAAATCCTTGTAGGAGAAGATATATTTCAGAGACTGATAACCAGTGAAAAGCTCAAACTTGGTTCCTAGCAGATGATGCCTCCAAAGCTTCAAAGCAAATGCAACAGCAAGCGGCTCTAAATCATGGGCAGCATAATTAGCTTCATGGGTTTTCAACTGACGGCTGGCATAGGCAATGACCCTACCATCCTGCATGAGAACAGCACCCAATCTCTCACGACAAGCACCAGTATATACCATCAATCCCTCATTTCCGTTCAGAATGGTAAAAACTAGTGCGGAGGCTAGCTTGCTCTTTAACTCGTTGAATGCGGCTTCACACTTCATATCCCAGATAAACTTAACATTCTTACGAGTCAAAGCAGTGAGAGGTGCAGCAATCCAAGAAAAATTCTCGATGAATCTCTGATAGTAACCGGCAAGGCCCAGAAAACTACGAATCTCAGAAGCAGTCTTAAGAGTTTCCCAATCCTGTAACAGAAACAGGGAAAATAAGAACTACAAAAGAGATAGAATAATTAAATGATAAAGGAAAAGAGAAAGAAGGAAAGACGTACATTGATCACAGCGATCTTGACTGAATCAATAGATACTCCATTATCCGAAACAATATGCCCGAGGAATCAGACTTCATCCTTCCAGAAATGGCATTTAGAAAATTTAGCCTTCGACTGATGATTTCTGAGTCTCTCTAGAACATACTGCAAATGTGACTCAGCTCACTCTCGGACTTAGAGAAGACCAAGATATCATGAATAAAGACTAAAACAAATTTATTAAGCACAGCAGGAAAAACACAATTCATAAGATCCACAAAGAAAACAGGAGCATTAGTCAAACCAAAAGGCATGGCTAACCATTCATAAAACCCATTCTCAGTCGGAAAGCAGTCTTGGGAATGCTTTCCTCAGCAACTCTGAGTTGGTGAAAACATGTGGCAAGATCAAGCTGAGAGAAACAAGTGACACCATAAAGCTGATCAAACATATCATTGATGCGAGGCTTTGGATATTGTTTTTCATAGTGAGCTTGTTTAGCTTCCTATAATCAACACACATCCTCAATGAACCATACGACTTAGTGACAAAGACCACTGCTACTCCCCATTCAGAATAGCTAGGTCTGATAAGACATTTGGAAGACAAGTCCTCAATCTGCATTTCTAACTCAACCTTCTCATGAGGTGCCATTCTTCTAGGAGGAAGAACTACAGGTCGAGCACCAGGAATAAGATCAATCCGAATATCAATTTCCCAATTAGGAGGTAAAGAAGTGACTTCACCAAATACATTGGGAAAGAATTTGACCACATGGGTCGAATAAAGTCACCAGGAGCAGAATCCAGTGAATAAATAAAACTGCTTGCGAAATCCTGAGGCATGCGGTACTAAATAACAAAGGAAGTACCCAGATCATCCTCAAGGTAAGCAGACCGGGCTTTACAAGAGATATGGGCATTATGCCTACCAAGCCAATCACTTCCAAGAAACAAATCAAAAGCATCAAAGCCCAAAACATAGAAATCACCACTGAAGCGATGATCAGAATAGAGAAGCTTCACTTGTTTATAGGTCCTATTAAGGTTTGCGGGACCCCCAATTGGATTTGAAACACATAAGGATTCAAAAACATACATAGGAGAAAGAAGATGCTCAAACTTATCACACAAATCAACAGATATAAAATTGTGGGAAGCTCCATTATCAAATAAAACACGAACATGATGCTGAAATAAAGAAAATGAACCCTGAAGAGTACCTTGGTCGTCACTAGGAGCTGGAGGAGCTGTAGAAGAGGCGGAGGTGACAGCATATATACCAAAAGGCGTACCCTTCTGCTGGGTAGGGCAATCCTTCCTGAAATGGACAGGCTGGAGACCGATGTGGCAAAGATCACGCCTAGTTGACTAAACAGGGGGAGGAATGGCAGCACCAACAATAGTAGGACAACTATTCGCATAGGTCCCTTCAGGTCACACGTAAAGCAGGTGATGGAAGAAAGGTCAACTGGCTGCCTCTGAGATGGAGCAGATGATGAAGATCCCAAACCAGGATTCTTGTGCCAATTCTTCTTCTGCCGCTGGAAACTGAGCTTTCTCTTCTTAGAATTTGCAGAAGAAGTCTGAGATGAAGGAGCACCAACTGAAGCAGGACCCTTAGAAGTAGGGTTCTCATAACGAAGAGCCATATCCATAAGCTGGGTAAAAGTTCCATGAACATGAGAAATGAGACGACTATAGTACTCGGGACGAGCACCAGCAATAAACTTCTCATTCTTCTTCAGAGGAGTGTCTATTAGACCAGGTCCGAACTTAGAAAGTTCATTAAACTTCCTCTCGTACTCTGAAAAAGACATGCTTCCCTGCTTGAGGTCCATGAACTCCCTATTAAGCTGGGATTTCCTGGCTTCGGGCATCCACTTAGCAACGAAAGCCTCCCTGAGAAGTATGATAAATAAACTTAGAAAAGGCACGAAAAGTTAAAAAAACATAATTCAAAGAAACACAAGAAGATACATGAACTGTTCCCAAGTAAGATCAGCCTCAACGGTGTTAGCCGTAACAGACTCCCACCAATCTTGGGAAGCCTCCTGCAACTGCCGTGCGGCTAATTGATGCTTCTGGGCATCAGTAATCTCAAGACCAGTAAATATCCTCTCAATACTCCTCAGCCATTACTGAGCCTCAATGATAGACTCGAACCAGTGAACTTAGTACCACCAAGCTGAGTAAATTCTTTGCAAAGAACGGTGAAACGGACATGAGCTGGGGCTGGAACTGGGGCAACACCACGAATCATCCTCTGGCATTTCTACGATTCATCCTAAAAATTGAAGAATGAATATTAGGACAAAGGTAAAGATAGGACAAGATAAGACAAGATAAATACACTTGGATGAACATCCTAATTACAGAAATTTCTAACAAGGTAGATACGAAAGGAAAGAAGTTTAGAAAAATTTGCTTTTAAAACAAGAATATTTTTATATCAAATAATCTTTGGAAAATCCTTTAAAAATAATTTTATACTTTGAAAATACGTTCACTCACAAAGAAATGATTCTGAAGTTGATTTCACTCATTCGAGAATATTTCTACCCTATCTCTAATGAGTTTTTGCTCCGCAGGCTAAGGTTTGCCTAAAAACCAAAGCTCTGATACCAACTGTAGTGACCCATTATTTTCCACCATTCAAATTGACAATAATCCACACATGTCGTACTTGAATAGTACAAAATAACAGATTGTAATAAAAATTTGGAGCAAATAAAATCGAATCACAAAATCGCAGACACGGAACAATCAGAATATCTCACAATGGAAAATTAAATACCATAGTAGTTTATGAAACTACTATCACAAAGTCCTGAAATCAAATACAAAATATCAGTCTGAAAACAGATACAACATAAAATCCCAAATACAAAGAAGTCCACAAATACAAAGCTGACAATAGAACAACATAACTAAAATATAGATAACTAGATAAGCTGATAATCTCCCGCGATTCTAGACCTCCAGAGAGTGGAAATCCAAATCTGTGAATAACTCAGGCTGACCCGAGCGTAAATAAAACACAAACACTCAAGTCAGGACAATCATACTTATCCAATGTAAACCAACTCAAGTGAACTGTAGTAAAGGTACAAGTAACTTAGAAGATGCTTGGGACCGTCCATCCTCTAAGGATCCGTTAAACTATTTACTATATAATAATATTGCGCTATTATAATAGTGTCTATCAGTAAAATAAACATACTTTAAAATAGCATCACAGGGTTACCCATATAGCCTCAGACACGTAATAGTCTCAGTAGTCCATCCAATATCTGCATATCTCCTGATTAGGAGACTACGAGAAGATACACATGGGCGACGGGAGAAAACCAAACTCATAGTAAAGGCTCGATATGGTATGTGACACGGCACAAGAGGCAATGCCAGGGTAGATATACCAATTACGCACACGGGTCGGTGGTAACGTAGCAGCCACATACGCCGACCTCGGAACACATTCCCAAATCGGAGGGTGGCCATCAAATAATCACAAAGTAATAGAATGGTATCGAAGAAATGCATCCGACCAGAGGAACTACCCCTTTTGGCCCGAGATCGCTCTTGTTTTAGCCACCTTATGCCAACTCACGGGAGTTGGGTCAACGTAACATACCATAAGAATGTCGTCACCATCCTACTTCATTTTGGAATCTCCACTGTGTACATGGTTGTCAAAGTGGTTTTCGGTATCGACAGAGAGTATGTCCATATCCGATCCCGGTCTCTTTGCCAACCAATCGTTATTATAACCCGTGGTTATAACTTTTAAAACTAATATTTTATATTTCAAAATATAATATCCTTTCAAATCTAAATCTTTATAAAATAAAGATTAAATCATTTCCAAATCATTTCAATATATCAAAATATCATATCTTTCAAAACTTCGTTTTCAAATCATTATTTGAATTCAAATTCAAATATCCAATTTTAATACTCTTTTAAATTCAAAGATAACATTCATTTATTTCAATTCAAATCACATTTTAAAATGATTTATTTTCCAATTAAATTTATTCATTTAAATCATTTAAAAGTGAAGTTATTATTCTTTCAAGTCAAGTATTCAATTTCCAAAGTTTCAAACCATTCTGAGCTCATTTACTAAGTCAAACCCCTAAACATTTAGAATTTCAACCTTTCGCAGCCTTTAGAAAAAGCTGTTATAAGTTATACTTGAAAACATTTTAATCCAGTAAAGACAACACTTAAAAACTGCAGTTAAAACTCAATTTTAGTTGAAATTTAGTTTAAAACAGCAAAGACAGCATTACCAAAAATGCTATAATAGCTAAGGTTTCCAAATTAAAGTTTTAATGAATTTCAGCAAAGACAGCAGACCACCACAGCATTTATAGAACTGCTGTAATAGGCCTTTATCAAGTTTTAACCTTTTCAATTTACTACAGCAACTACAGCATTTCAGAACTGCTGTAATAGCCTCTTTTATTCAGTTTTAGTTCATTTACAGAAACCATAGCATTTCTGAATCTATAAAAAGTAATTACCAGAATTTAGTGTATTTCCAACAAATAATAAACTTCAATTTAAACCCTTTAAACATCACAAAAATCATATTTTAACATTTAAAAATGTTCATTTAACTTACTTTAACTTATGATTTTTATAAATAAATTTCTTATAATTAAATCAAATTTTTCAATAATTTCACTTAACAAATTCAAGTGTAACATTTTCTTTTCTTCACTTTTTAACAAATAAACTTAACACTTGTACTTTTCTTCCATTTCCAATATAATTAAATTTCCATTTAATTATATAATTTAATTTTCATTTTAAACCAAAAATTCCAAATTTTCCAACTTAAGTTATATTTCCAAAAATTCAATTTTACCATTTATTTAAATTACATTTTTAACGTATAGAAAAATCAAAATTTCTTTATTAAAACATTTAAAATCCAATTAAATCAAATTTTCATAATTTTACACCTTTTTTAAAAAATTTAAAATCTTTAAAATACTTTATAAAATTAACCACGGGCTTGTATACAGTTTTCTAACCTAGGTCAAGTGATACAGATATATATCATTTCAATCTGCAGTTTACAAAGTAAATCCGGGTTCTATCATGTCAAATCCGCAGTCTCAAGTAAATATAAAATAAATAAAAACCTTTCAGGCCTATGACTTCAGCCCATAACGTTTTTTCCCTATTCTAAAATACGTTCGGGTATGTATCATTTCAACCCATAGTGATTTCGAATCTGACAGGGAACTTGCAGTGTGATAAACAGATATAAATGAATAGTTTAACAATATATAACAGTAACATATAACGTGACATGTAATTTAACAGGTTTAACATTATATATAAATAATCGTAGGAAGTTATAACATCATATTTGATTCTACACCTTCAATTGTTACCGCTTCACATTTGCATAAGTATATAATTTCGTGTGAGATTTACTCACCTCTATAGCTGGAGATTGCAATACAAATGACACAATGAAATCAAAACACAATGACAAGACTATAGATTTGAGTGGACAGCGAGATCCAATGCTACAAATCTTGTGTTACAACCCAAAACAAAATCAAAACAAATTATAAATTCAATACACCATGAAATGAAATAACTTTGAAATGAAAAGTGATTTGAACACAAAGTCTTTTGCCTTGCTTTCTACATATTTTATGCACGGCCTATTGGTGTATTTGGTCAGGTTTTGGTGTGGCTTGGCTCGGGTTTGGACACAAGGTTGCACGGCTACAAGCTAGAACATGGAGAGGAGTTACAAAGCATGAAGGTGAAGAGGATAGGCAACATAGCATGGTTTTGGTTCACCAAAGTGGTTCGGTCATGGGTCCTTGGGCTCGGCATAAGGAGTGTGGGGTCTGGCCAGGGGCTGGAGGGGTATATGGTGGTCTGGTCAATGAAGTGGCAACGTCCTATGGTGGTGGCCGTGGTGGTGGATGGAGGTGATGAAGTAAGGTGGCTCGGCTATGAAGGTTTTAAGGGAATTGTTGCATTTTTTTGAAGTTTTTGCATCATAGGGGTCTCGGCCATGGTCAAGAACTGAGGGGTAGGTGGTGATGATAACAAGGAAGAGGTATTGGAGGTAGTGGCCGTGGCATGCAAGTGGTGGCCGAGCAATACACATGAGAAAACAAGGCAAAATATATGAAAATAAGAAGAAAAAGAAGAGAAATAAGGAGCCATTACCAATAATTTTTCCTAGCCGTGAATGAGGAATGGGATCCAATTTTTTTTGTGTGTGAAATGAAAACAAAATACATGGCTAAAAAACAAAAATAAATGAGGAGTTGTGGAAATTGAAAAGTCTAGCATTTGAAAAGTCATAGAAAAAGGAAGAGTCTTGTCTCTTGAATTTACCATTTCTTTTAAATCAAATATAACAAAATAAAATCAGTAAATAAATTTTAAAACTGAAAAATGTGAAATAAAATGAAAATAAATAATTAAATTTTAAGAAAATAGAAAAAGAATTAAAGAAATTGCTTAAATATTCAAAACAGGGTTCAAAAATTACAAATAATCATCACTAGCCTTGGAAAAATATTCACTTCATTTTAAAAATATTATAAAGAAAAATTTGAAATAAAATAATTCATTTATCATTTATAAAATGGAATAAATAATTAAATTGGAGAAAAATAGAAAAAGAACTAAAGAAATTGTTTAAAAATTGAAAACAGGGCATGAAAATTACAAAAAAGACCATTAACTCTAGAAAAATTCCTACTTCTCTTTAAAAATGTTTAAAAAAATTTTTAAGTAAAATAATTTCTAAAACATTTTCAAAGTGAAATAAATTCAAATAAAAAAAATTTCAAAAATATTGGGTTGTTACATGGTGTATGATCCCTCAAGGTGACTAGCGGCGTATGATCTAGGTAACTAAGGTGTCCAGACGAGACCCCTATTGTATGGTACAATGGCGTGTGAGTCCTTTCATGAGAAGATACCAGATATCAAGAAGTGTGGAAATATAAGGAATAGTGGTATGTGAGTCCTTGCACGAAAAACCACCGGGTTTCGGTTGCCATGGGTGGTTATCAAGGTTCCTTACCATATTGGAAAATTAATTCCAATACAAACTTTATGGTTTTGATTGTATTCCTAAAATAGCTGTAATGCTTTGCAGTTTCTATAAAGTTTTAAATAAAGATTTAAACTTAACGATTCTTTCTAGAATCGTTTATAAATGTTTGTAAATGAATAATTAAGTTTTTTAAAGATAAACTGGAAGTTTTATAATTCTTTAAAAGGAGCTTAAATAAATGGTTATTATAACACTTAAACAATATAGTAGAAATCATTTCCTTGAATGTAATAACGAACTGAGTATGCAGAAATGAATAGTATAATTGTCCCGCTTGTGAGATCTAAACGGAAAAATAGGGTATGTGACTAAGGTTAGGAATTGAGCAACCAGTGCCTTGAACTTATCTGACCTTTGTTTTTCCTTTTAGACGAGGGGCGGAACTAATTGAAAAGAAAGCACAGATGCTCTAAAAATGTTTTTCCAAAGTAAAAAGTGAAGAGTTTTCCAAGAGTTAAATAAGGATTTGGAAAAAATGGTTTTTGGTTTATTATAACGATTTTATACATACATCATTTTTGACCCATTTAAATGAGGATTTGGAAATAGAAAATCTTTATTAAAGGTTTAAACGTGATTTAAATAAGTTGACTTGGTATTTTCTAAGATTAAAGAGGAGTTTTAAATGAATGATTTAAAGAAATAATGTTGTAATGTTTTCCTAAGTAGAAGAGAAAATAATTTGGAATTATTCCAAGATTTAAGAAAGGTTTAAATAAACCAGTAGATTTAATAAATAAGGCTTAATGATTCCATATGCTCGTGAAAAGAAATGAAATAAATTGAAAATGATATATCTAAGAAAAATATTTGATTTAAATTGAAGATGAAGTAATTGATTGATGATTGATATTTACAAACGAAATAAACATCTTTTTATCAAAAATTGGTTTCGATGAAAATGAGATTGGAATTGAGCGATTCCTATCTGAAAACCACTTTGAACCAATGTATACATTTGGAAGTAAAGGCATATGGAAGATGATGATTATTGAAGATTGGAGATCTTTAGAGCGGAAGGATTGCTTATTGACATTTTCTGGGTAGCACCCAATATAGAGATATTTATAGCAGTATTTTTATCGTGTTTTGAAATCTTCGGATTGCAAGGACTACTCGCTACTAATGGTAGTAGGAGGAGTTCCTTAGGTTTCGTTCAATCTGGAACGTACGTGTGTGGATGAGTGTCTGACAGTGCATTTATGGTCACATAAATTGATCTCTATCAACGTATTATCTTCCTGGTTGTGGAGAATGCAACTTCTCTTAGCTTAACACCCTTTTCTGAGACGTACGAGCTCAAGAGTTATACGTTGGTAGAAATCAGTTGTGTGATTAAGGAATAGAAATGTGGCATTCAAAGTGGAACCTATTATGATCAAAGCGTGGTTTGATATGAAAAGCGTGGCTTTGTCTAAGTTTAGCGCAACCTCACTCATAAACCTCACATCTCCTAAACGATATGGGAATTATGTTACATATTTTAGGCTTAGTATGACGACGATGGCGTATGATCCCTTAAGGTGACTGGCGGCGTATGATCTCGGTAACCAAGGTATCCAGATAGGACCCATATTGTACGGTATAATGGCATGTGAGTTCTAGCAAGAGAAGCCACCAGATATCAAGAAGTGTGGCAATATGAGGAATAGTGTTGTGTGAGTCCTTGCACGCAAAACCATCGAGTTTCGGTTGCTATGCTTGTTTATCGAGGTTTCCTATCATATTGGAAAATACAATTCCAATACGAGCTTTATGGTTTTGATTGTATTCCCAAAATAGCTGTAATGCTTTGCAAACATTTCAGTTACCCCTTTTGGTATCATATATTTCGTCCGTTATATTCCATTTGACTTAGTCCGAATATATTCCCTTAGACTTAGTCCGGTTATTGATACCTTATTTTAAATAATTTTATTTGAAAGATGTTTTCCCAAAGAATGCCATCAAAGATAATATCATATTATTTTTGTAATAGAAGTGTTTTGGTTATCATAAGGTAAAAACACGTCCGTATTTATGTGTGGACGTGGTCTTATGAGATACCCTTCTTTCCAAAGGGTTTTGATAACATCGTCATGAGCTATACATTTAACATTTCGAGTGTCTCACACTGGTTTATCAAGCTTGATTTGGATATTTTTAATAGTCGGGTCAGATCCAAGTAGTTTCGGGATTAGTTGAAGATGCTTGGAGTTTCCAAATGAGAGCTGGAGATCTTCATCATCGCATGAACGTATTCTGTTATCCATTGTACCTACTGCATTTGTTTTGTCAGCATTTGTAAGGGCAGGTGTTATAACAATCCAGGCTGAATCTAGGTTAGACTCTGATATATGTTTTAAAATTTTACACTATAAAAATTATTGTTGAAATAATATATGTTATTCCATTTGTGTAAGATTCTGTTTTTCTATTCTGTTTTATCTTTATTTTTCTGTCTACCCTTAATGATCCACTTTTTCGTGCAATTTGAGTTGTGCATGTGTGCTATATTATTGATTCAAAGGTTACAGAAAAACGGGTCATTGCATTTGGTATCAGAGCTTAGGTTAGGTGCCTAAGTAAAATTTGCCTAGGTTAGTAAATCAACCTGGGAATTTTATGAATGAAACTACCTTACTTTGGTAAATAAAAATAGATAATATAAGGCATAGTACCTCTCACCATGGTTATGGGTGATGTTTATTTTTTGGTGTACTTGATTGTTTGGTTTCATAATGTTTTTTCGTCCTTGCTATTTCGGGAACAAAATTCTTTTAACGGGGAAAATATGTAACCACCCGTAATTTTACCACTTTAAAAGTGGAATATTTAATTAATTTTGAATGTAGTTTTATATGTTAAATGAAATTCTTTTAATTAGTTAAAGATGATAAGAAATTTATTTTTAAGTTTGGTTTACATGAATAAATAGTTTAACAAAAATGTCAAAATGTGACCGTCAAACTTTTTGTCGAAAATCAACATTTTGTCAAATAAAAGTTGCTGCACCTTCATGTACTTATAGATGTACACATTTTTAAATAGGTTAAGTATTAACAATTAACTAATCAAGTTCACTTTTTCTAATTAAGGTTAGAAATTTCTATAAAATCACTAAGAGAACGTAAACATAAAAGGACATAATCGTGTCAAATCAAATCAAAAAAATCTTTACTTTATTTTCCTTATTCATTAAGTGATTAAGACATAAAGTATGATATGACAAAGAAATGGTAAGTGTTGAAAAAGTAAGATAAGGTAAGGATATTTTGATAATTTTGTAAATGGTTAATTTTATAATTCACCACTCCTTACTTTTTCGATAAATACCCATCCATTCTTCTCATTTCTTCGCACTTCTCATTCTTCTTCTTCTACGTTTTTGAGCTTTCTCTTGCTCGTTAATGGCTTTTTTTCTTTAATATAGGTAGGAGGGTTAAAAATAGTGGAGTGCTTAAGCACCAATCCACTAATTACTCACTAACATCTACTTAATTCACTTCTTATGCTTCTCTTTTTTAAATGGCCTTTTGCCATGAGTATTGGGATGGGGAGGTTATGGCCATGAGCTATGGAGGTGGAAGAAGGTTTGGGCCAAGAGCAAAGCTGAGGAGGAAGGATGGTCATGAGCATGGGCAAAGTAGTGGAGTTGATTATGGATGTATTAGTGAAGTATATGTTAGTTTAGTGAAGTGTAGTTGAATAAGAATATTGGTAGGAAGTTAATCGATTGGTTAAAGGCGAGTACTCACATTTTTATAATAAAGCTCTAATAATATTTCAAGAATATTGATGTGAAAGTTTAAACATGTTGGATGATTATATATTTGTTAACTTGGATGATTATATGGTTGATTATATGGATGTTGATATGGTTGATAATTTGGTTTTGATAAATTATGTGAAATCATAATAAAAATGATTAAGAAATTAACCATGATTTATTAATGAAAAATAAAATCCATATGATTGTGTATATGAAGTTATTTAGCCTCTTAATGGTTTTAAAATACAAAAAAAGTTTGGAAATGAATATTATAACAATATGATATTCTGAAATAGGTTAAGAGTGAATAAGTGATTTAATATGGAAAACATTGGTTTAAATGCTTGAAAATGGTTTATAAATGTTTTATAAACATTAAAATTCAATTTGTAGAAGTTTTGACAAATAACAAATATGGAGTCAAAAATAGATGCGTCGCGTAATGGTAGTTTGCGATTTCGCGCCGAAGAATTCAAATAAGAACAAAGAGTTGAATATAGCTCGGAATCCTTTAAGATAAGAATTTTTCAAACTATTATATCCATAGTTTTCCAAAAAAGGAAGAAAATAAAGATTTCATTAAGTAGATTTTGAAATATGTCCAAAATAATTTTCTAAAAACATCGAGGTTTTGTAGTTCGGAATCCAAGAATGAATTTCTTATAAATGATAATTTTATATGATTAATAATATGAAATAAATTTTAAAAATCTACTAAAATGGTTTGAAAGAGATTTTAACTAGAAAAAAGAATTTTCAAACATTAAAAAAGTTGTTTTAATCAAATAAGCTGTTTTAAGCACTTTTCGCAGCACTTTTCTGCTACAGTTTCTATAACTTCTGAAATAAAGATTTAAACTTAACGATTCTTTCTAGAATCATTTATAAATGTTTTTAAATGAATAATTATGTGTTTTAAAGATAAATTGGAAGTTTAATATTTCTTTTAGAAAGATTTTAAATAAATGGTTATTATAACACTTAACCAATATAATGGAAATCATTTCCTTGAATGTAATTTGTAGAAACGATTAGTACATTTGTCCAGCTTGTGATATCTAAATTGTAAAATTAGGTATGTAACTAAGGTTAAGAATGGAGTAATCAGTGCCTGAACTTACCTGGCCTTTGTATTCTCTTTTAAAAGAGGGGTGGAACAAATCGAAAGGAAATCCCGAATGCTTTAAAAAGGTTTTCCCAAAGTAAAAAATGAAGAGTTTTCCAAGAGTTAAAGAAGGAATTGAATAAAATGGTTTTGGGTTTGTTGTAACGATGTTTTACATACATCATTTTTAACCCACTAAACAAGGATTAAGGATCTGCAACAGTGGAACCCTACCCTTGTATTTATAGATGAAGGTAGCCTGACGTCTCAGAGCTTGGACTTCCCTTTGGTCACTTAGGCCCATCACTAGGAGAACTCAGCCCAACACTGCTATGATAACAATGCCGACCCGATAGTGCCGACCTGGAAATTCCGACCCCACAAGGCTGATCCCAAAACGACGACCGCTCCCAGTATGCCGATCCGGGCTCCAAACTTGCCGACCGCTCCAAACATGCCGAATGCTCCAAACATGCCGACCACTTCAAACATGTAGAACGTTCCAAACATGCCGACCTGGAGTATGCCGACCAGAAGCCCTTGGCCCTTTATAACAACCTGAAGTCCCTCGTGCCTTATGCCGACCAGAGTGCAAGCTTACGGAATACCAACTCGGGCTTCATCTTATACCATTCTTTTGCCGGCCCCTTCAAGCTATACCGATCCCATGGATACTACAATATGTTCCAAGCTTCTACCGACCCATTCAAGGTATGCCAACTCGTAGAGACACTGACCTCAAGCTGTATGCTGATCCTAAAGACATTATGCCGATCCATAATAAGTATGCCGATCCCTTTCTTTTCTTACAGTTGACTCGAGTACTGACCCAGAGTAAATACTGCATTAACCTGAAGCAGGAGCCATGTTGACCTAATGTAAACCATAGGCAACTCACCCTTTTCCAAAATCTATATCCCAAATACTCTATGTCATTCACTCTTCGACCATGCTTCCATTAATAGTCAGTTCTGATCCTTGAAATTACCTTTTCGTAGCCGGGCCAAGGCATCAGTTAACATTTGCCCCCCAAAGTGCGTCTTATGAATCACATGACACTCTTTTAATCAGTGAATAATCCACGTTGCCTATGAGCAAGCCCGTTCAAGTCATTAATTGGTCTTTTATTTCCACTAACCTTTGATGAAGTCTTGTCTTGTTCGAACGTACGAGTTAAGTTGTATAAAACCTTCGAGCTTTCGGGTCTAACCTTTCAAAGGTCGAATCCATATGAACCTTTTCAATCTTATAATCACCTTCCGTTTGGGAATTTTTTTGGTTTTATACATCATCAACCTACCATTTTATTCTATTTTAGCATTTTTATATACATGCATTTTATTATTATTATCATTATTTATTTATATATATTTTTCTTTCCTACCTTTTTTTGAAACAATGGGGGTCGGCATTTGGTACGCCGACCCCTCGATGGACCTATATTGACTAGGGTCAGTATACACATTACCATCCCCTTCAACGACCGTGTCAATTGGAAGAGACCGTTTCACATTCCCAGACATTCTCTCGTATAAAACTCGCATCCTATTCCTTTTTTGTTTTACTTCTATTTTCCAGGTCTCCCTTTCCTTCAAGTTCATCTTGACCGAGTCCCTTGACGTCATACAAACCCTCTTCCTTCCAAACCCGAACCCATCAGTTTTTAACTTCTAATTCAAGCATAAATTAGTGTAATTCCTCATAGTCGTTCATCGCCACCCCTCAATCCAAGAAATCCAATAATAGCCATCTAATCTGAACGTTCTTAGGTATAAAACTTCCCTTAATTTGTGTTGTTTGATTGCAACCCTTGAGAATTTGTATGTCGTCTAGTTGCACGGGTAGATGAGTATCATTGAGAGGTGGATAAGAGGCAGAGAGGAATAAGGATTAGGAGAAAAAGATGTGAGTTGAAGAAGGAGAGAGGGGTTTGGATAGGCCTAGGTTGACTGGAGTGAACTCGGTGAGGAAGACCGAATAGGAATAGGGTCCGATATAGGTTAGAAGAGAAGAAAAAAGAGGTAGGCGCAAGTTGTTTAAGCAAGGGGTTGATACCCTCGTTAAGAAACAAGATTAGAATAGGGATTGATATAGTTCTGTTGAGGAGGGGTCGGTAAAATTCAGGTTCGGAGGGATTGGCGTATTTCTTTAGAGAAATCAGGGTTGACATATAGGTTAAAGAGAAGGGGTCGGCATATGTAGCTAGGATCAGTGTTGACATACGTAAACCACCTTAACTTGATATATTCAAGCATCTAATTGCATACTCCACTGCCTCAGTATAACGTGACCAATAATATCATGACTAGCATATATGAACTGATGGACTCGAACTTGAATGAACAAATTTCATTCCACCAAACATGAGTTAAGTGTAAAGCTAGCACAACATATTTAAACAACTGAACCTCATAATCCGGAACGTCAACACCCGATCTGAAAGCTTTCGTTGCCGATCACCTTCCACGTCATCCGAGATGGTCAGTGATGATGGTCTCTTCAGACGAAAACCCAGAATGTTTACCATTTACTTTCGCCTTTCGATCTCAAACTATTTGCATTTATTTCAAATCCATTGCACTGGTACACACACAACACTGATGGACGTATTATTGTTATTTCTAATATCGGTTATCTTTTGAGTATAGCTAACACAGGTAACAAGTTATAAAAAGCTTTCTCCCACGATGTCTTCTAGATCCAAAAGGAAATCGAGCTTCGCTGCTTCGTCCAATAAGCCCGGACCAAGACTGCAACGAGAGGTAGTAGAGACATCAAGCCAGCAATCAGAGCTTTTTTCCGACATCCCAACTCTTCCTATTGAGGTTATAGGTCTGGCTTCTAACGCTATGGACGATGTCATTGTCTTGGATAACCCGATTGATTCTTAGGCTTTAAAAATCAACGAAATGGCCCTTCGTTGATTGTGCTCTATTCACGGGATTCCTTTCGAAGATGTCTTGGTTCCGTCTAGGAAAGACAGGCCCCAGTTGCCTCTATCCGGGTACACTACATGTAATAAGTTCATGTTTTGGATCGGATGCATGCCACCTTTCAACTCCTTTATTCGCGAAGTGCTGAATTATATGGGGTTGCCCATACTCAATTGCACTGCAAAAATTTCGCATTTATTCACGGCACTTTCTTGCTTTTCTCGAGCGTCCTATTCCATCTACCAACTCCTGAGAACATCCGATATACTTATAATTTCAAGAGATGAGCAGATAGACCCTTGTACGTATTACTTGAGCCACCTGTATATTTGGACCATTTAAATTGACAATAATCCACATATGTCAACTTTAATAGTACAATACACGAATCATTAATGGAGTATATGTATATAAATGAGAATCATCACAGAATTACAGACAGATACAATATAACAGAATAACACAGCGGAATTAGAACACTGTCATAATAATAGTTCCTGAAGCTACTAAGTAAATACAACAATGTCTCAAGCAAATGGTGAAATAGAAGTACAAAGATGTCCAATACAAGTATCATAACAAAATAGAGCAATACTGACAAAGATAAATGATAGTCTTCAAATTCTTCAACTCCCAAGCAGCACGGCAACAGAAATCCTCAGACTGAGCTGAGCATAAGCACAAATAAACACTCGAGTCAGGACATATATTCTTATACAAGATAATATGGTTCAAATTTTGAAATAATATTAACTCAAAGATGAATGGAATGAACATCTTTCAGGATCCGTTAAACTATCTATATAGAGTAGTGTACGCTAAGTAGATAATGCCTAACCGTAATATAAAGTATAAAAATAGTGTTAAGGCATCGCCATTATTCCTCCTAACACATTTATATAGCATCATAGTCTATACAGCACTTTAAACTCCACCGTAAACTAGTGGGTTATCAGGGAGTACTCCATAGGTATAATACAAAACAAATCGCAGTGGTCGCGTATAGGGATACAAGTATGACAAGGTATATGAGGCAATACCTAAGGTAGTGAAACTACTGTTTGCCGGATCCAGACTGGTGAGAACGCATCGCCGCAACGATCGCAACACCGCGATACAACACTCCAAATTCAAGGGTGCACACCAATCAAAAACAAGTAATGAGTAGTTTACGAAGAAGTGTGTTCGCTAGAGGTAGCTAGCCTCGTTGGTCTGGCACGGCTCCTGTTTAAGTCATTTCCAATTTGACACAAGTGTCAAGGTCATCCATTATCGTTCTCTTTCTTCAATCATCAACGTACACCATTCAACTACTTCATTCTGGATCACACTCCACGTGTAATAGTTATTAAAATGGTATTCGGTTTGGATAGAGAGTATGTCCCTAACCGATCCCGGACTCTTTAATAACTTCATAATTATTACACCGATTGGTCATTTAATAACTTTCAAAAATCAAAACCAATTTTACTTAGGATTCGAAAGCCAACATTCCATTTGACTTTCTATATCAATTTCCATCATTTAAGTTTCAAAATTTCCATTTTCCAATTTCCAATTTCAAATTTCTACTTGGTTTCACAATTTAACTTCAATTAAATTTTAAAACAAATAAAATATCGATTTAAATTCAAATATGGATTCCATTCAATAACCATTTAAATTAAGTCAATTTAACATTCGGAACAAATTCGATTTAATTTCTAATTGATTAAATCATTCACTTAAGTTGACCTATATTATATCCAAACTTACAAATTTAATTTAATTGAATTCGCCAAACTAATTCTTTAAATTACGAGTTATGTTCAATTCATTTAAATAAATCACATTTTATTTCTTATTAAAGGAATTCAATTCACTTATTTATTCATCTAATTAAATAGTCACAAGTTAAATTTCTTCAATGAACAAGTTTCAAGTTTGTTTAATTATTAAATAAATTTACAAAACTTAATTCAACAATATTTAATTTGAACAACATACTTTCATCAAACAATTATTAATATTTATTTTAATTTATCAAATATTAACATTTAAATTTCACTAGAATTTAAAATTTAAAATTTAATTAAAACCTTTCATTATTTCTTTTAAATCAAATCTTTGTTTTGTTTTATTTTTTCAAATTGTTTGACCAATCGGGTTTCTTATTTAATTCTCTATCCTAGGTCAAGTGTTTTATTTGGGTATTTATCATTTTAACCCGATTCCATTTCAATTCAAATAAGAGGCATAGTAAAGGGAACTTGCAGTGTGATAGCTAGGATGGTGTCAAAGTAAATAAACAAGCAATAACAACAATCACCAACAACATAATAATGAATTTAAGTAATCCCGAAATAATCGTATTAATTTTACATTATAATTTCATGTAAATTAGTACAATTATTTCTAGAATCTACACTATTATTTCATGTAGATTAAAGATTATTACGCTATTATTTCATGCGATTCTACACTTGCTATCTACTTTATTCAAGCCTATACTTCATCAAATTTACATGATATGAAATTTCTTTACATTGTTTCAAGTGGTGCTAACTATATTTCTATGTGTCAACTAATTAGACATTTCAAAGGCTATACTATACAGATTTTTATTTTATCAATTTCAAGCACATATGTCAAATTCAAAGTGTTAACTACTATACGTCTAATTCAAGTGTATATTATCTATCACTTCATGTGTTAACAATTTAACATTCAATATTAACATCAAACAATCATCAATATTACAACCAAACTTCATTATTATTGTATAATAATATAAGTCGTGAAATTTATTCACCTTTAGTGGTTAGAGAGAATGAATGACGAAGCACGAAGAGGCACGAATAGGCTTGACTCGAACGCAACACAAACACGAACAATCGAACAAGCCGCAACCATTGATATAAAATAATACCACGTCAACTTTCAATATAACATTCATATATATATATATATATATGCAAATATAATCATATATATACCCACTTACCAATCAACAAAGAAAGAGGAAAAAGAGCTGAGAGGAAGCTGCTGCAAGGTGAATAACTTTAGGTAGTTGCTTTACAACAACAGAGAAGAAAATATGTTACTACTTTTCACATACTTCAAACATATATGCACAACTTTATATATATGCAATCAACAGAGATATGGATTTTATGAAAGAAGCAGTAAACATTTTTTTTACAAAGTAGAAATCCATTTTTTTAAATATATGCATGCATTATGCAAACAATCTCGGCATGAACGGGACATAGGCTCGAGTGCAGCTATAACAAGATGAGAGCTCAATTGATGGTAGCACGAGCCAGAGGGATCGGTGATGGGTAGGTGGGTTTCTCGGCGAGACAGACGGCAGTGGCGTCTTGGGGTGGAGGAACGACATGAGAAAACTGCTGTGGTCGTCGGCGTTAGGACTAGGATGGGCGGCACGTATGGAATGGCGGCATGGTTGAGTGGGAGCGTTACGGAGGTGTGCGTCTCGGGTTTGGTCATAGGGCAAAGTGACACGGGGTGAGAAATGGGTCTGGAGTGGCGACGACGTCGGTTGAGGCGGTGGTGCGTGCTGGGTAGCGCAGGTGGGATGGCGAAGGAGAGGAGTGGGTATACGGTGGCTCCGTGGTTCGGTCAGATTGACGGCGATGGCACGGTCGGAGGAAGGTGGTCGGTTTGGGTCTGGATGAGGGCGAGGTGGAAAGGTGGCGAATGAGGGGAGAGATGGCGACGACAAGGTGTGCGGCCCGAGGTGGAAGGCGACACGGGTGAGGTGGGTAGCGGGCGAAGTGGGAAGTGGCGATGCCGATTTCTTTGCACGTTGTTTTTTCTTCTTTTTTTATGTTTCTTTTTGTTTTTGAAACAATGGCAGAGAGAAGGAAAATATACAAGAGGAGAGAAGGAAGATTGTCAGAGATATTTACCTGTAGCAAGCAAAATGTTGTAAACGAAGCTAGCGCAGAACACAACGAAGTTTTATATTCAGCTGGGTATACCAATGGTCAAAAACACAGGGAATATAAATTTTTGTGAGTTACGAGATATTTTTTATATTTCCCATGCTATCAACCAGCTGCTAATCACCCCAAAAAATTCATTTCAGCCAAAGATTTTCTTTCCAAGATTTTGAATGCAAGTGGGCTGTCAAATTTTGGGCTGAATATTCATTTAATCGGTCTATTTGGAACGATTAAATTAATGCGATGATTCACGCTGGACTCCGATTTATACAAATGAATATACCATTCTGATTGACGCGATGAGGCGCTTACAATGGTACACAGATAATTACGATACGACAGTTCTATCAAAACACAAAATTTTACGCCGATTTAAATCATTCGTTTGACAAAACAATTTAAATGAAGCAGACGACGAAGGAATTAGATGAAACAGAATGCGATATCTCGATCAGATAAATTTTTACAACATTACTGTGTAAAAATATTTAGATTCAAAAGATGAAAATTTACGCACTTTAAAATGAACTGATATGCAATAAAATGTGAACGAAATTTACTGTGATATTTTGCGACGAAACTTTTCTAATATCCATAACTAACTAGATGCATTTTATATACAAAGTTTAGATGTTAACTGAGAACGTATATAAATTTCAAATTTTATATTAAAATAATAGATTCAAAATTTTAAATTGGTTCAGAAATTCAGAGTCGTTGCAGCCCAGATGTCAAGTCCTAATGGGTGCCTAGAACAAGCTCTTACTGTTCAAGCAAGAGTGGTTCTACGTGCGATGTCCTCCCGGCTTCGTGAGAAGGTGGGTGGAAGGACGTAAGTTTTATTCCCGTTTCCGCCCTTAATTTAAGGAATTATTTGTCTTTCTCTCTAACCACACGAACTCTTTCAATTCTTCTAATTGCTCACCCTCAGCCCGAAGGCATTAGATATTCCAGTGCAGTTGAGGCTATCCATGCTACTACGGTAGAAGATCGAGATATCAAACTGTTATTCACTGACGAGCAACTCTCGCTATTTAGGCTACTAGTAGATGGCCATAGAATTTCCCTTCGAGTAAGTAGAGCAATATCAAAGGCGATTATCGATAGGAGGAGAGAACAAGTCAGCCCTGTGGTGCCTATTGTTGCAGGAGTCCATAAAGGCAACGAGGAAGGGGAGATCAAAGAAATAGAAGCTCTAGGGCTTAATGATGAAAACACAAGTTCTGGACAGGTGCCAGTAGCTAATACTCCTCACACAAGCCGGCCGCAACCTTTTTCGAAAAAGAAAAAGAATCTGGCATATAGGATTAAAAAGAGGAAAACTGGGGAGACCCCAAAATTTGTTATAACCCCTATTAAGAAGGGTTCATCTTCCCAACAAATGGAAAGCTCGCTGAAGGGACTCTCCGACATCTCTATTCCGGGTGACCTATTAAACTATGACTTCACTAACCATGATGTCGAAGGTCTTAACTCTCCTGCAAGAAGCAACGAAGGCAAGCAACTTCCTAATCAAGGAGAGAAAACTCCTATGAGTAAAGAAAACATCATCGGTCTGTCGGGGGATGCACTAGGACACACACAAGCACTTACACTCCATCATTCATTTGCACTCAACTTTTTATATGGCATCTACTAATATATTCTTGTTTAATGCTTTTTACAGGTGCAATGACTCGTTCTCATGTCTTAGATTGCCTCCATGGCTCTTCTATCTTCCACCGATCAGGCAGGGATACCGAGTTCGTAAAACATCGAGAAAGAGATGAAGTCTGGGTGAGAGATTATCATTCATGGATCATCTTCATATTCCAAAAGGAAATCCCAAGGACACACTTCACATCAAAGCGATCCTATAAATCCTCCTACGCATGGTGGAGACAATCCTATACACTAAGGCTCTTAGTTCGATGCTCCCCGCGACCAGCATTCTGGCTCCTCAAGCACTAGGTAGTCTCGTGAGCATTGTAAGCAAACATTGATTTTGACTGAACAAATTCCTCCAGTTCCAGCTCACGACGCAACCACGGTAGAGAAATTTTCCGAACTCAAAGCCACCTTTCCAAAGATTTGCTTTGACGGGCTAAAGTTCCTCCCGGCTATACATCCCATCCTTGGGACTGCCAAAGAAGATTCGCTTACATGTGTGAGTGACGTATATGTACAACACGAGGCGTTCATACACTTGGTTGAAAAAGTCTCGGAGGTTTCTATTGAACGTCAACTAAGATCGACCACCTTAAGTTAGAGGCCATCCATGACAAGGACATCATAAAGTGTCTAGATAATGAATTTCTCTATTTCAAAGCCTAGCTTGAGGATGCAAAAAAGAATGCCAAAGAGACGGCCGAGGCAGTTAGTCGCTTAGAGGCAACCCACAAAAAGGAATTGAACGATGCATTCCAACGTAGCGCCACTTTGGCTCTAGAAAAGGATTCCCTGCAAAAGGAAAAAGACACTCTAGCCCGCCACGTGGAGGAGTTATAAAAACTACTATCTAAGGAAAAGGAGAAGAAAATAGAAGCGCAAGAGGTGTCATAGAAATATTGCAAGGAAATCGTCAAGATAAGAAACTTGAAGGCGAAGCTCGACGAGGAACTCTCCCAGATTGAACCGTTGAAGGAAGCCACTTGCGAAGAGGCTAAGATAGCAGTACTCGTGGAAATTGACTCCTGAAATGAGGCAGCAACCGAATACGGTAGGGAGGAAATCAAGTGCTTTTCCGAACCACTTATCGCTGAATATAATGTTAGGGTTCTCCTCCACCGTGATTTAACCTTCTTAGGCGACAACTATCTAGAATCGCTTGCCGTAGCCTGGGACACCCTTATTAAGATCAAAAAAGTGGAGTCGAGCATGGAGGAAATTAATGAAGAAGCACTCGCAAAAGAAGTACTTCATGGAAACGAACCATCCGACTTGGCTGCTGCAAATCTTCAGTTTGGTAGGGCTCCCACGCCACTTAAGGAAAAAGGAGATATCGTTGGGTCGTCCAGTATTGAGCCTCAGAGTCCTTCTCCCATTCAACCGGCTAGGACTTCATCTTCATAACATCTCAAGCAACACATCGGTTATGATCTAGAGAAACCTGGACTCGATATTCACTCATTATCCCCAATCATTGAAAGGAGCACTCTTATGATTACCAAAAGCCAACCGGACGCTGGTACTATATTAGCTCTTTACAATCTAAAAAGCTGTCGTTCTCGATGAATGAATAGCCGTAACATTTTCTTTTCATGAAACCCTATAGATCATCCTGGTCCTAAGTCAACTCCAAGTAATGATGTCGCCACGAAGCAAGAGGATAAAGATGCTGAGACACCAGCTGTTGGTGACATTCTTGGTCCCGATGCTCAAGTGATCGGGGTGCTAGACGAGGATAAACATGAAGACCCATTGCTTGCGGAGTAGCATGACGATGTTATGATTCTGGGCGCTTCTGAGTACATCACCAAGTTCAGTCTGAAGGAGCAGATTGAAATGAGGAGAAGGCAATGCTCAAAGTTAAGGGTAAGCCCTACGTGGTGGAGGTTGACCATCCCCTTAATAGGCCTTTATAATTTATCCCTCCGGTGGGTCCGTTCCCATGGAAGTTCCCCCTCCTTCCACAAGTACCTCCTCCCAAGGCAGTAAGGGGTCCCAAAAGAAACGCTTAGCTGAGAAGACTCCCGAAAAGCCAAAGAAAGATAGGAAGGTGAAGCAATAGTTGGGGCCTTGTAGTATTTTTCTTATTTGAATAAACTAGAGTGGTGTAGTCGTTTTTCCCTTCTTTCGTTTTCTTTTTATAGTGCATGTATGGGCGTGGGCCCCAAAATTTTAGATGGGTTGTAAGGAATTTTTGGAACTGTTAATAAAATTCCTGTTCCTTAGTCGATCGTCGAACAAATTAATATTCCAATAGTAGAGTAACTTTTCCGCTTCAAGTGTTTGTTATGAATTTTCCAAGTTTTTCCGATAACTTATTATCTTAATCACAGAGCCCTTCTGCATACTTCATCGGAAGTCGCCCTCAGCATCAGGCCGAAATCGTTGCCAATGGTCGTATTCCGCCATCGATAGTTTGAGCATCTCTTGTTGATCTTGGACAGAGTCTATGGGATAGCAGACGGTTGAAAGTTCTCTTGTCCATCCTTCGGTTTGGACATTTGGCCTTTTTTAGTCTGCCTCGTGGACTTAGAAACTTTTTCTCACTATGTTTTTACTCTAGCCCACGCTCTGGGGACACAGAGTATTTTAATCATCTCTAGCCGACCCCAACTTGTTTGGGAATAATGGCTTTGTTGTTGTTGTTGTTGTTTGTACTCTAACCCATGCTTTGGCGACTCTCTGGTTCGCGCTCCAGGGACATAGATATTTTTTCAAGTCGTTTATACTCTAGTCCATGCTCCGGGGATTCAGAGTACTCTAATCCGTGCTTCGGGGCTTAGAGATATTTTTTCAGGTCGTTTATACTCTAGTCCACGCTTTGGAGACTCAAAGTACTCTAATCCATGATTTGGGGACTTAGAGTTTTTTTCAAGTCGTTTATACTCTAGCCCTAGCTCTGGGGACTCAGAGTACGCTATTCCACGCTTTGGGGACTTAAAGGTTATTTTTAAGTCTTTTATACTCTATTCCACGCTTCGGGGACTCAGATACTCTAATCCGCGCTTCGGGGACTTAGAGATTTTTTTGTTTAAAAAGTTGCTTTTTTGGTTCATTCATAGGGATCGCCAGCCAACAACTTCACCAAGCAATCCTCCCTGTTTATTTTCATCAAGGGCTGGTATAACTAGTCGACTTTTAGTTCTATGCGGGCGTTATACACCATAGATGTTATTATTAATTAATTCCATCATATAACCATCGTAATATGAAATAACATAGAAAAAGAGCTTCAAGCTTTTATTCATCATAAAAAATAGGGACAAGATAATTTCTCTTATTACATATCAAAAACAAAATCGACACAAAGCAAATACTGAGAGCAACTATTATCGAAATACAAAAAAGACAAATTAGGTAAAATAGAGATGCAGATGTTTGCTATTCTACGCTTTTGAAAGCTTTACACAATCAACAGCCACTAGCTTGAAATTTCCTTCCCCAAGCCTCCGTTCGATGACGTATGACCCTTCCCATGTAGGGCTCATGTGCGGTGGGACCGGAAAGATTCGCTTCAAGACAAGGTCACCAACATCAAAGGTTCTTGGTTGGACTTTCATATTATAGTATCAGACGACTCGGTGCCGATGTGTGGCCGCCCTCAAATCAGCCTCTTTACGCTTTTCGTCAATAAAGTCCAACAATTCCAATAAGAGATTTTGATTTATTCTGGGATCGTAGTAAGTTATGCGATGAGAAGGGACTTCGAGTTCCATGGGTATAACTGCTTCGTCCCCGTAGGCCAAGGTGAATGAGTATGGCCAGTTGCGGACTTGTGAATGGTCCTGTATGCCCAGTGGGCCGTAGGAAGTTTGTCCACCCACTTGTCTCTAGCCTTTTCCAAACGTTTTTTCAAGATGGTGTTTATTATCTTATTTACAGCTTCAACCAGTCTATTTGCCCGAGGGTGAGTGACCTCTGCAAGCCTATTCTCAATACGATACTTTCGATAAAATTCCTTCAACTTAGCACTATCAAATCAAGTTCCGTTAGCAGTTACAATAGTCCGTGGGAGACCGAAACAACATATAATGTTCCACACAACAAAATTAAGGACTTTTTGGTTGTGTTCATAGCTAATGGCTCTGCTTCTGCCCACTTGGTAGTCAACCGCGACAATTGCATATCTCGCACCATCTTTGTGAATTTGTAATGAACAGACAATATCAATTCCCCATATCAAAAACGACCATAGGCTAGCCATTTGCATGATTTCCGTCGGTGGCGCCCTTGGAACTTTCGCATATATCTGGCACTTGTCACATCTTCTCACATAATCTGTGCCGTCCCAATTCACAGTTGGCCAGTAGTACCCATAACGGAGTATCTTTTTAGCTAGCATCTGCCTTCCATAATCGATCAATAATATTCTCACTAGCGCGGGTCCAATCGTGGCAAAGATTATCATCAAATCAGTAGTAGGAGCGTCCACTCGATCGGCATCTCTGCTCCTGAACACTATATCGTTCATCATCATATGCTACTGTTTTGCATAAGTCCCATCCTCTATGTTTGAGAAACATTCAAAGTTCACATGTTTCATAGAACTAGCATAACGCTCCATTTCCTACCAATTTCTGTCCGCAGGGTGCGGTCCACCAACTATTGTGTTTATTATCAACCTTCCGCCGGCCTGGGCGGGCTCCTCCGGTCGGCGCCGAGCTCGTCCTCGGTTGGGATCAGACGTTCCTTGTCCACCGTTATGTGGATCCTTGACAAACTGCTACAACTTTTTCTGGTGAATTAACTTCTCAATGGCATCATGAAGGTGCCTGCACTCATTAGTGTTGTGCCCGTAAGACTCATAAAACCGACAGTACGTCCAGGTTTGCTTCCGTACTTCCGTTGATTCCTTCGGACGAAGCTTCTTATACTAGAGGTGTTACAGGTGGGCAGGTAGATGATCCCTAGAGAGGCATTTAAGGGCATATGGTTGCCATATGTAGGGATTTGTGGCTTCCACTTTCCGGATTCCCTCTTCCTATCAGAATTTCCTTCCTCACCCCTTTTCTGCTGACCCAGCTTATTTTGGACATTAACCTGAACCTTTCTAGAGCTCTCTCCAGATTTCTTTACTGCAATGTTGCTTTGTACCGCTTCCCTGTTTGGTCCTTTAACAACGATCCTTTTGGACAGCCTGGCCTCCTCCTTTCTCGTGAACTGGTGTGCCTTTGCGTAGAAACGTTCCAGCCTGGCCAGCGGTTTTCCAGCTAGCCAATCACTAAATTATGATTTGGGATCAACCCCCTTGTCACAGCCATAAGTATGGCTTGGTCATTTGGATTACTAACCTCTATAGCAGCAACGTGAAACCTTTGTAAATAATCTTTCAGCGATTCACTCGGAGCCTTGATTACGCTGGATATTGACATCATATCTTTGGGGAGAGTAGTATGAATCTGGAATTGCTCCATGAATTTTGTAGCCAGCTCATCAAATCTCGAGATTGACCGTAGGGGTAACCTTGTGAACCACATTGGAGTAATCTCAGAAAGCGTTATTGGGAAGCATCTGCATTTTGTTGCATCATTCGCTCTAACCTAGTCCATCAACCATTCATGCGTCGGTAGTCAAGCCGTAGTTTTCCCTCATTAGTTGCTTGACCATTGCGGATAAGTTCAGATTCTTGATAGGGGGTGCCAGGTCGGGTTCCATCCTATATTAATGTTCTGGCTGGTGTCTCCGGGGCATCTCACGCCCTCTTGGCCAATTATTATCCGTACACGTTAACGGAGGATTCACCTCACCATCATTACGGGAAGATACTTGGTCGGTATTCAAGTGTATTTCGACGTCTAAGCTCCTGGTTCTAGGGCGAGTATGATCCCCAAGTGCAGTCGAGCAGCCATCCTCATGGTTGAGGGATCAACACTGCCCCTTAGGAAGGGTTCGACACCGAACCTAAATTGTTTTCGGGGTGGTCTGTCCTATGCTACTCCGACGCTTGTTGTCTCAATCCTATGTTGCCTTCTTCGGTAGTGCCTGTCTGATGAAGTTGAGTTGTCAGACTTCCTTCGGCATTTTGGTGCTGCTGTTGAGAAATTTGGTTCATCAAATTGGAATTTGCTTGGATTTTCTCATTTAACCGTCTCTGGCTTTCCATCTACTCCCTCATCAGATCATTGAATTCAGCAATGGTAACGGAATCAGCAAGGTTCTGGGTTGTAATGGGTTCCACACCTACGTTAGCTGGTTGGTTGCTTGGCCCTCTCTATTGGACACCGGCAGTTTCATTAGCATCGACATTATGGGAGGTAGATCTGGTTTACCTTACCATCTTGGAGTCCTTTTCTTAGATCTTAAGAGATCTGAATAGTATCTGCAAACTTTTGAAATGAAACTGGATCTCCTTTGGGGGACTTCTTCAATCTAATAGCAACAAAGACGATCCTAATAGCCTGAGAATCGAGTCACTCAGTGAAAGCACCAAAATTGGTTACAAATACCCTTGATAGATTTTTGTAGTGAAATAAATGAAGAAATCAAATGGGAAAGGAGGAAAAACACTATATATTGCTAGACATAACAACAAAAAGTAAAAAAATAGGATTTATAATGGTTTGGCGTCGATTGCCTACGTCCACTCTGAATATTCTCTTTATTGCTTTATCAATCACTCGATTACAGATAAAATTCACAGGGAAAAGCCTGAATACAATTTGGAGCAAAGAGAAAGTGAGTACAAAAAATGGCAAAGTCTTTCTTAGGTTCTCGAAAAGGATCCCCAAAAGTGGACCCCTATCCTTGTATTTATAGATGGAGTTAGCCTGACGTCTTAAAGCTTAGACTTCCCTTTGGTCACTTGGGCCCATTACCAAGAGAACTCAGCCCAACACTGCAATAAAAACAATGCCGACCTAAAAATGCTGACCCCACAAGGCCTTTCCCCATAATGCCGATCGCCCCACTATGCCAACCCAGGCTTCAAACATGTCGACCGCTCCAAATAGGCCAAACGCTCCAAACATGCCGACCGTTTCAAACATGCGGACTGCTCCAAACATGCCAACCCAGAGTATGCCGACCAGAAGCTCTTAGCCCTTTCTACCGACACGAAGTCCCTAGTGCCTTATGCGAACCCGAGTGCAAGCATATGGAATATCGACCCGGTCTTCATCTTATACCATTCTTTTACCGAACCCTCAAGCTATACCAATCCCACGTATACTACAATATGTTCCAAAATTTTGTCGACCACTTCAAGCTTTGTCGACCTGGAGTGACATTGACCTCAAGTTGTATGCCGATCCTAGAGATGTTAGCCGATCCCTAATGTCGATCCCTTGCATTTCTTATAGTTGACCTATGACGCCCCACCTTTATACTCACGCTAGCCAAGGACACTACGGAGTAATACCGTCGACTAGCACGAAGAATAAGGCTGTTGAGTAGTGACCATCTATATAACTACTTTATGCGAGTATCGATAGGCCAGATAAAATATAGCTTTTCATCTCAAGAGGAAATCCGACATACCGATATAACTCAAAGCTACTACACAGTGGCTATGTGGGCTTCGGAAACAAATATAGAAATAAACATAACACAAATCAGTCACAGAAAATTCATATCGCATAGGCGGAAACATATATGAATATATCGCATAAAAGTGTGTATCAAAGTAGTGGTCATATAAGATCCACTATATCACAAAAGAATAGATACAAGTGCTAGACAAAAGAATATGTATACATCAAGGAGTCAATATCTCAAGTGTATACAGCCAAAAACTACAAGCTAAGTAATTAGTCAAAAGTCAAATGATGGTCCCAGAAAAAAGTCATGAGGAAGCACCTGCAATATCTCAGTCAGACCCGAGTATTATTTAATAAAAAAATAATAAACGGATCAGTCTAGCTATAAATATCAGATAGAAATGAGATAGGATAAGAGATATAACAAAAACGTACGATGACCAAAAAAATGTCATACCATGACAAGTATACTTTAGAAAATCAACAAAAGCCATACAATATCTCAAGAATCTCATAGCATCAAAAATAATGTCATGTTCTTTATTTTATTCACCAAGCCACGAATATTGACAAACATATCATTGCCAATCGCAAAAATTGGTGAAACATAAATTCCAGAAATCATCAATTAGAAATCCAGAAATCACAAGGGGATGGCCAATCCCAAACGGGAGCATGAAAACTCACCCACACGTGTATGACAAACGGACGCTATTCCATGGTCGCTAACCATAAAAATGGAATATCGACGCAGTACAAACGGTACGTCCAATGAACCGAAAATCCGAGACATCGATGTAGTACAAATGGTACATCCGATGAACCGAAAACACAAACAATTCGAAACATTGACGCAGTACAATAACAGTACGTCCAATGAACCGAAAAGCCGGGACATCGATGTAGTACAATAACGGTACATCCGATGAACCAAATATCATGAAGAACATGGATCGCTAGCCCATAAAAAATGAGACGAATCGCAATAGAATGAGGTACAGTCCCCTTCGTGGACAAAGAGACATCGCACATTGCTAGTCTAAACCATAAAATGATCATCATTGATCATCAAGAAGTGTCAATTACACTAAGCTAGTAAATATAAGAGTTTAGCTTCATGCCCCATGACCACTATCTAACTTAAATATTTACAAACAAATTGTAGATCTCCACTCGATAATTGTCACAAGAGTTTCAATCGAACAAGTCCAAGAATTAACCAATGAGGTAACGCAAGCGTTTCATACCACTTGTTTTACTAAGCCGTTTAATTAGATTTCTCATACGAGTGAGGTAAAGGTTTGTATATACTAATAGATTGGAAAACGGTTTTTAATAAATGAGCTTTGTATTAAAATAGTGTTGAAATCGTTTTGATGAAAGAGTTTTGATATTTACTACTAGTATAGAAACCTTTGTATTTTAAAGTGACAAATTACAAAAAAAATGATTGTAGAAACAATCAATCATCAAAATTCACATACGAAGACGTGAATCAAATCCAAAGAAATCGATACCGAGTTCATCAAAATGGATGTTCCCAAAAATCACGAAAAGGAGTCATCAAAGTCGATAATAAACGATAACAACAAATCGGATAATCATGAATCGATAAAAATTGGAAATTCAAAAAAAATAGGCTAAATAGGCAAAAACAAGCAGGACAGTCGACTGATTACAGAGGCAAGTCGACTGATTGCAGGAAACAGAGATTTCCAGCCTCTGTCGATAGCCCGGGAACATTCATTTGCTACAGCCAGTCGATTGACTGACACTGGGGCTGTTTTTCAGCCTATCAAATGAAGAGAAACTCCTCCAAAATTGCAATCAGACGAGCAATGGGTGCTAGGGATTTATGACAATCGACGACCTGACCCTATAGGCTCTTCGATACACCACTAAAAGCATGATCAAACATCAAAGCTATGATTTTTAAAGATTTGACTTCAAACACCAAAAATTGGAATACTCATGAAACCAATTCAATCCAAGGCAAATGGACATGGAATAGAAGTTAGGAATTCATATCTAACAACAAATGAAGGTTATAGACATAGATGTGAGATAAAAATCTCACCTTTTACTCAAAACAAGGAATAAGAAGCTATAGAGCAAGGTAAAAAAAATCACTCCTCAATTCCAACCAAGAAGCTTGAATCTAAGCTTAAAAAAAACATTTCCTAAGTTAGACTTTAGGACTTTCTGAAATTGAAGGTAGAATGAGTTGGAGAAGAAGAAGAGGATGCTTACCAATAGCTTCACTTTGAATTTGGAGTTAGAATTTGGATTTGCAATGGAACAAGGGCTTAGGAACTCTAATTCTCTTTGTCTTCCCCCATTTTTATGAAAGCTTGAAGGTATTAGGAAATGAAAGTGAATGAAGAGAAGTAAGGGTGGAGCTAGAGTTAATAGTTTAGGCTAACCCAAACCCAAAGTCCGAAGTGCAAAAGTCAAATTTTAGCTAGCCTCAAACATATCGAAGTTTATACTCAAAAAGGTCGCAAACGACGTTTTGAACTCAATGGAAGAGGTCCCGAGTCCTAATTCGACCGTATGAAAAACGTAGCATTTCGGACTATAATCCGACTAACGATGCTGTATTTAAATAAAATATTTAAATACACAATCGTAAAATATGCGCGTTGTTACACGACCCGAATACCGACCCAGAGTAAATACTACATTGGCTCGAATCAGGAGCCAGGCTGACCTGGAGTAAACCATAGGCAACTCACCCTTTTCCAAAATCTATATCCCAAATACTCTACATCGTTTACTCTTTAACCGTGATCCCATTAATAATCATTTCTGATCCCTGAAATTACCTTTTTGTAGCTGGGCCATGGCGCCGGGTAACATTTTGGTAATAAAAGTGTTTTGGTTTTCATAAGGTAAAAACCCGTGTATAATTATATGTGGGAGTGGTCTTATGAGATACTCTTCTTTTCAAACGGTTTTGATAACATCGCCATGAGCTATACACTTAATATTTCGAGTATCTCGCTGGTTTATCAAGCCTGATTTGGGTATTTTTAATACTCGGGTCATATCCGAGTAGTTCCAGGATTAGCTGAAGATGCTTGGAGTTTCCAAAGGAGAGATGGAGACCTTCATCATCGTATGGACGAGTTCTGTTATCCGCTACATCTATTGCATTTGTTTTGTCAGCATTTGTAAGAGCAGCTATTATAACTGTCCAGGTTGAATCTAGGTTAAACTCGAATATATGTTTTAAAATTTTCCACTGTAAAAATTATTGTTGAAATAATATATGTCATTTCTTTCATGTCAGATTCTATTTTTCTATTCCATTCTATCTTTATTTTTCTTTCTACCCTTAATGATTCGCTTGTTCGTGCAATTTGAGTTGGACATGTGTAGTTTATTGTCGATTCAAAGGGTATGGAAAAATGGGTTGTTACACCTACGATTTTAGTCGCGACTGGATTGGAGGTAATTCCAGTGGCCAATTTATCTTAATATCGAGTTGATAGGTAATGGATGGAAGGAGGTGTGCTTCGGATCGGTTAGAGAAGTTGCCTCGGGACAGAGAAAGAAGGACTTCGGGAAAGCTTCGGGGTAGTTCATAGATGGGTTTTAGAAGTTCAAAGATCAAAAATCGGCTAAGTGCCTACGTCCGTACCGATCAATTTTGATCAGTACCAAGTTCTTTTTTGTACGTGGGTTACAACATGGGACTTTGGAGCTCGAGGAATGGGGCAAGGGGGTTTTCAGTAGGCAAATGGAGAAGAGACCAAAGAGGAAAGTACTTAGCCAAATTTTGGCTAAGTATAAGTAAAGTAATTCGCGTCAATACCAACCTTTTTTGGTCGACACCGACATGAATTTATGGTACTAGAGTTAATGGAACTTCTAGATGAGTGTGGGGACTCTACAGGCCATGCTAAAGGTATTTGTTTGTTCGCTTGGGGTTTGATGGCGATGTAATGGCCAATGAGTAATGATAGCTTTAGGCCTTTGATGATGGTAACTCGATGGTGAATGGAGTTATGTTCCGAGGATGACGTGTCAATATTGAATAGGGTCGTGATGATGATTATCCACTAAGTTCCTGTTCTAGGAAGGATGACCCATGGATAGAATGTTAAATAGTTCCATCGTGGAAAGGAAAAAATGTGGAATATTTCCTCGAGGATGAATGGAAACAAGATAAAGCAAGAAAAGGGCTTAGATACACATGCTAAAGGGTTGTTGATAGTTGGAGCTTTTTCTAATGTACTCAAAAGTAGGGGTATAGTGAGGATGCTCTTGGTACTTGGAATGGCTACCCTGGATTAGTGAAATGGATCCGTATACCCTAGACTAGTGGAATGGGTTTAAAGTCAGCTTGGGGCTGTGAGCGTGTACACTGAAAACTAGGATTTTTCCATTAATCCCTGGCAGAGGAATGGTCATATAATTTATCATATATCTATGGCATATTTAGTGAACGAGAGGATTGTTTAACAGATGCTATCAATGCTTTAGTTGCTTTTCTAGTAGGCTATCACTCTAGGGATGTCGTATGAGGATGGTATTGTGCATAAGGATACATGGACACTCGGTATTGTACTTAGGATGTAGTACACTTAGTGATGATGGTAGAGCAGCATATTTTATATGCTAACTTTTTGGATACAGGGACATGTCAGGTATGGTTCATAATATCGACTTGTAGAGTACTTTGAGATTTCTTATTGCTCACACCAGAATATTGTCTAACTAGAGGTTTTATATTTTGCTTCTTATTATCTTGGGCACTCTTAAATAAGTAGACTAGATAACAGGTCTTCATAATATGCAGTTGCCGTGCAAAGGACGAGCAAGATGGAGCTTTCTCGTACTACATATGGATACTTATGCTTATTCCATTATGAGACACTATGGAGTCTAGGTAGTATTCGTTTATTCTACACTAGAGACAGGTCGAGTTTATTATCCGTTATATAAACTCTATTATCATTTTGTATAACTTTGTGAATGCATGTACTCTGATATTGCGGTTATTTTAGTTATTTACTATCTCACTTGTTTTATATATGTGATGTGTATTATATTTTATTTGATGTGTTGTGAGATATATGATAAGTACTATGATTGTTTTATTTCTTTTCAACCCTTGACAATCATCCTACATCGACGGGCACTGCAGCAGCGCACTGTTTAGTTATATTGGATGCCGGAGGTGTAGGGCGGTTGTCACAGTTAATATAAGAGTTTGGGATTTTAATTTTAATTTAATTAATTTGTATACTAAAATTTCATGTTTATTTTTTATGAGTTAAGTATAATATGTATTATCATTTTAATATAAAATAATTTAATTTTGTAAGTTTATAATTTTGTAACATGTTCATATTTACAATACAAATACCATAACTACATTAAATGTGGTGATCTAACATAAGGTATACATGATTAACATATGCCACAGGTATTTAATTTACCATTGAGATTTGTGGTTAATAAATAGGTCTCAGTGTCATTTTTGAATAACTAATCATTGGGATTTATTGTTTTGTATATTATAATGTCAAAAGGTAATGATAATTTAGCATGAGAATATCATATATATATATATATATAATGAGTAAAGATGTATATGTATACATGTTATTTGTTTATTTATTCCGACCATGAATAAATTTAACATGTGTGTACATATACATACATACATACGTACATACATACATACATACATACATACATACATACATACATACATACATACATACATATATATATATATATATATGATTTTATGTTTATTCAATACACACACACAAACGTGTGTGTGTTTGAGTTTAAGAACATTAAAAAAAAAACTGAAAATTGTTTATATATAAAATATACACTACTTTGTTTTAAATTTGAATTTAAATATAAATTTGGTAAATTTAATGTTTAGTTTATAGTTTTCTTAAACAAGATAATTTTTTAATACACAAAACGACAACAAAATAAATTTAATTTTTTAATTTTTTAAATGTACATAGATAATATACATATACATACACACACACATATATATACACTTGTCTATATATATATTGTAATTTAATAGTTCAATGATATATATATATATATATCAAGGTTCACCGACTCAAATGGAAAGTGGTATATCACTTTAGACTAAGGTCTAAAGGCTATGAGTTTGAACTATAAGATGTTAAAATGAGTGCTCAATTTGAATAATGCATCACTCTTATTCTTAATATATATATATATATATATATATATATATATATATATATATATATGAAAAAATATTTGTTTTAAAACAAGATAACAAAATTTGTAATTTTTATAATTATTTAGCTTAAATATAAAATGATTTAGTTTTAATTTAATTTGAAATTTATATATATATATATGTATGTATATGTGTATATATATATAACGTAAATTTTTTTATTCTAGGCCGTGACTATTTTTTTTTTTAGTCCAAATTCAGTATATGTGTATATGTTTATATTAGATATATATTTTTTATTTAATTGTTTAAAATGCTTAATTTTTTTGGCAAGGCCAGCCGACTTTATAGTGGGTCGTGCCACTGTATATAAATAGGGAAAATGTGTTTGCACATACACAGCATAGTTATATATGGTTTTATAGTGGCTACACCAATTAGGATACAAACCAGGTGAGAAGAAAAACGCCTCTGCAGCTAAAAAGTAATGGCCTAAGGAAACAAAGGCTCCTCCGCCTAAGAGGAAGAATAGTCACTACCAACGACCTAATACATGCAAATAATTTGCAAAATGTGTTGCAATATCCGAAGTAAATCCAGGGTAGTCAGTGTAGAAGGTAAATCTCATATCCCAGCTATCATCAAGAAGAAGAGATCGATTACGTACTCCTTTTGAGGCATCCACATATAAAGAATAAGGCCACCTCCACCAGAGGCATAATGAAGGCACCTAGATTCACCAATTTCATTACTTATAAACATGTGGAAATCATGTCTAGCAGGGTCATATCTCATGTTAGACTGGATATGGATCCAAGCATTCTCCTCAAAACTCCATTCAACATCAGAAGCCAAGGCCATCGTAGATAATACAGGATTAGAAATAACAGGCACAACAGAGCATTCCAAAACTACACCAGAGAAAGTAGGATCAAAAGACGGATCAGGACAGACTACAGAAGGGATAGAAGGAGGCATAGATGGAGGAACAATTCACTGTTTCAGGATCCATTTCTTGACCGGTAGCCGAGGAAGAGGGGACCGTGAAAAATGCTTAATTTTTTTATCATAGATAATATGATATGAGGGGGCATACATGTAATCATGAATTGAGTTTAAAATAGAATTTTCCTTGTTGAGATCATGCCAATTACCGACACCTTAGCTGCAAACAGGGCCAGTTCTACATAATAGGTTACCTTAGACGAGAAATTTTTTTGTTGCCTTTCACACCACAATGATAATATTAACTAATAATGCTATGAACATCATTTCATTAATTTCACCCACATGAAAAAATACACTCAAAATACATAATATATAATAACAAAAACATAAACATGCTATGAGATCTCCAACATATCGATACATTCAATGAAAACAACTCCCTTGATCTTTTGGAAGCAAATTCTTTAATTATGTCATCATAATTCAATGTATCCAAATACTCAATGGAAACCATAGCCAACCCATTAATCTATCTTGCAACATATTGGTCCATAGATAAATTTTTATGAACTTCAACTCAAGGAACCAACCATAATAAGTATAGTCAGTAAAATTTGATATGCAGCTCATACATTTAGAAAATTCACTCACATCACGATAAGACCTTAAAAAAACCAAGAATACTAATTGATTTTAGCACTCTCGATGGCAATATTTTTTTAATTATCCAAGCTTAAAAAGTATTCCTTTTCCACAAATGTCACTCTCTTGATTATGCTCCAAAAAACTTTTTAATTTCATATGATGCACTTTTAGTTGTTTGTCCTTAGTTGTTTTAAATTTTGCATTTAATAAAAACCCAAAATCCCTTCGTAAAGCTCGAATTGTTCAAATCAATCCTTAAGCGAAGTAAGTGCTTAATACTATATGAAGAAAATAAGTAATTCTAAAATCTTCTTCCACTGATTGATTTTGACAAGCATCAACTTCCATGCTTCATCAAATTGTTTCTTTCTATGATCAACTCTTTTTGTACCAAATTTAGGTTCTATTCCAACTTCATTTGCAATTTGTTTGGCTTCATTTCCCAAGCTTTCAAACCTCTCTAAAAATTTCAAAAAATGCAATACGTTCCTTTATTTTAGTAATTGCATCTTCGATATCTATTTCCTCTCGTTGAAGTACTTACTAACCCGATTAATATTGTCTAATATGGTGTACCAATTACATAAACTAATCAAGAATGCATTATCTTCTAAAGCATTTTAACATAAACCTGTAGCCTCCACCATTACATTTTCATCATTAAAATTATTTGCTATGTCAATCAAAGCATCTCATACCTCCGATGGTTGTGTTATTATCACTTTTGCACTTTCTATATGACTTTTCCATCGAGTTATCGATATGCTTTTGGAGTCAAACCTTTGACATATTCCAAGTATTTCCCACTGGTGCGTTGAGCCTAAAAATTTGGTATAAATCTTTTGAACATATGCAAAAAAAACTTCCTAGCTTTCAAATATGATTTTGCCATATCACATAAAGCAAGATATTAGCAATGACATCCAAATGAAATATAGAACGCTCTAGGATTTATGTAAAGAATTCATCTTAAAGAATTTCCTCTTCTTATTCTAAGAATTTGTGTTCTCCACCGTCTTGTTTTTCCCAAAGGTCGAAAAAATTCCTTTATTCCTGAAAGCCATCTCCACCACTACATTTGATGGATCTCTGAGATGCGGCATAGTTGCCCTAGCAATCCCCCTACTTCAATCCCTGAATAAATTTTTCGTCCTCTTGATAACTATATTAATAGTAGCATATTCATACCTTGACAGCTCATCAAATTTAGTTGAGCGCTCCAACATTGAAATTTTTCCCTGCTTTAACTCCATAAACTTCTTGGGCAGAGCTGACTTGGCTACTTCAAACAAAAACCTTTCCTCGAATCTCTTTCGAAATCCTTCCTAAGTCAATTCCTCTTTCGGTACCCCAACGGTCATCCTGTTCCACAAGAACAAAGCGGTTCTTTGCAACTGTCTCAAAGCCAGTCTCCTTTTTTGCTGATCATTCACACCCAACAGCAAAAATCCTTTCACAATGTAATAACCAATTCTCTACTTCAACCGCATCCTTAGTCCATAGAAAAGGCTTACCACCCAGACTAGTATAATCTCGACTTAGCTTAGCATAGTTATTACCAACTGGCGCTACAGGATTGACTCCTTCTGCATTAACTACATTTCCTCTAGTTACTCTTGTAGCCGTTCCAACTTGCATCAGATTGACAAAGAACTAATACATAGTACCCATATCCACTGGTGGGGCCGCAACAATTAAATTGGCATTTGCATTTTGATAATAATTTGCTAGTCGACCATGGTTCCTCCTAGTGTTAGGCCAAACATTTCTATTGGCTGTGTACTTCCACCACATAGATTAACTCTTCCATATCCTTCCCCTATATCTTTCTTTCCCGTAAATCTGCATATGATCCTTAGTAAGATACAAAAGAACGGTCTAAGAGAGAGGGGAGAATAGAGTGGAATACATACTTATATATAGCAAATAAAACTATGTTACTATAGCGTTATCTCATACCCCCAATCTTATTCTCAGATTCATTATGACTATGTTTTCAAAAACTCTTTAGGCTTAAAATTCTTTTAATCATAAACTTATGCTCTGATACTAACTTATTACATCCCCCATTCTAAGGCCGAAAACTAACTACTATAGATGCTGCACTCATCCATAGTTTTTAATTCTTGGCAACAAAATGCGGCAATGTTCATCATATCAATAATCAGAAGCACATGGATATGAAAAAATTTCAAACACGGTTCAAAAATAACCTTTACATTCCATTTCAAAATATTATTTCATATTCACTACATAATCCCATTCATAATTCCAAGTTCAAAAATTATAAATATTATAAAGTACACCAAGAGTGACATATGAAGATGCCCCTTTGGTTGATCAAAGTCAAAATACCTGGCACTTATACAACATTGCCATTACATCGAAATAGACAAAACCAAACTACATAATGAAATAGATAAAGTTCCTAATAGCAAGATTGCATCCTGCATGTCTCCGAAAGCTTATTCTTCTAACTGGGACCTAAAATCCCTTACTCCTGACCTATACAATGAATAAATGAGAGTTTAATGGAGAAATAAAAACTTTGGGCCAGACCAACAGCCTAATGTGAATAAGAACCTACCATCTCAAACTAAATAGATATATAGTGAGACTACGCCATTGAGTGGAAAGGGTTTTCCGCTCACTGGTATCTTAACTAAAACACAACAACCATATATTGTGCGCCTGCAACCACAATGGTTAGAACCTAGAAAATTGCATATATAATCATGCAACATATATTTGATTACCTATCCCAATTCATTAAATTATCCATCTTAATTTCAAACGATTACCCGTCATAACTTAAACTGACTACCCGTCTTATCTTAAGCTGGCTACCCATCTTATAATTATGTGGACTACCCATTTCACATATAAGCATATTTAGAATTATGTGGACTGTCCATCTCTCATGTAATTATTACTTGGAGCACTCATCCCCAACCATATTGACTACCCATCACATATGGTTTATTCAAACTTATAAAAACTATCCATCACATGTATTTCATTTAACTTAAAATGATGTGGACTATCCATCACATATACCATAGTTTTCCTAGGATGACTATGAACCCTTCATTATCCTCATAGAGACTACCCATCGCCAGCATGATGTGTACTATCCACCTCACTTCCCATAGAAGTCGACATTGTTTTTCGAGGATGACTACCCTATGAATATAAAACTTAATTTATGTTACCCATGTGTTTCAATTTAATTCATGTTACCCACATGTATAGTTTAATTCATGTTAACCACTGTATCTCCTCATCATTATAACATTCCAAAATGACATAACACTGGGATCCCTAAATGATCTATAATGAAGTCAATAAAATTAGACATTGGTATCGCCAAGATTCATATCAAACTTATTAAACAAACAATGGTATCCGAAAGATCTAAAGTCAAAGTCAAAGACATATGGCTCGCCACCATTAAATAATTTAATTTAGATCAATATCGAAGTTAACCTACATTGGTGTACCCAACTATAGCGTCGAAGTTTACAATTTAAAATGGCATTGGTATCCCCAATGATGACGTCGAAGTAGAAAATTTAGGCTCTTCGCCCTTTAATAATTTAGTATAAATCAATGTCAATGGCATTAACAATGTCGATATGAAGGTCTAAGGGTCTCTACCTTTAATCATAACATGCATGCAATTTTAAAACAATGTCGACTTCTATCCAAGGTCGAAGACAAAAACCCAAAATTCTTTTAAGTATAATATTCAATGTCGAAGATGATGTTGTCGACCATCATAAACTATAGGATATCCACATGCTAATAAAAATTAAAACATTTATAAATTGTATGGCTAACTACCGAAGATATAGGATGATCGGCCCTCTTGAAACCTAGGCCTCTTCGCACCTTTAGAATATTTTAGTCTATATAACACAAGTCTCTTCGTCATTGTAGAAAGAGATGCGTCATAGTTACCATGCGGCATCGACATTAAAGCAATGTATACAAGGTCGTCGACCATGATGCGCACTGACATCAAGAGCCTCCATGTCGTTATAAATCCTTTAAAAATTAGTTTACTTCAGCTAATATGTCGCTTGGTTCGAGGATATAATAGGTGGCAACAATGCCTTAATTTGGAAAAAAAATGAAGATATGAGATGCAACATCATTTATAACACTTCGATAATCACAATAAGGCTATGCCATTAATGCACACTAATATCTTTTTCCAATGAAATGTTAAATTATTTTAGGCAAGAGTTTTTACAGTTCCATTAATACGCAATAATATTTTTTTCCAACATTGTCTCCTTGATTAACTAGAGATTCTATTCTTTTATCAACCATCGCCATTTGTTAAAGACCTTTATATAAATCTACCCATTTGATCAGATTTGTTATATGCTTAGGACTATTTTCATGTTCTCGTAGCTGGATTGTGATGTTATGCCAATCATCAATTCCTTCTTCTTCTAATTTGAACTTCTTTTGTGGTTTTTTAAATAGCTTATAACAAAAATAATAAACTATATTTGTTTCATTTGAGTAAACTGGTCACTTTCTTTCATGTTCTTTACTATGTGGATAACAATTAATATAATGTTTACAAGAAAAATGTCTACCATTGATTGCATTTTTCGAGAATGTGTCATTTTCCTTTAAAATTTTAATAGGACCTCGTTTCATTATCCTTTTACTATCGGTTATCCTTCCCCATAACCTCGGATCATAGTTGGCATCAACATCTTTGTCAAGATGAAGCCCAACATCTTCTTCCCTAATTTATCATGTTCATTTTCAATAGCCACTTCATCTAAATTAGCATCTTCGTTGGCATTCTCATTAATTCTCTCATCAACATTCATATTTTCATTGATCTCTACATTGTCATTAATTTTTTTTCATTTTCTCCGCTTTCTTCAATTTTTATTTAAAGTTGAAGGTTGAGACCTTTGAATTTTTGCTCGAAATAAATTAAGAATAGAACTAAGAAGTTATTTTTTTAGTTCTTTTTTCTTTTGCTTGACTCTCCTATTGTAAGAGCTGAGTTTTGTTTTTGAAATCATACTCAATTTTATTCTTTATATATAACTATACCAAATGATAAAGTTTATTAACTTCATATTCATTTAATAAAAAATCAATACTTGTTCATTTATTTATTCAAGTATTTGACTTAAAAAATTAAATAATCAATGACCAATTATCTATTATGAATCAAATAGTTTTGATATCACCAATCCGCTTATCTATCAACTAATAAGAATAGAAAATATTAACAACAATCATTTGCGAAAAATTATCGATTATGACAATTAACAACATCCAATTATGATTTACAGGTTGAATTGGTCAATTAACAAGAAAAATATTTACAATTATTTACCAAACAAATAGAAATGGTAAACATTAATCTTCTTAATTCTTATAGCCTTATTTACTGGAAGTCTTATTTTTTTAATTTTTTAAGAGGAAATCAGCCACTAAAATTTTGACATATTAGTATTAGAATCATTCATTATTATCTTTGAGCTATGGGCTACAATAGCATTGGAATTGAAATTGAATATTGAAGCTAAACTGGTCCAATTGTGGTGAAGGTTAGAAGAAGGAGAAGCCGTGACACAACATCATTGTAGATAGAGTGCAGTAGTGCGAAGGTGACCGAGAAGGATTGGTCTAGAAATTTCCTGTTTTACCATTAGTCAGTGTGGTGATTTTCTGTGTGTGATTTTGAATTTTGAACTAGGTTTTTTATTGCCCTGATAGAGTGGGTTGCCTTATTCCATAGTCTAACTTAGTAACCATGCTTGGTTGCAAGTCATTTCCTTGTTCCACTCCTTAATTCATTCTCCTTGACTACGGAATACAACTCCATCCACAAGGAATCACCAATATTCAACAATGGAAGCTAGGGTTAGGGTTTTATTTTGTTTCCTATGATGAAGAGGTTGGCTATTCATAGTCATCCGAATCACAAATATCTAGCCCCCTTCTCTCTAGATCTAAAATTAATGACTCCACTCTCCTCTCCACGCTATAACCGGGCCCTCCAATACTTAGCTTCCAAACTTTAGGCTTAACTGATTTAAATACTAAATCAACTGTTTAATTAATTTATTTAGGCTTGTTCTATAATTAAATCAATGTATTATTTTTACACGCTATTTAAGTTAAATTCAAGGCTTCTAATAAATAATTAAAATACAATTAAAATTTAATACAACATTTGCACTAATTTTTTTATCAATTTATAATATTTATAAATTAATTTTAAAAAGGTTGAACTCGAAAATTAATTGACAACACGATTGGGCTCGGTTATGGGCTCGATTGTGTTAACTCTCTAGGTAGAACTCAAAGTCAATATTTAAACAATTAAAATACCAAAGCACGTACGAACTTTTCCGAAGTACAATATTGGGCACATGTTCAATTGCTTATAGAACACTTAGGTGAAATCTAATTTTTAATCTTTATCGAGCGACACCCAATAATGATATTTTATGCACATTTTCTTTTTATCATCACTGTATCACTAAGATATTTAGAGTTTGGTCTAAGGTCAAAAAAATTAATTTGTATCTATAATTATTATGTAAACTACATTAAAGTTCTTAGTTTAATCCAATAACATTTATTGATTAACCGATTTACTTTGGCTAGAGATTTTGACTATAAGTTGCTTACCCATTATGGTGATACTTCTATAACGTAGGAGACGAATCCTCTCTTAGTAGTGTTTCATTTCAAGCAGTTTAGCAAGTAGGGTTGTAATATGATCGCAATGTTATGTGTTTGATCATAATTAAAGTACAACTTAGCTACTTAAACTCGATAATAGCCTCAAGTCTAAAGAATAATGCACGTCGTTACCATGAGATCTTGTATTAACTTATAAAAGACTTTCGTCATTTCATTCTGTGATCCAAACAACCATGAGTATGTAATACAATGGTGCCCCCAACGGTTATGAGTAATTCACCGTTCATCATTAGGAGTGGTTAAAGTAAATTAGCATCAATGGATGCGTCACTATCATTTTCTTGGTAGATCCTTAACTAGGAACTTTTAAGGAATAAGTATTTAAATATCGATTCAATATGCATGGTTATGAATAAAATATATCTTCGAAGAATTTTCTACTTATATATGTAAAACACCTTAATATCATTACTTCTATTCTATAAAACAAAGAATATAAAATAAAATAAAAAGCATACTTTCTTTTGAACAAGGTTCTCTCATAAGAGTTAAGTTACATAAAAAATCACATAACTACCTTTAGGGAACACCCTTAACTCTATCATATAAATCTTGTTGCCATCAGAATAAGTGATCGTCCAAGAATGATGAAACTCTTGAAATAGATCATCAATTAGATTCTTTACATTGGGAACACAAACCTCAAGTCAGGCTAACCCTTCACATCAACAAAATATCAATCTATACCCTAGACTTTTCTCCCTTTCAAATCTTATCCATGATCTCCACTATGCTTGCATCAAGCCTTAGCCAGATCCAATCTGATCAATAAGAGTGGTTTCATCCTTTGGTTTCCAATAAACTGAGCATCATATCATAAGAAGGTCGAAAATTGAATTCATATCATGAGTTAGATAATTCATGTCATGACTTGCCTACTAGCATACACAGCCACTATACCTTCTTGCATAAGAACCACACTAAATCTTATACCACAGGCATGGGTGTGTGCCATAACGGTTTAGCTCCTTTTGGTAATAAGAACCAAAGCACTAGTCAACAATTTCTTCATCTTAATAAAAGACTCTGCGCTACGTGATCCAAAGAGAAAAGTTTATTCTTCTTAGTTAGTTATGTCAAAGGTGGCAACCTTTGTGAAGTGCTTAATGAACTCCCAATAATATCCTGTTAACCCAATAAAAGGACGAACTTCGGCTGCATTACTTGGTACCTTCCAAACTTTCACTACGACATTCTTACTTAGATCAATCGAAATCCTATTCTCGGATATGACATGGTCAAAGAGTCGCACTTCTCTTGTCCAAAAGTAACATTAGAAAATTCCATGTTTAAGAGATTTTGCCTCTATAATTCCAACACATCTTTTAATGTAACTTGTGTTCCTCTTCACGTTTAGAGAAGAATAATATATCTTTTACAAATATGGCCATGAATTTATTGAATTAGTCCTTAAAGATAGAAGTCATAGGATCAACAAAATACGTCAGTGCGTTCATAAGTTCGAATGGCATTAGCAACCACTTATAAGACGCATCTAGATTCTAAAGGTAGCCTTTGTAATATTATCGCTAGCCACCCTTAGTTGTTAAAAACCCATAGCAAGGTCGAGTTGAGAAAAAATCTTTGCTTCTCAAAGTTGTTCAATCAAATCATCAGTGCAAGGCAACATATTTTTGATCTTCATAGTTAATTTATTCAATTCTCTATTGCTGATACATAATCTTAAGGACCATTTGCTTTTGTAGCAAATACAATAGGTGCTCCCACTCTAATGTACTTCTTCGAATGTTCTCTGCATTCTCTCGGATTCATACATTTAACAAGTAAGACATTCAACTTTTCATCTATCTAAATAAATATGAAATTCAATTTCCCGATAGGGAGGTAGATGAACACATCTGCAAAATTCTACATAATGCGAACTTATGCTAATTTATCATATGAGAGATCATGGAGTATAAATAGCTCAACGTCATGTAACTCTCAGGCTCATAATAAACCTTAAGCCCATTACCACCCACCATTCTACATACCAACAATGCAGCCATCACAATCAGCAATAACCTCGTGCTTTGGCATCAAATCCATTCTTAGAACAAGACCATAACCCAAAAAACTGAATACTTAATCATCACATAAAAATAAGGACTTCCCTTAAGACAATTTAATATTTCTACGTATTGTAGAAAGATGCGTCGACCCCCAATGGGGACATTACATGAAAATCATCAATAACATGGGGAACAGGGCATAATTTATCAGTATGATAATTAGGTTAGAATTTAGGCTGAACTGTTGTTATTTATCTTCAAGGAATCAAGGATACTTGAGTTGAATGCGTCTCATAGTCAAGTATGCATATACGGAGTTTATACGAAATCATTATGCATTTAGTTATTAATTCAAGCCCTTTATTGAAAAGTTACAAAGTTCTCAAGATCAAGTCAGCCATTTACTCCATAAGTCAAGCTCTCAACATTATACATGAATTAAATGAAAATGAAAGGAAGACTAACTTGGAATCGGCCCCTTTCTTATAGGGGTACATGTCTGTTTATGGAGAACTCTAGCCTTTGGATTCATGACACGTGTCTTCTAAAATAAATGGATAGCCGAGATTTGCTAGCTATTTTGGATTCTAAAATAAATTTGTATAACCAACACACATTTTCCATTTTCTGTTAGACTTCTTAACCAAAACTGGATTTGCTAGCTATTTTAGATAAAACACTTACCCGATAAATCCATTTTCTAGCAATTTCTTTAATTCTTCTTGTCATGCTACAGTGCGAACTTTGTCGCATTGCCTCTTCTTTTCCTTAATGGAGTAAACTTTGGATCAATACTAAGCGTATGGCATATTATTGTTTAGTCAATTCCTTTATATCAGCATGGATCCAAGCAAAGACATCTTTGTTCAATTATAAGACCAAAACAGTTTTTCTTTCATGCTTTGATCCTTCGTCTTTTCCACTTTTCTTTTTTTTTGTTAAATTTGGGGAACCTTTGCTCCCTTCTTCCAATTTTCCATATATTTTTCATTCTCCACCCATCTCGAGAATCTACATCTGGCATTACTTCTTTCAAAGTCTCACTTTTACCTTGATTGACTTAGTCCAACTCCACATATTTTCTCTTCTTTACCTTTAAACTAATACTTTTGCTCATTACTAGTGGCATTTTTGATGGAAAATTCTCTCTATTTGCCTTAGATATCATTCTCAAGACTTACATGCGAGGGCTTGAAAGTTTAGTTTGGTTGTATATATTTACACAGGCACATAACAAGATTCTCTGTCTTCATTATATTGTTCAAGCGTGGCAAAATACATTTCACGTGAAATGAATCACTCTCCATTGATGGTTTCCTATCTAACTTTGTAGAGAAATTTTGAATAATAAATGTTTTGGTGAGACAAAAGCAACAATTTCTTCAAATGCAGGTCGCCCAATGAACGCACTATAGTATGGTTTATTCATCACCACAAACAATGTTTCAAACATCTTTGAGCATTGTAGGGTTTTAATTTGAACAAGAAGTCTTATTTGATCGATTGGCAATGAGCCTTTGTTGTTGAACCCAAAGCTTGGTTCCAAATTTGGCACGAGCTTTTCTTTTGGAATTCCCATTGCGAGATCCAATTTGGGCTGTTATCATGAGTGGGTCATTGTGAGGGTACCGCACTCCCCTTAATTCTCTTGGTGTTACAACGAAATCTTAGATTTAAGCAGAGCTTTTGAAAGATTTTAGGGGTGCTCTTCACTTATTGAGTATATACCCTCCTTGGCTTCCTTTATATGCTTGCTCCTTGTCCTTTTACTCATACCTATGATATGTAGTCTACCACGGATTACAACAATATGATTAATTAGCTGCAGCAGGTCCTAAGTGAACTTGCCTTCCAAGATGTTAGCACTATTAGTTGGTGGTTTCTTCCATTAGTGGGTTTTTGGTCAGTCTCAACAAACTCTTTGAGTATGCCTTTTCTGATCATGTTTTGAATAACCCCAGCTAACAATTTACATTCATCGGTCTTATGTACGTTTACTTTATAAAAAGCACAATAGTCTCTAGGTTTGTGTGGCTCAGGATTTGTTCTTAACTTAAATAAGGTAGGATAATTAAGCTCATCTTTGGTAACAACAAATATATAGGAAATAGGCTAGTATAGTTCAATAAAGTTGGTCTTAGTGAATTCGTCCTATCTTCCTTTCTTATTTAAAATTCGTCAGCTTTCTCTTTCTCTTTGACTTCTCTTGTTGTGGAAAATCTCATCAATCCGAACAAATTTGTCTGCTTGAAAATGAAAGTCCTATAGATCCTTGCATGCGTGGACATATAAATCTTTACAAAATGGAGTGTTCAGGATTAGATCGGGTTTTACGATCATTAACTTTTCTTAATCGCTTACTCATTATGCTTTATTTTCTTTAACGTTGGATCATTTTAAGTAATCCCTCGGTAATTCACTTGGTTTTTGCATTATATTGGCTAATATGCTGGCATCGATGGTTGGTTATTTCAAAGTGTAGAATTAGGGTTAAAACACATAATAGAATTATTCCCATGAGTAATTGTCTTGTCTCGGTAGCACCAGTACCATTTTGTTGCTGCACTGAAGATGGTGGTTGGAAATAGTCAGCATATTACCACCCCTAGGATATCATTTAAGTCCATCTGACTTTCAAATGCCATTAACTAGTTTTTTAGATCGTTTACACCATCATACCTGATCGATGGAATCTTGACATAGGATGGTAGTGGTATTGCGATGATTTCCTCTATGAATGGTGCTCCCTTGAAGTTATTGTTGACTCTTGGATCCATCATCCTCGTTCTCTTTAATTCTGGTATATCTTTCTCCATTTTACCGGCCATGTCTGTTAAATATGCCTCATCATTGTCACAATTCTTTTTCTTCAGCTTATACTTCTTTTGCATTGTGAATTTAGTAGATTGTAAGATCGGTGACTTTGAATTCTTATTTAGCTTTTGCACTAGTTAACTGTCCTCTTTCCTTCCTGCCTCAAAGAACTTTTTTCGATGTCTTTGCTTCTTAAGTTGGATTCCCTAACTTCCTCTTCTTCTTCTTCTTCTCCTTTCGTCCTACGTGACATCATTAAGGATTTCTAAGATATGAGTGCCTTGACCGGTTCATGCATTACTTGTAGTTGTCTTTCCATGGATTATATATCGTTTCTTTTTTTGTTGCTTCCTTTGGTGTCAACGTATGTCCAACCTCAACATTCTCCTCATTAAACTGCAAAGTTATATTTTATTCAAGACTAGTGCAATGGGCTACTTCATTTTGGACTTGTACATTCACTTTCTTAACAGATCTTCCTATTTTGTTAACACGACTACTATAAGGTTTATATCCCTGAGTTCGACACTCAATGAAAGATCCACTTTATGTTAAGCAAAAATTTGTACCATTTCTCACAATTCAAACATTCAGGTTGGAAGAAGGTCATTGGTTCATCATACAATTCGATAATCATGTATGTAAGTCAAGACTTCAAGGAAGATGAATATGAAAATTGTTCAAAGTATAAGTTCTTAATTATAGATTTTTGATTTCAATTTGACCAAACAGCCTGGAAATCCCAATTTCAAGTTCTTTCTTACACGCTTGAGAAAATATGAAAAATGAGGAAGAATAAAATTTAGAATTCGGCGCCTTTCTAGTAGCAAGTACAAGCCTATCTATAGAAGTCCTGGACATTGGGCTTAAAGACATATGAAATTCAATGGAAATGGACGGTCACGATTTGAATGACATCGCACGTGTTCAAAATGACTTGTAGCATAGCCTCTCTTTTAAATCATGATTATGTAGCACTACTTGGCCCACTGAAGATGTGCCATGTGGTGGGCTGGATGCAAATTTCATGGTGACTAGTCATTATGCAATAGCTTAAATCATCAACATTCGATAACTGGTTTTATCACCATGCGATAGCTCAAAATTACCAACACTCGACAATTTGATTTATCATCAGGTGATATCTAGTGATTATCAATACTCGATAGCTTGTTGTTTTATAATGCTATGGCTTAATAGTGTCGTCCTTTGATGGTCAATTTATCACTCTTGATAGCACAAATTACCTAACCACCGACATCTTACTGAAATATCATGCTTAGGAGCATCTTCCTAAAATAGTTACGTCATCATCTGCGATTGCCTTGAAATCAATTTTCAATGGATTTTGAATTCACCATGTGATAGCTCGAAGAAATTAACCTTTATTGGCTTTTGTATTCACCATATGATAGCTCTAAGAAATCCACCTTTGATGGCTTCTGTATTCATCATGCGATAGTTCAAAGAAATCAGCCTTCACTAGCTTCTGTATTCACTATGTGATGGCTTTAAGAAATCGACCTTCAATGGCTTCTACGTTCATCGTTCGATACTTCTTATCAAATCGCAATGGATTTAAAAAATTCAAAGTGCGATGGCATGAATATCTCATCTTACGACGGATTTGGGTGTCACCATTAAATGGCTCATATTCCTTATCTTACGATGGCTCAGGATGTCACCGTTCAAAAGCTCATATTCCTAATCTTACGATGGCTTAGGATGTCACGTTTAATGGCTGATGTACTTTAATATACGATGGCTTTGGAGGAATCACCATGCAATGCCTCATCTTTATCATTTGATAGCATTACTTTATCAACCTTTGATGGCCTATGTTAGTCCAGTTCTGATAGCTTTATCATTCCCCTCCAATGACACCAAATTATACTTATTATGACGCCCCACCCCGAGACCCACATTAACAAAGAGAATTAGTTAGTAATTCTCTTTGCTAATGCGGAGAATATGGCTGGTTAAATGTGACCATCATAGTCTTGCATTTGATAAGAACTAAGTATGTCGATTTGGTACACAGTTTTTTCATTTTTGACTCAATTATTCGAGATACTTAATTCCTAATTAATACACTACTATGGTGGCTACATGATCGATTTAGAAACAAAATATAATAACCACAACAATCACAAGTCACAGAACAACAACACAGATAATATACATGTACACATACACAAATGTAATACAACATGTAGCAAGTGGTATTCAACCACAATATATATGTACATCCCAACAAAAGAATATATACAACACATAGTTCCCAACCAAAAATATTACTACACACGTCATATCCAAAGTCGATGGTGAGTCCAAAAAGGTAAAGCAAGCTAAGAGTCCAACTATCTAACCTACAACTCGGTTTGACCCAAGTAATAAATACACGGGTCAGGCTAACTAGAAAATGAATTAGCTAGAGATAAGTGGAATATAAGTGCGTAAGGGAATTCTTCCTTTAACTATAAAGAAAAGGTATAAGTATAGCTCAATTACAATGCATGGTATAGATTCACAAAGGGTTGTCGCATGAAGAGGTTTAGTTTAACGTAAGGAATCCATGCTTAAGGGCATTCAATATAAATATAAGCGATCAAACAAAAACTGTAAGAGAAACTCTCATGGAACTCTCAAAAGGAGTTTAAAACTCATAAAAACAAAATCACCATACATAACATCTCATGTAGCACTAGGATATCGATGCAACAAAGACATCACAATGTGGTGAAATCGTAACAAAACTCAAAAAGCTCAGAAAACTTGGATTTTCCATCTCCTCGATTGTAATGTCAAAGCAATGCTGCACGTGCCAAACTCTTGTCCTGTGCTATTTATGAATTAGGTACTTATCTCATGGACCCGAAGGTCATACTCATGGTAATTGAAGTCATATAACTCATAGTGACCAAAGTTACATAACTCAAATGACTCGAAGGTATATAGTACTGGCATACTAATGGATGTGTCACAAACTCTCGAAAAGGAACTCGAAAAGTGTTAACGTGCGTCTCATACCACACGCTCGCTTTAAACGATTTACTAATTGCTAGTTAATCCACATCATAAAAATAAATCTCAAATCTCAGAAATCTTAGAAAACTCATATCTTGCCTCGTATCATCAGCAAGTATAGTAAAATCTCATAATGGTTTCTCATAAATCATAATTACCAAAAAGGGAAATCTCATCTCTAGACTCGCCTCATCTCATCGGCGAGTAAAACAATATATATATATATAGTTCTCATCAATTATTACTCCTATAATAGAAGATCTCGAACCTCTCAGCTCGCCAAATAACGGCCAACTCAGATAATTCCTATAATAGGAATTATAAATCTCAAAACAATATTCTCAAGTGGTTTCGATCGTATAAGTCCGGAATTAATCGAGAAAGCAAACTCATATGTCCCATACCACGTGCTTTACTAAATCATTTAATTCTCTTTCTCATACGTCTGTAAAGTATAAAAATAGCATATATTATTTATAAAATAATTTACTTAAGAAAACGGGATTTTAAAATACTTTTCTTAAATCATTTTGAAGACATTTTATTGGAAAATTCACCTTATTATAGTAAATAATTATATTTTAAATACTTTAAAATAATCTAAAAATAATTTAAAATTATTCTATAAAATAATTTCAGAAGCCAATTTATTTAAAAAAATTATCAAAATTTATTTGGAAGAAATAGTGCTTGAAATCGAAGAAATACGAAAAGATTACACCGAATCGATATTTGAATTCAATACGAATTTTAATCACACTTAAATTTAAAATTCCACCAAATCTTGGGTAGTCCATTGATAGACATCATATCCTTCTAACACATTCAAAATCATCTCAAAATTGCAAAAGAAACGGGGTCAAAAGGCATTGGAATTGAAAGAAAAAGCTTGTACAAAAATTCAAAAAACAAAAATAATAAGCCATATGCAGGTCGACCTTGCATTTCCTAAGGTCAACCTCTAGGTTGACCTTGAGCACATTCAACCGTACGGTCGACCCAGGGATGTGTATGGTTGACCTCCCGGTCAAACATTCATACGCGAATTCGTTTCTTTGTTCCAGGTCGTTTTCTCTTACGTGATTCAAACTTTGAGCAAGATTTTGACCTAGCTAACGATTGAATTATGCAGTGCAAATTGACATGCATAGAGATTAACAACTAAACTTCAATCCGAAAAAGATTCAGCAGCAATTTGAGTGAAACTCAAAGAGTTATTGGTGCTCAAAGTAGCAACCAGAAACAAGAAGTTTATATACTAAAGAACAGAGACTTTTATATTTACAATAAGCAATTCTATGAACGATTTACACAGCATTCAACCTTTCTAGCTAGCGTTTGTGAGTACTAAACTCACCTGATGATTTAGCAAAGGTTTAGATATCAAGCAGCAAGCTTTTGAGAAGAAATGAAGTTCTAATAACCTGTAAAAGCTTGAAAACAGACATGCAAAATAAACAAAAGCAAACTAAAGACAATTCATACCTAACTAAAAGATTTTTGATGATATAATTCTAATATTGGTTTAGATTACCTTGTATAATCTAATTTTGGTTAATTTTCTTCTTGACTTAGCAGCAATTTGGTGGGAATTTAACTTTTGATGAAGGAGGCCATTACCTTCTTTTGTTTTTTTATTGTACTTTTGTTTGGGAAGGAAGTAGAAACTACGTACAATAGTTTATTTCTCTCCAAAAACATCCAGATAATGGAGTTGGGTTTTAAACCTAACCCAACCCCAAAACCATTTTTACTTAGAGAAATATGAGTTCTATTCATCTTTTAACCTTATTTAACACCAAATGCATATATTTCATTATTTTAGGGTCAAATAAAATGTATACATCTATTTGGGAATAAAAAAAAATTGTTATTATAACAAATTAATTTTTTTCTTCAATAATAAAAAGTTATTTTTATGAACATAGCCCTATTTTTGATAATATTTCACAATTTACACTATTTTGTGTAAAAACACTTATTTTTAACATAACAAGCTCAATAAAAATTATTTTTTTGTCAAATAAATTACAATAAAACATTCTAACTCTTTTAATCATCAAAATAATATTTTCAAACGATATTTCATCTTTTATTCTGATAAAATATGATTTTCTTTGTATTTTTCCTTTTATATTCAATCAAAGATTAATATTGACAATATTTTCCAATATTGTTGTATTGACTCAATTAAAATCAACAAATGATCTTTTTCTCTCCAAATTCTCAAAATAAAGTTTTAAAACTTTATTTTCATCAATTTAGATTTATTTCAACAATTTAATGTTGGAATATGTCACTTATTTAATTTATTTTCTCCAAACTAATATAAACCCCATATTTATTATTTATTTGACCAAATGCTTATCCAATCAAATTTAATCCCTTATTAAACCTCAACACAATGTTTAATTTAAATAAAAAAAATTTAAAAAGATTTATCTTCTCCAATTTATTTTATTCTTAGTTAAAATATAACCATCATTATATTTTAATATTACAGGTAATTACCAATGCCAAGGTTGTTACACTTATCCTTAGAAATTTGTCATAATAAAGATCAAATGAAATCCTACGACCTAGCTGAGTGATATCATTTCTTTTTAGGTTATTTTCATCTATATTGATTGCGCTTTGATTTTCTATGATACAGTTTACACAAAATAACTTATAAAAGATAGATCTTGATCTAATGAATGTTTTGGATTAAAATAACTTTACTAGAGCATGTTTACATATGATTCCCTACCCTATTGATTTTGAAATACCATGAAAATTTAACTGAGACCGAGAGGGGTTATACCTTTCGATATTGACTAAAATAAATGAAACAAATTGGATGGTTTTGCAAATTGTATTTTCGAAACCAAAATATGATCCCATGTAAAATATTGTGTTTTGAGTTCCCAAACCTAAGATGACGTCGAGTATAGTTTTATTGAGACATGTTAAGTCTTTTTAAGTGAACATATAACTTACTATAATTTATGACTGATGATTGTCTTATAGTGATTGTGGGAACGAGGTCATTATGCTAGAAAACTCATTCCGTGCTTTAGCGGCGTGGTCCCACTAGTGGAGGAATATATATGGCAAATGATATTACTCATACAAGACCTATGTACGACTCATGTGTTATTTTTTTTCACCTATAAACTCATGTTCTCATTTTAGTAGGTTGAGTTTATAGAATTTTAGATTACAGATATTAGTCGAAGAAAGGACTTTTGCAGAACTATATTGAAGATGAAGATGGGAAAGATGCCTTATATTATTATCGTTTATAGTAGCTTAAATTCCACTATGTAATTTAAAATTTGTCAGATATAAGGGACTATAAGGATTCAATTTCATCGTATGTTAGATCTTTGATGCTACTATGCAATAATTTATATTTACCCCAATAGGAGAATGATTGGGAATTTGAAAAAATATGTAAAGACTATTTTATGTGTTGAACTTTATACAGTCTCTCAATTTATTTTACTGTTATTTATAGACCGAACTCTTTCTATCGGTAAAAGATAATTCCAAGATGACTACAACATGTTGGGGTTCCATCTTTGGGTCTCAAAATGGAGGAAGTTTCAATTAGGGCCTGAAACCACTTCCAAATTTGTAACAACACCTATTTTGGACCATTCAAATCGACAATAATCCACACATGTCAGACTTGAATAATTCAAAATAACAGATTGTAATAAAATTTGGAGCAAATGAAAGCAATCGCAGAATCACAGATACAGAAATATCAGAATAACTCGCAGTGGAAGATAAAATATCATGAAGCTACTATAACAAAGTCTCAAAACAAATACATAATATCAGTCAGAAAACAAATAAAATAGAAATCCCAAATACAAAGAAGTTCACTAATACAGGAGCTCAAATAGAACAACTGAAACTAAAATAGATAGATAACTAGATAAGCAGAATCTCCAATGATTCCTAGCTCCAAAAAGAGAAATCCAAAGCTCTGAATACTCAGGCTGACTCGAGCGTAAAGCAAAACACAAAACACTTGAGTCAGGACATACATACTTATACAATGTAAACCAACTCAAGTGAACTGTAGTAAAGTACATGTAACTTAAAGGATGCTTGGGACTCCCGATCCTCTAAGGATCCGTTAAACTATTTACTATGTAGTAATATCACGCTATTATAATAATGTCTATAGTAAAATAAACTTACTTTAAAATAGCGTTGAAGGGTTACTCATATAGCCCCCAACACGTAATAGTCCCAGTAGTCCATCCAGTATCAACGTACCTCCAGATTGGGAGGCTACCCTAAATACTCCATGGGTTATGGAAGAAAAATAAACTCGTAGTAAGGCTTGCTATGGTAGGTGACACGACACAACTAGGCAATGCCAGGGTAGATATACCAATTATGCTTCCGGGTTGGTGGTAATGTATAACAGCCACTACCGCCCACCTCGGAACACACTCCCAATCAAAATCGGAGGATGGCCATCAAATCAATTACAAGTAGAGTATAGTATCGAAGAAGTGCGTCCTATAGGAGGAATGACCTCACTTGGCCCGCCGATCGCTCTTGTTTTAGCCACCTTAAGCCAACTGACGGGAGTCGGATCCACATTCATACCGTAATAGGATCGCCGCCACCGTCCTACTTCATTCTGGAATCTTCACCACGTACACAGTTGTGAAAGTGGTTTTTGGTATCGACAGAGAGTATATCCATATCCGATCTCGGTCTCTTTAACAACCAATCGTTATTATAACCGGTGGTTATAAATTTCAAAAATAGTATTTTATTTCAAAACAAAACCATTTTAATTTCAAACTATATTCAAATCAAATAGTTTATCATTTCCATTTCAAACATATATTCACCTTTCAAAAAAATCATATTTCATTCAAAGTTATAACTTTTCAAAATCAAAACACTTGAAATCATTACACTTTGAAAATCGTAACATTTCGAAATCATACGTTTGATATCATGGTACCTTCCTTTAATTCTTTTACATATTACAAATTTATTCAATTAAACCCAAATTTTCAAATTTCCAATTCAATTCAAACCATCAGTTTCAATTCAATTCAGTTTCCCAACAAACCATTTCAAAATTCAAATATTATATCCTTTCAAAAACCTTATTCAATTTATTTTAAATACCATTCCAAATCACATTTCAAAATGGTTTATATCTCAAATCAAAATAATCCATTTAAACTAATTAAAAGTGAAGTCATTATAACTACAAATTAAATATTCAATTCCCAAAAATTTAGCCTTTTCTGAGTTCATTTATTCACTTAAATTCATTAAAACAGTGAAATTTTAGCTTTCACAACACTTAAAAAATGCTACTGTAAGTTATATTTGAAAACAATTCATTTCAGCAGAGATAACATTTAAAAACTGCTGTAATATTTCAGTTTTAATTGAAAAATAGTTCTATTCAGCAAAGACAGCATTTACAAAACTGCTGTAATAATTCACTTATATTCAAAAATCTCATTTCAGCCAACTACATCACTTATCAAGTGCTACAATAGCTCTTTAATTAATTTCAGGTTTTAGTTTTAATTCTGCGACTACAGCACTTACAAAGTGCTATAGTATCTCTTAGTTAAATTTTAGTCACAGTTCATTTGTATCAACCATAGCACTTACAAAGTGTTGTAATATTCTTTACAACAGAATTTAAGTTAACTTCAGAAATAATAGCATTTCTGAAGTGCTATTAGTTCAATTTCTTGATTTTCAATATAATTTTAGAAACAAATAAACTTTGATTTTAACCCCTTTAACTTATAAAAATCATATTTTTCCACTCAAAAATGTTCATTTAAATACCCTTTAACTTATGATTTTTTTAAAGTAAAATTTCACAAATAAGTACCAAAATTTTAAATAATTCACTTATTAAATTCAAGCGTACAAATTTTCTGTTCTTTGCATTTTAAAAATTAACTTAACAACTAAGTTTTAATTTCTGTTTCAAAATATAAACTTAATTTCCATTATTATTTACTTAACTTTTATGTTTAAACCAAATTTTACATTTCCAGTCAAGTTATATTTCAAATTACACTTATAAGTATTCATTTATTTAACCATTTTAATTCATAGAAAAATCAATAACACTTTATTAAGTCATTTTAAATTCAAATTTAAACAAATTATCATATTTTTTTTAAAAATACTTAAACTCTATTTTCAAAAAAAATCACAAATTTCAAAATTAATTTATATTTCAAATTTCAACTTAACCATTTATTTATTTAACATATTTAACCTTTAAAAAAATTATTAATTCTTTATAAAAACCGTTTTAAATTCAAACTAAATCAAATTATCATAAATTTATATTTTAACATACTTTCAAAATTCCAGAAAAATATATATAATAACAACAGGTCTGTATAATATTTTCTAACCTAGGTCAAGTGATACGGATAATATATCATTTCAATCCGTAATTTACAAAGAAAAATTCTGGTTCTATCATTTCAAACCGCAATCCCAAGTTGAATAAAATAAATAAAAATCGCTCAGGCCTATCATTTCAGCCCATAACGATTTTTCCCTATTCTAAAGTCCGTTCGGGAATGTATCATTTCAACCCATAGTGATTCTATTCTACAGGGAACTTGTAGTGTGAGAAACAGAAATAAATGAACATTATAGCAACATATAGCAGTAACAGATGATATGACAGGTTTATAAACAGGGTTAACATCATATGATTCATATCACAGACAAGTATAACATGAAATAATAATTCTACACATTCACTTGTTGTCACTTCACAATTATATAAGTATAAATGTTATGAGTGAATACTCAACTTTTCAAGCTGGAGATAACAAATCAAAACACACAGAATAGACTCCAGAAAGCACGATATGGCACGACTATAGATTCAAGCGGAAAGAGAACCAAGATGTTAATCTTGTAAACAACAACCAAAACAAGACAATATACACATAAATATTCAACCCAAAACAATATTGAAACAATTGAAATAAAATTTAACAAAGAACTAGATAGTTAGACCTTGCCGTAACCATTCAAATGCTTGGCCTAGGTGGAACATATGCTCCGCTATGATCATGCTAGGCTCGGGTTTGGAATCAATATAGCACGGCTAGAAGTGGATGAAGAAGGTAGAAGTTGCAACATGAAGCATACAAAAGAAAAAGGCAAAATAGGTGGGTTTTGTTCAACTTTAGGCTCGGCCAAAGGTCAAGTGGGGATCGGCCATGCTTGTACAGGTCAGGTCAGGTGATGTCTAAAGTAGTGGCCAGAGGAGGTGTAGTTGCTGGTGACGGTGGCTAAGGGGGTGGCCGAAGTGATAGATGAAGGGGATAGGTGAAAATATGGTTGGCTAGGCAAGTTTTGGTGGAGTTTTTGTGCAAGGTTGTGGTGATGGCTCAAATGGAAGTCACGGCCAGATCTTGACAAGGGGGAGGGAGGTGATGGCAGCCGTGTATGGTGGTGGTGGTGGTCGGTGGTTATGGTGAGGGGTTAGGCCGAGCAAAGCAGGAGGAAGCAAGGCAAAAAAACAATGAAAAGAAGAAGGAAAGTAGGATAAACGAAGCCATTAGACTTACAATTTTTTCTCAAAGAATTAGCCGTGAGTTTAGAGATTTGAGAAAGTTTCTCATGTGAAAAATGAAGACGAATACATGGCTAACATAGAAAAGTGTGCGGCTAAAAGAAATGAAATGAAAAGGCAAAGGAAATGAAAAGCCAAAGGTTAATGGAAAGACACAAGTAATATGAAAAGGTTTGTCTCTTTGAATTTCCATTTTCTTTTATTCAAAATAAACCAAATAAAAAGTAAGTAAATAAAATAGAAAAAGAAAACAAATAAAGTAGAAAGGAAAATAAATAAATATTTTTAGGAAAAATAGAAAATAAATAAGAAATAGTTTATTTAATTGAAACTAGAATTAAAAATTGTAAACAAAATACAATAAACATTTGAAAATTATAACTATACTTTTAAAATGTTTTAAAAATAAAATATATACATAACATGTCATGATACATATATATACACAAATTAGAACATGATTTGATAAACAAAATATTATTTATATAAATTAAAATAAACAATTTTATTAAATAAAACAATTTACATACAATAGTTTAAAAAGCATAACTTTCACAATATTAATTAGATTTCAACGAAATGAAAAGCAGTACACTTGAAATTTTATTTACTTTCATAATAAAAGATAAAATTCAAAAATTCAAAATTTTAAATATAAAAGTCAAAGTTTGACCATATTGACAAAAATTCACGTTTTTGGAAAATATTCTATTTATTCATGTTTGAAATTATAATTCACATAAAAATAAAAATTTATATTTAAAATAACAAAATTTATTCTTTTTCAAAAAAATAAAATAAAATTTTTAAATCAGAAATTTCAATTAAAATAATTAATACAATTAAAATAATCACAAAATACAGGGTTGTTACTCTCTCCCCCACTCAAAACTTTCGTTCTCGAAAAGGAATAAGGTATGGAAAAACATAAAAGAAGATAGAATGAAATAGGATTAAGAAAAGATGACAAGAAGATTAAAATTATACCTGATAACTGTTGTTATAGGTAAGTTTAACAAGGTGGAGATGATCTTCCCAAGATCCTCCAGAATCAAGAACATAAGCACGAAGAAGATCTTAGAGAAATCATATTCACTCTTCCCGTTTGACCATTGGTCTGTGGACGGTAAGCAGTGCCCAGATTCCGATTAGTACTCAAAGATTCCTGAAAAGCTTTCCAAAACTGACAGGTAAAGATAGGATCACGATCACAAACAATACTACGAGGAACACCATGGAGATGAACGATCTCTCTCATGTAGATCTCAGACAAGCTAGAAGCAGAACAGGTAGACTTGACCGGAATGAAATGAGAGGTGTTGGCCAGTCTATCCACAATTAGGCAAATACTTAGCATTTTTACAAGTCAAAACAATGAGAGGTGTAGAAATCCGAGCAAAATTCTCAATGAATCTCCGGTAATAATTTGCAAGGCCCAGAAGACTATGAATCTTAGAAGGAGTCTTAGGGGTTTTCCATCCCGTAACAGAATAGGGAGAAATAAGAACAACAAAAAAGATAGAATAATCAAATGACAAAGGAAAAAGAGAAAGAAAGAAAGACTTACATTGATCGCAGCGATCTTGACTGGATCAATAGAACTCCATTACTAGAAACAATATGTCCAAAAAATCGGACATCATCCTTCCAGAAATGGCATTTAGAAAATTTAGCCTTCAGTTGATGATTTCTGAGAGTCTAAAGAACAGATTTCAAATGCGACTCATGCTCTTCTTTGGTCTTAGAAAAGACAAGGATATCATCAATAAAGACGAGAACAAATTTATTAAGCACAGCATAAAAAAATGATTCATCAAATCAACAAAGAAAGGAGAAGCATTAGTCAAACCAAAAGGCATGACTAACCATTCATAGAACTCATTATCCGTACGGAAAGCAGTCTTGGGAATGCTTTCCTCGGCAACACTGAGCTAATGGCAACTAGTGGCAAGATCAAGCTGAGAGAAAATAGTGGCACCAAAATGCTGATCAAACAAATCATTGATACGCGGCATTGGATATCCGTTTTTCATAGTGAGCTTGTTCAGATCCCTATAATCAACACACATCCTCAAGGTGACTTAGTGACGAAAATCACCGCTGCTCCCCATTCTGAATGGCTAGGTCTGATCAGACCTTTGGAGAACATGTTCTCAATTTGCTTTCCCAACTCAACCTTCTCACGGGATGCCATTCTTCTAGGAGGAAGAACTATAGGTCGAGCTCCAGGAATAAGATCAATAAGGAAATCAATTTCCCGCTTAAGAGGTAAAACAGTGACTTCACCAAATACATCGGGAAAAATCCGACTACACGGGTCGAATGAAGATCACCAGGAGAAGAATCCAGAGAATAAAGAAAACTTCCAGCAAAATCCAGAGGCATGCAACACTGAATAATCAAAGGATTCCCTTGAATATCAACAAGATAAACAGACCAGTCTTTACAAGAGATGTGGGCATCATGCTTACCAACAATAAATCAAAAGCATCGAAGCCAAGAACATAGAAATCACCACTAAAGGATGATCAGAATAGAGAAGTTTTATTTGCTTACAAATCCGATTAAGGTTTGCAGGACCCCCAATTGGATTTGAAACACATAAAGCCACAGAAGCATACACAAGAGAAAGGGAATGCTCGAATTTATCACACAAATCAATAGAAATTACACTATGGGAAGCTCCAGTATTAAATAAAAAACAAAAAGGATACTAAAAAAAGAAAAGGTTCCCTGCAGAGTACCTTGATCATCACCAGGAATAGGAGCTAGAGAAGATTCAGAGGTGATAGCAAATATACCGGAAGGCTCTAAAGGATTGCCCTATCCAGTAGAAGGGCAAGCCTTACTGAAATGACCAGGCTGAAGACAGATAAATTCACTTGGATGAATATCCTAATGAAAGAAAATACTAACAAGGTAGAAACGAAAGGAAGGAGTTTAGAAAAAAAAACCTTTAAAACAAGAAAATTTTATATCAAAATAATCTTTAAAAAATCATTTGAAAATAAGTTTATACTTTGAAAATACGTTATCTCACAAAGAAAATGATTCTAAGGTTGATTTCACTCATTCTAGGGTATTTCTACCCTATGTCTAATGAGTTTTTGCTCCGCAGGCTAAGATTTGCCTAAACCAAAGCTCTGATACTAATTTTAACAACCCCCTATTTTGGAGCATTCAAATTGACAATAATTCACACATGTCAGACTTGAATAATTCAAAATAACATATTGTAATAAAATTTGGAGCAAATGAAAGCAATCATAGAATCACAGACACGGAAATATCAGAATAACTCACAGCCGAAGATAAAGTAACATAGTAGTTCATGAAGCTACTATAAAAAGTATCAAAACAAATACATAATATAAGTCTGAAAAAAATACAATAGAAATCCAAAATACAAAGAAGTTCACTAATACAAGAGCTGAAATAGAACAAATGAAATTGAAATAGATAGTTACTAGATAAGCAGAATCTCCAGCGATTCCTAGCTCCAGAAAGAGAAATCCAAAGCTGTGAATACTCAGGCTAACCCGAGCATAAAGCAAAACACAAAACACTCGAGTCGGGACATACATACTTATACAATGTAAACCAACTCAAGTAAACTGTAGTAAGGTACAGGTAACTTAAAGGACGCTTGGGACCGCCCATCCTCTAAGGATCCGTTAAACTATTTACTATGTAGTAATATTGCACTATTATAATAATGTCTACAGTAAAATAAACTTACTTTAAAATAGCATTGAAGGTTACCCATATAGCCCCCAACACGTAATAGTCCCAATAGTCCTTCCAGTATCAGCGTACCTCCTGATCAGGAGGCTACCCTAAATACTCCATGGGCTGCGGGAGACAAACAAACTCGTAGTAAGGCTCGCTATGGTAGGTGATACGGCACAACAAGGCAATGCCAGGGTAGATATACCAATTACGCTTCTGGGCTGGTGGTAACGCATAACAGCCACTACGGCCACCTCGAAACACATTCCCGATCAAAATCGAAGGATGGGCATCAAATCAATCACAAGTAGAGTATAGTATCGAAGAAGTGTGTCCGATAGGAGGAATGACCTCACTTGGCCCGTCGATCACTCATGTTTTAGCCACCTTAAGCCAACTCACGGGAGTCGGGTCCACGTTCATACCATAATAGGATCGTCGCCACCATCCTACTTCATTCTGGAATTACCACTGCATACACAGTTTGTTAAAGTGGTTTTCAGTATCGACAGAGAGTATGTTCATATCCGATCCCGGTCTCTTTAACAACCAATCGCTGTTATAACCGGTAGTTATAAATTTCAAAAATAGTATTTTATTTCAAAATCAAACCATTTTAATTTCAATCTATATTCAAATCAAATAGTTTACCATTTCCATTTCAAACATATATTCACCTTTCAAAAAAATCATAATGCATTCAAAGTTATAACTTTTCGAAATCAAAATACTTGAAATCATTACACTTTGAAAATTGTAACATTTCAAAATCATACATTTAAAATCATGGTACCTTCCTTTAATTCTTTTACATTTTACAAATTTATTTAATTAACCCAAATTTTCAAATTTCCAATTCAATTCAAACCATCAATTTCAATTCAATTCAGTTTCCCAACAAACCATTTCAAAATTCAAATATTATATCCTTTCAAAAACCTAATTCAATTTATTTTAAATGTCATTCCAAATCACATTTCAAAATGGTTTATATCTCAAATCAAAATACTCCATTTAAACTAATTAAAAGTGAAGTCATTATACTTACAAATCAAATATTCAATTCCCAAAAATTTAGCCTTTTATGAGTTCATTTATTCACTTAAATTCATTAAAACAGTGGAATTTCAGCTTTCACAGCACTAAAAAAAATGCTACGGTAGGTTATATTTGAAAATAATTCATTACAGCAAAGACAACATTTAAAAACTGCTCTAATAGTTCAGTTTTAGTTGAAAAATAGTTCAATTCAGCAAAGACAACATTTACAAAACTGCTGTAATAGTTCATTCATATTCAAAAATCTTATTTCATCCAACTGCAGCACTTATCAAGTGCTACAATGACTCTTTTATTTATTTCAGGTTTTAGTTTTAATTCTGCGACTACAACATTTACCAAGTGCTATAGCAGATCTTAGTTAAATTTTAGTCGCAGTTCATTTGTATCAACCACAGTACTTACAAAGTGCTGTAGTATCATGTACAACATAATTTTAGTTAACTTCAGAAACGATAGCATTTCCGAAGTGCTATTAATTCAATTTTCAGATTTTCAGTACAATTTCAGAAACAAATAAACTTTGATTTTATCCCCTTTCACTTATAAAAATCATATTTTTCCACTCAAAAATGTTCATTTAAATACCCTTTAACTTATGATTTTTTTAAAGTAAAATTTCACAAATAAATATCAAATTTTTAAATAATTCACTTATTAAATTTAAGCATACAAATTTTCTATTCTTTGCATTTTCAAAATTAACTTAATAACTAAGTTTTAATTTCCATTTCAAAATATAAGCTTAATTTCCATTATTATTTACTGAATTTTTATTTTTAAACCAAATTTCACATTTCCAAGTCAGGTTATATTTCAAATTACACTTATAAGTATTCATTTATTTAACCATTTTAATTCATAGAAAAATCAATAACACTTTATTAAGTCATTTTAAATTCAAATTTAAATCAAATTATCATAATTTTATGCTTAAAACACTTAAACTCCATTTTTAAAAAAAATCAAAAATTTCAAAATTAATTTATATTTCAAAACTTAACCGTTTATTTATTTAACATATTTAACTTGTAGAAAATCGGTAATTCTTTACAAAATCATTTTAAATTTTATCATAAATTTATATTTTAATATACTTTTAAAATTCATGAAAAATATATATAATAACCACATGGCTGTATAACATTTTCTAACCTAGGTCAAATGATACAGATAATATATCATTTCATCCGTAATTTACAAAGAAAAATCTGGGTTCTATCATTTCAAACCCACAATCCCAAGCTAAATAAAATAAATAAAAATCGCTCAGGCCTATCATTTCGGCCCATAACGATTTTTCCCTATTCTAAAGTCCGTTCGAGTATGTATCATTTCAACCCATAGTAATTCTATTCTACAGGGAACTTGCAGTGTGTGAAACAGAAATAAATAAACAGTATAGCAACATATAGCAGTAACGGATGATATGCCAGGTTTATAAACAGGGTTAACATCTTATGATTCACATCACAGGCATGTATAACATGAAATAATAATTCTACACATTCACTTGTTCTCAATTCATAATTATATAAGTATAAATGTCATGAGTGAATACTCACCTTTTTAAGCTAGAGATAGCAAATCAAAACACAAAGAACAAATTCCAGAAAACATGATACGGTACGACTATTGATTCAACTGGGAAGGGGGCCAAGATGTTAATCTTGTAAACAACAACCAAAACAAGATAATATATACATAAATTCAACCCAAAACAATATTGAAACAATTGAAATAAAATTTAACAAAGAACAAGATAGTTAGACCTTGCCTTAACCATTCAAATGCTTGGCCAAAGTGAAACATATGCTTGGCTATGATCATGCTAGGCTCGGGTTTGGCATCAATATATCACGGCTAGAAGTGGATTAAGATGGTAGAAGTTGCAACATGAAGCGTACAAAAGAACAAGGCAAAATAGGTAGGTTTTGTTCAACTTTAGGCTCGACCAAAGGTCAAGTGGGGCTTGGCCATGCTTGTATAAATCAGGTTAGGTCAGATGATGTTTGAAGTGGTGGCCAGAGGAGGTGTTGTTGCTGGTGGCGGTGGCTAAGTGGGTGGCCGAAGTGATAAATGATGGGGATAGGTGAAAATATGGTCGGCTAGGAAAGTTTTGGTGGAGTTTTTGTGCAAAGTTGTGGTGATGGCTCAAATAGAAGTCACAACCAGATGTTGACAAGCGGGAGGGAGGTGATGGCAGCCGTGTATGGTGGTGGTGGCGGTCGATGGTGATGGTGAGGGGTTAGGCCGAGCAAAGCAAGAGGATGCAAGGCAAAATAACAATGAAAAGAAGGAAAGTAGGATAAAGGAAGCCATTAGACCTACAATTTTTTTTTCAAAAGAATTAGCCGTGAGTTTTGAGATGTGAGAAAGTTTCTCACGTGAAAAATGAAGAGAAATACATGGCTAACATAGAAAAATGCACGGCCAAAAGAAATGAAATAAAACGGCAAAGGAAATGAAAAGCCAAAGGTCCAAGAAAAGACACAAGTAATATGAAAGGTTTTGTCTCTTTGAATTTCCATTTTCTTTTATTTAAGTAAATAAAATAGAAAAGGAAACAAAATAAAGTAGAAAGGAAAATAAATAAATATTTTTAGGAAAAATAGAAAATAAATAAGAAAATAGTTTATTTAAATGAAACTAGAATTAAAAATTGTAAACAAAATACAATAAACATTTGAAAATTACAACAATATTTTTAAAATGTTTTAAAAATAAAATATATACATAACATGTCATGATACACATATATACACAAATTAGAACATGATTTGACGAAAATATTATTTACATAAATTAAAATAAACAATTTTGTTAAATAAAACAATTTACATACAATGGCTAAAAAAGCATAACTTTCACAATATTAATCAGATTTCAACGAAAGAAAAAGCAGTATACTTGAAATTTTATTTATTTTCTTAATAAAATATAAAATTCAAAATTTTAAATTTTAAATTTATAAGTCAAAATTTGACCATATTGAAAAAAATTCACATTTTTGGAAAATATTCTATTTGTTCATGTTTGAAATTATAGTTCACATAAAATCAAAATTTATATTTAAAATAACAAAATTTATTCTGTTTCAAAAAAATAAAATAAAGTTTTTAAATCAGAAATTTCAATTAAAATAATTAAAATATACAATTAAAATAATTACAAAATACAGGGTTGTTACACTCTCCTCCACTCAAAACTTTTCGTTCTCGAAAAGGAATGAGGTATGGGAAAACATAAAAAAAGATAGAATGAAATAGGATTAAAAAAAGATGACAAGAAGATTAAAATTATACGTGATAACTGTTGTTATAGGTAAGTTTAACAAGGTGGAGATGATCTTCCCAAGATCCTCCAAAATCAAGAACACAAGCACGAAGAAGATCTTCGAGAAATCATATTCACTCCTCCTGTTTGACCATCGGTCTGTGGATAGTAAGCAGTGCCTAGATTCAGATGAGTACTCAAAGATTCTTGAAAAAGCTTTCAAAAACTGACAAGCAAAGATAGGATCACGATCACAAACAATACGAAGTGGAACACCATGGAGACGAACAATCTCTCTCATGTAGATCTCGGAGAAGCTAGATGCAGAACAGGTAGACTTGACCGGAATGAAATGAGAGGACTTGGCCAGTCTATCCACAATTACGCAGATACTTAGCATTCTTACAAGTCAAAACAATGAGAGGTGTAGAAATCCGAGCAAAATTCTCAATTAATCTCCGGTAATAATTAGCAAGGCCCAGAAGTATACGAATCTTAGAAGGAGTCTTAGGAGTTTTCCATCCTGTAATAGAATAGGGAGAAATAAGAACAACAAAAAAGATAGAATAATTAAATGACAAAGGAAAAAGAGAAAGAAAGAAAGACTTACATTGATCGCAGTGATCTTGACTGGATCAACAGAACTCCGTTACTAGAAACAATATGTCCAAAAAATCGAACTTCATCCTTCCAGAAATAGCATTTAGAAAGTTTAGCCTTCAGTTGATGATTTCAGAGAGTATCCAGAATAGATTTCAAATGCGACTCATGCTCTTCCTTGGTCTTAGAAAAGACAAGGATATCATCAATAAAGACGAGAACAAATTTATTAAGCACAACACAAAAACACGATTCATCAAATCAACGAAGAAAGTAGAAGAATTAGTCAAACCAAAAGGCATGACTAACCATTCATAGAACCCATTCTCAATACGAAAAGCAGTCTTGGGAATACTTTCCTCAGTAACACCGAGCTGATGGCAACTTATGGCCAGATCAAGCTGAGAGAAAATAGTGGCACCAAAAAGTTGATCAAACAAATCGTTGATACGTGGCATTGGATATCTATTTTTCATAGTGAGCTTGTTCAGCTCCCTATAATCAACACACATCCTCAAGTTGACTTAGTGACAAAAACCACCGCTGCTCCCCATCCTGAATGGCTAGGTCTGATCAGACCTTTGGAGAACATGTCCTCAATTTGCTTTCCCAACTCAACCTTCTCACGGGATGCCATTCTTCTAGGAAGAAGAACTACAAGTCGAGCTCCAGGAATAAGATCAATACGAAAATCAACTTCCCGCTTATGAGGTAAAGCAGCGACTTCACCAAATACATCGGAAAAAATGTGACCACATGGGTCGAATGAAGATCATCAAGAGAAGAATCCAGAGAATAAATAAAACAGCCAGCAAAATCCAGAGGCATGCGACATTGAATAATCAAGGGATTTCCTTGATCGTCAACAAGATAAACAGACCAGTCTTTATAAGAGATATGGGCATCATGCTTACCAACAATAAATCAAAAGCATTGAAGAACATAGAAATCACCACTAAAGCGATGATCAGAATAGAGAAGTTTTACTTGCTTACAAATCTGATTAAGGTTTGTAGGACTACCAATTGGATTTGAAACACATAAAGCCACAGAAGCATACACAAGAGAAAGGGAATGCTCGAATTTGTTACACAAATCAACAGAAATTAAACTATGGGAAGCTCCAGTATCAAATAAAACACGAATGGGATACTGAAAAAAAAGAAAAGGTTCCCTGTAGAGTACCTTGGTCATCACTAGGAATAGGAGCTGGAGAAGATTCAGAGGTGATAGCAAATATACCGGAAGGCTCTAAAGGATTGCCCTACCCAGTAGAAGGGCAAGCCTTACTGAAATGACCAGGCTGAAGACAGATAAATTCACTTGGATGAATATCCTAATGAAAGAAAATACTAACAAGGTAGATACGGAAGGAAGGAGTTTAGAAAACTTTTCCTTTAAAGCAAGAAAATTTTATATCAAAATAATCTTTGAAACATCCTTTGAAAAATAATTTGAAAATCAGTTTATACTTTGAAAATACGTTCTCTCACAAAGAAAATGATTCTAAGGTTGATTTCACTCATTCTAGGGTATTTCTACCCTATCTCTAATGAGTTTTTGCTCCACAGGCTAAGGTTTGCCTAAACGAAAGCTCTGATACTAATTTTAACAACCCCCTATTTTGGAGCATTCAAATTGACAATAATCCACACATGTCAGACTTGAATAATTCAAAATAACAGATTGTAATGAAATTTGGAGCAAATGAAAGCAATCACAAAATTACAGACACGGAAATATCAGAATAACTCATAGTGGAAGATAAAATAACATAGTAGTTCATGAAGCTACTATAAAAAGTCTCAAAACAAATACATAATATCAGTCCGAAAACAAATACAATAGAAATCCAAAATACAAAGAAGTTCACTAATACAAGAGCTGAAATAGAACAACTGAAACTGAAATAGATAGATAACTGGATAAGCAGAATCTCCAGTGATTCCTAGCTCCAGAAAGAGATATCCAAAGCTGTGAATACTCAGGCTAACCCGAGCGTAAAGAAAAATACAAAACACTCGAGTCAAGACATACATACTTATACAATGTAAACCAACTCAAGTGAACTGTAGTAAGGTACATGTAACTTAAAGGATGCTTGGGACCGCCCATCCTCTAAGGATCCGTTAAACTATTTACTATGTAGTAATATTGCACTATTATAATAATGTCTACAGTAAAATAAACTTACTTTAAAATAGCATTGCAGGTTACCCATATAGCCCCCAACACGTAATAGTCCCAATAGTCCTTCCAGTATCAGCGTACCTCCAGATCGAGAGGCTACCCTAAATACTCCATGGGCTATGGGAGAAAAACAAACCCGTAGTAAGGCTCGCTATGGTAGGTGACACGGCACAACTAGGCAATCCAGGGTAGATATACCAATTACGCTTCTGGGCTGGTGGTAACACATAACAGCGACTACGGCCACCTCGAAACACATTCCCGATCAAAATCGAAGGATGGGCATCAAATCAATCACAGTTAGAGTATAGTATCGAAGAAGTGTGTCCGATAGGAGGAATGACCTCACTTGGCCTGTCGATCACTCCTGTTTTAGCCACCTTAAGCCAACTCACGGGAGTCGGGTCCACGTTCATACCATAAAAGGATCGTCGCCACCATCCTACTTCATTTTGGAATCTCTACCGCGTACACAGTTGTTGAAGTGGTTTTCGTATCGATAGAGAGTATGTCCATATCCGATCCCGGTCTCTTTAATGACCAATCATTATTATAACCGGTGGTTATAAATTTCAAAAATAGTTTTTTATATCAAAACCAAACCATTTTAATTTCAAACTATATTCAAATCAAATAGTTTATCATTTCCATTTCAAACATATATTCACCTTTCAAAAAAATCATAATGCATTCAAAGTTATAACTTTTCGAAATCAAAATACTTGAAATCATTACACTTAGAAAATCGTAACATTTCGAAATCATACATTTGAAATCATGGCACCTTCCTTTAATTCTTTTACATTTTACAAATTTATTCAATTAAACCCACATTTTCAAATTTCCAATTCAATTCAAACCATCAGTTTCAATTCAATTCAGTTTCCCGACAAACCATTTCCAAATTCAAATATTATATCCTTTCAAAAACCTCATTCAATTTATTTTAAATACCATTCCAAATCACATTTCAAAATGGTTTATATCTCTACTCAAAATACACCATTTAAACTAATTAAAAGTGAAGCCATTATATTTACAAATCAAATATTTAATTCCTAAAAATTTAGCCTTTTCTGAGTTCATTTATTCACTTAGATTCATTAAAACGGTGAAATTTCAGCTTTCGTAGCACTTAAAAAATGCTATGGTAGGATATATTTGAAAACAATTCATTACAGCGAAGACAACATTTAAAAACTGCTGTAATAGTTCAGTTTTAGTTGAAAAATAGTTCAATTCAGCAAAGACAATATTTACAAAACTGTTGTAATAGTTCACTTATATTCAAAAATCTCATTTCAGCCAACTGCAGCACTTATCAAGTGCGACAACGACTCTTTTATTAATTTTAGGTTTTAGTTTTAATTCTACGACTACAACACTTACCAAGTGCTATAGCAGCTCTTAGTTAAATTTTAGTCACATTTCATTTGTATCAACCACAGCACTTACAAAGTGTTGTAATATCCTTTACAACAGAATTTAAGTTAACTTCAGAAATGATAGCATTTCTGAAGTGCTATTAATTCAATTTTCAGATTTTCAATACAATTTCAGAAACAAATAAACTTTGATTTTAACCCCTTTAACTTATAAAAATCATATTTTTCCACTAAAAAATGTTCATGTAAATACCCTTTAACTTATGATTTTTTAAAGTAAAATTTCACAAATAAATATCAAATTTTTAAATAATTCACTTATTAAATTTAAGCATACAAATTTTCTATTCTTTGCATTTTAAAAATTAACTTAACAATTAAGTTTTAATTTCCATTTCAAAATATAAACTTAATTTCCATTATTATTTACTTAACTTTTATTTTTAAACCAAATTTCACATTTCCAAGTCAAGTTATATTTCAAATTACACTTATAAGTATTCATTTTTTAACCATTTTAATTCATGGAAAAATTAATAGCACTTTATTAAGTCATTTTAAATTCATATTTACAAATTATCATAATTTTATTTTTAAAATACTTAAACTCCATTTTAAAAAAAATCAAAAGTTTCAAAATTAATTTATATTTCAAATTTCAACTTAACCATTTATTTATTTAACATATTTAACTTGTAGAAAATCATTAATTCTTTATAAAAATCATTTTAAATTTTATCATAAATTTATATTTTAATATACTTTTAAAATTCATGAAAAATATATATAATAACTACAGGTCTGTATAACATTTTCTAACCTAGGTCAAGTGATAAGATATGATATTTTGATATTACAATGATTTGAAAATGACGTTTTGAAAGATATTATATTCTGATGTTAAAATGACTTGGAAATGAAGTTTCGAAAGGATATGATATTTAATGTATAAAAATGTTTTGAAAGGAAGTTTTGAAAGGATATGATAATTTAATATATTGAAATGGTTAGGAATGACTTGATATTTATTTTGATAAATAATTGAATTTGAAAGATAAGGTATGTTGATATATTGAAATGGTTTGGAAATGTTTTAATCTTTATTTTGATAAAGATTTGGATTGAAATGATATTTTATTTGAGGTATAAATATTATTTTAAGTTATAACCACGGGTTGTAATAACGATTGGTTGGCAAAGAGACGGGGATCAGATAAGGGCATATTCTCTGTCGATACCGAAAACCACTTTGACAACCGTGTACGCGATGGAGATTCCAGAATGAAGTATGATGGTCGCGACGTTCTTGTGGTATATTACGTGGACCCCAACTCCCGTGAGTTGGCATAAGGTTTCTAAAACAGGAGCGGTCTCGGGCCAGTTGAGGTAGTACCTCGTAGCGGATGCATTTCTTCGATACCATACTATTACTTGTGATTGTTTGGGCGCCCCTTCGATTTTTGGGAATGTGTTCCGCGGTGGGCGTATGTGCCTGCTGCGTTACCACCAGCCCGAGTGTCGTAACTAGTATATCTACCCTGGTATTGCCTTGTGTGCCATGTCACCTACCCTATCGAGCCTTTACTACAAGTTTGGTTTTCTCCCATAGCCCATGCGTATCTACTCGTAGTCTCCCGATTAGAAGATATGCAGATATTGGATGGACTACTGGGACTATTACGTGTCTGGGGCTGTATGGGTAACCTCGTGATGCTATTTTAAAGTAAGTTGATTTTACTATTAGACATTATTATAATAGCGCAATATTACTACATAGTAAATAGTTTAACGGGTACTTAGAGGATGGGCGGTCCCAAGCATCCTTTAAGTTACTTGTACTTTTACTACAGTTCACTTGAGTTGGTTTACATTGTATAAGTATGTATGTCCTGACTCGAGTGTTTATATTTTTATTTACGCTCGGGTCAGCTGAGTATTCACAGATTTGGATTTCCACTTTTTGGAGATTGGAATCGCTGGAGATTATCTACTTGTCTAGTTTTATCTTTTTCAACCTGTTGTTCCTTTTCAGCTCTTGTATTAGTATACTTCTACATATTGAGACTTCTATTGTACTCTATTTCTTCTGTTGTATCTTATGTAACTCTGATATATTTACATAGTAGCTTCATAAACTACTATTTCTTTTACTTCCGTTGTACTATTATTACTCTGTGTCTGTGATCTGTGATTTTATTTACTGTATATTCTGAGATTTGCCAAATTTTTATTTACAACGCGGTATTTTGAGCAATTCAAGTCCGACATGTACGGATGCGAATGGTTGAAAATATCCGGGTGTTATATTTGTTATCAGAACTTTGGCTTTGAGGCAAAACTTAGAATATAAGGTAAATTATTTACAGAATCACTTTCGTTCGATTTTAAATCTTTCCTCTTTGATTCGAATTTCCTTTGAATTTTGGAATGTTCCCTACAGTTCCAAAATCCATTAGTGTCCCTCACTGTTCATCTTCATTTGATTATGGAGTATCCCATAACTCCGCTTCGAATGATCTTTTAGTGAGTAGGCAGTCTCTCCAATTTCAAATTGAATTGTAAAAGAGAGAAACTCCTTTACAAATAGCATCGATTCACCAGGGATTTATATCTATCCTTGGTTTAGATGTTAATATCTTTTGTTATTCCAAACTCTATCTCTTGAGATCGAATGTAGATTTACCCCAGAAAAATCCACGTTGATCTTATTCTTTAAGTCACGGTTGACCCATTTAAGGTTGCCCGCGATTTACTTAAGCTTACCCATCTCCTTGTTCTGTTATTTAATCATCTTGTCTTTTGTTCCCAACCTATTCTTCCAAACATTTTGAATTGTACTTCCAAATCTATATTTTGTTTTATATATTGTATTGTTTGAGTTGTTGATGTTGATTTGGGTTCCGATCGATTCGTCTGACCAACGCCATCGATAGGATTTCTAAAACACTATGATAGAACAAACTGACACAATATTATTTTAAAATTTGTTGAACAAAATAAATTTTGATATATAAGTAAATTTATGGAACTTAATAAACTGATTTAAAATGATTATTTGAAATGATAATACCTGATTTATCATTTACTGTTCTATAAATGAATTTATAAATAGTTGTTTATGAATTGATTTAGGAACTGAAATGAATTTAAAACAAGAAATTTGAGAATTTAATTTTCGATGGTTTCAAACCTTGTGTTTAAGTTTGAAAGTATATTAATTAAAGCATTTTCGAATAAGAATATGTTTCCAAAGAATTTTAAAATTTAGAAAAATCAGTACTCTTCTCTTTGTCGCTGGGAAATAATTTCGGTGATGACTTCAGCATCATCGACATTCATTTTCGAGTTTCAAGGCAAAGAGACCGCTCTGTAGTCTTGCTACAGCTTTGTTTTGGGAAATCAAATTGATTTTAATTTCTAAAATATGATTTGATTTATAATATATATAGATATATGATTAAAATTTGATTTGATAAATTATGTACATACATTTATTTATCTCTAAATGGTTTGAAAAAATCAGAAATTAGTAGACTTCTATGTATTGAGACTTCTATACATTGAGACTTTAAATGATTTGATAAATTATGATAAATTATGCTACAGCTCTGCAGTCTTGCTGTTAGTAGACTTCTATGTATTGAGACTTCTGTTGTACTCTATTTCTTCTGTTGTATCTTATGTAACTCTGATATATTTACATAGTAGCTTCATGAACTACTATTTCTTTTACTTCTGCTGCACTATTATTACTCTGTGTCTATGATCTGTGATTTTATTTATGTATATTCTGAGATTTGCCAAATTTTTATTTACAACGCGGTATTTTGAGCAATTCAAGTCCGACATGTGCGGATGCGAAGGGTTGAAAATATCCGGGTGTTACAATTCATGTTTTATGTAACTCTGATTTTGTGTTGTAAAATAATAATCAAATGTATTTATAAAATAGCCTCATGAACTGTTATTTGATTATTATATTTCGTTATTCCGCTATGAGATTCTGTATTTTTATTTCTTTCTCTTCTTTTTCTTATTTACCGCATAACAATCTACCCCTTTGAATGGTTTGAGTTTGACGTGTGTGGTTTATTGTCGATTTAAACCATCCAAAAAGGCAGGCCATTTCACATGTATTAGTAGAATAATCCCCTATCTGCTATAAATTGTTTGGTTATTTGATTGTTAGTTTGTTCGTGTGAACATGTGTTAGCAGAATAAATCCTCATTCTTCTATTAATTGATTAAATTATTTGGATATTGTTTAGCATGACAAATCACCATCCTGCTATTATGTTTATTTGGACATGTATATGCTAGTTAGCTTACATTGACGTATTATTCCTTGATTTAGATATGAGTTGTGTTTACATATATGTTGATATATGTAAATGACAATTAAGTGAATTGGAATTGGAATTGAAATTGAATGGTAACTTTAATTAATACCATTGAGATTGCTAAGCCCTATTTTTGAATTTATAAAGTATGTTTATGAATTAACTTCAATTCTTTATTCAATTTGGAGTTTAAGGATTTAAATAATTTCCAAGTTGTACTATTATTTTATAAAGTTATTTGTAAGTAATAACTTGTTTATAAAAGAGGATTATACTAAGGGTTTACTTAAGGTGTTTTGCAAAAGATATTTCGTAAATGATATTTTATAAAGGAAATTTATAAAGGATTTAAAAAGTAAAGTTTTACAAAAGGAAAGAATGTTTGATTTGTGTAGCGTAATTCGAGTTGCAGAGATTGCCTACAGTTTACTATTTTTTTCCACTGGGATAGCAATGTAACCATTGTGCAAACTACGATCTATGATTGATTTCATGGCATAATTCGAGAGCCAGATATTGCATGCAGTTAAGTTTGGATTTCTCTAGGATAGAGATGTAACCATTGAGCTGCGACCCGTGATCAATATCAGATGGTACTTTCCATATCTAATTTTAAAGGATTTCCATGCATTTTTGAAAAAAATGATTTGTGAATATACTTATCTCGATGAGATAATTATATGAAGTAATTTAAAATTTGTTTTATGAGGCTTTAGTGATTTCAGTGGAAATGGTAATCTTTGTTTTGGATGTTTGTTTATTTGATATTTAAATAACCGACAATCAAATCTTGGCCCAAGTATGTGATCTTTCTTAATTTTGGTGGTAGGGAAATGATTCCCTACTTAACACCGAAGGATTTTAACTCTAGAAATATCTTTGGAAAACACGAGAATTATATAGTCAGTTATCATCAGTGGTGCTATACTATATGTATAAACTCATTTGTTCTTCTAGGATAAATGATAAGGAGATCCGTCCACTTAAATGGTTAGAGTGTGATTTCCACTCTTATTTGTTGTCTGATCATTTCCTAAAGAAAGGGTATTAAGCATTTTGAAAAAACGACGACTGGTTTGTGGAGCACATGGGAAGCAGAAGAGTGCACTCGTAAGAGATGACTTGAAACTGTAAGCACTCTAAAACCGTATACGGTTCTATGGAGGATTTTCATGATACATTGAGATGTTGGGATCTGTATTTAGTTTCGAGACCCATTGGGGTGTGGGAATCCATCGGTAATTCCAAGATCTATATTGAGATATAGGAATCCTTATGTTATTCCAAGACCCATGGGGTATGGAAGTCCAAGTAGGATTCCTTGATCTATTTTGGTGTGGTGTGTAAGATGGAATGCCTGAGTAGCCTCATCAGCGGAAATGACTAAAACCAGAGATATAAGACATGGCTAATAGGGTTAGAAAGCCCATAGGGTGTAATTAGCTCCCTTTTCTAGCAATATCTATTAGTTTTGGCATGCTGGGAGCGATGCACTCGGTCTTAGTAAGACCAATTAAGTTTTTCCTATAGTACCCCGGCTAGACGGGTACGATGCTTTGGAAGGATAACTCTCTCCTTGTGCAGGAAGACCGTTCTCGAAGTACTGAGTGCAGCTCCATGGAAATCCTACACAATTAGCGAACACACCTTATCGGTTTTGATTATATACCTAGTATTGTTATGATGTATAGTGCACGAGCATCATAGCTATTTTATTGTTATTATTTTCAGCCTTATACATTATTATAATACCATTGAATTTTGTATAAAAGTTTTTTGGTTGTCGTAAGGTAAAAATTCATCAGTATTTATGTGTGGCGTGGTCCTATGAGATACCTTTGATTTTAAAAGAGTTTTTAAAAATAATAATTCGGTTATTTGAGTTTACTCGCACCAAACCCATGTCTGACCTAGAGTTTTATTTTCTATCCCTAAAACTCTTGGATGCTCAAATTTTTACGAGCGGCCAAGTTGTCCAAATTTTCTACGGATTCATTTTGGATGGAGCTTGGAGCAGAAGGCTTCACCGATAGTTAGTTATTATCTTATTTCTGCTGTATATTTGTCCTCTATATTTGATGTATAAGGATAGGCTGTTATAATTGTCCTGGTTGTATCAGTGTAATCTGATGTATTATTTCAAGATGACTTTGTAAAGTATTGTGTGATTAATATATGTTATTCCATTGCATTGTGAGATTCTGTATTTGTTTTAGTTTCTTCTATCTTCTATCTCATTTCTTTCACCCTAACAATCTGTCTTTTTGTTCAATTTGAGTTGACATGTGTGGTTTATTGTCAGCTTAGACTATATAGAAAAGTGGGTTGTTACAATATATATGTGTGTTTGTGTGTGTGTTGCTAACATGAGATGCAAACATGAACATAGATATATGTGTATATTTTGATTAAAACTCTGTTATGTTAATATATGTTTGGAGATGTAAATTTTTTGGTGAATTCGTAATTGTATTTTTCTTAACATTAATTTTGACAATTTTTGAAATATGTTTTATTAGGTTAACTTTAATCTAGACATATACTTTTATATATAATTATATAATCCTATAAGTTTGCAAATCAACAAAATTTGTTCATATGTTTTACTTTATAACAAAGAAATTGTATTTTTAATATTCAGTTGTTAAATTTAATCATATATATATATATATTTATATATGTTTAATTGTTTGTTTGCACATTTGTCAAATTAAATTCACATACATATTTTGTTAGATACTAGTTATGTGATTTAAAATAAAAAGGCAAGTTTTGCTAATTTATTTTATGCAAGGAAAGTTCTATTAAGGTGTTATTAAACCATATATCTGATTATATGTAAAGGGAAGTTTAATTAATTTGTTTAGTTAAACGATGTTTTGTTCATATATTTTGTAACCATATTTGTGACCGTGTGTGTGTGTGTTTATCTCTGTATTCCTACACTTATACAAATATCTGTTTAGTAATGAAATTATTTTGTAATTTAAAGTGCATTTAAGTGTATTTAACGTGCAATCAATGTGTATATGTGTATTTAAGACTTTCATTTATGGTTATAAGTGTGTAGAATATAAATAGTCATTTGTTGCCAGTTATTACTTATTCGAGGATTGTTTTATTTGGTGTTGGTATCTTAAAATTAAAACTATAATCTAATATACAAGTATTGTATTGATGGTTAGAAATTCTGATATTTTATACCATAATCGTATCAGTATGTGTATATATAAATAAATGTGCAAATTCATATCATTTATAAACACCACAATGTTGTACATTCACAATTCACATTAGAATATTTTGGACAAACTTACATATGCCATTATTAATTGTTAATTAATGGCATTCAATGTATCAATCAATCTAATTAAATGGAAAGAAGTAGAAGGTTTCCCTCTCCATATAAAGCAAAGTATGTCCTTAATTAGTTTCATAACTTTTAGAGAAAGAGACAGAAGGTTTCCTACTCTAAAGTCCATAAGTTTTGGAGGAAGAAACGAAAAGTTTTTTGCTCTTAATTTACTCTAATAAGCAATTGTTGGGTGTACTTAATACATCATATATTTATATTTAAATTAGCCAACAACTTCTTTTAATCAATTTTTAAATTAAATAAGATTTTATTTAAAAACTTTATTAGATTGGATCTATATACCTTGACACTTCATAGGCCTAGATGATTTAAAGCGGTAAATTTTTTGAAATTCACCCAATTTCATCCGTCGTGGGCCAGTCCAGTAACTTTAACATGTATATCTAATATGTAAGTGGATACATCCAAGATTAGCCCGAGGCCCTATAAGAAAGTGAAGGAACTGGGCATGGTGGAAGCACGTTCAATGGGTGAAATTTCGAAAAATATTTCATTTTTAGATCTTTTTTAGGCTTATGGAGTCTAAATAGAATTTAGATCCATTGTAAAATATTTTAAATAAAACATTTTTTTTAATTGTTTTAAAATGGTTTGAATTTAATTTAATATTACATTATAATGTAATGAGCATATTAAATACATTCATTTATGTGAAGTTTAAGTAAAACATATAAGTAGTATACATGGCTATGTGACCGTACACAGGTGTTGGGATTTATACCGCAACAGACATATTTGTCCTTTTATATAAGCCTCCATTATCAATAGTTTTTTTAAAATTATACAATATAAAAATCTAGGCATATATATAGTTTATTTATATTCACATATAAATAATATGTTGCAAAGTTATTTTAACTAACCAAAAAGTTTGCCTATATTCAAAATGACTATAACAACCCGTAAATTCTAATGGTTTTATAATGTTATTAATTGAATTTTTCATGAAATTTAAACAATTAAATTTTGAAATGAAACTGTGATATTTGGAATACGGCTGTTTAAATATAGCAAATGATAAATTTTCATCATAGAATATGAAAGTTTATTTTGTTGTGTAATTTTATTTGAATTTAAATTAGTTAATTGGATGAAAATAAAAAATTTCGAAATCTAAATATTTTTACACATTAAAAATGTAAATTATTTTCTAAGTGAAACGTCAAATTTGGACTACTCTAGCTCCATTTATCTTACTTTCGGCGTTTTAGTAGCATTTTCCGTAGCGAAAATCGATTTTTAATAGGATGATCGTATTGTTGATATCTGTGTACCATTCTTTCTGTCTCATCGTGCTGATCTCCGTAGTATATTCATTCCTATGTTTCAATGTCCGGTACGCGGTGAAAACCGTGAAACGGTCAGCATATCGGTAACCATTCGAATCTATTTATTTCTGTGACTATTCAATTGTCTAGTGTATAATTCCAAAAGACATTTGCTACTAATAATTTTTCCAGAATTCAAAGCATACTGACTTTTGTTATTCCTAGGTATTCAATTTATTGGTTGGTTCCTTCATTCATTTTGTGGCTCTGCCATCTCTCTCCGTTCTACCTTTCCTCTCCGCCTCTGTTTGTTTTTCTTCTCCATTTGAAAAAAATATAATTAAGCTTGTATATTTTTTCTACGAGCAGCGTCACTTCGTCCCTTTTATACGCATGCACCGCCCCTCTACCTTGGCTCCCTCTACCTTGCCAAGCCTCCCACGTCATGTGCTCCAACATGCTATAGCTCACAGTACCTCATCCTTATAGCCGTTGAAACCACCACACAACAACACAACACCGATTCACTTTGTGAAGCTACCACCCACCTCGGATGCCGAGACTCGGCCCTTCAACCATGTTTATAATTGCGAGCGCTCCTCAAGCATCAACCGTGTTAGGAACTGAGTTGATGATGTTTTGATGACAACAACCTTATATAGTTATTATACTTTACTTTATAAAATATATACTAACATTTTCATATATATATATATATGTGTATGTATATAGGAAGTATATGCAGGTATTATCGAAGACTGATCAGTATAAAGACTCAAGCATCAAGATGAAGATTAGAGATTCAAGATTCAAGACTCTAGAGAATCAAGATTTCAAGATCTCAAGGTAAGTGTCTAGTATTTTGTTAAAACTTCATAATAGCACTCTCAACTTTCTTCCAATTTTCTTTTGGGATGGAACCCAATTTCTATCGAAACCAGTGGCTTACAAACCCATGACAAGTAGCTTACAAACCTACGACAAGTGGCTTACAAACCCACAAAAATCAAAATCATTTAAACTACTTTGTATAAGTTCTCGAGTCCTATGGAGGAGCTCTGTAGGAAGGTTCTTGCAATTTCAGTTTGAATAGATTTTTCACAATGTTTTTAAATCTGTTTTTCAAAATGTTTTAGCTTTAAAAATCACGTTTTCAAAAATGTTTTCAATCTTTGTTTTAGCCTTGAAATATTCCTCCATTCTGATTTTAAAAACTTCTATTTTTAAAACATCAAAACTTATTCTGATTTTAAATATTACTTATATAATTGACGGTCTATATCAATTATATATATATATATTTAAAATAATGTTTTATATTCATTCTCTATCTCAAAATATTGTTTAAACACTTTATTTCGCTTCAGAGAAGTTTCAACTTGTTTTAAATTCAAATGCTTTTACAAAACAACATCTCTACAATTTTGAACCGAGGGATGTCGACATATGGGGATACCCCATGTCGACATGGTGACAGTTGGATTCAAAATTCAAATTTCAAAAGAAGTGTCCATTCGTTCAAAAACCTTTCGCCAATGGTTATGACTGTTGTGCATCTATATAAAGGCTTCCAAAACGAATTTTTTTAACAACTAATTTTATTTTTTTTCTTCACTCTTTCTTCTCCACCATTCCATATCCATAAAACTTCATATTTTCAAGATCGTGCCATCGTTCTGCCAAATTCTCAATAGGAAATCATTTAGATACTCTCTCTATTTGATTCTCCATCATTCTACTAAAGATCAAAGTGCTATTCAGAGTTATAGGATTAATTTGTATTCAAAAAGTCCATAGAGTCTATCCATTCAAAAGGATTGTTATTAAGAAGTATAAGGGTGATCTTGTGTCCCGTAAATCAAGAGATTTTACCCTAGACTCGAAGATAGGAGGGTTCCGCAAGGCCTTAGAAATTGAGGGTTGTAATTTGGATATTGGCTTATAAAAATCTTTACAAGGATGTGCCTTGGTGTAGGACTGGATGTAGGAGGATTCCGAACCAGTATAAAATCCGGTGTGTTCTTTCCTTTTACTTGCTTTACTTTACTATTTGCATTTGTTATATGTTCTGTGATCATTCTGTGTTAGAATTCTGTTTAGATTTATGTTGAAAGTTTTAATTTAGTCATATGGTTCATATATTCTTTAAAAACACTATTCACCCCCCTCTAGTGTTATTTCTGCCTTAACATCCTTAATCCGCATCCCCAACAATTGGTATCAAAGCATTGGTTTTCATTGTTTTCATAATCTGAAACTTGAAAAATATAAAAATGGCATTTTTGGAAAATTGTGTTAAAACTGTTTTGAATTTTTGCATTTCATCAAAGTTTCATAAGTCTGCATATAGTTGTTTTGAAAAATCAAGTTATCTACCGAATTGGTGTGTTATGCAGGAACAGACATGTTATATGGCTTTTGACGAATCAACACCCAATGGACAAACTGTGCAAATTGAGAAAGATAAATGGATACTTGATAATGGCTGTTCAAGGCACATGACTGGAAATCTCGAGATACTCAAGAACATTACTTATCAAGATGGTGGATTAGTCAATTTTGGTGACAACTCTAAAGGATATGTGGTTGGCGTCGGCAATTTAATATCATATTGAAGATAAACATAATCTGCTTAGTATAAGTCAACTTTGCGATAAAGGTTTTAAAATTAACTTTGGAAAAGATAAATGTCATATTGAAGATGATAAGTCTAATATAATTTTTGAAGGTATTAGGAAGAAAAATATTTATATCCTTAGTATGAAAATTTCAAATGATAACCTATGTCTTTTGGCTAATACAAGTGACCCTTGGATTTGGCATAAAAGATTTGGCCATTTGAATTTCAAATTATTATCTAGGTTATCAAAACTTGACTTAGTTAGAGGTCTACCCAAGTTAAACTTTAAAGTAGATAGTATTTGTGATGCTTGTCAATTAGGAAAACTTAAGAAAAGTTCATTTAAATTAAAAGATGCTATTTCTACCTCTAGTCCTCTAGAATTACTTCATTTAGATTTATTTGGTCCATCTCAAGTTCAATCAATTAACGATGGTAAATATGTTTTTGTTATAGTAGATGATTATTCAAGATATACTTGGACAATCTTTTTAAAACATAAAAGTGATGCTTTTGAAATATTTAAAAACTTTTCTAAAAGAATTCAAAAACAACATTCTTTCAAAATTAAAACTATTCGAAGTGATCACGGTGGTGAATTTGAAAATGAAAATTTTGAGAATTTCTGTACTCAGAAGGGAATTACTCACAACTTTTCATTTCCAAGAACTCCACAACAAAACGGAGTAGTAGATCGTAAGAATAGAACGATTCAAGAGTGTGCTCGTACAATGCTTTCTGATAGTAATTTACCTAAATATTTTTGGGCTGAAGCAGTTGCTACAGCTTGTTATATATTAAATAGAATTTTAGTTAGACCATTAACAAATAAAACTCCATATGAATTACTTTATAATAAGAAACCTATAGTTGCTTATTTCAAAGTCTTTGGGAGTAAATGTTTTATACTTAATACAAAAGATAATTTAGATAAATTTGAACCAAAAGCTGATAAAGGATTCTTTATTGGTTATTCTAATAGAAGCAAAGCATTTAGAGTTTTTAATTTAAAAACTAATGCTATTGAAGAAACTATGCATGTATCTTTTGATGAAAATCTTAAAGATATTGTACAAATAGATGATGATGAAGATTTTATAAATTTAAATCAATCTAATGAAACTATTAGTGTAATAAATCAACCTAATAAGAGATTTAAAATATCAAAAGATCATCCTATAGAAAATGTTTTAGAAAATATTGAATCTGTAGTAAGAACTAGAAATCAATTAAGTAGTATGAGTAATGTAGCCTTTATATCAATAATTGAACCTAAAAATCGAAAGGAAGCATCGTTTGATGATTCATGGATACTTGCTATGCAAGAAGAATTGAATCAATTTACCAGAAATGATGCATGGGAACTTGTTCCTAAACCTGAGGATAAAAGTATAATTGGAACTAAATGGGTTTATAAAAATAAAATGAATGAACTCGGTGAGGTCGTAAGAAATAAAGCTCGTTTAGTCGCGCAAGGTTATTGTCAAGAAGAAGGAATTGACTATGATGAAACCTTTGCTCCCGTAGCAAGATTAGAAGCTATAAGAATTCTACTTGCTTTCGCTAATTATAATAATTTCAAATTATATCAAATGGACGTTAAAAGTGCTTTTCTAAATGGTTTTGTAAAAGAAGATGTTTATGTTGAACAACCTCCACTTTTTGAAGATAATAAATTTCCAAACCACGTATACAAATTAAAGAAAGCTCTATATGGTCTAAAACAAGCTCCTAGAGCCTGGTATGAAAGACTAAGATCTTATTTACTTCAATCTGGTTTTGAAATTGGTAAAGTAGATACAACACTCTTTATTAAAAGAAATAATCAAAATATTCAACTGGTTCAAATATATGTAGATGATATAATCTTTGGATCAACTAATGACATAATGAATAAAGAACTTTCAGATTAATGACTAAAGAATTTGAAATGAGTCACATGGGAGAATTAAGTTTCTTCTTAGGGCTTCAAATTAAACAACTAGAAAATAGAATCTTCATAAGTCAAGAAAAATATGCTAAAACTTAATCAATAAATTTGGTTTAAGCGCCTCTAGTGGGAAACCAACTCCAATGTCAACAAATGTAGGTTTAAGTAAAGAAGATAAATCAAAAGATATTGATCAAACTTTATATAGGGGTATGATTGGTTCGCTACTTTATATAACGGCGAGTCGTCCTGATATTATACATAGTGTTTGTCTCTGTGCAAGATACCAATCACAACCTAAAGAAACTCACTTAAAAGCTATTAAAAGAATTTTAAGATATGTAAAACACACTTTAGATTATGGTTTATTTTATTCTAAAAATAATACTTTTGATTTAATATCATATAGTGATGTTGATTATGCTAGTTGTAAATCAGACCGAAAAAGTACAAGTGGAACTTGTCACTTTCTAGGACATTCACTGGTTTCCTGGTTCAGCAAGAAAAAAAATACTGTTTCCTTGTCAACAAATGAAGCAGAGTATATATCTGCTGCTCTGGCCTGTTCACAAGTCATATATATGCAACAAACTTTAAAAGATTTTGGAATTAACATAAGTAAATCACCAATATATTGTGATAATACTAGTGCAATAAATCTATCTAAAAATCCAACTCATCATGCTAGAACTAAACATATTGATATAAGACATCATTTTCTTAGAGATAATATAACTAAAGCAATGATAACTCTAGATTATATAAATACTGAAAAACAAATTGCTGATATATTAACTAAACCGTTAACCGAACAGAATTTTACTAAATTTAGAAGAGAATTAGGTATTTGTTCAAAATCTGAAATATAAAATAATATAATATAATAATCAATAAAAATTCAAAATAAAAATTACACTTTTTCTGAAAGACATGTCGACATGCCCCATCCCCTGATGTCGATATACCCAACAAAAATTTGAAAATAGAATTTCCCTCCAAAGTTAGTTATTTGGTTATTTATCTATTTATTTCATTTTCTCTCCTCTTTCTTCACTATATTCTCTGTAAATAACTTCTGAAACAATAAAATAATGGCCTCCTCTTCTACTAATGAACCCACTTCACCCACATCTCCTCATTCTGGTCCATTTCAACGATCTACGCACGCTCGAGTGATCAAATTGCAAGAGAAGATGAAAGATATCCTTCAATTGTTGACTGAAATTCAAGTAAGTCAACTTAGGATGGCTAGAGAACAACAAAGGCAAGGGAATATTATTAGGAATGTACAAAAATTCCTTATGGATAACCGTACAAATCCTATTAATATTGAAGACTCTTCACAAGCCATGGAATCAGAGGAAGAAGAACCTATGAAAGAGCCACAAGAAGACCAAGAGGAAGATCAACCTTTTCCTCAACCCGAAGTCCCTATAAATGAGGACGAGAGCGTTATTTGCGTTGGTGAGATCCTTGTTGATACTAATGGAAACATAATTGAACAACGTGGAAACTTTTGTCTCCACTACCCCAATTGTTCGATTCATAAGTCTCCTATAGTTAAGGATCGCCATTAAAGCGTACTTTCTTTTTTATTCTTTATTTTACATTGTTCTGTTTGTTCGTGTTTATGTATGTTCTTATATATGTCGTAATAACAAAAATGTTTTCACTTATACTCATTGTTTCATGCTTGTTCTATACATATTATTTGTTCATACTAATCATTCTTGAATTCTTAAGTAGCTAATAGTTTTTGTTGATGACAAAGGGGGAGAAAGTTATAAAAATATGTGCTTGGTGTAAGGGGGAGTCATGGAATAAAGGGGAGTTGTAGTTTTAATAAGAAGTCACGGAGTAAGGGGGAGTTATGGAGAGTTATGGTATGGTAAGAATATTTTATAAATAAAGGTTGTCATCATCAAAAAGGGGGAGATTGTTAGGAACTGAGTTGATGATGTTTTGATGACAACAACCTTATATAGTTATTATACTTTACTTTATAAAATATATACTAAAATTTTCATATATATATATATATGTATATGTATATAGGAAGTATATGCAGGTATTATCGAAGACTGATCAGTATAAAGACTCAAGCATCAAGATGAAGATTAGAGGTTCAAGATTCAAGACTCTAGAGAATCAAGATTTCAAGATCTCAAGATAAGTGTCTAGTATTTTGTTAAAACTTCATAATTGCACTCTCATCTTTCTTCCAATTTTCTTTTGGGATGGAACCCAATTTCTATCGAAACCAGTGGCTTACAAACCCACGACAAGTAGCTTACAAACCTACGACAAGTGGCTTACAAACCCACGAAAATCAAAATCATTTAAACTACTTTGTATAAGTTCTCGAGTCCTATGGAGGAGCTCTGTAGGAAGGTTCTTGCAATTTCAGTTTGAGTAGATTTTTCAAAATGTTTTTAAATCTGTTTTTCAAAATGTTTTAGCTTTCAAAATCATGTTTTCAAAAATGTTTTCAAACTTTGTTTTAGCCTTGAAATATTCCTCCATTCAGATTTTAAAAACTTTTATTTTTAGAACATCAAAACTTATTCTGATTTTAAATATTACTTATATAATTGACGGTCTATATCAATTATATATATATATATTTAAAATAATGTTTTATATTCATTCTCTATCTCAAAATATTGTTTAAACACTTTATTTTGCTTCAGATAAGTTTCAACTTGTTTTAAATTCAAATGCTTTTACAAAACAACATCTCTACAATTTTGAACTTAGGGATGTCGATATATGGGGATACCCCATGTCGACATGGTGACAATTGGATTCAAAATTCAAATTTCAAAAGTAGTGTCAATTCGTTCAAAAACCTTTCGCCAATGGTTATGACTGTTGTGCATCTATATAAAGGCTTCCAAAACGAATTTTTTAACAACTAATTTTATTTTTTTTCTTCACTCTTTCTTCTCCACCATTCCATATCCATAAAACTTCATATTTTCAAGATCGTGCCATCATTCTGCCAAATTCTCAATAGGAAATCATTTAGATACTCTCTCTATTTGATTCTCCATCATTCTACGAAAGATCAAAGTGCTATTCAGAGTTATAGGATTAATTTGTATTCAATAAGTCCATAGAGTCTATCCATTCAAAAGGATTGTTATTAAGAAGTATAAGGGTGATCTTGTGTCCCGTAAATCAAGAGAGTTTACCCCAGACTCGGAGATAGGAGGGTTCCTCAAGGCCTTAGAAATTGAGGGTTGTAATTTGGATATTGGCTTATAAAAATCTGTACAAGGATATTGCCTTGGTGCAGGACTGGATGTAGGAGGATTCCGAACCATTATAAAATCCGGTGTGTTCTTTCCTTTTACTTGCTTTACTTTACTATTTGCATTTGTTATATGTTCTGTGATCATTCTGTGTTAGAATTCTGTTTAAATTTGTGTTGAAAGTTTTAATTTAGTCATATAGTTCATATATTCTTTAAAACACTATTCACCCCCCTCTAGTGTTATTTCTGCCTTAAGATCCTTAATCCGCATCCCCAACAAACCGCACCTTCCCCTATTACCAACAGCCCATGCCAAAATATAGCAGCCGCAAAAAAAGAAATGAAAACAAGAACCGTTGTCTGCTCACAAGACCCACCACCGTCTTCCACCGCATCCCCATGACTGACGACCGATCCATAGCAACCCAACCACACACCATGCCAAGGCCTACCACACCATCACAACTCTCCAACCCAAGCAGGCTACACCCTGATAGAGCAACTCCGACCAAAACTGCAAACCCGACCAACCGTAGCTCCTTCCATCTCATTCTCATCGCCCACTAGCCTATCTCATCCATTTCTTCATTGACGAGGCCTCTCTCACGTACCTTTGGTTCTGCCATGCTTACTAATATAATATATATACATATATATATATATATTGCTATATTATTATCTGTAACCCACTTGTTTCCTTTTCCCACTTCCCAGAATTTTCCTTCTTTCCAAGCCTCTTCCGTAAAAAAATGTACAAGTTATATTGTCAGTTCGCTTTTGGAAACTGCCTGCTCCCATTTTCCTTTTTGCCGAAGCCTTTCCCTTGACCGCTGCTGCATAGAGATATTTCCAATAGGGGGTGTCTTGTTTTTTTACATATATATGTTTATAATAGTAATTTATAATAATAATAATAAAGTAAGTTATATACATATGTTCTCTAAGGTATTTCGCACAGTGGTTGTCTTGTTTTATTTATATATGTTATAATAATAATAATGATACATTATGTCTATACACACACACACACACACATTTTCCAAATTATTTGCATAGTGGATATCATGCTTTATATAGATGTTACAATAACATTGATTTTAAAGTTAATATATATATATGTGTATGTTTTTAATAATTTGATTTTGATATACATATATATATACACACATATAATTTGAAGATTTGACTTTAAAAATTTATTTTAAATTGAATATTGAATTTAAGAAAAAGGATATAATACATTTTGTTTCCATCAATCTCAAGTTAGCATTGATTTGTTTTCATTGATTTCAGCCGTTGTTGCTTTGCTTTGTCGCTGTTCCATTGCCGAATCTGTGTTTATCCATATCGGTTTGGTCAATTGTCAAACTCATGATTCAATTCATAGATTGTCATGTTGTCTAATCTCTTCAGTCTCAAAAGGTGAGCAACCACTCACGATTAACATTCTTATATTTATTAAATCTAATTCACTTGAAATGACGCTTGAAATATGTTGTTAAATTTGAATTGTTAAGTTATTTAATCGTTAAATTTGATATGCCATTATCTGCAATTGTTCGCCTATGACATATGACACTATAACCTATCGTATATAGTACATTTAAGTTTGTTACCGATGATATATGCCTGTTGTTGATATATTATATTATTATCATATTTGTTCTCACTCTGCAAGTTCCCTATTAGTTTAGAATTCCCTATGGGTTGAAATGATACATACCCGAACGATCTTATAGATTAGGGAAAAATTGTTATGGGTTGAAATGATAAACCCAAGCGATTTTCATTAATTTTGGATATTTTGGGATTGCGGGTTGAAATTATATGTACACGTAAAATATTAAACTTGAATTGCAAATTGAAATGATGGATATCTGTATCACTTGACCATAGGAAAGAGAATTATATACGGACACTGTTGGTCTAATTTAAAAATGATTGCCAATGTTTTGAAAGGAAATATATGGGTTTGATAAATGTTGATTTTTAAAATATAATATATGGACTTTAATAAATTTTATTTTAATATAAGGTAAAGTTATTTATTGTGTAAAATTTAGATTTTAATTATATGTTTGGAAATTTTAAATTTATAAGTTAGTTTTGAAAATATAAATTATAAATTTTCACTTATAATTTTATTATTTTCTAATATGTATAAAATAAGATATAAAATAGATTTAGTTTAATAAAATTTAATTTACTTAATATATATAGTATAAAATATTTAGTTAAATTGAAGTTTAATTGTTGAAATGTAGACTTATAAATGAAACTTATGTTGAAATGTTTGAATATTTAAACTTTGAATCTTATTGGAATTGAAATGATAGTTCAAACCTGGATTTGAAATCCACAAAAATTAAAATGATTTATTGAGAATTTGAATTGAATCTTCAACCTTTTTAAATTGAAAGTGTTGAATAGGGATTGATTTAAATTGAATTTTGGAATTTAAGTTGATTTGAATCGATTTGTGGAATTGGATGAAACGATTCTAATTTGGAAACTATTTCAGTATAATCTCTTTAAATAAATATAAACTATTTTTAGTTTACGACTATTTTAATATATAAATTATTTTAATATATAAACTATTTTAATTTATAACTGTTTTAATATATATATACTATTTTCAATATCTAAACTATTTAAGTTGAAAAGTGTTATGGTTTTAAAATTATTATGATTTCAAAAGTGTTATGATTTCAAAAGTGTGATAATTTTGAAACTGTTACGATTCAGGAAAATTTATTATTTAAAGTGAATAATGATATCAAATTTATATGGTTTTGAAATGAATATGATATTTTGATATGATGTATGAACTATTTGAAATGAAATGACCATGGTGTGAAATAAGCATTTGTTTGTTAAAGAGACCGGGATTGAATATTGTCATACTCTCTACGAATACCGAAAAACATCTTTAACAACTGTGTACATGATGGTGATTCTAGAACGAAGTAGGATGGTTTGGCGACGATTCTATATGAGGTTTTTAGCGCAGCCTTGACTCTCGTGAGTCAGCTTGATGTGGCTAAAACAGGAGCTATGTCGGGCCAAGTGAGGTCATTCCTCCAATCGGGCACATTTCTTCGATACCATTCTATTACTTTGTAATTTTATTGAGTGCACCTTTTGATTTGGGGGTGTGTCTCGAGGTGGGCGGTAGTAGCTATTATGCGTTACCACTAGTCCAGATCCACAAACGGTATATCTACCCTGGCATTGCCTTGCATACCTTGTCACATGCCTTATCGCGCATTCTACGAGTTTGGTTTGTACCATAACTATGGAGTGCCCTCTGATAACCCTCCAGTTTACAGAGGAAGTACGGTACTGTATAGACTATGTGAATATATAAAATATGTTAAGAGAGATATGGGTAACGCCTTAATGCTATTTTAATACTTTACTTCACTATAGACGTTGTTATAATAGTGTATACTACTACATAGTAGATAGTTCCACGGATTCTTAGAGGATGGAAATCCCAAACAACTTTTAAGTTACTTGTATTTCAGCTGACATTTCACTTGAGTTGAATTTACTGATATGAGAATGTTAATCATAACTCAAGTATTTTGTGTTTTGCTTTATGCTCGGGTTAGACTTAGTATCACCACATTGGAGACTCGCCTTTGGAGCTTGGAGTTTTGCTTGAAGATCTGTCTTTATCTGTTCAGCTTCTCGGTTGTTTCCGGTTGATTTGTTTAGACTTGTCATTTGTTTCTATATTAGATACTATCCTTTATTCGAGATATCTGTTGTATTTTACTGTAAACTCTGATGTTTATATAGTAGCTTCATGAACTACTATTAGCATATTCTGCTGCTTATTGTTATATTACTTTGTGTCCGTGGTTGATTTATTTACTATATATGCTACGTTTTACCAAATATAAATTAAAAATATGTTGTTTTGAGCAATTCAAGTCCGATATGAGTGGATGACTATCGATTTGAACGGTTCGAAATAGTGGGTCGTTACAATGACTATCAATTGTGTTTAGGGGATTAAGATGAAGAGGAATAAAGGAGTTATCTTCTTTCGTTTACTCATCTTTTAACGCCATTTCAAACAATTTTGAACACTCAATCACATCCTAATTTATACTAATATGTTTTGAAATTTATGGAAACAATTTTGATCTAGTTTTACTTTAAGAAAGATACACAATTAAATTGAAGATTTTACACCAAAAATCCCTTTTCAAACGCGGAGATGAAATAACACACACACACACAGATACATACACACACATAACCGCAAATTATATTTTTAAATTTAAATAATAGAAGTTTGTACTTTTGATATGTTTAAAACTTAGATCTACCAAAATGAAAACTAGCTTGAAGTTAAGGAGGATTCAAAGTAGGTTTTTCATTTCGTATAAAAGTCTACTTATAACTTTTGAAACAAAAAATGTTTAAACATATGCAAATAATAACCAAAATAATTTACACTCAAACCAAAAAACATACAAAACATTAAATCAAATTTTAGGATGGTTTCAATACTTATATCTGTGTATGTGATAATTAAAAATTACAATGGTTAATTGAAGTTAGTTTCCAATCAGTGTTTTTTACAAACATCAATTTTGGAATTAAAAATAGATCGAACAAACTGGACATACATGAATTCATTGATGAATGATAGGAATCAAAATTATACATACAGGATAAACAAGTAATCAAAAGAGATACAACATGTATCGGATCTAACCGTATTATCATCATGTATTTCATAATCAAATAAAATTAGAAATTAACTTATAAATGTAGCCAAAAATCGCATCTTGAATAAAAAATAGAACTCCTAGATTTGATAAAACCGACTTTGGATTTTGCAAGGATCTTAAGCATTAACCTTTATTTTTTATTTTTGTTTTGGAAATCTCACGGTTAGGAAGCCATTAATTGTCAACGATGGTAGGGTGGAGAGGAGGAGAGAAAGAAAATGAATTGCCATGAGAGTGAATGAATGAAATGAATTTTTGTTTTAAAGAAATCAACTGAAACATTTTCAATTCCTTCCTTAAAACATTCCCTTTTTAAATCTTCACTAAATCACAATTAAATCAAATCAAATCACCTTTTAAGATGCATGGCTGACCATAGATGGAGGCTATTTGAGCTCTCAAATTTTCCAAAAGCAATTAGTGATTAATTGATTTAAATCAAATTTAAACATTTATCGATATCGTATATCAATACGTACCTATATAACTTTAATATATGCACTTTATTAAATACTAATGGCATTTAAAAAAATCAAATAAAATTCAATCATTAATATTTCATGAGTAATATTTAATTTAATTAATTACAATGGTTATAAATTAATTAAATCATATGGCGTTTTGGAGTATTCATTGTAGTAGTTGTACACTCCAATGTGTAAATTCAATCGGCGATTAATATCGAACAATTCGAATATTAATGTTCACTCGTCATCTTAGCTAGTGATGTGATATATTAGCTAAGCCTATCACTTATGCGTCTTTTTGATAAAATCTAATTTTACTATTATAAATGGTACCTGGTAGTAATGTAATGACCCATAATTTTGATAATTAAAAACTGTTAATTTAATAAGGTCTGTGATGAAATGTTGGAAGAAATGAAATTTTTTGATTTAATAATAAGAATATAACTGGAATCAAATGAAATGATATTAATATAAGGTAATTTACAACTACTCTAAATGTAATTCAATTAATTAAAAGGGTTATAATTGGTTATAAATTGTAAATTAATTGTAATAATGAATGCATTAATTGATAACTAGATTAAAAGAGCAATTGATAATACAAATGTTGAATAATTAATAAAATAAGGTGTAATTAATTGTAATAGATAAGAGTAGCGGGGTAGTAGTAGTTATAACAATTATTTGTAAATAATAAACTTACAAATGCTATTAAATGTAGTAATGGTGACAATTGTTGTTTGTTACCAATGTATTTAATCAATTGTAATTAAATGCAATTAAATAATACATTTTTGTGAGTTAGGACAATAACTGAAAATTGTGAATTTAATAAAATGAATAGAAATGTCAGTTTTATTCACAGGGCAATAATTGAATTTATAAAAGAGTAAACCAAAGAAATAAAATTTATTGAAGTTTTAAATTATAATAAAAATCAACAAAAATTCAGCGTAATTGAAATAGCGCAGCTAATATGGAAAAAATTATAATTACAGAATATTAGTATAGTAAAATGTAAACAATTGTTAACTATGTCTATAGAGTAATAATTGTTAGAATAAAAATCTGAAATCAATTTAAAACAATTTATTGGAATTTAATTTTAATTAATTAGATTTAATTACAATTGAAAATATTAAACACTGAATTTGATATGTAAATTTGCTTTAAGTTATTATAAATGTCTAAGTAATCAAAAATGATGAAATTTGTCGGTTTATAAATATCGAATTAAAAAGTGATTGATTAATCTAATATTAATTTATTTAATTACCATGAAATATAGACATTTTGGACACTGTCTCGAATTTCGATGAAACCGGTTTCATTGGATCCATAACGGTGAATTATTTTAGGATTTCAAGTTTCGTAGCGATTGGACTTATCATTCGATTATACGGACTCGTAACGCGTAGAAATCAATTTAATTGAAATCAATTCGAAATATGCTGATTTTAAGCTAACTTCTTCATACAATGAAATTTGAACTTGAAACCTATTCCATTAAATTTAAAAATTTCGAAACCATCTATTTTTATAAATAGGATGACCCATTTCCGTTTTGGGAACGAAATGGGCTTTTCGGGTCGTTTATTTTTAAACTTCCAAATCGATCCAGCCTATTCATTCCTATTTTTGATCTGCCTATATACATTCCGTTATAAATCCTAACTATTCTTATTCCAATTGTCTGTACGTAAAACTCTACCTACTTCTCACTTTCAAATGGCAGACAAACCAAAACCAATTGCCAATTCAAAATTTCAATTGCAAACCAAAATCAAATCGAAACTCACACTCCTCCAAACAATATCACAATATATATCGATTCGAAGCTCTCGAAGAGTGCAAGTCAAATCTATAGTTTGTTTTTCGATTTCGATTTCTGTCGCCAGAATTTGGTGATTAATTCTCGGCACTTCATCGCGCGTTGATCAACCTCGTCTGATCGACAAATCACGGGCACCGTATTGAGGAGATTGATGAGGGGTTTGCATCTGTGTGGTTCGTTTGGAAAATTGATGGGTGGATTAGTGGAAAAAATTCGAGTAGGGTTTAAAAACAAGGCGGCAGCCGCTCAAATGCCTGACGTCGAACGATGTCCAATAGCGATCAGACCTGGGGGAGACTGGTAGGGGTGGCGACGCAAGGTTGGGGTGGTTGTGGCGTGGCCATGGCGGCATGTTGGCATGGAAATTGGTGGCGATGATCAGCGACTCTAGGGTTGGATGAGGCGGGTTCGATGCTGATGCTATGCTTGGGTTACTGTAGAGTATGGCGTGTATTATATTTTATTTATTTTATTAATTCTAATTTTCAAATCGTATAATGCTCTAATGATTATAACATTTGCATACGAGATCCGATTCATGCGCAGTTTGTTGCGTTGGTATCATATCAAAATTATAGACATTTTGATGCAAGTTTGGATGAATTTTGAGACTGTTCAAATTTGGGCCCTATTTTGGATTTCATACCGATTTGAAATCAAAAGTGAGTATTTTAATCCACTCACAATTACTAAACTATCTTATGTTAGTTAAATTTAATTTATGATGTGATTAGAAATTAATTTGTAGATGTTTGGTATGTTTAAATTGTCGTTCCAATAAATTTGACTTTTATTGCATTTAATTTTCGTTTAATTTGAATATCGAATTTAAACCCTCAATTTAATACATGTTATTTATCATCAGTGATCTATTGATGTTTCTTGATTGATTTGGATGATAATTCTGATGGATGCTTGATTATTGATATTGGATGACTGGACGTTGTATTTTATATTGTTATAGTGTTACGAGTTCCCTACGGATTGAAATAATACATAGCCGAACGATATATAGATTAGGGAAAAATCATTATGGGCTGAAATAATAGACTCGAGCGATTTTATGGAATTTACTTAATTCGAGATTGCAGTTTGAAATAACATATAACAGTAAAAATTTAAATTGCGGACTGAAATGATAAATATCTGTATCACTTGACCCTAGGGTAGAAAATTATATATGAACAGAGGATTGGTTAAATTAAATGACTTTTGAATCTTTAAAATTTTGAGTTCAATTAACTAGTATTTTGAAATAGAAATTGATTTATATATACTGAATTATTTTCGATATTCCAATTGTTAAATGTTGAATTGGAATTGGTTTAATGAATTGCTCAAAGGATTTAAATTTGAATTTCAAAGTTGAAGTGCCGAATATAAATAAATTTATTGGAATTGAGTAAATGAAGATGCTTGGATATAACTTTGAAATCTACTTAAACTAATTTATGCTATTTTAATTAAATTAACCATTTCAATCAATTTAAAACTATTTTAATTTATATTAATCTATTACAACCTATTTATTCAAATTTAACCTATTTTACCTATTTTAAACTAATTAAATTTATCTAATCTATTTTAAACGCATTTAATATAATTTAAATTTATTTAATATTTTTTAAATTTATTTAATCTATTTAAGGATCTACTTAATATGATTTCAATCTATTAAATCTATATTTAATCTATTTAAATCATTTTAGTACTAATTAAATCAAATTTAAATCTATTTTTACTATTTTTACTATTTAAACTAATTTAAATATATTTAAAACCATTTTAAAATATATAAGCTATTTATAATTAGCTAAACTATTTTCTAAAATTTCAGACTGTCTAAAGTTGAAGTATAATATTTAAGTTCTTGATGATAATACAACCTAAGTTGAAATTTGGTATTGATACCTTTTTATCAAATGATATATTTGAGTGAATAAGATGATTTTGAAATGAAGAATTAATTAACAAAACTTATCAAATATTTCCAAGTGAATATGATTTCAAAAGTGGATATGATTTGAAAATGTGTATGATTTGAAAGTGAATATGATTGGAAGTGAATATGATTTTGATATAAATTGTGAATTGACCTTTTTGAAATGTAAAAGAACCATCCGGTGCGAAATAAGCATTTGGTTGTTAAAGAAACTGGGATCGGATATTGTCATACTCTTTGCCAATACCGAAAACCACTTAACAACTGCATGTGTGGTGGAGATTCCATAAATGAAGTAGGATGGCTTGGCGAATGATTTCTGTATGAGGTATTTACGTGACATTGACTCTCATGTGTCAGCTTAAATGTGACTAAAACAGGAGCTATACCTGAGCCAAGTGAGGTCATTCCCCCGATCGGACATGTTTCTTCGATACCATATTATGATTCTGTGATGATTTGGTGGCCACCCCTTGATTTTTTATTTGTAAGTGTGTTCCGAGGTGGGCGGTAGTAGCTGCTATGCGTTACCACCAGCCTAATTCTGCAATAGGTAAATCCACCTCGGCATTGCCTCGAGTGCCATGTTCACATGTTCTAGAGCGCCTTCTACGAGTTTGGTTTGCACCGTACCTATGGAGCGCCCTCAAATAGCCCTCTAGTTTACGAAGGAATTACGGTACTGTATAACCTATGAGAATAAATAAAAATGTGTTAAGGGGGATATAGGTAATTCCTTAACGCTATTTTAGTACTTTACTTTACTGTAGACACCATTATAATAGCGCATTGTTCTGCATAGTAGATAGATTAATAGATCCTTACGAAATTTTAATCCCGAGCATCTCTTAAGTTATTGCACTCACGTTAAACACTGGATAGGAGATGTCAAACCCTGTAAACATCTCTGACGTCGTTCCGCTCATATTTATTTACCGTTGATTTAACTTACATAAGATCTTTTAGTTCTGACGCAAGTGTTTTGTCTTTCTAATTCGCTCGGGTCAGCCTGAGCATTTCAGGGTTGAAGACCTCATTTTTGAAAGATGAAGATGAATGTTTGTACTATTGTTATTTATTGTATTTATTCCACTGCATAATGTTGTTTCGTTGCATTAATTGATTTATTTATTTTTGTTTATGTACCTCTGATTTTTGTGTTGTAAAAGAATAATCAAATGTATTTATAAAACAGCTTCATCAACTGTTATTTGATCATTATATTTTGTCATTCCGCTGCGAGATTTTTTTATTTGTTTTATTTCTTCTCTTTTTCTTATTTACTCCATAACAATCTGCCCTTTTGAATGGTTTGAGTCTGACAAGTGTGTCTGCTTAAAACCTCCAAAAAGATAGATGGTTACAGTTGGTATCAGAGGTTTGGTTTAGCGATAACCTTAGCTTTGTGGGGTCTATGTAACAAACCGGTATTTTTGTGATTGTTTTGATTGTATATTTTAATTATTTTAAACTGAACTTCCTGATTTAAAAACTTTATTTTATTTATCAAAATGAATATTTTTGCTATCTTTAAATATAAATATTGATTTGTGTGTGAACTATAATTCCAAACATGAAAAAATAGAATATTTTCAGAAATGTGAATTTTTGTCAATATGGTCAAACTTTGACTTTTAATTTAAAATTTTAAAATTTGAACTTATGAAATTTATTTTATGAAAGTGAATAAAATTCTAAGTATATTTCTTTTTGTTTCGTTGAAATCTGATTAATATTGTGAAAGTTATGCTTTTTAAACAATTGTATGTAAATTGTTTTATATAACAAAATTGGTTATTTTAATTTATATAAATAATATTTTTGTTTGTCATGTCATGTTCTAATTTATGTTTACATGTTTAACATGACATGTTATGTATGTATATTTTATTTTTAAAACATTTAATAAGTGTAGTTGAAATTTTCCAATATTAGTTGTATTTTGTTTACAAATTTTAATTCTAGTTTCAATTAAATAGAGTATTTTCTATATTTATTTTCTACTTTTTCGAAAATTATTTACTTATTTTTCATAATATCTATCTCTACCTTATGTTTCTATTTTATTTATTTAGACATTCATTTATTAATTGAATGGTTATGTGTTTAATCCCTTATTTATTTCTTGGAAAGAAATTTCAAATAGATATACGTTATTGACTTAAATGCTTATCTTTTAAATTTTATTTATTAAATGTTCTTGTATTTATTTGTTTTTTGAAGGCTTCTTTTGTATACATCTTACTTTAATTTATAGGAAATGAATCAATTAAGATACGTTACTTGTTTTAATTATAGGCATACGTTTCATTTGATTTCTTGCCTTTATATTTTCCACCCTTTTGATTTCCTACCATAACTTCTCCAAAATTTAAGCCGTGCATCCTTAACCCCAGCCGCCTCCAACTCATTTTAATGTGAAAATTTACTTCTCATCTTTCATTTCTCGGGCCCAAAAAAACTGTAAGTAATGGCTTCTTCCTTTCTACTTTTCCTCTTTTTTTCCATTTGTTTTGCCTTGCTTCCTCTTGTTTAGCTCAGCCTCAACTACCACCATCATCTCCTCCTCTTCATCACCCAAGGCCAACCACCACCTGCCCCTCTGACTAGATCTGGTCGTGACCTTCAAGTGAAGCAAACACCACAAAACATTGAAACCCTTTGCAACAAAGCATAGCCAAGCTATTTTCCACCATCACCTTCATGTCTACCCACAGCCATCACCCCTAGCCACCACCCACTAGCACCTGTCGGTGACCACCATACCACTTAACACATCTGACTTGACCTATAGATGACTTGTCCGAGCCCAAACTATGACCATAGGCCGAGCCTATGTACACAAAACTCCCCTTTTTAGCCTTGCCTCTTGACCTTCCTTCACTTGTAGCTCCCAAACCCTTCCACATTCTTGACCTAGCCGTGCATATATGATGCAAACCAAAACCTTTTCCACCTATAAAGCATTATGGCCGAGCAAAAAAGTAGAGGAGGCCGAGCCTTTATTCCATCAAGATTAAGCAATTTTGGTTTAAAAGCTTGGTTAAGTCTTTTGTTAATTCTATTTTCTTTTGTTTCAATATAAATTTTTGTGTTGAATCTATATATTTATATGGGTTTGTTTTGTTGTTGAATACAAGATTTATGTCTTGGGTCTCTCTCCACTTGAATCTAAAGTCGTGCTATCGTGCTTTTTGGAATTCGTTTGTGTGTTTTAATTTGCTAACTCCAGCTTGAAAAGGTGAGTATTCTGTAACGACCTATAAAATTTTAATAATTTTTAATTGGTTTTATAACGTATTTAATTGGATTTTTGAGAAATTTTTAATAATAACAAATATTTTGAAAAAAAAATTGAATATTTGGATTACGGCCAATTAAACATAGCATATGGTAAATTTTCAATTAATTTTATCAAAGTTTATTTCACTGTTAAATTCTATTAAATTCAAGTCAGTTAAAAATTGTTGATAGAAAAATATCTTCCAAACCAAAATATTTTTACATAGGAAAATCTAAATCATCTTCTGACTGAGACACCATTTTTCATTTTTGCAAATTCGAGCTTCTTTAGCTCCGTCGATCTTTTTTTTCCTGTGTTTTGCTGCACTTTCCCCTAGTAGAAAATTCGAATTTTTGTAATTCAATCGTACCACTAGTATTTGTATACCGTTTTGATCGTCTCGTCGTACTGATCTCAATAGTATATTTATTTCTGTGTTTTGAAGTCCGGTACTCAGTGGAATCCACAAAACTGGTAACAGTATCGGTACGGGATCCGTGAACATTTGATTACCTTTGCGTTTCAAAATTGTTAAACGCGCATAAATCAATTGTTTTAATATTGTCCATGCAAATATTAATGGCCATAAATTTCAGCAGAATCTAAGCTCGTGACAGTTGCCATCCCATATTGAAAATCAAAACAAATGAATTTGTATACGTTTTATTCTTTCTGAACGGTCCATAATTTATTAGTTTTACCTCTCTCTGTCTTCATTGCTTTAAATATTTCAACTGAATCAACGCCAAATTTGCTGCCTTTTCCCGTTGATTTTCATTTATTTCTTGCGTTTTCTCGGCCTAATATATTTGGTAGAGTTTTTAATTAGATGGGCATTCCAGAGTTTTCCCAATTTTCGTTCTACCTGCTTCTTCCCTATATAAACATGCTGTCACGTTCAGATTCAGTTCTTTTCATTTGCCTACTGCTTCTTCTCCTTCGTTTCTTCTCCATACCCAGATCTACTTTCTTATCCTCTTCCTACTTTTGAAAGGTAATAATTTATATTATTTTATATAGCTTATAGGATGCCTGCTGTTGGTTTTCGATATTTTTCTTTTGGAAAAATCACATATAATATTTACTGTTGCTTCTCATCAACTTGCTTTCCCTTAGCCGTTGTAGGCAGCACCATCAACCGGATCTCACCACCCCTGTGTCCCCTCCGTCGAGAACCCGCTACCTTTGCCGAACACCGGACCCTATCAGCCGCTACCCACGACAGCCTTCGACCGTAGCCACACCTCCCGTCCTTTGTCACGCAAGCCCATTGACCTGAGCCACGCACCTCTGTCTCGCGCTCCCTGCTCCACCTTCGCCCTATCACTCTCTTGGGCTGCTGCTCACCCTTCACACTCCAGAACCACCCCGGCCGACTCCTTCCTGTTACCAGCCTTCACTGCCGAGAGCACCCAACATCACATCCCACCGTCCCCTTCCGCCCGAGCTGGAATCACCGCGGCTCGCCTACAAACATCACCCACCTCCGCTTCCTCCATCGCGACCGAACCATCATTTCTTCCTTCGGCGGCGAGTCTCCCCTCCCTTTGGTAATAACTGAATAGGGTCGGTACTTGTTATACACTTTTTATATCAAATATTTGTATGTTTTGGATGCTATTAGTTGCATCTGCTATGTGTGTTTGTACTGAGGTATATATTCCTGTTTTAAGTTTTGGTTTGGTACATATATGTGTGGGTTTTCAATTGTTATATAACTGCGAGTTTATATATATAAGTTTACATATGTGTTTCACTGTAAAAGCTGTAACTCCGATTTCATACATCAAGTTGTTTTAAAATTTTATATTCGTGCTAATTATATATAATTCCTGCAGTAAGCTTATATTTGAGTTTATTTATAAAAAAAAATTATTTATGTAATGATATTTATATTTGAACTTTTGAATTTTATAAGATTATATAGATGTAAGCTTACTGGGTTTCCCTGTTGATTTGAATCGGAAGGCTTAGCCTCTCCCTTACTATATATGACATATTTTACATAAAGATTTTTAACTTGTTTTGTATGTTATTTACCGACCAGAAATTTTCGAATCATTATATTAGTATATAGGTTAGGAAAAGTTGTACAAAAGCAGTTGATATGTGTTGTATTTATGTATTTTAGCGAGAATCTGTGCTACCATTAAAAAAAAGGAAAAAGCGCCGTACGCTAGTATATGTTTATAAAGCAGGTTATGATGATTTAAGAAGAAGTGAAAATTTTAATTTGTATATTGATTCTGAATAAGTTGGGTTCTTTTAGATTTCTAAAATATGTATGTTTCAACAAGTATAAATGGATATTAAAAGTTTAAAATATTTAGTTTAGTGTAATTTTAAGTTATTTAAAGTATGTACATACTAGTTTATATTCATATTTATATTGTTAGTATGTATAAAATTTTGTTAATATAATATTTTTATACGTTGCATTATTAAAACATACGTAAGCGATGTGATAAGTGAAGTTTGTTTTGATTGTTCTATACCTATATATATAAATAAATATGTTTAAAGTTCAAATTTATTTCAAAATGTATGTTTATTTTAAACTTAATATCAGGTTTAGGGAAATAATAATATCACATCATCTTGTTTAAACTATATCAAGTTAAATTGATTTATTCTCATCAACTCATATTTACCAGCTCTATCCGTCGAATTCGTGCCAATCTTACTTTGATTCGGAACTCGTGCTTGAATTCATAACTCGGTTCATTGTCAAATCTCCACTAGCCTTGAAAGGTGAGCAATCACTTACGATTAACATTCATTTATTCATTAAATTTGATTTCAATTGAAACAATTGAAATATGCTGCTGTAGTTATTTAAATGTGATTATATATGCTATTATCTGTAATGGTTCACCCGTGGAATATAACACCATATCTTGTTGTTTATATTATACTATTATTGATGATATATGCCTGTTATTTTATTGTATTATCTAGTATCACTCTTCAAGTTCCCTGTAGTTTAGAAATCACTATGGCTTGAAATGATGCATACCTGAACAGACTTTAGAATAGGATAAAATCGTTATGGGTTAAATGATAAACCCAAGTGATTTACATTTAATTAAATTTGGGATTACGGGTTGAAATGATATCCACCCGTATATATATTTAGTGTACGGATTGGAATGATAAATATCTGTAGCACTTGACTATATGATAGGAAATATATACAAACACCGTTGGTCCATATAAATAAAATTGAAATTAATTCCTACAGTTTGAAAGGAAATATATGGGATTAAATAAATATTGGTTCTTAAAATGTCATATATAAATGGAAATTTTATATATAGATTTAATAATAATATTATTAAGATTAAATCATATAATATGTTTAAGTATTATTTAAGATTTATATTTCTAAATTTACCGTTGTAATAAACTGAGTAATTAAGATTTGGGAGATAAATTTAGGGTTTATTAGAAAGGGGTATTTAAATAAGGATTTATTTAATTAAATCAATTTGAAATTTTTGAATGGGAAATTTAAAGGTATGATTTTATATCTGGATTTTTGATTTAAGTGATTTAATGAATATTTCACATTTAAATAAATTAAAGAAAATATTGGGTAAAATGTAATTTAAGGGTACTTAAATGATATTGTATCTAATGAGGGAGTATTTCAAGACTAAATAATAATGAGGTTAAATCGAAATCTATATGAAACTGTTAAATTGAACATTTAAATATTAAAGCTTTGAACTATATTGGAATTTAATGGTTTATTTTGAGATTTGGATCTGTATTTGAAATCAATATAGTTGAATTTATTATTTAGAAAACTAAATTGAAAAAATTTAGTTGAAACAATTTGGTAAGTTAGAAAAAATGGAAATACTTTATTTAATATATATATATATATATATAAATACTATTTGGGGAAAACATAGAGATATTTGAAGTGAAAGGATATTTGGTTTTGAAGTATAAATTAAGTTGAAATGACCACGGTGTTATAGTGTATATTTCTACCTTGTAGATAGTTCCATGGATCCTTAGAGGATGGTTATCCCAAACATCCTTAAGTTATTTGTATTTCAGTTGATATTTCATTTGAGTTGGATTTATTGATATAAGAATGTTAATCCTGACTCGAGTGTTTTATGTTTTTGCTTTACGCTCGGGTCAGACTGAGTGATACAGCAATTGATACTCACCTTCGAAGTTGGAGCTTTGCTTGAAGATCCAGCTATCTATCCTTTCAGTCATCCAGTTGATTGGTTCAGAGAAGTCATCCACTCGTACTGGAGACTTCACTGCATCTGGGATATTCTGATGTACTTTATTTCTAACTCTGACGTATATTGTAGCTTCATGAACTACTATTCTTTATCTATTCCGCTGCATTTTATTACTCTGTGTCTGTGATCTATGATTATTTATTTACTGTTTATGTTGAGTTTGCCAAATTAAATTAACAATTCGGTATTTTGAATTATTCAAGTCAGACATGTATGGTTTTATTGTCGATTTGAATGGTCCAAAATAGCGGGTCGTTACATATTCACTCATGACATTAATACTTATATAACTAGTGAATTGATGACAAGTGAATGTGTAGAATATTATATCATGTTATACATGCCTCTGATATGAATCATATGATGTTAACCTTGTTTATAAACCTGTCATATCATCTGAAACCGCTATATGTTGCAATATTGTTTATTTTATTCTGTTCTCACACTGCAAGTTCCTTGTAGAATAGAATCACTATGGGTTGAAATGATACATACCCGAACGGACTTTAGAATAAGGAAAAATCGTTATGGGCTGAAATGATAAGCCTGATTGATTTTTGTTTATTTTAATTGACTTGGGATTGCGGGTTTGAAATGAAAGAACCCGGATTTTTTTTGTAAATTGCTGATTGAAATGATATATTATCCATACCACTTGACTTAGGTTAGGAAATATTATACGGACACATGGTTATTATATATATTTTTATGGAATTTTTAAAATATTTTAAAATGTAAAAATATGATAATTTGATTTAAATTTGAATTTAAAATGCTTTGTAAAGTGTTATTGATTTTTTTAAAAGTTAAAACGGTTAAATAAATGAATGTTTAAAAGTGTAATTTTAAATCTAACTTGACTTGGAAATGTGAAGTTTGGTTTAAAAATAAAAGTTAAGTTAAGAAAATAAAATGGAAATTTAATTTACGAAACGGTAAATTAAATTAATAAGTAAAGTAAATGAAAATTTTGGGAATATTGTACATTGACCTTAATAAGTGAAACATTGAAAATTCTGAATTTATGTATAAAATTTCACTTTATAAAAATCATAAGTTAATGGGTATTTGAATGACCATTTTTAAAGTGAAAAATATGAAATTTTATATGTTAAAATGGTTTAAATTGAAGTTTAATTGTTGCTGAAATTCTATTGTAAATCTGTAAATTCTTTTACTAGGACTTCAGAAATGCTATTGTTTCTGGAATTGAATTAAAATCTGGAATAAATGAATCTGCAGCACTTTGTAAGTGCTGTAGTTGCGGAAGTGTACTAAAAGGCTAAAAACTAATGGAAGAGCTATTGTAGCACTTGTTAAGTGCTGCAGTTGGCTGAAATGAGATTTTTGAACTAAAACTGAACTATTACAACAGTTTTGTAAATGCTGTCTTTACTGAATTAAACTATTTTTAACTAAAACTGAACTATTACAGCAGTTTTTAAATGCCGTCTTTGCTGAATTGAATTGTCTTCAAATATAACTTACCGTAGCATTTTCTAAGTGCTGCGAAAGCTGAAATTTCCCTATTTTAATGTATTTAAGTGAATAAATGAGCTCAGAAAAAGGCTAAATTTTTGGGAATTGAATATATGATTTGTAAGTATAATGACTTCACTTTTAATGGGTTAAATGAACGATTTTAGTTCGAAATTATAAACCATTTTGAAATTTATAACCATGGGTACACTTCTTCTGCCATTTGATTTCCTCATGGTCGTTTTGATGCACATCTATGATTTGAGAGTGTGGCTAGAGGTGAGCTATTATTGCAGCTCTGCGCTACCCTAATCACATTTACATTGTTATTTGCATTAATTATTTTAATATGGACATTTCTATGATAGTGTTTATTTCTACTTAATTGATGGTTTAACGGATCCTTAAAGGATGGGCGATCCCAAGCATCCTTTAAGTTATCATGCACTGCTAAGTATGTATGTCCTGACTCGAGTGTCTGTGTTTTACTTTACGCTCGGGTCAGCCTGATAGTCACAGCTTTGGATTCACCTTCTGGAACTAGAGATTTGTTGGAGCTTATCTGACTATCTATTCGTCTATTTCTGATCTAGTTATTTCCTATCCGGTATTGCTTCTGTATTAGTGATTTATGTATCCAGACTTCTATTGTATCCATTTTTAAACTATGATATTTTGTATATGTTTTGAGAGTATGTATATAGTAGCTTCATGAAATACTATGGTATTTTATTTCCACTGCGAGTTATTCTGATATTATGTGTCTGTGGTTCTGTGATTGATTTTATTTGCTCCAAATTTCTTAACAATCCACTGTTTTGAAGTATTCAAGTATGACATGTGTGGATTATTCTTGATTTGAATGGTCCAAAATAGTGGGTTGTTACAGTTAGTATCAGAGCTTTGGTTTTAGGCAAACCTTAGTCTATGGAGCAAAAACTCATTAGAGATAGGGTAGAAATACCCTAGAATGAGTGAAATCAATCTCAGAATCATTTCTTTGTGAGAGAACGTATTTTCGAAGTATAAAATGATTTCGAAATGATTTTAAAGGATTTTCAAAGATTATATTTGTATAAATTTTTTTCTTATTTTGAAATCAAGATTTTCTCAACTTCATCCCTTCTGTATCCGCCTTGTTAGTAACCTCTTCAGTTAGGATTCACTAAAATTTGAACATCTACCTTGTTGAGCTGCATTCTTTGCTGCAAGGAAGCTATTTGAGTATGGAAAAATTGAAAGAGCGGAAAGCAGCTCCTAGAGCACGAAGAGCCCTGGCCCGTAGGGAACGGGAGGAGGTGATCGAGAAGTGGGAAAAGCTGTGGAAGGAAAGGGCATGACCTGGTCCTTATGACAATGTCATTTGTTATCGGTGCTAGGAAAAGGGACACTATGCCGCAATGTGTGGGAAGAGAAATAAAGGAAAGAAGAAGGAGGGCAAGCGTTTTCGATCCAAGATCTTCTGCTTTAGATGCTGTAAGGAGGGGCTCTTTCCTAGTTGCTTCCAGAAGGTGAAGAAAGTGAAATCTATACCTACTGCATCAATTGGCCTATTGACTGTTTTCTACCACTGTAGGAGGGCTGGGAATATAGCCATGAATTGTTCTGAGAGACGGCATGGAAAGAAAGCTGTGTACCCGCGGTTCGAGAAGGAAGATGGGAGTGTAGTGCACTTATGGCAGAAATGTAGAAGTTGGAGGCACATTGAGGGGGAGTGTTTTGGATCTGTTGAAGTACCACTCGGAAGAATTAATACTGATACTTTGTTTATGTAGGAGTGGTAATCCGTGGATCTGTTTGTTATCAGTAGTTTGTTAGGTTGCATTAGGTGAACTCTGTTGTATCTTTTGCTTAGCTGAAGTTGTCAAACTAAATATATTTATGCTCCTGTTTTTCGTACGATATGAGTATGAGTCTTTTCCAAATTTTGACTAGGAATTCTTTTGCATTAATATAGGATATATATCTCCAATCTTGGTTTGGATTCTTATCGTTTAGGATTCCTTTGAACTTTAAAATGCTCCCACTTGTTCTGAGATCCATTCATGTCTCCCCTATCCGTATTCTTTTGATTTTGAAGCATTGCATAACCTCACTTTGAATGACCTCTATAAAGATCGGTGATTGCGCAAATCTTCGAATCATTTGTAAAGGGCTGAAGCTTCTTTGCAATTGGCATTGATTCACCAGAGATTTCTGTATCCTCAGTTTACGATACTACCTATCTTCTGCTATACTTGGACTCTATCTCTGGCATTCGAATGTCGATTTGCCATAGATTTCCGCATTAATTATTATCCAGAAGTCACGGTTGACCCTGTTAAGGTTGCCTGTGATTTATATGGGCTTATCCATCTTCTATTTGGCAATTTAATTATCTCATCTTCGTTCGATCTTATCTTTGAATCAGAATTCTATTTGATTAGGGTTCCTCTAAATTTGAATCTCTGTTTTGTTTTGAAATCCATCCTTGAATCATTCCTTGGAAAAATTTGTGTTCGGTTGTATTTTGAAATTGTGCATACATCGAAGTTATTATTTTGATAAGGATGACCATATTTTATATAATGGTGAAATGTTTTCGATAAGGATTATATACCATTTTAAAACAAAAATTTGAAGTTTCGAAAGGATTCAAAATTTGGAAAATTATATAAGAAATGGTTTCATATAAAATGATTTTTAACGGAAGGTTTTGAATGTGAATTTGAGTGATTGAACTCTGGCATTTTTTAATTGGGTTAAGGTTTTGAAAATATATAATAATATGATTTGAAAGAATTTTTTTTCAAATAAGAAATGTTTCAAAAGATTTCAATAAGTTCCAATGATTTCGAAGAAATTTCAAAAGAAGTCTTTGGGAAAATAGAATTCCAGAACCCACTTATGTCCCTGGAAAATAATTTCGGTAATGAATGCATGCATCATCGACATTGATTTTCGAGTTTCTGAGTAGGGGAGAGGCTACTTCGGTAGCTTTGCTATGCGATTGATTTGTGAAACCAATTTTGATTTCAAATACCGAAGTATAATTTGATTTTCAAAAAGATATGCATATATATATATATATATATATATATATATATATATATGACACAGTTTTGAAATGAGCCAGTGTTCAGATCTTGAGTTTCGAATTTGATTGATATAACCCTATCTTTTGGAATTGATTTACTGATTTGTTGGTGACTTCCAACTCTTGGATTGAAAATATGATTTCTTCGACTATTTTGAAGATTCGAGCACTTCCAGATCAAGGTTAACTTTTCAAAGCTAAGTAATTTTTAAAAGTATAAAGTATTTGATAAAGTATATAAGTTTAGTTTTATGTTTTAATATGATTTAAATAAGTTTGAAACTATTTTGTTAAGTTAATGAATAAAACTATTTTGAATTATACTAATATGAATAGTTTCGAAACGTTTTGAAGAAAAATTTAGTTTTCAAAATATTTTGAATAAAATTTAGTTTAAATGTTTTAACTTAGTAACATCTTTTATAAAACTATATATAATAATAACAATTTTCAAAGGTATAGAATTGTAATCGTTTTGAGGATAAGTGATTCTTGTGGGAAAGATTTGCTTTCAGATATAGATTGAAATTTAAAACCCAGTATGTTTATGATGAGTTTTGGGAAACGGATTTGTTTGACATAAATTATGTTGATTTGGACTATTTTCTGAACTTATTATTTTGGAAACTTTAAAGTGAAGATAATTGATTTGGAAGAAATGATTTGGTGAAATCGTATATGTTTTTCCATTTGAAAACTGTACTGATATTGAAAGGAATTGAAATCAAGAACCTTGTTTTATTAAATACTTGATTTGGAAGTTATCGAACTTATGTTAAGGTGATTTGTATAAGTATGAAGTGATTTGATATAATATTGATTTTGGAAAGTACTCGATTTGAAAATGAAGTCTTATATATAATGGACTTTATACAAGTACGGTATTTGAAATTGATTTGAAAGGTACTATATGATATATATTTTCAAAGTAAAGATATGGGAAGTGCCTTCTGCTTAATATCTGCTCTGTGGCCATATTGTGGATTCATTCTATCGATATTATTCTCTCTGATTTTGGTTTTCCAGATGTGATACTCGAATGTCCTACCATGGTGTAACCCATGGTCTTACGAGCGTGACTGCATAGCGTAATTTGCCTGGCTGAGATGGCCTATGGGTACGGATGTTTCCTGGGGGATCCAGGCTTAACCGTTATGTATCTGTGATCTATGTAGGTCATTTTTCGTAGCGAAATCCGCAGGGCTGAGAAAGCTTATGGATACAGATGTTTCCTAGGGGATCCATGTGTAACCATTGTGTATCTACGGTCTACTAGTCATCATGGCGTAATTCACAGGGCTGAGAAAGCTTACGGATACGGATGTTTCCTAGGGGATCCAGGCGTAACCATTGTGTATCTACAATCCATGGTTAGAAAATGATTTGGTTGATTTGTTTGGATTGCACTTTGCATATCTATTTTTAAAAGTTTTTCCAGTATTTTCACTGGGTGTTCAAACAAGTCAACTAAGTACCGGGAGAATTCTAGCTTTGCGCCTGATCAACGCATAGCCAGAGCCTATAGGAATAAGGATAAACTTGTTAAGACATCGAGTCATAAAAGTATTTTTATAAAGTATTATATAAAGGATATTTTGATCATTTATTTACCTTTCTAAATAACTTAAATGTTTTACATATTGGCTACTTCAAACTAACAAATTTGAAAATGTCTATTCATCATGTTATAAAATGTTTAAAATGTTATAAATATAAAAATTCTAATTGAAATCTATATAGTTTTAAATAATGGTTCATCCTTGTCTTTCAACCTATTTTCTTTTCTAGATATTCCTATTCTCCTATTTTCCCTTCTAGCTATTCTTATTCTCCTACCTTCTCTTTTATTTTTGGGGATGTTTTTCAACCTATTGCTCTTTCTAGTTGTTTCTCTGATTTTTTTCCTTTTCGAGGACGAAAAGTTTTGAGTGGAGGAGAGTGTAACAACCCCGAATTTTTGTGATTGTTTTAATTGTATATTTTAATTATTTTAAACTGAATTTTTTGATTTAAAAACTTTATTTTATTTGTTAAAATGGATATTTTTGTTATCTTTAAATATAAATTTTGACTTGTATGTGAACTATAATTCCAAACATTAATAAATAGAATATTTTCTAGAAATGTGAGTTTTTGTCATTGTGGTCAAACTTTGTGTCACGACCCGCCATTTCTTACCATTCAAATCGACAATAATCCACACATGTCAGATTTGAATGATGCGAAATAACAAATTATAAATAAATTTGGAGCAAATGAAATCAAATACATAGAATCACAGACACAGAACAATCAGAATAACTTTTAGCAGAATATAAAATAACATAGTAGTTCATGAAGCTACTATAACAGAGTCTCAAACCAAATACATAATACAGTCTGAAAACAACATAATAGAAATCCCAAATACATAGAAGTTCACTAATACATGAGATAAACTAGAACAGCTGAAACAGAAATAGATATAAATGTAGATAAGCAGAAACTCCAACAACGACCAGCTCCAGAAAGAGAATCCAAAGCTGTGAACACTCAGGCTATCTCGAGCGTAAAGCAAAACACAAAACACTCGAGTCAGGATAATATATACTTATATAATGTAAACTAACTCAAGTGAACTGTAATAAGGTACAAGTAACTTAAAGGATGCCTGGGACCGCCCATCCTCTAAGAATCCGTCAAACTATTTACTATATAGTAATATTGCGCTATTATAATAATGTCTACAGTAAAATAAACATACTTTTAAATAGCGTTCCGGGCTACCCATATCACCCTTCATACATAATAGTCCCAATAGTCCATCCAGTATCAGCATATCTCCAGATCGGGAGACTACCATAAATACTTCATGGGCTACGGAAGAAAAACAAACTCGTAGTAAAGGATCGGTATGGTAGGTGACATGGCACACAAGGCAATGCCAGGGTAGATATACCAATTACGCACACGGGGCTGGTGGTAACGCAGAAGCCACATATGTCCACCCCCGAACAATACTCTAAAATCAAGGGGTGCACCCAATCGATCACAACAGTAATAGAATGGTATCGAAGAAGTGTGTCCAGCCAGAGGCGCTACCTCCTTTGGCCCGAGATCGCTCATGTTTTAGCAACCTTAAGCTAACTCACGGGAGTTAGGTCCACGTAATGTATCTTAGGAACGCCGTCTCCATCCTACTTCATTCTGGAATATCCACCGCGTACACAGTTGTTAAAGTGGTTTTTGGTATCGACAGAGAGTATGTCCATATCCGATCGAGGTCACTTTAACAACCAATCGTTATTATAACCCGTAGTTATAATTATAAAAATGGTATTTATATCTCAAAAATAAATATCATTTAACAATTCAATATCCGTTCAAATCATTTCAAAATATCAAACTTATCATTTCATTTCAAAACCATATTCATTTTATTCAATTTAAAATACCATTTCAAATTACATTTCAAAAATAGTATATTTCTAATCGAATTACTTCATTTAAATCATTAAAAATGAAGTTATTACATTTAATAATTAAATTGTTAAATTTCCAAAGTTTTAAACTTTTCAAAGTTCATTCATTCACTTAAGTTTGTCAAAATCGTGAAAATTCACCTTTCGCGGCATTTAGAAAATGCTACAGAAAATTACATTCAAAACAGTTCAATTTAACAAAAGACAGCATTTAAAAATGCTATAATAGGGTTACATTAGTTTCAAATAAAACAATTTGATTGAATACTTATAGCACTTTACAAAATGCTATAATAGCGTTTAATCTTATTTAGCTTTTTAGTTCATTATCATCAACTGCAGCATTTACAAATGTTGTATTATCATTTACATTAGAAATAATAGCATTTCAAAAATGCAGTTAATTAACTTCAAATATTCAATATAATTTCATAAACAATTATTTTTTTATTTAAAACATTCTTAACTTATAAAATCATACATTTTCACATTTATAATCATCATTTAATTTTCCTTAAATTCATGATTTTATGAAGTTAAATTTCCATTCAAAAACCAAGATTTAATTATAATTCACTTATTAAATTCCAACATTCAATTTTAAATTCATTAAATTAAATTTAAACTTAAGACTTAATTTTAAATTTTCAAATATAACATAATTTCATTTTTATTTACTTAACTTAAAATTCACTTTTAAGCTAAATCCACAAATTCCCAATTTTAGTTATATTTCAAAATTTCAACTTAAATATTCATTCATTTCACATTTTAACTTTATTCAAAAATCATTAATATATTATAAAATCAATTTAAATTCATTTTAATCCAAGTTATCATAAATTTATCATATTTTCATATTTAATTTAAATTCCGTTTAATTAAATCAAAATTTCCAAAAATAACCTACATTCAAATTTCCGAACTTTTCCATAACTTATTTAACTTATAAATTTTTGAAAAATCAATAAGTTTTACAAAAATAATTTTAAGTTTAAATCAAAATATTATAATATTTACATTTCTATAATATTTTAAAATTTTTAGAAAAACATATTTTAACCACTGGTCTGTATATATAATTTTTTACGCTAGGTCAAGTGATACGGGTAATATATCATTTCAACCCGTAATTTACAAAGAAAACCCGGGTATTATCATTTCAAACCCGCAGTCTCAAGTAAATGAAATAATTGAAAATCATTCAGGCCTATCATTTCAACCCATAACGATTTTCCCCTATTGTAAAGTCCGTTCGGGTATGTATCATTTCAACCCATAGTGATTCTAATCTAAAGGGAACTTGCAATGTGATAAACTGATAAAAATAATAGAACAGCATAATATAATAGTAACATATGATATAACAGGTGTTTAAGCATGAGTGAACATCATATGGCCATAATATAGCAGATATAATATGGTGATGCATTTTACAGATTCAAAAGTGGTTAATTTACTAGTTATATAGGTATACATTGTCTGGTGAGAATAACTCACTGGTTTAAGCTGGAGATAACAACAACGAATACACAACTGAGATCCACAAAAGCACGAAAGCACGACAAAGATTTGAGTGAGAGAGCCAAAGGTCAATTTCCTTGAATACAAATCAAACAAAACAATATAACAATCATAAGCTTTCAATTCAAAAACGATTAAACTATGCTAGAATTAACTGCATAAATCAAAGCTGAAATGCTTTGTACTTGCATCCAACATTCTTTAGGCTCAGCCCTAGGGGGAATACATGTCTAAGGCAAGGGTTTAGATCTGGTTGTGGGTGGATATGGGTTGGCCAAACATGTTTTTTTGATGGTGCAAAGGTGGGTGATGTAAAACAACAGCATCACATGATTTCAAGGCAAAGCAAGGCTCGGCCAAGGCCACATGGGGCACGGCCATCTCTGGTATGTCAAGAGGTGACATCGCAGAGGTGTTTCAGGTCAGCTGGAGGTGGTGGAGGTGGAGTAGGTGGCGGCTAAAGGGGTGATGAAGTGGTGGAAGCATTTATAGTGCTCGACTATGGTATTGTTGGAGCTTTTGGAGCATTTGGTGAAGGATCTACCATCAAGGGTGGTGCTCGGCCTGGTTGGGGTTGTAGAGGAGGTGGTGGAGATGAGTTCTAGGTGGTGGTGGAGATGGCAAGGTTGAAGGAGGAGCATGCCCGAACCTAAAGAAAGAAGAGACAAGTGCAAATCAAATCAAAGAAAACAATAAAAGTGAAAAAAAGAAAAGAAGTTTACCAATTTTTCTCTAAAGAAATGGCCGAATTTTTTTCTTTCAGGAATGAGAAAAATGTTTTACGTGAAATGAAAAATGATAGTGGTCGGCTGAAGATAGGGTTATGGCCAATTGAATGAAAAGATGTTGGTTGGAATTGAAAAGGTGGGAATACAAATAGCCTTAGGAAATAAAAAGCCACAAACCTTTTCAAATTTCCCTATTTTCTTTTTATAAATTTAATAACTGAAAACACTTAAAAATTCAGTTAAACTCTAAAATATAAAAAATAAACAAAATATAAATAAATAAATATTAATTATATATGATTAAAATAAGAAAATAGCATAGAAAATGACAACTAGTTTAGAAAATTTGAAAATAAATGGAATAAACTTAGGGAAAATTTTATGGACTTGGAAAATATATATAAATAAAGATAAGAACATAAAATAAAAATGCGTTCATAAAAATAAATAAATAAATTTTAATTAAATAATATTTAAATGAAGAAAATAGCAAAAAATAGAAACTAGCCTTTAAAAATAGGAAATAAATGCAATATATTTTGGAAAAATTCTATTATCACTTTAAAAATGTTTAGAGATGAAATCTTACAGATAAAATAAATTTAAGATAATTTACAAATGAAATAAAGTCAAATTTAAATTATATTCAAAAATCTAGGGTCGTTACACTCTCCCCCACTCAAATCTTTTCGTCCTCGAAAAGAACGGAAAGGAAAAATAAAGAGAAACAAGATAGAAAGAAAAAAATAGTACCCGAAACAAACAATTTCAAATTCGAAGCACGAATGCTCTTCACCGTTTTCCAGGTACAATCTCGATCGTCAGTACTCCACTGTACTTTGACCAGATCAACAGATTTCCTTCTGAGCTGCTTCGTATCTCTGCCGACAATACAAAGTGGCTTCCTCTCAACAGTCATATTAGGCTCAATATCCAAACTATCAAGAACAGAAGGCTGGACAATAAGAGTTGGATCATGATGATGACGATGAAGATGCGAGACATGGAATACATTATGCACTCCAGAAAGCTTCTCGGGCAAATCCAGACGATAAGCCAAAGAACCAACTCTTTGCACAATACGGAATGGACTAATGATCCTGGGAGAAAGCTTCCCTCAACGACCAAAGCGAATGACATTCCTCAAGGGAGAAACATTAAGGAACACCTGATCACCAACAGAAAATTCTAAATTCTGCCTACGCCTATCAGCATACTTCTTCTGCCTATCCTGAGCGGCTCTCAACCTCTTCTTAATCTCCTCAACTCTCTCAGAAGCTTCCAAAATCACATCAGGACCAAGAACCAAACGATTACCGGATTCAATCCAGCAAGATGGGGATCTACAAGGTCGTCCGTATAGAGCAGCAAACGAAGGCATTTTGAGACTGGCTTGAATGCAAATATGGAACAAGATAGATAAAAAGATTTAGAATAGAATGAAAAACAGAAGATAAGAATAACCTGATAGCTATTATTGTAGGTGAATTCGGCAAGATGGAGATAATCTTCCCAAGATCCTCCATAATCAAGCACACAACATGAAGAAGATCCTCAAGAATTTGATTCACTCTTTTCGCTTGACCGTCGGTCTGTGGATGGTAAGAAGTGCTCAGATTCAAATGAGTACCCAGAGATCCCTGAAAAAGCTTTCCAAAACTGACTGGTAAAGATAGGGCCACAATCACAAACAATGCTGAGAGGAACACCATGGAGACGAACAATCTCTCTCATGTAGATCTCAGATAAGCTAGAAGCAGAACGAGTAGACTTGACCAAAATGAAATGAGAGGACTTGGTCAATCTATCAACAATAAACCAAATACTCTCATTACCCCTCGGAGTCCTCGGTAAACCATCGATGAAATCCATGGAAACATGTTCCCACTTCCAATTGGGAATCTCAAGGGACTGCAGCAAACCACGGGTCTTCTGGTGATCGTCTTTGACTTACTGACAAGTCGCACACCGAATAACAAAGATAGAGATATCCCTCTTCATCCCCTTCCACCAATAAAGCTTCTTCATATCCTTATACATCTTCGACATACCAGGATGAATAGAAAGCCTGGATTGGTGATTCTCCTGTAGCAACTTCTGCCTCAAACCATCAACATTCGGGACACAAATCCTGCCATTAATCCTCAAAATCCCTCTATCATCAATCTGAGCTCCACAACTACCACTACTACCACCAACTCTGCTATGAACACTCTCCTTCATCAATCTAAGCATCTCATCCTCATCCTGCATAGCCATTATACATCCAGAAGAGGAGAAGAAGAAACAACAAGCGGACACAACAAAGCCTTCTTCCGACTCAAAGCATCAGCCACAACACTAGCTTTACCGAGAGTATAGCTAATATCGAGGTCGTAAGAAGCCAGAAACTCAAGCCAACGAACTTGCCTCTGATTCAAATCCTTATGGGAGATGATATATCTCAGAGACTGATGATCGGTGAAAAGCTCAAACTTGGTTCCAAGAAGATGATGCCTCCAAAGTTTCAAAGAAAAGACAACAGCAAGCAACTCTAAATCATGAGCAGCATAATTTGCCTCATGGGTTTTCAACTAACGGCTGGCATAGGCAATGACCCTACCATCCTGCATGAGAACGACACCCAAACCCTCACGACTAGCATTAGTATATACTGTAAATCCCTCACTTCCATACGGAACAGTAAGAATTGGTGCGGAAGTTAGCTTGCTCTTTAACTCATTGAATGCAGCCTTACACTGATCACTCCAGATAAACTTGGCATTCTTACGAGTCAAAGTAGTGAGAGGTGCAGCAATCCGAGAAAAATTCTCGATGAATCTCCGGTAGTAACCAGCAAGGCCTAGAAAACTACGAATATCAGATGGAATCTTTGGAGTTTCCCAATCATTAATCGCAGCGATCTTGGTTGGATCAACTGAAACTCCATTACTAGAAACAATATGCCCGAGATATCGGACTTCAACCTTCCAAAAAATGGCATTTAGATAATTTAGCCTTCAACTGTTGATTTCTGAGAGTCTCAAGAACATATTTCAAATGCGACTCATGCTCTTCCTAGGTCTTAGAGAAGACAAGGATATCATCAACAAAGACTAGCACAAATTTATTAAGCACATCACGAAAAATACGATTCATCAAATCAACAAAGAAAGCAGAAGCATTAGTTAAACCGAAAGGCATGACTAACCATTCATAAAAACCATTCTCAGTGCGAAAAGCAGTCTTGGGAATGCTATCCTCGTTAACCCTGAGCTGATGAAAACCAGTATCAAGATCAAGCTGAGAGAAAACTATGGCACTATAAAGCTGATCAAACATGTCACTGATACGAGGCATTGGATATTTGTTTTTCATAGTGAGCTTGTTCAGCTCCCTATAATCAACACACATCCGAAGAGAACCATCAGACTTGGTGACAAAAACCATCGCGGCTCCCCATTCAAAAAAACTAGGCCTAATCAGACCCTTGGAAGACAAGTCCTCAATTTACTTTCCCAACTCAACCTTCTCGCAGGGAGCCATTCTTCTAGGAGGAAGAACAATAGGTCGAGCACCAGGAATAAGATCAATTCGAAAATCAATTTCCTGCTTTGGAGGTAAAGAAGTGACTTCACTAAATACATCGGGATATAATCTAACCATAGTAGTTGAATCAAGATCACTGGGAGAGGAATCCAGAGAATAAATAAAATTGCCAGCAAAATCCTGAGGTAAGCGGAATTGAATAATCAAGGAATTTCCTTGATCGTCAACAAGACGAACAGTTCGGGCTTTACAAGAGATATGTGCATCATGATGCACTGACCAACCCTGACCAAGCAGCAAATCAAAAGCATCGAAGCCCAAAACATAAAAATCACCACAAAAGCGATGATCAGAATGCAGAAGTTTCACTTCTCGACAAATCCGATTAAGGTTAGCAGGACCCTCAATAGGATTTGAAACACATAATGGAACAGAAGCATACTCAGGAGATAGGAGATGCTCAAACTTATCACACAAAGCAACAGAAATAAAACTATGTGAAGCACCAGTATCAAACAACACACGAACATGATGATGGAATAAAGTAAATGAACCCTAGAGAGTACCTTGGTCATCACTAGGAGACGGATCAGGTGGAGGAACCGGAGATGAGGCAGAAGTGACAGTACCAGAAGGAATATCCCTCTGCTGGGTAGGGCAGTCCTTCTTAAAAGGACCAGGCTGGAGACAGATATGGCAAAGATCACGCCTAGCCAACTGAGCAGGTGGAGGAATAGCAGCACCAGAAAGAGTTGGACAGCTATGGCATAGTGCCCCTTCTGATCACACCTAAAGCAAGTGATGGAGAAGAGATCAACTGGTGCCTCTGAGCAAGAGCAGATGATGAAGATCCCAAACCAGAACGCTTCTGCCAATTCTTCTTCTACTACTGAAAAATAGGCTTACGCTTCTTAGAATTAGCAGATGAAGACTGAGCACCAGAAACAATAGGACCTTTGGATGTGGGATTATCATAGCGAATCGCCATATCCATAAGCTGGGTGAAAGAGCCATGAACATGAGAAATGAGGCGACTATAATACTCTGGACGAGCACCAACAATAAATTTCTCATTCTTCTTGAGAGGAGTATCAATCAGGTTAGAACCAAACTTGGAAAGTTTGTTGAACTTCCTCTCATACTCAGCGAAAGACATGCTACCCTGTTTAAGATCCATAAACTCACGATAAAGATGAGATTTCCCGGCTTTTGGCATCCATTTTTCCACAAAAGCCTCCCTAGAAAAGAGATACAGAAAACAAGCTTAAGATAGATTCAAGGAAAAGGAAAACAGAAACAAAATTCAAGATAACACAAAGGATACCTAAACTGCTCCCAAATGATATCAGCTTCGACAGTGTTAGCCGTAACGGACTCCCACCAATCTAAAGCAGAATCACGCAACTGCCAAGCTGCTAACTGACACTTCTGGGCATCAGTAATATTAAGACCAGTAAATTTCCTCTCAAGACTCTGCAATGACTGCTGAGCCTCAACGATGCTCTCTGAACCGATGAATGGGGTTCCACCAAGTTAAGAGAATTCCTTATAAAGAACAGTGAACCTGACTGGAACAACAGGTTGAGGAGCTGGGGCAATACCACGACCCTTACCTCTGGCATTTCCTCGATTCATCCTTAAAATATCAAGAATGAATTTAGGACAAGATAAAGAAAAGCCAAAGATAACCAAAGATAAGACAAGAGAATTCACTTGGATGAATACCCTAAAGAAATAAAATCTAACAAGGTAGATACGAAAGAAAGGAAGTTAGAAAACATTTGAAAATCCTTTAAAATAAGAAAAATTTTACGTATCAAAATAATCTTTGAAAATCTTTTGAAAACATTTTGAAAAATCATTTTATACTTTGAAAATACATCTCTTACAAAGAAATGATTCCGAGATTGATTTCACTCATTCTAGGGTAGAAATACCCTATCTCTAATGAGTTTTTGCTCTGCAGAGGCAATGGTTTGCCTAAAAAACCAAAGCTCTGATACCAACTGTCACGACTCGCCATTTCGTACCATTCAAATCGACAATAATCCACACTTGTCAGACTTGAATGAAGAGAAATAACATATTGTAAATAAATTTGGAGCAAACGAAATCAAATATACAGAATCACAGACACAGAACAATCAAAATAACTCATAGCAGAATATAAAATAACATAGTAGTTCATGAAGCTACTATAACAGAGTCTCAAACCAAATACATAATACAGTCTGAAAACAACGTAATAGAAATCCCAAATACATAGAAGTTCACTAGTACATGAGATAAACTAGAACAGCTGAAACAGAAATAGATATAAATGTAGATAAGCAGAAACTCCAGCAAAGACCAGCTCTAGAAAGAGAATCCAAAGCTTGAATACTCAGGTGGATCTTAGCGTAAAGCAAAACACAAAACACTCGAGTAAGGACAATAAATACTTATATAATGTAAACCAACTCAAGTGAACTTTAATAAGGTACAAGTAACTTAAAGGATGCCTGGGACCGCCCATCCTCTAAGGATCCGTTAAACTATTTACTATATAGTAATATTGCGCTATTATAATAATGTCTACAGTAAAATAAACATACTTTTAAATAGCATTCCGGGCTACCCATACCACCCTTCACACATAATAGTCCCAGTAGTCCATCCAGTATCAGCATATCTCCAGATCGGGAGACTGCCTTAAATACTCTATGGGCTATGGGAGAAAAACAAACTCGTAGTAAAGGCTCGGTATAGTAGGTGACACGGCACACAAGGCAATGCGAGGATAGATATACCAATTACGCACACGCGTTGGTGGTAACGCAGCAGCCACATATGCCCATCCCGAACAACACTCCAAAATCAAGGGGTGCACCCAATCGATCACAACAGTAATAGAATGGTATCAAAGAAGTGTGTCTAGCCAGTGGTGCTACCTCCTTTGGCTCGAGATCGCTCCTTTTTTAGGCACCTTAAGCTAACTTACGGGAGTTAGGTCCACGTAATGTACCTTAGGAACGTCGTCACCATCCTACTTCATTCTGGAATCTCAACCGCATACACAGTTGTTAAAGTGGTTTTGGGTATCGACAGAGAGTATGTCCATATCTGATCCCGGTCTCTTTAACAACCAATCGTTATTATAACCCGTAGTTATAATTTTAAAAATGGTATTTATATCTCAAAAATCAAATATCATTTAACAATTCAATATCCTTTCAAATCATTTCAAAATATCAAACTTATCATTTCATTTCAAAACCTTATTCATTTTACTCAATTTAAAATACCATTTCAAATTACATTTCAAAAATAGTTTATATTTCAGATCGAATTACTTCATTTAAATCATTAAAAATGAAGATATTACATTTAATCATTAAATTATTAAATTTCCAAAGTTTTAAACTTTTCAAAGTTCATTCATTCACTTAAGTTTGTCAAAACCGTGAAAATTCACCTTTCGCAGCATTTAAAAAATGCTACAGAAAATTACATTCAAAACGGTTCAATTAACAAAAGACAACATTTAAAAATGTTGTAATAGAGTTATATTAGTTTCAAATGAAACTTAGTTTAACTCAACAATTATAGCACTCTACAAAATGCTATAACAGCCTTTAATCTTATTTAGCTTTTTAGTTCATTATCATCAATTACAGCATTTAAAATGTTGTATTATCATTTACATTGTATTATCATTTACATTAGAAATAATAGCATTTCAAAAATGCAGTTAATTAACTTCAAATATTCAATATAATTTCACAAACAATTATATTTTTATTTAAAACATTCTTAACTTATAAAATCATACATTTTCACATTTATAATCATCATTTAATTTTCCTTAAATTCATGATTTTATAAAGTTAAATTTCTGTTGTCCCAATTTTTGGTCAAAGTTGGAATATCAACAAATTAGCAAGGAATGATGGATATCAGGATTGGAGATCGATTGGAAGCAAGGCTGCAATCGATGTCGTTAAAATTTAGCCGAGCTCCGATCAGGATGGAATCCATTGGAGATGATGATGAGGACTAGGGAAGGCTACATTTCAAATTTCAGATTAATCGAAGTTCGTATGAAGGAGGTATGATCGATGTAAGGTAGGAAGAACATGATGTTCGTATCCATTAGTGCGTAGCGGATGTTTCGTATCGATGCATTTCGTATCAATCGAAAGATGGTATTTCAAATCAGTACCGTTCGTATCGATTAGCACAGGTTCGACTCGATCATGTTCACATCGATGAGCAGAGGGTGTGTCGTATCGATCAGGTTCGTATCGATCGGCGGTGGTTTGACTCGATGAAGTTTGAATCGATCAGGTTTTGGTTCGACTTGATGGCGTTCGTATCGATCAGATGGGAAGGCCAGAAGGATTTCGACTCGATAGCAGTAGACCCAGATTGGTAAGCAAGCGTGCGGCGGTCTTTTCATATCAATGCATTCCACATCGATCGGTTGTTGGCATTTCGAGTCGATACTGTTCACATCGATTAGAGACAGAGCATAGTGGTGGACTTCGAATCGATATCGTCTGTATCGATTAGCATGGACTCGACTCAATGGTTTCGTATCCATCAGGTAAAGGCTTGTTCAAGTTTTGTGCAGTTCGAATCCATCATTCGAATCCACCAGGTCTTGTATAGTTCGACTCCATCAGGTAAAATCTCGCTCGTAGCCATCAGGTAAGGCTTCATTCGTATCCATCATTGAGTTTAGTTTCGTACCCATCTGTTGGCCTTTCATTCGTATCGATCAAATTCACCATTTCGTATCGATCAGTTCATAGATCGATACGAAATACACTCCCGTAATCGATACAAGAGGACATGCGATGCAAACAGTTGAGTACAAACGTTCTGGAGAAGTGATGGACACGTACAAGCGTGAAGCATGGATACATGCACGAATCCAGGGAAGAGGCGTTCAACTCGGCGCATAAAGTGGATCCACCCAGTCAACACGCCATAGAGATCGGATCGATCCAGGAGATTAGCGCCACGTCATTGCTTGTGCGTGCTTCTGATCGATACGACAGGAATGGATACGAAGCCATGGTTACGAACTAAGCAACATACGAAGATTGCAATTTCGTATCGAACGTATCTCCCAAACCACGAATCCAAATGCAACGAAATTTTCACAGCATCTTGCATACAAGGTAAAGAACAATCCTGCCAAGTTTCAGCTCGATTGGATCATTTCTTGATGGATATGAAATTGCTTCGTATCGATCGCAGATCGAGTCGAAACTTGGTGGGGTCGGTCGCGTGGGCCCACTCACGTGCCAGAAGAAGTCTTTCAAAATTTTAGCCCGATCTCAGCCTCCAACGCCTATAAATAGCCTCCTGAAGCCTACAGAAAAGGGGATCTTTTGCCTGCTCAACGCCAAGACCCTGCCGAATTCATTTCTAAACTTCAGTACTACTATTGTACTCGAAATTCTTCATACATACTGCTGTAATCATTTGTAACCAGCAAGGATAATTAATAAAAGGATAAAAATTTGGAGTGGACGTAGGCCGGAGATAGCCGAACCACAATAAATCTTGTGTCTCTATTCATTATTTCTGGATTGTTGCTTGCTGTTTGCTGTGATCTGTGATTTATGTTTGGAATATTGCTGATTTATATTCATACTTTGGTGCTTTCACGACATTTGGGGTTTGTGACCAATTTTGGTGCAAACACTTTGGTGCTTTCAATGAGAAGGACTAGCACCCGCTACATCGGATTGAAGTTTGGATTTCAAAAAAAAGTGAAGAGTTTAGATTTGAAAGACAATGACTCGTCAGACAAGCAAGAGACAAAGAGCTGAAAGAAGCCAACAAGAAGGAAGTCAAGAAGCATCCTCCGGAGATGGGGAAGGACAAGCTTCAATCTACATAACCAGGGATGAAATGGAGGCTATAGCCAATTCATTGCAGGAGAGATTGTTAAAAAGTCAACAGGAAATGATGCAGACTTTCTTTGAACAGATGAGAGCTGCAGGAACGCAGAACCTTGGACCAACTACGGCGGCTTCAAGTGTAGGGCAAGGAAATAGGGGCGCGGAACCTAATGGAGGACAGAATGCAGAACCAGAAGGCAATCAGTGAAGGCTTGGGGGCAGGCCCGTAGGATCTGATACTGGAAGGCCCTTGGATGGAGCTCAGCAGGCTAGAGCGAGTGTTAACATCAATGAACCACATGAAGAATATGTACCGGAATTCCCTCGGGGACATGGGGGGCAACCCTTGACAGACAATGTTGGATTAGTGGAAGTCATTAGGAAAACTATACGTGGAGGTTTGACTAATAGAGATTTGGAAGGAGTGAACAGGAGTCCGTTTACTCAGGAAATCAGGATAGCTCAGAATCCAGCCAAGTTCAAGCTACCTAGCATGGAAGTATACGATGGCAAGACAGACCCGACCAATCACTTGATGAGATAAACTAGACATATGGAAGTGCTGGGGGCATCGGAGGAAGTGATGGCCCGATGCTTCCCTTTGTACTTGACGGACTTAGCTGCAATGTGGTTTAGGCAGTTGGAGGAAGGGTCTATCAGGACTTGGAGGGAATTGGTGGATAGGTTTTTGGGCAGTTTCGGATTCATATTAAAAGGCCAAAGAACGTAATGACATTAACGTCGGTAAAGAAAAGGATGGATGAATCACTTAGAGCTTTTCTAACTCGATTCAATGCGGCAGTTACTTCGGTGGATCGCCCGGGTCCATCGATGGTTTTGATGGTGGAGGTAACGGGAGTCAAAGAGGACTCGGATTTTAAGGTATCTTTAATACGAGAGCCACCACTGTATCTTGGGGAATTCTTCCACGAAGCCGAAAGATTCCTTCGGCAAGAAGATGCTCGTATGGATTTAAAGTTAAAGAGGGTGAATGCGACTGAGTGTGGAGGACCATCCAACGGAGGCTCAGATAAGGATAAAGGAAAGAGAAAGCTAGATGACGACCCAGGAAAAGCCAGAAAGCGATGGAAGGATCCAAAGTTCTCCACATACACAGGATTAAACGAGACACCTGAGCCGATATACATGGAAACTCGGAATCGCCTTCCTTACCGAAGGCCGACTAGGAGAGAGCCTTCTGAGTCGAAGAGGGCATCAGGGAGGCATTGCCTCTTTCATGATTTGGATGGGCACGACACCAACAGCTGCAGGAATTTAAAGGATATAATGGAGGAGCAGTATGGAATGGACTGTTCCCACAATATGTCGGAACTCGGAATGCAGCGGCGCAGCAGGAGCAACCACCGCCTACCTCAAACCATGATGGTGGGAGGTCCAGGAATGATGGTCGATTGGTTATCAATTGATCGGGATAATATGAAATAAGTAACAAGCTACCGGAAAACAGCAAAGTCATTTACACATGTATGGTGACGGAGATAGCCCCTAGGCATGCTCTGAATGATGATAAACCGCGATGCTATGGTTTGTGAAATTTGTCCTTTTGCTTTCGGATTGGACACTGCTTTTTCTGATTTGGTTTTGGAGTTTGGATTGAACTCCTGGTTTTTGCTTGCTTTCTGATTCGGATTTTCGCTTGGATGATTGTTTTCTGTTTTGGATGTTGGTTTGGATTTCTGATTTTCTGGTTTGATTTGAATTTTGATTGGATTTTATCTGGTTTTTGGTAAATGGTCGTCGGGTATGGATTATACCTGGCAAGGGGTAAGTCTCTTTGCCCGCATGTGGCAAATTGGCTTATTCAGGTCGCTAAGTATGGGTTATGCTCAGCAAGGGTCCGGAGTGACCAGGATTCGGCCTAGGACTTAGACCCCATATTATCGATTATTGTTTCAGGTCGTTGAATATGGACTATGCTCAACAAGGGTCCGGAGAAACCATGATTCAGCTTAGGACTTAAGCCATGGCATTGTACAATGTCCATAGACACTGGACCACGGTCGTCAAGTGTGGATTGCGTTAGGCAAGAACCCGGAGAGGTTAGCTCAACGTCCAGGGACACTGGACCACGGTCGTCAGGTGTGGATTGCGCTTGGCAAGAGCCCGGAGAGGTTATGGATTTGGACATCGACCCGGAGAGGTCCTGGATTTGGTTATTGGCTATTGGATAAGGATGGATTAGGACTCGGTTGTCGAGTTCGGATGGATATGGAATTGACTAAAGGCTTTGGTTATTGGATTTGGAATTGGGCATCGACTCGGAACAGTCGAGGATGATGTACTCTGACCATATGGCTATGGACTTCGGATATCGAATTCGGAACTATTCAAAACACGCCTTCTTATCACAAGACATGTTTTGGGGACCGAAAATGTTATCCCAATTTTCGGTCAAAGTTGGAATATCAACAAATTGGCAAGGAATGATGGATATCAGGATTGGAGATCGATTAGAAGCAAGGCTGCAATCGATGTCCTTAAAACTTGGCCGAGCTCCGATCAGGACGGAATCCATTGAAAATGATGATGAGGACTAGGGAAGGCTACATTTCAAATTTCAGGTTAATCGGAGTTCGTATGAAGGAGATATGATCGATGCGAGGTAGGAAGAACATGATGTTCGTATCAATTAGTGCGCAGGGGATGTTTCTTATCGATGCATTTTGTATCGATCGAAAGATGATATTTCAAATCGGTACCATTTATATCGATTAGCACAGGTTCGACTCGATCACGTTCGCATCGATCAGCATAGGGTGTGTCGTATCGATTTGGTTCGTATCGATCGGCAGTGGTTCGACTCGATAAAGTCCGAATCGATCAGGTTTTGGTTCGACTTGACGGCGTTTGTATCGATCAGAAGGGAAGGCCAGAAGGATTTCGACTCGATAGCAGTAGACCCAGATTGGTAAGCAAGCGTGCGACGGTCTTTTCGTATCGATGCATTTCGCATCGATTGGTTGTTGGCATTTCGAGTCGATACTGTTCGTATCGATCAGAGACAGAGCATAGTGGTGGACTTCGAATCGATATCGTCCGTATCGATCAGCATAGACTCGACTCAATGGTTTCATATCCATCAGGTAAAGGCTTGTTCAAGTTTTGTGCAGTTCGAATCCGTCATTCGAATCCATCAAGTCTTGTATAGTTCGACTCCATCAGGTAAAATCTCGCTCGTATCCATCAGGTAAGGCTTCGTTCGTATCCATCATTGAGTTTAGTTTGGTACCCATCTGTTGGCCTTTCATTCGTATCGATCAAATTCACCATTTCGTATCGATCGGTTCATAGATCGATACGAAATACTCTCCCACAATGGATACGAGAGGACATGCGATGCAGACAGTTGAGTACAAACGTTCTGGAGAAGTGATGGACACGTACAAGCGTGAAGCGTGGGTACGTGCACGAATCCGGGGAAGAGGCGTTCAACTCGGCGCACAAAGTGGATCAACCCAGTCAACACGTCACAGAGATCGGATCCATCCAGGAGATTAGCGCCACGTCATTACGTGCGCGTGCTTCTGATCGATACGACAGGAATGGATACGAAGTCATGGTTTCGAACTCAGTAACGTACAAAGATTGCAATTTCGTATCGAACGTATCTCCCAAACCACGGATCCAAATGCAACGAAATTTTCACATCAGCTTGCATACAAGGTAAAGAACAATCCTGCCAAGTTTCAGCTCGATTGGATCATTTCTTGATGGATACGAAATTGCTTCGTATCGATCACAAATCGATTCGAAACTTGGTAGGGTCGGTCGCGTGGGCCCACTCACGTGCAGAAGAAGTCTCCCAAAATTTTAGGTCGATCTCAGCCTCCAACACCTATAAATAGCCTCCTGAAGCCTACAGAAAAGGTGATCTTTTTCCTTCTCAATGCCTAGACCCTGCCGGATTCATTTCTAAACTTCAATACTACTATTGTACTCGAAATTCTTCATACATACTGCTGTAATCATCTGTAACCAGCAAGGATAGATAATAAAAGGATAAAAATTTGGAGTGGACGTAGGCCGGAGATAGCCGAACCACTATAAATCTTATGTCTCTATTCATTATTTCTGGATTGTTGCTTGCTGTTTGCTCTGATTTGTGATTTGCATTTGGAATATTGCCGATTTATATTCATACTTTGGTTCTTTCACGACATTTTGGGTTTGTGACCAATTTTGGTGCAAACAATTTCCATTTGAAATCAAGATTTAATAATAATTCACTTATTAAATTCCAACATTCAATTTTAAATTCATTAAATTAAATTTGAACTTAACACCTAAGTTTAAATTTTCAAATATAACATAATTTCATTTCTATTTACTTAACTTAAAATTCACTTTTAAGCCAAATTCACAAATTCCCAATTTTAGTGATATTTTGAAATTTCAACTTAAATATTCATTCATTTCACATTTTAACTTTATTCAAAAATCATTAATATATTATAAAATCAATTTAAATTCATTTTAATCCAAGTTATCATAAATTTATCATAGTTTCATATTTAATTTAAATTCCATTTTTTTGTTTATGCTCAAAATAGTTTAGACAGAATACTTTCTTTTCTCTCCAATCTCTCATCTCTTATCCAACCTAATCTTCCATGGATAGTTCTAGGAGATTTTTATTACATGTTTTCTTCTGATCAAAAAACTTGTGGATTCCACTTTCTATAAAAGAAATAACTCCATTGAAACAAACTCTAATCAATTCATCTCTTAGTCATATTACTTATGTTGGAGCTGAATTCACTTGGAACAATAAAAGCAAAATTCGTTCTAGAATTTTTTGTAAGCTTGATCATGCATTTCAAAACATCCATTATATAAATCTTTGGCCTTATCTTTTATGCAAATTTCTGAGTCCTTCAATATCTGATCATTCTCCTATCATTTTAACATGGGGAGAAAATTCTTTAAGGAGGAACCCTTCTTTTAAATTTTACAAATCCTGGACTAATCATAAGGATTTCCATAGCATTGTTTTACAGGTATGGCAAGAATTAAAATTTGGAAATCCTTTATATATACTCAAAGCAAAGCTTCAAAGGTTGAAATTCAAACTAAAAGTTTGGGCTAAAGAAAATTTTGGTGATGGTACAAGAATTGCTGATGGAATAAGAGAGCAGCTTATTCACAAACAGCAACAACTATAGCATAATCCAATGAGCACAATATTAGCTTGCCGAGAATCTGAATTATCAAAAGCATTGCATGAGGCACTAGAAGTTGAAGCTTTAATGAGAAAAGAAGTTCTGCATGAAATTTATGAAAATCATGGAGATAGGAATACAAGATATTTTCATGATTCAATTAAAGTTAAACAGGCAAAAGGAAGGATTTTATGTATAACTGATTTGAATGGATCTTTGCAGGAAAGTGATGATTCTATTACTAAGGCCTTCATAGATTATTTCTCATCTATACTGGAAAATCCTAAGCCATTGATTCCAAATCTTCTACCTCTATATAAATTACAAACTCCATTCTTGGATAATCATCAAGCTAATACACTGATTCAGGAGGTATCATCTGAGGAAATTGAAAGGGCGATTTTTTCTCTTAAGCCTGATAGTAGTGGTGGCCCTGATGGCTATAATGCATTTTTCTTTCAGAATTCATGGAAAATAATTAAAATAGATGTTATCAAAGCTATCCAATATTTCTTCTTGCATAATAAATTACCTATTGGTGTCAATGCAACAAATATAGCTCTAATGCCAAAGAATAACAATCCAGTCAATGTTGCAGATTTTAGACCAATATCATGTTGCAGTGTATTATACAAAATTATAGCCAAGATAATTACTAGTAGACTTCAAACTATTCTGCCTTCTATCATATCAAGAAATCAAGTGGCTTTCATGCCACAGAGAAATATCAGTGATAATATTTTGTTAACTCAATAACTTTTAAGAGGTTATGGAATTGGAGTATTTCTCCTAGATGTATGTTGAAGCTTGATATTCAAAAAGCATTTGATTCTATTTCATGGAGCTCTATTATAGCAATTCTATCTAGAATGAATTTTCCTAAACCAATGTTAGTCCGGATTTATACCTGTATATCAACCACTCACTTCTCTATAATAAGAAATGGATGTTCAAAAGGTTTTTTCAAAGGAACTCAAGGGGTTCGTCAAGGTGATCTAATATCTGCTTTTTTATTTATGATTGTGATGGAAATCCTGAATTCACTATTAATTGAGCAAGTACAATTAACGAAATTGGAACTGCATCCAAAATGCAAAGATCCACTTATAACACATCTCTTATTTGCTGATGATCCGGTAATTTTTACCAAGCCAACTTCTAATAATATTTCTGCAATCCTTGAGGTACTGAAGATTTTTTATGATATTACTAGTTTGAAGATAAACTTTAACAAATCACATATCTTATTAGCAGGACTAAGTGGTAGTCAGAAAGATTAAATTATAGCTCTTTCTCGTCTTTAGGAGATGAATCATAATGCTAAATACCTAGGATTACCTCTTATTACTGCAAGAATTACTAAAACTGATTGTCTTCCATTATATGAGAAGATTACTGAAAGACTATCTACTTGGCCAAATACAAAATTATCACAGGGAGGAAGACTGGTTATAGTTCAGAGTATTGCAAGTGCAATGGCTAGTTACTGGATGAGACACTATATTCTTCCAAATAAACTCATATTTATGGTTAAAAGTGAAATGAATAGATTTCTCTGGCATGGTGATCCTTTTTCTAAAAAGCTCATTCCAATTTCTTATAAGAAGATTCAACTACCAAAGAATAAGGAGGTCTTGGCATTACAAATCTAAAACTGTGGAATATTGCAGCTTTATCTGTTTACTTTGACAAATTCTATCTAACAAAGATAACCTATGGACAGAGTGGGTTAAGAAAAATCTTATAAAAGATAAGGACTTCTGGTCAATGGATGTTCCTAATATTTGCAACTGGAGTTGGCGAAATTTATTAAATCTTAGAAATACCTTTCTTCCAATGATTCAGTGCAATCCTCTAGAGAATAGTGAATTATCATTATGCTCATCTCCTTGGGCAAAAAATGGATTCATTATTCAAGATAGTTTATCTTGCTCTTTAAAAAAGCAGACTGGTATTCCTTTTAATGCAAAAGTTTTTACATATATTAATGAAGGATCTATTATGCTACCTTATTGCAGTTCTAATCTGGTTAGGAAATAATGGCAAACTATATCTTCTATGGCTCTACCAACTTCAAAGATTAAAGTGCTCTGGTCTAGTATAGGAAAGGCACATTCAATATCTCTGGTGCACAAAACTCTGGTAGAAAATCTATTTCCAGAAAATTTTCCATGGGCTTCAAGAATCTGCATTGACAAATCTCCTGCAAAAGAAAATTTATTATTATGGAAAATAATGGCAAATGCATTAAATACAAAGCAGAAATTAACATACTTGGGTGTTATAAGCAATGAAGACTGTGTGCTATGTCATAATCATCCAGAAATAAATATACATTTGTTTTTTGAATGTAACTACACTTATAGAATCTGGTGCAGGTTGCTTGCTAATGGAAATTTTCACAAACCTGTCAAAGCTCGAGAATTGAATGGTTCAATATTTTCAAAGCAACAAGGTGGAAAACACCAAATGAAAAAATTCTTTTGATTATTTTGAAGACTTTTGCATATGAGATATGGAATGAAAGAAATAGAAGAATCTTTAACATGAAGATGGAAGATGCAGATGCAATATATAGTATAATAAATAAGAGAATTCTTAAAAGGCTTGGCAGACTGAAGTGAAAGAAGAATTGAATTGATCATGTATTAGTGTTATGTTATTATTTGAGATGCTGATCATTGTGATAATGTGTATTTGTTATAAGGCTATATTGATATATGTAACTTTTCTGATTTGCATAAAATGGACAGGGCTCCCTTAGCCCATTGCTTTTCAAAAAAAAAAATTAGTTCCATTTAATTAAATCAAAATTTCCAAAAATAACCTACATTCAAATTTCCTAACTTTTCCATTATTTATTTAACTTATAGATTTTCAGAAAATCAATAATGTTTTACAAAAATCATTTTTAATTAAGTTTAAATCAAATATTATAATTTTACATTTCTAAAATATTTTAATTTTTTTAGAAAAACATTTGTTAACAACAGGTCTGTATATAATTTTCTACGCTAGGTAAAGTGATACGGGTAATATATCATTTCAACCCGTAATTTACAAAGAAAACTCGGGTTTTATCATTTCAAACCCGCAGTCCCAAGTTAATGGAATAATTGAAAATCGTTCAGGCCTATCATTTCAGCACATAACGATTTTCCCCTTTTCTAAAGTCCGTTTGGATATGTATCATTTCAACCCATAGTGATTCTAATCTAATGGGAACTTGCAATGTGATAAACTGATAAAAATGACACAACAGCATAATATAACAGTAACATATGATATAACAGGTGTTTAAGCATGGGTGAACATCATATGTTCGTAATATAGCAAATATAATATGGTGATGCATTTTACAGATTCAAAAGTGGTCAATTTACTAGTTCTATAGGTATACATTGTCTGGTGAGAATAACTCACTGGTTTAAGCTGGAGCTGACAACAATGAATACACAACTGAGATCCACACAAGCACGATAGCATGACAAAGATTTGAGTGAGAGAGCCAAAGGTCAATTTCCTTGAATACAAATCAAACAAAACAATATAACAATCATAAGCTTTCAATTCAAAAACGATTAAACTATGCTAGAATTAACTGCATAAATCAAAGCTGAAATGCTTTGTACTTGCTTCCAACATTCTTTAGGCTCGGCATAGGTGGAATAAATGTCTAAGGCAAGGGTTTGTATCTGGTTGTGGGTGGATATGGGTCGGCTAAACATGGTTTGTTGATGGTGCAAAGGTAGGTGATGCAAAACAACACAAAACAACAACATCACATGATTTCAAGGCAAAGCAAAGCTCGGCCAAGGCCACATGGGGCACGGCCATCTCTGGTATGGTCAAGAGGTGACATGGCAGAGGTATTTCATGTCAGTTGGAGGTGGAGTAGGTGGCGGTTAAGGGGGTGATGAAGTGGCGGAAGCATTTATAGTGCTCGGCTATGGTATTGTTGGAGCTTTTGGAGCATCTGGTGAAGGATCTACCACCAAGGGTGGTGCTCGGCCTAGTTGGGTTGTAGAGAAGGTGGTGGAGATGAGTTCTAGGTGGTGGTGGAGATGGCAAGGTTGAAGGAGGAGCATGGCCGAACCTAAAGGAAGAAGAGACAAGTGCAAATCAAATCAAAGAAAACAATAAAAGTGAAAAAAAGAAAAGAAGTTTGCCAATTTTTTCTCTAAAGCAATGGCCGAAATTTTTTCTTTCAAGAATGAGAAAAATGTTTTACGTGAAATGAAAAATGATGGTGGTCGGCTGAAGATAGGGGTTATGGCCAATTGAATGAAAATATGTTGATTGGATTGAAAAGGTGGGAATACAAATAGCCTTAGGAAATAAAAAGCCACAAACCTTTTCAAATTTCCCTATTTTCTTTTTACAAATTTAAATAACTGAAAATACTTAAAAATTCAGTTAAAATTCGAAAATATAACAAATAAACAAAATATAAATAAATAAATATTAATTATATATGATTAAAATAAGAAAATAGCATAGAAAATGACAACTAGTCTAGAAAATTTGAAAATAAATGAAATAAACTTTGGGAAAATTTTATGGACTTGACAAATATTTATAAATAAAGGTAAGAACATAAAATAAAAATGCATTAACAAAAATAAATAAATAAATTTTAATTAAATATTATTTTAATAAAGAAAATAGCAGAAAATAGAAACGAGCCTTTAAAAATAGGAAATAAATGCAATAAATTTTGGAAAAATTCCATTGTCACTTTAAAAATATTTAGAGATGAAATCTTACAAATAAAACAAATTTAAAATAATTCAAAAATGAAATAAAGTCAAATTATAAATTATATTCAAAAATCTTGGGTTGTTACACTTTGACTTTAATTTACAAAATTTTAAATTTGAACTTTTGAAATTTATCTTTATTTTATAAAAGTGAATAAAATTCTAAGTATACTGCTTTTTATTTCGTTGAAATCTGATTAATATTGTGAAAGTTATGCTTTTTAAACTATTGTATGTAAATTATTTTATTTAACAAAATTGATTACTTTAATTTACATAAATAATATTTTGTTTGTCACGTCATATTCTAATTTATGTTTACATGTGTAACATGGCATGTTATGTATATATATATATATTTTATTTTTAAAACATTTTATAAGTGTAGTTGAAAATTTCCAATGTTAGTTGTATTTTGTTTACAAATTTTAATTCTAGTTTCAATTAAATAGAGTATTTTCTTTATTTATTTTCTATTTTTTCTAAAATTATTTACTTATTTTTTCATAATATTTATCTCTACCTTATCTTCCTATTTTATTTATTTAGACTTTCATTTATTAATTGAATGGTTATGTGTTTAGATCCTTATTTATTTCTTGGAAAGAAATTTCAAATAGATATACGTTATTGACTTAAGTCGTATCTTTTAAAATTTATTAATTAAATGTTCTTGTATTTACTTGTTTTGTGAAGGCTACTTTTGTATATATCTTTCTTTAATTTATAGGAAACGAATCAATTAAGATACGTTACTTGTTTTAATTATAGGCATACGTTTCATTTGATTTCTTGCCTTTATATTTTCCACCCTTTTGATTTCCTACCATAACTTCTCCAAAATTTTAGCCAGGCATCCTTAACCCTAGCCACCTCCAACTGATTTTCACGTGAAAACTTACTTCTCATCTTTCATTTCTCACGGCCATAAAAAAAACTGTAAGTAATGGCTTCTTCCTTTCTACTTTTCTTCTTTTTTCCATTTGTTTTGCCTTGCTGCCTCTTGTTTAGCTCGGCCTCAACCACCACCATCTTCTCCGACCACACCATCATCTCCTCCTTTTCATCACCTAAGGTAAACCACCTCCTTCCCCTTTGACCAGATCTGGCCGTGACCTTCAAGCGAAGCAAACAGCACAAAACATTGAAACCCTTAGCAACAAAGCATAGCCGAGCTATTTTCCACCATCACCTTCATGTCTACCCACGGCCATTACCCCTAGCCGCCACCACCAGCACCTGCCGTGACCACCATACCACTTATCACATCTGACCTGACCTACAGATGACTTGGCCGAGCCCAAATTATGACCATAGGCCGAGCCTATGTACACAAAACTCCCCTTTTTAGCCTTGCCTCTTAACCTTCCTTCACTTGTAACTCCCAAACCCTTCCACATTCTTGACCTAGCCGTGCATATATGATGCAAACCAGAACCTTTTCCACCTATAAAGCATTATGGCCGAGCAAAAAAGTAGAGGAGGCCGAGCCTTTATTCCATCAAGATCAAGCAATTTTGGTTTAAAAGCTTGGTTAAGTCTTTTGTTAATTCTATTTCCTTTTGTTTCAATATAAATTTTTGTGTTGAATCTACATATTTATATGGCTTTGTTTTTTTGTTGAATACAAGATTTATGTCTTGGCTCTCACTCCACTTGAATCTAAAAGTCGTGCTATCGTGCTTTCTGGAATCCTTTTGTGTGCTTTAATTTGCTAACTCCAGCAAAAAAATGTGAGTATTCACTCATGACATCTATACTTATATAATTAGTGAATTAATAACAAGTGAATGTGTAGAATATTATATCATGTTATACCTGCCTGCGATATGAATCATATGATGTTAACCTTGTTTATAAACCTATCATATCATCTGATACTGCTATATGTTGCTATATTGTTTATTTTATTTTGTTCTCACACTGCAAGTTCCCTGTATAATAGAATCACTATGGATTGAAATGATACATACCCGAACGGACTTTAGAATAAGAAAAAATCATTATGGGCTGAAATGATAAGCCCAGGCGATTTTTATTTATTTTAATTGACTTGGGATTGCGGGTTTGAAATGATAGAACCAGGACTTTTTTTGTAAATTACGGATTGAAATGATATATTATCCGTATCACTTGACTTAGGTTAGGAAATATTATACAGATCTGTGGTTATTATATATTTTTTCTGGAATTTTTAAAATATTTTAAAATGTAAAAATATGATAATTTGTTTTAAATTTGAATTTAAAATGATTTTATAAAGTGTTACTGATTTTTTTAAATTAAAATGGTTAAATAAATGAATGTTTAAAAGTGTAATTTTAAATATAACTTGACTTGGAAATGTGAAGTTTGGTCTAAAAATAAAAGTTAAGTTAAGAAAATAAAATGGAAATTTAATTTAAGTTATGAAATGGTAAACTAAATTAATGTGTAAAGTAAATGAAAACTTTGGAAAAATTGTATATTGACCTTAATAAGTGAAACATTGAAATTTTTGAATTTATGTATAAAGTTTTACTTTATAAAAATCATAAGTTAAAGGGTATTTGAATGACCATTTTTAAAGTGAAAAATATGAAATTTTATATGTTAAAATGGTTTAAATTGAAGTTTAATTGTTGCTGAAATTCTATTGTGAATTTGGAAATTCTTTTACTAACATTTCAGAAATGCTATCGCTTCTGAAATTGAACTAAAATCTGGAATAAATGAATCTGCAGTATTATGTTAGTGCTGTAGTTGCAGAAGTGAACTAAAATGGTAAAAACTAATGGAAGAGCTATTGTAGCACTTGTTAAGTGCTGAGTTGGCTGAAATGAGATTTTTGAACTAAAACTGAACTATTACAGCAGTTTTGTAAATGTTGTCTTTGCTGAATTGAACTATTTTCAACTAAAACTGAACTATTACAGCAGTTTTTAAATGATGTCTTTGTTGAATTGAATTGTTTTCAAATGTAACTTACCGTAGCATTTTCTAAGTGCTGCGAAAGAAGAAATTTCTCTGTTTTAATGTATTTAAGTGAATAAATGAGCTTAGAAAAGGCTAAATTATTGGGAATTGAATATTGGATTTGCAAGTATAATGACTTCACTTTTAGTGGGTTAAATGAATGATTTTAATTCGAAATTATAAACCATTTTGAAATTTATAACCACGGGTACACTTCTTTGGGTGCCATTTGATTTCCTTGTGGTTGTTTTTATGCACATCTATGATTTGAGAGTGTGGCTAGAGGTGAGCGATTACTGCAGCTCTGCGCTACCCTAGTCACATTTACACTGTTATTCGCATTAATTATTTTAATATGGATATTTCTATGATAGTGTTTATTTATGCTTAATTGATGGTTTAACGGATCCTTAAAGGATGGGCAATCCCAAGCATCCTTTAAGTTATCGTGCATTGGTATTATAGTTCATCTGAGTTGGTTTACATTGTATACGTATGTATGTCCTGACTCGAGTGTTTGTATTTTACTCTACGCTCGGGTCAGCCTGAGAGTCACAGCTTTGGATTCACCTTCTAGAGCTAGAGATTTGTTGGAGCTTATCTGACTATCTATTCGTCTATTTCTGATCCAATTATTTCCTGTTCGATGTTGCTTCTATATTAGTGATTTATGTATCCAGACTTCTATTGTATTTTAAACTATGATATTTCATATATGTTTTGAGAGTATGTATATAGTAACTTCATGAACTACTATGGTATTTTATTTCCGTTGCGAGTTATTCTGGTATTCTGTGTCTGTGATTCTGTTTTTGATTTTATTTGCTCTAAATTTCTTAACAAACCACTGTTTTGAAGTATTCAAGTCTGTCATGTATGGATTATTGTCGATTTGAATGGTCCAAAATAGTGGGTCGTTACAGTCTGACTCATATAAATTAGGATAGTAATACCCTAGAATGAGTCGCTGAGTGTACATATATGAGATAGCATATTTGTTAATGTTATAAAAGGTTTTTATATTATGTTATTTTGTTCCGTTTTGTATTTATAAATTCTGATTGGTGCATAGGACGCTATGACATCAATAGGGATTTCTAAACACTTAATAGGGCAGACTGACATAATATTGTTTTGAAATATAGATGAATGAAATAATTTTGCCTATTATATATTTTGTATATAAAATAATAAATTTTATAAATGATATAGTTTGTTGGTATATATTTGTTTGTTAGGTAGAGAAATTTTATAAACATTGATTGAAGATAAGATTCACAAATAAAATGAATATAATTGAAGTTTGAGAACTTAAGTTTGGGGCTTTGAATATTTCTTTCAAAAGATTCTGGAATATAATATTAATATTATTTAGAAGTACTTTCTGATATAAATATTTCAAGATGATTTGAAAGAAATGTTTTAAAAGAATTTTTTTTTAAAGGAAATAAGTTCTGTACTTCTCTCTCCGTCGCTGGATAATAATCTCGGCGATGAATGCACACATCATTAATGTTCATTTTCGAGTTTCAAAGTTGGAAGACTGTTGTGATAGTTTTACTATACATCTGCTTTGATGAATAAAACCTTAATTTTGAATTTCTAAATATGATTAATCTATAAGATATATATATATATATATAATTTTCTAAGTGAATAAAATGGAACCCAGTTGTTTATTTCTTAAGTTCCTATAAATTAGAAATTAAAATTATTGTAATGAATGGAATCTTGACTATATTAATAATTAGAAACTTCTAAAATGAAAGTAAAATTTGATGTTAAAATGATTAATGAAATAGACAAGAAACTGAAATTTTGAAACTATAAATAAAAGGGAAATGAAAATAAGAAATGGTAACCATTGAACAATTTGTTAACTAAATAAACAAGAGAAACTTGGGTCATATTCAATTGCCTTCTTAAGACATATATATAACTTACCAAAATGTTAAAAGTTGAAATATTAATATGAATATGTGGTAGATTATTGCACAAGAAAAATTTGGAAAAAATTGAAAGTGTTCAATGGAATTACTTTTGTAAATAAGAGTTCTGATATTATAAACTTTTATAAATTTTGATTAATAGTTTGAAATGCTATTAATTAAATGTAATTAAAGTGAATAATGTACGAAAAATGATTATAAACCTAAGTTAAACATCTAAGCTATTTATAATCAGATTGAATAGTAAAAGGTGGATGCTATAAGGAAATAATTATAAACTCAAATTAATATTGAGGCCATTTTAACCAAAATGAGTACTATATAGATTGAATGATTCTAACTTCAGAAACCTTTGAAATGACTTAGAAATGAAGTTAATATTCAATGGTACTATATATGGAAGAATGTATGTGAAAAAACAATAATCTATAAATGGTGAATTAAATTTTAAAGAAACTTACCTAATAATGTATAATCAAATAATTGAAATGAAAATAACTTATTTGAGCAATGAATGTAAAGTAATAAAATGAAAGAAAATGGCACTGTATGAATAAAGGAGAAATGAACTTTTTAAGTACTAACGAAAGTAAACTAATGAAATAAACATTATATGAATGAGAAAAGAGAAGTAAATAAAGAAAAAAAAGGAAAAGCAAACCAAATTGTAAACGTGAAGTCAACTGAAATAAAATGTATACAATGCGTCAATGATGAATTCATTTATGATCCAAATAATTGAAATGGATATGTAAGTAAAGAATGTAAAGTAATGAAAGAAAAATGGTATTATATAGATGAATGGAAAATGAAATTTATAAGTGATAAGTGTAAAGAAATTTAACAAGCCTTGTATGAACAAATGAAAATGAATAGTGAATAATGGGAAAAGGAAAGGGTAATAAGAATAAAACTTAAATATTCTTTGAAATTATTGTTTGTTTGACATATGGATTGGTTGGGAAAAGATACTTCTATTGTGTAGGATGTATAAATGATCTATAATTTTTATCTACGACTGTTGAGTGTATGGTTTACTTCATAGTTTATTTATCATTTTATGTCATTAAAAGTCTCTGAACCGAAACATACCGTCTGTTTTTGGTTGCTATGGATGGATAATTGCTGTCTTTGTTGAATGATGTTTGTACTATTTATTTGCAAATTGTTATTATTATGTTGTGTTGTTTTTGGTTATTAGTTGAAACAACTTAAATATTTCTCTTTTATATATTATTAACTCTTTTGGATTATAAGTGAAATACAGGTTATGGAAGCAATTGCTACTACTTTTGGCTTCATAAAATTAAGCTCTGTTTGCTCGAAAAATAGGTACGCTCTCGGATTACGGGTTTTTAGCAATATTATATTGTTTCTCGTGGTTTGGGATATATTATTTTGAAAATATATGATATATATTGTTATTATTTATATTACAATTTCTCCCAGACCTCTCCTTACAAAGGAGATTCTGCTAAAAAAAATTGTGAATTTTGGACTTAGAATATTTTGTGAAATGTTTTCAAACTTTTATTAACTCGAATATAAAAGGATTTAATTGTTACAAATTGATATATTTTATTTAAATTATTTAATTATTTATATTAATTATTTACAAATTTAATATTTTGAATAAGGTATATTAGTTCCTTCTTTTCCTTTTCGAGGACAAAAAGTTTTGAGTGGGGGAAGAGTGTAACGGCCCGTAATTTTCGATAATTAAAAATTGTTAATTTAATAAGGACTTTGATGAAATGTTGAAAGAAAAAAGATTTTTGATTTAATAATAAGAATATAACTGGAACCAAATGAAATGGTATTAATTTAAGTAATTGATAGTTGCTTTAAATGTAATTCAATTAATTAAAAGGATTAAAAGGGTTATAATTGGTTATAAATTGTAAAATAATTGTAATAATGAATGCATTAATTGATAACTGGATTAAAAGAGCAATTGATAATTAAAATGTTGATGAATTAATGAAATAAGTTGTAATTAATTGTATTTGATAATAGTAGTGGGGTAGTAGTAGTTATAACAATTATTTGTAAATAATAAACTTACAAATGTTATTAAATGTAGTAATGGTGACAATTGTTGTTTGTTACCAATATATTTAATCGGTTGCAATTAAATGCAATTAAATGTTACATTTATGTGAGTTGAAACAATAACAAAAAATTGTGCATGTAATAAAATAAATAGAAATGTTAATTTTATTCACAAGGCAATAATTGAATTTATAAAAGAGTAAACCAAAGAAATAAAATTTATTGAGGTTTTAAATTATAATAAAATCAAAAATCAAACTCCTCCAAACAATATCATATTATATATTGACTCGAAGCTCTCGACGAGCACAAGTCAAATCCGCAGTTTGTTTTTCGATTTGGGTTTCTATGTGGCCAGAATTGGGTGATTAACTCTCGGTCATTCATCGCGCGTTGATCTACCTCGTTCGATCGACGAATCAAGGGTACCATATTAATGACATTGACAAGGGGTTTGCATCGGTGTGGTTCGTTTGGAAAATTGATGGGTGGATTAGCGACCAAAATTTGAGTAGGGTTTGAACCCAAGGTGGCGGCTGCTCAAATGCCTGACGTCGATCGACGTCCAATAGCGATCGGACCTGGGGTAGACTAATGAGGGCGGCGAGGCGAGGTCAGGGTGGTTATGGCATGGGATGCAATAGCGTGTAGGCACGGAAATTGGTGGCGATGATCGACGGCTCTAGGATTGGATGAGGTGGGTATGATGTTGATGTTGTGCTTGGGTTACTGTAGGGTTGGCGTGTATTATATTTTATCTATTTTATTAATTCTAACTTTCAAATCATATACAGCTCTAATGATTGTAACTTTTGCATACGAGATCCTATTCGTGCGCGGTTTGTTGCATTGGGATTCTATTGAAATTTCGAACATTTTGACGTAGGTTTGGATGAATTCTGAGACTGTTTAAATTTATGCCCTATTTTGGATTTCAGACCGATTTGAAATCAAAAATGAGTGTTTTAACCCACTCAAAATTACTAAACTATCTTATGTTAGTTAAATATAATTTATGATGTGATTAGAAATTCATTTATTGATGTTTGGTAAGTTTAAATTGTCATTCTACTAAATTTGACCTTTATTGCATCTAATTTTCGTTTAATTTAAATATTGAATTTAAATCATCAATTTAATACCTGTTATTTATCAACGGTGATCTATTGATGTTTCTTGATTGATTTGGATGGTGATTTTGATGGATGTTGGCTGTTGAAATTGGACGACTGGATGTTTATTTTATATTGTTATAATATTGCAAGTTCCCTATGGGTTGAAATGATACATATCTGAATGATCTATAGATTAGGAAAAAATCATTATGGATTGAAATGAAAAACTCGAGCGATTTTATGGATTTTACTCAATTCGGGATTGCGGTTTGAAATGATATATAACCGTAAAATTTTGCAGATAAATGATAAATATCTGAATCACTTGAACCTAGGGAAGAAAATTATATACGGACAACGGATTGGTTAAATTAAATGATTTTTGAATCTTTAAAATTTTGAGTTCAGTTAACTGGTATTTTGAAATAGAAATTGATTTATATAAATTGAATTAGTTTCGATATTCCAGTTGTTAAATGTTGAATTGGAATTGGTTTAATGAATTGCTCAAAGGATTTAAATTTTAATTTCATTGTTGAAGTGCCAAATATAAATGAATCTATTGGAATTGAGTTACTGAACATGTTTGAATATAACTTTGAAATCTACTTAAAATAATTTAACCTATTTTAATTAAATTAACTATTTCAATCAATTAAAAACTATGTTAATTTATATTAATCTATGACAACCTATTTAATCCAATTTAACATATTTTACCTGTTTTAAACTAATTAAATTTATTTAATCTATTTTAAACCCATTCAATATAATGTAAATCTATTTAATCTATTTTAAATTTATTTAATCTATTTAAAGATCTACTTAATATGATTTAAATCTATTAAATCTATATTTAATCTATTTAAATCGTTTATAGACTAATTAAATCAAATTTAAATCTATTTAGACTATTTTTACCATTTAAACTAATTTAAATCTATTTAAAACCATTTTAAACTATATACACTATTTATAATTAGCTAAACTATTTTCTAAAATTTCAGACTGTGTAAAGTTGAAGTATTTATATTTAAATCCTTGATGATAATACAACCTGAGTTGGAATTTGAAATTGATACATGTTTGTGAAATGACATATTTGAGTGAATAAGATGATTTTGAAATGAAGAATTAATTAACATAACTTATCAAAAATTACCAAGTGAATATGATTTCAAAAGTGGATATGATTTGAAAATGAATATGATTTGAAAGTGAATATGATTGGAAGTGAATATGATTTTGATATAAAATGTGAATTGACCTTTTTGAAATGTAAAAGAACCATCTGGTGTGAATAAGTGTTTGGTTGTTAAAGAGATCGGGATCAGATATTGTCATACTCTCTGCCAATATCGAAAACCACTTTAACAACTACGTACATGGTGGAGATTCCAGAAATGAAGTAGGATGGTTTGGCAAATGATTTTTGTATGAGGTATTGACATGACACTGACTCTAGTGAGTCGGCTTAGATATGACTAAAACGGGAGCTATACATGGGCGAAGTTAGGTCATTCCTCCGATCGAACATGCTTCTTCAATACCATATTATGACTTTGTGATGATTTGGTGGCCACCCCTTGATTTTTGATTTGGGAGCGGGTTCCGAGGTAGGCGGTAGTAGCTGATATGCGTTACCACCAGTCCGGTTCTGCAATTGGTAAATCTACCCTGGCATTGCCTCAAGTCGTGTTCACATGTCCTAGAGCGCCTTTTATGAATTTGGTTTGTACCATACATATGGAGTGCCCTTTGATAGCCCTCCATTTTACGGAGGAATCACGGTACTAGAGAATATGGGAATATATAAAAATGTGTTAAGGGGGATATGGGTAACGCCTTAATGTTATTTTAATACTTTACTTTACTGTAGACACTATTATAATAGTGTATTGTACTATATAGTAGATCGTTTAACGGATCCTTAAGAGATTATAATCCCGAACATCTCTTAAGTTATTGCACTCACGTTGGATACTGGATATGAGATGTGAAACCCCGTAAACATCTCTGACGCCGTTCCACTTATATCTATTTACCGTTGATTTTACTTACATAAGATCTTTTAGTTCTGACTCGAGTGTTTTGTCTTTCTAATTCCCTCGAGTTAGCCTGAGCATTTCAAGGTTGAAGACCTCATTTCCGGAGGACGAAGACAAAGATTTGTATCATTATTATCTATTATATTTATTCCACTGCATCATATTGTTCCATTGCATTTATTTATTTATTTATTCTTGTTTATGTAACTCAGATTTTTGTGTTGTAAAAGAATAATCAAATGTATTTATAAAACAGCTTCATCAACTGTTATTTGATGATTATATTTTGTCATTCTGCTATGAGATTTTGTATTTGTTTTATTTCTTCACTTTTTCCTATTTACCCCATAACAATCTACCCTTTTGAATGGTTAGTCTGATATGTGTGTCTGCTTAAAACATCCAAAAAGACATGTCGTTACAAGTAACAATTATTTGCACCAATTCTCTTTGTCGACACTATATCACATTAGTAGTTATGGATTTTGGTTTGGTCAAAATTCTAATATCATCCTTATTTAACTTGTTTAGTCCAAACACAACATTATTGGTTTAATAATAACAATTACTATTAATCGTACTACTCTAGCAAGAGACTTTAGCTTTGAGTTGATTATAGTTGACCATAATACTAACCTCATAAAACTGAGGAAATGAATTCTTTGTTGATTAATGTTTCAGTTTCGATGCTTCAACTCTGGCCCAGCTATAGACATTCAATGCACGATATATCGTGATTTAATTATAATCAAAGTGGAGCGTCCACATAGAAGTCCTATATTCTCAAGTCGAGAGAGTAGTGTAACATCGTCATTTCAAGATTATCTATTTGTGTAACAACCCGGATATTTTAACGGTTTTAAATTAATTTAATTAACTAAATTTGAGTGAAATTTAATAAAAATAAGAATAAAATTTTGAAATATAAATTCGATATTTGGAATGCGTCTAATTAAACATAGCCACTGGTAAATTTTCGTCCGAAAATATGAAAGTTTATTTCGTGCGTAAATTTACTTCAATTTAATCAGTTAAAAACCGATGAAAGTAAAACATTTCCAAAACCAAAATATTTTTTCATAGAAAAATTCTAAAACATCTTCTGAGCAAGATGTCAGTTTGTTGTTTTTTCAAATTCGGACATATTTGGCTCCGTCGATCTTATTTTTATACGTTTTTCAAGCATTTTCCGCTATTATAAATTTCGAATTTTTATAATTCAATCGTACCACTGATATATATATATAGTTTTGATCGTATCATCGTGATGATCTCAGCGGTATATTCACTTCTATGTTTGAAGGTTCGTTGCGTGGCGGAAACGCTAAAACTATGCGTCGTACCGGTCAAAAACTCATGACCTTTAATTTCTTGCTTTTCAAAATTCGAACCATGGCCACGTAATAAATTGCTTTTAAATGTTATACCTGTATCAGTGTGTGACCATCATTACCTCAAACCCGATATAATTCAAAAGCCTATTCCTATTCTAGCTACTGTTTATAGTAAAAGCATTGTTGATACTATTGGCTGTGATTTCATTTTTCTGTTCGTTAGATGAGATAATAAAAAATTTACAGCTGTTGCCAAGTGTCATTCATTAACTTCAATTTATTATCCGTGATTCACGGTTCACATTTTTTTTGTATACTTGGTGAACAGTAGAAAGCTTGTATCTGCCAATTCTTTTCAAATACCACCACTTCACTTCAAATTCCTTCTTCCCATTCCATTTATCATCTTCTTTTCTTCTTCTCTGTACTGAGGAGCATAATCGCCAAACCCTTTCCCCATCTCAGGTTCGCCCCCACACTCACGAACCTTCTTCCCACAATCCCGCTCGTGCCTTCCATTCGCAGCCCACGCCGTGACCGCCCCTCTCTTGGCAACCGACCCCTCCAGCCGCCGAAGCCGACCCAAACCCGACGCCCCACGCACCTCCCACGGCTCCGTGCCTTCCACCGCCTTCAGGCACCGCCACCTCGCAGCCTCCGTGACCACCCAGTCACCGACTAGCGACACGTACTCCATTTTCTCCACTCGCCCATAGCCGAGGCTACATCACGTTTGCCTTTCGCTGCATCTTTCATTTCGCTTCGCTCAAACACCACAATCACGCTAAGTTGGTCCTCCTTCCTCGCATGACAAGATAGCCGAGGCTTCCACCTCCGCTTGCCGCCGTTTTTCCTGCTTCCAACCTCATCTTCTCCAACACTTTGCCCCGTCTTCCTCTTCTTGTTGAGGTATTATATCTATATCTTAAGTGTATTAGTGTGTGTATATATATATATTGCTGTTCTGTTTAAAGTTATATAAGTATGGTAAGTGAAAGTTTATACAGGATACATTTATTTTCGCATGAAGACTGTTGCTGTATAAAGACTAGTTTATATAAGTTATTATATATACAAATCTGTTGTTGTGAAAGTTTATAAACTAAAATCCTTTCATTTATTTAAGTTTATACTGTTTACATAATATTTGCTATATTTTTAAGCTAGTGTATGTGATTTATAATAACATAAGTTTATATCTGTTACATTTATTTTAATGTATATACTATGTAAATTTTGTATGTGTTTATATATAAAGGTTATGTTAGTAGTATATATTTACATATGATGCAAGTTACAGTTGTTATATTATACCAGATCTGTGAAGTTCAATATATTTTATAAAGTAAGTTCATGTGGTTATATATGATGTACTTGCTGTTATATAGTTTTATGATATATTTATGCTATATAATGGAATTTGTTACAAAGTTTTAGCCAGCTAGTTGTTTATAATAGGTTTATATATATTGTATATATGCATGCTAGTTATAGTATTAGGTATCTGACAAAATTTATTAAATATATATATTATGTTCTGGCTTCAGTTGGATTTACAGTAAAGTATATTTATTTCAAGTGTTATGCTATAATAAGGTGTATATATACATTAAGTTATTTTAGATATGACTTTAATGTTGGAATTTAGAATATGGGTTATATATATAGTTATATAATGTATATATTTTCAGTCTACATCAAAACTGATTTGATTTGTTTTCACTGATTCTTATTTCTCAGCTTGTCCGTCGAACTCGATTTCATCGTGCTTAGATTCGAAATTCGTTCCAATCTTGCTTTGCTTGGATTCGCAATTCAAATTTCAGTGTCTGTATCAATGTGCGTATCCATGTCACCTTCTGTATTCTCTAACCTCGAAAGGTGAACAATCACTCACGATTAATATTCTTTATTTATTAAATTTGATTTCAATTGAAACGACAAATTGAAATATGCTGTTGTTAGTTATTTACGCTGTTAGATGTATGTTATTACCTGTATTAGTTCACCTGTGACATCTGACACAATTATCTGTTAACTACTTATGTAATGATAATCCAATTTGGCTGATAATTGATTGATTGTTTGTTGTTTATATTGGATGTTAAAATTTTAATGTATAAAGTAACAAATATTATGTAATTGAATTTGACGTAGGATAGTTAAAATTTTGAATCGACTTATGTGTTGGATTTGATTAGTTAAATTTGTAAATATGACCCCTTAAATGTTTGATTATTTGACACGTAGAAAAATGATTAATTACCCTTGAACAATTTGAATTTATGTTGTATTAATTGAATTAAGTATGAAATTGAATAATTGATGTCAATTGAAGAACCGTATAAATATTGGTGTAATAATCTTTAATCTACATGAAATGATAGTGTAGATTCTAGAAATAATTATATTAATTCGCACATACAACAATGTGAATTAATACGATTATTTCGGGATTATTTGAATTGATTATTGGATTGTGTTTGATTGCTGTTATTGCTTGTTTATTTACTTTGACACCATCCCTGTTATCACACTGCAAGTTCCCTTTGCTATGGTTTGATTTTGAATTGAATTGGAATCGGGTTGAAATGATAAATACCCAAATGAACTTGACTTAAGATAGAGAATTAGATAAAAATCCGATTGGTCAATAATTTGATTTAAAAATAAAATAATGATTTTACTCGAGCAAAGAAAGAGTTTCGAAATGAAATTGGAATTTGAAATTTATTTTTTATGAAAGGAAAATGTAAAGATTAAAATCGGAACAAATATTAATGTAGTAATTGATGAAAGAACGTTGTTTGAAATTTAATAATTAAATTTGGAATTATTAATAAATAATTTGGAATTATTAGTAAATAATTTGGAATTATTAATAAATAATTTGGAATTAGTAATAATTGAGTTTTGAAATTATTAAGTTGAAATCATTTAATAATTAAATTTGAAATTATAATTAAGTTTGAAATTATAATTAAGTTTGAAATTAGTATGAATTAAGTTGGAATTAATTAATAATTGAATGAGATTTAATTATTTGATAATTGAATAAAAATTGAATTCTTTGATAAGAGAAACTGAACTTTTGAATAAGTAGATTTGAACTTCGTTAATAAATGAAATTGAGTTTCTTTATTTATTAAAGTTTTGGAAAATTTAAGTAAGTTAATAAGTGAAATTAAACTTCTCGAATATATGAAATTTAGTTCTTTATTAATTGGGTTTGAAATTTGTAACGAAGTAAATAAATAAGTGAAATTGAATTTCTTTAACAAGAAATAAAATGTGATTTATTGAAATGAATGGGATTTAGTGAAATTAACGTAAGACTTGTAATTTAAAGAATTGATTTGACGAATTTAATTTACTTCAATTTGAAGTATTGATATAATGAAGTTGAACGTAAGTAATTGATTTAAATGAATTGGAATTTAAAGAGAAGTTGTTCGAAGGATAAATTTATTTAGCGAATATTGAATGAAATCGATAAATGAATTTAAATTGATTAGAATGAAAATTAAACCATTTTAAATGATTTCGGAATGAGATTTATATATGAACTTGAATCAATATTTGAATCGTTTAAATAAAAGTTGAAATCGAATTATAAGATTTTGAAATGGTAATTTGGAAGTTTTGAAACGTAAACTTTGGAAATTTATATAGAAAGACAAACTAAATGTTGATTTTCGAATTTAAATTGAAATTGAAATTGATTTGTTTTTGAAATTTATTAAATGACCAATCGGTGTAATAATTACGAAAGTTATTAAAGAGACTAGAGTCAGTTATGGATATACTCTCTATCTAAACCGAAAACCACTTTAATAACTATACGCGGAGTGATGATCTAGAATGAAGTGGTTGGAATGATGTACGCGATGACTGAAGAAAGAGAACGATAATGGATAGCCTTGACACTTGTGTCAAAATGGAAATGACTAAAATCAGGAGCCGTGCCGGGCCAAATGGGGTTAGCCACCTCGAGCGGACACACTTCTTCGTAACTACTACTCATTACTTGTGATTGATTGGTGCACCCTCGGAATTTTCAGGAGTGTTGTTTCGAGGTGTTGCGATCGCTGTGGCGATGCGTTCTCACCAGTCCGGATCAGGCGAACGGTAGTTTCACTACCTTGGGTATTGCCTCATGTGCCTTGTCATACTTGTATCCCTATATACGCGACCACTACGAATTTGTTTTGTGTTATACCTATGGAGTACTCCCTGATTTCCCACCAGTTTACGGTGGAGTTTACAGTGTTGTATAGACTATAACGCTTATATAAAATGTGTTAAGGGGGATAATGGTAACGCCTTAACACTATTTTGATATTTTATATTACTGATAGACATTATCTATTCAGCGTATATTACGACATAGTAGATAGTTTAACGGATCCTTAGAGGACGGTTATTCCAACGTCCTTTGAGTTATTTGTACTTCAATTGCTATTTCACTTGAGTTGGATTTATTGATATAAGAATGTTAATCCTGACTCGAGTGTTTTGTTTTTGCTTTACGCTCGGGTCAGACTGAGTGGTTCAGCTTTCGAGACTCGCCTTTGGAGTTGGAGCTTTGCTTGAAGATCCAGACATCTATTCTACTTCCAGTATTCGATGATTCCAGTGATGTATTTTGATTTGTATTTGATGTATCGTGTTACCTTCTGCTGTAAACTCTGATGTATCTTATATAGTTATATAGTAGCTTCATGAACTACTATCTCTTTTACTTCCGCTGCATATTTTTACTCTGTGTCTGTGAGTCTGTGATTATTTACTTACTGTATGTCTGAGTTTTGCCAATTTTAAATTAACTATTCGATATTTTGAATTATTCAAGTCTGACGTGTGCGGATGTGAATAGTCCAAAATAGCGGGTCGTTACAATTTGACCTTAGTTATATTAACCAACCGATAACTCTATAGTGAGTCACTCCATAGTTACTCAGTAATTATCACGTCCTTGACGCCCCCAGTAGCCATGAGTAGTACACTTTCCAACAGTTGAAGAGCATTACGTACTTCATTCTCAAAGGATGTATTACTATCCTATTGAAAATCTATAGGATCTTTATATATACAACTTATATATAAGTGTGAGAGTGCATATTACTAATTACACTAAGCAGAGAATAATAACTGAATATAAAGGTAAATAATAAAAGCGAGCACACCAGATATTTTATATTGGTTCGGACCTTCCGTCCTACTACCAACCCTGAAGCTCCCCTTTGATATTTCCTTTAACCAAATAACTCTCACTTCGCTCAGAGGAATAGGCTAATACTAAAGTATATTTCTGACAATCTTGTGTTCCAAATAAAACGGATTTTGATTAATAGTACAATTCTTCCTATGATCTCCTTTGAGTATGTGAATGTAATTAGGAAGTGGTTTAACGAAAATGATATTTTGGTTATGATAAATTAATAATGTGCAAGTAAGAGATGCACATTTATGTAAATAGAGGGTAATAAGAAATCAGGAGAATAGTTAATTTCTAAATCTTAATCTTTGAAGTATTTAAAAGATTAAAAGAAATGCAGATGAGGAGTTCTTATTATTAGATAAACTCTATTCGATTTAATGGCTATAACCTTTGAAGAAGAGATGAGATTATTTAATCTAAAAACAAGCAACCATTCAAAATATAGCAGTTTCCAAACGACGGATGTTTATGGAAAAACCACAGATGTTTGTGGCTTTAGGAATATAATTCCCGAGCCTTCTCACAGACATCTATGGAATTTCCATAGATGCTTATGGCTGGCATTTTCATATTTTAAATGTTTTTCGGTGCCATTTTTGTGCATATGAATTCGTGTGTGCATATATACTCAAGGAGACCTTATAATGTTTATCAAGACTCTTAATACATAAGTATAACCTTACTAATCATAGTACGGTCCATAAATCTGCGGTTTGTCTTCTAGTCCCGATATCTTTGAGCATGACATCTCTTGCTGTATATACCAATAATTTTGATAAGATATATAATACAAATGATTGTATAGTTGTTGTCGGTGAAACTATAGAATGGAGGTTCTAACATTCTCCAACATTTTAATGATGACAACTATACAATCGTTAGTCATGATAAAATAACTTCCCTGTAATTTAATCTCCCCCTATGTATATGCATATATTTCTCCTCCTTTGTCATTATCAAAAATAAAGTAAAAGAAACAAAAACATATGAACACAACAAATATGAATAATTCATAGACAGATTACACATAAACACGAATAACATAATTGAACAATAAACCTAGCTAAGTTTAACAATAAGCAAATATGAGTTCAAACGCAAACAATTCGTTGGTACAACTCGGAAAAATAGCAATGTTTTAAAAGAAAATGAGGGTAAATGGAAAAAGACTTCGGGATACTGGTTTGATGAGTAAGATAGTCCATCATAGTTTTCATAATATTCCCAATAGGCAGATGGATCTTGTTGGTACTCGGTTGGCCATTGAGTTTGATCATGGTATTCTTTATTCTCTTGAATTGAAAGTCCTTGAAAAGTGAGATAATGTTTGTAATGACCCAGAATTTGACCACTTCCAAATGTAACAATTAAAGTGATTTTAAATATAAAATATATAACATTTTATGATTCAAATAATATTAGATAGGACTTGGAAATAAAAATATACATGAAAATAGAAATAATTGCTTATATCGACAAAATGACAAAATGTTAATTTCAAAAAAGAAAGTTTCAATGGTTAAATAAATTATTTTAATTAATTTATAAGTGTTTATATTTTTAAATAGCATTCTATAAATTTATTTTAAATTTGGATTACATAAATAAATAGTTTAACCAAAAGTCAAATGTGAGCGTAAAACATTTTGTTGAAAATCAATGTGTCGTTCGATATAAAGTTGTCGCAACGTTGTTGCACCTTTATGAACACATACATGTACACACATTAAAATATAATAAGTTTCAGCAATTAACTAATCTAGTTTACTTTTACTAAACAAGGTTAGAAGCTTCTAGAAAACAATTAAGAAAAATTAAGTTTAAGATGACAAAAATGGTTTACTTTTGTAAAATAAAGTTAGAAAATCCTTTGATTTGGTATGTAATTAAGTAAGATTTGAATTGACAGATTAAATATTTAAATTTAACATTATATTTATTTAAACCATTAATGAATGTCACATTCATGTTTACTTTAAACATAATTATTACATAAACTTCACATCGCATTTATACACTTACTTTTCATATCAAATCTATATTAAATACATGTTAAATAGTGCATTGTAAAGAGTGTTTTAGAATTCTTAAAGGAGATAAAATATTAGAAAATAATATAAAATTATTAGAAAAAAGTAAAGAAAAAAACAGTATTCTACCTCAAAACTAGTGCAATCTCCTCCTTTTTCCCCACCTAGCTCACGGCCTCCCTCCATCACCCTTTGGCCGAGCACACCACCATCCAAAAGCCAAGGCCGAGCCCCAAGATAAAGAAAGGAGCAAGTTTGGGAACTCCGAAGCAAGAGAAAGAGAAGGAACTGTCGATGACTTCATTCCAAGGAGTTGGAAGCAAATTCAAGGTTCTGCGGAAACTCTACCGGTTTTTCGGGAGTTGGAAAGAAGAGGTCGACGGCATAAAGCAAAAGGAATGGAGTAGAAGTTGATTAGCTGAAGTTTAAGTGAAGTGTTGTTAGTAAGAATGTTGATAGGAAGTTATTTAGTTTGGTTAAAGGTGAGTACTCAAATCTTAGTTTTGTTTTGATAAAACTTAAGTTGATAATATACATGTTAATTTCGAAATTAATATGTTGAATATTGGTTAATATTGGATGATAACTTGGTTGATATTATGGTTGATTATATGATTGTGAAATGGTTGATAACTTGGTTTGATAAATAATAAGAGAAATGGCTAGTAATTAACCAAATTAAATTTAATGGAAATTAAATCCATAATAATATGTTTATGAAGTGATTTCGCCTTTAAATGATTTTAAAAAGGCTGAAAATTATATTATAATAAAATATTATTATAATATGAAATGAAATGGAAAATGAGTTTGAAATAAGGAAATATTGTTTAAAATGATTTTGAAATGATTTAGAAATGTTTTTAAACATTTAAAAGTGTTTCAATGATGTTCGAAAAGAAATTGAAAGACAAGTCAAAAATAGGCGCATCGCGTAATGGTAATTCGTGATTTCGCACCGTAGAATCCAAACAAATGTAGAGAGTTGAATATAGCTAGGAATCCTTCGAGATAATAATTTTCTGGACTATTATATCCATAGTTTTCCGAGAAGAAAGAAAATCAAGATTTTACTAAGCAGATTTTGAAATATGTCCAAACCAATTTTCTAAAAACATCGCGGTTTCGCAGTTCGAAATCCAAGAAAGAATTTCTTTATAGATGATATTTTTAAATGATTAAAAATATGAAATAAATTCTAAAAATCTTTTAAAATGTTTTAAAAGTAATTGAAATTGAAAGGATGGAATTCTAAATGATATAAAAGTTGTTTTGAAAATTTTAGCTTTTTGCAACACTTTTTAATAACTTATGAATTATGGATTTAAACTCAATAATCCTTTTTCAAATCTTTTATAGATATTTTTAAATAATAATTAAGTTTTTTAAATTAATGATTTGGAAGTTTAATGAATCATTTCTAAAATGAAGATTAATAACTGAGTATGCGGAAACGACTAGTACATTTGTCTCGCTTATGAGATCTAAATGGTAAAATAAGGCCTGCATTGAGGTTGAGGTTAGGAATGGAGCAACCAGTGCCCTGAACTTACCTGGCCTTTGTTTTTCTTTTTGACGAGGGGTGGAACAGACTGAAGGGAAAGCCCGGATGCTCTAAAATAATATTTTCCAATTTGAGATTTATATAAATGATTTTGAATTATTTTAAATTCCTATACCTAAAATTAATTGTTTTGGGTTTGTAATAAACTATGTCTTAAATGACATAGTTTTTGACCCATTTAAAAGTTATGATTTGAAGGTAAGAAAGAAATCTTTGACTAGATTTAGTGAATAATTTGGAAATGTTTTTCTAAGAAGAAGACGAAATGATTTGGAATTATTCCAAGATAAAAACTGAAGTCTAAATCAACCAAATAGTTTGATAAATGAGGCTTAATGATTCCATATACTATTGTAAATAAAATAGAATAAATTGAAAAGGATATATCTAAGAAAGATATTTGATTTAAACAAAAGATGAAGTAATTGATTGATGATTGATGATCACATATGAACTTAACATTTTTTAATCAATGATTGGTGCAAAGGAACGGGGTCGGATTTAGATAACTCCAATCCAAACACTACTTCGAACCAATGTATGCGTTCGAAAATGAAGACCTGTTGAAGATGATGATTATAAAGACCGAAGATCTTCATTAGCGGAAGGACTACTTATTGACATTCTCTGGATAGCTCCTAATATGGAGACATTTATTATAGCAGTGGTCATGCGTGTTTGAAATCTTCGGATTATAAGGGCTTCTCACCTAGTAATGGCCAAAAAAGTGCCTTCAGTTTCGTTCAGTCCTAAAATGAACTTGTATGGGCGAATGTCTGACATTGCATTGCTAAGATCACAAACGTTGAACTTTACCAGCATAATTCTGTGGTAGCAGAGAAGGCAACTTCTCTTAGCTTAACTCCCTTCTCAGAGGCATAAGAACTCAGAGGTTTTATGTTCGTAAAAGACAAATGGTGATCAAAGGAATGACAATGTGGCATTCTAAGTGGATTGTGCTTTGTGCAAAGTAAAGCATGACTTTGTGGAAAGTATGAGCGCAGCCTCACTAGCCTCACATCTCGGAAATGATATGAGAATTATGTTACAAATTTCAAGCTTAATATGACAAGGGTGGCGTATGGTCCCTCAAGGTAACTGGCGGTGTATGATCTAGGTCACCAAGGTGTCCAGACGAGACCCTTATTGTATGGTATAGTGGCGTGTGAGTCCTAGTATGAGAAGCCAAAGGATATCTAGAACTGTAGCAATATGAGGAATAGTGGTGTGTGAGTCCTTGCATGAAAAACCACTGGGTTCCAGTTGCTATGCATGGTTATCGAGGTTCCCTATCATGTTGGAAAATCCAATTCCAATACGAGCTTTACGTTTTTGACTGTAGTCCCAAAATAGCTGTAACGACTTGTAAACATTTCAGCAACCCCATTTTGTATCGTATATTCCGCTTGGTATATTTTGTTGACCTAGTCCAAATCTATTCCCTTAGACTTAGTCCGAGCATTGGTACCTTATTTGAATAAGTCTATTTGAAAGATGTTTCCCAAAAGACTTTCACTAAAGATAATATCAAATTATTTTGGTAATAAAATTGTTTTGGTTTTCATAAGGTAAAAATCTATTCGTATTTATGTAAAGGCGCGGTCTTATGAGATACCCTTCTTTTCAAAGGTTTTGATAACATCCTCATTTTAAATTTCGAGTATCTCATGCTGGTTTATCAAGCCTGAGCTATGTATTTTTAATACTCAAGTCAGATCCGAGTTGTTTTTGGTTTAGTTGAAAACGGTTAGGGCTTCCAGAGGAGAGCTAGAGATCTTCATTGTTGTATGGAAGTATTTTATTATCCGCCGCATCTATTGCATTTATTTTGTTGTTTTCAGCATTTATAGGGACAGAGGTTTATAGTTGTCCATGCTGAATCTTGGTTAGGCTCTGATATTGTATTTTAAATTTTTCCGCTGTAAAGATTATTATTGAAATAATATATGTTATTACATTCGTGTGAGATTTTGTTCTATCATTATTTCTTTCTACCCTTAATGATCCACTTGTTCATGCAATTTGACATGGACATATGTGGTTTATTGTCGATTCAAAGAGTACGAAAAAATGTGACGTTACAATGTTGCTGGTGAGGTGGGTTGGTATCGAACAAAGACATATCATCACTATCTTCTTCTTCTTCTTTCGGTTGTTCTTGCATAATATTCTTGCCTCGAGAAGTTTCTTCATCATGTTTGTGGGGATGATAAATTGGTATTTATGCTCGAGAAGGTAGTATAGGTGAAGCGGAAGATGATGTTGTGGATGATAATCTCCCATGAGTCTTCGGGAAAATTTTCTTCATCATGTTCATAACCTTGTCTAATGTTTTTTCCATTTTGGTCATACTTGTAGAAAATGATCTTCGTAACCCACTTACTTCCTTTCTTTGCGATTTCTAATTTATTTCTGGAATTTTCTATTTTATAGTAATCAGTTGCTAATTTTGAAGTGTCACATCACGCCCAGCTTCATTATGTTGAAGTTCAATCCGACCTTCCAAAATTTCAGTGTCGGAATGATATTCTTGAGACGGAGAGGATAGCATATGAGGATGTGGTGAAGGTTCCTGTTGTTGCTGTTGGTGTTGGATGGTCCATTGATCGGAGGGTATGATAGGAGGTGGGTTTCTTGGAATTTGCATCAAAGATAAATATCTTGGACCACTATCTTTTGCCAAAATGTCCTCGTACTGTGATAAGTATGAAGGAACTCTTAGGTTTTGCAAGATATGCATAAGGTAAGGAGCATATACAATGGTCCAACGGTGCTGAGTCCAAACGCTTTTGATGTGGTCATGAATATATTTTTCCCAATTTACCGGGGGACCACCAAATATGGCATATAAAGCCTTATAGTCATTTGGATAAATTTGTTCATGACTACACAAATGTGGAATGATTGTATTAATTATCATCCTATTAAGTAGCCTAACACGTGGGCGTAGGTAAATGGGTTTCCACTACGACATCCTATCTTTCCAAATTTAATGGGTAACTTCATCTCGAGGTAAAACACTATGACATGGTATTTCTTCTGATTCGATTCTCGCTTGAGAGCATCCTAATGTATGTCCAACCGTATATACATCAATTTTTACCACTTTACCATAACACTTGACCACAACCATCCATCTTCATTTTCGGTTTCAATATTTCCTCACTTCATAAATTTGAATAGAAAAGGTAAATAGAAAGTGGATCGGTTATTACCTTGTTCTCACTGTAACTAATGAGGTCGTGGCAACCAGCATCCATTGTGAGGCCTTGAATGTCATATTCTGTCACATTTCCAAGGTGGTAGAAGGGTTCAACATGGAATTTTTTCTCTAAAAGCACTTGAAATCGGTCAATAGCAGTAGGATTGTTTCAAAGCCATTTATTTATGTGAGTTTCGGTAACAAAGTATTAAGAAGAGGAGGAAGATTGAACCTGCTTTTGTTTTTTGGAAACGGTTTACTTTTATGAAGCCATTGATGTTGATTTTGAAGTTGATGAGGCTAGGGTTTCAGAATTGGGGAAGTAGATTGAAGTAAAAAGAGAAATTTGAGGTAAAATTGAATTTATAGGGGTTGTTACAGTTGGAATGCGAGGCAGATGATAGACATCTATGGAATTTACATAAACATCTGTGGCTTCAGGAAATAAATTCCTGAACCCAGCGATAGACGTCTGTGATTTTTCCACAGATGGTTGTGACCTGTATATTTGCAGAATTGGTCTTGTTTTGAATATTTGAATGAGGAAAAATTTAAATTTTATTCAAAAAAATTCAAATGATTCTTACATATAAGAATATATATAAAAAAAAACACAATTTTATTTCATCAAATAAATATTTAGACGTAATGCACTATAATTTCAGTTTTCATTAGAGGAGTTAGACTTTCTAATTTTTTGTAAGTCCCACGAATTCGGCTCAACTTTGGTCTCTTCAACAAACAGCCTTAATAGAGACCAATATGAGTGTTTCGAAGTTCGAGGTGATTTGGTTTGGTTAGTCGGTCCCACTCCCATATATTACGAGAAGTAAGATTGCCTGGTCTAACCGACGTCTCAATTATACGTGGTGATTTTTTATGGAGATAGTCTTTCATTGGAGAATGTCCACATATAGCCAAGATGCATTTCTCTAAGAAATTAAGGTGTCTTCCTTACCGTTATTGCTTATAGTGAATTTCACATTGAACTCCCATTATCTCCGGCTGGTAATGGAAGATTTCTTCAACTTTAGTTTCTGGTGACAAGGACTCGAGATTGATTGCACGTTTTATCTTTTTCCCTTTCGGGTAATAGCCAAAGGGATGTGTTGGAGAGTTTGTAATATTTAAAGAGGTTGGTCTATTCAAGGGTGGAGTTGTTGCCTCTACAGAGGTAGTAACATTATTTGAGGAGGGAGAACTAAAGTCAACTGTGGAGTAAGTAGAATCGTGGTCAGAAGATATTTTGAATAAAAGTGGTTTAAGGTTTTTTTTTTAAATATAGAGGTTGGTAAAAAGGATATATGAATTTAGTCTACTGGAGAATTCCTTTATATAAGATTTGTTTACTATTTTTGGAAGTTTATTTGTTAGGTAAGTAAAATTTTAACCATAGAATTTAAAACAGAAGTTAGTTTGTTTGTTTATGGATAAAAAAACATTTTTAAATATTTTTATAAAACTATTTTATGCATTTTATTTGGGTTATCTACCTTTTTTTATGCATTTTATTTGAGTTATATACCTTTTTTACTAATTCATAGTAAGAACAAATTCCTAGGTCACGTTTTAGTTTTATAAAAGTTGGTTCGCCCAGTGGTTAGGTAAAAATATCCGCAATTTGATTTTTGTTATTCACAAATTGAATTGAATTTTCGAAAAGGTTTATGGCACTAGTTTATTTGTTCGAGAATGATTGATAGGATTTTTGGAAAGGTTTATGACACTAGTATTATCACAATAAATTGGAGATTCAAAAAACTGATATCTTGATGTGTTTGTTGCATATAAATTACTTGAGCGTATGCTTAAGCCGCTGAGATTTATTCGACTTCACATGCCGAAAGAGAAACACATTTTGTATTTTACTAAACCACGAAACTAAAGATTGACCAATAAAATAGCATGTGCCACTTGTGATGTAACAACCTACCTTTTTGGACGGTTTAAAACGACAGTAAATCGCACATGTCAGACTCAATCCATTCAAAAAGAAGGATTGTTATGGGATAAATAAGAAAATAAGAGAAAAGAAAGAAAAACAAAACATAGAATCTCACGGTGGAATGACAAAATATAATAATCAAATAACAGTTCATGAAGCAGTTTTACAAATAACATTTGATTACACTTTTATAATACTGATCAGAGTTATACATATAGGAGGAAAAAATGCAGTGGAACAACATGATGCAGTGGAATAAATATAATAAATAGTAATAATAATACTAAATCTTCGTCTTCGTCCTCCAAAAAGATAGTCTTCAATGTGTTGAAATACGCAGGCTGACTCGAGCATAATGGAAAGGCAAAACACTCGAGCCAGAACTAAAAGATCTTATGAAAGTTAAATCAACAGTAATTAAATATGAGTGTAATGGCTTCAGAGATGTTTACGGGATTTTACATCTCATATCCAATGTCTAACGTGCATGCAATAACTTAACAGATGTTCGAGATTCCATCTCCTAAGGATCCGTTAAACTATCAACATACATAGTACAATACGCTATTATAATATGTCTGCAGTAAAGTATAGTATTAAAATAGCATTAAGGTGTTACCCATATCCACCTTAACACATTTTTATATAAATGTCGTAGTCTATACAGTACTGTAAACTCCACTATGAACTTGTTGGCTATCAAGGAGCACTCCATAGTTACGACACAAACCAAACTCGTAGTGGGAACGATAAGGCATATGACAAGGCACGCGAGGCAATGACTAGGATAGGATACTACCATTTTGTGGATTCAGACTAATGGTAATGCATAGTAGCTACTACCGCCCACCTCGGAACACACTCCCGTAATAAAATCGAAATTGGCCATCAAATAAATCACAAAGTAACAGATATGATATCAAAGAAGCGTGTTCGATCGAAGGAGCGACCTTACTTGGCCCGGCAAGGCTCCTGTTTTAGTCGTATCAAGCTGACCCAGGGGGGTCAAGGCTGCTTTCATACCTCATACAATAGCGTTCGCCAAACCATCCTACTTCGTTTTGGATTCTCCACCAAGTGCATAGTTGTTAAAGTGGTTTTTGGTATTGGTAGAGAGTATGACAATATCCGAACTCAGTCTCTTTAACAACCAAACGCTTATTTCACACCTATTTGTTCTTTTATATTTCCAAAACCGATTCATAATTGATATCAAAATATCATATTCACTTCAAAATCATATCACTTTCAAAATCATATTTACTTTCGAAATCATTATTCACTTTAAATCATATTCATTTTCAGAATCATAACCACAAAATAGGTTAAACCATCATAACAAATATTCACATTTAAATCAATTTAGTCCAACTCATAGCATTTCCAATTTAAACAGTTCAAATATTGAAAGTAGTTTATATATTTGAATAGCTATACATTAAAAACGGTTTATATTTTGAAAATAGGTTATAGGTTAAAATAGATTATATATCAGAAATAGTTTATATATCAAAATAGGTTATATATTAAAACATATATATTAAAAGGTGTTTATAAATTTAAAATAATATATATTAAATAGTTTATAATGTAAAAATAGGTTATAGATTACAATAGTTTATAATTTAGAAAAAATTTATATATTAAAATAGGTTAAAATAGTATATGTATTAAAAATTATTAATATTGAAATGGTTTACATGAAAAATAGTTTGTATGTTAAAAGAGTTTGTATACTAAAAGAGATTATACCAAAAATAGTCTCAATTTAGGATTGTTTCTTCCAATTTCACAAATCAGTTCAAATAACTTTAGTTCCAAAATTCAACTTAAATCAATCTTGGTTCAGAGATTTTAATTCAAATGGCTATAGGTTTCAATTCAAATTCTCATTAAAACCATTTCAATTTTATATCAATTTCAAATCCATGTTTGAACTACAAATTTAAACCACTTCTAATTCAATATAAACTTTGACAAATTTCATTGATATTTCAAAATTCAACTTTAAGATTCCAATTTAAATTCTTTAAACAATTTATTTAAACCAATTTCAATTTCAACATTTTAAAAGCTCGGGTTTTGAAATAATTCAGTTCATAAAATTTAAATTTTATTTCATAATATCATTTAACTGGGTCAAAAATTCAAGGATTTAAAATCACTTTATTTAACCAATCATGTGTCCATATATAATTTTCTACCCTACGGTCAAGCGATACAGATATATATCATTTTAACCCGTAATAAATTTAGATTTACAGGTATATATCATTTCACCCGCAATCTCGAGTAAAATTCAAAATCCATAAAATCGCTCGAGTTTATCCTTTCAACCCATAACGATTTTTCTCCAAACTATAAGAACATTCGGTTATTGTATTATTTCAACCCATAGTGATTTTCTTAACAATAACTAAGGGAATTTGCAGTGTGATAAAAATGTATAAAATAAATATAATGTCCAATTATCCAAATGTCAACAATTAAACATCCATCACAGTCATCATTCAAATCAACCAATAAATCACAACAAATAAACTGTTATCATTATCAGGTATTTAACTGGCAATTAAATTCCAATATTATTTAAATGGCAATTTAATTCAATATAAATTCAAATTAAATTTAAATGACAATTTAAAATACCAAACAGCGATGAATAAATTTCTAATCACATCATAAATTCAATCTAACTAACTTAAGATGGTTTAGTATTCATGACTGCGATAAAACAATCACCTTTGATTTCCAGCCGATTTAATAGCCTAAAAATCCAACAGTCTCAGAATTCAGCCAAACCAGTTCCATAATGTCCGTAATTTGATACAATTGCAAAGGAGAAACCACGTCCAAATCCGAGTATGTATGCACAAGTTATTGATGTTAGAACATTTTAAATTTAAAATTTAAAATAAAATAAACAAAGCAAATCAAAATTTACCACGTCATCATCCCATCTGCTCTCTCTTACACGACATCGACCATAGCCTAACAGCCGCCAAACTTCTAGCGCCTGCCGCGATGCTTAAATCGTTGCCGTACCCTGGTCGAAGACCACCGCCCTCATCCCCTTCCCAAGCCACCTCCCTGAATCCCACGCGCGCTGCCATGCTTCACCAGGCAGAGCTCCGCCGTCGCCACTTTAAAATGCCAATTGTGGCGATCTCGTTCCCCTATAGCATGAATGAACCATACAGATGAACGTGCCTCGGCCTCCCCTACGTGCCAGCAACTCTGATCGACCCCTCAACGAAGATCCGCCATTGAAATCGTAGCCCTAAGATGGATGACCGAGAATAAATCAACAATTTCTGGCCAATCCTTGATTCGATTACAAAAACGAACTACAATAGTAGATTGCGCTCGTCGAGAGCTTTCCAATGATATATAATTTGCTATGGTTTGAGGAGTTTGAATTTCGATTTGAATTTGAATTAAAAATTAGGGTTTTGAATTTGCAGCCATTGGAAAAGAAGAAGAAGCAGATGGATTGAAGATGATAGTACGTTCAGAAATAAAAAAAGGCTACTATGGTTAGAAACAAAATTTATTTATATAGACAAAGATAGATAATATATGAATGGACAGATCGAATTTATCGAAATGATTACGTGAACCCGAAAAGCCCATTTCTTTCCCCGAACGAAAGTGGGTCCAATATATCGAAGTATAGGTTTTCGATATTTTTGAATTCAATGGAACTAGTTTCAAAACCTAATTCCATTGTATATAGAAGTTAGCTTTCAAAATCAAATTATATTCTTTTAAATTCTGTTAATTGATTTCTATGCATTTCGAGCCCACATGATCAAATGATAAGTCTGACTGCTACGAAACTTGAAATCCTACAATAATTCACTATTACGGATTTGACAAAATTGGTTTCATCGAAATCCGAGACGGTGGCCAAAATGGATAATTTTCACGTTAAATAAGCTAAATTGATATTAAATTGATTTGTTCACTTTTAAATTCAGATTTTAAAGTTAACAATTTCATCATTCATTATTACATAGAAATTTATAGTCTTTTAAAAATAAATTTTCCATTTTAATCTAATATTTAAATATTGCACAAATTACAGCATTCAAACACAACTGTAACAAAATTTCAGTAAATTATACTTTCAATTTCAATTAAATTATTTTATTTCGATTTACATTCTGCTTATTAAATCCTAAAATACCATATGAATATAATTAACCTTAGTTTACATTTTATTACATCTATATTTTACAGTTATCATCTTAACCATATTAATGCAATATTTCAATTTCATTTATTCCATCAATTCTCAATTTAATTCCTTATTTACAATTATAACCAAATTAGCTTTACAATTGTTTCAGTTGATTAAATTACATAAAAATAGTTGTCAATAACATTCAAACAACAAATTTAAATGGTATTCTAATTATTTTCTCATTAATAAATCATAAATTTTAATTTCACACTATATTAAATTCCATAAATCTCATTTAATTTAACAATTTTCAATTATCGAAAAATACGGGTCGTTACACTCTCCCCCACTCAAAACTTTTCGTCCTCGAAAAGGAAAAAGGAGAAATTTAGAAACTAATATATTTTTATTCAAAATAATTAATTTATAAACTCTTTAAATTTACAGAATTAAGTATTTTAAATAAAATATATCAATTAATAAACAAATAAATCTTTCATATTCAAGTTTAATGAAATTTTGAGAATGCTTTCACTTTCACAAAAAAATTCAAGTCTTAAATTCATGAAAAATTTCGATAGAGTCTACTTTGCGCGGTTAGGTCTAGTAAATAACATACATAATTTCAATATATATGTATATCATATTTCAATGATAAAATATCCCCACTATGGGAAAAAACAATAAATTATCATTGCAAAACTGTAATCCAAAAATGTACCTATTTGTTGGAAAAACAACTTTATTTATGAAACCAAAAGCAGTAGTTATTGCTTCCATAAACTTGTATTACACTTATATAATCCCAGATAGTGAGAATTATTGTAACAACCCTGATTTTGGTGATTATCTGTGAAATTAAATTATAATGGTGATTATAATTTAATAATGGAGTAATAAAATAATTTGGAGATGTAAAATTTGTTAAAATTGTTTACCTGAACTAAACAATGAGTTTTGATAAAATAAAATGGAATTATGTTAATTTGGTGATTAATTGAATTGAATAAAGAATTTAAATCGACATTAATTTGTTGAAATAAATATAAAATGTTGAAAATAAAGTTTAAAAACTTTATTAGATTAGTTTGGTGGTAAAACGAGCATTATATGGTTTTCAATTGATAAAATGCAATAATTTTGGAAATATTGCCAAATGATGATTTTTATTTTGGCAAAGCCAGCCGACTTTATAGTGGGTCGTGCAACTGTATATATATGAAAAAAAGGTGTTCTGCACATGCACAGAACCAGCTATATAGTTTTATAGTGCCCATTCCACTTAGAGTACACAACAAGTGAGAAGCAAAGGTGCTTCTGCAGCTATAAATTGACCTAAGGAAAAATCGGTTCTTCCTCCTAGGAGGAGAAAGAATCACTTCCAGAAGTTACTAAAAAATTCAAATAATCTACGAAAAGGGACACAATATCTAATACAAAACCTGGGTGATCATACAGTGTGTGTGTGTGTGCGCGCGTATATATATATCCTATCCCAGCTATCATCAAGCATAAGAGATCGATTCCGCTTACCACGAGCTCCATCTACGGTGAGAATAAGACCACCACCATCGATAGAGTAATGCAAACGCCTAGATTCACCGTCATCATCACTAACAAAAGTATGGAGATCATGTCTAGCCAAGTCATATCTCAGGTCAAACTGTACATGGATCCGAGCTATCTCAATAGTGTGCCATACAATACTAGAACCTCCAGGATCTGAAATATCAAATGGAACAGAGGAATCCATAATAGCGTCAGAGAGTGGAGGAACAATAGGAGGCAATGAAGGCTCAATAGGGGGACGAAGGGTGTCATAAGAGGAGGAACATCGCGCACTTTTGATATCCATTTCATTTTCGGGGGATTAGGAAGAGGGGTCCATCCCGTGAGAGGACCAATGAATGAAAAACGAGAGCAAGTAGATGATGTATGACGAAAGGACTCGTAGGACGTAAATATGCCTTGCTTCCAACCATAACGAACTACAATCTCCACTATCTGATTTACAGTCACTTTAACTTTGATAATATCTGGTAAAGGCTTATCCTGGGAAATTTTAATCAAAGCTTTTGCATAGACTATTTTTCCCTAGCTATGAAATTAGCATCAAAGCATTTTACTTTTCCTACCGCAGTAGCTAGCCAGTTTAGAGCTAACATAGGTTGCAAAATGAAGGGAATATGAGAGAACTAAGTCCAAACTGGAATAGATAATACATGCTCTCTGGCATAGTCAATAGACGGACTTCAAGGAGTGACTATAAAAGGCTTGCCTCTGATAAATATAGGATCTTTACTAAGAATTCGAAGACGATCCTCCGGCCTTGAGAACTTGAAGAAAAACATTGAGTTGTCCATGTAGACTAGTAGACTACCCTTTGGTTGCCAAGCTTTGAAACAATGATCCTTAACCACTAGATAAGGAGGATTAATGTCTAGAAAGTACCCAATAGATAGTCAATACCTGCTTGAATTACCTCCAGAGGCGGGATCAAAATGTCGTCATTGTTAATCTTTTTGAAAGAATGAGGCAATCTCCCACATTTTTTGGTAATGTAGTGAATAAGGAGGTTCATTTAAAGCCTGTGTTCAGCTCATTTGATTGGTGAGCAATTGAAGGAGGAAAACTATCCTTAAATGGAGCAGCAGCTAAGTTCACATTAGTGTATTTTTGGGGTAACTGTTGCAGATGAGCCATAGGTATGTTTGTACAATTTCGATTAGAGAATAGGACATTGTTACACCCGTAAGTAGATTCCATACTTAAGCTATCAAACGCTGGGTTAATAGTATCAGAATATCCTAAATTTATTCCAACAGGACCAGATAAAAGTCCAACGGAACTAGGAGCATTTGCATGATTATCTATAACCATAGTAGATGCATTCAACAATTTATTCACATCAACACAGTAATTAGCGGTGTCAAAAATTTCAACAGCAGTAGATTTAAAATTCAATTCAGTTGGAATATATCCCTAACATCATAACGTGGGACATTTCGACCATAATTCTCATGTCTTCACCAATCCATGCTCTGTCAGTAATATGAAGTTCTGTAGCTACGGTAGAGGAAGAAGGGATCAAAATACCTGAAACCAGACCTATAGTTGGAGAATATCTTTGACAGGCTGATGCTAGTGCATCCATCGAACTCGACTTCTCAAGAGGGACATCATCAGATCCAGAAGCGGTAACTGCTTTGAGATCGTACATTCGACCAGATATGGTACTCGAATGATTAGCGTTGGATGTATTGAATCTCGTTTTGCCTTTTTGATTCTTAGCCATAGACGAGATAAGGTGAGAGGCAGTAATAGGAGAGAGACGAAGTGACGAAGGATTGGAAAAGTTTCAGAAGGGGAACGAAAAAAATCGCCAGATAGAAGATGCCATTTATTTAGATGATTTGATTGATTTTTATTAATTTTAATGAAATATTAGAATTTAATATGGTAAACATGGTAAATAAGAAGGTGGAATTTTGTTTTAAAAGTAATATTTGGATGTGAAAAATGGTGTTAGTAAGGTTGGCTGTATTTAATTGGACAGCATAAATAATTTTATGTGATTTAGATGTTAAAAATATTGTTTTATGTAAATAATATTGTAAATTGAAGCATTTAAATAAAAATAAGAATTTAGTGATGGAAAATATTTTTAAATGGCAAAAATTAATTTTCGTATGTTGCAAAACTTTTTGTAAACATAGAAATATGTTGTATAAATTTATTTGGTTAAACTATGCATAATTATGGCGAAAATATGGTGAAATAAAGTGTTAAAATAGATTAACTTGGTTAAATCTTAACTAAGTATGAATACATAGCCATGTTGGGTGGTTTGGGTCCAAATCCAAAATCAAATGAAACTTCTAGGAAAGGGTAGGAGGTGAGAAGAGTTTGTACGTACATCTCATTCTCCTTCTTTCATTCTTTTTTCCAAAAACTCCATCAATGGCCATCTTCTCTTAAAATTCAAATTTAGCTTCAAATTGAACAAAATCAAAAGAGAAATTGAAGTAAAATTAGTAAATCAGATTCCTAGCAGGTAACCAATATCAAAATCACAAATTATCTCATCCATTTTCTGATTTTTGTGAAATGGGTTGTCTGTAACTTCTCTTTTTCTTGCTGCATATCTGTGTATTCTCTTTTTACAAGTTCCTAAAGCTTCTCAAGGTCAAAAAGTCATCAGCTTTCTACTCAAATTCTTAAAAAAAAATCAAGGTGAGTAGTAACTCACATTTTTAGCTAAATCTAATTGCCTGTAAGAAATTTTTTCATTTTCTGTTGTGTTTTGATTTACTGTAAATGTGAGATTTCTGGATTACAGTATAATGCTTGTCTGTGTTCAACTTTGTGAATCTATATCTCTTTGGTTTCATACCGAAATTGAGTGAAATCTTTTTGGATCATTGTCTAGGTTTAGTTGTATTTACATGTCAAATTTCATAGCTTGAATCACTGTGGAAGCACCTGAAATCAGTACTCAAAGTTGCAAACGAAACAAGCAGAATTTCCTATAAAGTTCCTGACCTCTACTTCGACCCAGGTTCACCGGGGGTTGACCCTAGGGTCAACCTAAGGCATATATAGGTCGACCCCAGTGTTGATCTTAGCGTTTTCTAGGTCGATCCATGTATGTTTTATTATCCAGGTCGATTTCTTTATGTTTTTGTGCACTAGTTTGCTTCTTCTGCTTATTCCAGCGAATGTTGTGTCAGTTCTTGAAATATTTTGAAGTGTTCTGAAGGGCTTAAACCTAACAATAAGTAAGCCAAAATTATGGTTGATCCATACTTCGGATTGACGTATTTTTGAGACAATTTCTTATGCCGATTTTATGGCGTTTTCGGTGATTTCTGCTATTTTCGAGCACGTGTTTTATAAAATGATTTTGAAACATTTTTTATAATAAAATAGTTTTCGAAATAAATATTTTACAATATTTATAATTACTTTTGAAGCTATTAAAAATTTATATTCTCTATAATAAAGAGAATTTCAAAGCCATTATTTCCTAACTATTTCAAAAAATTGTTTTAAAACTAGTTTTCTCGAAGCAAAGTATTTTCTGTATAAAATACACATCTTTGCACTCTTCGAGAGAACGAGGAAGTGATTTAAACGATTTAATAAAACATGTGGTATGGGACACATGCGTTTAATTTTTCGGTTAATTCCGGACTTGTACATTTGAAGCTATACACATTTCATGGACTTTTGGGTTGATTACTAGTACTGGACCTTCGGGTCATTTGGGCTTTTTAGCTGTTTATCCTCTGGGATGTTTGCCCTTCGAGATGTTTGACCTTCGGGTTGTTTGGCCTTCGGGTCATATTAGGCGCTATATTTGTGAACTTGGCGAGCTTCGGCCATTTTTTTCAGCACGTGCATCTTTTGTGATATGGATCCATCTTTTGTGAAATTTCGTGATTTATTTTTGATTTCCAAATGTTTTCTCCATTTCGAGATTATTGGGCCTTTTGAGCCGTTTGAGGATTTAATATATGGTGATTACATTTTGAAGCTTTGAACTCTTAACCGAGTTTTACATATTGGGATCTGTGGTTGCCATTCTTTGGCGTTTATTTGAGATTTGTGATTTCCTATTTAGGAGTTATGGTGTTGATGGACGCCATTATATTGGTTGTTGTTAATGCCGATGATATGAGGCGAATATTTGTGACTAACTAATGTTGTAGTTCTACTTGCCTCTTTCAAGAAACCCTCATATAATATTTTGGAAGTTGATTTGTATGTTTAGTGTTGCTTCTTCTCTTTTGAGAAGAAATATTATCATTTATCCCTATACTTTATCTATCATATACCGATCGGTTTATTTAAGCTAGATTGACCTGTGTATTTTATATACTCGGGTCAGGCCGAGTTGTTTCAAGTTTGACACCTACTGTAGATTACCTCTATGCTGCTTTCGCTATGGACTTTCTTGCTTTCTTCTGATGCTAGTCATCTTTTATGTGGTCTTGTAGTATTTTGTGAACTCGAATATGTATTCTTTTTGACTCGATTTATATATTGTGTTCTATGTACCACCACTGTTGTATCACTATGTAGTGTACTATAATGTATTTGTATATATGTATATACATATATGTGTGTGTGTGTGTGTGTGTGTGTGTGTGTGTGGCTGTTGTTCTGTGATATGTTGTATTTATTGTTATTATATATTGCCTAATAGATCCGTTTGCCACCTTAGTTTTATGTTAAACATTTATTGCGTATGTCGATCCACTTAAGAAAGGTAAAAGAAAAAACTTAGAGCACCCAATCGATGTATTCAATACATCTTTAAGATAAAACTTACGGATGGTCGCTCCTAACTAGCCCTATTCTCCGCATTAATAGACAGTATTACTTCGTAATGCTCTTTGTTATCGTGGGTCTCGGGGTGGAGCGTCACCGCTTGGTATCAAAGATGAATTCAGAACAAAATATGATAAACATAGAACAAAACATACGTTACAGTGCCTCATAGTACAGTATAAGTGTTACATATTCCTAATCATTATGTCCTTAATCTTTCCGTGTCCTTGGGGGTAGATATGGGTTAGGAATACGTCTGGGAATGCATTTTACTTCCGTAGTATTCCATAGTCGAACTAATGATATCTACCCTATGAATAATCCTTATCTTATATTAACAAGCTTATGGCTGGAAGAGGCAGAGGTCGTCGATCTGACGTTGGGCTATCCAGTGGCTCACATCGAGACGGTGTATATATGTCTGTTGATCGGTTCATGGAGTTATTTAGAAGCACTCAGCCTCCAGCTCCTACTCCTTTGTCCCCTCCGCACAAGTCTGCTTTTGCGCGTTTGTGCAGTGATTTCTTTCATCTTGGAGGTAAGCCTTTTAAAGGCTCAAAGTCTGTTCTTGAGGTCCAGGCAGAAATCCGTACATGCGAGCATATCTTTACTCGCATGGACCTTTTCGACCATCATCGAGTTCTTGTTGCCGAGTATGTTGCAAAAGCATGCACTTGATTGGTATGAGGATCTTATTACTGAGCTTGATGAGTCTAATCTTACTTGGATCCATTTTAGGGAGCGATTCAAACTTAAGTTCGTTCCCGAGTTCGAGAAAAATCTCTTAGCCCGTCGCTTCCTTGAGTTGAAGCAAGGGAAGTTTTCAATTTTCAAGTATGTCTCTTCATTCAAGGCCTTGTCCAAGTATGGTCGTAAGTATATCAGCACTTCTTATAAAAAGAATCTCAAGTTTGTTTCTGGCCTCAAGAAATCTTTTATGTTTCAGCTTAAGCTTTCATTTGAGGAGTTGGTTGACTCGGCGCTTCATCTTAAAGCGGTCGAGAAGGAGAGAGATAGTAGTGATGAGACTGAGGTTCGTAAGAACCCCAATAAGAAGAAGTTTCCTTTTCATAAGTCCAAGTCTTTTCCTCATAACAAGAAGAAGAGGTCTGTTGGTTCTAGCTCCCAGCCCAGTGGAGCACTTCCTAGTCAAAAAGGGTGTTTCAATTGTGGATCTTCTGATCATTTGATTCGAGATTGTCCCAAGCCTCATGTATTCCATTATTGCAAGAAAGAGGGACATCGGGTTTCATCTTGTCCCATTTCGCCTAGTAATGTTAAGTCGAACAAGCTTAATGTGGTGGATGTTTCTGGTGTTTCTTCCCAGCCCAGAGGTACTTCTCCTTCTATTCTTGAAGGTTCTATATTATTTCGTGATCATTCTATTCGAGTTCTCTTTGATACAGATGCTTCACACTCATTTGTATCGAAGGAACTTGTTGATGTTATACCATTGGATGTTTCTTGCCTTGTTACTTCATTGAGGATTGCGAATCCTATTGGGGGATCCGCAACACTTAGCATGCTTTGTAGTGATGTTAAGATTATTCTTTGTGGTTTTTCTTTCCACGCGAATCTGCATGTTATTCACTATCTTGGATTTGATATGATTTTGGGAATGGATTGGTTTGCATGTTATCAAGGCGCATCCTATGTTCTGAAAGGATCCTATATCGTAGGCATCCTAATTCGACTGATCAGTTGTCTTTTGTTCTTTGAAATGTCGATGGTTATTCCGTAGCATCTTTATTTGCTCTTGAGTCTCGAGACGACGATGATGTATCTCAAATTCTAGTCATTTGTGATTTTGTTAATGTATTTGATTCTGTTTTGGTTTTGCCACCCAAGCAGGCAATTGAGTTCCGTATTTACCTCATTCTTGGTGGTCATCCTGTTAGTCGTCCTCCCACGAGGATGTCCGCTAAGGAAAATTAGGATCTCAAAAAGAAATTGTTGGAGCTTGAAGCCGAGCAATTCATTCGGTCCAGTTCTTCACCATGGAGTGTCGCAGTCGCCTTTGTTAAGAAATCTGATGGTACTCTTAGGCTTTGCATCGATTACCGCAAGCTTAACGAGTTAACCATTAAGAATAAGTATCCATTACCCAGGATCGACGACATATTCGATTAGTTGAGTGGTTCTAAGGTCTCTTCTCAGCTCGACCTTGCCACCGGTTTTCATCAACAACGAGTTGCGGAGAACAACATTCCACTTATCGCATTCCGCACTTGTTATGGTTCTTATGAGCAGCTCATTATGCCGTTAAGTTTGACGAATGCTCCAGCTTATTTCGTCAATCTTATGAATCGAGTATTCTGGGAATATCTCGATAAGTTCGTTCTTGTATTCATTGATGATATTCGTATCTATTCCAAATCTGAGGCCGATCATGCTCACCATTTGAGGATTATTTTGAATAATCTTCGTCGGCATCAACTTAAAGCCAAATTCTTGAAGTGACACTTTTAGGAGTATAAGGTGAAGTTCGTTGGCCATATTATATCTTTTGATGGCATTTCTGTCGATCCATCTAAAATAGAAGCCATTTAAAATTGGAAAAGACCAGAGAACGTTTTTGAGATTCACAGTTCATCGGATTGGTAGGTTATTACCGTCGATTCATCATGGACTTTTCCCGTGTCATGCTTCCTCTTACTAGCCTTATTATAAAAGGTGCTCGATTTATTTGGTCTGTTAAGTGTGATGCTTCTTTTCAGAAATTGAAAGAACTTCTCACTAATGCTCATATCCTTGTAGTTCCCGAAAGGAATCAAGATCTTGTTATTTACACTAATGCTACTCAATGTGGTCTCAGTGTCGTGCTTATGCAGAGAGATCGGGTAGTTGCCTATGCTTCTAGGCAATTGCGTCTGAATGAGGTTCGTTATGCCACCCACGACTTAGAGTTGGCCGCTATACTCTTTGCCTTGAAGATTTGGCATCATTATCTTTTGGGCGAGCGCTTCATTCTATATACCGATCATAAATCGTTGAAATATTTTTTCACCCATAAAGAGCTTAATTTGCGGCAACATTTTGGCTCGAGTTCCTAGCCTCTTATGATTTTGATATTCGGTACACTCCTGGAAAGGGAACCGAGTTGCAGATGTGCTAAGTTTCAAGCACTCAGCTGTTGTTTCTATGATGTTAGCTGAGTGGATATATTAGAGACTCTATCTCTTTGTGATATCCGTGATCGTGCTCCAGTTTCATATTCTCCTATCTTATTATTTAGTTTGGAAGCTCGTCGTAGCTTATTGGATCATATTGCCGATGCTCAGCGGCAAGATCTAGATCTTGTATGCCATATTCAACTATGTAAGACTGAATTCCGTGATGATGAATTGAGAGATTTCAGCAATGATATTCATAGTTGCCTTCGCAAGAAGAATCGATTGATCGTGCCTTGTATTTCTGATCTTAGACAGGGCATTCTTGATGATGGTCGTTATTCTAAGTATACTACTCATCCCAACAGTAGCAAGATATATGCCGATATAAGACGCTTGTATTATTAGAAAGGCATGAAGCATGATGTTGCAAGTTAAGTAAGTAATATCATGACTTGTCAATTCATTATAGCCGAATATCAGAGTCCTAGTGGTCTTCTTCAGCCACTCGAGGTCCCGTTATGGAAATGTGATCAAATCTCTATGGACTTTAAGGATGGCCTACCTCGTTCGAGATTAGGCCATAACAGTGATTGGGTTGTTGTGGATCGTTTAACTAAATCCCCTCATTTTATTCCTATTAAATCTAATAGGACACTTCTCATCTATCTAAGCTGTATTTTAAGGAGATCGTGAGACTTCACAGTTCCTATTCCGACAATTTGTGATAGAGATCCACTTTTCACGAGTAATTTCTGGCAAAGTCTTCAGAAAGCTTTGGATACAAAGCTTAACTTCATCACAGCTTATCATCTGCAGTCTGATGGACAGACTGAATGGGTGAATCGTATTCTAGAGGATCTACTTCGTGCATGCATTCTTTATTTTGGTGGTAGTTAGGAAGACCACCTACCGCTTGTTGAGTTCTCTTATAACAACATTTTTAGTCCAGTATCGGTATGGCTCCTTTTGAATCCCTATAAGGAAGGCCATGTCAATCACCTTTTTATTGGTTGAAATCCGAGGAGAAGTTGATTTTAGGCCTCGATTCTATTCGTGAAGCTTCAGAGAAGATCGATCTTATTCATCAGAGGATGAAAGAGGCATAGAGTCATCAGAAATCCTATGCGCACAACCATAAGAAGCCTCTTGAGTTCTCCATTGGTCATCTTGTTTTTATTCATGTATCCCCTTTGAAGGGGGTGAAGCATTTTAGTAGGACCAGGAAATTGGCTCCTCGATTCATAGGACCATTTCCTATACTGAGCGTATTGGCCCAACTGCTTATACAGTATCACTTCCACTCATTTATTTGGTTTTCATGACATGTTTTACGCCTCTCAGCTTCCGAAGTGCCTTCGTGATTCAGATTATGTTATTGATTCTCCTTGTCAGCAAGAGCTTGAGATCTCACCTGATTTATCTATTGTGCAACATCATGTCTGTGCTCTTTCTTCGGAGGTGAAACGCTTTCGAAATAAGGATGTACCGCTGTGAAGATTCAATGGTCCGTTAATCCCAATGACTGTACATGGGAAACCCGAGAATTTATCGAGGAAACTTATCCTGGTTTTCTCTCTTCTTATATTGAGGGTGAGAATTTTTTAACTTAGGCTTATCTATTTCCCTTTGCTATATGAAATAAATTGTGTTGTTTACAGCTCTTCTCTAGGAAATTGCAAGGACGCAATTTTTATGGGGGAATCTGTAACAACCTAGATTTTGGTGATTACCTGTGAAATTAAATTATAACGGTGGTTATAATTTAATAATGGAGTAATAAAATAATTTAGAGACGTAAAATTTGTTAAAACTTTTTATTTGAAATAAACGATGAGTTTTGGTAAAATAAAATAGAATTATGTTGATTTGGTGATTAATTGAATTAAATAAAGAATTTAAATCAACATTAATTTGTTGAAATAAATATAAAATGTGGAAAATAAAGTTGTAAAAACTTAATTAGGTTATTTTGGGGGTAAAATGAGCATTATATTGTCCGCGAGCATAGCTCAGCTGGTTGAGGCTTACCTTGCAACCATGGTACAAAGTTTCTGGAGGTTGCGGGTTCGAGTCCCGCAGCCGAGATATGTTTCCCTTAAGGCTTAGAGCGGTTATCCTCAATAATACCTACAATTTGGTAGAGCTAAAAGGGGGATCAGTGTGGCAGACAGCTGTATTCCCTAGCTCTACTCTCCGGAGTAGGGTTTTTAAAAAAAATGAGCATTATATAGTTTTCATTTGATAAAATGCAATAATTTTGGAAATTATTGCCAAATGTTGATTTTTATTAATTTTAATGAAATATTAAAATTTAATATGGTAAACGTTGTAAATAAAAAGGTGGAATTTTGTTCTAAAAATAATATTTGGATGTCAAAATGATGTTAATAAGGTTTGCTATATTTAATTGGACAAGATAAATTATTTTATGTAATTTAGATGTCAATAATATTATTTTATGTAAATAATAGTGTAAATTAAAGCATTTGAATAAAAATAAGAATTTAATGATGGAAAATAATTTTAAATGGCTAAAGTTAATTTTTATATGTTTTGAAACATTTTTATAAACATAGAAATATGTTGTATAAATTTATTTGGTTAAAATATGCATAAATATGGTGAAAATATGGTGAAAGAAAGTGTTAAAATCCATTAACTTAGTTAAATCTTAACTAAGTATGAATACATAGCCATATTGGGTAGTTTTGGGTCCAAATCCAAACCCAAATAAAACTTCTGGGAAAGGGTAGGAGGTGAGAAAAGTTTGTGCGTACATCTCATTCTCATCCTTTCATTCTTTGCTCCAGAAACTCCATCAATGGTTGCCTTCTCTTAAAATTCAAATTTAGCTCCAAATTGAACAAAATCAAAAGAGAAATTCAAGGAAAATTAGTAAATAAAATTCCTAATAGGTAATCAATATCAAAACCACATATTATCTCATCCATTTTTTGATTTTTGAGAAATGGGTTGTTTGTAACTTCTTTTTTTCTTGTCGTATGTCTGTGTATTCTCTTTCTACAAGTTCCTAAAGCATCTCAATGCCAAAAAGTAATCAGCTTGCCACTCAAATTGCTTAAATACATATCAAGGGGACTCACATTTCTAGCTAAATCTAATTGCATTTAAGAAATTTGTTCAGTTTCTCTTGTGTTTTGATTTACTACAAACGTGAGATTTCTGATGTACAGTATAAAGCTTGTCCGAGTTCAATTTTGTGAACCTATATCTCTTTGGTTTCATACCGGAATAGAGGGAAATCTTTTTCGGATCATTGTCTAGGTTTAGTTGTATGTTCATGTTAAATTTCACAATTTGAATCATTGCGGAAGCACCTGAAATCAGTGCTCAAAGTTGCAAATGAAACAGGCAGAATTGCCTGTAAAGTTCCCGACCTCTTGGTCGACCCAGGTTCACTGGGGGTCGACCCTAGGGTTATCCTAAGGCATATATGGGTCAACCCCAAGGTCAACCTTAGCCTTTTCTAGGTTAACTCATGTATTTTTTTATTGTCCAGGTCAATTTCTTATTGTTCTTGTGCACTGTTTTGCTTCTTCTACTTATTCTGGTGAATGTTGTGATCAATTCTTGCAATATTTTGAAGTGTTTTGAAGGCCTTAAACCTATCAATAGGTAAGCCACATTATGTTTATTCGTATTTGGGATTGATGTGTTTTTGAGAAAATTTCTTATGCCGATTTTATGGCGTTTTCGGTGATTTCTGCTGTTTTCGAGCACATGTTTTCTAAAACAATTTTGAAATGGTTTTTATAATAAAATAGCTTACGAAATAAATATTTTATGATATTTATAATTACTTTTTAAGCTATTAAAAATTTATATTCTCTATAATGAAGAGAATTTCAAAACCATGATTTCCAAATGATTTCAGAAAATTATTTTAAAACTATTTTTTATTGAAGCTAAGTATTTTTGTATAAAATACACATTTTTACACTCTTCGAGAGAATGAGGAAGTGAATTAAACAATTTAGTTAAACATGTGGTGTGGGATACATGCGTTTAATTTTTTGGTTAATTCCGGACTTCTTCGTTTGAAGCTATACACATTTCATGGACCTTCGGGTTGATTGCCAATACTGGACCTTTAGGTCATTTGGGCTTTTTAGCTGTTTGTCCTTGGGATGTTTGACCTTTGGCTTGTTTGGCCTTCGGGTCATATTAGGCGCCCTATTTGTGACACAGTACTTGGCGGGCTTCAGCCATTTTGTTGAGCACGTTCATCATTTGTGATATGGATCCTTCTTTTGTGATATTTCTTGATTTATTTGTGGTTTCCAAATGTTTTCGCCATTTCGAGATTATTGGGCCTTTTGAGACGTTTGAGGATTTGTTATATGGTGAATACATTTTGGAGTTTTGAACTCTTAACCGAGTTCTACATATTGGGATTTGTGGTTGCCATCCTTTGGCGTTTATTTGAGATTTGTCATTTCCTGGGTAGAAGTTATGGTGCTGATGGACGCCACTATATTGGTTGTTGTTAATGCCGTTGATAAGAGACGAATATTTGTGACTAATTGATGTTATAGTAGAACTTGCCTCTTTCGAGAAACCCTTATATGATATTTTGGTAGTTGATATGTATGTTTAGTGTTGCTTCTTCTCTTTTGAGAAGAAATATTCTCATTTATCCTTATACTTTATCTATCATATACTAATCAGTTTATTTAAGCTAGACTAAAGCGTGTGTTTAATATACTCGGGTCAGACTGAGTTGTTTCAGGTTAGACACCACTGTAGATAACCGCTATGCAGCTTCTGCTATGGATTTTCTTGCTTTCTTTTGATGTTAGTCATCTTTCATGTGGTCTTATAGTATTTTGTGAACTCTGATATGTACTTATTCTTTTTGACTCGATGTATATATTGTGTTCTATGTACCACCATTGTTGTATCACTGTGTAGTGTACTATATTGTATCTGTGTATAAATATATATATATATATATATATATATATATATATATATATATATATATATATATTTGTGTGTGTGTATGTGTGTGTGACTGATGTTCTATGATTTGTTGTATTTGTTGTTGTTATATATTGTCTGATAGATCCATTAGCCACCGTAGTTTTGTATTAAATATTTATTTTTTATGTCGATCCACTTGAGAAAGGTAAAAGAGAAAAAATTAGAGCACCCAATCGACGTATTCAATACATGTTTAAGACAAAGCTTACGGATGGTCGTTCCTAACCAGCCATATTCTCCGTTTTAACAGACAGTATTACTCTGTAATGCTCTTTGTTAATGTGGGGCGTCACAATTATGTACAAGAGAAACATTTGGTTGTCTCAATTAGTAACAAAAGCAAATCAACACAAAACAATTGTAAACAAAACAGCACGACCATCATATGCAACAAAGAAATCAACCATACATCCATAGCAACCAAACTAATGTTTTGTTCAGGTTCAAACACTTTTCATTGTACAAGGGTGATGAATAAACTACCAAGTGTACCTTACGCTCAACAGTCTTAGATAATTACTTAATAGATTATTCATACAACCCTAAACAATTTGAAGTATCATTTCCCAAACTTCCCTTTACCCAAACAATAAAGAATCTTATATTTTATTTAACTCTATTCTATTGGTTTCTTCTCACATTTTTTACTTTAGATTTATTTTGAATTCTCTTTCATTTTTACAGAATCATCTTTTATTTATTCACATTCATTTACTTACATAAATTATTTTCCATTAAACATTTAAAATAATCAATGAATTCATTATTTAAGTATTACATACAATTCACTTATCTTCAATTTATTCATACAAGGTTATTTCTTATTAATTTACATTCATTTCATTGCAGTTTGATTCTCATTTATTATTATATATAAATTGATTTAAATTTAATATTAGTATTCGTTGAGGAATCATTCAACTTAAGACTCTTAAATTCTTAATTGACATTCATCCTTTCTTATACAATTTCATTGGATAAATCTATTTCTGAATCATTTCAACACTTTCTAAAGTTATAATCATTTACTTAATATAGTATTCACTTTTACTATTCAATCTAATTATTAGCATTTCAAAACATTAACTTGTTCTTATAACATTTCTTGTATATCAAAATTCTTATTTGTAGAAATAATTCCATTTGAACACTTTCATTGCTTAAGTTTTACTTGTATAATATTCTATTACCTATTCCTATTAACATTACAACTTTTTATACATTTCTGGTATGTTTTATATAGAATGCAATTTAATGTTACACAAGTTTATCTTATTTATTTTAGTTAACAAAATGTTCAATAATTACATCTTCTGAATTTTCATTTCCTTTGATTAACAAGTTACAGATTTCTAATTTCTTATATATTTCATTAATCACTTAGCATCTAATTTCTTATTTTCATGTAGAAATTTCCAGCTATTAAAATCAGTTAAGATTTCATTTCATTACAATTATTGAAATTCCTAATTTATAGAAACTTAAGAACTAAATGTCGGGTTCATTTCAAATCATTTTGAAATAATATATATAGTCATATCTTTTATATATCAAATCATATTTAGAAATTTAAAATTAATATTTATTTATCAAACAAATATGTAGTAAAACTACTACAACGGTCTTCCCACTTTGAAACTCGAAAATGAATGTTGACAATGCAGCCATCATCATTGAAATTATTTTCCAACGACAGAAGAGGGGAGTACAAAACTTATTTCCCATTTAAAATTCTTTTAATACATTTCTTTTAAATCACATTGAAAATATTTATATTCGAAAATACTTCCAAATAATTCTAATATTATATTCCAAAATCTTCTGAAAACAAATTTCAAAACCCGGAACTTAAGTTCTCAAATTTCCAATTTATATTCACATTATTTGTCAGTTCTATTTTACAATCAATATTTATAAAATTCCACAAACAATCATATCAAACAAAACTATATCCATTTATAAAATTTATTCTTTTATATACAGAATATAATACGAGGTAAAATTATTTCATTTACATATATTTCAAAAACAATATTGTGTTGGTCCATCCTATTAAGTGTTTAGAAATTTCTATCGATGCCATAGCATCCTATGTACCGATCAAAATTTATAAATACTAAATAGAACAAATTAATACAATATAAAAACATTTTATAATACTAATAAACACGCTCTATCATATATATATATATATATATATATACACATACACGCAAACAACTCATTCTAGGGTATTACTACCCTATCTCTAATGAGTTAGACCCTACAAAACTAAGGTTATCGCTAAACCAAAGCTCTGGTACCACTGTAACGACCCACCTTTTTTGGACGTTTTAAATTGACAATAAACCACACATGTCAGACTCAAACCATTCAAAGGGAAGGATTGTTGTGGGGGTAAATAATAAAATAAAGGAAAAGAAAGAAAAACAAAACACAGGATCCCATAGCGGAATGACAAAATATAATAATCAAATAACAGTTCATGAACTTGTTTTACAAATAACATTTGATTATACTTTTATAATACTGATCAATGTTATACATACAGTAGGAATAAAATGCAACGGAACAACATGATGCAGTGGAGTAAATATAATAAATAGTAATAATATACTAAATCTTCTTCTTCGTCCTCTAGAAAGATAATCTTCAGTGTGCTGAAATACTCAGGCTGACGCGAGCGTAATGAAAAGGCAAAACACTCAAGTCGGAACTAAAAGATCTTATGAAAGTTAAATCAACAGCAATTAAATATAAGTGTAACAGCTTTAGAGATGTTTATGGGATCTTACATCTTCTATCCAGTGTCTAACGTGCATGCAATTACTAAAGAGATATTCGGGATTCCATCTCCTAAGGATCTGTTAAACTATCTATACTCATAGTACAATACACAATTATAATATGTCTATAATAAAATATAGTATTAAAATGACGTTAAGGCGTTACCCATATCCCCCTTAACACATTTTTATATAAATGTCGTAGTCTATACAATACTGTAAATTCCAATGTAAACTGATGGGATATCAGGGAGCACTCCATAGGTACGACACAAACCAAACTCATAGTGGGCACGATAAGGCACATTACAAGGCATGCGAGGTAATGCCTAAGGTAGGATACTATCGTTTTGCGGATCTGGACTGGTAGTAATGCATAGCAGCTACTATCGCCCACCTGGGAACAGATCCTATAATCAAACCACAGGTGGCCACCAAATTAATCACAAAGTAACAGTTATGTATCGAAGAAGCATGTCCGATCGGAGGAGAAACCTCGCTTGGCCCATCGTGGCTCATGTTTTAGTCATATCAAGATGACTGACGGGGGTCATGGCAACGTTCATACCTCATATAGTAGCATTCACCAACCATCCGACTTCGTTCTATATTCACCACAATGTGAACAATTGTTAAAGCATTTTTGTTACTGGCAGAGAGTGACAATATCTGATCCCGGTCTCTTTAACATCCAAACGCTTATTTCACACCGGTTGGTTCTTTTACATTTCCAAAACCGATTTGTGATTGATATCAAAATAACGTACCCACTTCAAAATCATATCATTTTCGAAATCATTATCCAGTTTAAATCATATTCAATTTCAAATCATAACCCTAAATAGGTTAAACCATCATATCAAATATTCGCATTTAAATCAATTTAATCTAACTCATAACAGTTCCAACTTAAACAATTTGAATATTGAAAGTAGTTTATATGTTTGAATAGTTATACATTAAAAATAGTTTATATCTTAAAAGTAGGTTATAGATTAAAATAGTTTATATATTAGAAATAGTTTATACATCAAAATAGGTTATATGTTAATATATATATATATATATATATATATATATATATATATATATATATATTAAAAGGTGTTTATAAATTTAAAATAATATATATTAAATAGTTTATAATTTAATTTATAGATTAAAAGAGTTTATAATTTAGAAATAGTTTATATATTAAAATACGTTATTTATTAAAATAGTTAACTATTAAAACCTATTAATATATTAAAATGGTTTACATGAAAAATAGTTTATTTGTTAAAAGAGTTTGTAACTCTTTTACCAAAAATAATTTCAATTTAGAATTTTTTTCTTCCAATTTCAAAAGTTAGTTCAAATCAAATTTAGTTTCAAAATTCAACTTAAATCAATCTCAATTCAACGATTTCAATTCAAAAGGCTAAAGGTTTCAATTCAAATCCTCATTAAAACCATTTCAATTTTATATCGATTTCAAATCCATGTTTGAACTACAAATTTAGACCACTTCAAATTCAATAGGCTTCAAAATTTAATTATTCAGCATTTACAATAACTCAATTTTGATAAATTTCATTGATGTTTCAAAATGCAGCTTTAAGACTCCAATTTAAATTCCTTAAAAAAATTATTTAAACCAATTTCATTTTCAACATTTTAAAAGCTTGGGTTTTGAAAATAATTTAGTTCATAAAATCAAATTTTATTTCATAATATCATTTAACTAGATTCAAAAATTTAGGATTTAAAATCATTTAATTTAACCAATCTGGTGTACGCATATAATTTTCCACCCTATGGTCAAATATATATCATTTCAACCCACAATAAATTTAAATTTATGGGTATATATCATTTTATCCCACAATCCTAAGTAAAATTCAAAATCCATTAAATCGCTCAAGTTTATTATTTCAACCCATAACAATTTTTCTGTATTCTATAAGACCATTTGGGTACGTATCATTTCAACCCATAGTGATTTTCCTAACAATAATTAAGGGAATTTCAGTGTGATAACAACATATAAAATAAATATAATATCCAATCATCCAAATATCAACAATTAAACATCCATCACAGTCATCATTCAAATCAACCAATACATCACAACAAATAAACTGTTTATCATTATCAGGTATTTAACTGGCAATTAAATCCCAATACTATTTAAATGGCAACTTAACTCGATATAAATTCAGATCAAACTTAAATGACAATTTAAAACACTAAATAGCAATCAATAATTTCTAATCACATAATAAATTTAATCTAACTAACATAAGATGGTTTAGTATTCATAAGCGGGTTAAAACACTCACCTTTGATTTTCAGTCGATTTACAATTCAAAAATAGCCCAAAAATCCAATAGTCTCAGAATTTAGCCAAACTAGCTCCATAATGTTTGGAATTTCCATACGATCGCAATGGAGAAAACCGCATCTAAATTCGAGTTCGTATGCACAAGTTATTGATGTTAAAACATTTAAAATTTAAAATAAAATAAACAAAGCAAATTAGATTTTACCACATCATCATCCTATCTGCTCTCTCTCACGGGACATCGGCCATAACCTTAACAGCTGCCAAACTTCTAACACCTGCCGCCATGCCCAAATCATCGCCATACCTTGATCGAAGACCATCGCCCTCCTCACCTTCCTAGGCCACCTTCCTATACCCCACGCGCCCTGCCACACTTCACCAGGCGAAGCTCCGCCACTTTAAAATGCCATCGCAGCGATCTCATGACCCTATGCCACGAATGAACCATACAGATGAATGTGCCTCAACCTCCTCTACGCGCCAGCAACCTCTAATCGATCACTCGATGAAGATCCGCCATTGAAATCGTAGCCCTATGATGGACGATCGAGGATAAATCGTCAATTTCTAGCCAAACCGTGATTCGATTGCAAAAACGAACTACAGCAGTAGATTGCGCTCGTCGTATATAATTTGCTATGGTTTGACGAGTTTAGATTTTGACTTGAATTTGAATTTGAAATTAGGGTTTTGGGTTTGCAGCCATTGGGAAGGAGGAAGAAGCAGATAGATGGATGACAACAATAAGTACAAAAATCAGAAAATAGAGGCTGCTAGAGTTAGAAACAAAATCTATCTATATAGACAAAGATAGATAAGAAATGAATGGAAAGATCGAATTGGTTGAACCATTACGCAAACCAGAAAAGCCCATTTCTTTCCCGGAACGAAAGTGGGTCATCTAATATGTCGAAATATAAGTTTTCGATATTTTTAAACTCAATGGAACTAGTTTCAAACTCTAAGTCCATTGTATATAGAAGTTAGATTTTAAAATTAAGTTATATTCTTTTAAATTTTTTTAATTGATTTGTACACATTTTGAGCCCCCATAATCAAACGTTAAGTCTGATCGCTACGAAACTTGAAATCCTACAATAATTCGCTGTTACGGATCCAATGAAACCGGTTTCGTCGAAATCCAAGATAATGGCCAAAATGGAAAATTTTCACGTTAAATAAATTAAATTCATATTAAATTGATTTATTCACTTTTAAATTCAGATTTTAAAGTTAACGATTTCATCATTCATTATACATAGAAATTTATAATCTTTTGAAATCAAATTTTCCATGTTAATCTAATATTTAAATATTGCTTAAATTACAGCTTTCAAACACAACTGTAATAAAATTTTAGTAAATTACATTTTCAATTTCAATTAAATTCTTTTATTTTGATTTACACTCTAATTTTTTAAATCCTAAAATACCATATGAACATAATTAACATTAGTTTACATTTTATTACATCCATATTTTAAAGTTATGATCTTAACCATATTAATGCAATATTTCAATTTCATTAATTCCATCAATTGCCAATTTAATTTATTATTTAGAATTATAACCAAATTCATTTTACAATTATTTAAATTGATTGAAATTACATAAAAATAGTTGTCAATAACATTCAAATAACAAATTTAAATTATATTCTAATTATTTTCTCATTAATGAATCATAAATTTTATTTCACACTATACTAAATTCCAAAAATCTTATTTAATTTAGTAATTTTTAATTACAAAAAATATGGGTCTTTTGAAACACCCCACAATCCTTAATATACTCAAAAAGAGCACACCAAAGAATGTAGGGCATTATAGGTATAACTAAAGCATCACAAAGTCTAAGATCCACAAGACAAATAAATAAAAACAGCGGAAACATTTAAATAATAAATTATTATTAAATTTCAAAAATAAGTCATAAAAATATAACATGTCTCAAAATAACTCAAATTCATATCTCATGAAAATACATCTCAGTCTCATAAAATCATAGTAACAAAAGTAACAATAATAATCACAATCCCTCTTACAAATGCCAATCCATCATAAGCCAAATGAAAAGGATGAAAAGTAGAAGAATGCATCTGAAACGAGAAACCTCCGAGAATGAATCTCCAAGCAACCCAAATCAACTCAACTCTACTGGCATATTGGGAGAAAATTGGAAAATAGAGGAGTGGGTCAACTATAGTCTAGTGAGTGAAAGTAATTATTAGCATTTCTAAGCAAGATAAAGATAATAGTCTAAGCAATAGTTCTAGCTTGAAAGGAAAATACATAAAATATGAAATTCGGATAAAATACTGTTTCTGATTCTGTTTGACTGTTTTCTTTAATCGTTTGATTGTGATCGTTTGTACTTTTCTTAAACTGTTGTGATTAGGCTGAAACCCTGATCCTAACTCAGTTGCTAACCTGAGTAGGTTGAAATCCTAATTCTACCCATTGATTGGCCTGTTCTATCTCTGTTGTGCCACTACGAGCTGGTCCAATCCTTTTGGTCCACGGTAAAAGACACCTCTTAGCGTTTAGAACGCAGTAGCGAATTATTTACCCTAATCGATGTCGCACACTCGGTTGTCGCCGGTACACACTAACTGTCGACCCTTGTTGTGACCTCTTATTTACCCTAATTAGCATAAGCATGCCTAGCCTCACCTAACTATTTGAGACCATCAGTCCTAAAACAGGAAGGAAATGTTGTCCAGCCTCACCTAGCTGTTGTGAGACCATCAATCCTAGTTCTGAAAGGGAATGCTGTCGGTACTGGTCCTAACAAACAAATTCTAGTTTGCGCCCCTTGCCCAAATCCCCAGATTTGAGTCTCTATCTATGGCCACTTATTTACCCTAATCAGCATAAGCGTGTCTCAGCCTCACCTAATATTGTGAGACCATCAGTTCCTGACTGAAAGGGAATGCTGCCGGTACGGGCCCCACTTCTATGTTTGCTTATTAACCTAATTCAAAGTCTAGGTTTTAAGTAGGCCTCTTCTATTATCTCTACTATATTTGTTTATTAAAAAGATCTAAGTTTTAAAATAAGCCACTTCTATTATTTCTGCTATATTTGCTTATGAACTAGATCTAAGTTTTAAAGAAAAGCATCTTTTGTTATTTCTGCTATATTTGCTTATTAACAAGATCTAAGTTTCAAAATAAGCCTCTATTGTTATTTTTGCTAAATTTGCTTATTTCAGTCCATCTCTATTTTTACTTCATTTTTTCTTATTTTATATCTGATTTCTGTAAATTTAATGTTTTTCTATTTTGATCCATATTAGTGAATTCTTCTTTTTTTTAGTTTATTTGCGTAAAAAGGGATTAAATTTCTATAAAAATAAACTAGCATTTATAGGATAAATTCCAACTTATAAATAACAGTAAATAACTGAATAAAATAGCTGAATAAAAATAGACTGAAATGAACTTTTGAAATTTTTGTTTTTTCGTTTTTAGTTGATTTCTTGTTTATTTCGAATCTTCTCCATACTGACTCGGATTTTGACAAGTTATATATAAAAATTGATTTGAAAATCGCCACAGACTCAATGGTGTGACTCCCATAGCTTGATTCTGAAAATTTCACAAACTTATTTTATTATTCGATTAATACGTTAATTAATTATTACAGCTCAAATTTTAGGTGTTACATCGTTACATGTGATTTATCTATCCATTTTGCAACCACCGAAATCAGCATCATTGTATAACACGAGTTCGATCGAGCTGCTTTACGGGTAAAAAAGACCATAATATTTAGTGTTGGTTAAGTATCTCAAAATTCATTTAACCGCTCGATGATGTGATTCCATCGATTATGCTCGAAATTGTGCACATAAACATATGCTCATCGTATCGTCTGGTCTATTGGCCGTTAAGTATAATAAGAATCCTATCATACTTCGGTATAATTTTTTATCATGATCTTTTCCATTTTCATCTTTATCTAAATGTGGAGTAGTACTCATCGGAGTCGATTTACCTGAAGTACTTTCTATTTCAAAGTGTTTTAATAAATCTCGACGGTATTTTTCTTGATTTATAAAAAATCCATTTTCTAGTTGTCTTATTTGCAAACCTAAAAAGTAGTTTAATTTCACCCATATGTAACATTTCAAATTCATTTTTCATAATGTCAGAAAATTCATTACATAATTTTTCATTAGTTGATCCAAATATAATGTCATCAACATATATTTGTACAACTAATATACAATTAGTTTCTCATTTGATAAATAAAGTAGAGTCAATTTTAACAATTCGAAAACTGAAATTTTTTAAATGAGTTTTTAATCGTACATACCACACATGAGGTGCTTGTTTTAATCAATATAAAGCCTTTTTATGTTTAAATACATGACTAGGATATTTCTCACGAACAAATAGAGGAGGTTGTTCAGCATAAACCTTTTCTTTTATAAATCCATTTAGAAGTGCACTTTTTACGTCCATTTGAAAAAGTTTAAAATTATGATGACATGCGAGAGCAAGTAATGTTCATATTACTTTTAGACGTACTACTAGAGCAAATGTCTCTTTATAATCAATTCCTTCTTCTTGATTATATCCTTGGCTACTAATCTTGCTTTATTTCAAACAATTTTCCATTTTCATCCGCTTTATTTTGAAAAACCCATTTCATTCGAATTACAAACTGATCATTTGGTCTCGATACAAGTTCCCATATGTCATTTCTTTCAAATGGATTAAGTTCTTCTTGAATTGCAATAATCCAAAAATTATCTTTTGATGCTTCTTTATAATTTTTAGGCTTAAAATTTGACATAAATGCAACATGACTCATTTGATTTAACTGTTTTTGGTTGATACTTTTGAATTTAACTCACTGATAATATTACCAACTAGATGGTCTTATAATATCCTAGGTGGTGAGGGTATCACATTATCATTATTGTTATTGATATTATTATTGTCATTATTTCCATGTATAGGTACATTAGTTTTATTATTATTTATAACTTCTTCATCAGTCTTCATTTTTATTATTTTTAAAATTTTCATCAAACGAAACATAAATACATTCTTCCATAATGTTTGTTTGTTTATTAAAAATTCTATATACTTTACTTCGATCCGAATTGCCAAAAAAAATTCCTTCAACGGCTTTAAAATCGAATTTTCCTAGATAGCCTTTTGTGTTTAAAATAAAACATTTTGATCCAAAGATTTGAAAATACGAAACTTTAGGTTTTTTCTGAAAAATATTTCATAGCATGTATTTTTAGTCATTGGTCTAAGTGTTACACAATTTAATACATAACATGCAATAGCAACAACTTCGGCCCAAAAACTTTTTGGTAAGTTACAACTATTTAGTAGAGTTTGTGCACATTCTTGTAAAGTTCGATTTTTCCTATCTATAACATCATTTTGTTGTAGTGTATGTGGAAATGAAAAATTGTAACTAATTCCCTTTTTGTTGCAAAAATTTGAGTATAGTTCGTTCTCAAATTCACCTCCATGATAGCTTTGTATACTTTTTATTTTTAAATTCATCAATTTTTTAATTCATTTAGCAAAAACTTTGAACATGTCAAAATGTCACTTTTATGTGTTAAAAATAATGTTCAAACATATCTTGAAAAATCATCAACAATTACAAAAACATATTTGTAATGATTTATTGAACATACTTGAGTTGGTCCGAATAAATCTTGATGGAGTAATTCGAGAGGTTGTTTATGGATATTTACTTTTTAGATTTAAAAGAACTTTTCTTTAATTTACCAAATTGACAAGTGTCACATATGTTTTTAACATTAATTTTTGGTAATCCTCTAGCTAATTCATTTTTAGCTAGTTTGTTGATATTCTTAAAATTTATGTGACAAAAATATTTATGCCATAACCATGGATAATGATATGCAGCTAAGCATAAATTAGTGTTGTTTTTGACATTCATGTTTAAACATAAATGTTTCGATTTCCAAATTCTTCAATAGTTAGATTTTTATTTTGGTCAAAGATAGTGAACTCGTTTTTCTTGAAATCAATTTTAAATCCTTTATCACATAATTGACTTATACTAAATAAGCTATGTTTCAAATTTTCTACCAATAAAACATTAGTAATTATAGGAGAATTAGAAATACCGATATTGATGACTTCTCCAATGCTGATGACAAATCTTTTCGAATTATCTCTGAATGTCACGATGCCACCATCGATATGTGATTTATTTGATAACATATGATCATTTCCAGTCATGTGCTTAGAGCAACCACATCGAGTATCCACTTCTGTTTACTTTTTATTTTAATTTTGGGTACCTGCAAAATAAGAAAATTTTAATCGTACCCACATTCTTTGTTTAGGGTCCTATGTGTTAGTGGAAGAAGGTAGTTATATCCATGAGGATTTGATTCCTTTAGAAATGTAATTATTGTTATATACAACTTTCTTTGAATATTCATCAATATACTTTTGTCTAATTAGTTTATTATTTGTTTTAGGAATCCATATTTTGACCATATTTATGTATGAATCTTAATCTTAGTTTCTAACTTTGGCTTTTTGAATTAGGTGTATAATGTGCTATAATTCTTTGACTTTTGTTTGCTTTTAAAACCCAATCCATTTCGATTTCCAAATGATTTAGGTATTTTAATCAAATTTTCTGATTTTTGTTTTCCTTTGTTGAATTTTGTCACATTATTTATTATTTTATCTAACATACTTTTAGGATCACAAATTTCAATATTGCTAGAATCTAAACTTGATTGTAATTCTAGTTTTTATTTTTCAAGGTTTACTTTTTCTAACTTATAATTTTATAAATCATGTAATAAAATGACATTTTGAGATAATAATGTTGCACATTTTTTTTGAGTAATTTCTAATTCTTCTTCCAAGGTTGTTTTTTGTCCTTTAATAATCCAATTTCTAATTTTACTCTAGTTAACTTTCTTATGTATTCGTTATTTAATTTTTTTTATTCTCTATACTTATCACCTAATTCAGTGCTAATTTCTATTATTTCATCATAAGTAAGTTCAGGGCGTACCTCATCAATATTAACCATAAAACACACGTTTTCTTGTTTTGAGGCTTTCACTATTGCTGTTAGATGAAGAAGATGAATCTGAATCGTCCCATGTTACTTGAAAATCTCTTTTATTTTTCTTAAATCTCTCAAACTTGCATTTCTTTCTATCATTAGTGAGCTGCGGACAATCCTTCTTCATGTGGCTAAATTTTTTAAACTCATATCATTTAATCGATGTTTGATTTGAGGAGTTTGGTTTTCCACTATTTTGAAATCTCATCTTCGTTACTTGCTTAATGCCGTGTTTTTTTCATGATTTTGGTCCTTTCTAATCTGTAAGTTAACTTCATACAACATCAGATTTCCTATTAGCCCTTCGACTTTGAGTCAAGAAAGATCACTAGCTTCTTCGATAGCTAAAACTTTTCTTTCCCATTCAATTGTTGAAAGGTTTAACATCGTATGACTAAATCAAAATCTATGAATTTGAATCCAAGTGTCATGAGATCGTGTTAAAGGGTTTGAAATCAAGCATACATATCAGAAATTGATTCATTTTCTTCCATTTTGAAAGATGAGAATTGGTTTTGTAAATTCAAGATTTTAGTTTGCTTGACTTAGTTGTGCCTTCATGTGTGACTTATAAAGTGCACAATACATTATATGCTGTGGTACAAAGCATGACACGTGAAAACTTATTTTTGTTAAGTGAGAAAAGCAATACATTCATAGTTTTGGCATTGTTAGATGCTGCTGCTTTTTGTGCATCATTCCAAGTGCTAATGTCAATGTTAGGTGCTTCATATCTGTTTTGAGTTGCTAGCCATATTTCTATTCCATTTGCTTTCATAAAAATTCTTATACGAATTGACCAATAAGCATAGTTAGAACCAGTAAATAGTGGAGGACAAGCAGTTGATTGAACTTCTTGAATAGTGCTTGCCACATTAATGATTTTTCAACTATGTGTTACTGTAGATTAAAATGACCGTGCTCCGATACCAAATGAAAATCTGTAGGATCTTTATATAATGCAACTTATATAAAAGTGTGAGAGTGTATATTACCAATTACACTAAGCAAAGAATAATAACTAAAAATAAAGAAGGTAAATAATAAAAGCGAGCATACCGTACATTTTGTACTAGTTTAGACCGCTCATCCTACGTCCAATCTCGAAGCTCCCATTTGTTATTTCAATAAACCTCACTTCGCCTGGAGGAATAAGCTAATACAAAAGTATTTCTCTAACAATCTTGTGTTCCCAATAACACCGATTTTGACTAATAGTATAATTCCTCCTATGATCTTCTTTGAGTTGTAGGAAATGGTTTAACCAAAATGATACTTTGGTTATGACAGACTGAGAGTATGTAAGTAAGAGATGCACAAATATGTAAATAGAGGGTAATAAGAAATCAAGAGAATAGTTAATTTGTAAATCTCAATCTTTAAAATATTTATAGGATTAAAGAGATGCAGATGAGGATTTATTAATGTTAGATAAACTCTATCCGAGTTAAAGGCCACAACCTTTGAAGAAGAGATAAGATTATTCAATCTGAAAAGAAGCAACCATTCAGAACATAGCAGTTGCCAAATGGCAGACATCTGAGGAAAACCGCAAATGTATGTGACTTCAGGAATAAAATTCCTGAGCCTACTTACACATGTCTGTGGGTTTTCTGTAGACGTCTATGGCTGGTTTTTTAGAATTTAAATGTTTTAAGGTGACAATTTTGTGTATATGAATTCATGTGTGCATATACAGTCAAGGAGACCTTATAATGTTTATCCAAGACTCCTAATATACTAGTATAACCTTACTAATCATAGTATGGTCCATAAATCTCTGTTTTTCTTTGAGTCTCTATATCTTTGAGCATTACGATCTCTTGTAGTATATACCTGTAATTTTGATAAGATAGATAATATATATGATTGTATATTTGTATGGAGGTTCTAACACCTACCTCGAAACATCTTCACTAATAATGTTTAAAACAATATTCTTTTTTGATGCGATAAATATCTGATAATTACAATAAAGTGTAATTACAGTCACCTAACATATCATTTAAGAATTTTCCATTTACTACCCTTAAATTAAATAATTAACTAACATATCACAGTATGTCAAGTTTGTTATAGAATGAAAGACACCTTTTATTATGAAGAAGATTTATTATCAAGGCAGATATATACAACATATTACATAATTTCCCTTATGGCATACCCCTAACTCTATCAATCTCTCATTTGCACATGAGGACAATTATGGAATCTTATTTCAAATATTTCAATTGGTTTTCTCAAAAGTATAATCGGGCCAGCCCCTAAGTGAACGAGTATGCTGCTTTGTTTTAATTATCTACTCTGTCAATTAACTCTCTCCAATGTCGATAAACTACTTCTATCATGTGCAACACTTCAGAGTATGATTTTTGACTTCTGGTGAGCTTTAGGTTCATTTAAAAATTATATCAAAACACTTTATTATATAAAAATGTCGTGGGATTTCCTTAGCTCGGATATAAATTTGTGCATGCATATATACCTCTTATATTGCAATGTTATTCAACCCGATGTAATTAGCCTTCATTGAATCGGCCATTAATTATTGTTTGGAGCATTTTCAAGTTAATGTTCTTAGCTTAAGATTAAACATGAACTTAGGATTGACATACTATATTCGTTATCACTTATGAAGTTCGAGTCCACTCACTTTTTCATAAGAAATTCATTGTTTCCATAAACAATTCCCTCATATTTCGTAAATACTCGAGAAAACTCTTAAATTGTCATTTAGTGATTTTAATTCAGATTTGATACTAGACCTACGTCTCAAATACATAAGCGAAATATGATATTGTAGACAATACAACAAGTTTGATAATTCCAAAATTTAATGCATAAGAAATCCATCTTACATGCTCCATATTAAACATTTTAGAAAGATATTTGCGTATATCATTTTGGGACAATCCCAATATCTTTTATAATGATTATAAAAGATGTCAATTTCAAATCCAATTTTCAGGATTAAACAAATAAACTAGTATGATATTAACACGTGTGCATCATTATCAATTACAAGTTTGTTTATAGTTTTGAGATATTTTAGTGCACTTATAACGCTTTCTTACGGACACACACTTTATAACGACCCATAATTTTCGATAATTGAAATTTGTTGATTTAATAAAGTTTGTGATTTAATGTTGAAAGAAATAAAAATTTGTGATTTAATAATAAAGAATACAACTGGAATTCAATGTAATAGTATTTATTTAAAGTAATTTATGACTGTTGTAAATGTAATCCTAATTAATTGAAATGATTAAAAAGTTATAATTGGTTATAGATCGTAATTAGTGGTAATAATGTGTGTATTAATTGATATATGGATTAAAAGAATAATTGATAATTTGAGCGTCATATTAATTAAGAAAATAGTAAGTGATAAATTGTAATTGAATAAAATTTGTTTTGTGTAAGTAACTATAGCATTTGTGTGTAGATAACAAACATACGAATGTGTTTAAATATATCAATAGTGACAATTGCCATCCGTTACCAATTCATTTAATCTGTTGAATTAAATTTAAAATCAATTGCAATTAAATGCAATTAAATGTTACCATAATATGAGTTAAGTCAATAACTATAAAAGGTGAATGTAAAAAGACGTATAGAAATGTTAATTATATTTACAAGACAATAACTGATGTAATAAAAAGAGTGAAATAAAGATAGATTAATTTATGGAGATTCTAAATTATATTATAGTTGACAAAAATTCAATATAATGGAAATATAGTAACTAAAACAAATAAAAGGTGGAAATTGGAGAATATCGGTGTAATAAAATATGAACAAATGTTAAATATGTCTATAGAGTAATAATTGATCAAACAAAGATTTATAATCAAATTTTATCATTTTATTGGAATTAATTTTTTTTAAGTTGGATTTAATTACAGTTGAAATTGAACATTGTAACTGGGGTAATGGTTAACCATGAATTAACATGTAAAATTGATTTAATTTTTTTAAATGTCCAAGTAATCTAAAACGATGAAAATTATTGGTCATTAAATTTGAAATTTAAAAGGGGTGATTTAATTGATTTAATATTTATATAATTAATGTAAAAATAGCCATTTTGGCCAGTATCTCGGATTTTGATGAAACTAGTTTCATCGAATCCGTAACGGTGAATTATTGTAAGATTTCAAGTTTTGTAGCGATCGAACTTGTCGTTTGATCGTACGGACTCGAAACGCATAAAAGTCAATTTAATTAAATTCAATTGAAATCAATTTGAAATAAGCTGATTTTAAGCCAACTTCTTCACACGATGGAATTAGGACCTGAAACATGTTCCATTGAGTTTAAAAATATCAAAAACATATATTTTGATATATGGGATGACCCATTTTCATTTCGGGAACGAGCGGGCTTTTCAGGTCGTTTATCACTCAAGTTTCAAATCGATCTAGTCCATTCTTTTCTATTTCTGATCTGTCTATTTATAGCCTATTATAAACCCTAATCTTATTCCATTATTCTATATGTACAATTCTATCTGCTTCTCTCTTTTCAATTGCGGACAAACCAAAACCAATTCCAAATTCAATTGCAAACCAAAATCAAATCAAAATCAAACTCCTCCAAACTATATCGAATTATATAACGATTCGAAGCTCTCGATGAGCGAAATCAAAATTTGTGATTTGACTTTTGTTTTGGATCATGGTTTGATTGGAAATTGATCGTTTATCCATGTCCGTTCATATTGGGTCGTTGGATTTGATGGCAGATCGTTATCTTTTCGACGATTAAGAATTACTGGCTTGGGGAGGAAGGTGAGTTGTAGACATCTGTACGGTTCGTTTGTGCCGGAGGAGAATGGAATCGCCAGGAAATCCTGGCCTAGCTAACAGAGGTGACGGTGGACTGGGGGGTCGTACGACGTCGTGTGGGTATGGGCGAGGTCAGCCGGATGCGTCGAAGTCAGTGGCGTTGGTCGATCGTGGTATGGAGGGTCGTAAGCAGCGCAAAAATTCGAAAGGCGGTGGCGATTGATGTGTTGGGGATAGGGTTCGATTACCAGATGGGAGCGAAGCGTTGACATGGCTACATCATATAGTGTACGCTTCTTTTTATTTTATTTTATTTAAATTGTGATTTTCAATGTTCTAATTTACATAACTTTTGCATACGAGGTCCGATTAATGCGTGGTTTGTTCCGCTGTGAATCATATCGATATTCCAGACATTTTGATGCCAATTTGGATGGATTCAAGACTGTTCAAATTTGGGTCCTATTTTGGATTTCAAAGCGATTTGAAATGCAAAGGTGGGTGTTTTGACTCACTCACAACTACTAAATTGTCTTACGTTAGTTAAATAAAATTTATGATGTAATTAGGAATTAACTGATTGATGCTTGGTATGTTTAAATTGTCATTCTAGTTAAATTTGACGTTTATTGCATTTAATCATCGTTTAATTTGATATTGAATTTTAAATTGTCAATTTAATACCTGTTATTGATTATCATTTATCTATTGATGTTTATTGATTGATTTGGATGATGATTGTGATTTTTGTTTGATTTGTTAATATTGGATGATTGGATGTGTATTTTATGTTGTTATAACATTACAAGTTCCCTATGGGTTGAAATGATACATACCCAAACGACCTATAGATTAGGGAAAAATCGTTATGGGTTGAAATGATAGACTCGAGCGATTTTATGGATTTTATTTAATTCGGGATTGAGGTTTGAAATGATATATAATCATAAAATTTTAAATTGCAGATTGAAATGATAAATATCCATATCACTTGACCTAGGGTAGAAAATTATATATGGACAACGGATTGGTTAAATTAAGTGATTTTTGAATCTTTAAATTTTGAATTCAGTTAACTGGTATTTTGAAATAGAAATTTTATTTATATAAATTGAATTATTTTCGAAAGTCCAAGCGCAAATGTTGAAATTGGAATTTCAAAGTTGAAGTTTCAATATAAATGAATTTATCAAAAATTGAGTTATTGGAAATGTTTGGATATAACTTTGAAATCTATTTTAAATTAATATAAATTATTTTTAACCAATTTAAAAAAATTTAATTTATTAAATCTATTATAACCTATTTAATCCAATTTAATCTATTTTTTTTACCTATTTTAAACTAATTAAATTTATTTAATCTATTTTAAATCTATTTAATCTATTTTACAATTTATTTAATCTATTTAAAAATCTACTTAATATAATTTAAATCTATTTAATTTTTTTTCAACATTTTAAACCTAATTATATCTATTTAATTTATTTAAATCAATTTAAATCTAGTTAAATCTATTTAAATTATTTTACTATTTAAACTATTTTAATTTATTCAAACTATTTTTAAACTATTAAACTATTTATGACTATCTAAACTATTTACTAAAATTGCCAACCGTGTAAGGTTGATGTATTTATATTAAATCCTTGATGATGATACAACTTAAGTTGGAATTTGGAATTGATACCTTTTTGTGAAATGACATATTTGAGTAAATATGGTTAAAGTGAATATGATTTTGAAAGTGATATGGTTTGAAACAAATATGATATTTTGATATTAAGTATGAATTCACTTTTGAAATGTAAAGGAACCATCCGGTGTGAAATAAGCGTTTGGTTGTTAAAGAGACCGGGATCAGATATTGTCATACTCTCCACCAATACCGAAAACCATTTTAACAATTGTGTACGTGGTGGAGATTCCAGAAATGAAGTAGGATGGTTTGGTGAACGATTCCGAATGAGGTATTTACGTGACCTAACTCCCGTGATTCAGCTTAGATGTGACTAAAACAGGAGCCACGCTAGGCCAAGTGAGGCTATTCCTCCTATCGGACACATTTCTTCGATACCATATTATGATTTTGTGATGATTTGGTGGCCACCTCTCGATTTTGATTTGGAAGTGTGTTTAAAGGTAGGCGGTGGAAGCTACTATGTGTTACCACCAGTTCGGATCCGCAGTTGGTATATCTACCCTAGCATTACCTCGAGTGCCGTATTCATATGCCCTAGCGCGTCTTTTATGAGTTTGGTTTGTACCATACCTATGAAGTGCCCTCTAGTTTACGAAGGAATTACGGTACTGTATAGACTATGGAAATATATAAAAATTTGTTAAGGGGGATATGGGTGACGCCTTAACACTATTTTAATACTTCACTGTAGACACTATTATAATAGCATATTGTACTGCATAGTATATAGTTTAATGGATCCTTAGGAGATGGCAATCCTGAACATCTCTTAAGGTACTGCATTCACGCTAGACATCGGATAGGAGATGTCAAACCCCGTAAACGTCTCTAAAACTGTTGCACACGTATTTATTTACGGTTGATTTAACTTACATAAGATCTTTTAGTTTTGACTCGAGTGTCTTATCTTTTCAATTCACTTGGGTCAGCCTGAGCTTTTCAGTTTATCGAAGACTGCTTTCTGGAGGACGAAGACGAAGATTTTTGCACTGTTATTACTTATTATATGTATTCCACTGCATCATGTTGTTCCGCTGCATTTATACATTTATTCCTATTATGTGTAACTCTGATTTAGTGTTGTAAAAGAATAATCAAATTTATTTGTAGACGGCTTCATGAACTATTATTTGATTATTAAATTTTGTCATTCCGTTGTGGTATTCTGTATTTGTTTTTTCTTTCTCTGCTTTTTCTTATTACCCCAATAACTATCTGCTCTTTTGTATGGTTTGAGTCTGACATATGCGGTCTATCGTCGATTTAAATTGTCCCAAATGCAGGTCGTTACAGTTGGTATCAGAGCTTTGGTTTAGCGATAACCATAGCTTTATGGGGTTTGATTCTTTAGAAATAGGGGAGTGATACCCTAGAGTAAGTCGCTATTTGATATATAAGAGATCGTATTTGTTAGTGTTATAAAAGGGTTTTGTATTGTGTCAATTTGTTCCTTTTTGTATTTATAAATTCTTGTCGGTACATAGGATGTAATGATATCGATAGAGATTTCTAAACATTTAATATAACAGACCGACATAATATTATTTTGAAATATAGGTAAATGAAATAATTTTACCTATTATATAATTTGTATTTAAAACGACAAATTTGTAAATGATATAGTTGGATGTAATACATTTTTTATTAGATAGAAATTTTTATAAATATTGATTGAAAATAAGATTTACGAATAAAATGAATAAAATTGAAATTTGAGGACTTAAATTTCAAGATTTTTGAAATTTCTTTCAAAAGATTTTTGGAATATAATCTTAGCATTATTTTAGAATAAAATATTTGTTTAGGTATAAATATTTCAAAATGACTTGGAAGAAATATTTAAAGAAATTTTGAAGAAAATAAGTTCTGTACTTCCCTCTTTATCGTTGTAAAATAATTTCGGTGATGAGTGCATGCATCATCAACATTCATTTTCGAGTTTCAAATTGGGAAGACCGTCGTAGTAATTTCACTACATAATTGTTTTGATAAATTAATCTTAATTTTGAATTCCAAATATGATTTGGTATATATAAAAGATATGATTATATATATTATTATTTAAATAATTGAAATGAAACACAGTTGTTTAGTTCTTAAGTTTCTGTAAATTAGAAATTGAAATCAATGTAATGAATGGAAGCTTTACTATATTAATAACTAGAAACTTCTAAAATGAAAATAAGAAATTTGGTGTTAAAATGATAATGAAATATATAAGGAACTAAGATTTTGTAAACTATAAATAAAAAAGGAAATGAAAATAAGAAATGTAACTATTGAACATTTTGTTAATGAAATAAATATGATGACTTGTGTAACTTTCGGTTGCATTCTAAAAGACATCTATATAAAACTTACCAAAATAGTAAAAGTTGAAATGTTAAAAAAAATTATGTAATAGAATATATTATATAAGTAAAACTTTGAAAAAATGAAAGTGTTCAATGGACTTACTTTAACAAATAAAAGTTATAATGTTATAAGTTGTTATAAAATGAGGTTAATATTTGAAATGGTGCAATTTAAATGTAACGAAAGTGACTAATGTAAGAAAAATGGCTATAAACTTAAGTTAACATTTAAGCTATTTATAATGAATTCAATGGTAAAGGTGAACACTGTAAGTAAATAATTATAAACTTGAATTAATATTGAAGTCATTTATAATTAAAATGAATACTATAATAAATTGAATGATTATAACTTTAGAGAGCACTGGAGATGATTTAGAAATGGATTTAATATTCAATAATACTATATATATGAGATAATGAATGTAAAAAAGAAATAATCTATAAATGGTGAATTAAATTGTAAAGAAACTTACCTAATGATGTATAATCCAATAATTGAAATAAAATAATAATGGTATGAATAAAGGAGAAATGAACTTTTGTAAGTAATAACGAATGTAAATTAATGGAAATAAACATTATATAATGAGAAAAGAGAAGTAAATGAAAGAAAAAAGGGGAGATTAAACTAAATTGTAAATGTGACGTAAAATGAAAATAAAATGTATACAATACTTCAATAATGAATTCATTTATGATCCAAATAAGTGAAATGTATATAACTTATGTAAGAAAAGAATGTAAATTAATGAAATAAGCCTTACATAAATGAACGAAAATTAAAATTTTGTAAGTAATGAACGTGAATTAAAGAAATTCACTGTATGAAAAAAAAATGAATGAATAGTGAATGATGTGAAAAAGATAAATAGAGTAAACTTAAAAATGTGTTGAATTCTTTATTTGTTTGACTTGTGATTTGGTTAGGAAAGGATATTTTTATTGTGTAGGATGTATAAATAATCTATGAAGTTATCTACGACTGTTGAGTGTATGGTTTCCTTCATACTTTATTTATCATTTTATATGCTTAGAAGTTTTGAACCCGAGCAAATCATTTATTTTGTTTGCTATGGATGGATGATTGCTATCTTTGTTGAAAATGTTGTTTGTACTGTTGTTTTCAAATGATTATTGTTATGTTGAGATGTTTTGTTTGTTATTTAGTTAAAGCAACTTAAATATTTCTCTTTTACATAATTATTAACTCTTTTAGATTGTATAAGTGAAACACAGGTTTATGAAAGCAATTGCTACTGCTTTTGGTTTCATAAAATAAGTGTAGTTTGCCCGACAAATAGGTACATTCACGGATTACGGTTTTATAGCAATATTATATTGTTTCTCCTATGGTTTGGGATATATTATTTTGAAAAGTATGATATATATTGTTATTATGTATATTACTATTTCTCCCATACCTCTTCGTACAAAGGAGACTCCGCCGAAAATTTTCGTAAACTTTGAACTTAGAAATTTTTTGTGAAATGTTTTCTAACTTTTATTAACTTGAGTATAAAATGGATTTAATGGTTATAAATTGATATATGTTATTTACATTATTTAATTATGTGTAAATTAATTGTTTATGAATTTAATATTTCGAATAAGAGATATTGGTTTCTTAATTCCTTCTTTCCTTTTCAAGGACGAAACGTTTTGAGTATGGGAGAGTGTAACGACCCATAGTTTTTTGTAATTGAAATTTGTTGATTTAATAAAGTTTGTGATTTAATGCTGAAAAAAATAAATAATAAATATTTAATAGTAAAGAATACAACTGGAATGCAATATAATATTATTTATTTAAAGTAATTTATGATTGCTGTAAATGTAATCCCAATTAATTGAAATGATTAAAAAGTTATAATTGGTTATGGACTGTAAATTAAAGGTAATAATGTGTGTATTAATTGATATGTGGATTAAAAGAATAATTGATAATTTGAACGTTGTATTAACTAAGGAAATAGTAAGTAATAAGTTGTAATTGAATATAATTTGTTTTTTGCAAGTAACTATAGCATTTGTGTGTAGATAACAAACATACAAATGTGATTAAATATAGCAATAGCGATAATTGTCATTTGTTACCAATTTATTTAATCTGTTGAATTAAATTTAAAATCAGCTGCAATTAAATATAATAAAATGTTAACTTAATATGAGTTAAGTCAATAATTATAAAAGGTGAATGCAATAAGATATATGGAAATGTTAATTATATTTACAAAACAATAATTGATGTAATAAAGAGAGAAATCAAGATGGATTAATTTATGGAGATTCGAAATTATACTATAATTGACAAAAATTCAATATAATGGAAATATAGTAACTAATACAAATAAAAGGCGGAAATTGAAAATGAACAAATGTTAACTATGTCTATAGAGTAATAATTGATCGAATAAAGATTTAAAATCAAATTTTATCAATATATTGGAATTACATTTTTATTAATTGGATTTAGTTACAGTGGAAATCGAACACTATAACTGGGGTAATATATAACCATGAATTGACATGTAAAACTGATTTAAATTTTTGTAAATGTCCAAGTAATCTAAAATGATGAAAACTGTTGGTCCTTAAATTTGAAATTTAAAAAGGATATATAATTAAATATTTATTTATTTAATATAAAAATAGTCATTTTGGCCACTAGTTTCATCGGATCCGTAATAGTGAATTCTTATATGGTTTTAAGTTTCGTAGCGATCGGACTTGTCATTTGATCGTACGAACTCGAAATACATAGAAATCAATTTAATTAAATTCAATTGAAATCAATTTGAAATAAGCTGATTTTAAGCTAAATTCTTCATACGATGGAATCGAGACCTGAAACATGTTCCATTGAGTTTAAAAATATCGAAAACATCTATTTTGATATGTGGGATGACCCATTTTCGTTTTGGGAACGAAACGGGCTTTTCGGGTCATTTATCGTTCAACTTTCAAATCGATCTAGTCCATTCGTTTCTATCTCTGATCTGTCTTTTATAGCCTATTTTAAACCTAGCTATTTCTTATTCCATTATTCTGTACGTACAATTCTATCTGCTTATCTCTCTTCAATGGTAGACAAACCAAAACCAATTTCCAATTCCAAATTCAATTGCAAACCAAAATCGAATCAAAATCAAACTCCTCCAAACTATATCGAATTATATATCGATTCAAAGCTCTGGATAAGCGCAATCCAAATTTGGGATTCGTCTTTCATCTTGGATCATGGTTTGACTAGAAATGGACCATTTATCCATGGTCTTCATATTGGGTCATTGGATTTGATGGTAGATCGCCATCTTTGCGACGATCAGGAAGTACTGGCTTGGGGAGGAAGGTGAGCTGTACGCATCTGTACAGTTCATTTGTTTCGGAGGTGTACCAAATCGCCAAGAATTCCTGACATAGCTAGCAGCGGCAGAGATGGGTTTGAGGGTCCGTGACATCGTGCGGGCATGGGCGAGGTCGGCCTGAGGCACCGAAGTCAGTGGAGTTGGTCGATCGTAGTATGAAGGGTCGTAGATGGCGCAAAATTCGAAAGGCTTGGCGGCTGATGTGTTGGTAGTCGATCTCGTGAGGCTAGGGTACGGTTACCAGATGGGAGTGAAGTGCTGACGTGGCTGCATCGTATAAGTGTGTACGCTTCTTTTCTTTTCTTTTATTTAAATTATGATTTTCAATGTTCTAATTTAAATAACTTTTGCATAAGAGGTCCGATTTACGCGTGGTTTATTCCGCTGTGATCGTATCGAAATTCCGGACATTTTGACTCTGGTTTGGATGAATTCTAAGATTGTTCAAATTAGGGTCCTATTTTGGATTTCAAAGAAATTTGAAATTCAAAAGTGAGAGTTTTGACACACTCACAACTAATAGATTATCTTATGTTAGTAATAAAATTTATGATGTGATTAAGAATTAATTTATTGATGTTTGTATGTTTAAATTGTCGTTCTAATTAAATTTGATGTTTATTACATTTAATCATCGTTTAATTTAGTATTGAATTTTAAATTATCTATTTAATACATGTTATTAATTATCAGTTATCTATTGATGTTTATTGATTGATTTAGATGATGATTGTGATGGTTGTTTGATTTGTTGACATTGGATGGCGGGATGTGTATTTTATGTTGTTATAACACTGCAAGTTCCCTACGGGTTGAAATGATACATACCCGAACTGTAGGATCGATTTCACCCTAGATGGAGGGTGAATAGGGTGATAGTATTAATTATAAAAATTAATTGCGGAAGCTTATAAAATAATTTCAACACAGATCACAGAATAGTAGCAGCACAGATAAAAACAGAATAATAAATGCAGAAATAGAACGACACAGAATTTACCCAGCTTCGGCAAAAACCTGCCTACGTGCTGCCCCCATGGTTTCTACTAGAAATTAGATAGTCACACGCTTACACACGTAAACTCGCGACACCCGCTACTGACTAACCTAACTTTATGCTCAAAACCCTGCCACAACTCAGCCACTGAGTTGCGAATTCTCAAGCTACGCCACGTAGCTTGTCCCCTAGTCACACGACTAGAAAATACAATGGTTTGAAAAAAAGTTTTAAAATTAAAAACAAATTTAAAACAAAAAATAAGATAAATCCCTTATTTAAAAACTAAACCCTTATTTAAAACACTAAAACCCTAATACTTAATGGCCGGCCCCTTTTATTATTTAGACCCGATCCTTTTCTATTCGTTCGTTTGGAAAATGGCGACTTCTTCGATCATCATTTAGGGCTTTTGTACTTCGATCAAAATTAGGGTTTCAGATGCCAATTTATTTCGTTGCTCTCGTCGATTGATATTGATGCTCTATTGATCCGCTGCTTGGAGTCGCGCTCGGCTGCTTCTCTTGATTTGTTTGTGAAATTAGGGTTCGGCTTGGTTGCTTCGAGATAATCGAATTCGCCTTTTCTTCTGGTATGTTATTTGTATCTTTTGCTTTCAGGTTTGATTGCTTGAGTTCGATTGGTTTTCCATGCCGATGATGATACTTTGGTATGGGTATTTATATGAATACCGAAACACTTAAGTTTGTTCGTATCAACTCGATACTTTCCTAATTTTCAATTACTTGATACTCACGGCTTTCCTGATATATTTTCACCTTGTTACTCATGGCCTTGATTTTTAAACGTTTGATTTCGCTTGAATAATACGGCAAAAACTTTCCTCTTTTATTTGTTTTGACTTTTTCAAAAATTGCACGCACTTGATTTTCTTGACTGTATACATTCACGAATTTGCATTACTTCGACCATCACTGTTCCTCTACACATATGATTCTCTGGTGCATTTGCCTTTGTTAAATTTTGGCCTTTGCTGGTTCATATGTTTGTTAACATATTTGCTGTAGTCAGTTGGGCCTGCACATTCACTTGTTCATTTGATTCTGCTCCGGCCTTGACTTGAGTGTTTACTTCGGCCATTTGATTTCTTGCATTTTAGTTGTACAAGATGCTGTCTTCATTTGATTGTTGTAGTTTTTGTATTGTTGAATTGCCATATCTTTTGCTCGAGCTCTTTGCACACTGATGCATTCTAATCCTTGCTGTCAGCTTCTTGCTTGTGAAAAATAGTTGCTCATGTGCTTGTCGAATTTTCATGTACACTGTGTCATTTAAAGTTTGTTGTGGTCTTTGTAATTTCACCACCTATGTGTACTTGTGTCGAGGCTACTGTTCTTTCCTTCATTGTGTATATCCCTCTGTTCATCCACTTGCATTCTGGTTTTGGTATCTTTATTATTGAGGCTGGTATATATATTGTTTGGGTCTGCTCATGTTACTTGTATCACTGGTTATCTGTTTTGAGTCACTTCATATATGCACTGATGCATACTGCAGCTATGTTGGCTTGTTGGCATCATGTTTGATCACTGGGCTTTGCATTGAGTAATTCTGTTCTTTGACATTCCTTCTTGATGCTGCACTGCCTTTGCTGTGTTTCCATGTTTCTGGTATTTCATCTTGGCCATGTTGGTTTCATATGAGTTGTTGCATTTCCACTACTTTGGTTGACATTTGATGATCTTGACTTTTGTTGATGCATTGAGTTGAGTAGTGACTTGACCTTTGCATTTTGTTTATTTTTCTAATTTTCACCTGAGTTGAATCCGGCTTGGATTTGACCTTATGCTGAATGACATTGTTTTATTGCACTTGAGTTGAATCCCGTATTTGGGTTTGACCTGTGCTCACTTGTCCCTGTAAATCGATCAAGTGTATATTTCGGTGTGCACGGCCTTGTGGCATATACAATGATACACTGTGTATGTCACAAGTTGTTCGTGTATGATGAATTCAAATTTAAGTAATGACGAACAACCCAAATAACTGAGGCAAATCATATTTTCAAAAATCATATTTCATTTTATATTGCAAAAATATTTCTTTTTCAATTTTACTGCGTTAGTGAATATTTTTGCAGATTTCTCAGATGCTGGATTCTAACTGGAATGAAGTTGAAGATAAAATACAAGTGTGAGTGATATGTAGTGAGGAATTTATGTAAATTAAATTGTGATGTAATTGTAATCAAATTTGTATATGTATAGTGAGAGCTTGAATTTGTACTATTCAAACATGTAATAAATATTTGTTTGAATAAAATTTCTGTTTGAATTCAAATTCTGTGTAACTTATTCTATTTGAATTCAAATTCTGTGTAATTTATTTTATTCAACAAATATTTATTTAATCTATGAAAAATAAAATAGTACATTACCAAATACATTTAAATGAATATATATATGTTTATTATCATCAAACAAAAATCATATAAGCGCATATTCAACACGAATGATCTATAGATTAGGGAAAAAATCATTATGGATTGAAATGATAGACTCGAGCGATTTTATGGATTTTATTTAATTCGAAATTGCGGTTTGGAATGATATATAACCATAAAATTTTCAATTGCGGATTGAAATGATAAATATCCATATCACTTGATCCTAGGGTAGGAAATTACATACGGACACCGAATTGGTTAAATTAAGTGATTTTTGAATCTTTAAATATTGAATTTAGTTAACTGGTATTTTGAAATAGAAATTTTATTTATATAAACTGAATTATTTTTGAAAGTCCAAACATAAATGTTGAAATTGGAATTTCAAAGTTGAAGTGTCAAATATAAATGAATTTATCGGAAATTGAGTTATCGGAAATGTTTGGATATCACTTTGTAATCTGTTTTAAATTAATTTAAACTATTTCTGACCAATTTAAAACTACTTTAATTTATTAAATCTATTATAACCTATTTAATCCAATTTAATCTTTTTTTACCTATTTTAAACTGATTTAATTTATTTAATCTATTTTAAATCTATTTAATATAGTTTAAATCAATTTAATCTATTTTAAAATTTATTTAATCTATTTAAAAATCTGCTTAATATAATTTAAATCTATTTAAACATTTCAAAGCTAATTAACTCTATTTAAATCAATTTAAATCTAGTTAAATCAAATTTAAATCTATTTTAACTATTTTACTATTTAAACTATTTTAATTTATTCAAACTATTTTTAAACTATTGATGACTGTCTAAACTATTGCCTAAAATCGCAAACTGTATAAAGTTGATGTAAATTCTTGATGATGATACAACTTAAGTTGAAAATTATAGTTGATACCTTTTGTGAAATGACATATTTGAGTAAATATGGTTTTGAAAGTGTATGATTTCAAAAGTTATATGGTTTGAAATCAAGTATGATATTTTGATATTAAGTACGAATTGACCTTTGAAATGTAAAGAAACTATCCATTGTGAAATAAGCGTTTTATAACAACCGGCATATTTTACGATTGAGTATTTAAATATTTTATTTAAATATTTCGTCGTTAGTCGGATTTTTGTCCGAAAATCTACTTTTTGTAAACGGTCGAATTAGGACTCGAGAGCACTCCCATTGAGTTCAAAATGACGTTCGTGATCTTTTTGAGTATAAACTTTGATATGTTTGGAGTTAGTGAAATTTTGCTACTTTTTCACTTAGGGCTTTGGTTTTGTTTCAGCCCATCAGACCCAAACTTCACCCCCTCTTCTCTTCATTACTTCATTTCTATTACCTAGTACTCAAGCTTTAGCAACAATGGAGAGAGGAATGGTAAATTAAAACTCCAAGCCTAGTTTCCATTTGTAAATCAAGTTCAAGCTCCAAATTAATAGAAGAAGCTTTGGTAAGCCTCCTCTTCTTCTTCTCTAACTCATTCTCTTACCAATTTCAGAAATTCCTAAACCTAATTTAGGAGATGTTTCTCTTTTAGGCTTGGATTTAAGCTCATTGGGTTGGAATTGAAGAGTGGTTGTCCTTGCCATTTCTCTATAGCTTCTTCTTCATTTGTTTTAGGTTTAAATGTGAGATTTTTATCTCACATCTATGTATATATCTATCTTTGATGTTGGATATGAATTCCTAACACTTATTCATGTGCATTTTCTTTTGGCTTGGATTGATTTGGTATATATTCCAACTTTTGGTGCTTTGGAAGCAAAACCTATGAAAATCCTTTTATGGATGTTTGAACATGTTCTTGGTGATGCATCAAAGAGCCTATAGGGCCGGGTTGCCGATTGGCATAAATCCCTAGCGTCATTGCTCGATCGGTCGCAAATTGGTTGGGTTTACATGTCATTTGTATAGGAAACTGCCTAGGTTCCAGTCAGTCGACTGGACTTCGAATCCAGTCGACTGGCTGTAGCCAATTAGCATTTCAAAGGCAGATAACAGAGACAGGAAGTCTCTGTTTCCTGCAATCAGTCGACTGGCCTCTGTAATCAGTCGACTGACTGCAGGAAATGAAATTTTCAGGTTTCTGTTCCAGTCGACTGATTACAGAGAATCAGTCGACTGACCTGCTCCTATTTGCCTATTATGCCTATTTTTGCCTACTTTTGCTTGGTTTCCAAATTTAATCGATTCATGTTGATTCCCAATTTGTTGTTATCATTTATTATCCACTTTGATGACATTTTCTTTGGGATTTTTGTGAACATGCATTTTGATGGATTCGGTATCGATTTCTTTGGATTCTATTCATGTCTTCGAACGTGAAATTTTGGTGATTGATTTTTTCTACAATCATTTTTGTGCTTTGTCACTTTAAAAATATAAAGGTTTCAATACTAGTAGTAAATATCAAAACTCTTTTATCAAAACGATTTCAACTCTATTTTCAATATCAAGCTTGTTTATAAAACCGTTTTCCAATCTACTAGCATATACAAACCTTTACCTCACTCGTATGAGAAATTTAATTAAACGGCTTAGTCAAACAAGTGCTATGAAACGCTTGCGTTTACTTCGTCGGTTAATTTTTGGACTTGTTCGACTGAATCTCTTGTGACAATTTTCGAGTGGAGATCTACAATTTGTTCGTAAATATTTAAGTTAAGATAGTGGTTATGGGACATGAAGCTAAGCTCATATATTTACTAGCTTAGTGTAATTGACACTTCTTGAAATCGATGATGATCATTTTGTGATTTAGACCAGCATTGTGCGATGTCTCTTTGTCTACGAGGGAGAATAAACCCCGTTTCTGTGGAGCTTCTGCTCAATTTGGTGGTGTAGCGACCCATGATCTTCGGACCGTTTTGTGGAGCTTCGGCTCAAAATAAATGGTTAGCAACCATGGAATAGCGTTCCGTTTTGTGATACACATGTTGGTGAGCTTTCATGCTCCCATTTTGTGATAGGCCTCCCCTTTTTTGTGATTTCTGGATTTCCATTGATGATTTCTAGAATTTGTGTTTCACCAATTTTCGCGATTTACATTGATAAGTTTTATCAATATTTATGCATTGGTGAATTTGTGTGTCATTAACTTATGTGATTGGCATTGATATAATTGTCAATATTTATGGTTTTGTGAATAAAAATAAAGAGTATGACATTCTTTGATCTTTGAGAAGATTCTTGTGATATTGATTAATCTCTGGTTGATTTTCAATTACATACTTATTGTAGCATGGCTTTATGGTTATCATACGTTTTTTTCATATCTCTTATTTTATATCATTTTATCAGATATTTATAGTTAGACTGATCCGTTTATTATTTTCTTATTAAATAATACTCGGGTCAGACCGAGATGTTGCAGGTGCTTCTGGTTGACTCCTCATTTGGGAGTATTATCTGACTTTTGGCTAACTGCGTTAGATTTGTAGTTTTTGTTGATATACATTCGAGATAGAGACTCCTTAATGTATACATATTCTTTTGTCTAGCACTTGTAACTATTCTTTTGAGATATTGTGGATCTTGTTTGACCACTACTCTGATATACACTTTCATGTGTAATATTCATATCTGTTTCCGCCTTTGTGATATGAACTTCTATGACTGATTTATGTTATGCTTATTTCTATATTTGTTTCCAAAGATATTATAGCCACTGTGTAATAGCCTTGAGTTTGCATCGGTATGTCGGATTTCCTCTTAAGATGAAAAGTTGTATTTTTATCTGGCATATCGGTACTCGCACAAAGCAATTATACAGATGGTCTCTCCTCAACAACCTTATTCTCCGTGCTAGTTGACGACATTACTTCGTAGTGTTCTTGGCTAGCATGGGTATAGAGGTGGGGCGTCACAGCTGTTAGGAACTGAGTTGATGATGTTTTGATGACAACAGCCTTATATAGTTATTATACTTTACTTTATAAAATATATACTAACATTTCCATATAGATAGGTATATATATATGTATATAGGAAGTATATGCAGGTATCATCGAAGACTGATCAGTATAAAGACTCAAGCATCAAGACGAAGATTAGAGATTCAAGATTCAAGACTCTAGAGAATCAAGATTTCAAGATAAGTGTATAGTATTTTGTTAAAACTTCATAATAGCACTCTCATCTTTCTTCCAATTTTCTTTTGGGATGGAACCCAATTTCTATTGAAACCAGTGGCTTACAAACCCACGACAAGTAGCTTACAAACCTACGACAAGTGGCTTACAAACCCACGAAAATCAAAATCATTTAAGCTACTTTGTACAAGTTCTCGAGTCCTATGTAGGAGCTCTGTAGGAAGGTTCTTGCAATTTCAGTTTGAATAGATTTTTCAAAATGTTTTTAAATCTATTTTCAAAATGTTTTAGCTTTCAAAATCATGTTTTCAAAAATATTTTCAAACTTTGTTTTAGCCTTGAAATATTCCTCTATTCTGATTTTAAAAACTTCTATTTTTAAAACATCAAAACTTATTCTGATTTTAGATATTACTTATATAATTGACGGTCTATATCAATTATATATATATATATATATATATATATTTAAAATAATGTTTTATATTCATTCTCTATCTCAAAATATTGTTTAAACACTTTACTTTGCTTCAGATAAGTTTCATCTTGTTTTAAATTCAATTGTCTTTACAAAACAACATCTCTATAATTTTGAACTAAGGGATGTCGACATAAGGGGATGCCCCATGTCGACATGGTGTCAGTTGGATTCAAAATTCAATTTTCAAAAGAAGTGTCCATTCATTCGAAAACCTTTCGCCAATGGTTATGACTGTTGTGCATCTATATAAAGGCTTCCAAAACGAATTTTTTTAACAACTACTTTCTTATTTTCTTCACTCTTTCTTCTCCACCATTCCATATCCATAAAACTTCATATTTTCACGGTCGTGCCATCGTTCTGCCAAATTCTCAATAGGAAATCATTTAGATACTCTCTCTATTTGATTCTCCATCATTCTACTAAATATCAAAGTGCTATTCAGAGTTATAGGGTTAATTTGTATTCAAAAAGTCCATAGAGTCTATCCATTCAAAAGGATTGTTATTATAAGTATTAGGGCGATCTTGTGTCCCGTAAATCAAGAGAGTTTACCCCAGACTTGGAAATAGGAGGGTTCCTCAAGGCCTTAGAAATTGAGGGTTGTAATTTGGATATTGGCTTATAAAAATCTGTACAAGGATATTGCCTTGGTGCAGGACTGGATGTAGGAGGATTCCGTACCAGTATAAAATCCGATGTGTTCTTTCCTTTTACTTGCTTTACTTTACTATTTGCATTTGTTATATGTTCTGTGATCATTCTGTGTTAGAATTCTATTTAGATTTGTGTTGAAAGTTTTAATTTAGTCATATAGTTCATATATTCTTTAAAACACTATTCACCCCCCCCCCCCCTCTAGTGTTATTTCTGCCTTAAGATCCTTAATCTGCATCCCTAACAATTGGTATCAGAGCATTGGTTTTCATTGTTTTCATAATCTGAAACTTGAAAAATATAAAAATGGCATTTTTGGAAAATTGTGTTAAAACTGTTTTGAATCTATGCATTTCATCAAAGTATCATAAGTCTGCATATAATTATTTTGAAAAATCAAGTTATCTACCGAATTGGTGTGTTATGCAGGGACAGACATGTTATATGGCTTTTGACGAATCAACACCCAATGGACAAAATGTGCAAATTGAGAAAGATAAATGGATACTTGATAGTGGCTATTCGAGGAACATGACTGGAAATCCTGAGATACTCAAGAACATTACTTATCAAAATGGTGGATTAGTCAATTTTGGTGACAACTCTAAAGGATATGTGGTTGGCGTCGGCAATTTAATAGTTTTTGTTGATGACAAAGGGGGAGAAAGTTATAAAAATATATGTGCTTGGTGTAAAGGGGAGTCATGGAGTAAGGGGGAGTTGTAGTTTTAAGAAGAAATCACGGAGTAAGGGGGAGTTATGGTATGGTAAGAATATTTTATAAATAAAGGTTGTCATCATCAAAAGGGGGGAGATTGTTAGGAACTGAGTTGATGATGTTTTGATGACAACAACCTTATATAGTTATTATACTTTACTTTATAAAATATATACTAACATTTCCATATATATATACACACACATATATATATAGGAAGTATTTTCAGGTATCATCGAAGACTGATCAGTATAAAGACTCAAGCATCAAGACGAAGATTAGAGATTCAAGATTCAAGACTCTAGAGGATCAAGATTTCAAGATAAGTGTCTAGTATTTTGTTAAAACTTCATAATAGCACTCTCATCTTTCTTCCAATTTTCTTTTGGGATGGAACCCAATTTCTATCGAAACCAGTGACTTACAAACCCACGACAAGTAGCTTACAAACCTACGACAAGTGGCTTACAAACCCACGAAAATCAAAATCATTTAAACTACTTTGTACAAGTTCTCGAGTCCTATGGAGGAGCTCTGTCGGAAGGTTCTTGCAATTTCACTTTGAATAGATTTTTCAAAATGTTTTTAAGTCTGTTTTCAAAATGTTTTAGCTTTCAAAATCATGTTTTCAAAAATATTTTCAAACTTTGTTTTAGCCTTGAAATATTCCTCTATTCTGATTTTAAAAACTTCTATTTTTAAAACATCAAAACTTATTCTGATTTTAGATATTACTTATATAATTGACGGTCTATATCAATTATATATATATATATATATATATATATATATATATTTAAAATAATGTTTTATATTCATTCTCTATCTCAAAATATTGTTTAAACACTTTACTTTGCTTCAGAGAAGTTTCAACTTGTTTTAAATTCAATTGTCTTTACAAAACAACATCTCTATAATTTTGAACTAAGGGATGTCGACATAAGGGGATAGCCCATGTCGACATGGTGATAGTTGGATTCAAAATTCAATTTTCAAAAGAAGTGTCCATTCGTTCGAAAACCTTTCGCCAATGGTTATGACTGTTGTGCATCTATATAAAGGCTTCTAAAACGAATTTTTTTAACAACTACTTTCTTATTTTCTTCACTCTTTCTTCTCCACCATTCCATATCCATAAAACTTCATATTTTCAAGATCGTGCCATCATTCTGCCAAATTCTCAATAGGAAATCATTTAGATACTCTCTATTTGATTCTCCATCATTCTACTAAAGATCAAAGTGCTATTCAGAGTTATAGGGTTAATTTGTATTCAAAAAGTCCATAGAGTCTATCCATTCAAAAGGATTGTTATTAAGAAGTATTAGGGTGATCTTGTGTCCCGTAAATCAAGAGAGTTTACCCCAGACTCGGAGAAAGGAGGGTTTCGTAAGGCCTTAGAAATTAAGGGTTGTAATTTGGATATTGGCTTATAAAAATCTATACAAGGATATTGCCTTGGTGCAGGACTGGATGTAGGAGGATTTCGAACCAGTATAAAATCCGGTGTGTTCTTTCCTTTTACTTGCTTTACTTTACTATTTGCATTTGTTATATGTTCTATGATCATTCTGTGTTAGAATTCTGTTTAGATTTGTGTTGAAAGTTTTAATTTAGTCATATAGTTCATATATTCTTTAAAACACTATTCACCCCCCTCTAGTGTTATTTCTGCCTTAAGATCCTTAATCCGCATCCCTAACAACAGCTTGGTATCAGAGCCAAACTTCGGAACAATGTAGAATAATTTAACAAGGATCATCATCCTAAGTCCATCTTAGGAGTCGTGCCTTAGGATTTAATTCGTGTCTTCGTACCGTCCTATCCTATTTTCTTTTGTGATTCCTTGTTTTATCAATCGTTATTGTTTGATATTCATTTTTTGAATAACCTTTTTCTTCTTCTTCTTTCTTTCTTAATAAAGAGAAATGGTTAGACCTGGCCGTCCAAACGTCGGTCAATCTAGTGCTACTCCACGAGATGGAGTATTTATGTCTGCACAACAGCTTCTTGATCTTGTAAAGAATGACCAAGCAGTCGGACCCGTTCCGAAGCCTTCTCACCCTAAATTCGAGTTTGCACGCTTGTGCAATGATTATACCAACTTGGGTGGGAAGCCATTCAAAGGTTCTGAAACCATTATTGAAGTCCATGCTTGGCTAAGAACATGCGACCGAATCTTTTCTCGCGTGAATCTTATTGATCTTCACCGTGTTCTGATGGCTTCTAGTATGCTCTAAGAAAGGGCATTAGATTGGTATGAGCTTCTTATTTCTGAAATTATTGAAGCAGATCTTACTTGGGAGAAATTCCGGGAAAGATTCGAATTAAAATTTGCGCCAGAAGCTGAGAAGGTGACATTGGCTCGTCGTTTCATTGACCTTATTCAAGGTGAATCCTCCGTGGCAGATTATGTCACATCCTTCGAGTCACTTTCTTAATACGGGGTCGAATACATAAACACCCCATTGAAGAAGAACCAAAGATTTGTCTATGGCTTGAACAAAAATCTCAAGAAGCCATTACTTCTAAAATTAGAAGTTTCATTTGATCAACCCATTGATATCGCTCTTCGTCTTGAAGAGGGGGATAAGGAAAGCGACGTTGAAGTTATGGGTGCCAAACCAAACTTCAACAACATGAAAAGGCCTAGTAAGTTCAAAGGTCCTTATCCCAATAAGAAAGGGAAGCAAGCAACTCCGGTGGCAAAGACCTGCCTCTAGTAGTGGGCAATGCTACAATTGTGGTTCTAAAGACCATTATGCTAATAAGTGTTCAAAGCCCCTTGCTTGTCGCTATTGTAAAAGTTCGGGCCATTATATATCCGCATGTCCCAAACTTCAAGGCAGGAAGGAGGGAAAGCTTAATGTGGTGCAAACTCCTAGTAACACTTCTCGTGGTCAATGTATTTCTCATCTTATCCTTGATGGCATTATTTTATTTCGTGATCAACCTATTCGAGTTCTTTTTGTTACGGGTGCATCCCATTCTTTTATATCAAAAGAACTTGTTGATACATTTTCTTTAAGTGTTGTTGCTTTAATGACTTCTTTGAGAATTGCGAATCCGGTTGATGGATCCGCAATAATTAGTTTGCTTTGTAAGGATGTCGAGATTATTTTGTGTGATTTTTCTGTCCAAGCCGATCTGCATGTTATTCGCTACTTAGGCTTTGGAATGATTTTGGGAATGGATTGGCTTAACCGCTATGAAGCTCAAATCCTATGTCCTGAGTGGACTATTCATCTTCGACATCCTCAATCTATTAAGAATATTTCTATTGACCTTAAAGATTCGGATTCCAGCTTGGCAGCATCTTTATATTCTTTAAATCCTCATGATGATGATAATGATGATGAGGAAGATGTCATTTCTCTTATTCACGTTGTTCGTGAATTTTCCGACATATTTGAGCCCGTTTTAGGATTGCCACCTAAGCGAGCAATTGAGTCCAAAATTAATCTAATCCCTGGATCTCTACCTATTACTCGTCCCCCTTATCGTATGTCCAATAAAGAAAAATGAAGAGATGCGTAAACAATTATCCGAATTGGAGACGAAGCAATTTATTCGCTCTAATTCCTCTACTTGGGGAGCTTCGGCTATTTTTGTGAAGAAATCCGATGGTACACTTAGGCTTTGCGTTGAATACTACAAGCTTAACGATCTCACCATCAAGAATAAATATATGTTACCTCGAATTGATGATTTATTTGATCAGCTTAGTGGTGCTAGAGTTTTTTCACAATTAGACTTAGCAACCGGTTTTCTCTGCTTCGTATTGCAGAGGATAGCATTTCTTTGACATCGTTCCGTACTCGTTATGGATCTTATGAATAGCTTGTTATGCCATTTGGTTTAACGAATGCTCCGGCTTATTTCATTGACCTTATGAACAAAGTTTTCAAAGACTTCCTCGATCGATTTGTTCTCATCTTTATTCATGATATTCTTGTGTATTCTAAAACCGAGGAGGAGCATGAAAAATATCTTCAGATTGTGTTGGAAACTCTTAGGAGCAATCAATTGAAAGAAAAAGTTTCTAAATGCCACTTTTGGCAATCTTAGGTGAAGTTTCTCGGTCATATCATTTCCGAATCCGGAATTTCCGTAGATCCTTCCAAGATTGAAGCGATTCAAAATTGGAAGAGACCGAAGAGTGTGACGGAAACTCGTAGTTTTCTCGGATTGGCGGGTTATCACCGTCGTTTTATTAAAGACTTTTCTAAAATTGCCATGCCTATTACTAGCTTGACAAAGAAGGGAGTTAAATACATTTGGTCGGACAAATGTGAAGCTTCTTTTCAGAAGTTAAAAGAACTCATTTCTGATGCTTCTATTCTTGTGATTCCCGAGGGAAGCCAAGATTTTATTGTTTATACCAATGCTAGTCGCGTTGGTTTGGGTGCCGTTCTTATGCAAAGAGAATGTGTTATTGCTTATGCTTCTAGGAAATTGAAGCTCGCCGAGTCTAGATATGCCACTCATGATTTAGAGCTCGTGGCTATTGTTTTCGCTCTTAAAATTTGGCGTCGTTATCTTTTGGGAGAGAAATTTGTCCTCTATACCGGTCATAAATTTTTGAAGTATTTATTTTCTCAAAAGGAACTTAATTTGCGTCAACAACGTTGGTTCGAATTTCTTGCATCTTATGATCTTGATATTCTTTATACTTCCGAAAAGGGAAATCGTGTAGCTGATGCACTTAGTCGTAAGCAACAAGCGGTTGTTTCCATGATGATATCCGAATGGAATGATCTTGAGTTTTATCCACTTGTGAGATTCGAGATCATGTATCCGATTTATGTTCATGTTTGGCTTTATGTAGCCTTGAGGCTCATCCTTCTCTTTTAAACCGCATTCTTGAAGCTCAAAAGCTAGGTCCCGAATTGGCTCTTCTTGGCCAAAATTTGAGGGATAAAATTGATATTGAAGGTTTGAAAGACTTTGATATTGATTCTCGTGGCGGTATTCGAAAATTTGGTAGACTTGTCGTGCCAAATATTAGTGATCTTCTTAAAGAAATCTTAGAAGATTCCCATCGTTCTAAATTTACCATTCATCCCGGTAGTAGTAAAATGTATGCGGATATGAAGCGACTTTATTATTGGAAGGGAATGAAATTTGATATTGCTAACTTTGTTAAGCGTTACATGATTTGCCAACTCGTTAAGGCCGAGCAAATAAGGCCCGGTGGGTTATTGCAACCTTTAGACATTCCAGTTTGGAAGTGGGATCAAACTTCCATGGATTTTATTGACGGCCTTCCCCGTTCTCGTCCGGGTCATGATAGGTTATGGGTGATTGTTGATAGACTTACAAAATCCGCCCATTTTATTCCCATTCGGTCTGATCGAACCGTTCCTCTTTTGGCCAAGCTCTTTATTAAAGAAATTGTTAAATTACATGGAGTTTCTACTTCTATTGTTAGTGATCGTGATCCATTGTTTACTAGTGGATTTTGGAAGAGTCTTCAAAAAGCTTTGGGAACGAAGCTTAAATTTAGCACCGCTTATCACCCCCAGTCCGATGGACAAACCGAGCGTGTGAATCAAACTCTTGAACATCTTCTTCGTGCATGTGTTCTTGATTTTGGTGAGAGTTGGAAAGATCGTATTTCTCTTGTTGAGTTTTGCTATAATAATAGCTTTCAATCTAATATTGGTATGGCACCTTTTGAGGCACTCTATGGAAGACCATGCCGATCTCTTCTTGTTGGCTTGAGGCTGGTGAGAAACTGGTTTTAGGTCCAGATTTTATTCGTAGTTCCACAGAAAAGATTGATCTTATTCGTCATAGGATGAAAGAAGGCCAAAGTAGACAGAAATCCTATGCTGATAACCGAAGAAGGAAATTAGAATTTTCTGTGGGAGATTTTGTGTTTATTCGTGTTTCACCTATGAAGGGTGTTGCGCGTTTCAGTCGATCGGGAAAGCTAGCACCTCATTACATTGGTCCATTTCCCATCACCGAACGTATTGGTTTCGTGGCTTATCACCTTTTATTACCGGCTCAGTTTTCTACTATTCATGATGTGTTTCACATTTGTCAATTACGAAAATGCCTTCGAGATTCCGATTCTATTCTTGAGCCCGGTGTTGTGGAAGAAATTGAAGTTTCGCCTAATTTGACTTATGAGCAACATCCCATTTGTATTATTGCTTCAGAGGTCAAACGCCTTCGAAATAAAGACGTCCCACTTATGAAAGTTCAATGGTCCTCAAATCCTAAGGATTTCTCTTGGGAATCTAGAGAATTCATCGAGCGAACACACCCGGACTTACTTTCTCATGCTTTTTGAGGTGAACTTTTTATTTCAAATTTCTTTTGTGATTGAATATGCTTTCGTGGTTGTTACTATATATTTTCTTCTTAAATATTGCGAGGATGCAATTTATTTAAGGAGGGGTGTCTGTAACAACCCGCATATTTTACGATTGAGTAATTAAATATTTTATTTAAATATTTCATCGTTGGTCAGATTTTTGTACGAAAAGCTACTTTTTGCAAACGGTCGAATTAGGACTCGAGAGCACTCCCATTGAGTTCAAAATGAGTTCGCGATCTTTTTGAGTATAAACTTTGATATGTTTGGAGTTAGTGGAATTTTGCTACTTTTTCACTTAGGGCTTTGGTTTTGTTTCAGCCCATTAGACCCAAGCTTCACCCCTCTTCTCTTCATTACTTCATTTCTATTTCCTAATACTCAAGCTTTAGCAACAATGGAGAGAGGAATGGGAAATTAAAACTCCAAGCCCTAGTTTCCATTTGCAAATCAAGTTCTAGCTTCAAATTTATAGAAGAAGCTTTGGTAAGCCTCTTCTTCTTCTTCTCCAACTCATTCTCTTACCAATTTCAGAAATTCCAAAACCTAATTTAGGAGATGTTTCTCTTTTAAGCTTAGATCCAAGCTCATTGGGTTGGAATTGAAGAGTGATTGTCCTTGCCATCGCTCTATAGCTTCTTCTTCATTTTTTTTGGGTTTAAATGTGAGATTTTTATCTCACATCTATGTCTATATCTATCTTTGATGTTGGATATGAATTCCTAACACTTATTCATGTGCATTTGCTTTTGGTTTGGATTGATTTGGTATATATTCCAACTTCTGGTGCTTTGGAAGCAAAACCTATGAAAATCCTTTTATGGATGTTTGAACATGTTCTTGGTGATGCATCAAAGAGCCTATAGGGCCGGGTTGCCGATTGGCATAAATCCCTAGCACCATTGCTCGATAGGGTCGTGTTTGCACGTCATTTCTATAGGAAGAAAAACTGCCTAGGTTCCAGTCAGTCGACTGGACTTTGAATCCAGTCGACTGGCTGTAGCCAATTGGTGTATCAAAGGCAGATAACAGAGACAGGAAGTCTTTGTTTCCTGCAATCAGTCGACTGGCCTCTGTAATCAGTCGACTGACTGCAGGAAATGAAATTTTCAGGTTTCTGTTCCAGTAGACTGGTTACAGAGAACCAGTCGACTGACCTGCTCCTATTTGCCTATTATGCCTATTTTTGCCTACTTTTGCTTAGTTTCCAAATTTAATCGATTCATGTTGATTCCCGATTTGTTGTTATCATTTATTATCCACTTTGATGACATTTTTTTGGGATTTTTGTGAACATACATTTTGATGGATTCGGTATCGATTTCATTGGATTCTATTCACGTCTTCGAACGCGAAATTTTGGTGATTGATTGTTTCTACAATCATTTTTGTGCTTTGTCACTTTAAAAATATAAAGGTTTCGATACTAGTAGTAAATATCAAAACTCTTTTATCAAAACAATTTCAACTCTATTTTCAATATCAAGCTTGTTTATAAGACCATTTTCCAATCTACTAGCATATACAAACCTTTACCTCACTCGTATGAGAAATTTAATTAAACGGCTTAGTAAAACAAGTGGTATGAAACGCTTGCGTTTACTGCGTCGGTTAATTCTTGGACTTGTTCGACTGAATCTCTTGTGACAATTTTCGAGTGGAGATCTACAATTTGTTCGTAAATATTTAAGTTAAGCTAGTGGTTATGGGACATGAATCTAAGCTCATATATTTACTAGCTTAGTGTAATTGACACTTCTTGAAGATTGATGATGATCATTTTGTGATTTAGACTAGCAATATGCGATGTCTCTTTGTCTGCGAGGGAGACTAAACCCCGTTTCTGTGGAGCTTCTTCTCAATTTGGTGGGGTAGCGACCCATGGTCTTCGGACCGTTTTGTGGAGCTTCGGCTCAAAATAAATGCTTAGCAACCATGGAATAGCGTTCCATTTTGTGATACACATGTTGGTGAGCTTTCATGCTCCCATTTTCCGATAGGCCTCCCCCTTTTTGTGATTTCTGGATTTCCATTAATGATTTCTAGAATTTGTGTTTCACCAATTTTTTTGATTTACATTAATAAGTTTTATCAATATTTGTGCATTGGTGAATTTGTGTGTCATTAACTTATGTGATTGGCATTGATATAATTGTCAATATTTATGGTTTTGTGAGCAAAAATAAAGGGTATGACATTCTTTGATCTTTGAGAAGATTCTTGTGATATTGATTAATCTCTGGTTGATTTTCGATTACATACTTATTACAGTATGGCTTTGTGGTTACCATACGTTTTTGTCATATCTCTTATTTTATATCATTTTATCTGATATTTATAGTTAGACTGATCCGTTTATTATTTTCTTATTAAATAATACTCGGGTCAGACCGAGATGTTGCGGGTGCTTCTGCTTGACTCCTCATCTATGAGTATTATCTGACTTTCAGCTAACTATATTAGATTTGTAGTTTTTGTTGATATACATTCGATATAGAGACTCCTTGATGTATACATATTCTTTTGTCTAGCACTTGTTACTATTCTTTTATGATATTGTGGATCTTGTTTGACCACTACTCTGATATACATTTTCAGGTGTAATATTCATATCTGTTTCTTCCTTTGTGATATGAACTTCTGTGACTGATTTATGTTATGCATATTTCTATATATTTTTCTGAAGATATTATAGCCGCTGTGTAGTAGCCTTGAGTTTTCATCGGTATGTCGGATTTCCTCTTGAGATGAAAAGTTGTATTTTTATCTGACATATCGGTACTCGCACAAAACAATTATATAGATGGTCGCTCCTTAACAGCCTTATTCTCCGTGCTAGTTGACAACATTACTTCATAGTGTTCTTGGCTAGCATGGGTATAGAGGTGGGGCATCACACGTTTGGTTGTTAAAGACATCGGGATCGGATATCTCCATACTCTCTGCCAATATCAAAAACCACCTTAACAACTGCGTACATGGTGAGGATTCTAGAAATAAAGTTGGATGGTTTGGTGAATGATTCTGAATAAGACATTTACGTGACCCTAACTCCCGTGAGTCGGCTTAGATGTGACTAAACAGGAGCCATGCCGGGCCAAGTGAGGTCATTCCTCCTATCGAACACATTTCTTCGATACCATATTATGACTTTGTGATGATTTGATGGCCACCCCTTAATTTTGATTTGGGAGCGTGTTCCGAGGTGGGTGGTAGTAACTGTTATGTGTTACCACCAGTTTGGATCCGCATTTGGTATATCTACCCTAGCATTACCTCGAGTGCCGTGTTCACATGCCCTAGCACGTCTTCTACAAGTTTGGTTTGTACCATACCTATGGAAGGCCTTTCGATACCCCTCTAGTTTACCGGAGAATTACGGTACTGTATAAACTAAGGGAATATATAAAAATGTGTTAATGTGGATATGGATAACGCCTTAACGCTATTTTAATACTTTACTTTACCGTAGACACTATTATAATAGCGTATTGTACTATGTAGTAGATATATTAACGGATCCTTAGGAGATGATAATCCCAAACATCTCTTAAGTTATTGCACTCACGTTAGACACTGGATAGGAGATGTCAAACTCCGTAAACACTCTAAAGCCGTTGCACTCATATTTATTTACGGTTGATTTAACTTACATAAGATCTTTTAGTTCTGACTCGAGTGTTGTCTTTTCAATTTTCTCGGGTCAGCATGATCTTTTTAGTTTATCGAAGACCGCTTTCTGGAGGATGAAGACGAAGATTTTTGCACTGTTATTACTTATTATATGTATTCCACTGCATCATGTTGTTCCATTGCATTTATATATTTATTCCTGTTATAGGTAACTCTAATTTTTGTTGTAAAAGAATAATCCAGTTTATTTGTAAATAGCTTCATGAACTGTTATTTGATTGCTATATTTTGTCATTCCGCTGCATGATTCTGTATTTGTTTTTCTTTCTCTGCTTTTTTTATTTACTCCAATAACAATATGCCTTTTTGTATGGTTTGAGTCTGATGTGTGCGGTTTATTCTCAATTTAAACTATCCAAAAGGCAGGTCATTACACACTTCCTTTGCATTTTATATAAGTTTAAACTATTTCAATTTTCCATTAAAATATTTTCTAAACTTTGATGCTTATTGAACGATGCTTTTTCATCAATTATTGGATCCTATCCAAGAACCCGCAGACTCAAAATCGCTTCCACTAACTTTGAGACACTTTAGTTATTAAGTATAAAAAACATATTCTAAATCCTTGTTAAGATTTTCTATTTCATTGTACATATACAAAAAAAATCATATCAAATGATTATTTTTCAAGTAAAATCTGAATTAAGTTAAATATGATGAATGACGAATCTATTATATCAATTTCAATAAATGAAATTTGCGATGTTATTTTAATAACGTGGCTTACCTGTTCCAACTGCATTGGTGTTCTTTTTGGAGACACGATTGCGACCGATGGAACATATCCCTTCGGGTACAACTATCAAAATCTATTTTTATAACGTACTTGGAATCCATTTCAGCTTTATGCATCATGCCATATAGTAGAGCCAATACTCCTACTAGCTTATTGACAATTGAGGAAATTCCTAGCTCAAGATTGATAAGAAAAATGTAGTTTCTCTTTAATCTGTGAGAGTTCTTGTTGGACATTCTAATTAGTTGTATCCACTAAGATTTGGTCAATTTCACTTCATCCTTTCCAATCAATTTCCCTTTGGATTGTATCCAAATTCATTGCACTACTTACAAAATCTAAAATAAATTCATTCATTACGAAGTTGGCGTTTCTTGAATTGCTCTCAGTTCAACGAAAAACATATTCATAAACATTTTATGAATTTCCTATATATAGGCATAAAATTGATTTGATTTTAAGTTAACGAAAATTATATTTGTGATATTCCGGAATTTCAAACCCAATTTAAATATGATAATCTTTGTAATAAATTAAATTAAATTGGTAAATTTGTTATTTTAAATAATAACAATAAATGAATTGTAAATGTACATTGATTTTAATTAAAATTAATATATATACAAAGTAGGGAAACAGATGTGTTAAAACTGTATTCATATTGATTTTTGAATTAGATTTGAAAATTTAATTTGAATTTGAACTGTTAAATTAAAAGATTCAGAATAGGTTAATTTTATTCTATATTATACTTTGAGTTTAAAAGAGTATTTTCATGATTTTATTTAGGATATAACATTTGTTTCATATTTATTTCACAAAGAAGAATTGATTTTATATGAATTAAAAATGTAGTTAAATTTAGAAAATTTATTAATGCAAAAATTTTAAAGTTCTTTTTGCATGGAAACTACACTTGTTAACATTTAAAACACACTTATAACATGTGTTAAGAAATTAGCAAGGGATAATGACAAGTGTCAAAGATTTATTTTATTTTCTTTAAATTTTTGTAAAACAAAATTTTTCTATAAAAACTATTTCCTATTCTTCATCTAAATTTTCCTTATTCTAATTTTCTAAAGCAAGAAAAAAATTACATACCTCCATTAGCAAAACTGAAAATTCTTCAAATCTTCACTTCAACCAAAATTAATAAAACTCAAACCTCACTTCAAAATTAGAAGGAAAAATCTGCAAAACATAAATCAAGAAAAAAAATCTGCAAAACAAGTACAGCAAATCTGAAAAGAAAGATCAAGTTCCTGAAAAAAAATATAAATCAAGTGCAGGGCGAATTCAAAGTTCTTCTATCCTAAATACTGATTGATTTAAGGATTGAAGCAACACCATCAAGTTAAAGAACTGCAGTCCTTCCTTTTTCCAGGAATTCAAAAATTTTGGTCTCTGCTTAACAAACAAACAGGTAAGTAAATTTTAAAACCAGAAAAATTTAAGTAAAAATATTTGCATGTGAATGTTAGATCTGTTGATGCTTGCATGTACCTATTTTTATAAAATCTTTGTTTATATGTTATAAATTAACTATGCATGTTAAAAATACTACTGATACTTCTCTGTATTTTCAAGTTCAGAGTAAATTTAAAACAAAAGCTTCTAAATGTATTCAACAAATCATTGTGAAGTTAGAATCTTCAATGCAGTAGTTCTATGCAAACATGAATTAAGGATTAGGTTGATATTCAAAAAGAAATTGTTTAAATTTTTATGAATCAGGATAATACAGTAAAAAATATTAATATCATGATAAAATCATGTATGGAATTTTGTTGAATCAAGTTTGCATCTTGAATCTACTTCATATAACATGATTTTTAAGGCAAAATTCCGAATTTTTAAATTGGAATTAAAGGAGAATTTTGTTGATAACCTGAAAATGGACTTTGAGCAAATTCAGGCGACTGTGATGGTTTTAGGCTTTAAAATTTGGGGCGAAGTTGTATTATAGATGGATTAACATGAGAAAAATAATGGGGGTGTAAATTATTCATCAGAGGATTTGTAATTTAGGATTCTAGGGTTTTAGTTCTGTGATTGTTCGAACTCGAGAAATTCGTGAATGCGAATTGTTGGATGGATCGAGTCGCGTGTGGTTTTAGGTGAAGATGCGTCAGGGTCTTGTGATGTTGTGGCCAAAGTCTCGAGGCGAACGGTGGTCGACAATCGTGGGTTGATGGGTTTTTCTGGTGATGCAGTTCTGGTTTTGGGTTCGAGCCATCTCGATTTTGATTTAGCTCGTGTAAGTGAGGATTGAGGGCCAGAGTTGTGTCGTTGGTCGAAGTGGAGTTTGCGCGAGGTATCGTGGATGGTGGCGATGGCATCAGCGGGTCGTGCACGTGCACGAGACAGCGACCGTGTCAGTGAGACGGGGTGTTAGGGTGACTCAAAGCAGCGTTCGAGTGGTTTGGGGTGTGGCTAGTGTGTGTGCTCGGGGAATCTCGCTGTTGCTCATGTAGGGGATTGGGGGAGGTAGTGTTCTTTCCAGTTTTTTTTTGTTTTGGGTAAGTTTTAGCTTAAACTAAAGAAGAGAGGGAAAGGTAGAGGAGGGGTTTGGTTTTTGGTGTTTATTTTGAGTTTAGTCGAGTCAAACAAAAGGCACAAGTGATGTTTGAAGATTTCAAATTTAAATTTTCAAAATTTGTTTAAGTTTAAAACTTTAAAATTTTATTTCAACTACTTTATGAAATGTTAAATATTTTTAATTCAAATATTTCATATTTTATTAGTTGAAGTTTTAAATGATTTTACATTCTTTTAAGTTTAACTTTTAAAAAGGTAATTAGCATTTAACAAATTGAAAATCTTTAAAATATGTAATAGTTTTTAATAATTAATGAAATTGTTTGGTTTTGAAAATTAATTAAGTTTTGAAATTAAAGTTTACTTTAATTAATAAATTAATTAAGGTTAAAATTAATAAATAATTTTAGATTAATTTATTTATTAAGACTTAATTAATTAGTCCTCCATTAACAAAACTGAAAATTCTTCAAATCTTCACTTCAACCAAAATTAATAAAACTCAAACCTCACTTCAAAATTAGGAGGAAAAATATGCAAATAGAATTCAAGAAGAAAAAAATCTGCAAAACAAGTACAGCAAATCTGAAAAGAAAGATCAAGTTCCTGAAAAAAATATAAATCAAGTGCAAGGCAAATTCAAAGTTCTTCTATCCTAAATACTGATTGATTTAAGGATTGAAGCAACACCATCAAGTTAAAGAACTGCAGTCCTTTCTTTTTCCAGGAATTCAAAATTTTTGGTCTCTGCTTAACAAACAAACAGGTGAGTAAATTTTAAAATCAGAAAAATTTAAGTAAAAATATTTGCATGTGAATGTTAGATCTGTTGATGCTTGCATGTACCTATTTTTATAAAATCTTTGTTTATATGTTATAAATTAACTGTGCATGTTAAAAATACTACCGATACTTCTCTGTATTTTCAAGTTCAGAGTAAATTTAAAACAAAAGCTTCTAAATGTATTCAACAAATCATTATTAAGTTAGAATCTTCAATGCAGTAGTTCTATGCAAACATGAATTAAGGATTAGGTTGATATTCAAAAAGAAATTGTTTAAATTTTTCTGAATCAGGATAATACAGTAAAAAATATTAATACATGATAAAATCATGTATGGAATTTTGTTGAATCAAGTTTGCATCTTGAATCTACTTCATATAACATGATTTTTAAGGAAAAATTCCGAATTTTTAAATTGGAATTAAAGGAGAATTTTGTTGATAACCTGAAAATGGACTTTGAGCAAATTCAGGTGACTGTGATGGTTTTAGGCTTTAAAATTTGGGGCGAAGTTGTATTATAGATGGATTAACATGAGAAAAATAATGGGGATGTAAATTATTCATCAGAGGATTTTTAATTTAGGATTCTAGGGTTTTAGTTCTGTGATTGTTCGAACTCGAGAAATTCGTGAATGCGAATTGTTGGATGGATCGAGTCGCGTGTGGTTTTAGGTGAAGATGCGTCAGGGTCTTGTGATGTTGTGGCCGAAGTCTCGAGGCGAACGGTGGTCGGCAATCATGGGTTGATGGGTTTTTCTGGTGATGCAGTTCTGGTTTTGGGTTCGAGCCATCTCGATTTTGATTTAGCTCGTGTAAGTGAGGATTGAGGGCCGGAGTTGTGTCGTTGGTCGAAGTGGAGTTTGCGCGAGGTATCGTGGATGATGGCGACGGCGTCGGCGAGTCGTGCACGTGCACGAGACAGCGACCGTGTCAGTGAGATGGGGTGTCAGGGTGACTCGAAGCAGCATTCGAGTGGTTTGGGGTGTGGCTCGTGTGTGTGCTCGGGGAATCTCGCTGTTGCTCATGTAGGGGATTGGGGGAGGTAGTGTTCTTTCCAGTTTTTTTTTGTTTTGGGTTAGTTTTAGCTTAAACTAAAGAAGAGAGGGAAAGGTAGAGGAGGGGTTTGGTTTTTGGTGTTTATTTTGAGTTTAGTCGAGTCAAACAAAAGGCACAAGTGATGTTTGAAGATTTCAAATTTAAATTTTCAAAATTTGTTTAAGTTTAAAACTTTAAAATTTTATTTCAACTACTTTATGAATTGTTAAATATTTTTAGTTCAAAGTATTTCATATTTTGTTAGTTGAAGTTTTAAATGATTTCACATTCTTTTAAGTTTAACTTTTAAAAGGTAATTAGCATTTAACAAATTGAAAATCTTTAAAATATGTAATAGTTTTTAATAATTAATGAAATTGTTTGGCTTTGAAAATTAATTAAGTTTTGAAATTAAAGTTTACTTTAATTAATAAATTAATTAAGGTTAAAATTAATTAATAATTTTAGATTAATTAATTAATTAAGACTTAATTAATTAATTATGAATTAATAATTTGATAATTAAGAATTAAATTAAATTAAATAATAATTAACTAATTAAATAATTAAAGATTAATTAATAAGTAATTAGTAACTAATTAATTAATTGATAAGTGATTAATTAATTAGTAATTGAGAATTAATTAATTAATTAATTAGAGTTAATTAATAAAGTAATTAAACATTAATTAATTTATAATTAATAGTTAATTAATTAGTGGTAAGGATTAATTAATTAAATAATTAAGGATAATTAGTTTATAATTAATTAAGTAATTAAGATAAATTAATTTGTAATTAATTAAGAAATTAATTAAGGTTAATTAATTATAAATTAAGGGTTAATTAATAACCAATTAAGGAATGATTAACTTTTTAATCAAGTTTTAATAATGAATAATTATAGTAATTAATTAATAGTTAAATAAAGGATTATTAATTAATTAAAGTTTAATTAATTAATAATGAGGGTAATTAAAAAGTGATTAATTAATTAATGATTGTGATTAATTAATTAATGCTTGGTTAAGCAAGATTAAGTGATTAATTCTTAAGTAATTAATTTAATTTAAATTAATTAAATTTATTATAATATGAATTAAAGTTGTGCTTGCTTATGGATGATTGTTTGAATTGAATATCTGAATATGGTTGATATCTGTTGAATGATAGTTGAGATATTTTGTAATGAGATTTGTATATATTTGAGTTGGATGATTGTTATTACCTGTGGATAATGCTGTGTGGATTCAATGTTTAAAATTGAATTGAACTGTTTAAATATTTAAACAACTTGGCCTTTAAGACACGTTTGGATTTCGATCAGACCGGGATCAGGAATCAAATTTGATTTTCCGAAAACCACATCGATCCAAGTTAAACGTTAGGTCGTGACATCTCAAAGGAAGATCGAGATGGAGTTTTTAGAATGCAAGGGTTATTGTCGTTAACTCTGAGGGTAATTCCAAAAATGAGTGTAACGAAATAATACCTTCGGTTTCGTTCGAACCCGGAACGAACTTGTATGGATTGAATGCTTTCAGAACATCGTCGGGTGGACGATGAGCATTCTAAGAGATGTGTTCTCTAAAGGTAATCGTAGCCTCAAGCCTCATCAAACGAGAATGGCTAAAACAGGGGAGGTGCAGCAAGGTTAAGAGGGTCATGCCCAAGTAGGACGAGATTTTCCCCGTCTAGAAGTCCCTTATTATTTCGGTTGTGTGGGCAGTTGTTGGCCACAACTGTGGGGTTGTCTTGTTCAGAGCTGTCCAGTAAGGGATGGTTCCGGCCTTGTGTTGCAAGGGATCGGGAGTGGTCCTCGGTACGGTGATCTAGGCCCCGTACTGTGACGGGCGGTGCCCCAGTAGCCCTGCCATTGATGGAAACCCATTTTCCCTACGAGACCCTACGGTTTTGTTTGTATTACCCACTTTCGTGGCTAGTAGCTGGAATTTAATAGATGTAACAATTTTGGCTATTTTCTATTTACTTGAACCCTAGACCCTATTATAATATCACTAGATTTCCTATCTAATGTTTTGGTTAGCGTAAGGTAAAAACTTACCCATATTTATTTGTGGGAAGTCTTACGTGATACCTTTTGTTTCCAAAATAATTTTTAAAGTTAAACAACTTTAACTTATTTACTCACACCAGACCCATGTCCGACCCGAAGTTTATTTTGTTTCTCATAAACTCTTGGGTACTCAAATTTTTATGAGTAGCCAAGTGATTTGGTTGGATTTGGCAAATGTTTTGGAAGTAGGAGCTAGAGATCAAGCGTGCTTATCTATCTCTATTCGCTGTAGTGACTTTTGTTGTTGTGTTTTGAGTTGTATGGTTTTGGAGATTCTTATAAATGTCAGATGTAATGAAGTCTTATTATTTTTTGTACTCTGATATGTAAACTATGTAACGGATATGTGTAATATTATATTTTGTTCATTTCCGCTGTGAGATTCTGATGATTGTTGTTATTTTCTTTCTATATTTTCTATTTCTATCTCTTTCTTTTCTTATTGATGATACGTCTTTCTGGGTATTGAAAGATGGGTCATCATAGTTGGTATCGGAGCATAGGTTGAGAAACACCTAGGCTCTGGAGTAGTATCTATCTTGAGAGTGCGTATTTGTAATTTTTCTTATATAACTATATCCTATCTAAACTGGTTGGGTTACCTGTTCAGGTAGCCAGTATGAGTTCAAGAGGCCGAAGAGGAAGAGTTGTTGGAAGTACATCAACCAGTAATAGGAGAGAGCAGCCTGATAATGACATTGTTAATCCAGTTATGTCTCCAGTCAGTTTTGCTGCATTATGCAAGGACTTCGTTCATCTTGGTGGAAAACCATTTCAAGGATCAGAAACTTTAATAGAGGTCCAAGCATGGCTTCGCTCGTGCGAGAAGATCTTTAAGAGAATGAGATTATCGGATGAGCAGAAGAGAATAATGGCTTCGTGGCAATTACAAGGTGGTGCCGCCAGTCTGGTGGAATTCGGTGACTGCTAATGTCTCGGAAGATGATATGTCTTGGGAAGAGTTTAAGGAGATGTTTGAGGAGAAGTTCATGCCTGCTGCAGGATGAACTCGTCTTTATCAGGATTTTCTGAATCTGAAACAAGGAAAGATGTCTATAGCTGAATACGGGACTAAATTCAACGAGTTATCTTGCTATGGTCCAGGACGTATAGACACCCCTCTTAAGAAGAACAAGATGTTTGTCCAAGGGTTGAGGCCAGAGTATCATGAAAGAATGACTACACATTTGAAAGGGTCTTTTGTGGAGCTTATTGACACGGCGTTAAGATATGAAGACTTGATAAACAAAAGATCTAAGGCGCGAGTAGCTGCATCTGGAGGAAATTCTTCTAATCCTAATAAAAGAAAATTCAATCCTAATTGGAAGAAGCAAAACAAAAAGAAGTCTGGAAACAACAATAGGCCCCGAAAATGCTATAATTGTCATCAAGTGGGACATTTGGCAAATCACTATCCTCAAGAAAGAAAGCAACAGCAGCAGCGACATCATTATAGTGGACCAGGGTCAGCTTTAGTTCAGAAGTCTTTTTGCTTTAACTGCCACCAACCGGGACACATGATTAAAGATTGGCCGCTCCTTCATAAAGTCCAACAGAACAAAGTATTTGCTTTAGAAGGTGCACCATCAAACTCGTCTAAGGGCAAAGGAGTTTTAGAAGGTACCTTACTTTTATATGGCAAATATATTAAAGTCTTGTGTGATTCTGGTGCTTCTTTAAGTTTTATTTCACTGGAATCTGTAGAGAATTTCTTTCTTACCCCTAGTACCATAGACAATCCCATTTGTGTATCTAATCCTATAGAAGGGGTAACCAAATTAGATAGGATCTGTAAGGATTTGAGAATCTTCTATCTATCCTATAGTTTTTCCTGTGACCCTTATGTATTTGATTTTAAGGGTTTTGACCTTATATTGGGAATGGATTGGCTTGACAAATATAAGGCTATTTTAAATTGTGATGAGAGAACAGTTTCATTGGAAACTGATCTTGGTAGGATTGCCAGAGTAATGTGTGATAACTCTGGAATTCACTTGAGTAGTCTTTTACATGGACTTGAGACTTCTCAAGAGGAGGTTGAAGATATTGAAGTAGTCCGGGATTTCTCAGACGTATTCGAGGAAGTTAAGTGTTTGCCTCCGCACCGAGAAATAGAGTTTCGTATAGATTTGGTTTCTGGAGCAGTACCCGTAATTCAACCTAGTAGGAGGATGGCTCCAAAGGAGAGGAAGAACTAGTAAAGCAAACTCAAGATCTGTTGGAGAAGGGTTTGATTAGACCAAGTTTTTCTTGCTGGGGTTCGGCTGCTGCATTTGTCACCAAGTCGGATGGGTCGCTAAGGTTCTGTGTAATTGTGAGTTGAACAAAGTGACCATTCGGAATAATTATCCTCTTCCTCGTATTGATGACCTCTTCGACCAGCTTCACGGAGCATCAGTCTTTTCTCAGTTGGATCTAGCATCAAGTTTCCATCAGTTAAGGGTAGCTGAGGATAGTATTCCCTTAACTGCATTTAGGGGACCAAATTGTTTTTATGGGTAGTTAGTTATGCCTTTCGGGTTAACCAACGCTCCTGCCTACTTTGTAGACCAGATGAACCGAGTCTTTAGAGATGTTTTGAATAAGTTTGTTTTGGTGTTCATCGATGATATCTTGGTTTATTCTAAGTCGGAAGAAGAACACAAGCATCACTTGAGAATAGTTTTGGAAACTCTGAGAAGGCATGTGCTGAAGGCGAAGTTTTCTAAGTGCCATTTTTGGAAATCAGAAGTAAAAATTTTGGGCCACATTGTATCTGGTGAGGGATATTATGTAGATCTAGCTAAAGTTGAGACCATTCTGGAGTGGAAGCAGCCGCGGACACCAACAGAGGTTCGCAGTTTTCTAGGATTGGCCGGTTACTACAGGAAGTTTATTAGGGATTATTCTAAGATCACTTCTCACCTAACAAAGCTGATAAGGAAGGGAGCTAAATTCAAGTGGACACCGGAATGTGAGGAGGCTTTTCAGAATCTGAAGGCAAGATTGACAAGTGCTCCTGTATTGGCTATTCCAGATGGGAAGAGCAAGTTTGAAGTGTATGCTGATGCTGTATTGTTGGATTGGGAGTTGTGCTTATGCAAAATGGTAGGGTAATTGCGTATGCAAGTCGGCAATTGAAGCCACATGAGAGAAACTACGCTACGCATGATCTAAAGCTGTTGGCCATTGTTTTTGATTTAAAGATCTGGAGGCACTATCTTTTAGAAGAAAAGTTTGAGTTATTCACGGATCACAAACCGTTGAAATATCTTTTCTCCTAAAAAGATCTTAATCTAAGACAGCAGCGATGGGTCGAGTTCTTGGCCTTGTATGATTTGGATATTCTGTATACTCCGGGAAAGGCGAACGTTGTAGCAGACGCACTTAGCAGGAATGCAGTTCTTTCTCTTTTGGAAGTGGTTCCGTCTCTACTGGAAAAGATTTCGAGCAAGTAAGAATCTGATAGTAAATTAAGAAGAATCGTCAAAAGAGTTAAGAAGGGTCAGTGTCATAGTTTTGAGATTGATGACCAAGGGACACTAAGGATCAACGGAAGGGTCTGTGTTCCGAATTTCAAGGAATTGAAGCAGGAGATCTTATTTGAAAGTCATCGCTCCAGATTAAATATCCATCCAGGAATATCAAAGATGTATAGGGATATGAGAAGGATTTTCTGGTGGCCGGGCATGAAGAAGGATATTACTAGATTCATTAATTGTTGTGCTATCTGCCAGCAAGTTAAAGACGATTAGCAGAAGCCCGCCGGTTTGTTACAACCTTTGGAGACCCCGACGTGGAAATGGGAGATGATTTCGATGGACTTCATCGACGGTTTGCCTACAACTAAGAAGGGGAATGAAGGAATTTGGGTAATTGTCGATCGTCTAACCAAAAGCGCCCATTTTATACCCGTTAAGGCAACCTGTACTGCAGCTTCACTGGCAGAAATCTTCTTGAGAGAGATAGTAAGATTGCATGGTGTTTCAGTTAGTATTGTAAGTGATCGAGATCCTATCTTCACCATCAAATTCTAGGAGGCATTGCAATCAGCTATGGGAACAAATTTGAGATTAAATACAGCATATCATCCCCAGACAGATGGGCAGACGGAGAGGCTAAATCGAATTCTAGAAGATATGCTGAGAGCCTGTGTATTGGATTTTGGAGGATCGTGGGAGGACCATCTACATCTAGTGGAGTTCTCTTATAATAACAGTTACCAAGCAAGTATCAAGATGGCTCCTTATGAGGTACTGTATGGAAGGCCGTGTAGATCCCCAGCTTGTTGGATAGAGTCGAAAGACCGTATTGTGCTTGGACCAGATCTGATCCGTGAAGCGTCTACTAAAGTCGAGCTTATCAAGAAAAGGTGAGAGCTGCTCAGGATCGTCAAAGGAAATATGCAGATAAAAGACGAAGACAATTGGAGTTCGAGATTAGTGATTTAGTCTTTGTCAAAGTTTCCCCTATTAAAGAAGCGGTAAGATTTGGGAAGACAAGGAAACTCGCTTCGAGATACATTGCTCCGTTCCGAGTACTCGAGAGGATTGGTGCCGTAGCATACAGGATTGAATTGCCAATCCGGATGGCTGGAATTCACAATGTTTTCCACGTATCTCATCTACGGAAATATGTGCACGATCCATCTCTTATTTTGGAGCCACCTATGTAGGAAGATAGAGGTTGAGCCGGACTTATCAGTTGTTAAACATCCTGTTCAGATTGTTGATCAAGACGAGAGGCAACTCAGAAGTAAGATAGTGAAGCTCTTTAAGGTCCAGTGGAGTGAGGATCCCAGAGATTGTACCTGGGAGACTCTGGATAGTTTTAGGAAGGCTTATCCAGATATGTGTCCGGATACCTAGTGGTGTTTGTACTGGATGTATTGTTGTTAGGATGTTTTTCTTGTTTTCTTATGTATGGATGATATGTATGCTTGAAGTGTTGAATGAAATGAAATTTTGGATTATCCTTTGTTTAAATTTCGGGGACGAAATTCTTTTAAGGGGAAAGGAATGTGATATTCCGGAATTTTAAACCCAATTTAAATATGATAATCTCTGTAAGAAATTAAATTAAATTGATAAATTTGTTATTTTAAATAATAACAATTAATGAATTGTAAATGTACATTGATTTTAATTGAAATTAATATATATACAAAGAAGAGAAACAGATGTGTTAAAATTGTATTCATATAAAATTTGATTTTTGAATTGGATTTGAAAATTTAATTTGAATTTGAACTGTTAAATTAAAAGATTCAAAATAAGTTAATTTTATTCTAAATTATACTTTGAGTTTAAAAGAGTATTTTCATGATTTTATTTAGGATATAACATTTGTTTCATATTTATTTCTCTAAGAAGAATTGATTTTATATGAATTAAAAATGTAATTAAATTTAGAAAATTTATTAATAAAAACATTTTAAAATTCTTTTTGCATGGAAACTACACTTATTAACATTTAAAACACACTTATAACATGTGTTAAGAAATTAGCAAGGGATAATGACAAGTGTCAAAGATTTATTTTATTTTCTTTAAATTTTTATAAAACAAAATTTTTCTATAAAAGCTATTTCCTATTCTTCATCTAAATTTTCCTTATTCTAATTTTCTAAAGCAAGAAAAAAATTACACACCTCCATTAACCAAAATGAAAATTCTTCAAATCTTCACTTCAACCAAAATTAATAAAACTCAGACCTCACTTCAAAATCAGGAGGAAAAATTTGCAAAACAGAATTCAAGAAAAAAAAATCTGCAAAAAAAGTACAGCAAATCTAAAAAGAAAGATCAAGTTCCTGGAAAAAATATAAATCAAGTGCAAGGAAAATTCAAAGTTCTTCTATCCTAAATACTGATTGATTTAAGGATTGAAGCAACACCATCAAGTTAAAGAACTGCAATCCTTTCTTTTTCCAGAAATTCAAAAATTTTGGTCTCTACTCAACAAACAAACAGGTGAGTAAATTTTAAAATCAGAAAAATTTAAGTAAAAATATTTGCATGTGAATGTTAGATCTGTTGATGCTTGCATGTACCTATTTTTATAAAATCTTTGTTTATATGTTATAAATTAACTGTGCATGTTAAAATTACTACTGATACTTCTCTATATCTTCAAGTTCAGAGTAAATTTAAAACAAAAGCTTCTAAATGTATTCCACAAATCATTGTTAAGTTAGAATCTTCAATGCAGTAGTTCTATGCAAACATGAATTAAGGATTAGGTGGATATTCAAAAAGAAATTGTTTAAATTTTTCTGAATCAGGACAATACAGTAAAAAATGTTAATATCATGATAAAATCATGTATGGAATTTTGTTGAATCAAGTTTGCATCTTGAATCTACTTCGTATAACATGATTTTTAAGGCAAAATTCAGAATTTTTAAATTGGAATTGAAGGAGAATTTTGTTGATAACCTGAAAATGGACTTTGAGCAAATTCTGGTGACTGTGATGGTTTTAGGCTTTGAAATTTGGGGAGTAGTTCTATTATAGATGGATTAACATGAGAAAAATAATGGGAGTATAAATTATTCAGCAGATGATTTGTAATTTTAGATTCTAGGGTCTTAGTTCAGTGATTGTCTGAACTCAAGAAATTCGTGAATGCGAATTGTTGGATGGATCGAGTCGCGTGTGGTTTTAGGTGAAGATGCGTAAGGGTCTTGTGATGTTGTGGCCGAAGTCTCGAGGCGAACGGTGGTCGGCAATCGTGGGTTGATGGGTTTTTCTGGTGATGTAGTTCTTATTTTGGGTTCGAGCCATCTCGATTTTGATTTAGCTCGTGTAAGTGAGGATTGAGGACCGGAGTTGTGACATTGGTCAAAGTGGAGTTTGCACGAGGTATCGTGGATGGTGGCGACGACGTCGACGAGTCGTGCACGTGCATGAGAAAGCAACCATGTTAGTGAGACAGGGTGTCAGGGTGACTCGAAGCAGCGTTCGAGTGGTTTGGGGTGTGGCTCGTGTGTGTGCTCGGGGAATCTCGCTGTTGCTCGTGTAGGGGATTGGGAGAGGTAGTGTTCTTTCCAGTTTTTTTTGGGTTAGTTTTAGCTTAAACTAAAGAAGAGAGGGAAAGGTAGAGAAGGGGTTTGGTTTTTGGTGTTTATTTTGAGTTTAGTCGGGTCAAACAAAAGGGACAAGTGAAGTTTGAAGATTTCAAATTTAAATTTTCAAAAATTGTTTAAGTTTAAAACTTTAAAATTTTATTTCAACTACTTTATGAAATGTTAAATATTTTTAATTCAAAGTATTTCATATTTTGTTAGTTGAAGTTTTAAATGATTTTACATTCTTTTAAGTTTAACTTTTAAAAAGGTAATTAGCATTTAACAAATTGAAAATCTTTAAAATATGTAATAGCTTTTAATAATTAATGAAATTGTTTGGTTTTGAAAATTAATTAAGTTTTGAAATTAAATTTTACTTTAATAAATAATAAATTAAGGTTAAAATTAATTAATACTTTTAGATTAATTAATTTATTAAGGATTAATTAATTTTATTATGAATTAATAATTTGATAATTAAGAATTAAATTAAATAAAAATAATTAAAGATTAATTAATAAGTAATTAGCAACTAATTAATTAAGTGATAAGTGATTAATTAATTAGTAATTGAGAATTAACTAATTAATTGATTAGAGTTAATTAATAAAGTAATTAAACATTAATTAATTCATAATTAATAGTTAATTAATTAGTGGTAATGCTTAATTAATTAAATAATTAAGGATAATTAGTTTATAATTAATTAAGTAATTAAGATAAATTAATTTGTATTTAATTAAGAAATTAATGAAGGTTAATTAATTATAAATTAAGGGTTAATTAATAACCAATTAAGGAATGATTAATTTTTAATCAATTTTTAATAATGAATAATTATAATAATTAATTAATAGTTAAATAAAGAATTACTAATTAATTAAAGATTGATTAATTTAGTAATGAGGATAACTAAAAAGTGATTAATTAATTAAATGATTGTGATTAATTAATTAATGCTTGGTTAAGCAAGATTAAGTGATTAATTCTTAAGTAATTAATTTAATTTAAATTAATTATAATATGAATTAAAGTTGCGCTTGATTATGGATGATTGTTTGAATTGAATATTTGAATATGGTTGATATCTGTTGAATGATAGTTGAGATATTTTGTGATGAGATTTGTATATATCTGAGTTGGATGATTGTTATTGCCTGTGGATAATGCTGTGTGGATTCAATGTTTAAAATTGAATTAAATTGTTTGAATATTTAAACAACTTGGCCTTTAAGACACGTTTGGATTTCGATGAGACCGGGATCGGGAATCAAATTTGATTTTTCGAAAACCATATCGATCCAAGTTAAACGTTAGGTCGTGATATCTCAAAGGAAGATCGAGATGGAGTTTTTAGAATGCACGGGTTATTGTCGTTAACTCTGAGGGTGATTCCAAAAATGGGTGTAACGAAATAATGTCTTCGGTTTCGTTCGAATCCGGAACGAACTTGTATGGATTGAATGCTTTCAGAACATCGCCATGTGGACGATAAGCATTCTAATAGATGTGTTCTCTAAAGGTAATCGTAGCCTCAAGCCTCATCAATGGGGAATGGCTAAAACAGGGGAGGTGCAGCAAGGTTAAGTGGGTCATGCCCAAGTAGGACGAGATTTTCCCCTGTCTAGAAGTCCCTTATTATTTCGGTTGTGTGGGAAGTTATTGGCCACAACTGTGGGGTTGTCTTGTTCAAAGCTGTCCCGTAAGCGATGATTCCGGCCTTGTGTTGCAGAGGATCGGGAGTGGTCCTCGGTACGGTGATCTAGGCCCCATACTGTGACGGACGGTACCCCAGTACCCTGCCGTTGATGGAAATCCATTTTCCCTACGAGACCCTATGGTTTTGATTGTATTACCCACTTTCGTGGCTAGTAGCTGGAATTTAATAGATGTAACAATTTCAGTTATTTTCTATTTACTTGAAAACCCTAGACCCTATTATAAAATCACTGGATTTCCTATCAAATGTTTTGATTAGCGTAAGGTAAAAACTTACCCATATTTATTTGTGGGAAGTCTTACGTGATACCTTTTGTTTTCAAAATGATTTTTAAAGTTAAACAACTTTTAACTTATTTACTCACACCAGACCCATGTCTGATCCGAAGTTTATTTTGTTTTTCATAAACTCTTGGATACTCAAATTTTTATGAGTAGCCAAGTGATTAGGTTGGATTTGGCAAATGTTTTGGAAGCAGAAGCTGGAGACCAGGCGTACTTATCTATCTCTATTCGCTGTAGTGACTTTTGATGTTGTGTTTTGAGTTGTATGGTTTGGGAGATTCTTATAAATGTCAGATGTAATGAAGTCTTATTATTTTTTGTACTCTGATATGTAAACTATGTGACGGATATGTGTAATATTATATTTTGTTCGTTTCCGCTGCGAGATTCTGATGATTGTTGTTCTTTTCTTTCTATCTTTTCTATTTCTATCTCTTTCTTTTCTTATTGATGATACGTCATTCTGGGTATTGAAAGACGGGTCGTCACAATATTCATAACACAAATTAGTCAATCAATACTGGTCGATCCCAAACTCATATAGGGTGATTCACATAAGATCCCTCACGAACAAGTATTATATGTAGTTTCTCAACTTATATAACCTATCAACTCCTTGACCTTGGATATATAAAGGTTGTTCCATCAACTATTATCTTGCATGATCTCATAAATTATGCTTTGATTGAAATTAATTTTAACCTATTTACTAACTCTTAAGTAAACATCCTAACAGAAAGAAGTTAACTCAACTTCACTCATTGCCAATCGTTCTTTGTCCAACAAATTTCGATTACACCTTACCGATACATCATCATGCATTAAGCGAGGAGTGACATTTGAGACAAAATTTTATTCATTTTAGATACATTTAGAACTCCTTTCCAATACATTCACCTATTAGATCAAATCTCATTTTGTTTTCTTTCGCATGTTATGTTATTTTCATCTATTTTATATTTTATGAACCTATCATATACATATTGCATGCGTATCAAATACACATGATTATGTTTGTGATAATTCATTGGTGAATTTAACAAATTATATGGAACCGTTTGGTGTAATTATACCTACAGTTGCAAATATCTATATGTATTAGTCCGATGAGTTCGCCACCTCTTCTGTTGCTCTCAATAAATGGGTACTTTGTCCTTATTCCAAAATAATTGTAAAATATTTAGATGCTTCTATGTTATGAAGTTAATGCAAATACGTAACGATCTATATTTTTAACTATTTTAAATTATTAAATTTAATATAATTATTGAACAAAAATGGTTGGAATTAAAAATTTAATGATTTATTAACGTAATTTATTAAATATGAACTTAGATAAAAAATTCAATAACAAAATTCAATAAGATAAAAGATGATAACTTATATTAGAAAGTAAATTAAATGATATTCAATTATAAGTAATTGATAACATAAATTGAAATAATCAATGTTAAGTTAATAAAGAATCCAATGAATGTTTATTAAAAGCAGAAGCATAAGCTTATTTATATGAAATTGTATTTTTGATAAGTATAAATTTCAGAAATAAGAAAACATATATTTGGTAAGAAATGAATAACTTTTATTGTATACAATAATTGAAAAGATGTTGAATTACTATGAAATGGAAGTAGTTGTTTTATTCTTTGAATTTATTTTAAAAGCAAATTTTATAAGTTAAATAACTTATATTTCAAATATAATGATTTATTTGACAATTTAATTATTATATTTAATATTTGGAGTTGTGCAAATAATCGAATCTTGAATTTAATGTGAATGAAAATGATTTCAAAAGTTTATTTAAATTCTATTAAAATTTAAATGAAGATAGTTAACTTTTAAATTTGATTAAAAGTGAATAAAAAATTGGAAATTTTATATTTTATTTAATGTGCAATAATAGTCTTCCGAGGCACTGTCTCGAATTTCGACAAAACTAGTTTCATCAGATCCGTAGTAGCGAAACATTATATGTCATCGAATTCCGTGGTGATTGGACTTATCGTTTGTCGTACGAGTTCGAAATGTGTAAAAATTAATTAAAGTAATTTAAATCAAAATAATATTATTTTGAAAAGTTATCTTCTGAATATAATGGAATTGGCTCTCATACATATTCCAATGTGTTCAGAATAGTGGTATAACATATAGAACGCTAGGCAGCATGCTTCGTTTGGAGTTCGAAATTTTCATGGATGAATAGTGCCGCGAAAATTTTCTATTAATCACCATCAACCTTTCTTCCATTTGCGTACCAACCCTCGCTTCTGTTTTCAGCCGCCATTAACATATAACCATCCAATCGCCATCATCGATCGGAGCCTCTAGAGGTCGAATTAGCCTTCAACTTCAACTAGGAAAATGTAGAGGGCATTAGTAGGAAGCTATGCAAAGGGTGGATCATCGAATGGTCGACAATGGCGACTGTTGTGGACTTGCGTTCAAACTATAGTTGGGTTTGAAATTAACGCGTGCGCAAGCCGCAAGCAAAGCTGCATGTAGGCACGGCGGTAGGGCAGTGGCGATTACATGCGGTGGCGGCTCGTCGTCGTGGGTGGCGATCGATTTGCGATCAATGCAAAAAAAAGAAGCTAACATGCGGTGGTTGAAAACGAAAGAGGGAAGAAAGGAGCATTGAGGTTTAGTTTAAAACTTTAATTATTATGTTAATTATAAATTTTAATTACATCGAATGTTAATTAATTCATAACTTTCTCGTACGAGGTCGGATTCGAGTGGAACAAATTATGTTGGATTCGTATCAAAGTCGCCTACGACATAGACTTGGATTCGAAAGTTTTAACTCTGAAAAATTTTCGGTCTCAAATAAAAGTGAGTGTTTTAAACCGCTCATCAAATACTAAAATATTCTAATGTTAATTAGGTCGAAATCATGAAGTGGTTTATTTTTATTGACTGTTATCTGGTAATTTAACTAGCATTTAAATTGACATTTGAATTGAACCAATAGGAATTTGTAATCGATATTTAAAGTTGAAATTGAAATTGAATTACTAGTTAAACACCTGATACCAATAAGCAATTAAGTGTTTGATTTATATATTTGAATGTTGATTGAGATTGGATGCCATTGGTTGATATACTAGATGATTAGACGTTTATTTATTTTATATATATATATATATATATATCCTATTATCATCATGTATGTTGCTGATAGTATATGAACTATTATTTGAATTATATTCGAATAAATTAAGAAATACGTTGAAATGATATATACTTATGACACCTTGATTTGGATTGAAATGATATATATCCATCCCTGCAATTAAAAGTGAAATAATTGATCACTTGGCCATAGGATAAAAAATTATATACGGTCACCGGATTCGATAAATTAAATGGTTTTAAATTCTTGAACTTAAATCTATTTAAATGATTTTGTTTTAACTAAATAAAATGCGAGTTTATAGAGATTGAATTTTTTTCAAATTTGAGCTTTGAAATGTTTAAGGTGAAATTTGTAAAAGAAATTCTTTAAAGAATTTATTTTGGAATTTGAAGTTATAATCGATATACGACTTGAATTATGGGAATTGAATTACTTTAAAGGTTTGAAATTTATTCAACTTTGAAAATTTATCTTGGTTAAAGTAATTTAGATTGATATTTCAATTTGGGCTTGGAATTGAAATATTTGAAATTGAATTAATTTGAAGGTTTGAATGTAAATTCGAAAATTGAAGTTTAATTGGATTAAAGTGATTTTAAAATGGTATTTTAGCATTGGACTTGAAATCTATATAAATTGAATTGGTGTAAAATGAGAATTGAATTCGAACTTAAGCCATTGAATCGAACGATGATTCGGATTTGAAGTTAAAAATGAATGTTTCGAAATTAAAGTTAATTCGAATTGAAATCGAAGTCGAAATCGGAGTTGATTTGAATTGAAATCGAAACTGAAGTTGATTTGAATAGAAATAGAAATTGATTCTATTTGAATTGAATTGAGATTGAAGAAGATTTGAATTGGAAAATTTGAAATTGAATGAGACTGATTGAAATTTAGAGCTGAGTATAGATTTATTTGAAATGGAACGTAACAGTTTTATATTTGAAATTATTTTCACTATAAACTATTTTACCATAAACTATTTAGAAAAATTCATCCTTTTAAATTTTCAAACTATTTTAATATATAACCCATTTTCAGTACTCAAACTATTTTATATAAATATTTTCAACCTTAAACTATTTTAACTATTTAAATTATTCAAACTATTTTCAAAATTAAAGCTGTTTAATGTCGAACTGTTTATTAAATCATTGATTTAAACATGAATGTTGTTAAAATGAAGTCAAAACCTAAGTTGAAATTCGAAATAGAAATAAATGATATTTTCAAGTGAAAATGACGTATGTAGTAATTATGATGATTTTGAAATGAAGGATATTTTGAAGTGAATATTTGACATGAAGTATGAATCATTTTTGAAATGTAAAAGTACCAAGCAGTGTGTAAAATGACATTTGGTTGTTAAAGAGACCGGGACCGATTATTGCATACTCTCTGTCAATGTGGAATCACTTTAGCAGCTGTGTACATGGAGGAGACTCCAAAATGAAGTGGTTGGATTGGGTGTACGTTGTTGGATTTGAAGAAAAAGAATAATGATGGATAGCCCCGACACTTGTGTCAATTTGAAATAACTAAAATAGGATGGCTTGGCAGGGCCAATGAGGGTAGCCACCTCTAGCGGACATCTATTCTTCAATTTTATTTTGGACATGATCCATACTATTACCCTTAATGTTGGTTTCGATTGGTGCACCCTTATTTGGGATGACCTCCCTTTGTCTACGATGCATTACCACCAGCCCTACAACCCGAAGTGGTAGTATCCAACATTGGAGATTGCCTCACGTGCCTTGTCATACTTTTATCCTTATACCAAACCACTACTAGTTTGGTTTAACGTTGTCATATCACGGCGCATCCTTATCCCCCGACGTGCTCCTGGGGTGTTATATGCAAACTGTATGCCAATGCTTAGAAACACGTTAGGGGGGATTAATGTAAAGCCTTAATGCTAGGAGAAATATTTATCTTATTAATTAGACATTACATATATAGCGTAATCTACTATATATAGATATTCTGACGGATCACTAAGAGATGGAAAATCCTGTTACATGTATTATGTTATTGCACGAACGTTATACACCAGATAAGAGATGTAAAACCACGTAAACATCTATGATGCTATTACACTCCTGTTATATATGATATTATTTTGACTTACATAATGATATTTTAGTTCTGACTCGAATGCATTGTTTTACTTTATGCTCAGGTCAACCCTGAGTTTTCAGTGCACTGAAGATCGTTTTCTGGAGGATGAAGATGAAGATTTGGTATATTATATTACTAGTATTATTCCACTGCATCATGTTGTTCCAGTGCATTGTTCTATTTTTTCTTTGTTGTATGTATAACTTTGATTGATGTTGTAAAAGTATAATCAAATGTGTAGTGCAAATAGATTTATAAACTGTTTATTTGATTATTATATTTTGTCATTCCGCTGCGAGCTTCTATATTTGTTTTCTTCTTTTCTTGTTTTTCTTAATTAACCTCATTGATTATGTGTGTTTCAGATTATTTTTAGTTGGACATGCATGGTTTATTATCGACTTATACCTCCCGAAATGCGAGTCATCGCAAAATACTATTATTTTAATAGATTTATTCCATAATGAATATTAAAATTTTCATAACAAAATAAAACCATATTCGTTTTCAATCAACACTGAAAACAATTAATATTTCATGTATAATATTTAGTATAATAATGAAAATAATTTTTTGTATCTTTATGCATCCGTTGGTAAGTATTATATGGCATGTTACCACTGTTTTTGCCATAACTATAATAGCGTAGGAAATGGGAAGCGTCCCTTAATTACATATTATGGGCTATTTATATCTTTTTCTGTAACTTGTTTATAGTGGAGAGTTTTCGATCAACTATCTTAAATTCATAGAAATGACTTTCATAGAAAACAATTTTATATATGAAAAATATAACTGGAATAAAAATTACACTTCCCATTCCATGTTATGTATCTACTAGTATTTTGTACAATTTTCATTTTTGATGTCTCTTCATGAAGCATAGATGACCATTCACTCTCTTTATCACATAATGCCTAAGTTACATCTAATTTTGTGCACTCGCTTTCCTTTCTAAATGGTCAAACCATTCAAAAGAAACCCTTACTAGAAGATTATAGTGAACTCTTTACAAAAGTGCATTTGGTCATAATTAACATTTAAGGATATCGAATAAGTTGCACTTTACGTAAACGGATAGTACTGACATTTGAATGATCGAGTTCCAAGGCATATCTTGTAGCTCATGGTATGGTGCTGCATCTAACACAACAAGATCCTTATTGTATCATATTAAACACATTACTCGAATTATGGTTTACTTACTCAATTCAAATGAAACAATTTTATTGAGATTTTGTACACTACAAAGATGATTATTCACTATACAACTTTTGTATGTGATATAATATGGATCAAATATTCATATTTTCTATTGCTTTATAGTTTAAAACTTATGAAAACATTACACAGTGTTGGTAAATAAATAGTTAGGTGACAAACTTATGAATGTACCCAGTAGTATATAGTTAGGCTCTTGCATGGATCTTGGAGCGACAACATACCAAAGAATTTAAAAGTAAGTATATTTTACATTTCTGTTAATTTTAATTTAGTTCATTTGTATATCTTAACTGATAAACATTATTCAATTTTTTTAGTTGCACAATCATTGATGTAGATTATTTTAACTTTATATAACATTTGTTCTTACGGTATTATAATGGTTAAATGTTACCATTTCATTTTTGTAATAAGCACCCACCATGTTTTTACATTTTTAAAATCCCTAAGAAAAACATTGAAATCTTTTGATTTCTCTAATGGGTGTTTGGACTCGTTTGCCTTAGGATTCTAACCTTAAAAAATTGAAAAATCATAGGCCCGCGAATAATGGATAACATTTTATCGTTTGTATTATATACAACTCCTAACCCATGGTCTTTGTTCTAATCTCATCTCAAAGTTAAGGAAAATTAACAAATCGAAACATATTATTCACTTATACCAACCATTTTATGATGGCCAAGTATAATACACGTATCTTGAGCCATATCAATAATACTTGCATGTATCTTACTTTGTCCTATTAATATATCGATAGTGTTACACATAACATCGCTAGCTTGAGGAATATCAACAACTAAAGAGTATGCAAGTTATATATTAATATGTAATGGTAGAGGAAAACATTTATGTAAGAGATTCAGAATCTTGAATATATATATATATATATTTATTTATTTATTTAAGTGATATCGATTTAGGAATAATGTATTTCTTATGAAATACCCTTGTAACTCAAGTGTCAAACGCATCTAAAATCACGGTGCACGTACTATGTATATTACATTCCTTAAATCTCATTTGTGTTTATTCCTAGTTGAACTTAATTTTATACATATATAGTTATATAAGTATTAAATTTTAAATTAAATTTTACAATTTAATTTACTAATATAATATGAATATGTATCTTATTAATTAAATATTATTTGACTAATTTTAGTTCTTATTAAATAAATCATATTTATTTTATATATAATTTCTATAATTTTGATTACTCATATTAAACTATATAAGATAGTTTGGCAACTATAACAGTTATGGTTTGTTGATGTGTATATATCAATACATGTGTACTTTTTAATTAATTAACTTTTAAACAATTTTATTTACTAAATTTTATTTTATTAAACAGCTTATTAAATATCTTATAAAATTTGAAAATTTTATTTTATTTGTCAACCCGCAATGTCGGCTCACGTCAAAGACGACTTAGGGCCAACTTAAGCATATGTGTCCAAGAACTCAATAGTAACGCCACTTATTGCACTGCACCAAGCATCCATCAACGGTGTAACATCCTAATTGTCGTATGCATTGAGGAACATTATGTTAGTGTTGGACCATGCATTGCACCAAGCATCCACCAACAGCGTCACGTACATTGAGGAACCAATGATTACGACGATACACGTGTATCAATATATACGTTTTAATCAATTTAATTTTTAATTAACTATTTTATTTTAATTAATTAATCATATTAATTAAATTTTAAATTTCAAAATTAATTAATTATTTTCTCATAAAATTTAAAAAAAATTGAGTTCATTTTGTAACTTTTATAAAATTTCCATTTTAAATTTAACTTTTAAATTTAAAACTTTATTTTAAATTTTCAATATTTTTTGAAACTTAGCCAAAATCAATTCAGGCCTTTATATAGGGATAACCTTTGGGCATACTTCATCCTTTGGGCCAACTTGGTAGTCAGGTAGGATATAGTACTCATTACCTAAACTTAACCTTAGATGTTATCTTTTAGGCACCCTACTAAATAGGTATGCTTTAACCAGTTAGCCCTAGCATCGCTAATTTTGACCGCATTGACCATTGGCCTCTGATACCATTGAAGAAAGCAGGCCCGTCGAAAGCAGATTAAAGGGGTTAATTTTAAAAAAAAAAAATCCTTTTTTATATTTATCGGGCCTATGAAGTCTAAATAGATTGTAGATCCAATATATATGTATATATATAGCTTATTTATATTATAGTATGTTATAAAGTTATTTTAACTAATCGAAAGTTTACTTATATTTAAAATGGCAATTAGATGCTAAAATCGGTTAGATCGGACCGAACGGAGGTATGTTCAGTTTCTATCCTAAATGAAATCGGATCGGATATGGACCTGACGAGATTTACACTTGTACAAATTTTGCTGTCCTAATTCATGTCCTAAATAAAATCTAACGGACACAGACATACATTTTCAGCCACGGAGTCAAACCGATACAGATGAATTTTCCATTTACATCACATTTTATGTTTTTAAATAGAATTTCTATCAATTATATTATTTTTATCAGTATGTACTGAAGTATAATCATTTTATGAATTTTACTCAATCAACTAACCAAATAGTTGTCATAAAAACATTGAAGAACATAATCGATATACTGAATTATAAGAAATTCAAACGAAAACGGGTCGGATGAGATTTTTGCTCGTTCAAATTTTGTTGTCCTAATTCATGTCCTAAATGAAAATCAAACAGATGTTTTTCATCCAAAGACTCGAATGGACATCAGATACTTGTACAAAATTAATAGCCCTAATGATAATTAATTTTGTAAGTATGCAATTACGAAGGAGAGGAAAAGGTAAAGAAGCCATCTCCTTTCATCTACTTATTCGTTAATGTCACTTCAAAACATTTTTAAAAACTCAACCATATCCTAATTTTGAATAATATGTTTTAAAATCTAAAATAAACAATTTCAACCTAGTTTTAATTTAGGAATGATTTAAAATAGAATTGAAGTTTTTACACAAAACCCTCATTTACAAACTTTAAAATGAAATAATACACACACACGCACACACAAACATACGTACATATTGAATATACTCAGGAGAACCCGATGGACCAGTAAACTCTTGAAGGAGATTAAATTATGTCTGTCCGCTCCAACTCATGGCACCTATAATCCCTAGGTATTATTGTTTACGAGAAGTGTATGTAATGAAGGGCTCAAACCTGTCTGTCCGCTTCAACTCATGGCACCTATAATCCCTAGGTATTATTGTTTACGAGAAGTGTACGTAATGAAGGGCTCAAACCTGGGTATGTTACCGGACCTAGGTACCCCTTTTCTATTGTGCTACACCTATGGAAAAATTACACACATACACAAATATATAATCGCAAATTATATTTTTAAATTTAAAGTAACATATGTACATAAGTTTGTAGTTTTGATATGTTTTAAAAACCTAGATTTAACATATTGAAATCTAGCTTCAAATTAAGGAGGATTCAAAGTAGGTTTATGGTTGCATAAAAGTCCACTTATAGCTTTTGAATCAAAAAACCTTTAAACATATGCAAAAAATAACAAAAATAATTCTAATTCAAACCAAAAAAAATACAAAACATTAATCGAATTTCAAGATGGTTTTAATACTTATGTCTACGTATGTGATAATTACAAAACTACAATAATTGAATGAAATTAGTTTTCAGTCAATTTTTTTAATAATCATCAATTTAAAATTAACAAAAATAGGTTGGACAACTTAGACATACATAAATTCATTGAAGAATGGTAGGAATCAAAAGTATACATACATTGTAAACAAATAATCAAAAGAGATATAACATGTATGGGATCTAACTATATTATCATTATGTATTTCTTAATCAAATAAAATTATAAATAACTTTAAAGAAGTAGCCAAAAATTACACCTTGAATTAAGAATAGAGATATTAGATTTGATTAAATCTGACTCCGTATTTTGCAAGGATCTACAGCATCAGATTTGTTTTGATTTTTTTTTGGAAATTTCATAATCAAGAAGCCATTAATTTTTAGCCATGGAGGGTGGAGAGGAGGAGAAAGAAAATGAATTGTCAAGAGAGCAAATGAATAAATGAAAAGAATTTTTGTTTTAAAGAAACCAATTGAATCCTTTCGATTCCTTCCTTTAAACCATCGCTCTTTAATTCTTCGTTAAATCTCAATTAAATTGAATTAAACCCCCCTATAACATGCATAATCGGCCATAGATAAAGGATATTTGTGCCCTCAAAATTTCAAAAAATACTTAGCAACTAATTGATTTAAATACATTTAAATGTTTGTTGATATTGTATATCGATACGTACATATATAACTTTTATATATGAATTTATTAAATGCTAATGGAATTCAGACAAATCAAATAAAATTTAGAAATTAATATTTCATAATATTAATTAGTTTAACTAATTTACAGCAATTGTAAACTAATTAAATATGTGGTTATTTTGAGTATTCATCATTATAGTTTTGTGATTCAAATGTATAAATTCGATCGGTAATTAATATTATCCAAATGTTAAACGATTAATATTTAATGATTCAAAAATTAATGTTCAAACATCATCTTACCTAGCGGTGTGGCATTATTGATGAATTTGGCATTTATACATTTTTATTGTAAAATCCAATTTTATTATTACAAGCGGTACCTTGTAGTTATAATTACTAACCCCAATTCTCTTCGTCGATACTTATCACATTAAGACTTACGAAATTAGGTTTGGTCGAAATTCCAATATCATCCATATTCAACTTAGTCGGTCAAAACACAAATTATTTGGTTAAATAATATTATTATTATGAAACAAACTGCTATGGCTAGAGATTTTTACTTTCAGTTGACTATAACTGATCGTGATACTAACCTAATATAACCGAGGAGATGAATTCTCTATTGAGTAGTGTTTCACTTCCAATGCATCAGCTTAAACCAAACTATAGTTGTTTGATGGACTCCATGCCACGATATTACAATAATCAAAATGGAGTGTCCACGTTAAAGTTTAATAGTATTCTCAAGTCGATAGAATTGTGTAGTATCGTCACTTCGAGATTCTCTATTTGACCATAGTTATATTAACCAACATAAAAAACTGGAGTGAGTCATTCCACGTTATCCAATAACTATCACTACGTAACCCCTTAGTGCCTTCAGTAGTAATAAGTAATACATTGCCTAATGTTTAGGGAGTGTTACGTACTCTAGTCTCAATGACAGTATCGATATCTTTTCCCAAAACATCTTGACTAGGAATATTTTAAATAGTATGTAATTTTAGTATGATAAATTTCTAATGATTACACCACTTTATAATTACTATCACCTAACATATTTAAGGATTTTCTATTTAATAGACTTAAATTAAATAATTAATTAACATATCACATTATAACAAGTATATAATAGAAAGATAAATATCTGTTATTTTGAACAAGATTGATTATCAAGTTAAATATTTGTTACGAATTACATAATTGCCAGTAGGGCATACCCCTAACTCTATCTGAATGTACTACCATTGGCTATCTAAGGCATATATAAATACATCTTGGATTTCCAAAGGCCCTATAGGATTGTATTACTATTGTCTACCTAATGAACTCACGTCCTAGACTACACTTAACATCCTTTCCTAAAAAATTGGACTCATCCCTTGGACAAGACCAAAACCCTATAGGGTTGTTTACCATCTAGTCCTTCTCCTAGACTGGTAAAGCTCCGAAAGGGAGCGTCATATTTGGGTCGCCTTCTTGCGCTATGATTCGCACCGCTCGTATCGACATTAAACAATTCTATCGCACAGCAAATATATCAATCCATATTTATACAACACTAAATATAATGTTTGCCTTCATTTTTAGCACATCTTATTTCAAATATATTTCAGTCTAAGGGTTAATCCTTCTAGTGTTTGAAGTTTATTTAGTCCAAGGATAAATCTTTCAATTGCCTTCGTATACAGATTCTAATCATCATTAAAGTGTTAATAAAGATTATATAGTGATCGTAGAAAGAATTGTTCATATTGTAGTTATATTCACATATGTTGATTCTTACTTACCCTTTATCTTATTTTGACCCCAACACATGATTTCATCTCTTAATTCCAATATCAATGCTTGTTACTTAGATTATAGACCGCAAAATCATTACCATGGTACTATCAACGCATTATATCTCAAGTAAAGAATGAATCGCTCACGAAATCTCTCGAAATTCCCCATACCAGTTCTTTCTTTCACAGTCTTCTCCTTTTTCTGCATTGAAACCTTTGTAATTTGCCTTAATTCTTTCACCAGATCATAATACTTGTAACGACCCGTATTTTTGATAATTAAAAACTATTAAATTGAATAAGATTTAAAATTTAATATTGTGAGAAATTAAAATTTATGATTTATTAGTGAGAAAAAATATTTAGAATATAATTTAATAATGTTGTTTGAATGTTACTGACAACTATTTTGATGTAATTTTGATCAATTGAAATTATTGTAAAGTTAATTTGGTTATAATTGCAAATAAGAAATTAAATTGGTATTTAATTAAATTAATGAAATTGAAATATTATAGTTAAAATGGTAAAAGATGATAACTGTAAAATATGAATGTAATAAAATGTAAACTAATGTTAATTATATTCATAAGGTAATAGTTGATTCAATAATAAGAGTATAAATCGAAATAAAAGAATTTGATTGAAATTAAATATAATTAACCTAGATTTTATTACAGTTGTAATGAACGCTAAATTTAATGTAATATTTAAATAGTGGATTTAACATGGAAAAATTATTTTAATAGATTATTAATTTCTATGTAATCAAGAATGATGAAAATTGTTAACTTCTAAAGTTGAATTTAAAGGTAATTAAATCAATTTAAGAATAATTTATTTAATTAACGTGTAAAATAGCCATTTTGGCCACTGTCTCGGATTTCGACGAAACTCGTTTCATCGGATCCGTGATAGTGAACTATTGTAGGATTTCAAGTTTCGTAGCAATCAGACTTATCGTTTGACCGTACAAGCTCGAAACACGTTGTAATCAATTAATGGAATTTAAATGAATATAATCTGATTTTAAAAGCTAACTTCTATATATGATGGAATTAGGGTTTGAAACTAGTTCCACTAATTTTAAACATATCAAAAACATATATTTTGATATATTGGACGATCAACTTTCGTTTCGGAAATGAAACGGGTTTTTTGGGTCGTTGTTATCATTTTGACCCAATTCAATATGTCCGTTCATTCTTATCCATCTCTGTCTATATAAATAGATATGTTCTGAAACCTTAGCTATCTATTCCCATTTTTGTACATATCTGTTCAAATCATCTGCTTCTTCTTTCCCAATGGAAGAAACCCTAATTTCAATTTCAACCCAAAGCACAAATTCAAACTTCAAAAATTCAAACTCCTTAAACCATAGCAAATTATATATCGTTGGAAAGCCCTCAACGAACATAATCTACTCATGTAATTCTTTTTTCGGTTCGAGTCACGGTTTGGCCAGAAATCATCGATTTATCCTCGGTCATCCCTTCTAGGGTTGTTGATGCAACGGTGGATCTTCGACTTCGGAGTGATAGTAGGGGAGCTAGAGCGTAGAGGGCGAGGAGATGAGTTCATCCAGTGGTTTTGTTCTGGTCGAAGGCACCTAGGTTCATCGAATTTGGGCTTCAAAGAGGCGGTGGTAGCGGTGAGGTGGGCTGAGGCGGAGCGTGTCACGATGGTAGCATAGGAAGCAGCCGGAGGCGAGCTTCCTATTGGGGATGTTGGTCGAGGCATAGATGGTCATACCGGTGGCGTTTGGTCGAGGTAGGGTGGCGGTTGGGTGATTGATCAAGACTGTGTGTATTAGGGTTCGTGTACTTGAGAACGTAGGCGGCTAGGGTTTGAACGTGATGGTAAATTTACAAATCTACCCTTCTATTATTTTTAATTTAAAATTTAAATGTTAATGTTCTAATTCCCGTAAAATTTTCATACGAGCTTGGATTTGGATGTTTTTTCTTATGTTGGGATCAAATCGAAATTCCAGAGACATAGATCTAGTTTGGATGCATTTTGAGACTGTTCAAATTTAGGGCTTTATTTGAATTTTAAGTCGACGATAAATCAAAGGTGAGTTATTTAACCCGCTCACAAAAAATAAATCATCTTATGTTAGCTAAATAAATATAAGATGTGATAAGAATTTTATTGATTTCTGTTTGGTATTTTAAATTATCATTTTAATTGAAATTGAATTTTATTGAATTAAATTGCCATTTAAATTAATATTGAATTTAAATTGTTAGTTAAACACCTGATAATGATAACCAGTTAATTGTTGTAATTTATTAATTGATTTGGATGCTGATTGTGATGGATGTTTATTTGTTCACATTTTGGATGATTGGATGTTAAGTTTATTATATGTTGTTATCACGCTCCAAGTTTCCTTAGTCTGTTGTCAGGAAAATCACTATGGGTTGAAATGATACATTCCCGAACGATCTTATAGACTAGTGAAAATCATTATGGGTTGAAATGATTAACCCAAGCAATTTTATTGATTTGGAAATTTTGATTCGGGATACAGATTGAAATGATATATACCTGGAAATTTTAACTATTTTGGGGTTGAAATGATACATACCCTATCACTTGACCATAGGGTAGAAAACTATATACGGATACCATTGGTCGGTTTTAAATTATTTTCTAAATGGTAAAGTATGTTTGAATTATACATTTCTTAAATTTAATTTAATGATTTTATTTAAAATTTATATTTGGAAAATAATTTAGTTTAACTGTTTAAAAAGTTTCAAATTATAGGTTAGTATATGGTTTTAAATTTAAGATTTTAACTTATAATTTTATTTAGTTTTTAAATATATAATTTAAATATTTTAAATTTCAATTTAATTAAATATTCAATATAGTTTTAATACATATATTTTAAATTTAATTTAATGTAATAAATATAGTTTTGATTTAAGATAATAAATATAGACTTTTATAATAACTTTAATAGATAAAAGATTTTTGTAAAAGATTGTAAAATTTTGTAAAAGGAATTTTATAAAAGATTTCTATAAGAGTTTTTATAATGGATTTCATAAAAGTATTTAAAGGATTTACAAAGGATTTTATAATAGTTTTATAAAGGAGTTATAAAGGTTTTAAAGGATTTTATGAAGGTTTTTATAAAGAACTTGTATAAAGGGATTTGGAAGCGTATAAAAGAATTTGTGTAAAAGTTTATGATAGAGGGAAGAGTTGTAAATTGTTTTAAGAATTTATGAATAGCTTTATAAATGGTTTTAAAGCATATAAATAGTTCATAAATGGTTTAGAAGATATTTATAAATTATTTTCCAAATTGATTGAAAGAAATCTTCCTCGGTATTTATGAATATATTTATACTTTTGGAATAAGTATATGGATATCTTGATATGAAAGTATAAACCATTTTCTGGATTATTATTATAAATGTTTTATGAAATGACCATGGTGTGAAAAATATAACGATTGGTTGTTAAAGTGACCGAGGTCGGATATTATCATACTCTATGCCAACTCTGAAACCATTTTAACAACTGTGCATGTGGTGGAGAATTCAAAATGAAGTAGGATGGTTTGGCGAACACTAATGCATGAGGTATGAACGCAGCCTTGACCCCCCGGGTCAGCTTGATATGATTAAAACTAGGAGACATAACCAGGCCAAGTGAGGTCGCTCCTCCTACCGGACACGCTTCTTCAATACCATATCTGTTACTTTGTGATTAATTAGTGGCCACTTTGATTTGATTATGGGAGTGTTGTTCAAGGTGGGCGGTAGTAGCTGTTATGCGTTACCACTAGCCTATTTCCTTAATCTGATATAATCCTACCGTGGGTATAGCCTCGTGTTCCCTGTCATATGCCTTATCGAGCCCACTACGATTTTGTTGTGTCATACCTATGGAGTGCTCCTTGATAGACCATCGGTTTGGTGGAGCTTACAGTATTGTATAGAATACGACATTTATAAAATGTGTTAAGGGGTATATGGGTAATGCCTTAAAGCTATTTTAATACTTTACTTTACTGATAGACACTACATATATAGCATATATTACTACATATTAATAGTTTAACGGATCCTTAGGAGATGGAAATCTCGAACATCTCTTAAGTTATTGATTTGGATAGGAGATGTAAAATCCCGTGAACATCTCTGAAGCCATTACACTTATATTTATTTACTGTTGATTTAACTTATATAAGAATCTTTTAATTCTAACTCGAGTGTTCTGTCTTTTAATTACGCTCGGGTCAACCTAAGCATTTCAGCGTTGAAGACACTATTTCTGGAGGATGAAGATGGAGATTTGTATACTATTTATATATATTCCACCGCGTCATGTTGTTCCGCTGCAATATCCTATTATAACTACTATATGTATAACTCTGATTGTATTGTAAAAATGTAATCAAATGTTATTTGTAAAATAGCTTCATGAACTGTTTATTTGATTATTATGTTTTGTCATTCCACTGTGAGATTCTGTATTTTGTTTTTCCTTCTTTTCTCTTATTTTATTATTTACTCCATTAACAATCCTCCCTTTTGAATGGTTTGAGTCGACATGTGTGGTTTATTGCCGATATAAACCGCCCAAAAAGGTAAGTCGTTACAATACTCATCTCCACGGTTGTTTTGATTTGTAGATCGCCTAAATCTGTTGAAAATTAATGAAGTTATGACATTTAAAATTGTGAAATGAAAGAGGAAGAATGGTGGTGAAAAGAGAGAAGATTGATTAATTTTGCAAGCCCAAAATGAGGCTTATGTTGTGTTAAATTCAGTTAAGAAAAATGTTTCCACCATTTAAAATAATTACATTAATTTGAATTTAAAAAAATTGAACTGATCATTGTATGTCAACATATCCCAAGATGTATATCACATATTTATAATAATTGAATGTTCGTTGATATGTCATTTCATGTATGTAACATAACATGCCAGATTTTTCACTCAGCTGCTTATTCATCTGTATCTCCTTTTATGACTTCCAAATTGAATAAACATATATTCTGTTTTGATAAGAAAAATGAGTCGGCTGTAGTGGTGCGAGTCTCATTGTCAAATTCAAAAGTTGGAAAAATAACTATTTTTCTCCTCTTTAATTTAAATAAGATTATTTACCAATTTAATCTAAATAACTATCATTGTTATATTATTAAATTCTAATTATAATATATCATAAATTTTCGAGGATTATAAAATGTGTGAAGATAATTGTTACTAATTAATGTTGCTTAAGAAATAACAAAATGTGATTTTACTAAAAATGTATGTAAGTAATGAGTTTGGCCAAACTGTCACACCACTAACTAAAGTGATCTATAAATGTTAATATTTGAATTATTTAATATCCATTGCTGAATAAATTCACACCTCTGAGTCGCACAACCGTATTTATGAATTCTCCAGAAAATCGCATAATTTATTTAATTTACAAAATGTTGTGAATTAATCAAATTAATTGGTAAATGAGAAATATTGACTATTATTTTTTTTTTTCATGTTGTTAGTAGTTATTTTGATGTATATACAAAGTTATATGTACACGTATAAATACACAATATTAGTATATATCTAAAGGGGTTTTAAACATAGTTAATTATTTAACAAGCTTTTGAGAATAATTATCCATGTGATGGAATGATGTGGTCTTTCATACTAAACAGGAGGAAGAGATATAGATGAGATTGAATGTAAATTAGTTTAGAATTTAAAGTGGAAGTTTCAAAAATAGAACGAAAAATGTTTATATCCTCTCATCAAGACATATCATCTCATTCATTTTCTTACCTGATTCATTCTTTCATATTATTTTTCATTTTCCTCCCCATCTATCCAAAAGTTATGGCTGAAAATTCAATGAGAAATTTCCAAAAAAAAATTATTTCTAGATCAAATGTAAACAAAAAATTAAGCAGTTCATCCTTCTTTTGCAAAGATGAGCATGAATCTCCTTGATATTTAAAGAAAAGTCTTAAATCAAGATGTTACGAACGGCTGGACTTTTCAAATCCGATCTATCAATATTTACCATTCAAAGGTGTGATCAATGGTGACGTCTTCATGGTATATCTCTTGTTTACATTTCAATTAGCATATATCATTTTCTAGATAATTTGTAGAATGATTCGATCACTACAACAAACATAACTTATTATAACTTTAAATTTAGAACGTTTAAAAGAAAAAGTGTAACAAAGCCTTTTACAACATTAGGCTATGACTTTTCACTAATAAGCGTTGTTGAAATCCTTTTAAACTTTTAGATAAAAAAAACCTTGTAAAATGGTTATTTTTTTGAAAATGTTTAATGGAGAAATGTTGTAAAAAAGTGACGTTTTACAACATTTGAGTGACAAACGTTATACAAAATGGGTTTTTCACAACATTTTTCTATGTAAGTTGTAAATAGCGGTAATTATTATTTATATTTAATAATTCATTATAATTGACATTTAATAATTTGTACTAATAATTAATAATATATACATAATAATTAACATTTAATAATTAATATTCAGTTATAATTAAGAAGTAATAAGTGACAACTAATAATTAAAAATAAGAAGTATTATTTAACATTTAACGATTGTTAATTATTAAATATTATTAAATAATTAATAATTAGTAATTAAGGCTAATAATTAATATTTAATATTTCAAAAGTAATATTTAATATTCATAATTAATTTTCAATAGATATTAATTAATAACTACTATTAAATAATTAATAATCGTTAATTATTAATATTGTTAATAATTAAGAGTAATATTTAATAATTAATAAGTAAAATCTAACAGTTAAGAAGTAATATTTAATAATTAATTTTACATGATTAATAATTAATAAAAACTATGTTAAATTAATAATTAATAATAATTAATAATTAAGACTAATATTTAATAATTCATAATCAATAAGTAATGTTTAATAATTAAGAAGTAATATTTAGTATTTAGTATTTTATAATTATAATTATTAATTAAGTTTAATGTTTAATATTTAATATTTAAAAAATTAAAATTTTGATATTTTTTAAAATAAAATTAAAATATCTATAAAATTTATTTTTTTAATTTTTATACAATAAAAAAATAAATGAAACAAAAAATTTAATCAAGGACCTTAGCCCAAGTGGTTAGAGGTATAACGCTTTAGACAAAGGTTCTACAGACCATGGATTCAAGCTCCTAAGGCATCATAATAAGTGCCCTGCCTAAAAAATATCACTCTTGTAATAATAAAATTAAAATTTCAAATAAATTTAAATCTTTGTAAAATATCAAATATTTCAGAAATATCGAAAATGTTAAAACAATCAATTTGTGTGTGATGCAAAGTATTGCAACTTGTGTATAATACAAAGTATATTTCAATATGTATCTAAAGAATTTCTTTTGTAACATTGTTATTTGACATATACACATTTTTATTTTGACTTCAAACTCGAATTTTTGGTTCCATACCAAAATTTTTGGCCCCATACCAAAAATTTTGGCTCCTAACCAATATTTTAAACTATAAGGAAAATAACATTGATCCTTAAATCATTTCCCTAAATTGTTCTTATCTAAGTCTATAATTCCTTAAATTACTTCTCTTAGCTCAAGAATTGCCTCACTTCGCCCAGATTGCTCAAATCTGATGGGTCATGAAGGGTGTTGCGATGTTGGTTCAATGGTTCTTCGCGCTTCCCAAAATACCTAAATCACATCCTTAAATCCTTTTTTGATTATGGTTTGGCATCTTGGTTTTAGGGAATGAAGTTGCGGAGGTGAAGTTGCGATGGAGTTTCAAGAGGTCCTTAGATACAAAACCACAAGTTCTGAAACTAGCTCCAGTATTCACGTTCTCGTCCTAGAAAACAAGTTCTGTAACATCCCTGTTTTTAAATCAATTTTGAATTGGTAATTTATTTAATTTTTGGAATTAAATTGTGAATTTAATTGAGAACAAATTTAAAAATTGGGAAATAAATATATAGAAAGAGATTGTAAAATAGAATTTTGGTTTGAAATTCAAAAATAAATATATTGAAAATAAATTGGGTTAAGAAAAAAAATTAAGTTAATAAGAATTTGTTTTCTAATATTAAGAATATATATGTGTATATATATATGTATATACATGTATATATATACATTATGATTTGAAAGTGACATTTTGAAATTAATATGATAATTTTCAAAAGCCATTTAAGAGTTAAATTCTAATACATATGTATATTATTTATTAAGGCATGATTAGATTTTTAAAATCATTTCCTTTAAGATTATGTAAATATTTATAAAAGGGAAAGTAATTATTAAAATTTGAAAATAGAATATAAATATATACATAACTAAATATAAACTAATATACATATTATACAAATTTCTCATTAATACATGAAATTTACAAATGTAAACACTTTATAATGTAAAAAGACAAGTGTAAGAAAATTATAACATGTGTAATATTTTAAAACATGGAATTTAACATGTGTAGGTATTTTAACAAGAAGATTTACATGTGTCTTAATTTTGATTTTCTTTTTAAATTTAATGAATAAAATGTGAACAAGTTATATATATACAATTACTTCTCCTATCTTTCAATTTTTCTTCTATTTAAGACCTGAGACAAAAGAAAATAAAACCTGAGCAAAGCAAAAACCAGAAGAACAAAACTATCTCAAATTCAAGAATAAAGATCAAATCAAAAACCTGGAAAATCAAAACATCTTCAACCTGAAGATTAAATCTTCAAGATAAAGCAATGGTTCAACAATTTCAAATTGAATCCAAACTAAAACCTGATCAAAGCAAGTAATCAACCAGAGATAAAAGCTTCAAATAAATGCAAGATCAACAACATCAAAGCACAGATCAAAATAATTCAAAGTTTCAGCTCAGATCAATTAAAATATCAATGTCCAGAGAAAAATTTAAAACCTAGGCCTCTCTGTTTTCAGACTACCAGGTGAGCAAATATACCCAAACCTGTGTATATACATGTTGATGCTTGTGTTAACACTTGAACTATGCAAGGATAAATGGTTTTTTAGTTGATAATTCTGCCTGCATGTGTTTATTTCTATAAAAAAAATCAATGTGCATGTCTGATATGCAGGCTATGTTGGCCTTTGTTTGATTACAAGTTGAAAAATCCTATTTCAAAAATCAAAAGCTCCTCCTCAAATCCTTTTTAGGCTTTAGGATCTGAATCAAACTTGTTTTTTAATCAAGATCTAGGCTTTAAAAATACTTTTGAGAAGAATTAAATAAAGTTTATATGGAAATTTAAATATACTGTAAAAAAATTCATAAACATGATAAATTCAAATCTCGTAATTAATTGATTTATATACATCATCGGGTTCGACTTGAAAAACCATGATTTCTAAAACAAAATTCAAGATTTTTAGTTCAGTAAATCACGAGAAAATGTGAGATGAACGGGATTGACATTTTTGTCAATTTCTGGTGATCGACGGCGAACTGTAGGTCGTGCTTGTTGTCAAATGTGGTTGGAGGATAGAGAATTATCAGAAAAATACTCGCTTAAATTTTTGTTCGCCGTGTTGGCCGGGCGAAGCTAATTTGGGGTTTTGATAGCAGTTTTTGTCGATGATGTTGTTCGAGTTAGTGTGACGCCGATGATGGACCAAAGTGGACCGGTATAGAGGAATCGGAGCATTTATGTGCGACGCAACTATGGACGTGGTGGCATAAGTTCAGTCGGTCGGAGGCAATGGCCAAGGGAAGGTTTTTCGATTGGGGTAGGTTCCACGGTTGGGTTCGAGGATGAATCAATTAGCTCGATCTCGATTGTTAGATGGATTCGTAAAACTGCAGGTTCAGGTGAGTTAGGGTGATCATCAGTGATGTGTTGGCAATGGCGAGGGCGATCAGAGTAGTTCCAATCATTAGTGCATATGCACAGGCGTCATTGTGTATCAGTGGTTCTTGAAGGAAGAAGAAGCAGGTTGGGCTTGGGTAAGATCTAGGGAGAATCGTGTTTTGACTCGAGTTTTTATCGAGTATATAACACGGTTTTAAAAAGTTAAAATAAACAAAGGTTAAACAGAAGAAAAAAGTTTGTACTTGGGGGTTTTGTAGTCTGACTCGAAGAAGGTCTCTGGTACAACGACATCTAGTTCGGGTTTCACTCGAGTCATCTCGGGTTTATAATTTTACAAATTTAAAAAAAAAATTAAACAAAATTTTCATTTAAATCAAGTTTAAAACTTTTTCTTGAATTATTATGTAAAGATAATAAATTTATTTTTAGTTTTGAATTAATTAAGGGTTTTTTTTAATATTTTAACTAATCAAACTTGGAGTGTTTTAATATATATATATATATATATATATATATATATATATATATATATATATATTCTTTATTCTTAAATTTATTTTGGTAAATGTAATAATCAGGAATTTAATTAAGAAAATTAAATGTTTTTGATAAAGGTTTTAAGATAAATTAGATGTTAATGACAATTTATCTCAAAGATTGTTTAAAATAAGTTTATGAAATTAATTAAAATAATTGGGTAATCTTAAGAATAGAGGATTATAAATTTATGGTTTAATGACTTAATTAAAGGATAATTAGGTGATAAATTAAGTTATAAAGTATTAGTTAATTAATATACTCAATTATAGGATTATTAATTAATTAAAGGTGAAATAAATTAAGGTGGGTAATTAAAAAGATTATTACTTAATGTAATTAAGAGGTAATTACTTTATGTGATTATATTAGAAGATAATTAATTAAGGTTTATTAATATTACTAATTAAAGGTAATTAACTACTTAAAGAAAATTACTTAATTAAAAGTAATTAATTTATGATTAAAATCGATTAATTAAGCGATTAAGGGAAATTACTTAATGTAATTAATTTGTGATTTATTAAGTGATTAGGGATAATCACTTGTTATAATTAATTAAGGATAATTAATTAAATGGTAATTAATTAGGGGTTAATTAATTAATGTAATTAATTAATTAAAGAATAATTAAATAGTTAAGGGTTAATTATTTAATGATTAATGGTTGATTAATTTATTAGTTAAGATTGATTAACTAATGATTAATTAATTTACTGATTGAAGGTTAATTAATAAATGATTGAAGGACAATTAATTAAAACGGTTGTAATTAATTAATGATAATTAACCAGGATTAGTAATTTATTCATAGGTAATTAATCTGATTTAAATTAAACAGGTGATTGATTGATCTTATTATGGATGTTTGGATTGTATGGAATACTTTGAATTGTCTGATATCCCTGATATGTGATGCTTTGTGATGTGAATTATTTTGATTTGAGCTGTGATGACGGTAATTTATTTATCTGTGAATCTGTGAATGAAGATAAGCGTTATAGGGTTATACCGCTTATCGATATTGCTGTGTTTGGATTGTGATGATTGTTGATATTGCACTATCGTGTAAAACCCCTGGACTACACCACACACACACAAATATTATTTCACAAGGCAATCGGTTAAGTCATAGATATTTTGAATTTAAATATTACTTTATTTAAAAGTTGAATTTTGAATCCAAATGGTTTTGGAAATGGAAATGGATTGATTATGAAAAGCTTTTGAAAAGGAAGTTTTGGAATTTGAAATTTAGTTTGAATATAACATATCATGTTTAAGTTTTGAAATCATTTTGGAAAATATGGTTTGAAAGGGTTAAACAAGTTATACAATGTATGTATAGATTTTAAACCATTTTGAAGTATATTGAATAAATTATTTTCGGGAATTTGAATTTAGTTCAAGTAGAACTTGCCGATAATACGGCAGTTCATTGATTTTCTAGTTTATACTTTTAAAGGCTACAACTTGAGTATATTTGATTAGATCTTTCCGAAATAAAAATATTTGTTTTTAAAGGATAATAGCTTTCAAATAAAGAAATGATTTCCAGTTTTTGTTGAAAGGGTTTCAAATTTGAAATGGAATTGTTTTGAAAGTTATGAATGAATCTTTGTTAAAGATTGGCAAACTTTGTTTTCAAATTGAAGAGGATCTTAAAAGTGTATCTTTTGTATAAAAGATTTTGAATTAAAATAGTTTTGAAAGCTATGAATGAATCTTTGTGAAAGATCGGTGAACTTTATTTTCAAAGCGAAGTGAATCTTTTTGTTTAAAAGATTAAAAGTGGAAATTTGTTTAAACCATTCAAAGGAAAGGATTTCGGCTTTAAGTTGTGACTTAACTAAAATCCCACTATGTCCATATATGGTTTTAAAAATATGCGCTCAATATTCGGTTTAGCCGGGAGAGGACTTTGTGTCATAAAACCCATTTCGAATAATGATACGATGTTGTGGATAGCATTTGAAGACCGGTGGTGAAGACAGGGTATTTTCGAAAGCGAAAAGATTACCGGTCGAATGTCTCCGCACCGAATGGCCTCGGTATAGAGATTTGATCACCCTTTGTTATGGGGAGTCCAGACGTGATTAGGAATTATCCGGATTTGCAAGGGCTTCTTTTGAAGTTCCTTCGGTTCTGTTCAAACCTGAAACAGACTTGTATGGATGTATGTCTGAGGTTACACTTTGAGATGTAGAGCTGGTTTCTATCAGATACATTTTTGTTTGGTGGAGGAGAATTTATTCTCTTAGCTTAACACCCTTCTCTGAGACGTACGAGCTCAGAGGTTATGTAGTTGATGGTTACTAGTGATACATTCCCAATTTGGTAATGTGGCATACGAAGTGTTGCTGCTGATCATTTGTTGATCGAAGCATGGCTTATGTGAAAAGCGTAGCTTTGTGGACGTGACCTCTTCGGACCTCACAACCCGCAAATGGTCGAAACAAGAAGGATGCATCAAGGTTGTGAGGGTAGCGCCCTTTAGGGTATGTCCATTTCCTTCTGAAAAAAGGTGGTAACATGGTATGGAGCCCAGATATTTAACCTATGTGGTTGCTACAAATTTATTGTTTTGTGGTTGTTGGTGTTGAGGATCCTCGGATAAAGGATGGTAACGACCGGAGGATGGCATACTCGTGTAGTAGTTACCTAGTTACAGCGGTAACCCGGCCTTGTGTTGGCAGAGAGCTAGTTAAGATCTCGGGGCGTTCCTCCAGAGGCGTACCCATGTAGCCCAGGAAGTTCCTTAGCCTGAACATTTGTTGGAAACCAAAGAAACAATACGCACCCTGTACGGTTTTAGTTGTATAACCTGCTATGGAATGTGGTGGTAACCTGCTATTGAACATGGTAGCTATAGTAGGCATACTATGAAATGTGTATGCTGGCTAAGGTTAATATTATACTTTCGAAATGTTTTCTAAATATCAAAAGGATTTTTATGTATCAAGCATGTTTGACTATTATAAGGAAAAATCTCCTCCAATTGTGCGCTTGCATTGTGTGTGTGCGGGGAGGCCTTATGGTAGTTTAATTTTCCAAAAAGCATTGCGGATTTTTTTTAATTTCTTTTGTTTTCTTTTGTTCAAAGATAAACTGTTTTTTTTTCTCACACCAGTCCCATGACTGACTTGGAGTTTATTGTTCCCTTTCAAAACTCTGGGTGCCCACAATTTTCCACACGGGCAGCCTAGAGTTAGACTTTCAGATAGTCAGCCAGTAGACATAGAGTCGATAGCTTTCAGCCTTTGGATTTTGTTAATCGCATTGTGGATCAATTTTTCTTAACTTTAGCATTGTTGTTAGATCGAGCTTGTCGGTTTGGGAGTTTCTTTAAGCTTTTGGTTTTGGATAATGAAAGTCTTTTGAGCTTTGGAGTTTTGGAATGGAGATGCTGTATGGCGATCTCTCTCCTGAAGTTGGTGTTGTTTCCGCTGTTATCTTTTCCACTGTTGTATATTGGCTCTGATGTTGAAGAATGTAGTATCATTATTGTAATCAACTATTATGTATCAATAAAAGTTATTCGTTTTTCTTCCGTTGAGTTGTTTACTTAATGTGTTATAAGCTCCGGCGAACCAGATTAGACGTTTGAATCTATGGCATTTGAATAAGGGTGATGTATTTGGTGCCGATTTTTGAAGGTCGAGTCAGGGTTGTCACATTTGGTATCAGAGCCGAAGGTTGAGTAAGAACTTTAGCTCAGGAGTACAACACATTAGGTGACTCATTAGAGATAGGGATATAAATGCCCTAGAATGAGTATATCCCTAAGATATCCATTTGAATGCCTCAATAAATTCTCTTACTATCCACTGATAGTGAGTATGAGTGCAAGAAGAGGACGAGGTAGGGGACAACAGAGTACCACTACAAATGATCAATACCTGAAACAACAAAGGAAACAATATTTTCTCTATAAAATCTCTTCGATCATCAATTCTTTGATTGCTTCGTGGCAGCTCCAAGAAGAAGCTTTGGTGTGAAGGTGGCCTTGCGAATCTTGTAGATAAGTTTCTATTTCGTATTCTGATTATCGGTTTCTTTACCAGCTTCCGTTTTAACTTTAATGAATTTGAAATTTTAATTGAAATAAATTGATTAATAAAATATAAAATTAAATAGTATCCGTTGTCTATTCTTTTGGGTCCAGATTCTACGAATGGTTAGTTATCCCTTCGAGCTAACTAATCCCCTACATATTTCGTAGACCTGATGACGCGAGTACTTCGTAAAGTGTTGAATGAGTTTGTTCTCATATTTATTGATGATATTCTAATTTGGTAAGCCAAATGCAGAATAAATATTCAGTTGGATCTGGTAAAACATTCTCCATCTACTCTTTGTTTGTCTCTCTGCCTAGCAAATTTTGGGGACGAAATTTTCTTAAAGGGCGAATTTGTAACATCCCTGTTTTTAAATCAAATTTGAATTGGTAATTTATTTAATTTTTGGAATTAAATTGTAAATTAATTTAGAACTAATTTGAAAATTGGGAAATAAATATATAGAAAGAGATTGTAAAATAGAATTTTGGTTTGAAATTCAAAAATAAAAATATTTAAAATAAATCGGATTTAGAAATTTTATTTTTTAAGTTAATAAGAATTTATTTTCTAATATTAAGAATATATATTTACACATTATGATTTGAAAGTGATATTTTGAAATTAATACGATAATTTTCAAAAGCCATTTAAGGGTTAAATTCTAATACATATGTATATTATTTATTAAGGTAAATTAAAATTTTAAAATCATTTTCTTTAAGACTATGTAAATATTTATAAAAGGGAAAGTAATTATTAAAATTTGCAAATAGAATATAAATATATATACATATAACTAAATAAAAACTAATATACATATTATATAAATTTCTCATTAATACATGAAATTTACAAATGTAAACACTTTATAATGTAAAAATACGTGCAAGAAAATTAAAACATGAAGAAACAAGTGTAACATTTTAAAAACATGGAATTTAACATGTGTAGGTATTTTAACAAGAAGATTTATGAAGTGTCCTAATTTTGATTTTCTTTTTAAATTTAATGAATAAAATGTGAATAAGTTATATATATATATATATATATATAATTACTTCTCCTGTGTTTCAAATTTTCTTCTATTCAAAACCTGAGACAAAAGAAAATAGACCTAAGCAAAGCAAAAACAAGAATAACAAAATTATCTCAAATTCAAGGGCAAAAAACAAATCAAAAACGTGGAAAATCAAAACATCTTCAACCTGAAGATTAAATCTTCAAGACAAAGCAATGGTTCAACAATTTCAAATTGAATCCAAACTAAAACCTGATCAAAGCAAGCAATCAACCTGAGATAAAAGCTTCAAACAAATCCAAGATCAATAACATCAAAGCACAGATCAAAATAATTCAAAGTTTCAGCTTAGATCAATTCAAAATATCAATGTCTAGGGAAAAATTTAAAACCCAGGCCTCTCTGTTTTCAAACTACTAGGTGAGCAAATATACCCAAACCTATGTATATACATGTTGATGCTTGTGTTAACACTTGAAGTATGCACGGATAAATGTTTTTTTAGTTGATAAATCTGCCTACATGTGTTTATATCTGTAAAATTTGATATGCATGTCTGATATGCAGGCTATGTTTGCCTCTGTTTGATTACAGGTTTCAAAATCTCGTTTCAAAAATCAAAAGCTCCTCCTCAAATCCTTTTTAGGCTTTAGGATCTGGATAAAACTTGTTTTTTTAATCAAGATCTAGGCTTTAAAAATACTTTTGAGAAGAACTAAATTAAGTTTACCTGGAAATTTAAATATACATTAAAAAAATTCATAAACATGATAAATTCGAATCTCGTAAATAATTGATTCATATACATCATCGGGTTCGACTTGAAAAACCATGATTCCAAAAACAAAATTCAAGATTTTTAGTTCAATAAATCACGAGAAAATGTAAGATGAACGGGATTGGCATTTTTGTTAATCTGTAGGTCGTGCTTGTTGTCAAATGTGATTGGAGGATAGAGGATTATCGAAAAAAATACTCGCTTAAATTCTTGTTCACCATGGTGGCCGCGCGAAGCTAATTTAGGGTTTTGATGGCAGGTTTTGTCGCCGAGGTTGTTCGAATTAGTGTGATGTCGATGATGGACCGGAGAGAACCGGCATGGAGGGAATCAGAGCATTTATGAGTGACGCAACTATGGACATGGTGGGTTAAGTTCAGTCGGTCGGAGGTGATGGCCAGGGGAGGTTTTCCGATTGGGATAAGTTCCAGGGTTGGGTTCGAGGATGAATCAATTAGCTCAATCTCAATTGTTAGATGGATTCGTAAGACTTGGGGGGGGGTCGGGTGAGAGATCATCGGTGATGTGTTGGCAACGGCGAGGTTGATAGAAGTAGTTTTGATCATTGGTGCATATACACAGGCGTCATTGTGTATCAGTTGTTGTTGAAGGAAGAAGAAGCGGGTTGGGCTCGGGTAGGATCTCGGGAGAATTGTGTTTTGATTCGAGTTTGTTATCGAGCATATAACACGGTTTTTAAAAGTTAAAATAAAAAAAGGTTAAAAAGAAGAAAAAAGTTTGTACTCGGGGGTTTTGTAGTCTGACTCGAAGAAGGTCTCGGGTACAACGACATCTAGCTTGGGTTTCACTTGGGTCATCTCTGGTTTATAATTTACAAATTTAAAAAAAATTAAATTAAACATAATTTTCATTTAATTCAAGTCTAAAACTTTTTCTTGATTTATTATTGAAAGATAATAAATGTTTATTTTTAATTAATTAAGGGTTTTCTATAATATTTTAATTAATCAAACTTGGAGTGTTTTAATATATATATATATGTATGTATGTATGTATGTATGTATGTATTCTTTATTCTTAAATTTATTTTGATAAATGTAATAATTAGGAATTTAAGTAAGAAAATTAAATGTTTCTAATATACTTAAAGGTTTTAAGATAAATTAGATGTTAATGATAATTTATCTCAAAGATTATTTAAATAAGTTTATGAAATTAATTAAGATAATTGGGTTATCTTAAGAATAAAGGATTATAAATTTGTAATTTAATCAATCAGTTAAAGGATAATTAGGTGATAAATTAAGTTATAAAGGATTAATTAATTAATGTACTTAATCATATGGTTATCAATTAATTAACGGTGAAATAAATTAAGGTGGGTAATTAAAAATATTATTACTTAATATAATTAAGGGGTAATTATTTTGTGTGATTATATTAGAAGATAATTAATTAAGATTTATTAAAATAACTAATTAAAGGTAATTAACTACTTAAAGACAATTACTTAATTAAAAGTAAATAATTTATGATTAAAATCAATTAATTAAGTGATTAAGGGAAATTATTCAATGTAATTAATTTGTGATTTATTAAGTGATTAGGGATAATCACTTGTTATAATTAATTAAGGATAAATAATTAAATGGTAATTAATTAAGCATTAATTAATTAATGTAATGTAATTAATTAAAGAATAATTAAATAATTAAGGGTTAATTATTTAATGATTAATGGTTGATTAATTTATTAGTTAAGGTTGATTAACTAATGATTAATTAATTTATTATTTGAAGGTTAATTAATAAATGATTGAAGGATAATTAATTAAAACAGTTTGTAATTAATTAATGATAATTAACTAGGATTAGTAATTTATTCATAGGTAATTAATCCGATTTAAATTAATCAGGTGATTGATTGATCTTACTTATGGATGTTTGGATTGTATGGAGTGCTTTGAATTGTTTGATATCCCTGATATGTGATGCTTTGTGATATGAATTATTTTGATTTGAGTTATGATGACTGTAATTTATTTATCTGTGATGAATTTATATTATTTATCTATGAATCTGTGAACGAAGATAAGCGTTATAAGGTATACCGCTTATCGATATTGTTGTGTTTGGATTGTGATGATTGATGATATTGCACTATTGTGTAAAACTCCTGGACTACATCATACACACAAAAATATGGATTTCGTGAGGAAATCGGTTAAGTCACAGATATTTTGAATTTAAATATTATTTTATTTAAAAGTTGAATTTTGAATCCAAATGATTTTGGAAATGGAAATGGATAGATTATGAAAAGCTTTAAAAATGAAGTTTTGAAATTTGAAATTTAGTTTGAATATAATATATCATGTTTAAGTTTTGATATCATTTTGGAAAATATGGTTTGAAAGGGTTAAACAAGTTATACAATGTATATATAGATTTTAAACCATTTTGAAGTATATTAAATAAATTATTTTAGGGAATTTGAATTTAATTCAAATAGAACTTGCCGATAATATGGTAGTTCGCTAATTTTCTGATTTATACTTTAAAGGCTATAACTTGTGTATTTTTGATCAGATTTTTCCGAAATAAAAATATTTATTTTCAAAGGATAATAGCTTTCAAATAAAGAAAGGATTTCCAGTTTTTGTTGAAAGGGTTTCAAATTTGAAATGGAATTGTTTTGAAAGCTATGAATGAATCTTTGTTAAAGATTGGTGAACTTTATTTTCAAACTAAAGAGGATCTTAAAGGTGTATCTTTTGTATAAAAGATTTGGAACTAAAATAGTTTTGAAAGCTATGAATGAATCTTTGTGAAAGATTGGTGAACTTTCTTTTCAAAGCGAAGTGAATCTTTTTGTTTAAAAGATTAAAAGTGGAAATTAGTTTAAACCATTCAAAAGAAAGGCTTGGGCTTTAAATTGTGACTTAACTAGAATCCCAATATATCCATTTGGTCTTAAAAATATGCGCTCATTATTTGGTTTAGCCGAGAGAGGACTTTGTGTCATAAAACCCATTCCGAATAATGATACGACGTTATGGATAGCATTTGAAGACCGGTGGTGAAGACCGGGTATTTTCGAAAGTGAAAGGGTTACCTAGTTATAGAGGTAACCCGGCCTTGTGTTGGCAGAGAGCTGCTTAAGTTATCATGGCATCCCTCCAGAGGCATACCCATGTGGCCCAGAAGTTCCTTAGCCTGACCATTTGTTGGAAATCCAAAGAAACAATACGCGTCCTGTATGGTTTTAGTTGTATAACCTGTCATGGAATGTGGTGGTAACCTGCTATTGAACATGGTAGCTATAGTAGGCATACTACGTAATGTGTATGCTGGATAAGATTAATATTATACTTTCGAAATGTTTTCTGCACTATGCACTAATAATAATATCAAAAGGATTTTCGCGTATCAAGCATGTTTGACTATCATAAGGAAAAATCTCCTCCAATTGTGCGCTTGCATTGTGTATATGTGGGGAGGCCTTATGGTAGATTCATTTTCCAAAAAGCATTGCGGATTTCTTTTATTTTCTGTTGTTTTCTTTTGTTCAAAGATAAACTGTTATTGTTTGCTCGCACCAGTCCCATGACTGACCTGGAGTTTATTGTTCCCTTTCTAAACTCTGAGTGCCCACAGTTTTCCACATGGGCATCCTAGAGTTAGATTTTCAGATAGTCGGCTAGTAGATATAGAGTCGATAGCTTTCAGCCTTTGAATTTTGGTAATCGCATTGTGGATCGAGTTTGCTTAACTTCAGCATTGTTTTTGGATCGAGCTTGTTGGTTTGGGAGTTTCTTTAAGCTTTTGGTTTTGGATAATGAAAGTCTTTCAAGCTTTGGAGTTTTGGAATGAAGATGTTGTATGGCGATCTCTCTCCTGAAGTTGGTGTTGTTTTCGCAATTATCTTTTCCACTGTTGTATATGGCTCTGATGTTGAAGAATGTTGTATCATTGTTGTGATCAACTGTTGTGTATCAATAAAAGTTAGTCATTTTTCTTCCGCCGTGTTGTTTACTTAATGTGTTATAAGCTCCGACGAACCAAATTCGACGTTTGAATCTGCGGCATTCGAATACGGATGATGTATTTGGTGCCGATTTTCAAAGGTCGAGTTAGGTTCGTCACAAGTTTCATTTGTTGAAACCAATTGAATTAGACCTTCCTAGATTTAAATTCTATTGCCAACACTAGAATTCAATCCGGGTTCTGCTAAGTTTCCCATTTGTTAAATAAACTCTGAATTAATTAGTCAGTTGCCTAAGCCGGAGTGTATATTTTCTACAAGCACTAGGGATAATCATATAGACATGGTAGAGTGAAGAAAGAGTAATATTAAAGTTTGTAATGCTAGATAGGTTTTCTCTAATGACGTAGCAGATAAGGAAGAACGAAGTTAAATTATTTATTATGAAAATAAGAAGTGATGTTTCATTTCCGAATACACGTGTTGAATTGAAATTAAATTTCATCGAGAAATTTGAGAAGGCTTCAGAGCTAAGGAAGCTCTACTCAATATTAATAGTATAATATAGACGATAAATAAGTACATTAAAATTGAGCCTCCTCCACCTATATCAAAATATTTGTATCCTTTCTTTTTTGACAATTAATGGCTTGTTCAACTATGCTAGGTAAAATTGCATCTATTACTAAAACATTGATACTTATTTTATGTTACTACTACTTTGTCACATAATAGTACAAAGCATATTAGAAATTTATTTATGATAATCATGTATTAGCAATTCACTAATGGTGCTAATAATGTTTGACTAAATTTATATAAGTAAGCCCTACGCATGTAGTGTACATTCTTGGTTGTTCCTTTTTTACGTAAATTAACTTTATTTTTTTAACTGTTTTTAAGTATGTACATAAAGTATTTAGATATATTTTTTGAATTATGCACTAGGTTTCTAGGTTATATCATGTTTGTACACACTCGTGAATATGTAGTGTAAAGAACGAACATATATATAAACTTACATGAATACATCACTCCCTCTTATAAGTGATTTATGTGGTTAATGTTGAATTAAATACTTAGGTCTCGTGCTGTTGGAACTCTTTAAATATTTGGCTTTTTCTTTTGATTGATTTAGATTATTCTATGTAAATTTTGAATATTTTTGAAAAGTTGTTATTTTTTTACTATTTTCAGACTCTTTGGAATTATCAAGTATGTTTTAATGATTTTGCATTTAATATATACTACCTAAAAGAGTTTATCTAATGTGTCATGCTAATGATTGTATAAATGATTTAACTAATGCTAAGAACTACCAAAGAAGGCACAAGATATATGAGGCTCATAGCAAGAAACTGGTTGGTTTTTACAAAATTGTACACAATACTTTATGGTCATAGCAGAAATATGATATATTTTACGTTGGCGGTCAAATTCGTATACATAGCTTTAATTTGGCTAATACGATAATTTGTTGTTTTTTTAAAAGATAGATATTATCTTCTTGAACACGCACACACACCCACATAGCCCATATTCTTCACTTGAAACTTTTATGGTTTTGCAATGCAACTAGTAAACACAACATTTGTTTGCGTTTGTATCAGAAGTAATCAGACCACTATCTCAATAATATGCTTCCATTATCTTTAATTTTTGATGTCACATTTCATTATTTAATGTTGCTTCCATCTTCCTATAATTTTGGGTTTCCAAATGCTAGATTCCTATAGCTTTCTACCTTGTTCAACCATGTAGTTTATACACTTACTAATCTAGAATTTTCTTATGTATATTACTTTTAGTTTATCATAATTGTTACTGTTAAAATTGTTGTTTCTACATATAAATACCTTGTGATAAATTCTTTTAATAAAATATTTAGGATCTAGATAGTGAATTGAAGACCTACAAAGAACAATTTAAAGGACATGAAAAGCAGGATCTGAAGTGCAAAGAATACTTCAAACAGATGAAGCAAAAATTCAAGGAGCTATGTGAAAAAATTGAGAAGGTATTGCTATTTGTATCCTTTTTATCTAAATATAATTTATATGTTATATTCGTTTTGTTTACATTTCAGGATTCATCTAAAATTTCTAAAATTAAAAAGGAGAATGAGGAGTCATCAAGTCTCATTCCAAAGCTTGAGGAAGAAATACTGAAACTGCAATAACTTGTCGGTGAAGAAAATATTTTGGAAGGAATCATAGAAAGCGCTAAAGGTTTATTTCTTTTATTAGCGCGCGTGCACTCACACACACATACACACACCAAGTTTTACTTCTAGTTGCTTAATCCGAACATACCGTGGTATTAATTTTTCTTACCCTAGTTTCTTACATCCACATTACATTGTAATTCAGGTTTAAATTCCTAAATTCTATTTAATAAAGAAATAATTCACATCTTGCAATTTGATATTTGATGGTAGATGGGTAACATGTTAAATGAATTAACCTTTCATGGCTTGTGATATATTCATAATTTATATATGCCAAGGTTAAGAATCAAGTTTAAATTTGAAGACGTTATATAAATTGTGTTACAAAATTTAAGCAAATGAATATGATGCTTTTGACTTTGAATCCAATATTCTAAATTACTTGAAATGCTGCTCCTTTGAATTCCATGTGTTGTCTCGATGCCCATCTAATTTGCTTCACTATAGTTAAGCATTTTATACAAGATCGGGCCAGATACGAACAAAATATATTTCAAGATTTAAAAGGTGAGTATTTGGTGTCAGAAAGAAGAATAAATGATAATGATTATTTATCTCAGATGGGTTTCTTTGAGAATAATAAGATTTATGTGCCATCAAAGCAAAGACGATGACCACCTAAATGGTTGAAAGAATTAAATATGATGACTCTGTCTAGTTCAATTAATAATTAGGTATTTCTAAAACGTAAATAAATTTACAAAAATTAACTAAGTTGTACAAAAATTTAACTAAGTGAACAAATTTTCATAAAAAATAAATAAGTTTATAAAATTGACATAATTCTAAAGATTAACTGAATTTTATAAAGTTTACTAAGTTTGACAAAAAATTAAATAAGTTTATAAAAATAACTAAGTTTATAAAAATCAGTTAAGTTTTTAAAAAACAACCAAGTTTGTAAAAATAATTAAGTTAATAAATTTTAACTAATTTTATAGAAGTTAACCAAATTTTATAACATTTTACTAAATTAACCAAGTTTGTAAAATTTAACTACATTTTACAAAAATTAATCGAGTTCTATAACAGTTAAATAAGTTCATAAAAATTGAGCTAAATTAACTAAGTTTTTAAAGAATTTATCATATTCGATAAATATTTGGCTAAGTTAATTAAGTTACTAAAAAATAAACAGGTTTTAAACTACAACAAAAAAGACTTTTTGCAGCATTTCAGAAACGCTGTAAAATCATTTTGCAACCTTATAGAGAACAGTGTACAACGACAAGCTGTAATTGGTCTTCGACCAATAACAACACTTCAACAAATGCTGCAGAAGATAAACTTTTTACAGCATTTTCAATCGGCTGTATAAAATATTTTACAACGTTTGGTGGCCGTTGTGTTAAATTCATTACAGCATTCGTTCCTCGCTATGTTTTACTTTTCTAATAGAGTTTCAACTTAGTTGGTTGTTTTTTCATCATTTATAAAACATGGCTATATATTTACTATAGCAATTGTTAAAAATTTAACAGCGTGTCTTCAGTTTGTTGCAGTTTTTTCCAGTTGTTATGTTGTTGGTGTCACGGTGTTTTTAATTTTATCCTGTAGTACTACCTATAGCATTTTATATCGTTATGTTCCTTTTGTTACAGCTTTTACTTATCAAGCGTTTTTTATTATTTGTATTTTGCAGCATTTTAAAAACGCTACAAACTCTTTCTAACTTGTTTACTCCATACCGCATTTATATCAGCTATAAAAATTTATATTTGGTACCTTAATTTGAACAACACAAATAAATATAATATTAGCATATTATATATAAAACAAAATCAAAGATGCACAAGCTTCATGCACAAAACAAACAATAGTCATATATAACATTTCGTACATGATGTTTTAAGCAAAGATGATAGTAACGCAGTTTTACAAAAATAGCATACTAAAAAAAGCAAAATATGAATCATGTAAAGACCAAGCTTGTATAAATCCAATATCCTACAAGAAAAAAATGAAATTAGAACAAGTGAAAAAACTACATGCAAATTGCAAGGAAACAAAAATGAAACTCTGCACTGTCTCAATTTTGAATCTTTGATATATTTGAAGTTTACTGGTCCATAATGTTCAATGTTTTCACTAAATTATTGTAAAACAACGTGAGATTTGAAAAGATATCATAAATGGAACCAATAACAACTTATGTTGACAACAAACTGAAATAAAATTATACAAACACCATAGCATAAATGGAATAAACTGATGACATGCAAAACAAGGGTGAATCACGAGATTGGACTGAAACAACCTAGGAGAAGTTCAACCGAGCTTGGAGCAGATAGTTGAAGCAATAAAGCAACCTAGCTTGTATATGGACCGATTAAACAAATTCAGTACCCAGGAAAACGAAGGAAACAAACTCTATCTTGTGTAAAGGCTAGTGAGGTATGGGTAGCTAAAGTTATATCTACAATGACTCTTATTGTTGGAAATATGGAAAATCCGGTGTTACTCATGTTACACAGACTCGACTTGACTCGACCGACCGACTGCATACGTTTTACTTCGTGTTCCGTCAATTTTAATTAGTTGATAGACAAAATCAAAAGCAGAACGGCTTTTTTTTCCTACAAGCTATTCCTCTTTTCCACAAAACTATTTTTTCTTCAAAATCAAAAGCCGAGTAGTATTTTTGAGTGCAACAGAGTCAAATCCATTTGTACGGACGGATTGATACTAAAAACCAAACGAAAAGAGGTGTTTTATCCTAAAGGCAGTGGCTATAACGATCCATCTTTTTGGATGGTTTAAATTGATAATAAACCACACATGTCAAATTTAAATCATTCAAAAGGGAGGATTGTTACGGGATAAATAAGAAAAGAAGGAAAAACAAAACATGGAATCTCACAGTGGAATGACAAAATATAATAATCAAATAAACAGTTCATGAAGTTGTTTTACAAATAACATTTGATTACACTTTTACAATATAGATCAGAGTTACATACAACCAAAATGAATAAAATAGTGCTGCGGAACAACATGATGTAGTGGAAAAAATATAATAAATAACAATAGTATTAAATCTTCGTCTTCGTCCTCCAGAAAAGCAGTCTTCGATACACTGAAAAGCTCAGACTGACCCGAGCGAATTGAAAAGACAAAACACTCGAGTCAGAACTAAAAGATCTTATGTAAGTTAAATCAATAGTAAATAAATATGAATGTAACGGCATCAGAGATGTTTACGAGGTTTGGCATCTCCTATCCAGTGTCTGACGTGAGTGCAATAACTTAAGAGATGTTCGGGGTTTCCATCTCCTAAGGATCCGTTAAGTTATCTACATATATGGTACAATAAGCTATTATAATAGTGTCTACAGTAAAGTATTAAAATAGCGTTAAGGCGTTATCCATATCCCAGTAACATATTTTATATATTCTCATTGTCTATACGGTACTGTAATTCCTCTGTAAACCGGAGGGCTATGAAAGGGCACTCTATAGGTATGATACAAACCAAACTCGTAGAAGGCACACAAGGCATATGACATGGCATGTGGGGGTAATGCCAGGGTAGGATTCTACCATTTACACTCCTGTACCGGTGGTAACGCGTAGCAACTACTACCGCCCACCTCGGAACACACTTCTATAATCAAAATCGAGGGGTGGCCACTAAATTAATCACAAAGTAATAATATGGTATCGAAGAAATGTGCCCAATAGGAGGAGCAACCACACTTGGCGCGGTATAGCTCCTGTTTTAGCTGCATCAAGCTGACACACGGGAGTCAGGGCTACGTAAATACCTCATACAAAATAATTCACCAAACCATCCTACTTCATTCTGGAATCTCCACCACGTACACAGTTGTTAAAGTGGTTTTCGGTATTGGCTGAGAGTATGACAATATCTGATCCTGGTCTCTTTAACAACCAAATGTTTATTTCACATCGGATGGTTCTTTTACATTTCAAAAGTCAATTCATAATTGATATCAAAATATCATATTTTCAAAACCATATCGCTTTAGAAACCGTATTCACTTTTGAAATCATATCGATAAGATAGGTTAATTAAATCCTCATTTCAAAATCATCATATTTACTCTAATATGTCATTTCACTAGCAAATATCATTTCAAATTCCAACTCAAGTTATAACATCATTTAACCATATTCGCTTTAAAATCAACGATTTAAAATAAACACTTCCACTTTACACAGTCCGAAATTTAGAAAATAGTTTAGATAGTTATAAATATTTTAAATAAATTTTAGATAGTTTAAATAAATTTAAAATAGATTAACTAGATTTAAAATTGATTAAATAGATTAGTATATTTAACATAGATTAAAATGGTTTAATTAGTTTAAAATAGGTTAAATTAAATTAAATTAGATTAAATAGATTAAAATAGGTTTAAATAGATTAATTTAGATTAAATAGAATTAAATAAATTAAGATAGTTTAAATTGATTTAAAATAGTATAACATAGATTAAATTAGTTTAATAGTTTGAAAATCTTAATAATCAGGCTTTTTAAAATAATATATTTTAAGAAATTTATATTAAAATAATAAATTTGAAATTCATATTCAATTAAACTATTTCTTTCATTTCAACACATCCAGACCATGTCCAGTTTTCAAATCGACGTGCTATATTTTGTTTTTCAATCCAGATTCTCAACAAAATTAAATTTCTTTCAAATCAAAATCTCATTAAATCATTTCAATTTATATTGATTTCAGACTCATGTTTGAACTACAATTTTAAAGCACTTCAATTTCATAAATTTTAAAGTTTAAATATCCAAACATTTTCAACAACACAATTTCGATAAATTTCATTTATACTCAAATTTCAACTTTTGAAATTTCCATTTTTATTCTTTAAACAATTCATTAACCAACTCCACTTTCAACATTTAAAACTTGGATTTTCGAAAATAATTCAGTTTATATACATCAAATTTTATTTCAAAATATCATTTAACTAAATTCAAATTTTAAGGATTTTAAAATCATTTAATTTAACCAATCAGGTGCCCGTATGTAATTTTCTACCCTATGGTCAAGTGATACAGATATTTATCATTTTAGTCTGCAAATATTTTAAATTTTTATGGGTATATATAATTTCAACCCAATTCCAAAATAAACTCAAAAATCCATAAAACTGCTCGGGTTTATCATTTCAACCTGTAACGATTTTTCCTAATCTATGTATCGTTCGGGTATGTATCATTTCAACCCATAGGGATTTTCTAACAATAAACTAAGGGAACTTGCAGTGTTATAACAATATAAATATAACATCCAATCATCCAATATCAACAATCAAACATCCATCACAATCGCCATTCAAATCAACCAATAAACAACAATAATTAACTGGTTATCGTTAACAGGTATTTAACTAGCAATTTATTTAAATTCAAATAAAATAGATTCAACTGAAATGACAATTTATATATATCAAACAGCAATCACTCAACCTCTAATTACATTATAAATTAAATTTTACTAACATAAGACAATTTAGTAGTCATGAGTGGGTCAAAGCACTCACCTTCGATTTTTCGTCAATATAAAATCCAAAATTATCCCAAAAAATTAACTATCTCAGAATGCATCCAAACCAAATCCAAAATATCCGGAATTTCGATGCGATCGCAACGGAGAAAACCACGTGTGAATCCGAGCTCGTATGAAAAATTATAAACGTTAGAAGATTGGAAAATTTTGACTTCGGGTCTTACTTCAGTCTGCCACCACAATTAACCAGTGCTCGCTCTGAGTTTTTGCCAAAATGACCCGAGACCCAAGTCATTTGGCTCTTGACCCGAAGTTGCTGCAGGGTTTTCGCCTTTGGAACTCGAAGCGTGACTAGATCCACTTTGTGCATGGAACTCTCTCTGACCCAAAGTCGCTGCAGGATTTTTGCTTCTGGAACCCGAAGCGAACCTCTTCCAGACTCGAAGTAAACCTGAAGTAACCAATTTTTTTTCTTTCTTTTTTTCTGAAATTAGGTTTTGGAATTTGGAAATTAGGTTTGATGTTCTGTCATTTGAAAACGAGGAAGAAGATGTACATACAGAAATAATAAAATGAAACTAGGGTTTATAACAACCTGTATATAGGCAGGGTTGGATCGAAACAACAACAAAGACCCAAAATGAAAATGGATCATCCAATATATCGAAATATAGGTTTTCGATATTTTTAAACTCAATGGAACAAGTTTCAAGTCCTAATTTCTTTGTAAACAAAAGTCATCTTTTAAAATCAGCTTATTTAAATTGATTTCATCTACGCGTTTCGAGTCTGCATGATCAAAAGACAAGTCCGATCGGTATGAAACTAGAAATTCTACAATAATTCACTGTTACGGATCCAATGAAACTTGTTTTGTCGAAATCCGAGACAGTGGCCAAAATAGCTATTTTCACGTTAATTAAATAAATTATTATTAAATTGATTAGATCAATTTTTAATTTCAAATTTAATAACTAGCAATTTTTATCACTTTTGATTACTAAGTAATTTAAAATCTTTTAAAATAAATTTTCATGTCAAATTCAACTATTAATATTGCACTAATTACAGCGTTCCAATTCCAATTGCAATAAATTCATTAATTGTAATTTAAAACCCAATAAATTGATTTATTTTTATTTCAATCTTTTTATTCAATCAATCATTACTTTATGCACGTAGTTAACATTGGTTTGCTATATATTACATCAATATTCTACTGTTACCATCTTAATTCACATTAGCTGCAGTATTTAAATAGATTAATTGCAATTGATTTCAAATTAAATTTCAACGAATTAAATAGTGAAATGATAATTAAAGAATTGTTACAACTTATAACTTCAAACACATTTCTATATTTATTGTTAACAAACAAAACTAATAAATTCACATATGGATCAATTATTCTATTTTAATCAATTCCAATTAATCACATACAATATCACCATTTAATACAACATTTGGTTTATTTACCATTTACACTTTATGACCAATTATAACTTTTCAATCATTCCAATTAATTGAGATTTAAAATAGTTATAAATTGCCTTAAATTAACATTATTAACATTACATTATAGTTATTTTTCTTATTAATAAATCACAAATTTTTATTTCTTCCAATATTAAATTACAAAATCTTATTAAATTCAATAATTTAATTATCAGAAAATTACGGGTCGTTACAGCGGCGTTTGTTTGACTCCTTGCACCCGTGAGCAGAACGCCGAAATGTCTTGAAGATAGTGGCAAAGTACACGACTCAGCCAAAGTTCATTTGTTTACAACGTTTTCTCGTCAAGTTTTTCAGCCACAATCAACATATTGGTAGCCTGGTCCCCAGATCAACCTTCACAGCCATATTTAACATTAATATACATACCATTACCAATGCATATCTCACCATTTCTTTCCATAATTGTGTCACCGGATTTACCAACCATACATATTTCCATGTACATATTTGAATTCAAACTCTCCATCTCATTAACTTCATCACCAATCACGCTCACTACACAATATATTACCTAGTAACATGTAATCTGAACAAGAATCATCCCCAACATTTATTTCCAAACATCCAAATCAAGAAGAATATCATCACCTGCTTCAAGAACTGGACTAACCACTAATAGTGGTTTAGCAAACAAAATCGAATCAGTCCCATATCCATATCCATTTAACACCAGATTACGGTCATCAACCTGCTCCATATTTGATTCATACATTGCCTTCTTCAAATCATTTTGTCTATCATCAACCAAACCCAATATTTTGAAACTATTGTTGAAAACAATATCAAGCGCACAAGGATCGATACACTTTGTAACTCGTTTAGTAGCGACGAATAAACCATCTTCATCATTATTATTTGTCATAACATTGTCATCAATACTAGCTATATTCATATCTGAATAATCTTTTACTAAAGCATAAGAGCAAATGCCTTCGATGCTCTCAGCCATAATATTTCCCCCCTTATCTACTTTTGACTTGCCCTTGTCCAACCCCACCTTAACATTACCAAAAGTAGATGATGAACATTCACAGAGTGAGGATGGCACTAGAGTGGAGTGAAAGTGGCATTTGGTGGCTAACTATTGTATGGATACGCTAAATCATGCAGACTAATGCTAAACATCCAGTAGTTTAACATGCATCATTCTTAACCCACGTTGTTTCAGTCTACCAACTCATTGACTGAGCCCAATAATATTCAAAAGTTAACACAAGCACATTATTTACATACATATGGGTAATCCTCGACGTGCTAATAGTTTAACAACTCACAAGTAATGAAAGAAATGGACATTGTAATAAACATAACAAAGTTCATATAAATAAAATCAATTCTAACCTACTTCTTCCTTTGCATTGAAGTTCATAAGTTGAGTAAGAACATCTTTTAAGCTCCTTTAACATTTACCTATATGGAAAAAAAATTAATAGAAAAGCAATGTGCATTTGGAAATTTTGATTGATTCATTTAAATGCATGAGATATGTTATATATTCAACTGAAAAACAATGCAAACAGAATTAATATAAATTTTAAAGGTATCTTTATAAATACTGGACCATGAATATACTTGAGTCATTTAGAAATTTTTGCAAGGTCAAAATCGAAGCTCACATACGAATATCATGCTGACTGCCTCTCTCTATTATGACAAAATCTACAACAAACTGAAAAGGTGAGCTGGAGAATATACAATGGCCGAGCCCACAAGTGATAAAACCTCATGAAAATCCACATATGAATTTTGCAACGTTGATAGATATCATCCATTGATGGATCCAAGGTCATGACACTAACTGGAGCAGGTTTATGTAGAAGAACATTAGATGTTTGTAGCTGAAGTTGTAAGATTTGGTGATACAATATTTCCAATTGCAGAAGATTTGGAAGATATTGTTGATTTCAGTGATACAATATTTTCAATTGCAGAAGATTTGAAAGATATATGAGATAATTACTCCAATATATATTCTCTCTATTATAGCATTAAAAAGAGAAATAAATTACCTATGTGAGAAAAATAATTATGCTAGGAGATTGAGGTAATCAACTAATTCTCTAATTAGCTGATTAGTGGAATAATACTACCAGGCGCATGTAAATTGGAGAAAACTGGAAAATCAAATGGATAAACGTTTTTTGTATGGATAAGAGACTTATTGATTTATAACCATAAATCAATTACTTCAACCCCAAATAATAATCTCTATATAAAAGAAGATTAGCAAGAGTGGAATTATCTCTCTCGGTTGTATTTCTTTTTCTTCTTCTCCATTATCAATCTTGTAGATTTTCTCCATTTGGAAAGTAATAAAAACTCATCTTCCCAAGTTGATGTACACTACCTCGCGGTAGTGGAACCACTATAAATCACGTGTGTTATTTTCTTTTATTGCTTGATCTGTAATTGCTTTTAGCTAGCGACCTTATTGTTTGTTTTGCCTCACCATCAAACCGACCCAATTTGTTTTTCTGCAAGGTTGGTTTTTTGTTTCTAAGGAGACCTTGAGAGATTTTCCCTAACAATCTGGTATCAGAGCGACAAGGTTGATTGAGAAAGGGTGTTAAGCATTATGATTGGAGATAAGGAGACTCCAGTGGTTGTACCAAGACCCTATGTTAGAGGACCTATATTACATCAGGATCTGTTTAGCAATAGAGAAGTGGTACGGTGATAAAGATTTCAAGTAGTGGCAATGGAGGATGAAAGATGTTCTGATGAGAAATGAAGTTCATCCTATGATGTTTCCTCCTGAGGAGTTGACGGCTGAAATTTCAGCCGCGGAAATGAAGGTGATGGAAGAATGGGTGTTTACTACTTTGCAATTAGCTATGGGAGGAAATGTTGTTTCTGAGATTAGCAGTGAAACTACTACTAAGAACATTTGGACCAAGCTGAAAAATCTCGATCTGAAGAAATCTTTGACTAACCATCTGACTTTTTTAAAGATGTTTTTCACCATGAGAATGGGAGATGGTACTTCTATCAAGCATCTGGGTTTCTTCGACGATCTAGTGATGAAGATGAAGATTGTGGATTTGAAGGTAGATGAAGAGCATATGGCTATGATGCTCTTATATTCCCTTTCGGAGCATTACACAGGTTTCGTAGCAGTCTTATCTTTGCGAGAGGTACTTTGACCATTGAAATGTGAAGTCGGATCTTCTATCTAAGGACTTGAGGAATCAAATGAAGGAGATGAGTGACGGTAGAGGAGGAAGTAGTTGTCAAGTCCTATTTGTTGAGAGAGGGATAGAGGAGAAGAAGAATTGAAATTCTAGGGGGCGTTGCAAATCTAGAAAGTACAGTAACAATTATAAAGGAAAATCTAAAGATGGAAAGTGTCAACATTGCAGAAAACCATGCCATTGAAAAAGAGACTGTCCGGATTAGAAGAAGAAGAAGGAAGAAGATGGTTCCTCATCATTTACGGTGGAGAAAGTTATATCTGATGATGTATTATCTATAGTGGTATCAGATGTATCAGACCATTGGACGCTTGATTTGGAGGCATCTTTCCATATGACGCCTAGTAGGGGATACTTCAGTCTTTAGTCGACAGAGAGGGAAGTGCAATCCTTATGGGTAATGATGTTGGTTGTAGAGCCAAGAGATAAGGTGCAGTGCGGATTAGGATGTTTGATGGAGTGATACGTACTTTGACAGTTGTCCGGTATGTTCCAGGATTTCGGAAGTCTTTGATTTCTTTGGGGAAGTAGGCATCCATGGGGTGCAAGGTCACTTTAGAGAAGGATGTTTTAAAAAATTTGAGGGCTTCTCTTGTTCTTATGAAGGGAGGTGTGTTTTGGAATCTTTATTTTTTTAAGGGGACCACGGTTCTTGGAGGGTCATTTGTTGGAGTTGATAGTTCTCATACTTTGGATGCCACCAGACTTTGGCATCTCAGGTTGGATAATATTTCTAAGAAGGATTTAAGAGTTGCTTCATGGAGGGAAGATGATCAAAGGCGACTTCAACAAGTTAGACTTCTGCCAGGAATGTGTGTTAGGTAAGAAGACTAAGAATTCCTTTGAAGTTGGATTCCATAGATCAGAGAAGGTACTTGATTATGTGCATGTAGATGATTGAGGACCAGTTTCTATTGCTTCCATTAAAGGAGCGAAATAATTTTTCTCTTTTATTGATGATTTTTATCGAAAAGCTTGGATGTATGCGATGAAGGCCAAATCAGAGAGCTTTGAGAAGTTTAAGGCTTAGAAAGTGCTTGCTAAAAACCAATATGGTTCTAGGTTGAAGGTGCTGAGATCTGATAACGGTGACGAGTTTGTTTCTAGGGAGTTCCTCAACTTTTGTAAACAGCATGGCATCAAGAGACATTTCACTGCACCAAATGATACACAATCCAATAGGGTTGCTAAGAGGATGAATAGGACTTTACTTGAGAAGGCTCGCTGCTTACGATTGACGGTAGGCTTCTCTAGAGGCTTTTGGGCTGAGGCATTATCGACGACGGCACATATTATTAATCAGATTCCGTGCTCAGCCATAGATGGGAAGATTCCAGAAGAGAAGTGGATAGGCAAAGCCATGTACCTTGGTTATTTTTGTATTTTTGGTTGTCCTATGTATGTTCGACACACAGATTATGATAGGTTGGAGGCTAGAGCATACAAGGGCATCCTCTTAGGATACACAGATGGTATCAAAGAATACCTTATTTTGCACCCTATTAATAGGAAGATTGTTCATTCCAGACATGTTACTTTTGATGATTCAGCAATGTTCAATCCTAAGAAAGACTTACCTACCACAATCAGATGTTTCTAATAGGCCTAAGGAGATGGAAGATGTTCCCATTTTATAGCCTAGTAGTAGAGTTGCTGATGTTGTTGAGAGTGACATTGACGTAGTTGATGTGACATCAGAAAGTAGTTCACAGGTGCCTTTTAGTAGTGTTGGTGATATGCATGAGACTAGAGGAAGTTCAGTTCAAGGTGGAACTAAAAGGAATGTAGGCAAAGTTGTACCTACCCGGGCCGTCGTAGGACTATTAGGCCGCCTGAGAGGTATGGTGATTGCCAGTATACAAACCTTAACCTTAATGATTAGTTTGATTATGCCCAACATGTGGTTCATAAGGAGCCATTCGACCTTGATGAAGCTTTGAAGTCATGTGACAGTTCGAAGTGGATGTGCGCTATGGAAGAGGAGCTATAGTCATTGAAGAAGAATAGGACTTGGGATTTGGTACCTCCTTCTCAAGGAAGTCGAGCCACAGATAGCAAGTGGGTGTTCAAGGTGAAGGATGGTGGAAGATACATGGCTAGGCCTGTAAACGGATACTTTCGGATACAGATAGTGCTATATCCGTATCTGTATCCGAAATCATTCTCGGATATGGATATCCGTATCCGCGGATGCGGACAGATATCGGATATTCTTCGATCCGTTCACAATCGACAAATCTAAACGAATAAATTGAAAATTTTGGTTTATTATAAATTCGTTTTTATACTAAATATATAGAAATAATAAATACACTAAGAAAATTAATTTTAAGTGGTAAAACTTGATTTTTATATACATATTAATTTTTTTATTGGGATATAATATTAAAAGACAGTCATTTATGTACTAAAATATATAAAAAAATAACTATAATCTTGATAAAAACCGAACGGATAATTATCGGATACGGATATGGCCATATCCTTATCCGTTTTTTAGATATCGGATAATTTTTCATATTTCGGAAACGGATATGGACGGATTTTGGATTTTTCGTGTACTCAATGACAGCCCTATACGTGGCTAAACTTATTGCTAAAGGGTTTTCACCGAGGAAGGGAATGGAGTATGATGAGATTTTTTCTCCTGCAGTGAGACACAACTCCATCCTACTTTGCTTCTATAGTTGCCGCTCAGAGTTGGAGCTACTTGATGTGAAAATTACTTTCTTGCATGGAGACTTTGATGAGACCGTTTACATGAAGCAGCCAGACGAGTATGTCATAGATGGAAAAGAGAATTGGATTTGCAAGCTAAAGAAGTCATTGTATGGGCTTAAGCAGTTGCCTAAACGGTGGTACAATAGGTTTGATTCTTTTATGCTTTCACTTGGTTTTGATCGTAGCATCAAAGACGTTTGTGTGTACCTCAAGCAATGAAGAATGGTTATTGGGTGTATTTACTCTTGTATGTGGATGATATGCTGATTGCTTTCAGGGATAAAGCTGAAATTGATAGTTTGAAGTTGAAGGTTAAGGTTGAATTCGAGATGAAAGACCTTGGAGAAGCAAGAAAGATTTTGGGTATGGCAATTTAAAGAGATAGAAAGCTTGGACTTTTGAGACTCGCTCAAAAGGAATGTATTCTGAAAGTCCTTGCTTGATTATGCATGGAAGGAGCAAAAGCAATTAGCACACACATGCCTTTGCACATACAGCTTTCTAGTAGAGGCTCTTCGATCACGGAGAAGGACAAGGCTTATATGGAGAAGGTTCTCTATGTGAGTTCAGTTGGTAGTCTGATGTATGTCATGGTTTGCACTAGGTCTGACATTGCATGGGCAGTTAGATTGGTGAGTAAATTCATGTCAAATCCAGGAAAGACGCATTGGAAGGCAGTGAAGTATATTTTTAAATATCTTATAGGAACTCCAAACCATGGGCTTGTCTTTGGTGGCAGAGATAGAGATTTGAGCTTAGTTGGATTTTATGATTCTGACTATGCCCATGATAGGGATCAAAGGAAGTCAACCTTCGGTTATGTGCTCACCATTAGTGGTACAGTTATTAGTTGAAGAGCGAGATTGCAGACGATTGTGGCTTTGTCCACTACAGAGATAGAGGATATAGCTGTTGTTGAAGCGGCTAAAGAGGCGCTTTACTTGAAGCGTTTGTTGTGCGATTTGGGCTTCGTGTATAAAGTTATAGAAGTGAATTATGATGACTAAAGTGCAATTCGCTTAGCTGAAAATCTGGCTTTCAGCTCAAGAACGAAGCATGTTGAGGTGAGAGAGTCTTTTCTTGTCTCTACGGATGAAGAGAAGCTTGTACGTCATCAGAAGGCTCACAGAAAAGAGAATGCAGTGGATATGTTTACCAAGTCGTTACACGTTGCAAAGTTCGAGCATTGTTCCGACTTGATTCACTTGATGAAGTGTTAGGTGCCACATGGCATGGGGAGAGTGAGTTGGTATATGAAGAGGTTTGTTTTCATTGTGAAGATTGATAGGTCCTACTTGGAGAGGGTACTTTCAACTTTATTGGCGGACGGTGGCCTTGTCGGAGTTTGTTGACAAAGTGCAATGGGTGGTGGCTATGCCAAAGCTCATTTGAGAAAGTACCTGTGGTGTCATGTCCGAGAGCTACTTGGAGTAAGAAGATGGAGTTGATAGGCTTGCGAGGAAATATAGTATCAAGGTGGAGATTGTAAGATTTGGTGATATAATATTTCCAATTGCAAAAGATTTGAAAGATATTTGAGATAATTACTCAAATATATATTGCCTCTTTTATAGTATTAAAGAGAGTAATAAATTACCTACATGAAAAGAAGAACTATTTTGGGAGATTGAGGTAATCGGTTAATTCCCTAATTAGATGATTAAAGAAGGAATCTTATCAGACGTATATAAATTTGGAGGAAACTGGAAAATCAAATGGATAAACATTTCTTGTATGAATATGAGAATTAATGAGACATTGATTTATGACCATAAATCGATTCCTTCAACCCCAAATAATATTCTCCATATAAAGGTAGAGATTAGCATGAGTAGAATTATCTCTTAGTTGTATTTCTTATTCTTCTTCTCCATTATCAATCTTGTAAAAATTTCTCCATTTAAAAAGTAACGGAATCTCTTCTTCTCAAGTGGATGTACACTGTCTCGCGGTAGTGTAACCACCATAAATCAAGCGTGTTATTTTCTTTTATTACTTGATCTGTGATTGCTTTTAGATGGTGACTATCTATTGTTTGTTTTTCTTCACCATCAATCCGGTCCTATTTATTTTTCCGCAAGGTTGAGTATTTTATTTTTAAGGTGATCTTGAGGGATTTTTTCCAACAGAAGTGAACATATGACTCATCACACGCTCACGCCACGTACCTTATGCATTTTTAAATCATCTAATGATTAAAAATTCATCTAGGTTTGAGTTGGGATTCGAAGGTTAAACTTTAAATTCAAAGTTCCAATGTAGGCTACATGAACAAAGCTAGTTATAGGTCAGTATGTGTGCATATATTGAAAGTTATATATTTCAAGCAACCCTATGAGAGAAACTGTGAGAAATAGACAAGGTGATACCAATAATTTTTATAAAGACGAGTTTTTTTGTTAGTGGGATAATTCATACTTGAAGTTGATTCAGTTATAACACTCCTGGAAGGCCAAGCTATAGTAGAACCAACTGCATCTTCAATGAACTCAAAACCAAATGTAGGTCTCCACAAAGGTGCATTTGAAACTTTTATAACATCAACCCAAACTTCATCTTCCAATTTTTTTAATAAATCTTCCTCTCGTTTCTATACATTATCCTCATACAAGAGTATATTACGCAATTAAACATATATTAACAACGCAATTACGAATGAATTTTTTTTAAATGCAAGCAATCAACAATGCAAAGTAAATACAAACAACAGATAGGGGTTAAAACAAATTTTTTTTATTTAATAGCAAGCAAGCAGATATATTTTTTGGCAGTAGTTCTCCTTTTGAAATTCTGCTTTGGCAAACTAAAACAAAAACAAGATAGAAATTAAAACTTGTTGAATTTGTAAACAAAAGAAAATTAGAACAAAGAATTTTTCCCTTTTTTTTATATGAAGAACTCTGGATACCAAATATACGCACACCCTAAAGCAATTCACCCAAACTCCCAATACAATGACAAACAATTTATATCCAAAACTGCACTCAACTAAATAACCCGGCCCGTTAAGACCCAAAGCCCACACCTTACCATCCTTTTTTTTTAATAACAAAAGTCAACATCTTCCTATCATATAATTCACTCTGTCTCAATTTATGAAATCAGATTTCACTTTATAAAATTCTGTCTAAATTCCAATTCCCAAAATTGAATTTCAATTCGAAATCGAAATCATGCTTTCACCACGCAATACAAGTAATTGCAGATTAAATGGGATGTTCGCGGAAGTAGACAGTCTGATGGTCGCGGTGGTTTGGGGGGATTCGAATGTGATTTTGGGTGTGTTCGAATTGGCAAAGTGGCGATGGATTTTGTGGTGGTATGCGGTGGTTCGAGAGGAGTTTGGCAGTGGTTGGTGGTTGGTGATGGATTGTGCAGAGAAAAATGAACGTATGTTGGGGTAAAGCAGTGATGGTTATAACTGATGATCGATGTTGATCTAGCGATTGCGGCAGGTGGGTAAGGTTTATGTTTTTTGGTGGTAAACGGTGGAGGAGGTTGTCAGTTGCAAGCACAGTAGCAGCAAGGTAGTTTTAATAGTGGATTGCACTGATATGTGCACAGCAAATAGGACTGTGATGGTTTGCAGCATACCGTTTCAGTGGTGAGGTTGATGTATATGATCAAATTTGCACTGATATTTGATGAAATGCAGTAAAGAGATGCAGGTGATCGTTCTGGAATATGGTAGTGATAGTGCGGCAATAAAATATCAGTGCAACGAGAACGGGGAAGGCCGTCAATAAAATCCATGGAAATTTGATCCCACTTCCAAATTGGAATTTCTAAATGTTGCAATAATCCACCAGGCCTTTGATGTTCGGCCTTGACAAGTTGGCAAGTCATGCAACACTTAACAAAGTTAGCAATATCAGATTTCATTCCCTCCCAATAATAAAGTCGCCTCATATCAGCGTACATTTTACTACTACCGGGATGAATGGTGAATTTAGAACGATGAGAATCTTCTAAAATATCTTTACGAAGATCACCAATATTTGGTACGATAAGTCTACCAAATTTTCGAATGTCGCCACGATAATCAATATCAAAGTCTTTCAAACTTTCAATATCAATCTTACCCTTAATATTTTGGCCAAGAAGAGCCAATTCGGGATCTAGCCTTTGAGCTTCAAGAATGCGGTCTAAAAGAGAAGGATGAGCCTCAAGGCTACATAAAACAAGAGATGAACATAAATCGGAAATACGGTCTCGAATTTCGCAAGTGGATAAAATCTCGAGATCGTTCCATTCGGATATCATCATAGAAACAACAGCTTGTTGTTTACGGCTAAGGGCATCGGCGACACGATTACCTTTACCGGGAGTATAAAGAATATCAAGATCATATGGTGCAAGAAATTCGAGCCAACGCTGTTGACACAAATTAAGTTCCTTTTGAGAGAATAAATGCTTCAAGGATTTATGATCGGTATAAAGAACAAATTTCTCTCCTAAAAGATAATGACGCCAAATCCGAAGAGCAAAAACAATAGCCGCGAGCTCTAAATCATGAGTGGCATATCTAGTCTCAGCAGGCTTCAATTGCCTGAAAGCATAAGCAATAACACGTTCTCTTTGCATAAGAACGGCACCCAAACCAACGCGACTAGCATCGGTATAAACAACAAAATCTTAGTTTCCATAGAGAATCACAAGAATAGGAGCATCGGAAAGGAGTTCTTTTAATTTCTGAAAAGAAGCTTCACATTTGTCCGACCAAATGTATTTAACACCTTTGTTTGTTAAGCCAGTAAGAGGGACGGCAATTTTAGAAAAGTCTTTAATGAACCGACGGTAATAACCCGCCAATCCGAGAAAACTACGAATCTCTGTCACATTCTCCGGTCTCTTCCAATCTTGAATCGCTTCAATCTTTGAAGGATCTACTGAAATTCTGGATTTGGATATAATATGACCGAGAAACTTCACACTAGATTGCCAAAAATGGCATTTAGAAAATTTTGCTTTCAATTGATTACTCCTAAGAGTTTCCAACACAATCCGAAGATGTTTTTCATGCTCCTCCTCGGTTTTAGAATACACAAGAATATCATCAATAAAGATGAGAACAAACCGATCGAGGAAGTCTTTGAAAACTCGATTCATAAGGTCAACAAAATAAGCCGGAGCATTCGTTAGACCAAATGGCATAACAAGCCATTCATAAGATCCATAACGAGTACGGAACGATGTCAAAGGAATGCTATCCTCTGCAATACGAAGCTGATGAAATCCAGTAGCTAAGTCTAATTGTGAAAAGACTCTAGCACCACTAAGTTGATCGAATAGATCATCAATCCGAGGTAAATGATATTTATTCTTGATAATAAGATCATAAAGCTTGCGGTAGTCAACGCAAAGCCTAAGTGTACCATCGGATTTCTTCACGAAAATAGCCGAAGCTCCCCAAGGCGAGGAACTAGAGCGAATAAATTGCTTCGTCTCCAATTCGGATAATTGTTTACGCATCTTCTCATTTTCTTTATTGGACATACGATAAGGAGGGCGAGTGATAGGTTGAGCTCCAGGAATGAGATTAATTCTAAACTCAATTGCTCGCCTAGGTGGTAATCCTAAAACGGGCTCGAATATGTCGTAAAATTCACGAACGACGTGAATAAGAGAAATAATATCACCCTCATCATCATCATCGTCATCACGAGGATTTAAAGAATATAAAGATGCAACCAAACTGGAATCTGAATCTTTAAGATTAACAGAAACCTGATTAACAGATTGAGGATGTCGAAGATGAATAGTCCGCTCAGGACATAGGATATGAGCTTCATAACGGTTAAGCCAATCCATTCCCAAAATCATTCCAAAGCCTAAATAACGCATGACATGCAAATCGGGTAGGAAAAAAAAATCACACAAAATAATCTCGACATCTTTACACAATAAACTGATTGTTGCGGATCCACCAACTGGATTCACAATTCTCGAAGAAGTCATTAAACACAAAACATCCAAAGAAAAAACATACTGCTCTTGTATACGGTAATCATTCCCCTTATAATCAAATGCTCAATGACAATCTTCCTATAATGATGACTAAGATTTCGACAACCTGAACAAGGACCTACAATATTTTTTGCATTTCTTGACTTTTGCGTAGCAGCATACACAAACTTTCAAGCTCCTTGCTCATACTTACAACTAGTTCTATGAATAAAAATAAAATAATTATTAACTTTAACATCGGAATATATTATTTGACTCTCAAAATATGTTTATGGTAAGTATTCTATATTTACCTGTGTAGATGCATCCACTTTTTATCCATAATAAACTAACAGGTAAGGAAGCAAATTTCTAAAAATTTGAAGTAACAATCAGTTATTGAGTGCAAGCAAAATAATCACTACTTAAATTAAAAAGTGATACTTATATTGAATGTTATATATATACACACAACTACGTGCACGCACACATACACACATAATAGAAATGAGTGCTCGTAAACTTGAGTTGTCCAAATTTAAGTTTAGAAAAATAGAAGAGGTACCGAAAATTACCTCTACTATTCAATAGAAGAGATCTGTACAACATTGCACCTTACTTTCTTAATAATAACGTCACAGACGTGAATAAGTAAGCGGATTAAATAACCAAATTTAGATGGTTATCGTCATGTATCAAATTAAGTCGGATAATTCAGTTTTTATAAGTGAATGAGGTGACAAAATCGTTATTGTCATGTTTAAAAGTATACTTGAGATGAAGATTTCCTAAAACAAAATTGAGACACCACAGACTTAATTTAGTCCTACCTGATACAAATCGGAAATATGCTTAACACTGGAGACTTAGGTCCCGTTTGGTTTGTCGTTTTAAGTTTTGTGTTTTCGTCTATACAAAAGCGCGTCCGTTGTATGCATTGTTGAAAAACAAACAATTTTGAAAAATGAAATTAATATGTAAAATAGAAAACAAGTTTATTTTTTTTTCGTATTTTGAGAGATAACAAAAGTACGGAGCACAATCCAACTCCTTCGTTTTCCGTCGGTCGTCGCAATGGTTAAGAATTGTAAATCTTCTTTTCCTGCTTTTTGTTATTTCTTAGTTCAAGATGGAAACACAAAATTCAAAATACAAAATGAAACCAAACGGACCCTTAATTTTCAGTAGAAGTATCTTAGTGTACATGATGGCAGAAGTTTAGTACTTCAGTAACATTAAAGGTTAAGCTACATTATGCATAATGCACAATGAACAGTATCAAACTATTTTATTTATGGTGCAACAAACCAATCCATCCATTTGATTTAAAAAACATAAAAATTGAATTGTAAAATTCGTTTAGTGAAAACTTTTGTCAAAATTAGCGTATTCAATCATGTTTTAAAAAAAGTTGTGACCAACTGATGTTATTCAAGTTGATCATCGTTTGCACTTACTAGTTTTGTATTAAATAACAAAACGAATATGGTATTGGATGGGCTTGGAATTATCATCTTACAAAATTCTTTCTTCTTGGTCAAAACGAAAACGCATTTATTGCAAACATATTCCTAGGTATGACAACCAAACAACGAATATGCATTTGTAAATTGCAGAACTATGATAGGGAAGCTTGGTGATGGAAATAAAAATTTTCCCATGTTCATTTTATTCAACGAATATGCAGTCAGTACCATCAAATGGCAATTTAAAATTTCATAAGATAACAAGTTGAATGTTGACAGTATCGGAGTTTTGACGAAGGAAAATAGTGTAAATAATTGTCACTACCGAGGACTGCTTAAAATTAATAAAATTCGATTTTACCAAAATTATGGAAGCGATAAAATTGGTCATAATTTCACACTACTAGTTAAAGTAACGTGTTAACGTTATTATTCAAATTCTCCATTATTAATCACTGATCGAATTTAAACCTAAGAGTCATACAATCGAAGTTAAATGCTCCAACTACTACCTGATCTAATTAAATTATAATTGTTATAAATTAATTAAATTAATTAATATTTGTAAAACACTAATTATAATTTTTTTAATTTGAATTGTATTGATCAATATTGAAAATAGTGTGTATATAAATATTGTATACACATAGCGATATACAATATTAATGTATGTTTAAATTTGATTTAAATATGAGTTATCTAATCTGGCTTGAAATGGAATGGAGGCCCATATGGGCTGATGGTATGGTCGGTTAAAGCATGGGAAATGAGGAGTTTTGATTTGATTTTTGTGAGTTTGAATTCAAAAAGAAAGTAGTGGACCTGGATCCACAATTTGCTCTCTCTTCACTCTTATTTAAACTCATTTACCGTTAACTTTTCTATTTTACTTGGGCTATTCCCTTACCTATACCTCTACCGAAATAGCTTGCTCCCTCTTCTCCATTGTTTTCAATTTTAGAACAAAATTCAAGTCGATCAATGCAAAGGATTGTAGATTTTTCAATCGAGGAGTGCTTTTCAAAAAAAAATTGAATTCAAATTCAAAAGGGCTCTACAGATTCAGCATTCAAGGTATTACTAATAGTTGAGGTATCATTTGCTTTACATTTATACATGGTTAGATTAGATGTATGTATATCATGAATCTTTAACTATATGTGATGTCAACCTAGAATATGACTATATAAACATATTGTTTTTATAAATAGTACATATATATACACACTTTTGGCCAGAAATATTATAAAAATAAAAATAAATAAAAAACTTTTTTTTTGAGTTAAAAATGATTTAAAAGGGTTTTTAAAACAAAAGTTGATATTTAATTATATAAACATATGTATCATAACATATATAAATTAGTTGTTAAATTGTATCATTGTTAATATTTTGAAAATAAAAGGAACAAATATTTTATACAATTATATATTTATAAAAAGCACCCTTTCAAAAGCTTTTGACATTTTTAATGTCAATTTACGTCAAAGTTTTGAAGCAATAGTTTAGAAGTTTGAAATTGCAGTTGTATGGAGGGGAACAGAACACTTTACATCGGTTTATGTAAGGCAAGGATGGCTTGAAATTTACTTCTGACGCATCATAAAGTTTGCTAAATATGAACTACTAATTACTGATTATTAATATTAACTATTAAATAATAAACATTAATTATTAATTGATTAATATTAAGTATGAACTGTAAATTATTACTAATAAATATTAAATAGAAATTATTAATTGCTAATTATTACAAAAGAAAATATGCTAATAACAAGAGAAGAATAATCTAATTTTTTTTGTTTTTCATATCCAACCTCTAGCCACACTATAATCAAACTTTTTTACAGAAAAGTCATCAAACTCTAATCAATACTCTGACTATAATGCAATCTGTTTGGAACACAACCTTATTCAGCAAAAAAGTCCATACACTTTTATGTTTGAACTTTAGAAAAACTAAGAAAAATTACGTTTTTATGTGCCTAATTAGTTCGAATTAATTATATGAAAGAAAAGAAATATAATATGGTACTACTGATTAATCATAACCGACCAACCCAAAAGCGCAAGGGCTTCGTGTGCAGGGCTGGTATGGTAATGATTACCGTTACCATTTCACAAATACCGTTACCGTACCATTTTTACTGGTAAATGAAAATAGCTTACCGTTACCGTTACCGATAGGCTGGTATACCGAAGACTGATATACCGATAATGTGGTAACCGTTACTGGTAATGGTAAATTACCGTTTTCCTAAAAAAGGTTAGTAACATAACATGTATTCACACCATAACGGTGTTTTCATTATACAAATTATAGTGTTACTTAATAAAAGACATAAATGTGAAAGAAGTTAAGTGTATTTAACATTATTTCACCTGATTAATAAACTAAATTTAATCATTTGTTTGGTTCTAAATGCCTATAATAAAGCATGTTACATGAATATACATGTATTATAAATTGACTGGTAAAATTACCGTTACCGCTGGTATTGAAGAAATGTTACGATGATTTACCGTAGAAAATGGTAAACTTACCATTAGCATACCGATTAAACCGGTATACCGATTTCACTCGAAAATGGAAACCGATTGGCTGATAATGATATGGTAATGGTAAATTTATCTTTACCATAACAGCCCTACTCGTGTCTAAGAAAAATGTGGTAATGGTGTTTTTAAATAAAAAGCATTCGGCTATGGATTTTCCTTCACCTTTGTGTAATTGGAATATAAACTGTCCTCCTTTCTAAGTTAAAGAACACTCAAAGCAATTGCTTGCAGTTACCACATTCAATGTTAAAAGCAATTTTCAATACAACTGAACGTCACATCAAACAAACATTTAGAGCGCTGACGAACGTAGCCAAGTTAAAGTTGAAATCGAATCTGCCCTATATTTGAAAAAAAAAAAGAGTTGGAAGGTAGCATTGCAGGCACTTTTTATTGCAAACAGTTTAGCAAATCCAGTTTAACATATTCAAAATCCAAAATGAATAGGTGGTATTAACTAACCTGTCATGATAAAACCGTTACTGGTGAATTTACAAATTGTCAATAATTAATAATTGGGTTTTGCTATCATGTGCCTAAGACAATTATAGTTTCAGCTTAAAAGACAAAAAAAAAAAACTGAGTTAAATATCTATTTTACCCTCCATCAAAAATAGATATGCGAAATCCAGAGGGCTACTGTGATAAATTCACAATCTAACCATGATAACATTTCCCTTAATAATTTCTATTTTCAGCAACCCTGTATGACTTTTCATTCAATGCTACAAAAAAACAAAACCATCAAAAACATTTTCACTCAAATTTAACTTCATAATCTCTCTCCAAAGCAATGTCTTCTACTTGTTTTAATTTTTTTTTTTTTTTGGGTACGATTTTGTACAATCTATCATGTTTTCATAATTTTACTCCCCTTGAATCACGTCCACATTAGGCTTTATTCATAAGGAGATCGATATTAATGGCTGAGTTAAATGTTCTTATTGTTCTACTCGGAGCTGCTACTCTTGCCAAATGCTAAATTATAAAAACAGATTCATCTACCTCTATAACATGCAAGTAAAACTGGCCTATATAACATCTATTATCACAGTGAACAATTTGTCTTAAAAATTAGGGAGAAACCGAAGGGTGTCTTTAAGTCCTATAAATAGCACAAACTTCATATCTTTGCACACACATATATAGTAAATTACCTCTGACCTGTCATGCACATCTTCACTACACTCTCCAATCCATGAACCAAATCGAACATACATCAGGAAATGGTTTACTTAATGCGTCCACCACCTAAAAGAAACTTGTGAACAGATATCATGAAAATCAATAGTTGTCTTGAATATAACTATACTAAAAACCATACATGTAAGTTTAAAGAACTAATATACTTTTGTCCCTTAGCCCCTTTGCGACAACAAATGGCATTTGCTCATTCAGTCTGAACAGGCAAAATGTTGACCTCAATGGATTAGCACTACGAGGAAAAAAAAAACTCTTTTAGGAATAGTTTGCCTTAATAGAAATTGAAACCTTATGTATTATGTGACTACAATGTTAATGGTCCAACATCAATTACACAATAGTTAGACGCTCGGGTTTTGATTCATGAGATCACTTGTTCGAATCTTGCAAAGCGTAATTCAAGTCACATGACATATGTTTACTGTAGTTTGTTATATACTACCTAATACTTGAGTACTACTACGTTCTACCACCTATATATCCGATTTCAAAAAAATCAATTTAATGAATAAAGATTTTAGATGAAAAAGTGTTACAATATGAGTTTTGGAGACATCACCGATACAATATTGCAAGGTGATATTATCAACATTCTTTTTTAACAGGTGTTTCCTTCCTCACAAGTTGCAATGGAATTCAAGTTTCTGACTACTAGAATCAAACCAGAGGAACACTGTTATTTTTCCAATGCAAATTTTATGCCCACTATTAGTAAGTACCTAAGCCATGTCCATACATCAATATCAGTGAAGTCAAATGCTGAATATAAGGCAGTTTTCAAACTCTTTTTTATACAAAAAATAAACTTAAGCAGGATATAACAATATTAGTATCACTTCATGGTCTAGGAACAACAAAATTATAAACTTCAGTCTATTTCTTAAAATGCCACTTTCAAGAAACATGTTACTCGTAATCTCATTTCTATTCCCTAATGACCAAGGCTAGTTTCAATGGGGTTATGTGCCAATAAATATTGACAAGATTAGATCTTTTCATGGCCAAAATCCATACTAAACAAAATTGAAAAAGTCCAAAAATTCTTGACGAAAAATCTAGAAACGTGCCTGAATGTGCAATATGCTTTTACTGGTAAATTTTTTTAATATGTTAATATTTAATAGCATATTAAAATTAAAATCTCCTAGTACATTTATCAATATTTTATCTATTTATGAAGCATTGAATACATGAGAGAGCTAATCCGATAGAGGCAAGAAAGAGAGTTGATCCACCATCAAGATTGGTAAAATGGAACCTCTAGAAGCTCAGGAAAGAGATTAAAAAAGAAAAGGTAATTTAATTAACATTTCTATTGAAATTTTTTTTGAAATCATTTTAGCATTTATATCACCCTTGACAATGTGCTATGTTTATTTCATTTTTTTCAGTACAACTGCAAAGAATTTGTTGTGTTAACCTTTTAAAGCATTTATTGCACTAATATTATGTTGTCATTACATTGTTTTACTTGTAATCACCATTCACAATGATGATATCCATGCTTTAAATGTAAATCACTTATATGGATACTGTATATTGTATTGAAAAATGATTGATTTTCTTTTTGACTATACATTAGACTCAGTGCACTGCTAGACAAAATTTTAGAGGACAAAATTTCGAAGTAGGCTAATTTTCAAATCAATTTCGCAATCGGCGCTGGTTTTGAAACTTATTACCAAACAGGCTAGTTTCTATCCAGTCAGCCTTTTGTAACTAGTGAAAAAAAGCGCAACTAAGAGTTGCATCTATGGATTTATTTTACGGTGCGCAACTCTTAGATGCGCATCAATTTTTTTCTTATTATTTTACGGTGCGCAACTCTTAGATGCACACCAATTTTTTCCCTTAAGCAGGCGTAACTCTTAGTTGCGCCTACTATAATATAGTGTATGCGCAACTATGAATTGCGCATATGAGTTGCGCCTGCACAGGTTGCTGCTGTTAAAACAGATGCAGCAGCAAACATCTTCCTCCCACCCCTTCAAAACATTTCCCAACCTCAACCTCTTCTTCCATGCTCGAACCCACTAGCTCCAAACCCAAATTTTAGTCAATTACCACCAAATTATCACAAAAATTTTAAATTTCTTCTCCATTCTTCGATTAAATCAAAGCTACAACAATCCCTTCACCCACATTCACATTACCATTAATTTGTATGAATAATTGAGAGATTCCCGATGAAGTATTGGTGAAATATGTTGAACGGATGAAAGCTGAAAATGAATTTGTTCCTGAAACTCAGTTTAAAGCCGTTCCTGAAGCTCAATTTGAGATAGTTCCGCCAACTAATGGTGTTGTTGTTCAATCTGCTTTGAATAATCAAATCTGCTTAGGCGAACAGAATCAAAACCCGAGGAAACAAATTAATAGTGAAGGACGAGTCAGACAAGATACACACCACTTTGCCACTTGGAGATGTTTGTGAGGTAGTTGTATGCAAGAATCAAACAAATGCTGGACGTCGATTTTACGGATGTGCCAGTCACCTGATCATATAACTAACCCGAAAGGTGTTGAGTGCTGTAATTTTTTCAAATGGCTAGATGATCCTTTGACCCCTAGGGGAGTGGAGTATGCACCAGAGATGCAAGCCGAAGTGAGACGTTTGGAAAAGGAAAAAAGCCTGCTTCGACATCAAGTAGACTATTTGCAGTCCGTAAATCGAATTTCGAAAGGGTTCTAGTAAACTGGGTAGTGCAACTGTAATGTAATGTATCTGTATCAGACTTGTTTGATTGAGTTATGCATGCTTAAGTTTTAATGCAGAGTGTATTATTTGGTTGTATTTTTACTTGGTTGTTGTAATGGATATGCAATACATGATGAAGTATTGTTTGTTTTTTATGTTTTTTTGACGGTAGATGTAAAACTGTGGAAAATTCATAATTTTGCTGCGTAAAATTAAATCAAAGTAACATAGCATAGCAAGTAATTTAAATGTTTGACATAAGATAATCTTTGATAACAAAGCTGTGTACACAATAAATATAAGTTATACAGTTCAAGAATGACAGAAGTAGTAGAAACAAGTAAAATATTTATTGTTTTCCACACGTTCTTCTCTTATGACCACACTGTCCACATCTGTCCTGTCTTCTGTACTCCATTTTTTCCATGACTCTCCTTATTCTTGTGGACCTCGGTCTTTCTGTATTCCTTCACGTTGGCAGCGGTAGTATAGTGGAGCCTTTATGTACATCTCAATATCCACTGTCGGGCACTGGATGAAAAACCGGAGAATAACTGTCTATAAATGTATTCCGTAAACGAGGATGAAATAAGATCATGGTAAGCTCTGTTCGCTCCTCCTCTACATCGTGCGCATGCAGCTAAAACATGCGAACATGGAAAATGAGCTAGAATATGAATATTGTATGAACAACTGCAGTTGCCATTGGCAATATTTACTGTGTAGTTACACGCGTTTGTGTCTGTTACATGCCACTCCGTTAAGCTGACCCTGTTAATGCTCATATTACGTGCTTCTGCTGAATATTTTTCCATCATTTTGTCATAATTTGACGTGAGCGAAGATGCGTAATCCATTCCATCGGTACGTCTTCTGTAGAAGTAGCTATTAAGAGGATGAAAGGTACGTACCACTAATGCCTTTACAGGTAACGATTTTGCACCCTTAAGAACTCCATTGAAACTCCTCGAAACATTGGTAGTCATCATATAGAATGTTCACCGTTATCCTTGTAAAGAGCCCATTGTTCATCCTCCTGTCGGAGACTTCTGTCAATCCATCTGTCAGCGGTCGGACTCACATTTTTTAGTTGCTCTCTGAGTTGTTTGTATGTTAACTCATCTCTTTCCTCAGCACAAGCATGAAATAAGTTTTGCAAAATCTTACTATAAAAAACCAGCTTTTTTAAAGTTTGCTTTCAAACGGCATAGGCAGAAGCGATGAAGATGTGGTCTTCTCCACTTCTCTTGCAAGGCGGTCGGAATTCCTTTCATTCTATCGGAAATGAATGTAATGCATCTTGCATTTAAAGAAGGAATTAAGTGTCCCATGCATGAAAAAAACCATCCCAAGTTTCCGCCGACTCCGTCCTTACAATAGCAAATGCCAAAGGAAAAAGAGAGTTGTTTGCATCAACTCCTGTAGCCACAAGCAATGTACGTTGATATTTAGCATATAGATGTGTTTCGTCAATAGAAAGATCCGAATGACAATTTTTGAAACCTGCAATGCTCGGTTCAAATGCCTAGAAAGCCCTTCAAAATAGTCCTCCTTCTCTAATGCATACTCCACTCCCCTAGGGGTCAAAGGACCATCTAGCCACTTGAAGAAATTACAGCACTCAACACCTTTCGGATTAGTTATATGATCAAGGTAACCGGCACATCTGTAAAATCAACGTCCAACATTTGTTTGATTCTTGCATATAACTACCTCACAAACATCTCTACAGTGGCAAAGTGGATGGGCATCTTGTCTGACTCGTCCTTCGCCGCTAGTTTGTTTCTTCGGTCTTTGATTCTTTTCGCCTAAGCAGATTTGATTATCCAAAGCAGATTGAACAGCAACACCATTAGCTAGTGGAACTATCTCAAATTGAGCTTCAGAAACGGCTTCAAACTGAGTTTCAGGAACAAATTCATTTTCAGCTTCCACCCGTTCAACATATTTCACCAATACTTCATCGAGAATCTCCCAATTATCCTTATAAATTAATGGTAATGTGAGTGTGGGTGAATGGATTGTTGTAGCTTTAGTTTAATTGAAAATGAAGAAGAAATTTGAAATTTTTGTGAAAATTTTGTGGTAATTGACTAAAATTTGGGTTTACAGCTGGTGGCTTCGAGCATGGAAGAAGGAGTTAAGGGGTGGAAGGAAGATGGTTGCTGCTGCCTCTGTTTTAACAGCAGCAACCTGTGCAGGCACAACTAATAGTTGCGCCTACACTATATTATAGCAGGCGCAAGTTGCGCCTGCTCAAGGAAAAAAATTGGTGCGCATCTAAGAGTTACGCACCGTAAAATAAATCCATAGACGCAACCCTTAGTTGCGCTTTTTTTCTGCCAGTTACAAAAGGCTGACTGAGTAGAAACTAGCCCTGTTTGGTAATAAGTTTCAAAACCAGCGTCGATCGCGTTCGAAAATTAGCTTACTTCAAAATTTTGTCCAATCTTATAAATAATTACATGAAACTCTTACTAATACACGTCATAGCACTGTTGTATGGTTAATCTTACTTCAATGTTTTTTCCATTGTCAACAGGAATTAGTTTATTTCGCATGTTATCATCTAAAATTCTGTGCTGCTTCTCAATTGCTTTAAATTATATATCATTATACCACATGAGTATTTTTGTGTTCATATTCAACTATTTTTGCTAGATAAAAAAAGTAATGAAGTATAGAACTATCATATTTTTAAAGCAATAATACATCATTATAAGAAAAAAAAAAATCTAACATTACATGTATCATTTCGTCACATCTGCAAGTCCCCTAACTGTATATACGTATGCAATCAGGTTTATAACATTACGTATAATTATTTTACCAAACATAATTATCATTGTGCATGTATAAGGGAATTTTCATGTTACAAATGAGGATTGCCTTATCAAACAAGGGGCGTAGAGTCAGAAAACCAAGATGGAGAACGACGATTAAAGGGGAGCAATGTCACGGAATCGAGATCGTGAACGACGATGGAAGTGAAGCTGCTAAAGTAATTAGTAGCGACGACCGGTGACTTGGTGAGAGGAGGGTAGATTTTTTTGGGATCAAAATAAAAGAGGTACATGGGAAATGAAAAAAGCGTAAAGAATTTGCAAAGAGAAGAAAAGTTAAGCGGCCGCGAAAACATATAGTAGCCACGAAAATAATTAATACGAGCATTAGGACACGCTCTTCGCGCGTGATGATGGCATGTGTCTTGCGCATGAATTATTTTTCCACAGATTATATATGATTAACACGTTCAAGAAAAAATGACATGCACAAATATTTAGTCATGTTTTTACGTTGAAATAATTAAACTTTTATTTGTAAGTTGCAACATCTAATTTTTTTTGTTAGTTTGAATTTTATTTGTATTATTAATTAATAAACAACGAATTTGTAGTTAGTTAAAGAAAAAATGCTTATTTGTTAGATCTTATTTTATTTGTAGATGGACATTTTGAATTTGTAAAGAAGTTTAATAGTTAGATCCTATTGTTAGGGGATATTAAGATTTGTTAATATCGGACAAATTTAACTGTTAGATCCTTTTTGTAAGGAATATTAAGATTTGTTAATACTGTAAAGGAGCATCTTATGTAATTCATGCCGACACCATAAAAGTGTGACATCAAAGGTATTATAACTATTATTAAAGATTAGGTAGCGGTTTTGGTTTTTATATTTTAATATACTAGTGTGTAAACCGTGCTTTGCACACGGTAATATTGTAAAATATAATATTATATCTGTAATGTTAAAATGAGAACTTTTTTATATAATGTATGATAAATGTAGTGAAATAAATGAACTATAAATTAAAACTGGTATTATATTTCTTTATAATTTATGTTGTATAGTGCGCGTGCGCACACACATATATATAATAATAAAGTAACTTATTCAGTTTTGTTAATATGGATATAACATACATGTTGAAACTGACGTATGTTAGTAATTTTTTAGATGAACTGAAAAATATTATTTAATGAATTTTTTTAAATAAATCAAATACAAAATTATGTAATTAGTTTACATACATGGACTTAAAAATAAACGATAGGAAGAATCGAGAGGAATTTTATAAAAAATTGTACAATTTCGATGTGGATATATTGAAGCTAAAACATAATTTTGTAATATAATGGTATGATAAATTCTTAATATAAAGGATTATAACTTATTTACAAATTAATTTGTTATGATGTTTATGTACATAATTTATGTTAGGCGATTTATATATCTTTATAGTTGAATAAAAAAATAGTCTTACAATTTTCCATAATGTGAGCGTGTGTGCGTTAAAATTGCATATATTTTTATGATTCATTAGAAGAATAGATTAACCATTTATTGAAATTATTTAAATTATTTAAATTTGATATTTCGTAAGTAGTTTGAATACATGGATTTAAATATAAAATAATAGAAAATAATTGAGGGCGGTTTAGGAGATAATTGTAAAAATGTTAAAATGTACGTATTTGAAGCTAAAAACAGAATTTTTCAATGTAATACAATATAAAAAAAATTAGATATATGAATAATATATTAAATATGGAAATATTTCTTATGCATATTATTTATGTTAGGTGACTTATATATCTTTGTATTTAAATGAAAAACTAATTTTATCACCATTGCGCCTGATATGAATATGGTATACATATTGAAACCGTTATATCTTAGCATTTATTAGATGAATTAACAGAAATTTATTAATTGAATTTATTTAAATAATTAAAATTCAAGATCGCATAATTAATTTGAAAATATCGACTTTAGTATACAATGGTTGGTGATATTGTGAAGTGTTTTATAACTAGTTGGATAAATTCAAAATGTAGGTTTTTGACGTTAAAAAGGGTTTTACAATGTAATGCATGATACACATATTGATATAAATAAATAAAACTTTAAACTTGTAATTATTATTTTTGAATATAATTTATGTTATGTGATTGATGTATTTATATATTTGAATGAATTTTTTCATCATTTTTGTTAATATGAATATGGTTCATATTGATCATACTTATTTGACAAATCGATGAAAAATTGCATAGTGAAATTATTTAAATTGTTTTGAAGTTATGTAATTGATTACAATATATTACCTTAAATGTAAAATATTGTAAAGGATTTGAGCGGAGGCTGTAAATGTTCATAGAAAATTTATAATGTAGGCATTCAGAGTACAAAAAATATAATTTTATAATGCATTTCATGGTAAATTTTGTTGAGAGAAATGTGAAAAAAGGATTTATTATTATTATTATTATTTATGTATTCACTTTAAGTTCTTTAAGTTATATAACTTAGGTATCTTTACATTAATCATTTTTTTTAAATTTTGTTAATATGAATATGGTGTGCATATTGATATTTTCATAAATTAGTAAACGAATTAACGAATATTAGTTAATTGGATTTATCTAATTAGTTTTAATTTAGATACATAATTAATTGATACATATAGGGTGAAAAGTAAAATATTAGAAGAAAAGTGAGGTAAATTTTGTGAATAATTATGGTAATTTTAAATGTAGGTATTTGAAGTTAAAGTAGAATTTACAATGAAATGTATGATAAATTTATTGAAATAAATTAAGTACAATTTTTTATTATTGGTTTATGTGATTAATATATCTTTATAGTTGAATGAAAGATTAATATTATGGTTTAGTTGTTTAAGTGTTATACATATTTAAATTGCCGTTCTTTGGCATTTATAAGAAATATTAAATGAATTTATTTAAATAGCTTAAATTTTGGATTATTTAATTAACCTAAATATGCGGACTTAAATATAAAATATTAGAAGGTAGCTGATAAATTATACGTAAATAATTATGTAAACTTTAGAATACATGTACCAAAATGTAAAATAATAGAAGAGAATTAGTCAAATAAGTGTAAAGTAATAAATTAAAGAATTTGAAAATAAAATATCTAAAGAGAGAATTAAGGAGAAGAGAGAAAATTTCTAGAATCAAGGAGAGAGCCAAAAAATCTTCTGTTTTACTATTATTTAATAGATTAAAGATAAATTTTACCAAGCGCAGCATTTTGCATTAAAAGGCTGCTATTTAGGGTTGTAAAAACCAATTTTTCTTGTAGTGTATAAAAATAAACTAAGTTTTATAAAAATTATATAAAGGTGGAACCCTTTATGTAATTTTTATAAAACTTAGTTTCCACCTTCACATAATTTTTATAAAACTTAATTTATTTTTATACACTACAAGAAAAACTGGTATTGATAATAGTATAAATAATTATGGTCGCTACAAGAAAATGCTATATTTTTTTGTTAAAAAAGATACAATATTTGAACGACATACGGAAATACGCAAGCAAGAACAGAGTTCTTGAACATAACTTATTCAAAAAGTTTAATTTGCAAAAAAACCTTGATAAAAAACCAAATTTATTGGATATTGACATCATATTGATAAATAATCATGTTCCACCAACAAGTGTCTCAAGAGCATAACAAAAGTTCTATACCATCTAACATGGGGTTGGATAAGTCATGTTGGAATCTAATGATAACTTTCTATTTGACAAATGATATATGATATTTTTGAGGTTAGACTACATGTTGGAAGGTAGACAGAAGTATGGTTGGCCCCTCTTTCTACGTCAAGAATCGGTCATGCTTACATTATAATATGTTATTTTGTAGTGGAGTTCATACATCTTAACTTTTGGTTAGCATAGTTGCATGTATTGTTTTTTTACGTCATATACAATATTACTTTTGTTGTTGAAATACTATGGATATATAGTGTAGCTTGGCTTATGAATCTGTTAGATTATTCACATTACAATGTGTTAATTAGTGTTTTGAACCGTTATAATATATATGTTGAAATAAGCTTATAGTAGAATTGCAATTGAAAGCGAAATGTATATAGCATTGTAAACGGGATGAAAAATAATTTATACTTTCCATACATTTTAAAACTGCTTTAAAAAATATCTATGCGTTTTAAAAATGCTATGAAAAGTATGCATTGGCGCAGCTTTCACATACCATACCATCTTAAAAACGCTTCGAAAATTTTCAATAGCAATAGCAACAAGAAAAATGCTATAGAAATATAATTATATTAAAAATATACGCAAAGATGACAGCAAAAAACTCCATAATATGTTACTTTTAATAACAGCTTTAATAATGTTATGGTATCTGAAGGACATATTATAACATGTTCTAAGCGTTTATAAAAATGCAATTACATCCTTTTATAGCATTTTTAAAATGCTATAATAGGGTTTGATTGTGGTATTGCAACTTGCTCCGGCTGCTTCAGCAGGGATGATTGGGATGAAGGCTTTGGCGACGACAACGGGGATGAAGGTTGTGGTATCTTCGGCGACGACCGGTATAAAGGGTCGACTGCAAGTGATGGTGGCAAAATCTTCGGTAGTGGTGCCGACAATGTTGGGGGTCATGATAATGGAGGCGTGTTTTTCATTTAATCATGGAATTGAAAGCAATAAAAAAAGAGGAGACGTTAAGGGGTATTTCTTGAACGGGGTGACGCCGTACAAACACCACGTCGAAAACCTTTTAAAGGTGTCGGCAAGGATTTACTAATTAGTCGTAGGCAATTCTTTACCTAAACCTTACCGATGCCACGTCAAAGTATTTTTTAAGGCGTCGACACGAGGTATGTATTTCCAAGTAGGTATATTATAATGTTTCTAGCAGTGCCTAATCATTTCCACACTTTCCAAAAACTATTCTATACCTTCATTAATTAGCTTCTTAGCCAAAAACAACTTAAATCCTTACTTTAATTAGCCAAAGTAAGGGATCAAAAGGGGATTAGCAAACGAGTATTGGGGATTTTGCAAATTTTCATTTTGGAATTTGTTATTGGCCGGTTGGATCATTTCTACCATGTTTTTGGTGACATTTTGACATTTGATGAGTGGTTTAAATTTCTCATTTAATATGCATGTTCATATAGTTAAAATTGATACTTTTAAACTGTTTTCAAAGCCAAAAACGTGATTTTGACTATATCTAAATTTAACCATGTTTATATAAACGAATTTCAAATGTTTTAAAATGTGTTTTAATTGATTCAATACATATGTTCATATGGATACTTCATTTTATAAAATAGGCTAGATCTAAGATTATTGGTTGCAAAATCTAAATTGTTTGTATGTAAACGTTGCATGTGATGTATGTATATATGGTTGTTTGGAATGAAACGCCAATCGATAGGCGATTTAGAGTTAGAAAATATTCCAAGAGATGGAGTCTAGTGCATATGGATTGGCTTTGACATAGGTCATCTAAGGTGATTGCATGAATGAACAGGACTCAGTCAATGGAATAAAGTATAGGGAGTAGTGCTAGAGTTAGGGGAGGAAATGTGTCAAATTGGTCCGAACGGAGGTGTGTTCGTGTCCCGTCTTATAAGAGATTCGGACGAACATGGATCGAAGAAATTTAAGTTTAGACATTGTTCATACGAGCCAGACAACGAATGAACAATGTTCGGACAATAGAAAAACATCGAATATTTTCGAACGGTATATTTTCATACAATTTTTTCTTGCCCTAATTCGTGTTCTAAATGAGAATCGTACGGACACAGACCAGACACCTTACAGCCTCGGACCAAGCCATACGTTGGACAATAGTATAAAATTTACACCCATGGCTAGAGTTTCCAAAGGGGTATCGATGCAGAGATGGAGCAGAGCTGGGAGGTTAGAAGAATAACGTAGCCAAAATTTGGCACTACAAGAAAAATCATTTATACTTGCAAAAATCGGTGACGTTTTATTGTAAATGCAACAAAAAATAGATTACCAAATAATATAAACGTGGCAAAAAATAATTCACGTTTCCCGCTTCTAAAAATAAAAGTTCGCGCGAACTAAATAAACATAACCTATCATTTTACTCTCGTACTTAACAAAATTCTCGTCCCTAATTTGCTTTCTTCTTCAGAAAAAAAAATTCCCCTTTTAATCGTGTTAAATTTTCATCGCACTCAAGTATCATCGTCAACTCCGTCGTTTCCCCCTTACTCAACATCGAGTCGTGGCAGCCAGCAGATCTAAGTATAATTAGGTATGAATCTTTTAAATCGATTAGGTATATTTAGGTATGAATCTGTTAAATCGACTTTGTGATTCTATTTGGCTTTTATATGAATTTGAATGCATCTTATTTTTGTATTTTTTCCTAAACTATTACTGAAATGGTTGATTTAACCCTAATTGCAATGATCTGTTGGGATATCTGCTTTGATTTCTTTGAGTATATGAATGTTCTGTTGAAGTGGTTCAGTGAATCAATGGTTGCTTGCTGAGAGGAGGTTGAGGTTGCGTGTTTCGGGAATTCGGTGGGTTCAAGTAGCATTGATGGAGGTCGCGGTTTTGTTTGCGATTGGGTATTGGCTGGCTGGATGGTTGAGAGTGGTAAATGTTGGAGCATAAATAGTCTTTTATGGAGTGGCAGGCACTGGAAATATGTCAGTTGTGTGGATGTGAGGTAGTGAAGAGGAGGCGGTGAAGTTGACGGTTGGTTTGGTAAGATGGGGCGAGGCTGGGGGAAGGATGTGAGTATGTGTTCGTAAGGAGTGGTAGAATGTCAGAGGGCAAGTTGATGAATGTTGCGTGAGTCTCTGGTAGTTTGCTGCGGAGGCTGGGTTGTTGATGTTTTGTTGAGTTGTAGTATGAAGTGCGGTTGCGAACAGGTTGCAGGTTGGAGAAATGGGAAGGAGGATGGTCTGTGGTTGCTTGGGGTTTGTAGTTGGAGTGGTCACTGTTGTAGTGTGTGAATATGGTGCAGTTGGTTGTATCAGTGCAGTAGTCAGTAGGTTGTAGAATGGTCATTGAAGCAGGCTACAGGAATGTAGGCAAGTGGATATTGTCTTTGGTGATATGAATGAATGTGGTGTGTATGAGATGAAAGTGGGTATTGTTATAGGCTGGTATGAAACTGTGTTGTTGTGAGGAGTGAATGAATTGTTTAACAGTGGAGTGGGGGAGTGATTGCAGTGTTGAAGTATATTTATGGAAGTGGTTGAAGTGGTAAAATAGGAGGATTGAGTAGTATGGTGATGAGAGGTTGATGCGTTTTTTGAAAGTTGCAGCAATGTGTGGCAGCGGAAATGCACCGGCGTTTGTTGGTGATAGGTGGGAGGAAGTTTGGTCGGTGGTCTGTGTGTAATGGTGAAGTGCAGAGATTTGCAAAATTTTTGTTGAAGTGGAGTGACTGGAATGTTGTTTGTTGAAGTGGAGCGTTTGTGGATGGATTGACAAAGGAGGGGCAGATAGCTGTAACCGTTATGCAGCAGTTTGGAGGGTTGTGACTTGGTCAGTTATATGTGGGTAGGAGTGTGGTGTTATGCATGGATTAATTATAAATACATGTAAATCTGAGGTTAAATGCAAAATATAAGTGTAAAATTTATATTTTTAGAAAAGTATTCTTTGCCTTTGTCTACTAAACCACCATGGTTATATGCAGTAGTGCTACAAGTATTTGTACTTCAACGTCTAGTTATGTTTTTGATTACAACAGATAACCAATTTATACGTCAAAGATTGGAAACTTATTTGCCTTCAAATGTCGATAATGGAAAAAGGCTGGGTTTTTTTAAACAGGTGCTAAAACCATGATTAACTTAATATGTATTTTGAGAATTAGAACATATAATCTAATACTAAAGCTCTTTTTTTTTTTACTTTTTTCATAGAACTAGTATAGAATACCGACAAGGAGCAATGAATTTCGTGCATGCTACAAAGAGGAATGTAAGAAGTGTAGAAAAAATTTTATGCCCTTGCAAGGATTGTCGGAATCTTAGTCGTCATGATGACCAAATCATCGTTGAACATTTAATTATAAAAGGAATGGATCCTAAATACATTGACGGTGTATGGTTTAACCATGGTGAAGAGATAAATGTAGAGAATAAAACAAATACGTTTGACGTATATGAACTATTCAAGATGATTCACTATGAAGATGAAGATTTTTTGAATCAAGATTTTTTTTGTTGATGATAAAGACGATGTTGATTCTCGAAGAAAAGAGGATGAGTTAGTCAAGAACTTGGAAGATGCAGAAACTCCATTATATCCTAGTTGCACAGATCACACAAAATTATCTACCATCACCGTCGTGTATAATCTTAAATGCGAGACTGGCTTGTCCGATAGTGGTTTTGATAGGCTTTTAGCTGTGCAACATCTATTTCTGCCGAAGGATAACGTGCTTCCCAAAACCTTATATGAAGTCAAGAAATTTCTTAAAGCATTCGACATGGGTTTTGAAAAGATACATGCTTGTGAGAATGATTGTTGCCTTTTTAGAAAAGAATACAAAAATTTAGAAAGTTGTCCAAAATGTGGTTCCTCGAGATGGAAGAAAAATCAAGATATTGAAGAGGTTATACAAGGTGTTCCAGTTAAAGTATTGAGATATTTCCCAATTATTCCGAGGTTTAGACGAATGTATAGATCTCAAAAGATGGATGAAGAATTAAGATGGCATTTTAATAATAAAAGTAACGATGGAAAAATGCGTCATCCCATGGATTCTATGACATGGAAAATGGTGGATGAAAAGTATAAATCTTTTTCATCTGATCCACGCAATCTTAGGCTTGGTCTTGCTACAGATGGATTCAATCCATTTTCCATGTTGAGTTCGAAATATAGTTGCTGGCCTGTAATGCTTGTGACATACAATCTCTCGCCTATGTTGTGTATGAAGAAAGAAAATATTATGTTAACTTTACTTATTCTAGGCCCGAAGCAACCCGGGAATGATATTGATGTATATTTGGCTCCTTTGGTGGAAGACTTGCATCACTTGTAGTCTAATGGAGTTACTGCTTATGATGCATTTAGTAAAACTTTATTTAAACTGAATGCAATTTTGTTATGGACGATTAATGATTTTCCGACTTATGGAAATCTTGCTGGATGTCGTGTGAAAGGGCAAAAAGCTTGCCCATTATGTGGTGTCAATACCCATTCTCGTTGGTTGAAACATAGTCGAAAGTTCGCCTACATGGGTCATAGAAGATTTCTACCTCCTTCAGATTCACGGAGGAAACAAAAGGCATTGTTTGATAATACCGTAGAGACAGATGGCGCTCCTAGAATGCTTTCTGGGAGAAACATCTATGCATTATTGAAGGATCATCCAAATAATTTTGGAAAAGGAATAGAGGAGAAAAGTAAGAAGAGAAAGCATGTCTATGATAAAGAAGATGAATATGATGATACTAACAGTTCTACAGAAGTAGAGCTATCAAGGTGGAAAAAACGATCAATTTTCTTTGATTTGCCTTATTGGTAGGTTAGTGGTTAATTTATTTACTTTTCATTGTTTTAATACAAGAAAAACCCAATAATGCATTATTGTTTTGGTTTTCATAGGAACTTTCATTACGTCACAATTTAGATGTGATGCATGTGGAGAAGAACATTGGTGAAAGCCTATTGGGCACAATGTTGCATGGAAATAAATCCAAAGATGGAACTAACTGTGGAAAGGATTTAGAGGATTGGGGAATTCGAAGTGAGCTTCATACACAACCTCGTGGGAATAAAACATATCTTCCACCGGCTCCATATATGTTGTCAAAATCCGAGAGAAAAATATTTTGCAAAAGACTGTATGATTTAAAAGGACTAGATGGCTACTGTTCAAATTTAAAAAATCGAATTTCGTTGTCGGATTGCAAAATTAGTGGATTGAAGTCACATGATTACCATGTATTAATGCAACATTTATTGCCAGTAGCATCGAGAGGGTTCATGGCAAAGAAGGCAAGAAAAGCGATAATTCGCTTATGTTCTTTTTTCAACAAATTATGTTAACGTGTTCTTGATAGAGAGAAGGTAGAACAAATCAATGTTGAAATTATTGACGTTTTATGTGAGCTTGAAATTTTTTTTCCACCATCTTTCTTTGATATAATGATACACTTATCCATTCATCTCGGAAAAGAAGCACAAATGTGTGGACCTATTCATTTTCGATGGATGTACCCATTCGAAAGATATATGAAGATACTCAAAATTATGTCAGAAACTATGCACGACCAGAGGGATGTATTGCAGAATCGTATCTTGCAACAGAATGCATGTTGTTTTTCAATGAATTTTTGAAGAAATCAGGACATATAGAGGAGAAAGGAGCTCGAAATGAAGATTATGAAAGTAGTAGAATATTAGAGGGACGTCCAATTTCAGTATCGAAGACAATTAAATTGCCAGTTAATGAGAAAGAAAGTGCTCATTTAGCTGTGTTAATGAATATGGCCGTGGTGGAACCGTTTATAGAGTAAGTTTATGTTATATTGTTTTAAATATTTTGATGTGTTCGCAATGATATATATAACTTATAATCAATTGTTCAATACTAGTTTGCATTTGGAGGAATTAGAAAATTCAGACCAACGCATGACAAAAAATGCGACCTTACTTTGGGAAACACATACAAAAGTTTTGTCGATTGGACTAAAAGGAAGGTTAGTTAGATTTCAAATATATTCTCATTCAACTATCAATATTACTATATAAATTTACATGCTAAATGAAATTTGTTGTAGATACCTATTACCTCCAAGGATCATAATGACATGTTAAAATGGATTGCTTATGGTCCGAAGGATGATGCCATGTCTTTCAAAGGATATATCATCAACGAGCAACGTTTTCATGTAAAAGATTTAGGGAGAGAAACTCAGAATTGTGGGGTGACTTTTGATGCAACTACTATGTGTAGAGCAAGTGCTAAAGATATGTCCCAAGTGGTTGATGTGGTCACTTATTATGGAATATTGACAGATATAATTTTATTAGATTATCATTTGTTTTATATTCCAGTTTTCAAGTGTCGTTGGACGTATAAAGGAAATGGAGTAAAAGTTGATGATGATGGGTTCACTCTTGTTAATTTACATCAAGCATCATTTTCACGAGACCCATACATACTTGCATCTCAAGCAAAACAAGTATTTTATTCAAGAGAGAACGATGTTTCTAATTGGTACGTTGTAATGAAAGCACCATCAAGAAGTTTTAATGATATAGAGGAGCACGATTGCATCGAGGAAGATATTCAAGTGGTGGAAGATGAAATAACTGAAGCGGATGATGAAGATGTTTGCTATGTTAGAGAGGATTGCAAGGGCATAATTGAGTAGATTATATGTTCTACTTGAGCATAGTTGTTCATTTGCTTTAGTGATGGTTGAACTTATATATTAAATCCGGGCTATTTGGAAATTTCATTGAACTTGTATTGATTTTCTTTAGTGATTGTACCATTTAATTTTCTAATCCATTGCAAATGAATGTACCATTCAATTTTTGTTCTTTGTGTTTTGATCTTTGTATACTTCCAGAGACAAAGAATTATATGTTCTTATCAATTCTGTTTGCATATATTGCTTGATAATAAGTAGTGTTCTTATCAATTCTGTTTGCATTACATGTACATTTTCTCATAAAATTACAAATCTGTTCATCATCTCAAGGCTTTTAGGCCTGCTTGTTTGGTATGCAAACTGCCACATCTCTTTTCAGCTACATGTTGATGATATTTAAGTGTTGTTTGTTAATATTTATCCCTGCTTATTGTTTACATGTGCTTATTGGTTTATACTGTGTTTTCTGTCACTTGCAGAAAAATATGTCTACAACATCTGTACGTACCCGCTTGCAGAGAAAGGCTGAAGAACAAGCAGTCAAAGGTAAGAACAAGCAGTCAAAGCGAAAACGTAAAGTTCCACTAGTATAAATGAAATAGAAGAACAACCAGACAATGCTAAGAAGCAAGCCACTGTTCACAATGAAGAAGACGAACAACCACTAGATGATATCCCCTCTGACCCAAATGAAGGACTCCGCTCAGAAAATGAAACCCGTCCTGAACAAACTGCTGATGCCGAGCTGGAAATTGGGAAACAAAGTGAAGCTAAAATCGGAAGTACATCTCGGAAAAGAGGCGGTAGAGGTCCAGCAAAAGCAAAAAGACTCCCGTCATGCAGTCAGGATCGAATTGAAGTTGAGTTCAATGATCTAGGTATACCAGTATGGCAAGGGTCGGTATATTTATCCTCTTTTCTTGGACCGCTTGTGCGGGAGCAGGTTCCATACACCATTGATGATTGGAGGAATATTAGTGATGACTTAAAAGAAGTTTTGTGGCAGTCGGTTCTGCTATGAAGCAGGCATCTATTATTTAACATTCTGACTCTAATATGTTTTGAAAATGACTTCTAATATTGCATGGTCTTGCCAATTATAAATTGAAATTGCCATCTACCTGTCAGTCGTATTTAAATTAAATAAATTTTACTAATATCATGTTTTGATGTATTGTTGCAGATTAGATTTAAATTGGAAGAGGAATGGCAAAGAAAAGCTATATTTCAACAAATGGGAGTACTTTGGAGATCGTCAAAAAGCAAATTGGTTCGAAATTTGCAAAAAGCGGAGAACGATGAGGAAAGACTTAAAATGAAACCTACGAACATAAAAAGCATAACCGATTGGAGGAAGTTTGTGAAGGCGAAAACAAGTCCGGAGTTTAAGGTAAATCATTCCTACTGAACTAGTCTGGCATGTTTCTGCAAATCCATCTACGTAGTTAGCAACCGATAAATTTCTTTAGAAGTGAAGTCCAAGTGTTGGTGGATGCTGAGGGTTCCTGTTTAGGTATTAGCTGCAGGAACCTATGACAGTACAAAATACAAATGCGTTATGACAAGCACATGAACATTTTAAATGAAGTAAAAAAAACACTTTGCAAGTTAGTTCAATCTATAAATATTATTAGTAGATATGGAATGTTGTATATGTCACTGAGTTATCCAGCACTAATAATACCAAATAAGTATATGACCATGATGAATTGATTTTCAAATAAATTGCAATCCTCACCATACATATTTACCCTGCATTATAAATATTAGATAGTTCTTTTTTTATGATTTTGGTTGTTAAATTCTAGCATCTTTCAACATTTTCAGCAAAAAAGTGAGAAATATTCAGCCCTTAGGTACACACAAATTGCGCATACAACCGGTCGTAGGGGAATGGCTAGAAAGACCGAAGACATGGTAAGTTAATTAACTATAGCATTATTTAACATTATTTTATACCTGTCAGTTTATTATTTAATTTTATTCTATTTTTAGAAAAAAGAAAGTGTAGATCCATCGTCCATAAGTAGAGCTGATGTGAGGATTAGATCTCACATTAAAAAAACTGGTGAACCAGTGAACATGGAAGCTAGGAATACTATTGTAAAATTGTTTTTAATTTTATTGGTATTTTTTTTTGAAACTATGATATTTTTACCATTGTACATTATCTATGTGTATTTATTTATATAGGAGGAGATCAAAAAATATGGTAGCCTATCCCAATCCGGCTCGTCACAGACTGATATTGGAAAAGATGCTCTTGTACATGTACTGGGACAAGATAAACCGGGACAGTTAAGGGCATTGGGTAGGGGTTGCACTTTAACCAAGCTAGCTTTGGCCCAGTCCAAAGATAAACAAGTGTCTCGGTGTCGAGAGGAAATAGCAGAATTGAAGGGAATGATACAGACTCTGATGGACCAGAAGGTAAATTTTTGGAAATTAATTTATGTTCATAAAATATTAATTTATATTCGTGATTCGCTGCAGGGTAAAGAAAGTTCGAGAAGGAACTCACCTGATTCGGTAAAAATAATATTTGTATTACTCAATAAATGAAATTTATATTTTAATTTTTTAATCCAGTAATTGATTTAATTTTCGGTTGATTAATTGTAGAGCGACGACGAAGTATGTTTGCTGTTGAATTGGGATGGAACCTCTGGAGTTGTTGCCCATGGGAGGCTGTTGTCCATGGACCTAGATGACGTTGTCAATGGCATTCGTCTGGGACCAAATGCCGGGAGCGTTGTTATAGATTTAGTGGATAAAGCAGATACTTATTTATGGAGGCCTACACCTGAAATGGCAGTCTTAGCAGACGCTAAAAATAAGGTAGTTGCTTGGCCATCAGTTTGCATCAAGATCCCGCTGCGAACACGGTTGAACTGTAGTGCAGCCAGTACGGTAATTTTTTTCACGTTAAGTATATTAGTGTAATATGCTGCGAGCTTATTGATGTCTAAAATGCAGCGAGCACACCCCCCATCTGAATAAAAATTTAACACATATTCGTTGTTTTTGTATAGCATACTAAAGTCTTGAATTTCACTTCTCATTTTTAGAGTACCAGCATCATCGAAGACACTTGCAAGATTTACGGTTGGACTGAGGGTGAAGGTGTAATTGCCGAAGGAAGAATCCATGCCACTGATCCAAAATATACTGTTAATGGTATTCCACTCGGTCCGTCTGCTGTTGTGATTTGGGTGGACAAAGTAGTAAATAAAGATGCTTATTGGTGGCGACCCACATCTGATATGTCGTGCATTGGAGATGCAGTTGGTATGAAAATAGCATGGCCAAGTTCAAAAGTAGAAGCTGATCAAGAAAAATTAGATGAGAGTCGTGATGATACTGAAAATGTTGTGAATTCTCCCATGAAATCCGCACATATGGTCATGAATAAATCGCAAAATGTAAGTATTAATTTTCAAATATGAAGAAGTTAACTGTGTATGAAAGTTTATTTAATGTGCATGTATACATTGTGCATAATAATCTCTTTTCTTTCAGCCAATTGCAACCATGCAAAAGGATGCCAAATGCCAGTTGATCGATTTGGGTGGAGCAGACGTAGTGGCGGAAGGAAGTATTGCATCAACTGATCCGATAACGATGGTCCATTGTCGTCCACTGGGACGTAATGCTGTAAAAGTTTGGATTGAACTGGTGATAGTTCCAGATGCAGAGATATGGAGACCAACATCGGGTCTGACGTGCATGGATGTTGCTTTGGAGTTCCCATAGCTTGGCCAATGGAAAAAATCATTATTAAGTCAAAATGAAAGGTATATAATTTTTTTTATATATACATTAGGAATGCTAGCAGCTAAAGTGCAGATAGATTTTTGGTAAACTGATAAAGGTACATAAGTAGGGGTGTTATATTCGAATTGTGATTGAATGATTGTGATTGGTGAGGAGTTATGTATGGATTGTGGTGGAATGTTAGTGATGCAATATCATATCTACTTAAGAACTTTTTCTATCATATAAAATATCTCACGCATATTCACTTTAACAGGATTTACTCATTCTTCTTCTGGAATTAATTAAAACCTATTATTGTCATTTTCTAAATTAAAAATAAAATCCAAGAAATTATTATAAATTCTGATATTCGAGCATGTTCATTAAGACACTCTTAGGCTTTTCTGGCACAAGTCCATCTATCGCATTACTAGGTTTTGGACCCTGTGTCGCGTGCGTAATCTAAGATAAGAAAAACAGTGGAAGGAGACAGAGTGGAACGTGATTTACAGGTGAGTGTTACCACTCACAAACCTATGGCAAGCTGCTTTTGTTTTGTGTTTTCCCAAGTACTATGGTGTTTGAGAGTGTGTGCATGCTAGCCTGCTAGGTATATGTGTTGCTACTGCCTTGAATTTCTATGTGCATGAAGAGAGTGTGTGTGTGTTTTAGTGTTTTGTATTGGTGTGCATATAGGTGTGTGTTGCCTGGAGTATATGTGTTCTTACGTACGATCTGTGTTTTTGTGTGTACATATGAGCGTGTGTGTTGATTAATTTGTATGTGTGTAACATGTAGGTGCGTGCGCGATTTTGTATATATGCGCTAGTGTGTTTATGAGGATGTGTGCTTACCCAACTGTGTGTGTGTGAGTGTGATTGTGTTCAAATTATCATCTGTTTACTCAATATCATACTACTGAGTAAATAGATGATAATTTTAACACAGTATCTAGCATGAATAATTTTATTACGGTACATTAGCATAAAGTAGCGAGAAACTTATAGCAAGTAAATTCCTAGTTATAGCTAGAAGTGTTGGATGTGCCATATTATTCACTAATTAATTTTTTATATATATAAACCTTGTCTTAAGAGGTTAACTATCATTTAAGGCCATGTAACCATGATTAAGAAATGTGTGTTCTGCATTGTGTTGTGTGTGTGCATTCAAATGCTATATGTTTATGTGTGAGTGCATTTGTGTCTGTGTGTCTATATATATAGTGTTATGTATTGTAAGAACTATTGTGTTTATATTGAATGGATGTTGTGTGTGTTTGTGTGTTGTCTCCATATATTAGAGTTTCAGTTTTGTTGTTGTGTATCTCACGTGCATGGGGTGTATTGTTGTGCTTTTTGGTGTTTTAGACTTGTTTAATTGACCGTTACACTGTTACAATACTCTTACTATATCATATCTTGTCCATTTTGTAGAATTGATTTCATTTCTTTTATGCGTAGGTACATCCCTATTTATCTATGCAAGTTTTAGTAATTTATATTTTTAAAATACATATGTCTGTATATTTATTCAGATATTACTTTAGTATAATTGATGGTGAGGAGTTATGTATGGATTGTGGTGGAACGTTAGTGATGCAGTTTTAAGTTTAGGTTTTGTTTTCTCACTCTTTTGTTCTGTTCTTTGTTTACAGGTAGTTCGGGTTTTGAAGACATCAGCAATGACAGGTAGTTCAGGTTTTGCTCGGTACTTTGGTTATTTCAGACGTTTATTTCAGATGTATATGTACGGTTATGACACTTATGGTAGTTTGGTTATAACACTTATGTAGTTTGGTTGTGTATGTGTACGGGTAGCTTTTTGTCGACACCTATGTATGTGGATGTATGAATGACTATGTATCTTGTGGATCTTCAATGTGTATACGTATTTTGTAGTTGTTTAATATATTGTTTTCAAAAGTGTATGTGCTTGCGTATTCTGTTATTATATAATTGCATGCTAGATCAATGGTAAATCTGGAGTAGCAGGTGGAGGGAAACAAACGCTACTGGATATTATTTATTTTGGTAGCGTTAAAATGTCGCTACAAAAGAGTGATTAAAAACTCAAGTACACTTATGCTGGCGTTTATTAAGCGCTACAAAATAGTGATTAAAACTCAAGCACACTTATGCTGGCGTTTATTAAGCGCTACAAAAAATGTATATAACGCCATGAAAAGGTAACGTGGAGGAGAAAACCCTTTCGGTGGCGTTAAACAGGCGCTACAAAAAATTTAGATAACGCGATAAAAAAGTATCATGGAGGAGAAAACCTTTTCGGCGGCGGCAAATAGGCGCTACAAAAAAGGAATTCTATGGCGTTATAAAAACGCTATCAAAAAAAATAGTAGCGTTTACAAAAGTGCAACTAATACTCGAGGATTTTTAGTGGCATGTTTTTTCGTAACGATTATCGAAACGCCACTAAAAATACTTAGTGGCGGTTTTTGGGCGCTACAAAAAATCAGTTTTCTTGTAGTGTGGATAAATTATATTATTTGGAACCAACCCATATGGGTCGGTACCGACTGATGGAAGGAATTGATTCATGCCAAGTGGTACTTTGGAGGGATGCTTTGGGGTTATCATGATGGAGTCATGGTATTGCTTGACAAAAAGGAAATGTAAGGAAGGCCTACTACCGATCCATCCCATGGATGCACCACCCGATTGAACTGGACTTGAAGAAAATGCAATAAGGACTTCAGGCCTTGGAAATGTTTATGCATGGGAAACTTGGGGTTACCTAGGAATAAGTACTATATTAGTACATAGACAATTTAGCACGTAGTAAACATATGGGTTGGTTCTGAACCATACAAGTCTTAGGTGATTTGAAGAAGGAACTTAGGGGGCAAAGCCACATTGGTCGCCAGCTCATTAAGTGGAGGAATAAGGAGTTACAACCACCATCGATCGATATAGTTGTATGATAAAAGATGCGATATCTACCTAGGGATTCTTGAGTTCTACTTTGGGCTTGACGTGGGGAAGTAGCAAAGGAAATTTCAAGACTGATGATGAGGAGACTCGATAATTTTTGATAGATATTCAAAGATGTTCCGCACTTCGATGACTCGATGATGGGAGTTGTGATGACGATCCATGAAGGCAGGTTCATTGATGTGAGCTTGTGGAGTGGAATGTTGATGTGTTCTACTATGGAGACATGTGCTAAGGAATCGTTGGTACTGAGAGTTTTGAATATGTACTCGTAAAGATGGGGTATGCGAGGATGCTCACCTAGATTTGATCGTATCTCCGACTTTGACTATAAATCTATGTACCATGAAGTGGCATAAAGTCGAGAACTAAGAAATTGAGATGTGGAGTGGCCTCTGACCATTGATGTGGTCATACGAGCTATCATATATCCAATGCACTTGAGTGAGTGATGTGAGGATGATTATTGGTTGCTATGTTTGCTTTATTTTATTAGGTATGTCATATGATGTAGGTATTGTTGACTTGGATACCAAAATACCCTATATTTTACTTTGAGTTATAGTATACCCATATGATGACAACAAATTTTCATATATTGTTATGTGCTGACTCTTTGAATGCATGGACATGTTAAGAATGACTCTTCATACCTTGTGTGATATCTTAGAATTTCAAGCAATTCAAAATGTGATAATCCCCTTTATAAATTATTTAAAATTTGTAGAATTGTTGTTTTCAAACAATAACAATAATGGGTTGTTTTTAAATATAGATAAATAAATTTTAATAGAATTATTAATTTCAAATTTAATTTGGGTTTGTTTAAAATATATATATATATATATATATATATGTGTGTGTGTGTGTATTTATTTGAATTGATTTTAAATTGGACTTTAAATTGAATTTGAATTTGGATTTAAATTTTATGGAAGACCTTATAGATCCCCATCCTGTTGGGTAGAGTCAGGAGATCGTCTTGTTCTTGGTCCAGATTTGATTAGAGAGGCATCTGCGAAGGTAGAGCTTATCAAGAAGAGAATGAGAGCAGCACAGGATTGCTAGAGAAAATATGCGGACAAGAGACGAAGAAAATTGGAATTTGAGATTGGAGATTCGGTCTTTGTCAAAGTTTCCCCGATAAAAGGAGCGATAAGATTTGGTAAGACGGGAAAACTTGCCCTAAGGTATATTGGACCGTTCTGAGTGCTTGAGAAGATTGGTGTTGTGGCCTACAGGATTGAATTGCCAGTCCAGATGGCTGGAATTCACAATGTTTTTCACATATCTCATCTGAGGAAATACGTGCACGATCCATCTCTTGTTGTGGAGCCAGTAGTGCAAGAAGACTTAGAGATCGAACCGGACTTATCTGTTGTCAGGAATCCAGTTCAGATAGTTGATCAAAATGAGTGGCAACTAAGGAACAAAGTGGAGAAGCTTGTCAAGTTGCAGTGGAGCAAGGATCCCAGAGACTGTACCTAGAAAACTCAGGATAGTTTTAGTAAAGCTTATCCAGATCTGTGTCCGGATAGCTAGTAATGTTTGTTTGGATGAATTGTTTGTTTGGTTGTTAATGTATGGATGATATGCATGCTTGAATTGTTTGAAATAAAATAAAAATTTTGGATTATCTTTTGTTTTAAATTTCGAGGACGAAATTCTTTTAAGGGGGAGGAATGTGATATCCCGGAATTTCAAGCAATTTAAAATGTGATAATCCCCTTTATAAATTATTTAAAATTTGTAAAATTGCTATTTTAGAACAATAACAATAATGGGTTTTTTAAAATATAGATAAATACATTTTAATAGAATTATTAATTTCAAATTTAATTTGGCTTTGTTTAAAATATATATGTATGTATGTATGTATTTATTTGAATTGATTTTAAATTGGATTTTAAATTGAATTTGAATTTGAATTTGGATTTAAATTTGAAATTTAAAAGATATATATCTTAAATATATTTTGATTATAAAATATATTATATGTAATTTTATTTAGAATATAAATAGTTTTGTTTTATTTTCTTTAAAGAATTTTATTGATATAAATTTAGAAAAGTATTTATTAATTAATAAATAAATACAAAATATTTTTATTAACATAAAAAAATACATAATGACGTGTGTTAGACTATTAATCTTGTTAGTAACATGTGTAATGAGATTAAATTATGTAATTGACAAATGTTAAGGAAATTAACAAGTGTCGTCTTTTTAATTTTATTTTCTTTAATTTTAAAAAAATCATATATCAAATCTATAAATATATCTATACTCTACTCTCTCATCTTCTTTTCCATCTTCATTTCAAACAAAGAAAAACAAAACATGTAACACTAAAACCAGTAAACAAATCAAAGGAAGCAAACAACTATCAATCATCTTTACAATTTGAAACCTGAAGCTTAACCTAATTCAAGTCCAATTCAGCTCAAAAAAGATCATCTATGTTTCCAATTTCAAGTTTCAAAGGATCAAAGCAATTCCAGTTTTCTGTTCAAAAGAGGCCTCTCTGTTTTTAAATTCACGGTGAGTAAACTAAAATTTAAAACAGTTTAAAATTTGGTGCATGTAGTAAATGCTTGAAGTAAAATTGTGATGAACGTTTGTACATATGTTTGTGTAATGTTTGCGATTTTTCGTTGCCGAAAAACCGAAATGTTAGGGTTAAAGAAGAAGAAAAAGTAGAAGAAGATAGAAAAAGATAGAACAGAGCAGAAAGAAATAACAGAACAACAACAAAATCTCACAATTCGCAGCGGAACAACATATAATAAATAAATGAATAATCTTTAAAACAAAGAACTGTACATTTATGCATTACATCATTATCAGAGTTTACAACAACAATAGACAACAGAGTCAATACATCAACGGACAGTTATATAAACTTGTCCTCATACAGAATACACAGCGGAATAATACATAGTATAATATCATGTACAAGTGGTACGTCTTGATATGTAGCTCGCCTCTTGAGCTCCATAGCACTCATAAATCCAGAGTAACCTGATAAACCTGACTCTTGACTGCCCGTGTGGAAATTGGTGGGCACCCAGAGTTTAGGAAGGAAAACAATAAACTCCGAGTCAGTCATGTGACTGGTGTGAGAACTCAAAACAGTTTATCTTTAAAACAAAATAGAGGGATATTTTTAAAGTCAATTCGCAATGCTTTTAAAAATGAGACCACCATAAGGCCTCCCGCACACACACACAATGCAAACGCAGAATCGGAGGAGATTTCCCCTTATGATAGTCAAAGATGCTTGATACGCATTAAAAAGAAACATTTGATATTATTACTAGTGAATAGTGTAGAAAAAAATCATTTCGAAAGTAAAGATATAAATCTTAGCCAGCATAGACATTTCGCACTTATGCCTACTATAGCTACCATGTTCAATAGCAGGTTACCGCCACATTCCATGGCAGGTTATATAACTAAAACCGTACAAGATCGTATTGTTTCTTTGGATTTCCAACAAATGCTCAGGCCAAGGAACTTCCCATTGCCTCATGGAAACGCCTCTGGAATGACGTCCCGAGAACCTAACCGGATCTCTGCCAACACAAGATCGGGTTACCTTTCAAACTAGGTAACTACTGACACGAATATGTCATCTCCCGATTGTAACCGATCCATCCGAGGATCCTCGATTTCCAACAACCACAAAATTTGCAGCTACAACATAGGTTAAATATCTGGGCTCCATACCATGATACCACCTCTATCCAGAAGGAATGACATACACTAAAGGGGCGCTACCCCCTAATAACCTTGCTGCATCCTTCCTGTTTTGACCATTTCCGGGGTGTGAGGTCCGACGAAGTCTCGTCCACAAAGCCACGCTTTATACAAAAGCTGTGCTTTGGGTCAACAAATGATCATAGAAATGATCACCAAGATAAATGATCAAACAAATGATCATATCACAAATGATCAAACAATGATCATTTCAGAGCAACACTCAGCATGCCACACTACTAAATTGGGAGTATATCACTAATAACCTTCAACTATATAACCTCTGAGCTCGTACGTCTCAGAGAAGGGTGTTAAGCTAAGAGAATAAATTCTCCGCCACCAACAGAAATATATTTGAAAGAAATCAGCTTTATATCTCAACTTGTAATGTCAGACATACAATCCATACAAGTCTGTTCCGGGCTCGAACAGAACCGAAGGCACTTACAAAGAAGTCCTTGCATTCCGGATAATTTCTAATCACGTCCGGACTTCCCGTCACTAAGGGTGATAAAACCTCTATATCGGAGATCAGCCAATGCAGAGTAACTCAACGGTAATCCTTTCGTTTTCAAAAATATCCGGTCTTCAACACCGGTCATCAAATGCAATCCATTACGACGTATCACATATTCAGAATGGGTTATACGACCCCAAGGTCCTTTCCCGGCTAACCCGAATAGTGAGCGCTTATTTTAAAATAAGTGTGGCATTCAAATTCAAGCAAATCACAACAAATACCTATTTAAAGGTAAATATTGATAGTCGGATTATTTAACTATCGATAGAGATGCTCAACATCATCAGATTCCAAATAATTTTCCAAATTATTTATTTCTCAAAAATATCTTTACTAGACATAAACTTCCACACTTCAACCATTTGAACACAATTTTTCAAATCACTTTTCCTTGCTCGGAAATACTTTCATTTCAAAATGGTTTATTTAAACCAATTTAAATAAATCCTTACCGATTTACTTTATATTTACGTTCCAAATCCGTAAATTTATTCCCACACTTTAAAAATAAATCAACGTTTATTTTTAAACTAATTCCCCTTTCTTTTATAAATTCCATAGTGAATTTATAATCCCAAAATATCTATGATGTACGATTTTCAATCGATTTTCAATATTCACTATCAATTTATCTTACAAGGATAAATTCTAAAACGTTCATTTCACATTGGAAAAATATTTCCATACTTATTTAATAATAAGTACATCACAAATCTATTTATTTTCAACATTTGAAAATATTCGATATACTTAAATCAAAATTTAGTATATATTTCATTCCTTAAGGAAATCATTCTCTTAACACATTTATTTGGGCCAAAACGAATGTTGCGCAAAACATCGTTACGACAACCCAAAATCACTAGTATATGGATTCGAAATTTAGATAGATATATAAATCCCAATACTATACAAAAACATTTCTTTTCGGAAACCATTTACTATAACAACAGTGTTATAATCCATCATTTCCTTCTATTTCTCGAAAACGTCTATTTCAACAATAAATGTTGAAATCTATGTATTCGATTCATAATACATTTTAAAACATCGTTAAAACGATTAACTTCATTTTATAATATTCATTTTCCCAAGCATATCCATTTTATTTGATAATATATTCACTGTCCAAAATCGTGAATATACTTCCTAAACCAATTTCAACTTTCAATTTATCAAATTCCATTGATTTCGAATTTATAAACATTGTTTATAAATTCCATTTCTATTTATAAGCTTCGATTTATAAATCTCCTTTATTAATCCAATTTATATTTCGTTTATATGCCGAATCTAACTTATAAGTAAATTACTTATAATCCATTTATTCACAAATCCATTCTTTTTTATCATTATTTGTTTATAAATCTAAAATTCTTATTTACTTATAAAACTAAGTACAACTTTATTTTAACACTTATAAAAGCTCGTTTTATAATTCCAATATCTTTAACTTATAAAATATAAAAAAAAATTATCTTTTATATAAACCGTTTATAATAATTCAAAAATCCCAATTTAAACCAATTTATAAACTACTTAACTATTTATTTCCAAAAATCTCATTTCGGTTATATTTCTCAAAAATCTAAATTTTTATAACATAAAAATTTATAACGTTTTAAATTATTTAAAATGAATCAATTCAAAATTTAATAAAAACATATACTTTGAAAAATCACTTTAAAATCCTTTTAAAAACCAAAATCATTATTTTTAAACTTTAAAAATGGATCCGATGATGCAGCAGCACCAAATAGTCAATCACGACATCCAAATATCATATATCGATATGATAATCAACAAATATCACAATATCTGTAAATAAATCAATACAGTTGAGGAATCCAATTGGATCGCTCCAACTTGTTTTCCTGCATCCACAAACATTAGCACAATACCAATTCCGTTCCAGTATGGAATTATCGCGGTATATGGGATTTATAAAATATTATCCGCTTAATAGACGGCGCAATAGGGTCTCATCCGCTATATAATGCGGAAAATCAATTCCAAGTACATAAATAATACCAATTTCACTGTTTATGAAATATTCGCGGTATATGTTTTTAATAAATAACATCCGCTTACTAACGGCGCATAATGTCTATTTTAACAATCAATAGATAACAATCATCATTCAACATACAATCAACAATTTTAAATCGAACTATTCAAAACATAAAATCGAAACCGATTCGATTGAGTGAGAAGTTCTCACCTTGATTTCAATTTCGTTTTCAGCTTTTATTTCTAATAAAATTAAACGCGCGTTTAATTTTACCCGAAATTCTCACTAACTCCAAACGACTCCAATCCAATTTCATAGTGTAGTGGTCGTCCATACGATTCCAACGCAACTGGTTTCGCGCGTTTTCGACCTCGTATGAAAAAGATACGAATTTTTAAAGTTACACGAATTTTTAATATATAATTTACAACATATTTTCTTTATTTTCTAAACCTAAATAGATCATCACCGTGCATTTTGAAGTCAACGCATTAGGGCCGCTATCTCCTTTATCTCTCACGTTTGCTTCTACAGGCCGTAGAACCCAAAACCATGTTCGTATACCACCAAGTCGCGACCACCATGTTGACTTCGGCATCGATCGAACGCCACCACCACGTAGCCCCACACCAGAGCCACCATCAACCGCCAAAGCTCGAAGCTCGGTCAGGCCTAACTCGCGAAAATCGAGGCCGAACGTGTGATGAACGCGGCAACATTCCCACCTCCTCGCCACACCAAACTCGATCACCATCGTATAGATTCGTAGAGCTATCCTCCCTCTATAATATCCTAGTTGAAAGCATTAGCTAATTGTCAACGGATCGTGAGATATTTGGGGAAGAAGACGATGCATTTCTGGCCTTCGGTTTCATTGGAAGCGGCTAGGGTTTTAAACCCTAATTTTTTATTTTTATTTTTGTGAACAAAGGGGGGCTATTTACAGAAAATATCGAACACTATTCATTCCGGAATTTCCAAACTCTGATTTACGCGCGGTGACCGGCATTTCTATGGTTTATCCCGCGTTCCGGACACAATGGAATAGGTTTCGGAAGCTAATTCGATCATCTGTACGAGATATGGCAATAAACGGTCGATTTAAAATTAAACCGATTAAACGATTTTCTAGGCGTTTTAGCTTGCACCGGACAAACGGTAAATCCAATTGATACGAAATTTGAAACCATACAATAATATCACATTACAGATCCGATGAAACTAGTTTCATCTAAATCCAAGACTGTTTGAAAAATGACTATTTTAACTCGCCAAATTAATATTAAAAACAATTTTGATGCGTTTCGAGCTGCCACGGTCAAACGAAAACTCCGATTGCTACGAAAATTGAAATCCGATAATAACAAACTGTTACGGATCCATGGAACTAGTTTCGTCCAATTCTGAGATTGTTCAAAAATTAGCTATTTTACAGTCAATAATTAAATATTAAAATATTCAATTTTCACAATTTAACTTTTAATTCGATTTTAAAAGTTCTATATCATCATTCTAACTTCAATATGGTATAATAAAATTTTATAAATCATTTTCAATCATATTAAACCCAATTTTCAATTATTTCTGGAATTTTTTACTATTAAATAATCGATTTAGTTATCCAATTAAATCCAATTATTCGAAATAAAATTAATCGACTTATAAATTCCACTTATTAATAATTAAAATTAATTAAATATACAAAATTTAATTAACAAAAATTCCGGGTCGTTACAGTTTGCATGATTGTTTTAAAGATGAATGTATGTATATATGTATATAGATATTTGAATGCATGTCTGAACATCAGAACATCTACTATGTTCTTCATTTACAGGCTTCCAATATGATCAAAATCCAATTGCTACTTCCCTAATATTTTTCAGGCTTATATATATAAACAAGTTATGTTTGTAACAATAAGATTTCAGTTTTAAAATTACTTTAAGTAAGAATTGAAGATAGTTTAACCAGGATATAAGCATTACAGTAAAAACTTGAATATATCAAAATTCCAACTTGAATAATTTATTGATTCAGGTTTATAATCTGATTTATCTTCGCAAACCATGATTTTTAGAGAAAGTATCATAATTTTTAGTGTTGTAATTCGAGAGAGATTGAGGGATGAACGGAAATCTTGTTTGAGTCGATTTCTGGCAATCGGTGGAACTTAGATGGTCGGGGTCGTAGCCGAAGAAGGCTGGGAGGTCAGGGGTCACGGCAAAATGGTCATTGGATTTTTAGACTACGGTGGCGACGGGGCATCGTCGATATAAGGTTTTGGGTGCTGATGAGTATGTCTGGTTTCGCGGGGGTTTTGCGACGTCGATGGAGCACGAGTCTCGATCGATCGTGAGGGATTGGGTGCGATGTTTCATCGTGGAGCTGTGGCCGGAATCTCGAGGCTTCAGGTGTTCGGAGACACGGGACGATGGAAGTTTTTGGGTGATGGTTTCTGTCCAGATTCATTGCTTGGGTTTTATCGAGTTCGAATTTGATGTCGTGATCAATCGAGGATTATGGGTGGTCAGATGGACTGAGGAAGTCAAAGATGACTTGTCGGCGGTAGTCGTGGAGGCCGGAGCATCGCCGATGGACGGTGCATGTGCACGAGATGTTCTGTGCACTAGTGTTTGTTTTGAAGGCGAAGAATTTTTCTTGGGGTCGACCTCGGGGAAAAGGAATGAGGTCTCGGGTTCGACTTCGAGTGTGGTCACGTGAGTGTTGGGTTTTTTTAACAGTTCTAAATTTGAATCAAGTTTTTTTTTTTTAAAAACTTGGGATTTTGATTGGGGAAACCTTGGTTTGCCTCGGGTAAAATGACTTATATTTTCAGAGTTTCTAAGTTCAACAAAGTCAAGTTTAAAACTAATTATCTTTAAAACTATTTAAGTAATAATTGATAATTTAATGTTTGTTAATTAAAGTTGAGAAATTTATTTTAAGTTTTAATTAATTAAGTTAATCCTTAAGTTGTTTTTAAAACTTAATTAATCAGGTAATTAAGTAGTTAATTAAAAAGATAAAGTGTTTTGATTTTTAATTTAACTTGAGCTTTTTAAGTTAATGATAATTTAAGTCTAAGGTTATTAAGTAAGATTTTAAATGATAATTAAGAAGATAATTAAGATAAATGATTTACCATTTAAGTAATTAATTGATTGATAATTAAAGATTAATTAATAAGTAATCAGAGATTAATTATTGATTAATTAATTAATAATTAAAGAGTAATTGATTAATAACTAAAGGGTAATTAATAAGTGTGATTAATTAATGATTAATTAATTAAGGTTAATTAAGTGATTAAGATTAAATAATTAAGTAAGTATAACTAATTAAGTAATTAAGGATTAGTTAATTAATTAAGGATGGTTAATTAATTTAATGACAAATGGTTTGTAATTAATAAATGTTAATTAAGATAGGTTAAGTAATTAACTCAAGCAATTAATTTAATTTGTCAAATTAAATTAATTGTAATTATGTGATTAATAAATCTGGCTTAGGAGGCGATGAATTAAATGATATGTTGGATTGATTAATATTTATGGTATGTTAATCTGTGATGTACTGTGATATGAAATGCTTGAATTGTGTTGTGATAATTATGTGTTATTTATCTGTGAAATAGTGTTATGTGAATGTAAATATTATGAAATAAATTGTTAACTTTAAAACAACTTGGCCTATAAAAGACGTTTGGATTTCGATGAGACCGGAATCAGATATTTTCAAATGGATATCCGAAAACCACATCGATCCAAGTTAAACGTTAGGTCGTGAAATCTCAAGTGAAGATCGAGATGGAGTTTCACAGTGTAAGGGTTATTGTCGTTAACTCTGAGGGTGATTCCAAAATGAGTGTAACAAGATAATGCCTACCCGCCGTTCGTAGCTCGGTTGGTTAGGGTGTTGGGAGGTAGGAATCAAATGACTGTGTCCGGGCAGGTTCGAATCCCAGCGCCATAACCATCTGTAGGAGTTTCAACGTTACGCGTCCGTGTGCGACGACTAAATAAAAGCGGGGTAGACACACGGCGTGGGGTTTACTTAAGTGAGTATCAATGAATACCACGATCTTAAGGTTCCCCATGATATAAAAAAAAAAGATAATGTCTTCAGTTTCGTTCGAAGCCGGAACGGACTTGTATGGATGAATGATATAAGACCATCATCAATGGAGGACGATGAGCATTCCAAGATGTGTTCTTAAAGGTAATCGTAGCCTTAAGCCTCATCAATTGGGAATGGCTAAAACAAGGGAGGTGCAGCAAGGTTAAGTGGGTAGCATCCAAGTAAGACGAGATTTACCTCTGTCTAGAGGTCCCTTTTTATTCGGCTTAGTGGAAAGTTGTTGGCCACAACTGCGGGGTTGTTTTGTTCGGGACTGTCCAGTAAGGGATGGTTTCGGCCTTGTGTTGCAGGGGATTTAGGGTGGATCCTCGGTACTCTGATCTAGACCAAGTACTGTGATGGGCGGTACTCCAGTAGCCATGTTATTGTATGGAATCCAATCTCCAATAAGTGCCCTCGGACTTGATTGTAAACCTATGTATGCTGGAATTTAATAAATGTAACAATTTCGGCTATTTTCTAGTTTATTTGAAAACCCTAGACCCTATTATAATATAACTGGATTTCCTATCAAATGTTTTGGTTAGCGTAAAGTAAAAACTTACCCATGTTTATGTGTGGGAAGTCTTACGTGATACCTTTGTTTTCAAATGATTTTTAAAGTTAAATGGCTTTATCCCGTTTACTCACACCAGACCCATATCTGACCCGGAGTTTATTCTGTTTTTCTTAAACTCTTGGGTACTCAAATTTTTATGAGTAGGCAAGTGATCAAGTATGCTTAGACGAATTTCGGGAAGGACCTAGAGCAGGAGACTTGGCGTAGCTATATATGTATCTTTCTGTTGTGTTGATAGTTCTGTGATGTATTTTGAAAATGTAATGTAATGACAGGTCTTCATGACTGTCTTGGTTGATGTTGTGTAACTATATTAACTCTGGTATATGGTGATACTATATAATATTTATGTGAAGAAATATATTTTGTTTCGTTCCGCTGTGAAATTCTATTATTGTTTAGTTCTTTCTTTCTATCTTTTCTATTTCTACCTATTTCTTTCTTTATAATGATATGTCTTTCTGTACGATGAAAGGCGGATCGTTACACCTTGTATTCCTATTTACTATATCGGCTTTTATAGATTTTAAGATGGTAAACCGCTTGTACCAGATTATTGTCTAACTCAAGATTTTATGCTTTGTTTCTTATTATCTCGAATACTCTTTGAATGCATAGAGTTGTTCAAAGGACGAGCAAAAAGCTACACTTTTCATATATCTACTTTTGAAGCTTACTGTTATATCTTTGTTGTACACCACTGTGGAGCTTTATCGGTGCTATACTATTATTTATCTAGAGACAGTTTCATTTGAGTTTATTATTTAATGTATAAACTATATTCCTTATTTTGTATAACAATGATGGACCTACTAGTTCATTTTTTTAAATCTATGTGATTGATTATATTTTACCTCATGCATTATGAGATATACGATAGGTTTTGAAGGAACTGGTCTGGTCGTAATTGATTAAATTAATTAATTTTAAAAAAAAACTATTTTTGGATCTTTGTTGGGTCTATGAAGTTTAATTGATTTTAGATTAAAAAGATTAATTTAATTATAATATTATAAGTATATCAAATACACTTATATGTGTATAGTGCACTTACAGCATATAAGTAGTGTACATGGTTAATGGGTACATTTATAGGTATTGGGATTTACATCGTAACGGACACATTTGTCATGTTATATATGTCTTTGTTGTCCCTAATAATAATTATTATATATATATATATATATGAAACTACAAAAAAATTGTACTTATATAAAATAATAATAACGTTGTAAATATAATTTAATTTAATTTTTATACTAATTAAAAATACATACATCATGTATACTTTAAAAATAAAAATAATATCTTAAATATCTAATTTTGACTTGGAATAATTCAAATTAGATTTACAATTTTAAATAAACATCTATTTTAAAGTCTAAATTAAATGTAAGTGTAAAATATATAAATATTATAAAATTAATTTAATGCGAAATATATAAACATATTGAATTTTATTTAAGTATATAAAAAATAACACACATATTAAAATATTATATATAGACACACACACATATATATTCAGCCAAAAAATTACAATTTTACTTTTTAATCAAATCTGTACGGATTTGTGCATTTTTTTTATTTCTAATAAATATATATATTCATTCATATATCAAAATATATATTTAGAAAATAAATTACAAATTTTTTTATTATATATAGCCAAAAGCATATATGGATTTTTTTTTAAAAATTAAAATTTTTAACCTACTCTCTGCATATGATATAAAATTAATTTGAAATTCAAAATTATTATTTAAATAAAAATAATGGCCCAAGTATAGATGTATATATATTTATTATTATAATGTTGTAATGTTTTTTAATTTGAAATATATATATATATATATGAGCTAGAATACACAGCCTCCCTTATTTAACTCCAGTATCTAGCCCTCTGATATCAGCCACATGTTAATATTTAAATATTTAGTTATTCTCTCTTCTCTCACATGAGCCAAATATTTAAATATTAACATGTGGTTGATGTCAAGAGGCTAGATGATGGAGCAACATAAGGGGGTTGTTGTAACGACCCCCAATTTTAAGTCTTCGAATCTGAATGTTATATATAATAAAATACATGTTTCAAATAATTGCTCGATTTTTGGTGACATATTTCTTAATTTAATTTATATAGGATTTTTCCATAATTTTAATTTGAAAAATAATTAAATTTTCGTCTGCCGCATTTTGCAATAAACATCGGTATTTTTGAAACTGCACAGAATAAGTTGACATGTGTATTTTATTATTGTTTTTTGATCATGTCTCATATTGTATACGACTGTATTTTTATTTTTTTCGTTCGCGGCTCATCTACGAACGTGTTATTGTGTAGCGGGGTACTGCAAAACTTTTCCACAACAAAAATTTGCACACGCACACAAGCATTATTATTCTTTGTTTCTTGACTTGCTTCTTGCACTCGAAATAATGAACACATTTTTACATTTCATTTTACTCTCTACAATCAAAGACTTGAACATAATATTCTCACGCAACCCTCTCTTCTTGTACTTGATCTTGACTTTGATTGTTTTACATTTATGTATTTGTCCTTGGTTTGCTTAGCTAGTAAATAAACCGTGATTATATACATGTGCACGCATTCACAGCAAAAAGGGATGGACACACGCACTTTTTTTTTCCACATTCTTCATACTTCTTCTCGGCCAATCTTTCCTATACAGCAAACATTCTCCATTTCCATATTATTTTTCAAATAGCTTCCTTTACACATTTCATGACTTGCTGCTATAGTGTGTGTGGGTAAGTTAGTGTATGGTGTTTATATGTGTGGCTGTGTAAGTGTGTGTGTGTGTGTGTTTCACGTGTGTATGTGTGTTGTGTGTGTGCCCGAATGCAAAAGTGTGTGTGAGTGTGTTAGCCGTGTGGTGTGCATGAGTATGTGTGGTGTGCATATGCGTGGCTGTGTGTATGTGTTGCGTGTGTGTGAGCATGGCAGTGCGTGGGAAGGAACGGAAGAGAAAGGAGGGGGTAATGTGAACGTGAGGGATAAGATAGAAGCAGGTGCATTATAATTGAGGAAGGATAGCAGCTCACAGGTTCTATTTGCATGCATGTTGGGCTTGGACCATGTGGGCCTTGGACTATAGGTGTTGGGTTTTAGGAAGGAGCAGGTGTTCATGCAGTGAAGAAAGTGCGTGCAGGCAATATAAAGGAAGGAGTGGAAAGATGTGGGAGAAAAAATGGTAGCAGGCGCGCAAAATGTATTTGGGAAAGAAGCTGTAGTCTCGAGTTTGGGCTTTACGGGCTTGGGTTTGGTTGTGGTTGAGAAACATTTACCAATAGCTGATTTAATTGTTTAATTTTATATAGGTTAAGTTAGTAACTTTAACACGCCACATCTTGATCATATGAAATCCGTTTGGTCCACAGATTTTTGCAGTAGGCTCATATTGCCGAGTATAATGCTATGATATATAAATAATTGATAGTTTAGTAGAAGCGTAAACCAATGATAAAATAACACTCGTTGGATATAATTACTTTGTTTTGAACAATAACATGGTCAAACTAATTATACTTCATAGATGTTATCTATTTGGCCAAATAAAAACATCGTTATGTTAAATTAAATGAAACAGATTAATTTGGACATTTTATTAGCAGAATAAAACACCGTTCTGTTATTTTAGATTAAACCGATTACTGATGACATCTGTTTAGCAGAATAAATCATCGTTCTGCTATTATATTAATTGAGATATTTATTCATATGTTAATTAATTAATATGTGGATTAGTTAATCTGGATAAGCGATGGATTTGCTGATGATCATAAATTGTTGTATTTATTTACATAAATGCTTGCTTATGTAAATACCGGTGATATGATTTGGAAAATGAATTAAAAAATAAATGGCTGCTTGTATAAGTATCATTATGGTCGCTAGAATTTGAAAGGTTGTGGATTTAAATTAGCTTTAATTTTAAAACAATTTGAGGTTACGTGTTTATTTAATTATAGATGTTTATTTTATTAAAGATGTTTAAAGTTATTTAATTATATAATTATTTAATTATGTTCTAAGTTAATTAAAATATTTAATTATAAATGATGTTTTAAAGTTAGTTAATTATTTTACTAACGATGTTTTAAAGTTAATTAATTATTTATTTAAGATGTTTAAAGGCAATTAATTCATAAATAATAAAAAAATTATAGAAGGGATTTTACTTTATAAATGATATTTTGTAAAGAAGATTTATAAATGATATTTTGTAAGAGAGATTGATAAATGATAACTTATAAATAAAAATGGATTTATAAGTGATAATTTGATAAAATGAAGATCGGTGTCAATTATATAGGATTTATAAAAGTGGGTTAAAGGATTTTTATAAAGAATTTTTATAAAAGATTATAAATTAAACTAGTTTTATAAATAGAAATGAATTATATAAATCATTTAGATATCTATGAAAGAATTTTATAAATTAGTTTGGAGATTATATAAGGATTTGTAAATATGAAGCGGGCTTATGAAAAAGGGGTTTTATAAAAAGAATGAGATTTGTTTTTGTTAAATAATCCTTCTTAATTATGGTTGTTTAAGAACATTCTTTCCATACTTAACACCAAAGGATGGAGGTTTGGTTTATAGTAAGAAATGTTTTAAATGATATTTGTTTATGTTCTATTTAATTATGAATTTGGAAAAGAGGAAATCTACCTTAAGTTTATGTTAATATACTTGTACCGTTGAGATAAGTATATGGATATATTTCTTAAGTATTGAAAATATAATCCTTTGCAATATACTTATACAGGTGAGATAAGTATATGGATGTTTTTTCAAGTATTGAAAGGAGTATAAAGAGTTTGTGAATAATATCTTTTGTGAAGATATTTTGAATCAAATGATTAAAATAGATTTTAACTAATAAAAGATTAATTAATAGAGGCACAGTGGATTCCACGTGGAACAAAATATATGTTGATTGTTTTTTTTATAGTTGAATAATAGACTATCGAATCTTAACCAAAATATAACTTTGGAAATATCTAGAAAAAACACGAGAGTTATATGACACATTCATTTTTGATGATGTTGTACTGGCCTATAAATCTCATTTTGTTCTCCTAGGACAAATGATAAGGAAATCCGTCTGCTTAAAGGTTGGGAGGTGATCTTCGCTCTTATGTATTATCTGATCATTTCCAAAAAATCGCCGTTGAGTTTACGGAACTATCGATCTAGTTTTGGAGCGTCCGGTAAGCGGTAGAGTGTACTTATATAAGATGACTCGAAACCGTAACCACTCCAAAATCATATACATGCTCGATACTTTGGAAGACATCTCGAAGATAACGGAATCGAAGATAGAGCTCTTTAAAGAGCAAGAGCTGCTTGCTACTAATCCTAAAGGTGATTCCAAAATGGATATAGTAGAAGTAGTGCCTTCGATGTATTCATATCCTGAACAACTTGTATGAACGAATGTTAGCATTGCATTGTCGTCTGCAAGGCAGTGTTAGCATTTCAAGTGCGATTTGCTAAGAGAGGAAAAGGTAATCGTGATTTCACAAGCATCACAACCCGGTAATGACTAAAACATGAGATATGCAGCAGAGTTATGTGGCTCGCTACCATTATAGCATCATTCCTCGATCCAGATTCGATATTTATGGATTTTTGGTATGTATGCGCACAGGAAGAGTGAAGCCAAGTGCAAATGTTTTGCAGCCTTGGTTTCCGGGGATCATGTAATCCAGTATGTCATGCTAAAAAGGATACCGGCTCTGCGTAGCAGGAATGCAAGACGTTCTTGTTGACCTCGTTATATTTTGTCTAAAGGTGTACTATGATGGGTGATACCCCGTTAGCCCAGTCATTGATGGAAATCCAATCTCCATACGTTCCCCTGCGGATTTAGTTGTATACTTATTATGCTGGAATTTAATTAATGCAACAATTTTGGTTATGATTCTATATTTATTTTGAACCCTAGACATTATTGTAATATCACAGGATTTTCTATAAAACGATTTGGTTATCATAAAAACTCATCCGTCATTATGTACGGCGTGGTCTTACGAGATATCTTTAATTTTGAAAGTTTATATCCATTTGATTGTGTTTCTCACACTATTTCTACCAGACTGGTCCGAACTTTATTTTTCTTATAATGCTCAAGTCAGGCCGAGCATATTTTCCATATTTAACGGAACAATTTGGAGCTTCATGAGATGAGCTGGATCTTCCAAAAGACATATTACCGCATTTTATTTTCCACTGTTTGTTCTTATCTATATTTATCAACAGTTGTAAGGACTGGTTGTTATAATTGTCCAGGGTTGATGATAAGTTAGTTTTGCTCTGCTTAATAGTCTGTATATTAAAGTTCTTTTCTTATTTTAAAAACTCATTGTATATTACATATTACTCGTCCTGTTGTAAGATTCTATTGTGTCTTTTCTTTCTTTCACCCCAACGATCTGTCTTTCCAGCATCTAGATGTTCAGCTCGTGAATACCGTGGATGTATTAGTGTCGACTTTTGAAGATAAAAAAGGCGGGTCATGACAGCTGCGGATCATATATATACATATATATTAGATCAGACAACATTTGTATATGTTATGCACCTTGAATAAATAAATGAGAATAAGGTGTTTAAATAGGAATTTAGGAAGATAAAAAAATAAAGACATTTTCTCCTTTCTTTACTAAGTCTTTTTTCGCCATTTAAACCACCTTCCACAAGCTCTAATGGCCAGTCATACTAGAGGCTTCATGGGCCTTCAATAATTTCCTAACCCTCTTAGTAATTAATTTATTTAAATCAAATTTAAATATTTATCGATATTGTATATTGATACGTACATATATAACTTTTATATATGCACTTTATTATACACTAATAGCATTCATACAAATCAAATAAAGTTTAATAATTAATATTTCATAAATATCAATTAATTCGGTTAATTTAAAATTTTATAAATTAATCAAATCTTATTTTATTTTGGAATATTCATCATTACGGTTGTGTGATTCAAAGTTGTATATTTAATCAGCAACAAATATTGAATAATTTGAATATTAATGTTCAAATGTCACCTTAGCATGTGGTGTGACGGTTTGGCCGAATTTAACGCTAACGCATTTTTCTGTTTAATGTGCGGGAATACTTATTAAATATTATAATATGTTGTTCCATTTAAGTTTAGTTAATTTCATTTCATCCCTTGTAATTAGTTTTATTTTGGATCGTATCCAAATCCATTTTATTATCAATAATTTCTAAAAGAAATTCCTTCGCCACAAAGTTGGTGTTTCCTGAAATAAAAATTGTTTCTCGGTGCAACAGAATAGATATTCATTAACATTTCATCAATTGGCTGATATATATATATATATATATAACTGATTTGGTTTTTTTACTTTATGAAACTTATGTTCATAACATAAATTAGTCAACCAATATTAGTTGGTCCTAAAGGAAATAAACACAAACCTAAAGATTCATGATGGTGGAACAATGATGTGCAAAAAGCTATCAAGAGAAGAAGGAATGCTACAAATACTTGCATCATCCCAGGAGCGAGGAGAACATGCAAAAGTACAAAGCGTCAAAGAAAAACACAAAGAGAGCGATGAGTGAAACAAGCAGCTGGGCTTATGAAGATCTATATCAAAAGCTAAGTACAAAGAAGGGTGAAAAAACATCTATAAGATAGGTAAACTCTGCGAGAGGAAGACAGGAGACTTGAACTAAGTTAAATGCATCAAGAATGAGAATAATAGACTTTTGGTGAAGGATGATGAGATAAAAAATAGATGGAGAAAATATTTCGATAAGATATTCAATGAAGAATGTGATAGCACTTCAATCGAACTGTACAATTCTTTTAATGACACTTGAGACATTTTATTCGGAGAATTCAAGAGTCCGATTAAAAGAAGCGCTAAAACGGATGAAAGCAGGCAGGGCGTTGGAGTCTAATGACATCTCCATTGAGGTGTGAAGATGCCTTAGAGATGCAGGGATGGCCTGACTAACTAACTTGGTCGATAATATTTTCAAATCAAAGAAAATGCCAGATGAGTGGAGAAGAAGCATATTAGTTTCAATCTTCAAGAATAAAGGAGATATTCAAAGTCGCACAAATTACAGAAGGATTAAGCTTATGAGTCATACGATGAAGCTTTGGGAGAGAGTCATTGAACATCGTTTACGAATAATGACAAGCGTTTCAAAATACCAATTTGATTTCATGCCTAAGAGGTTGCATAGAGGTGATTTTCCTGATAAGACAACTTATGAAGAGATTTGGGGAGCAAAAGAATGATCTGCACATGGTATTTATCGATTACAGAAAGCTTATGATAAAGTACCAAGAAATGTTATGTGTGCTCTGGAAAAGAAGAAAGTCCCATCAAAGTACATTACCCTTATCAATGATATGTACGAAGATGTGGTGACTAATGTCAGAGCATGCGATAGTGAAACCAATGACTTTCTCATTAACATAAGATTACATTCAGGGTCAACTTTGAGCCCTTCACTACTACAAAACAGGCCATTTGCATCGGTTGTTTACCCCCTTTTTGCATCAGTTCAACAACCGATGCATATGCAACCGATGCAACAGGCTTAATACTTTTGCATCAGTTCTTGAACCGATGCAAAAAGGTCCTTTTTGCATCGGTTGTTACTAACAACTGATGCAAAATATCATGGTTGGTTGCTTGGACGCAGCCCCCATGTTGCATCGGTTGTAATGAAAACCGATGCAACAAAAGAACTTGTTGCATAGGTTGTTGTTGAAAACTGATGCAAAAAAAATCATTCTCAGAAACCATTATTACATTACTCAAATAGACTATATATATTATTGATTATAACAAACAATTATTGCATGTAATATTACAATCATTCAAAATTAAATTTGATTGCAAATACATAATCAGATTTAATAATTCTACAAAAGAATGAAAAACAATATTTTCAGTATATCATTGTCATACATACATACAACCACTTGCATCCCCTACAACCTACGGCCACACCATTACAGCTACAACCTGCTCCTATCATTATCCTTCCTCCTTTATCACCTTCCAATTCATCCACTTCTGCCATACATCACCAACCTATGCTCCAATTCATCCACTACTGCCATTGTCACCATCCTCCCTCCCTCTATCGAACAACACAACTGTCTGCAACTCCACTGAACCTACCTATAAATCCACACATCCATAAAACTGCTGCCTGCACCATCTACACCTCACCTCATTTCAACTTCCATCATCACTGTTGCAACAGCATAACCAAATCAATCATTCCTTCACAAACTCAACCCACAACCCACTGTCCACCACAACACTTCATCTTCCCTCTCTAATCACAACCTGCAACATAAGAAACTATCTCCCCAATCTCCATTCAAAGTCCTCACCAAAACCAATTCACCAACAAATCCTTCCAACTGCGACCGTCCATCATCATAACAACCCACAACCAGAACTCCACTTCAACTTCACACACTGAGTTACAAACCACGGTCAATCACCTCACCAGCATATCCCCATACCAACTGAACTACAACCAACTACCCACAATTAAATTGCAACTCCTCCACCACTTAACTGGCAGCATCTCATCTCATCCATCACCCTCCTGCACATTTAATATTGCACACATCCTCCTCCTAGAACCACACCACCATCCTCTACTAGCAGCAAACCACCTAACTGCCTTTCTCTAATTCAACACAGCACTTCATCCAATCCAACAATTACCACGCCATTGCAAATATTCAAACCAAAGAAAAAAGAACAAACTTGATTTCGTATACAAGCTAAACCATATAAAATACAATAAGTTTTAACTCAAAGTAATAATAGTTGTTCAGTTTGACAATCTTCGGAGCTGCCGGCTGGCCGAACGAAACACCATTTCATCTACTGACCACATGGGCTTAAATTTTTTTCCTTAATGCATGCAAGTAGAATAAATTAACTAGCTGAAGTGACACGTGTCAATAAATTATAAGCGAACCGCTTACTGTCAAGAATATGGTGGTGTGGAAGTACATCCAAAAACAATGGAGGAACCTGCATTATAAGTAACAAATAAGATAGTAGCTCAGACATGTATAATAATGCATATAAGGCAAAAAAATCTCACCATGCTAATAGCCTCTTGCCTAGTAACGTTGCATATAATAATCCATATAAGGCAAACAAATGAGATAGCCGCCAGACATTTCTGATCCGAGGGTTATCACTGCACTGGAGGGTGAAATGCACGTCAACCGTCGGATGATGATGTGCTGACATGGCATCCCTACCTTTATCCCGTATTGGTCCCAGCCGCTCTTTATTGCTATGCAGTTGCCTCCTGATACTATGTAGCAGTCTTCTATGCGAACACCTGAGCATGAATCTGGATTTATTCCATCTGTGTTTGGGGATCGAACCGAGGCTAGGATTGTTATGTTCTGTACTACTACGTTCCTGCATGCATGCATGGTATTACCAATGTTGAAGTATATATAAAACAATAATAGTGGGACTAATTGTATGTAACTGCTTACGTGCTGTAAACTGGATGAATGTTCCATGCGGTGGAGTCTACCAATGTGAGATTAGAAATGAGAATGCGATCAGAGTACATGAGTTATATCAAATATCCGCGGGTGTATTTAAGCTGTTTTTTGTGGAATTTCTCCCACCAGATTTTACCTTGTCCATTAATAGTTCCATTGTTTCCTACATGCATCAATCGTTTACCATAAACAATGGAATTTCTAATCAACATGCATGAATTAGCAATATTGGAATATGACTTAATAACCTGTGATAACGACATCAGTGAGGTTGGTTCCCATGATAAAGTTTGCATATCTTTTTTCTGTACCATCTCTTCCTTTTCCATATGAAGGCAATGCATCGATTACAGGCCATTCTTTCTCATTCTGCATTCATAATTTTTTTTCATTCGAATTACACGAAAGCTTCATTTTGAAAGGGATACTACTTGATAATGAACGCAATGTTGGTAATCGCATCAAACTGAATGCGTGTATGGAATGAAATCATCTTTAAAATCACTAGATTATGAAATCTGCTGTGCACAACCGTTTAAACAGTAAGTCATTACTTATGGAACTAATTAAGGCAATCCTTTATCCTATCTTTAAAAGTTAATTTATCTTGCAAGAAAACTCAATCCAAGAAAGTGACACGAACATTTAGCTTACAAGTTACAAGATCGAAGGTTTATTATATAGCTCAAAATAATTAAATGGGAATAAAAACTCCTTTTAACCCGTCTATGCTTGAAGAACCTAAATAAAATGCTACCCAATTTTGTTGCACCCAGCTTGTTCACACATATAAATCAGTTATTTTCTTACTTTGTTTTTCTGCAAGTATTATTTAAGTAAAAATCTCATCAAAATGAAACACATAACCGTGAGATCAACTAATTTCGCACCCAGTCCACAATCAACACCTATACTAATACAATCACTGATGTCTATATAAAATTAGAGCCCATCCATCGTGTGCCAGATATATGTCAGTCATCCATTTTGCATCATCATTTATTCATCAAATATGATGAATCCTATTAAATTTATTGCGATAGATAACTAATTAAGTTTCTTTATGGCACATTGGGACAAACAAATGGACGGAGGGTATTAATTCACAGATCACATTTGTAAAATTCTTCTACTGCTCTTGTATTTAGAAAAATAAAAACACTTACAGTGGTGGCAAGCAACTTGGCGCCATGTTCCATAAACAATGTGAAGTGGCTAGTGACATAGAAGGTTGCAGTGAGCCACTTCCCACTCGACACATACAACATACCACCGCCTTTGCCTGAGTATCTGCTCAAATCATCCACCGCATCATTGAATGCCTTTGTGTTGGAGATGACTCCATCTCCCACGCCTCCGTATTGCTTCAGATTCACTACATTTGCCCTGCATCCTGCTGCTTTTCTATAATCTATACATTTCCCCTACTAGTCATCATAACCACTCCATATAACATATTCAGATCATTCCCTTACATCCAGCAACGCTTGCTCCCCCACTACATTCATTACATACAAACGATGTCAACCACCTTACTGCTTGACCATATCACAACAACCACCTCTTCCACCTGAAACTGCCGTAATGGCCACCAACAAAATTGCCTGGACTTATCAACTCATCAAACCATACAACCCATACATCTTCCTTGCCAAACATTCTCTTCACTACTCCATTGCAACGACCATACCTCTGCATTGTTCTTCCACACCACCAAACAAACTAGTCACTGCACTACTACCATCCACCATATCCAAACAACACTTCATCATGCCGCCACGGCCAACTTGCTGCCATCCGCTACTACTTCCCTGCAACACCACACAATAACCCCCTACAATCTTCCTCTGCCTAATCCATCACTTCTCTGGTCATCTCCACATTCTCCATTACTTCAAAGCACCGCACTTCATTACAAACCACCATGCGAACCCCTCAAATCACTTCGAACTCCCTACCTTCAACTACTCGAACACAAACGAGCACCTCCACGATCAAACCCGTTACTATTTCCATTTACTCAACCCTGACCTCTGCAATCGAGCTAAACTCCGACCTCACCATAGCCAACGACCTCGCACCCAGACTTCATCAGCAACCATCACGAACCACGACCAACACCGAAACCCAAAACCACCAACAAATTCAAATCCACCTCGCTTGCACAATTCCACCGCTCCACTACGAAATCCATAACCACGACATCATAAGAAACCACCAATGAACACTTGAGCATCGAATAATTTTGATTTGAACTGGACTTTGAACTGGACTTCGAATCACCCTCCTCAGCCTAAATCCACTCAATTCGAACCCCAAGTCGAACTCGATTCCACTAAAACATTGCTGCTTAATTCAATTGTGGTTGTTGAAAAAATGGGTGCGGATATTTTTTTTTAACTGCGATTTTTCGATTTGAAAGACTGGAAGTTGAGAATTTGGGTGTTCTGTGGATTAGCGGTTGTGATCTGGAATTTAGGCTTAAGGAAAGATGGGAAGCGGGAAACGAAAATAAAAGGGCGACAAACAAAAAAATTAATGCAAATAAAGGTAGTTGCATCGGTTGTAAATAAAACTGATGCAACTAACACTATTTGCATCGGTGTATTTTCTTCGGTTGTTGACGATAACCGATGCAAATTGTATTTTTGTACTATCTACTGCTTTCCACATACCAAATGCATCGGTTGTTAAAACGTAATCGATGCAAATACTTCTATTTGCATCGGTTGTGGTAACAACCGTTGCAAATGAGGCGAAGCAACATGCGTATTTTGTACTAGTGCTTATATTTTTACCCTAGTAATGGATGAGGTTACGAAGGATATACAAGATGAGATTTCTTGGTGTATGCTCTTTGCTGATGATAATGTGCTAATTTGAAAAAAAAAATAGGATAGGGTTTGATAGACAACTGGAGTTGTGGACGCAGACTTTAGAATCGAATGGTCTTAGGCTTAGCCGAATTAAAATAGAGAATATGAAGTGCGAGTTTAGCGGTGTTAGATCAGAGGATTGAGATGTCCTTTAGCCGGACAAGTAGTGCTCAACAAGAAATCCTTTCAATATTTAGGATCAATGTTGCAATTTGATGGTGAGATTGATGAAGATGTTAGTTTTAGAATTCAAGCGGGATGGGTGAAATGGCGACTAACGTCTGGCATTCTTTGTGATAGGAAAGTCCCACCAAAGCTTAAAGGAATGTTATACAGAATGTCAATCAGGCATGTGATGTTGTATGGTGCAGAATGTTGGCCTACTAAAAGACAATATTCCCAGAAGATAAGTGTAGCACAGATGCATATGCTTTAATAGAACTGTGGTCAAAACAAGACGGGACCAAATTAGAAATGATGATACACGCGACAAACTTGAAGTAGCACCAGTTGAAGAGAAGTTTGTCCAACACCGCTTAAAATGGTTTGGACATTTCCAACGGAGGCCTCCCAAGGCACCTGTGCATGTTGGAATTATAGGCTGCATTTAATGCTCAAAGGGAGGTAGAGGTCGATCAAAGTTGACATGGGAGGAAGTAGTAAAAAGGAATTTGAGGGATTGAAATATATCTGAAGAGCTGGTGTTGGACAGAAATGCATAAAAGTTAGACATCCACGTACCAAAACCATGAGCTGGTGTCGTATAGGAGCCTAAGACTTAGTGTTTGGTCTTCTGTCCCTATTACTATTAGTACCATTATTGCTATTATTATTATTATTATCATGGTGTTTGTTTTAAATTTGCTTTATATATTTTAATTTAATTTTATTTTTATTTCTTCATTTTTATTTTTATTTTATTTATTATTATTATTTGTTTAATTATTTTATTTTGTTTTGTTTTGCTTTTATTATCGTGGTTTTTATATTGACTTTATCATTTAGTTTTGGATTTCATCTCTATCCGACCCCAACTTGGCTTAATTTTTATTGTAATATTAACGGTCCTAAACTCCTTTGAGGTGGTCCACACAAAATTCCTCATGAATAATTATTACGTGTGGTCTTTCGATTCACACAACCTGTCAACTCATTAACCTAGGATATATAGGGATTTCTTCTAAACATTTATCTTGTATGATCTCGTAAACTACGCTTTAAATGAAATTAATTTTAACCTTATGTACTTACTCTTAAGTACACGACTTTACTGAAATAAGTTATTTCAATTTCACTCATTATCAATCGTACTTTTTTAAACAAATTCCAATTACTCCTTATCGATACATCATTATATATCATAGGAAGCAGTGACTTTGAAGATAGAATCTTTATTATTTTTAGGTATATTTATACCTCTTTTCCAATATACTCACCAATTTGATCTAGTCAAATTGTTTTATTTCTTTTTGCATGTTACATTATCTACTTTCGTTTTATATTCTAAGAACTTATTATAGACATACTACCAGAGTTTTGAATCTCCTCCATCTCGCTCGAGATCCACGTTTTGCACTTGGTGAAAAGACAGTGTGGATCGTGCTTTATGGAATTATACTATACTAGTGCGGAAATAAACTAAAATACTATAGCAATGTAAATAAGTAAAAATAAAACAAGCACACTAGGAATTTTTATAATGGTTCGAACTTTCCGTTCTATATCCAGTCCCAGACTTCTTCTGAAATTTCAACTAACACAACAACCCTCACTTAACTCGGAGGAACATGTCTATATAACCCTTGAACAGCCGAACAAGGGACCTGACCAACAGAATAGGATTTCGCCTCAACAGCCGAAGAGGACTTCACACGCCTGAGCAGCAGAACATGACTTATACAAAATAAAGTTTTCTTGACACTATGTGTTCTTTAATAACATGAATTTGTCAATTACAGTACACTCTTCCTATAATCTTCTCCTTTATGATATATATATATAAATATGTGAAGAACAAGAAAGCAATAAAATGAAACTGAATGCACAAGAGTATTAGAATCAAGAATATGAGAGTAGAGTAAGAATAGATTGAATTCTTGTTTTTGGAAACATGATTCTAATGTGTTTATATAGATTAGGTGCATTTGTTCGTGAAGAGTTATCGTGAAGAGATATGGTCATATCTATTGAAATGAAGGATGCATCTCTTCATGAATGGAAGTGCCTATTTGAAAATATAGTCGTTGTAGATATTCAGACTTCTGAATTGAATAATTCAGACTTCTGAAATTTCACTAAACAATATTCAGACTTCTTAATTGAATAATTCAGACTTCTGAATTTGCACTAAACAATATTCAGACTTCTGAATTTTTACGAGCTCAAACCAGAAAGGAAATAGGCTAAAAATAATCATTTTCAGACTTCTGAATTAAATAATTCAAACTTCTGAAATTGCACTAAAAAATATTCAGACTTCTGAATTGAATAATTCAGACTTCTGAATTTGTACTAAACAATATTCAGACTTCTGAATTGTATAATTCAGACTTATGAAATTGCACGAGCTCAAACCATAAAGAAAATAGGCTAAAAATAATCATTTTCAGACGTCTGAAATGAACAAGTCAAACGTCAGAATATTGTACTAAACAATATTCATTTTCCGGATTCAGACATCTAATTTGGTACATTTAGACGTCTAAATGTAACAAAAAAATACCATAGCTCAAATGGTTAGAGTACTTGCCTTTTGAACTAGTGACTCGGATTCGAGTCTCGCTCCATGTAATTTTTTGAAAACTTGATTTTTCATTTAAAATATGAATGTTTATGTGTATACCATTTGAAGAAGATGCTAATATTCGTAAACTCTAGGCATGACACTATATGACTAATAATACTTTGTTTGTCACCTTCGTCTCGTATCTATCGTGTGTATCTCTTCTTGTATCTCCATATATATACTTTCATCCTGTTTTGTACCGTGTTTCTTCATTTTCAATGTATTCAATCATCTCTTTTTGATACTCATGTACCTGCAAATTAGCGTAAAGATTCTTCGGCATAATTGTATAGTTGTCGTTAAAATCCAATAATTGAGGTTCTAACATTCTCCTCATTTTTGATGATGACAACTGTACAATTTTAAAAAATATTCATTCTATATAAAAAATAATATAAATATGTTTAAAGCTCCCCCTAAGTATAACATATCCCCCTAAGTATAATATCTCCCTCAATTAATATGCATATGAATTTCTCTCCCTTTGTCATTATCAAAAAAATGAGGGAATATAATAAACTATATAGAATATCTTGTAAATAACGAGATAAACTCATTATTGATTATGAAAGAAAAATAAAATAGGTTTTACCATATTTGCTGAAGTCCATATTTCATTGTAAGCACGTAATTCTATTAAACGTATGGAGCATTCTTTAAAATTCCAAAATTTATCCTTTTCCTTTTGTTTCTCCAAGTACCTGCAATAAAAAATAATTATTTTTGATATCCACTTACTATTAGGGTCGGAGGGGTTAGGTCTTAGGAAACCATACCCATTTGGGTGTGGTTGAACCTTTATAAGTACAATTTCCATTATTAACTACCATATCAAAATAATAATTAATGTATTTTTCTCTATTTTTCCAATTAACAGGAACCCAAATACTTAGATAATTTTTATTCATATTTCCATTCAATGATTTTTTACTTCTAGAGAAATTATAAACATTATTGGTCATAGCAGTATTTGAATTTCTATAAAAATCGGACTTATACTTTACTCGAAATTTAGTACTAGCACTATCATTATTACTATACATGAAAGCATATCTAGTGCTATTTCTACGATCAATTTTATTATATCCTAAACCACTTTTATCGTTGTGAGCTTTTGAATTCTTAACATAACCTAATCCCTTCTTACTTGAAGCATGTTGAGAATTTTCAATAATCCTGAATAAATTTTCTCTGCCTTTATTAAAATTGAAAACATTTTTAGTAATGTCATCAAGCTTAGTTTTGAGACTAGTGTTATCTAACTCAACAATTTTAATTTTTGTTTTTAACTCACGATTCTAAGAAGCTAGAGCATTATTCTTTTCTTTTTGAGCTTCTATTTCTTGACTTAGTAGAGCGAGTTGAGAATTGTCTTAATCTTGAATTTTCTCAAGTTCTTCTTCTAATATTCTCTTCTCGTCTTTAAGCATATCTCTTTCGAATTCTGCTTTCTTCTGATTTTCCAGAGCTTGCTTATATTTTCTTTTAAGACTTTTTAAAGTGTTTAGAAGTTCTGAATTTATTTCTATCATATCATCAAAAGTTAGATCACTAACCTCATTATCTTTTGCCATAAAGTATTTGTTTGTTTGTCCCTGTGATTTTTCTTTATTGCTCTTCCTCTTCTTATTGCTTTGACTAGATCTCTTTGTAGCCATATATTCTAGGATGTTACGATCTCTAGAATCTCAGGCTCTGATACCAAATGAAAAGACATTGTGGATCGTGCTATATGGAATTATACTGTATTAGTGCGGAAATAAACTAAAATACTATAGCAATGTAAATAAGTAAAAATAAAACAAGCACACCAGGAATTTTTAACTGGTTCGAACTTTCCGTTCTACGTCTAGTCCCAGACTTCTTTTGGAATTTCAACTAACACAACAACCCTTACTTAACCCGGAGGAACAGGTCTATACAACCCTTGAACAGCCGAACAAGGGACCTGAGCAGCAGAACATGATTTCGTCTCAACAGCCGAAGAGGACTTCACACGCCTGAGCAGCAGAACAGGACTTATACAAAATAAAGTTTGCTTGACACTATGTGCTCCTTAATAACACGAATTTGTCAAGTACGGTACACTCTTCCTATAATCTTCTCCTTTATGTTATATATATATGTATGTATGTATGTATGAATATGTGAATAACAATAAAGCAATATAATGAAATTGAACGCACAAGAGTATTAGAATCAAGAATATGATGGTAGAGTAAGAATAGATTGAATTTTTGTTTTTGGAAACATGGTTCTAATGTGTTTATATAGATTATAAATAGGTGCATTTGTTCGTGAAGAGTTATCATGAAGAGATATGGTCATATCTATTGAAATGAAGGATGCATCTCTTCATGAATGGAAGTGCATATTTGAAAATATAGCAGTTGTAGATATTCAGACTTCTGAATTGAATAATTCAGACTTCTGAAATTGCACTAAACAATATTCAGACTTCTGAATTGAATAATTCAAACTTCTGAATTTACACTAAACAATATTCAGACTTCTGAATTTGCACGAGCTCAAACTAGAAAGGAAATAGGCTAAGAATATCATTTTCATACTTCTGAATTAAATAATTCAGACTTCTGAAATTGCACTAGACAATATTCAGACTTCTGAATGGAATAATTCAGACTTCTGAATTTGCATTAAACAATATTCAGACCTCTGAATTGAATAATTCAGACTTCTGAAATTGCACGAGCTCAAACAAGAAAGGAAATAGGCTAAAAATAATCATTTTCAAACGTCTGAAATGAACAAGTCAGACGTTTGAATATTGTATTAAACAATATTCATTTTTCCAGATTCAGACGTCTGAATTGGTACATTCAGACGTCTGAATGTAACAAAAAAAATATCATAGCTCAAATGGTTAGAGTACTTGCCTTTTGAACTAGTGACTCGGGTTCGAGTCCCGCTCTACGCAATTATTTAAAAACTTGATATTTCATTTAAAATATGAATGTATGTGTGTGTACCATTTGGAGAAAATTTTAACATTTGTAAACTCTAAACACGACACTATATGACTAATAATACTTTGTCACCTTCATCTTGTCTCTATCGTGTATATCTCTTCTTGTATCTCCATATATATACTTACATCCTTTTTTATACTATGTATCTTTATTTTGAATATATTTAATTATCTCTTTTTGATACTCATGTACCTGCAAATTAGCTTAGAGATTTTTTGGCATAATTGTATAGTTGTCATTAAAATCCAATAGTTGATGTTCTAAAACTTGGACGAGACGAAATTTCAAACAGATTTTTAATTATTATACGAATATCTCACCCGAGGTCTTAAGATATCAAGCTAAGATACAAACCGAGATGTCAATTTGAGATATAGTCTAAAATATGATATTTGAAAGCATACGTGTGTATCAAATACATATGTTCATTTCTATGATAATTCATCGATGAATTTTAACGAAGCATGTAGAACAGCTTTCGTATCATTAGAGTTACAACTGCATACACCTATACGTATCAATCCAAAGAGTTCGCCAACTCTTATGTCGCTCCCACTGAATGAATGGATGCTTTGTCCTTAATCGTTTGATATACAATTCACTGGTATACATGATTCATAATCATACGAGTAGAGAACTATTTCTTCAAAACTACGGCTTGGTCCATAATTCCAAAATGATTGTTAAATTTTTGATACTTCTGTATTTTCTAGTGCATCACTTTTCCTGTAAAAACAAATATCATTATTATAATTTTATCTTATAACAGATAATTCATAATATTCATATTGAAATAAAATTATGTCTATTTTCAGTCCATACTGAAAACAAATATAATTTCATAAATAATACTTGGTATTTTTACAAAAATTATTTTTCGTAAGTTAATGCGTCCATTATAAAGTGTTACATAAAATGTTCCCACTATCTTCTTCATTACTATAATAGCTTACGAAATATGAAGTTTGATTCAACCATTTATTACCGAATTTTATTCCCTGCATTGTAACTTTACAGCCTAGAGTTTTAGGTCAAATATCTTGAACTCGAAGAAATAACTTCCATAGAAAATAATTTTCTATATGAAAATACATTTTGGGATAGAAATCATATTTCTCATTTCATGTTAAGCATCTACTATTATTTTACACAATTTTCATTCCCAATGTCTCTTAATGAAGCAAAAGTGATCATTCACTCTTTTCATCCCAACTGTGCTTTGATTTACATCATCCATCGTACATTCGCTTTGCTTTCCAAATGGTCGTACCAATCAAAAGGATACCCTTACTACAAGACCATAACGAACTCTTTATAACAATGCATTTGGTCATCCCTAACATTTATGGATATTGAATAAGTTGAACGTTTACGTAAATTGATCAAACCGATATTTCAGTAATTGAGTTTCTAGGTACATCTTGTAGCTCTTGGTCTAGTGCTATATCTAACACAACAAGATCCTCACTGTAATCAATTATATTAAATACACGGTCTCGCATTATGTTTTACTTTTTTTATTTCGAATGAGTTAATTTCATCTAGGTTTCGTGTATCATAAATTGCGTCTGTTCACCATATAACATTAACATGTGAGCATATGTCAATTAAATATTTATATTCTTGCATTGCTTAAGTGTTCAAAACTCATAACAGTCTTAAGCAAATAAAACCTTTATTGATCATGGTACAAATGTACTTAGTATTTGTACAATTTAGCTCTTACATGGGTCTTGAATCGACAACATGTCAAAAGATTTATTCGTAAGTATATATTTTAAATTTCTTTGTCAACTTTATTCGGTTCATTTGTATATTATTTTATCAATTATACTAATTGCACAAATTTATCGTAGTGGGTTATTTTATTTTTTTATAGCATATGTTCTTACAGTATTTGAAAAGTTGAATGTATTCATTTCATTTTTCTAATAAGGCTCGCACAAGATTTTTATGTTTCTCAAAACTCTAAGAAAAACATAGAAGTCTTTCAACTTCTCTAGTAAGTGTTAGAACTTGCTTGTGTTGGGATTCCGACCTTCAGTTTGCTCAAAACACATTATTGGTTGTATCATATACAATTCTTAACCTTTGATCTTTGTCATAATCTCATTTCGACCTTGAGTTTGCTCAACAAATTAAAAAATATTATTCACTCATACCTATTATTTCACGATGACCTAAGTATAATGTATCTACCTTGAGTTTGCTCAACAAATATATACATGTATCTTACCTCGTCTTTCGGTATATATTAATATTACATATAACATCTCTAGCTTGAGTATGCAGGTAATTTATTAATATATAAATGGTAGAGGACAACATTTATATGAAAAGTTCATAATCTTCAATATATTTATTTGGGTGATATCGATTTAGAGAATAATGTATTTTTTTATTAAATACCTCCGTGATTCAAGTGTTACACACATCTAAAATCACGGTATATGTATTATATGTATGTATTTATTCTTTAACCTAACTTGGATTTCTTATAGTTTCACTCTATTTAATTAAATCATATATAACTTTAATTTTATTAATTTAATCTTATTAATTTTAACTAGATCGACCACATAGTTAGATACATGTAATAAATTACATAATTTCCCAATACCCCTAATTCTATCAGGTTTTGCTTTGGATGATTAATATTTTCCCCTTGACTATCACTCTACATTGACTAATTACCGTTGCAGCACATTCTATATGTATATTGGGTACCGAAAGTGTAGGACGGCTGTCTCAGCTTAGATGTTGGCCAGTTAGGATGCAAGATAGAAAAAATAGGTTAATTAAAGGTCAACTGGCATACCATGGTATACTTGTGTCAGAAAGGCGACATAGGAATAGAGAGTTGTTGGTGAACAGTGATGCTGCTGCCATGTGGATTGTGAAGTACACAGAGTTGTTGCTGCACAGTGGTACATTTGTTAGATGAAGTGTTGTTTTATGCGGGTTGTCAAGGGAACAGTATCGAATCTTCGTTTCTTATGCCGAGATGAACAAGCACTTAAGTCGAAAGTCTGCCAAGTCTAAACAAAGCAAGAAAGACAAGACAGTTTGTACGACCAAGGGAGAGATGGTTCGGGAAAGACGAGAAGCTCAAATGGGAATGTGAGAGACAAGGTTCTCTTGCTGCGGTCCGATCATCATTTGACAGGGCGAGGCAGGGTTGTTCGTGACGGCATTGCCTTCTTGTTGATAATGATGCTTCGATAGGCCACTATTCAGACCCAAGAAATGGTGAGGCGCCCTTATCTCCCAGAGAGCCACTTGAAGTAAGCATGTGAGATCGAACTGGTCCTTAGTGGGGCAATGTGGCGTGGGCTTTTGTTCCCAGACATTAACTAATGGGCCCAAGTCTATTGCGAGAAATCTACGCAACAAGCATCATATAATTTTGGAAATATTGGAATTTCTAAATATTAAGTAATTCCTTTGGCTCTTCAACCTGTGAAATATATTTCGATTTCCTCCACGTTCGTGAATCATTTCAAATGGTAAAGAAAGACCTTCGTTGTGAAACTCAAACATTTCATGCACGGAAGGAATATCATATATTTTCGATTTAAATGGCCACAAGCCGATGAACCGTAAAAAAATCAAACATTTCAATGTTGGTGTATTTTCAGGATATGATTTAATAGTGGTAAGTATCTCCCATGCTTGCATGCCAGCAGCGATCATATATGCTAAAAAGAAATTCTTCTCAATTTATAATCATGCAGCAAATGCATGATTGATCAATGTACGTGGAAGTTCATGATTATGTATGTCATTTCCTATATCAACTTTCCATTTGCCTTCTCCTATATACACACCCTCGATCAAAAAAAAAACAATTGCACTTATTAGTAACACTATCTCGACGACACTTTACAATTTGTCATTTCTCTTCATTTTTACAATGACGACTTCGACACATTTCACATCGTTTTTTTTTTTTACCTAGACCCAATTTTTCCAGTTTTCCTATTGCTACGATGGTGTTCTACCTCTTTTACTTGCACATTGCACCAATGAATTAAGGCATTTTGAGAACAAATAACCTGAGATTACAACGACAAAATAATCATGTTAAAATCAATACAGTTCAATTTTTTTGCATTAAAAATAATGGGTCCAAATATACTTGATTCATCAATGATTTTCATCATTTTTTCAACTTGTTTCTTATTTGTCAACATCCATCCCTAGCAAACATCTATTTTGCTAATGTCAAAAAATTACAAGGAAAATGTAAGATATAAGAACTTATCACTTCTGAGAATACTTGCATCAAAATTGTCTATAACGTTATCAATTTTGACATCTTCAACCATAGAGTTGCTCTCTAAATCATTCAACAAACCCTAAAAAATAAATCAATTGGATATTTTAACATAAATAATAATAAAAAATGACAAAAATACCACATTTTCCTCCATAGTGTAGCGATTAACCATTGAATGATTTATATTTATCAGCTTTCCTTTGGAGAATAATCGTTATCCATTAAATAATTATTTCTTTTCTGATTTAGGATTTTTGAAAATTAGGTTTTCGTGAGAGAAGAAAAAGATCTAAAGGGCAATGACAAGGAGGTTGGTAACGAAACGGTTGCAAAAACGTTGGAAGAAGGTTCGGAGATTATATGTTTAGTAAAGAAATCCATTGTGGTATAAGATGAATGGTAATTTAATTCGGTTTTTTATTGTTTTTAAATGTAGTATTAATATAAGCGCATTTCCTAGTGGGATCCTTCGTGTAACTAGATTTTTCATCTTTTGAAAAGTTATTTAACTTGTGCCTTGGTTGTGTTTATAAAAGCTAATCAAGGAATTCCAATATAAAGGTCAAACGATAAAATCTTATTAACTTTAACATTGTCAATGTCACCTCAGTTTAATCTATTAAATAATAGTAAAGTAAAAGAACTACTAGCTTTCACATTAATTCGAGGATTTTTCTAAACACACATTAATTTTTTCTAGATATTTATTAATATTTTATTTTAAAAACCCGATGTAATTTGCTATATTTGCAATTGCTCACAATATTTTATTAATTTTATACTATCCATTTACATTCAAAAGCCTACATTTTCTGATTTCTACTATTATTTTCAAAGTTCTTAATTTTCACATATAATTCTGTATATTTAAATTAATTAGATAATTTAACTATAAACTATTTATATAAATTTAATTAAACATTATTTATTAATTTGGCTAATAAATAATAAAGATAACAATGTCAACAAGTATATCACGCTCAATGTTACAAAATGGTATAAACCAAAATTTCATTCAGATATAATAATGTATGGATCACATAAAAACAATAATAACAACTTTAATGTATAATATTTATTTTAGTAAATTGTCGGTTAAATAATAGAAAGATTTAAAATTACAAACCATCTCAATAATTATAAAAATTTCACCCCACTCCTTAATTCTCTTGTTTTTTTGAATCCATGTAAATTATCATTTTATAGTTATCCAAAGTGTTGCGTTAGTTCTTTCCATGATTTTATGTTCATTTACTTAGATTTTATCATTTCTACAATTATTTACAAAGTTTTCATCTATTTTCTCTTATTATTGTACATTCAAATCCATGTATTTAAATTAACCAAACATTATAAATCCATAATATTTAAACAAATTCAAGTAGCTAATATTCATTAATTTCTCTAATAATTTATAATAGATGACAATTTCAATTTATACACCACATTTGTATTAACAAATGGTAAAACGGATTTTTCTTTCAAACATATAAATCACTTAACAAAAATTATATGCAAAACAATAATAAAAAGTTTAATTTATGATTGATTATTGAACATTGCATCGCAAGATTTTATTTTAACTTAAAGCATGAATACTAATGTTACATTAGTGTGTGCAATGCATTAGATACACTCTATTACTTTATTATTATTATCCACAATTTTAATACATAAAAGCAATTAGTTTTTTCCCTTCATTATCTTATATTACATTTAAAATTCTTATCAATACTAATTTTGTAATTTCACATATAATACCCATCATCATACACATGAGCGGGTGCGCATGCGCTTAAATACACAAAAATCATGAATTTTCTTAATATTATTTTAAAAAGTAAAATTTTCAATAGTAATCTTTGAAATTTATTATACAGGAAAATGGGCTGAAGGAAAAACACATCATATTTTTTTGCTTGAGAGACCCACAGACTTTTTTCTTTTTTAAGGACGCAGGTTTTATAATTTCGGCTGAAAGAAAAACTTGAACAAAAATTAAATCGTGCGTCTTCTTTAATCTCGTTTCTCTTCAATCTCGACCTCAAATCATGCCGACTACCAAAAATTAAATTGATCTTTGCTTCTCCTCGAATAAAATTCCCCGCTCCGTCTTTCCAAACGCATTGTTGTTATTCACCTGAAGATGTCGACTCGAAGATGCATCTCACTTCACAATTTTTCTCAGATGAAGATCGAGATTGTCGCTCCTCCATTCTAGATTGCTTGAGTCGAGTTCGCCATTCTCGTTGTGCTTTGTGATATCGAGAATAGGAGACGATGCTGTGAGCGCTTTGAGTATGAGTGCATCGCCACCTGCTTGTGAACGCTATGGAGTTCTAACACGATTTTGACCTTAATTGGATGTTTGACATATATTGGAATTATTGATGATTGGTAATGTTTTTTAATCAGTTTTTTGTTTCTGCATGTGATTACTGTATCTTTCATATTATTAGGCTATATGAAACTAGTATCTCTGTGTATATTATGCAATTTAGTCTTTTATTGTTTTATTATTTTGTATTTGATGTGGAATGTTGCTCTTGTTAATTTCAGACGGTGTATTTAATGTTGATTGTATTTCTGGTAAGCTTCAAGCTGTTGTTCATAACTATAATACTATATTAAACTATCATTTTGCATATTGTAAACATGACATTGGACTTCATAACTCAAATGCTATGTTAGACTATCATTTTGTATGCCTGAAGTATGCTGGTGGACTTTGTGATTAAAATACTACATTGGATATCATTTTGCAAACTGTAACTTTAATATTGGACTTCGTAAGTAAAATGCTATATCAAACTATCACTTTGCATATTTTAAATGAGATAGTTGACTTCATAACTTAAATGCTACATTAAACCATCATTTTGCATATCATAAACATGGTAGTGGACTTTGTGATTAAAATGTTACACTAAATCCCAATTTGCATATTGCAATCATAATATTGGACTTCATAATTAAAATGCTACATTAAAGTATCATTTTATCTATTTTGAACATGATAGTAGAATGCATAACTCAAATGCTACATTAAACTATCGTTTTGTATATCATAAACATGGTAGTGAACTTTGTGATTAAAATGTTACATTAAAAAACACAGATGATATATGTAGTTATCATTTTGTATATTCTATTCGTGATAGTTCTCTTTAGAAATACTTATTTCATTTTGTATATTCTATTCATGCTAGCTCACTTTAAATATACTTATGCTATATTCAAGTATCATTTGGAACTTTTTCCGTCATTATTCAGTTGAAATATGCTTATGCTATATCCAACTATCATTTTGCATAGTCAGATAATGATACTATATTTAAAAGTACAAATGCTATATTAGTCTATCATTTAGCATATTAAACTCAATCCACTGTGTCAAATATAGAAATGCTATATCTAAATATCATTCGAAATTCATGGTACTTTTTAGACTATTTTCTTCTTCTAGATTCTGCTTTTCCATTCGTTTCTTAGATCTTGAATTTGCAGCTCTTGAATTCAAAGGTCGAATAAATTCTGACATAGGTTTGGGTTGAGGCGACAAGTTAAGTTTTCTCGATTTTGGAGAAATCGACGTCGACAACGAAAGATCCAATTCGATTCGAACATCGGCAAGAGAGAGGCTTGGACGATGGCGGCTTGGACGACAACGACTTTAGATGACGATTGCTTGGACGGTGGCGGCTAGGGCAAGCAGTAGCTGAGGTAGACGGCGGCTGGGGTAAACTTGGACGAAAGCGGAGGAAACAGTTGAAGTCGAAAAATTGAAAAAAAACGCTACTGTCCTTCTGCCTAAATTCTAAATGTTGCATCTTTGGTTTAAAAATTGGTTTAAAGTTTTTCCTTTAAACTAATTACCTCTTTATTATATGAATAAATACTTACAATTATTTTACATATATAGATATATCAATCAAATATTATATTTAAGTTATAATTTCTTAAATTTCAAAATATAATTCTTATATCAAAATTAGAAACTAATATTTTTAAACATAAAATTTTGGCAGTGACGATAATATATCTCTATAAAATTTATTACATTTTTTTTAAAAGTATAAATTAAAATGATATGTTTAACATATAATTTTCTCAAATTTTAGAAATATTATTGTAAAATTAATTTGATACAACATATCATTAATAGTTAGAATATGAAAATAATGAAACATATGATTATTTTTAACTATTCAAAAATAATAATTTAATATATTTTATTCCAAAAAACAAAACATTTAACATATTAAAATTTATAAATAATAATGATAATTTTTCCATAACTTCATCTATATTTATAAAACAAACATAAATCGGTGTCATTTTATACTTAATGTTATAAATTTCAAAATTATTTTATAATCCAGATATTTTATTTTAGATATTTACAACCTGAATAAAAAAAATAAGTACTAATAATATATTTCTTCTAATATATTAAATTAATTAATCTATATGTTTGTCTAAGTATTGGTCTATTAAATAATAGTAAAATAAAAAATATATATATTTTTCACCTTAATTCTCTTTTATTATGTTTTCTTCTTTATTCTCTCTATTATTTGTCACTAAGCTTCTCATGATTTCACTAATCAAAAATAAAATAGTATCATCCTTGGTAATCTTTTATTATATATATATATATATATATATATATATATATATCAATTGCAATTTGATACTCTCATCTAAATTACAACTTATACTGTCATCTAAATCTAATCTGAATATTTCATATAATTTAAATATAACTTGCTGATACTTTAAAAATTAATGTTATACTATCTTAAAACTATATATTTCATTTTGAATATTTAGAATTAAAAACAGCAATACGTATAACTATTTACAACTATTTAACATATATATTATTCAAATATGATATTTAAAATGTAATTGATTCAATTGCAAAAAAATTATTTTAAATTATTTTACAACAGCAAAAATATTATGTTAACACATAAAGATATGAAAATAACAATATAAGTTTTCTGTTATTTTATTTGCATACTCATTTAGCATACATATAAATTAACTAAACACTACACTTAACGTATAATTTATTTAAATTTCAAAAACATTTTTTTTAGAATTATTATAAATTTACATATATTTATAATCCAAAATAATAATATATAATTATTCGGTAATTTATTCTTATGTAAATTAAATTATTAATAGATTGATTTATTAAATGTATTCCACTAAATAATAGTAAGGTAGAAGAAATTATGGCTCACTTGTTAATTTTGAGAATTAAAGTCTTTTATTATTTCGACTTCATATTTTATATAAAAGCACTATTATTTATAGTTTATAATTTCTACAATTATTAATAAGTCTCTCCTTAATTCTAACCTACCATTTAATTTCAAGTATAAATACTACCATTGTTTAATTAACTTCAACTAATTTACGTTTAAATTTTCATTATTATATTCTTCCTTGAATGACATTTTTTAGTAATAAGAAACATATACATAATAACCAAAGCTCTTTTTAGTTCTCTTTACTACTTTATATTGAAGTATAATTCATAAACTGTTTGAAAGGTCTTCTTTAATCCATTTAACTAAGCTACGTCCAAGTTTATGCTTAACATTGGCATGTTACATTACACGGTAACTATTTAACTATGTATGTACACACACATATCCATATGACAATTTCTTTTACAACATTACCATGTGCAATGTATGGATTACACACATACGACAACTGTTTAACCAACAAGATCATACTGACACTAACATTGTTTATACTTTATAAATAACTGACTATATTGAAAGTGAAAAAAAGGAGAGAATTCATGGCAGGAAATAATGATACATGGATCTTGATTGCTGAAAACTACAAAATTAAGTTGTGAATGAATGATACATCAAAACTATAGACATAATGATATAACTCGAGGATGCATAAGCACTCGTACTATTATTTTATCTGATATGTTAGTTAACAGAACTTATGCATTGTTGTATTAGTATTTCTTTGTTTAACTTTTAACTGTTGGTAAAGCTTTTTTTTAATGTGTTATCGGTTTCGGAGCTCGAACTCATGATCTTTGTATTTCATTCCGGATCAATGAACCACCTTATTGACGACTGTTATATAAGACAATTAAATGTGAGATCAATGGCTATGGGAACAAAGTGACCAAACTACAGAATGAAAAAATGTACCTGTACGAACAACTACTTCTTGAACTGAGGGCCGTGGGATCTACGGCTCAGTTTACCAATCCAGTCTTCATCAAATTCAGAACATCTGGAGTTGAATTAACAGCTCTCGTGCTTGCGTCAGGAACTGCAAGTTCATTAGGTTGAGAAGCATTCAAAATTCCAAGAGTGTGAATGTTAATACAAACAAAATTATTTCAGATTTAGTGCTATCAAATCCATATGAGAGCTCTAAAGTCTAAACAATAGAATCATTTATACTAAAAGGATATTGCTTTTGTGATGTATCACTTAGAAGGAGTTCAGGTACTTTCTCATTATAAATTGCAATCATCTGAACACCAACCTCATACTTGATATGGTTACTCCTACTCCGAGAAATATTAAAAAGGTCATTTATAGCATAATAGTTAACTACACCCAATCCCTTTGGGATGAAGAACTTGGCCCCGTGTAGTTTGTAAAGAAGTCAAAATATAATAATATCAAGTATATAAATAGAAAAGACAAAGTGGAAGGGCAATGTCTTTTTAGCACTACTGTAGCAAGTCATAATATATGGCCAAAGGTATTTTTAGAACCTCATACGGTCAAAATATAAGGCATTGATCACCCTGAATTGAGCATAATTGTAAAGATACCTTAGTAGCAGCTTATCTAAATACCTTGTTAAATTTGAACAGACGATTTCCATTATTTCCCTCTTTTGATGGATATGCCAAAAGTATGTCGCCGCCATAATGTAATCAATGGTGGTTTCCTTTTTGTTTTCTCCAGCAAGGAAATGGCCTTATACAACAATATACTCTAATATTGCCTGATAATCTAACAGTAAAATAATCCGGGGTTACTATATTTTTCCAGAAAGAAACTGAACTTGAGGAGAAGCACTACCAAGGAAGATGTATATAAATCTTTAAACTCATGAATTTCATTAAACGACTGTGCAATAAATTTTGGTAGCATCTCCTAGTATTTTAACGTTCAATGAAGATACAAACGGGCAGTAGGAATTAAGGAAATAGTTTTTCTTCTATATTCTTATTGGTAACATTATTATGCCTGCAACATTCTCTTACCATATTAATCTAGTTCCTCCCTCCACTTCTGTTTTTTCGCTTTTTTTGTTTTTGTTTTGTGTTTTCTTTTTTTTTTCTTTTTTTGGTTTTGAGTAGGAATAGGACTTCAACTCCTAAAAGTTTAAAGATCATGTATTTTAGCTACACTCTTAAAAGATTATTATTAGAATGCAACTACCAATAAAGCTTCGGACCATGTCAAATAGTTTACTATACTTAATTCATGTTTCATTTTATTTTGAATTTTTGAGCTTTGTTTGGATGGTTTATGGAACTGTAGTTTGTTCATGCAAATATACGAGTGCTGACAAATATGTGATTCCTTGTAAAGTAAACTACTTCGAAAGATACAGGTGACTAAGTTTTTAGAGTAGTTTAAGTATATAATTGGCATACCTGCATTGCTTGTAACTGTGAACAAAAGAAATTGAATAACACACATCTGTTGATTGCAACATTGACATTCAGATTCCCAAAGATTTTCACCTTCTTTGACTCCTCCAAATTTAACTCAAGTTCCTCGATATTTTCTTCCAATTCAGTTTTTGTTAGACTGGCTTCAGCTTTTAACAGCTGAATTTGGCTTTCATATGATTTTCTTGTTGTTACCAACTCTTGGTCAAGTTCTTGTGTTTTACGAACACGGGCTTTGTATTAATTTTTCAGTCTAATCGTGTCTTGTTCCAATAGCTTTTTACTATCTTCCATTTTGCTTCTTTTTTTTTCCGTCTGCAACTTAGCAGTGAGTTATAAAGCAAATATAACTTACAAATGCAAAATTTTGTAAAAAGAAAGAATTTTACCATTAAGAGTTGAATCTGGTCCTTCACAATCTGAAAAAGGAAAATCAAAGTTTATTGAGCAAAGGATCATGTGTTTACCAAAATACACACACATATGTACATGCACGCATGCATACATGCATGTATGCATATATAATAAATGTGTGTGTGTGTGTTGAAAATACCAAAATATTTTGTAGATATGATCTTATTAATATAAAGATCATCAAGTAAAATTTTATAATACCAAGTAAATTTTACAATACACACATAATATATATATTAGCTAGGATCAGCAACCTCCTTTATTTAGCACCATTTTGTAGCCCTCTGATATCTTTTACAATTTTCTATGTAAATATTTGTTCTTTCTCTCTCCTGTCACATATACCGAATATTTAAATAAGAACTTGTGCTTGATATCGGAGGGCTACAAATGGTACTAAATAAAGGGACTGTTGAGAGAGAGAGTGTGTGTGTTTTGGGGGAAGGGGTGAGTTAAATTTTTTGAAACGATTATAGGAGGAGAAGGGGATTATATGATGGATGATCTAGATCCATCCTCATATGTGTGTAGGAGTTTGTGTGCGCATGCATTCGCACTTGAATAATCAAGCATTAACACTTCAATAATCAACAACATTCTAAAATCGAGCATTTCATTGGCACTTCGAGTACATTGGATTGAGTTCATCAACGGCGATTATTGTTGTTGACTGGACAGCAATCAATGATAAAAATCGATGACGTGGCCAACATTAATAATAATCATTGATTATAAAAATCCAATGAATTAGATTGGGAAACTAGAGTTAGAGTGCCATGAACCTAGCTTATACATACAAATTTGTGTCTGAGTGGTGGTTGGGATGGATTTAATACAGTTACATCATATCAACGTTCATACACTTCTTAGAACACAATACAAGTTAAACTCAAATTTTGAGAAGGTTCATTCTTACATTATGGACATCATCCCTAGAAAATTTGAGATGGTTTTGAAATTTTTAATACGTTCAAAATACATAGTTAATTTCAATTGTCAAAATGTTTGTTTAATCATTGATTTGAATATTATTTTGATAACTTTGGGATTATCCATCAAAAAGATTTCCTGAGATCTTGAATGAAATTAAAAAATACACAAAGTTTGATTTCAATTTACTGTGCAGCTTTAAATAATATAAGGGTTTAGATGTGATGTACAAGAAGTGGGATGTAGCCGATAGCTCTCCATATATGGAAAGGGTCAGCTACACCGCACTTCAGCGACCCTTACTTATTTTCTTTATAACTATATGTGTGTGTGCGCGCGCGCTCGCGTGTGATTTGAATGAAACTAAACATTGAGAATGTTTCATCAACATTATGAACATCCAATAAAAATTGAAATCATTTAGAAATTTCTAGGTATGTTCAAAAATGTAAAAGCTAGTATCAACCATTGGAATGTTAATTTAACTGTTGATTTTATATAGTAATTTGATTATGTTTGAATACGAACCCAAATTCTACAAAGATGATTTCTTTTCATTTTGAAATGTATAGCTATAAATAATATAGGGATGTAGATAGGGTGTATAGGAAGTTGAGCGAGCACGGGTATACATGTGTCATGAAAATTATATACATGTGTGAGTGGGTGAAAGCGTATGCATGCGTGTGTGCATGCTCGTATGTATGTATCAATATACTATACTTACGTGTAGATTATATACGTATGTGTGTGCATTTGTGTGTGTGTGTGTGTGGATGTGTACATATATATGACATAATATATATTGGAGACATAAAAGTATTATGTGTCATGAAAATTAAAGATCATGAGTTCCAAATGCTCTCATCTTAGATTGGTGCTTCATTTCACATGCTTTAATTAAGATTTTTTTTCTTCCTTTTTTTTTCCTTCTTTTTTTTTTTGCTGCAGAGGGTAAAAGTATAGAATTTAATAATGTTAATGGAATAAGTAGTTGATCATTCTATGATAGGTAGGAGTTGGTTATACCAATTTTTATGATGTTAATCAAAAAATTATTTGTCAGCAAGCAAACATCTTTGTCTACTTGTTCTCTTAAGTTATAAAGAGGTCTACAATTTAAAGATATAATTACGAGTATATTTTTGAATTATCAATTTTATGTTTGATATCCAAATCACCTAAAGAATGGTTGTGAGAATAAAAGTGACAGAATCCAATTGCTAAAAGAAATATTGAGAGTTACTACAGTAGTTAAACTATACTTAAAAATTATAACTTACAATCTGCGTTATTTTGAAACTTTTGAATGGTGATTGCCAAAGTTCTCTTTTGTAATTATGTGTAAAGTTGATCGATAATCATTTTAATTCATCCTCGGCTTCAATTTATGTGTGTGTGTATATGTATGTGTTTATGTATGTGTGTGTGTGTATATATACACACACGCACATACATACATACATATATATAGCCAATTTAACTGCCAGCATATCATGAAGAATCACAATATTACATAATTATTTATTCAAGTCTTTATATTCGTTGTGAAATTTATGGACAATAACTTGAGTAAAAGAGCAAATGTAAAATATGACTAACATATGACGTCTTTAATACTACGGCGACAGTTTAACAAACAAGATCAGACTAACATATATACTCTGTATTCTGTAAAAGTTTGACTCTGTTGAAAGTGGGGGGAAATATAGGTGCAGAAAATAATGCCATGTGGATCCTGATTGCTTGCAAACTTCACATCTTGCAATTCTCTGATATGTGTAGCATGCATGATAATACTGAATTATCAAATATAGCAACTACCAGTAGAGTTAAACTAAGGTGATATCAACAAAGTTATAGTAATAATGTACTAAAAACATACCTTATCTGAATTCCACTCCTAAATGTTCAGCTTAAGCATCTGAACCTGATAAAACATTCTCAAAGATGTATAGCATGTGTTGCTAAAACATACCATAGTTTGTCAATAGCTATTACTTGAGAAAGGTAAATATATCTGTACTGTTATAAGTTATAACAAAGGAAACTCCCTGTGATGTAATAATAGTTATCAATACCAATATTGAAATCCAATGGTGATAACAAAATTACTCTGATGATTATAGCTGTTGTAATAGATATCACAGCACATATTCATTCTGTACTTAAAAAATACCAAGAAGCTTCCAGTTGAAGTTATACTGTTAAAAAGCTGTTATGGGAGATGTTGTAATTGATTACATAATGAAAGTACATGTGTGTGTTAAAATACAAGGCCAAACTTCCCATGTATATCTAAAATAAACACCCAAAAGACCAAGCTTCACTTGTAAATATTGAGAGTTCATGTCTATCTATTCTTAGCATACATGAGGATCCATCATGCCATAAATGGAGCCATCATGATCATTTGACCTCTTGACCCATACATATGTATATTCAGATATAAATCCTCAACTGGCTGATTCAAGCAAATTTAGAAAATTATAATCAAGTGTCATAAGCAGGTTCAGCTCTACTGTCGACGTTTAAAATTTTTTGGAGATGATGATGCTTGACTGGTGATTCTTCTCCTTGGACCTGGAATTTGCAGAAGATGTTACTAGAGATTAAGAAGTCGTGGATTATAAGGAAAATAGTTAAATGTAAAGCAGAAACTACAATCAATCATGCAGTGACTAAATTCTGCAGTTTAAGTATTATGATTTTCGTAAGTCATTTGAATGGATAATAAACTGATTGAAACTATAGTTGGAAAATTTTAGAAGTTCAAATTATGACTCATTCTCATATTTATCTCCTCGCATAGCTTAATAGAAAATTCAATCTGAAAATTACATACTTCGATTCAAAAGTTCTTTTGCTTTGATCTTTGTCGATGTTGTTTGCAAGTCATTCTCTGCTGGGGGTGGTCTTGAAATTGGCGATACAGCGTCCGGTCTGCATATGCGGAATACAAATTTTGAATCAATACTTGCATGTATGCACATATGAAAAAAGAAACCAACCAATCCCCCAAACCAACACCACCCTCCACCTCCCCCCCCCCCCCCCCCCCCCCCACAAAAGCAAAAAAGAAAAACCCACGCACACACAAAAAGTAAGAATAAATAGAGCCACACACATAACCCTTTGGTTTTGTAGAATCGCTACACATTTGGGTTAAGGGATAATAGAACCAATATCAAGATCAACGCTAAAAGGTCTTTAATTATTTTCCTTTTATTATCTTCTAACGTGACTTTTTTAAACAAATGACAATTGTATTTTGATCCCTAATCCTTTCTATTTCTACCATTTTTTATTTTATGTTCTGAAACTGAGTACTTATGTGATAGTACATAGTTCTACCACAAGTCTTAGGTAGCATATAACATATTACAAGTCAACGCATTTCCAGTGGTTCAAATCACACTATGCAGGATTCGAATCTATAACATCACGAACCAAAGCCGGAGCGACTAACCACTGGAACAGTGATGCTGGACAAAAGTGGAGACCCATATTCTTTAAAAATGTAAAACAGATTGCTAAACAGAGAGCGGGATCACAAAATTTCTCCTCAATAAATGCAAGTTCGACCTACAAAATCTTTCTTTACATTTCTCCTCAAGGGATTTCCACCAAACCCTAAAAATTATAGGCTACATCTATTTACGTTCCTTATCCTCTTTTCTCACTCCGGTATTTAGCATATTGTTTGAAATATATAAGGGCAAACTAGGTATTTTAGTTACAGCTAGGGTAGAAAAGAAAAAAAATGGAGGTAATAGATTTAGCCAAAATAATAATTATTGATGCCTAGAAATTTGTCATGTTGATTTCGTGAGGCTTTTTTTTTCGTTAACTTTTTTCAAACTTTTTGTTTAAACCAAGTATAGTGTTGAAGATAAATAAATTATTATTGAAGATTCAAAAAGATGACTAACTTGGAAATGTGTGAATGTAGATAATGCAAAAAAGCGTTAAATAAATATAACTGTTACAAATGTTTATCTTAATTTTTAATTAATTTTATGTATGGAAAATGATAAAAATTGCTTACGGTGCATAAAATTCATATACATAATTTAGTAGCTGATATTATAAACAATGCAAGCAACCGATGCCTTGCTTCATATACAATGCAAGCCAGACAAAAATATAACTGAAGTTATATACTTTTCCCCAATTGCCAGGCATATAATTACCTCGATAAATGGTATAATTATCAAATATTCAAACTTATGTTATTCAATGTTAGTAGTTTTTATTGTCTTGCACTATTTATAATGCACTTGCACTCTTTTCAATTTATTTACATTTCTTGAAATGTCATGTACTATGTAATTAAAATAGCAAATGCAAATAAATGATACAAATTATTGAATGTTCAAAATCATGTTTTTATGCAATATTAGTTGGTATCTTCATGCAATGTATTTTTTACCATGCAAACTATCAATTTTTCAAAATTTATTTATCAAATGACATTTTGTATGCAAACCGATGACATTAATTATCATTTACAATGCAAGCCACATGAAGATTTGAATTTATTTATTTTTGTTGAAACGCATTACATTGTATCCTATAATGGTTTTTTTTTCATAAAGATAAATAATATAAAATATTCGGTGTTCATAATAATATTGATTCGTGCAATTTTGATTTTCGTTGTGTCTTGCATTGCACATAGTATGTTTTAATATTCATTAATGCCCTTGATTTGCACATAGTATGTTTTAATATTCATTAATGCCCTTGATTTGCAGGATTTGGATTTGGATTTATGATTTAGGTTATTGTTATGTTTTTTTTTTTTGTGAATTTATATTGTTATCTTACTGTTTATTATAAGCTAGGAAATATATTTACAATCTTAGAAGCATGAAATCCTCCACTAGTTTTTAATATAACCTGATAAAAAAAGAAAAAAAATCCCATAGAAAACCATATGAAGTTACTAAAACTCTAATTCTAATTCCACTATGCAAACAAATTATGCCCTTTAAATAAAAATATATCCAAATATATTATTTCCTTAAAAGTATAATTTTTTCCTAACTTTTTCCTTAATAGATTAATATATTTTCTCTAATATTATTCCCTAACAAATATACTAAATTTCCTAATATTATTCCCTAACAAAAATAATATTTTTTCATAAAATAGTGATCATTCGAAATTTTACATAAAAACCGCCCCTTCAAACTATAGCAAAATATAGCCAATAACGATACCTCGGTTCCAAAAAAACTCCTCACCTTCAATCAATTCTAACCTCCCACATATGCATGTTTGTCATCTGAACAGGCATTCGCACTCAACTAGAAATGTGTTTGTAATACTAAAAAGTCTCCATACGGACTTTGTGCATCACAATTGTTCACCTTGCGCACTCCACCTAAATTCAAATAGATTAACTTCTCCACCTCAAATTCAAGTTCTTACACCTTCCACCTTCTTTCCCTTCTACTTAACTGTCTCACCTTCCACCATATATGTGTGTGTCTGTGCGTGTGCGACACACACACGCATACATGTGTATATGAGCAATGATCGGATATACATCGTTTTTGCTACACCTTAAATCCTCTCTGATTTCAATTAGAGTTATTGTAGAGCGCGCTATAGCGCAAAATATAACATAGCGCAGGACGTGCACTATTTGGCTTATAATAGCGCACGTGTCATCTACAGCGCAAAATAACGAGCTATTTTATCAAAGCGTAAAATAGCGTATAGTCTAAATAGCGCGCTATTTTATTTTTATTTTCATTTTAGGTATGTATAGTGAATAAAGTCCAAACTGGCCCAAAATGTGTTTTTGAATTGGATCCATAGCAAAAGAATGAATAGGCTTGAACATGAAAGACTACAAAGCCTTATCTTTATCAAGCGCAATCAAACTTTGAAAATTCGTTTCAAGCAAAGGAAGGTGGTGGATCCTATTTCTTTAGAAGATATAGACGATTCAAATGAGTGGATGAACGGTTTATGAAAGGGGATAATTCAGACGTAGAAGATGAGTTGGTTTTTGAGAATGATACACTAACTTGGGTAATATATTACGGATGTCGGAAGCCGGAGAAAGAGTACACAAGACTAGACAACCAAACTAAGTTGAAATGAAAAAGAAAGGTGTTAGCTTCTAGTTCAAGGACTATGTATGCTAATGATGAAGAAGAGCCTAACTTCAAAGTTGATTCAAAGCAAGACAACGTAGATTATGACTCGAAAGAAGAAGAAATGGAGGATGATTTAGATAATGATGACAATTGCAATTTAGATGACATTAGTGATTAGGCTTGAGAAACTTAATAGTATAATATAATTTCTAAGTTTTGTTATCGTAGAATTGAATCACGTTTGACTTAGTTTATTTGAATCTTGTCATTGTAGACTTTATGGTATGTTATTATCGTCTGACCTTCATATATTCAATTTGTGGCTTTTCTATTTATATTTTTCCTTAGTTCTTGTGAATAAAAAAATATTATGCATTTTAAGCAAAATCGTACTTTCCATGCATTTTTTTACAAAATTTTATCTCATCACAGATTCATAACTCACAGATATAAGAATAAATTCAAATTTTTTAAGACATAAATATGTTATATCTATCAATTATTTTGAATTTACAATATGAAATCATCATTTTTTTAATAATTTCATTTTACATCAATCTTTTTAATACATACATGAAGTATGGTAGTGTTTGTATTTGGAGTCTTGAATAGTTTGGATATGATACAAAATTTTCAAAAAATAACATTAAATTTCGAATATGCATAATATATTTGATTAATTGTAAAAATATGCGAAATTTAAAAAAGCGAACAAAATAGCGCGTGCTATAGCGCTTAGCTCAAGCCTTCCGCTATTTTGCGCTATTCGCTATTGACTACCTTAATTCCAATCGCATGTTCTGATTTATATAATTATACTTTCTCTTTTTTGTCGCTTTTATTTAATTCAGAATATGTGGTTGAAATAAGAGCGGATTTGAGGTGTAGTTCTTCCCACTAACTATTTTATTTAATTTGGAATGTGTGGTGGAAATCAGGAAGAATTGAGGTGGTCACATTGAGGTGTAGCCGGAACTTGCCATATATTCAAGTCAAGAATTTGCAATTTTTCTTCTTTTGTAATCCAATCAAAATAAAACTCTTTGTAGTCTTAGAAATATTTGCCATGTCCATTGATGTCCTTTCCTTTCCACCAAACATTCATATCTTAATTATTTCAACTCCTTTCACCTCTATCTCACAACCATTTTTTAGTGTTGTCTCATTTATATTCTTCGCATAATCAATGAAAGTGTATAATATTCCATATATATGATAGCAAGCCTCGTGTAAGCAATCACCCATTAATATCTTTTTTTCGGTGTTAAATTAGAATTTCTTCACTTAAATTTGTCGATATATTCACCATATTTGTATTATTGTCTTACTAGCGCATTCAATAGCTTTTAGTCCATTTTAAGCTAACTGCAAAAACGTCACATACACCTCAACTTCTTACCGTAATAACATGTGAAGTCATCTTCCTCTTCACATTTTCTCATGGATGGTCATTTTCTAACTTTGGAACGAAAACATGATTAATATCAATAAGATCTAAATCATTGCTTTGATGTTTCTTTGACTCTAGGCTATATCTTAGCTGATGGCCCGATGTTTCATTCTTGTGGAATTCCTTATTAAGTAGACTGATTACCACAAAAAGTATTAAAACGGTTACATTCAACTTTAAGTCGTTAATGACGCGATGAACATATTTCTAATTTTCGGCAATGAACTCATTGTCATCAATGTTTGTACCTCATCATCCACCTTTTAGTTAAAGATCATCAACTGGTTTATAATAGTTTGAAATTCACGTAGATGCCCACCAACTGATCCATCTTCTATTTCAGATATATCAATTTCCTCATGAGAAGCACCTTGTTTATCGCCATTTATACCTACACTACTTAAAACTTCTTCCACAGAGAATAAGCAGATTTCACATTTGCCACAAGATTAAAAGACATGAATTAATCAAATATTGTCAAATAAGCCTCATCGCTTTCCTATAGGTCAGTTATCACCATCATTCTTCTTTGCTTCTTTCCTTTGTTCTATTATGGCCAAGAAAGATCCATTAAAACCAATTAACCTTTCATCCATGGTTTCCAAATATTTCAATTCCTTCTATTTAATATTTCAATGCTTATGACAACTTATTTTTGGCTTATGACAACTTATTTTTGGCTCTACAATGATACCAATTTGTTAGGTTATCAAGGATCACTATACACTTCGATTAAGAAGAGATTAAATAATCAATAATAAGATCAACACAAGAATTCCTTCAGCATTTTTCTATTTATTTTTCAGTAAAACACCTTCCAAAATAGTCGAATAGAGTTATCAAGCCTGATTCCAGTTCACAATATACATCAACATTTATGTATATGATTCGCCTAAAAAAACACTTTAAAAAAACTAACTATAGCGGAAAAACCCTACAATAACAACAACAGAGCCATTAATCCCAAACAAGTTGGGGTCGACTAGAGAAGTAACCCAAAACTAGATGACAAAAGTAATTTAAAGGTTGTAACAATAACAATAACAATAATAAAATTAAATCAAATAGGTAAATTAATAATAATAGTAACTATGTAAAATAAAGATAGAAATACATATGTATGTATAAAAAATAACTAAATAAATAAAAAATAAATAAAATACAATAAAATAAAATAAAAAATAAAAATGATGATAACAGTACAAATAGTAATAATGGTGCTGATAGTAACATTGATCAAAGACCAAACGCTACGTCTTAGACTCTTTTTCTCTAATCTTATAATCTAAAACCTATAAGACTCATATGATTCGCCTAAAAAAACACTTTAAAAAAACTAACTATAGTGGAAAAACTATAGCGGAAAAACCCTACAATAACAACAACAGAGCCATTAATCCCAAACAAGTTGGGGTCGACTAGAGATGTAACTTAAAACTAAATGACAAAAGTAATTTAAAGGTTGTAACAATAACAATAACAATAATAAAATTAAATCAAATAGGTAAATTAATAATAATAGTAACTATGTAAAATAAAGATAGAAATACATATGTATGTATAAAAAATAACTAAATAAATAAAAAATAAATAAAATACAATAAAATAAAATAAAAAATAAAAATGATGATAACAGTACAAATAGTAATAATGGTGCTGATAGTAACATTGATCAAAGACCAAACGCTACGTCTTAGGCTCTTTTTCTCTAATCTTATAATCTAAAACCTATAAGACTCATAGCTCATGGTTCTGCTACGTGGATCGCTAACTTCCACACGCTCATATCCGTTACCAGCTCTTCGGCTATATTCCAACCCTTCAAATTCCTTTTAACAACTTTTTCTCATGTCAACTTTGGTTGACATCTACCTCTCTTTAAGCAAATGACACGGCCTATAATTCCAACGCGCACAGGTGCCTCGGGCGGATTTCGTTGAAGATGTCCAAACCATCTTAAGCGATGTTGAATTAGTTTCTCCTCAATTGGTGCTACTCCAAGTTTTTCACGTATATCATTATTTCTAATTCGATCTCTTCTTGTATGACCGCAACTACATCGCAGCATATGCATCTCTGCTACGCTTATCTTCTGGACGTGTTGATTTTTAGTAGGTCAACATTCTGCACCGCACAACATCGCAGACTTAATTGACGTTCTATAGAACTTTCCTTTAAGCTTCTGTAGGACTTTCTTGTCACAGAGAATGTCAGATGCTTATCGCCACTTCACCCATCCCGCTCGAATTTGAAAAATAACATCTTCGTCAATCTCACCGTTACACTGCAACATTGATCCTAGATATCGAAAGAATTTCTTTTTAGGAACTATTTGTCCGGCCAGAATAACATCTCCATCCTCTGATCTGACACTGCTGAACTTGCATTTCACATACTTTGTTTTGATTCTACTAAGCCTAAAACTGTAACGACCCGAAATTTTCGAACCCGAAATTTTCAGATAGTTATGAAAAAGAAGAAAAAGATAGAAGAAGAAGAAGATCAGAAACATCAACATCTTACATTCAAATAATATTATTTATTATTCCTTTTAATATTTTGAAACAATTCAAATGTTTCTAAACTTAGGTTTTAAAACTTCACAATTTAGATCATCTTCAATTCCAATTTATAAGTCATACTTACCTAAATGTTGTACTTCCTTAAAACATTAAATACAACAATCATTTATGATAATAACCAAGTTTATCATATTTTATTCTGAAACTTTTCCTAAATTTCAAGATTTAAATTTCAGTTTGAAGGTTTAGCGAGAACCTTGGCTCTGGTGGGATTACTCATTAAGGATAGGATCAATGGTACCCTAAAATGAGTTGAGTGTATATGTATGAGAGGGCGTACTTGTTATTTTCTTATATAATGGTTTTAAAAGAAAATGATTTTTATATAAGTTTATATATATAGCAAAAATTTCTTTCTAATAAATATTAAGGTAATTGGTTGTTAAATTATTGGAATTAAATTAAGTGATAATAGAAATACAACCAAATTGAAATTAAATAAAGATAAGTTTGAAATGAATTCAAACTGAAATTAAAATCTTGAATTTGGGGAATAGTTTCAGATCGAGTATTACAGATTTTCAGATAAGGACGTTCTGGAGCTAGGAAGGCGAGCTAGATGGCAGGAACGTATGGAGAGTTTTCCCGATGTAATATATTGTAGTTATTTGGGACATGATTGTATCTGTCAAATGTTTAAGTATATGTGTAACTCTGATGTATTAAAGTGTAATTTGATAAGTACGGTTTTCCTTTGTATAACTGTTATTATTTGTTATTATATTTTATCCGCTGTGAATTGTGAGATGTTGATGTTTCTTTTCTTCTTTTTCTTAACTATCTGGAATTTTCGTGATTGAAATTTCCGGGTCGTTACAATTTGCACATAGGTTAAATATTTGGGTTTCATACCATGATATCACCTCTATCCAGAAGAAATGGCTAAAGTCTGTCTCCACAGCTCGAGTTATCTATCAACCACAATCCTACTACCATCAATTAGCACAACATCATCAGCAAATAGCATACACCAAGAAATCTCTCCTTGTATACTCTTCGTAACCTCATCAATCACTAGGGCAAAAATGCATGGACTCAAAGCTGACCCTTGATGTAATCATATATTAATGAGGAAGTCACAGTTACACTATCGCATGCTCTGACACTAGTCACAACATTATCGTACATATCATTGATAAGAGTAATGTACTTTGTTGTGACTCTCTTCTTTTCCAGAGTCAACCACATCATCTTTTGTGGTACTTTGTCATAAGCTTTCTCCAAATCGATAAAAACCATGTGTAAATCCTTCTTTTTCTCCTTAAACTTCTCTATAAGTTGTCTTATCAAGAAAATAGCCTCCTTGGTCAACTTTCCAGGCATGAAACCAAATTTGATTTTTTGAAACGCTTGTCATTTTTCTTAATCGATGTTCGATGACTCTCTCACATAGCTTCATCGTATAGCTCATAAGCTTAATTCCTTCGTAGTTTGTGCAACTTTGTATATCTCCATTATTCTTAAAAATTGAAATTAATATGCTTCTCCTACACTCATCTGGCATCTTGTTTGATTTGAAAATATTATTGAACAACTTAGTTAACCAGGCTATCCCTGCATCTCCAAGGCATCTCCACACCTCAATGGGAATGCCATCAGGCCCCAATGCCTTGCCTACTTTCATCCGTCTTAGAGACTCCTTTACCTTGGATTCTTGAATTCTCCGAACAAAATGCCTACTGTTGTTATCAAAAGAGTGCTGGTAAAAAGCATGATGCAGACCTAACACCGATACTAGAAGGCCAACTAGCGCAGTGTCTGAACAACCTTAGTGTAGGAAGAAGAGGTTGAGTAATGGGAAGGGAGACATGAAGGAAAAAAGCATTGTGGTACCTCTGAGATGAATAACAAAGAATAAAGCTTGATCAAAACAAATGTAGGCCTGAGTAACATGAGATCAAAAGTCAATATGCAATCAGTAGATAGTAATCAGAAGAAAGAGAATAAAATCGACCCTAATCCTGGATCTTGGTTTGGCAAAACCACCTACATGAATTAAAAAACAATTTTCCTCTTAAATATGAGCAACCGGTGGTCAGAGATAACACAATATGGCAATTATTTCAATACCAATGAATGAAAAAGCTAGTTCTAGTTGAAAGAACTTATCGGCTTGTAAGCAATGGCCCGGGACCTTACCGCTGTCCTAAACTGTGGACATTCTGAAGGAATATGAATGTAAAATGTGAGGAACAACGTAAAATGTGGGGGACAACATGCTGATAAATTCAATAGTATGAACGTGGAAAGCAAAAGCGGTAGTAGATGAAGTCTACAAGACAAATAACAGATATAATTTGTAATGTCAACTCTACCGATATTCGCGTAGTATGCAAGAAAATGAAATATTTTTCAGTTATGTAGAGCAACAATCCAAACAAGCCTGTTCCTACTACTGCCAATAAAGCAGTTGTTAAAGAGTCGATGCAATCAGAAATAAGCTCAACAGAAACCAGAAAACCAATTTACCAAAAATAGTTAGCCCAGGGAAGTATAAAACAAACAAGAGTTAACGCATGTGTAAATATGATCTGCATATTACAAGCACACAAAGTAGTAGTGCGAATATGTAAATTCAACCCAAGTTTCTAGTATTTGTATTTTGTAGAGAGTGAAATAAGCTTCAAACATAATAACAGAGACATCACTTACATTTTCTCATCGATAACATCCACAGAGTGAAGTTGCTCGTTGCATATTGGAGAAAACTCAGCAGCACTCATAATGGAGCAATCGGTTTCTGTTCCCAAGGATAAACAACTATCAGAAATATCACTCAATCTCTCATCTGAATCCGCATCACCAAAACCAGGAAGATCTAAATCATCATGCAAACTTTGTTGTGAACTAGTTTGAGAATGCTTATCACTAGTGCTTATTGAATTTTCAGGATCCGAAGAAGCTTTATTGTTTGAAACTGATGATGCCTTTCGATTTGATAATTTGCTTTTGTTGTGTAATGTGAACTTACTTACAAGTGGATCTCTAGGAGAGGCAGAAGGATGTTGTGGAGTTGATGAATTGTTTATATTTCTTGACGGCGATTGCCTTGGATTAAATGATCTTTTTATGTTCATTTCTTTGAGAGATGGAGATCTACTTCCACCATATTTCAATCCTTGAAATTGTTTGATTTCAGCATCTTTTTTTGCAAGCGTTTCTTTTAGGGAAGCCACCTGCACAAATACACTGAGAAATGAGAACATGTATTCAGTAGAAAGTTTCAAAAGTTATGAATATTTCATCTTAATGTGTATGAAAATGGACGTGAGTCTATAAATATCATAGCTATATTATTCATGTTTGTGTAGAGAAAGTTCAATGGCACCCTCTTTCCTAGCACCTCCTTCATATACTAAGGTACGCTACTTCAAAAGGTGGAACCCAGTGTACGAGGCTCCTGCACGATAGCAGGCTTTGGGGAGGTTGATAATGTACGCAGCTTTCCCTCCGCATTGCAAAGAGGCTGTTTCTGGGCTCGAACCTGGACGCTCAAATCACCATGCGGGTGACCTAACATTTGCGCCAAGGCTCCACCTCAAGGTAAGCTACTTCAAATGCAACAAAATTTCAAAGATGTTCAATTCACACTATGATAATCATCTCTGCAAAAAGAAACCATTTCAAAATTTCTAACCACTTCAAAATTATAAATCAGTATCAACCATTGAAATATCCATTTTAACCTTGATTTTAAATATCATAACATTGGTGCTGGGATACTGAACTGCGCCAATTTTTTGTAGATAAGATTTTAAATATGATTTGATAAGATTTTAAATATGATTTGAACATATCACTGAAATGAACTTTGAAGTATTGTAGCTCAATAAATTGAAGGGGTGCTAAAGAGGAATTAGAAAAAAAGAAGTGTCATGGAACCTTCCTCAAAATTATATTTATCTGGGTGACCATGTAGGTGATGACACTCAAACAGTGGCATAGGACCTAATTTTATTTTATTTTCCTCTTGATTTAGGCCAATATTTGTGCGTTTAAGTGTAAAAATAAATTTGCTCAAAATATAACCTACAAAAACAAAGCTCATAAAAGTAAAATCATAAAATCACTTAATTGTATTGCTAAATCTGATACATAAAAGCAATTTCTTCAGAAAAAAATGTGGTAGCACAAATTAAAGGAGGGTGCGGCACTCAATCGAATTGAAATTAGGTAACTTTTGTCATTGTTAAAATTAAGGTTCAAGTGTCCAAAGATATATAGTTATTACCTATGGTTGATAGATTGGATAGTGTTGAATTTTATTTTTTTAATAACAAGACCAATACTTAATTTAATCACAGCACTCATTAGATGTCTCGGACGATCGAACCCAAGTGATTAGTTTACCACAATCACAATCTCACCATTTGAGCTAGTGGTCCAACGTGTTAATTCGTTTACTATTTAATGAAACGATAACAAATCATGTATAAAAATGTTACATAATTATTCAATAAAATAAAAATGTTACATAATTATTCAATAAAATAACAACAGTGAAGTCCTATTTATGTGAGATTAGTAGTTTGTTAAATTTTGATTGTTGCTGATTGAGTGACCTGGGTGATTTCATAGACTGAATATCACCTAGCGATGGTACTTATCATACAATTTTGGCTATTATATCAGTTTTTTAAGCAATCTCTTCTCTTTTGGTTTACTTTTGTCGATTCTATATTTTGTTCCATACCGTAAAGTAGAATTAAAATAAAACCATTATTCGAAAATCGCGCAAGATGCTTTTTTTTCTTTCTGAATATTGCAATACCAAATAGCAAATTAGATGGAACTACATTTTGCTTAAATTTTCTTTGTTCTAGCAATTTTACATATTTAGACCATTACCAACAACAAACATGTTCACTTACTCTCTCACTCTCTTACTTTTACACTGAACAGACGAACTCTGCACCTAGAAAATGGAAAACCAACCATGGATCAGTTTTTTTTTTTTTAATTCACAAGTAAATAAAACGGCAAAGACTTTGCCGTTTTATTACAAATATTAATAAAACAGCAAAAACTTTGCCGTTTTATTTAATTTGCAATAAACGGCAAAGACTTTGCCATTTTATTCCAAAAATTAAATAAAACGGCAAAAACTTTGTTGTTTTAACATATTTTGCAATAAAACTACAAACTCTTATCGTTTTATCTACCGGTTTTCTTCGGTTCACCGGCCACAGAATTGAACCAGCCACGGACAAACGAACAAGCCGTACCTAGTTGCGTTGTGGCTAGTTCAGTTTAATTTTTCCACTAAACAAGTCATTGTTGATCGTCCTCTCAAATTGATGTTTAAATACGCTGTCAATGCTTACTTGTGTATTGAATAAAGGCCCTTTTAATAAGCTCGCATTAGCCAAAATTCTAACCGGACCCCCTCTATCTCCCTCCCCCTCCCCCCCCCCCCCCCCAAACGTAATGATTGCGTCACCTTAGAGAAATAGATAATGCTAGAGTACGGTTTCTAGTTGTCTTGAGAAGAAGGGTGGATATTGGTTGGCATCTAGTTCGATTGAGCTATTCGATCAAGATATTCTATTAGACAGTCATAATCTCTATATATATATGTATGTATGCATGTATGTATGTGTGTGTGTGTATGTGTGTATGTGTGTGTGTATGTGTGTATGTGTATATACATATAGGGAAGGATCAAGATCCCTCCTTATATATCACTATCTCGTCCCCTTTCGTCTTCTTTTTTTTTTTTTGAAAAAAAAGTTCTGCACCAACGTGATATATTATAGGTATATTCAATTTGTCGGTAAGATCAACATAAAATTTTGAGCCATTTCAAAGCTTTTAACCCCATTGAAATTTCGTTTCAAATCGATGATCAGCATAATATGAAAGAGTTAAAAGTTCTGAAATGATTCAAAATATTTGTAAATATGATCTTGTTAATAAAAAGAACATATCTACAAAAATTCACTTTGATCCAAAACTTTTTTGTACAAAAAGACGAAGGGGATGAGAGGAGGATTTGACGGATGGAAATCCAAATCCTTTCGCTAAGTATGTATGTGTGTGTGTAAATATAGTTATATATGTATGTATATACATTTATTTCTTGTTTCCATATATTATTTATTATGGCAAAATAATTCCTGCACAATATACACACAAACACTTTTAATATTTTATCTTGCTACCAAAAGAAAATGTAGCATCGTGCACTGGGTTCCACCTTTTTCAGATTTCATTTGTTAAAATAATATACCAACCTTACGGACTATGCCTCTATAAAAGAATGTTATGGGTTCAACTAGCACTAGCATATATTTCTGAAAAAAAAAACATGTATTATAACTCAAGCCTCGATGGACACTGAAGTGGTTCAAGTATATAAAAAAGAGTATATAAAAAAGACTTATAAAGCAGAGTTGGGTAATTAATGGGACAGATTTTAAGCTACGACTTGGTGTGAAGTTATCAAGATTACTTGGTATCAGATTCCGTAACGGTTGAAATGTAACAAAGAGGAAAATATAGCCACACCGCATGATATGATCAGTCAAGGAGCAGGTTCTTGGAAGAAAAAATTTGGATCACGGAGTGTGAGGGTGCATTACCGCATTAGCTGAATATAGAAACTAATCTCACCTCAACAAACACACAGTGAAGTGATAAACAAGTAAGGTTTGTAGCATGCAAGAAAATTATTCCTTTTGTTACAATATAAACCAACCTTATGATGTGCTGGCGATCCAACAGATATTGAAATGGATATTAAAAAACAACACGGATAATGTTTGAGCACTAGGATTTGTACAGTTTATGGTCATTAAAGGCCCTAAATTAAACCCTTAAAACTAATTATATAATCTGAGATCCTCTGTTCACCAATCGAGATGACCATTCTTTTTGTAGATGTTCTCAAACCAAAAATCAAAAGGTTCATCGTATTTTCATTTCGGTGAACGTCGTATTAATCCAAGATAATCAAAATATTGTGGTTCTTGTTCTGATCGGAGTCGCAAACCTTTCTTCAAGTAGGTATCTATTTATATAAAATGAACGACTACTTGTATTGGCAGTAAAAATACTGATGCCTTGTTTTTTATTTAAAGGAAGGTGATTCTGTATTCTTTAACCGTTACTGAAGAAAATAGTATATATAGTTGCAGACAGAAGAAAAAATAGTTAAAACAATGGACAAAGGGAAATGGAAGTAGAGAGTGAGAGAAAGAGAGAGAAGAGAAGTAATTAGGTTTTGATGATGGATGAAGTGTACTGTGTGGTTATACTAGTTATTAGAGTAGTTTCAACAGGGGGTCGGTTGCTTGGCAACTAACTCTCAACACAGAGTTGGTTGGTTGCTTTTAAGCAACCAAGCGCTATGCAGATTGGCAATAAAGCAACCTTGAGTGTGAGTCTTATCCGGCATTAAAAAAGGAGGTTAAGTTGTCTGGCAGTTTATATGCCTGATAAGTGGGTGCAAAATGCACTGTATTGGATACATAAGTGGTTTTTATGTTTAACTTGGGTACATTGCACATAGTTATCCAGTATTTAAATACCTTATAACTCAGTTCACTTTTTTCATTCACTGTTATTGTTGGTTGGTTGATGTCAATTGGCTGATAAATTAATTTTTATTCAACTGAACCAACACATTGTTGGAACTGCCCATAGTCTTTCATAAATGATGCGGAGGCATGCAAAATTATATATAAGTAAAAATAAATTGGGCTCAAACTCCTTGGCATGCACTAGAGCCAATATTTGATATAATGATAACAATAATAATGATGATGATGAACTGGCAATAGAATGCTCATATTTGAAAGCTAGAACAAGAGAAGGAGAAAGACCTGCTCCATGAGATTACTAATTTCCTTGCTCTCTTTATTGATCTTTGCAGTACCTAACTCAACACCCGACACTCTTTCCGCAAATTTCAGTGTACTGTAAGTTTCCATATATGATTTCACATCTGGATTGATTTGTACAAACATAAGTGTTTTTGCCTGCCCGCCTGCACAAAATAATATAACCTCTAAAGAGAGTGCAACCACTTTAAGAAATGTGATTAATATATAGGAAGAAGAGTATAAAAAAAAATGTTCGAAGAAACACTTAATTCAAAAGACCTTTTAACAAAAAGACTATATATAATACTCAATGCAAAAATAAGTACCTAGGGAACTTTGCAAGACCTGAGTAAGCTTGCTGTTCCTATATGGCACATGAGCATTTTTATGTGATAAGGAAAATATGACATCTCCAAGAGCAGATAATGACTTATTGATATGTTGTGCTTCCCGGAGTCTGTCCCCTGTTACTTCAGAACGATCAATTCTCTCACTTCCAGCAAGATCCACTAAATGAAGGGTGCCACGCAGAGTAACTCCTGTTTTTACTTCCAATCCTCGCACATGCACAGTCACGATGCTGAAGTATGAATTACGTCAATTGTATGAGAAAAATAAAAACAGGGTTTAACTGTAGTCATGTACCACTTGCTACTGTTCAGATTTAGCCAGACCCTATAAGCATACATAATACCAAAGGTTCCTGGTTGTATGTTAAACCGCATTTGATAATGTAATTCGTCTTTTAGAAAAGATGTTGAGGTGAAGCTGGGTTTCCATAACTGGTTGTAGTCTGAAAGCAATGGGATTTAAATCATACTAGGGCAATCCAATGTGTTCTGCTGCCTCTACTGTAAAACTTGGGCATACCCTCCTGGGACATTTACTTACAGAAACAGCTAGTTCAAAAGGAGGCCTTTATAAGCATTTGCATATAAGAACCACGTAAACTGACCAAACCGGTTTCAGTCCACTGTAAAGTTAAATGGGTTTATAATCTGTTTAGAATATAATCTTATTTATTTATTGGTACATCCGAGTAAACCAAAATTTTATCACATTGTCAAAACTGGTAATATTTTATTTTTAGTAGTATTAAAGATCAGTTACTAATCAAATTAGTTTTTATGTATCATAAATGAATCGTTGTTACTCATAAAAAACATAAAAATACTAATAGTTCCATTCTATTCATAAGCTATGAATAATCTTATAGTTCAGTTAAACAGAAAACATATCAAACCAACCAAAATTTAATCAGTTTGGTTCCTTTCTTTCGATTATAGTTTAATTTAAAGTTTTTATCGTGAAAACAACCAAATCAACCGAATGTTCATTTGTAATTCTCTCTATTATTTCCTTTGATCTTTTTTTTTTCCTTTTATAGCCATAAATTAATATGTTAGCTTTACCACACAATCAAAACACTGTCACAGGTAATTTGAACCCTTAAATTGTATGGCTTCTTAAACAAATTATGAAGTGTTTCTACATTGTATAGTGTTTAATATATATATATAGTGCAGTTGCACAAATGACCGTGCATTAATGAATTTTTGCACAATGCCAATATCAGTTTAAATGAGGCATCCTTACCATTAACTAAAAAACAATCATATGTTGTACTTTAAGACAAATTTTAAGACAGTTGAATTTTAACCCATATAATTGAGCGTTAAATGGATCAACCTGGTTTGTGTATCATGATATCATCTAAAATGTCCCATTTGATTCTCTTTGGACATTTAACTCATTTCTAGCCTATCTAATACAACCAAGCTATAGTAAAATAAAACCATAAAAAAATTATTCATATTTGCATGACAAAATACATAGATACATATAATATGAGATACCCACATGAATATGCAATAGATTTTTATTACATGTATGTATGTATGTATGCATATTGTGAAATGCTATTATTTTGAATTCTAATTTGCATTTTTGTTCATCCAAAAAGAATGTTGTACCAACTTGGCCTTTGCTTGTTGATCCGTTTGGTATGGAGCTAGGTACTTATCTAGCAGATTGTATTGCTGGTCGAAATGAGGATATTAGTGAAAATAAAGATTTTAGATTGTGAGGTTCGCAATACAATGAAATCACAGCAAAAACTGGCAGTGGTAATAAATAATTTGATGCAGAACTGTTGCAGACGAATTAACTGCCCACAAAAAGGAGTGCTTGTTCCCTAGCACTAGTTTCAGTGAAAGAAAACAAATAATGTTTAAAGCAGTTGAAACTTGAAACTCTCTAGATAGCTGTGGATAAGGTTGTTAGACGTGAGATCAAAAGCTATGGGATCATAGTGACCGATATAGTATAAAAAAGTACCTGTGTGAACGACTACTTCTTGAATTGAGAGCCGTGGGACCTACAGCTCTGTTTGCCAATCCAATTTTCATCAATCTCAGAACGTCTGAAGTTGAATTAACAGTTCTCATGCTTGCGTCAGGAACCGCAAGTCCATTAGGTTGAGAAGCATTCAAAATCCCAAGCGTATGAATGTTAATACAAACAAAATTATGATGTGAAATGGTCTTTTTATTTCGGATTTAGTGATATCAAATCCAAGTTTCAACCATATGACAGCTAAATAATAGGATTATATATCTAAAAAGGATATTGCTTTTGTGATGTATCACTTGGAAGGAGATCGCGTACTTTCTCGTTATAAATTTCGATCATCTGAACACCAACCTCATACTTGATGTCGTTACTCCTATTCCGGGAAATATTAAAAAGGTCATTTATAGCACGAAAGTTCACTCCCCAATCCCCTTGGGATGAAGAACTTGGCCCTGTCTATATAGTTTGTAATGAAGTCAAAATATAACATCATCAAGGACATAAATACTAAAGACAAAGTGGAAGGGCAATGTTTTTACCATTGTATATGTCTTTCCTGATCCAGTTTGACCGTATGCAAAAATGCAAACGTTGTAGCCATCCAGAACTGATCGTACTAACGGTTGAATATCCATATATATTTCTTCTGTGTTGAGAAAAAAAAATCAAAGTGGATATAACATGAGTTGAAGATAATATATCTTGATGCTAGTTGAAATTGTATTGAACTTTTAAATGGGGCCAACAAGTACATATATTTTGTTTCAGTATAAACAACGTTTAACACGTATGACATGAACAGAATTAGACCCAAAACCCTCGCATAATTTCATAATGACATGAAAAGAATATCCACCAAAGACCTGTGTTTGTTTTTGAGGGCTACAATAGCACGTAATATATGCCAAAGGTATTTTTGGAACCTCACATGATCAAAATAAAAGACTAATCATACTCAAATGAAACAATGTAAAGAAAACCTTGAGTAGCAGCTGATCCAAAGACTTTGTTAAATTTGAATAGATGAGTTCCATCCTTTCCCTCCTTTGATGGATTTGCCAAAAGAAGGTCGCCATACTCACTAGTGTAATCGATGGTGGTTAACCTTTTGTTTTCTTCAGCAAGAAATGGCCTTATACGACAGTATACTCTAATATTGCCTGATAATTTAATTGTAATACAACCTAGGGTTACTATATTTTTGTAGAAACAAAACTGAGCTTGAAGAGGTACTAATAATGTAGATGTACAAAATTACCTTTCAATTCTTGAATTTCATTAAATAACTTCCTATTTTCTGCAACAACTGTACGATAATTTTTGGTAGCATCTCCTAATATTTTTAACTTCTTTCCTGATTTACATAAAAAGGACGTATAAATGTGCAATAGGAATTAAGGAAATAGGTTCTTCTTCTTATTTAAAACATTACAATGATTGCAACATTTTCTTACCATAGTCATGTAGTTCCTCCCTCCACTTCTGCTTTTCACTTAGAAATTCATTTTTTATTGAATTAGAATGTGACTTCAAGTCCTGAGAGTTTATAAAACATGTATGTTAATTACATTCTTAAAAAGATAAATTATTTGAAAGCAACTATCAATATAGCTTCACATCATGTCAAGTAGTTTACTATGATTAATTCATATTTCATTTTATTTGTAATTTTTTAGCTTTGTTTGGATGGTTTATGGAACTGTAGTTTGTTCATGCACATATGTGAGTGCTAACAAATAGGTGATTCCTTCTAGCGTAAATGACTTTGAAAGGTATAAGCGGCTTGATACTTTTAGTGTAATTTATAATTGGCATACCTGCAATGCCTGTAACTGTGAACAAAAGAAATGTTGAATAACGCACAGCTTTTGACTCCAACATTGAGATTTTGATTCCCAAAGATCTTCGACTTCTTTTATCTTCTTCTTTGACCCCTCTAAATGTAGCTCAAGTTCCTTAATATTTTCTTCTAATTCAGTTTTAGTCAGACTGGCTTCAGCTTTTAACAGTTGAATTTGGCTTTCATATGATTTTCTTGTTGCTTCCAAGTCTTGGTCCAGTTCTTGTGTTTTACGAACACAAGCTTCATACTCATTTTTCAGCCTAACCATGTCTTGTTCCAAAAGCTTTTTACTATCTTCCACCTTGTTTTTTTCTGTCTACAATTAGTGATGAGTTATTGAGCAAATATAACTTACCAAGTGCCAAAATTCATAATAAGAAAGAATTTAACCATTAAGAGCTGAATCTGGTCCTTCAGAATCTGAAAAGGTAAAATCAGAGTTTCTTGAGCAATCGATCAAGTTTACACACACACACAGAGACATGTATACTTACGTATGGATGTAGACATATACATAATTACATATATATGAGATGACATATACTGAAGATTCGCATTATATGGAAAAGGCTCGGCCTACCTTATTTTCTTCAATTGTCCCGGTATCATGAGTTTCAAGCGCTCTAATCTTAGATTGGTACTTCTTTTCACACGCTTTAATAAGATTTTTTTGCTGCAGAGGGTAAAGGTATAGTTTTTAATGATGTTAATGAAATAAGTAGCTTGATCGTTCTAAGATATGTAGAAGCTGGTTGTACCATTTTTTATGATGTTTGTTAAAAATTATTTCTCAGCAAGCACGCATTTTTTCATACTTATTCTCTTAAACTTTATCACTAAACTAAAGTCAATAGTTTTAAGCAGTATTTATTCGTAAAATTTGAAAACATAATTTAGCGATATATCACAAATACATTATTGAATAGCCAATTTTATGTTTGACGGCCAAATCACCGAAAGAATAGTTGCGAGAGTACAAGTGACGAATCCAGCTGTTAAAAGAAATATTGAGAGTTGCTACCAGGCAGTAGTTAAACTATACTTGGAAATTATAACTTACAATCTGCATTTTTTCTGCCTGAGTTGAAATGCGCCTGCCAATCTCTTGTACAACCTTTCTCAGCAAACATATGACTCTCTAAGTTTTCAAAAGAGAACCAATAAGTACAGAGATAAACATACAATCATAAGTATAAAAAGGACACACACACACACACACGCACACACATATCATTGCTGAGATGTTGCGTGGATCTGGCCACTTAAACCAATCTATCTATTATCTATCTATTATAATAATATAATAATAATAACACAATCACATACCTAATGACGTAGCACTCTATTACTTTCTATTCAATATTTTCTTTACATTTTCATTGGAAAGGTAGGGGTCAGAGGTCACAAAATTAAATCCAACAAAAAAATTTATTCTTTTTTTTTTCTTTTTTTTTTTAGAATTACCCAGACAACCAAGCTTTGCTTGTAAATTCTAAGAAAGTATGTTCGTGCCAAACACATACTCTGGGTATTAGAGTATTTGTTCCAGGATTGTCGTTTTTTAGGTTCGAACTCGTGACATTTGATCTTGCGATACAGACCATCAACCAACTACACCGACCATATTAGCTATTTTATTCCATTTTTATATCTCACTATTTATTACATTTCTCTATAGGTAATTTGAAGTCGGAGGCCACAAGTTCGAGTCTCAACAAAGCTATTACATTGATATTCAAGTCATCTCAATTAAGATTGATTAATTTTATTTAAATAAAACAGAATTAACACAGTTGATGTTTATTTATAAAATAATGATTGTGCTCTATAAAAATGATTTAGAAATTATTTGACAAAAAAATTCTACTTTTATCTGTCATCATTTATTTTATTTATCTATCTATATTGAATAATAGTTAAATAAAAGCACTTGTTAACAAGTGCCTTATAGTATTAAATTCCCATTCCAGTTAGTCTATTTACATTAATATTCAAGTCGTCTCAACTAAAATTGGTTAATTTTATTTAAACAAATGAAACAAACATGGTTTATATTTGTTCATAAAATAATGAGTATATTCTCTAAAAATGAATTCACATGCTTCACAATATCGTCGTGTGCAATTCTTGGGTTACACATTAGTGTATTTTAATTTCCGAAAACAACATTCTAGAGTTTTAATGACACAAAACCGAGCTTGTAAATCCTGCAGAATTTATGCATGACCCTAAGAAACATACATATGAATCAAAGAGACTTTTGTCATAACCAAGATTCAAACACTACTCATCTCCTTGAATGATCAATAAAACAAGAAATGCAGATGTAAATTATACAACTATATCCTTAAAAGTTGTATCTAGATGTTAATATAGATTTTTTTATGAAAGTTTAAGTTGTTAGGTTATGTTCGTGGATGATAATATAATGATGAAAACTATGAAACCACTCAACCCATCGTTAAATTTTAAATAATATTCCTTTTGGAATCTTATTTCAAAGATCGTTTTAATATTGTATGATGTGTTTTGTAGTCTTTTTTAATTGGGTTTGTGCATCGGAACACTTTCTCTAGAACTTTCCCCCACTTTGATTTAACTCCTCTTATTCTATCCAGAAGAAATCTCTTTTTTGTACAGTCATTTTTAAGTGTGTGCGTGCGTGCGTGCAAATCTCCAAAACATGAACGTCGTCGATTGGATAGTGTAAATAAATGTAGCTTGTTTATTCTGAGTAGATATTTGTGTTTGCTCACTTCTTCATGACTACGATTTTGGGTTCTGACTAAACTTGAGTAGCGTGTATTCTTTACCGGGCCTTCGCACCACAAGTAAAACTAAATATATAAAATTCTGCTTGTCAATGTTGCAGTTAAGAAATACAGAGTTCTAGAAAATGATATTATAAACAAATATAGCTAAACATAATGCCAATACATCTTCATAGAGTGCTGATTATCGCATCATAAATTTCCCCAGAAAACTAGAGTTGGTAGCGTACAATAACAATGTGTTTTAGGAGTCGCTTCATAACACAATAACTTAAAAACCAACATATACTTTTTTTGCACAGGTTAAAAAAACTTACGTGAGGTAATTCACCATTTTTCCTTGACATACTTTCATCTAGTATCCTGTCCAGAACACTCAATAGGGACTGAGTTGAAGCACTCTATTTCAAAAAATGTTAAAATAACCTCAGAACAAAATAACACCAGACAAAATCAATTCTATTATGTGAAAACCTTACATCTAAATTGCTAGGCTTCATCATTTCCGAAATTCTAGCAGCAGGAAGATCAGAGTACAGGAAACCAGCTTGACACACAAAAGAATTTGATGGGTCTACACATAAAAAAAATTAGTGAGGATGAAGACTAAATGTATAACACGTGAAGAACTTTACATTCTATAATCATATACTATCCACAACAAAATTGTCACTTAACCCCTTACGACCTAGACTTGAAAATACCAAGGTTGAGTAAAGGTCTCATGCATAATTATTGACAATTACTTTTTTGCCGGTAGTTTACAATGTTCTTAAAGTAGAGCGCACCAAAATTCTTGTGTTCATTTATATTATATTGTTTTTATTGTGCATCACTTGTTATCTTTGTACTGAGCAAAATGGGCTTATTTTATTTTATTTTATCTAAGCTCTTAGTGTTATGAAGTGAATGAGACTATAATGTCACGGCAATTCTTCCCATCCATCGCATTATAAAGTAAGTAAAGGTAAAAATAATCCAGAGTCAAATTCATTGTTGTTGTGTATACTACGTATTCAGTCCCATTCAGCCTACTCTATAGGAAGCAAAGGTAAAAATAATCTAAGGTCAAACTGAACGTTGTTCTATAACCCCCCAAAGGATAATTTAGCGTAAAAAGTAAAAATATAGAGTTGAGAATCAAAATTTTGAGAATAAAATTGGAAAAATGACATGGACCTCTTTGATTTATCGTGTGTGCCAAGGACAGACTTATATCCCTTAGAATTTACAAGCAAATCATGATTTTTTGGATCTTCGCGAAGAATATTGTGTTTGATATTTATTTAAATTGAAAATGCTTCTTGCACTGATTAATCACAAGCATGAGAAGAGACAGAAGGCCCCTCTCTTTTCGCATGTTTGTTGCACATGTCTAACAATTATTTGTTCATTTTACTTTCTTATTTGCGATGATCTACACTAGCAAAAAATGTAGCATGTACATTATCCAAGAATGAATATTGTCCATACTAGCAATCTTACCTCGCTTTTGCAAAACAAGATGGGGAATTTTCCATCTCGATCTGGCTCAAAGGACATGGTAACTAGTTAAATACAATATATTCATATTTGTTGGTGTGAGTTGTTATATTGTTGCTAATAAAATCATTCTCACTAAATCAAATATCTAGTTCTTAAAGGCTTGCAAGCCACATTTTGTAAGTAAAGATACAGTTTGGTAAGTAGCTTTTATAATCAAATTAGAGAAGCACGTGTTTCTTATTATAGCTTATTCAACCAAACTTACGTAAGTAGGATCTAAGGTAAACTTTGAAAGAAAGAAAAAATGACTCCAAATTTAACTAATGCACTACATAAAAGAACTAGAGATGAAAGGTCAACATGCAAAAAGATGAGAAGTGGTAAATACAACTGTTAATAATTTGTTAAAAAATACGAAAAGTATCGATTAATTTGAGCATATAACTAAATATTGTCAAATAAAAATATAAATCCAACCTTCTCCTTCATCGAAATTGCTTCCCATGACTTTATCTTCTTCGTCCCTTTTCTCACCAACGTCACTAACTATACAAATCGAAATGCACCAGAAATTTAGGGCACGATATCACAAGTAAAAAATGGCATAAATATGTACGGAAATAGATATCACCTCAAGTCGGAAAAAATTGAGATGATCTTCTTGATCAAATAGAGGGAATCGCAAAACAGAAACAAATCAAAATTTGTGCTTTTATTAGTTAAAATTTTGTTGATTATTTTTGTTTAAATTTTCTACTTTTATTTTTGTTTGTTTTTTTTTTTTCTTATTAAATGGTGAGGAATAAAGAGTGGCAATTGGAAACAAATTCTATTTTCAGAAGATCTGGAAATTATATTATTATATGTACTTTCGTGATTACCTTATATATGCCGAAAGACTTTTGAAATACGCTAATGTAACGTGGGTTTCTGGAAGAAACCATAGATGAACAACCTTGTACAATATCAACGGCTTAATTTTAAAGGCATATTACTCACATTGGACGGTGAATGCAAAAATTAGAAGTACAAAAACTAGCGGGCCTTTTAAAGAAAATGTATAATGTAACAATATGTCTTTTCGACTTTCAGGTTTAAACTTCAACACTTCGAAAAACCGAAAAGAACGAGTAGTTGAAGTGTGATAGTAAGTAAAAAAATATATATAACAAAGAACGGAATGAAAAAGTCGAATCAGCTAAGGACTCCCAACAAAGCTTATCAGAGTTGGCCAATGACCACGCGGCCAAGACCTTGGTTCAAAATTCTCGGCTGGAGAATGCTCATGCCGCCAACGTCAACCTCGAGAAGAAGACTAAAGCAAAAGAAGATGAAAACATTGCACTTCAAAAGCCAAGATCAGAAAGCTCAAAGTCGACTTGAAAGCTGAACAAGAATCAAAGGAGTAAGCTTAAGACCAGTCTGCCGAATTGAAAATCAAGCTGCCCAACTCCGAGAAAGAAAACGTGGATCAAAGGAACCCAGACTGAAGTGGAGATGGAAGCCACCATTCTCTGGTTTTTTACCAATGCCATGGAGATGAAGAACCTCAAATGGTTGAATGGCAACTATCCTGAAACTTTAGCCGATGCGTGCGACGAAATTCTGAAGATGGTCAGAGAATCTAGCAGCCACGTTGATGAAGCTCTGAAAAGAATTTTTTTAGTGAGGACGACTAGATGGCTCTGGAAGAGGGCTGTAAAATCTTGGCTACAAGGGCTAGAGGGATGGACGTCTACCGAAACTCTCATTGATCTTTGATTTCTAGATCATGTGAATGACTGCACTCTGGCATAGAAAGAATCCACATTAGTCATCGGTGCTTCTATGCCAACCACTATTAGGCTTCAACAAGTATCATATTATGGTTTTAGGCTTCAGAAAAAACTAATTAGCAAACTAGGCCTCTTTTTTGGTTTGAACTTGTGCAAATATGGAGTGTGCAAGTGTTAAATTTTTTAATTATACCTTGCGCATTCCATAATTGCACAAGGTATATTTTAATGCTTGCGCAATTATGGAGTGCGCAAATTCATTTTTGAGCATCAAATGGATAGAGAGCGCAGATCTGAGTTCATTTATCAATATTTCTACTTTCTTCCCCAAACCCTCTCCATTTTCCAATCCAAACCTATTTTTCTTCCATATCCAAATCCACAATCATCTTATTAACTAAATAGTTGCTAAAATATACATGGAATCATCTTCTTCGTCGTTATAAAACAAAGGTAATAATTAATGTTTTTGAAAATTAAGATGTAATTTTGATGTTGTTGATGTTGTTGAAAATGAAGAGTTATTGGTGGTGGTGGTGTTAATTATTAGACAATGGTGTTGTTGTTGAATTAGTTGTTAGTGTTTAATGAACTATGAAACTATATTTAAGTAGTGGTAAATTTAAAAAAAAAACCTAATTTACACCTTAATTGTTTATTGTATATTATGAGGGTAGACATTAATGATTGAGAGATAGATGACGAAACATTGATGAAACATTTTGATGAGGTTGAAGGGAAAATCGGAGTTGCAGGTTCAAGTCATATTGACTTTGATGTCGATCATGTTTTGGAAACACAGTTCGAACCAGTACTGCGTAAATTCCATTCAGGACCATCAACCTTATACGCTTGTTTACGTGAAGTTGTTTTTGCGGAAATGTCCGCTCATTAACATACAGTTGACGGAAATTTTCTAACGTCTATATATCCTGTTGGTCCATCCGTGTCAATGGGACAACGACCATATCCAAACTGTTATTGCGGAGATATATGTGTAGTGGTTATTTGCAGAAAGGAAAAGAATGCTGGACGAAGATTTTTCGGGTGTAGTTCGTACAACGGACATAGATTGAATCCTCGTGAAAATGATTGTTGCGATTATTTTAAATGGATTGATCAACCCCTGTGCGAAAGAGGACTTGAGTATGCCCATGAACTGCAAGCTGAAATAAGTCGTTTGAAAAGTGTGAATGAAGAACTAAGAACAAACGATGGAAGGCCTAGAATGTGGTAGATGTTTGAGACTTAGTTAAGTTATCGTATTTGGATTTTATGTTGAACCGTTGTATTTGTAATATGTTGTTGCGAAAATGTTTCTATTTGTTGTAACTCGTAACGTGTGCAAGGTAGATATTTTGTTATGTTGTTGAAATGCATTTGATATTGTTGACTTTATTGATGAAATTATTGGTTATGTTATTATATTGATTTGCTTGTTTGGATTTGTTTTTAAAGATTGAGTTGACCGCTTTTGGTTGAAGATTGCATGCGGAAGCAAAATCTACTTAGAAAAATAGGCAATAATTCATCAAATTGATGTTTATAGTTATGTCAGTGAACAAAAACTATGACTGTGGTATTGGAACTTATTTTGCAGACAATGTCAAAGATTCCGATTATATTTTACTTTGATGGCGAATTGTTGGTTGATGATGAAGGTAAACCTAGATATGTGGGCGGAAAGCGAAAATGATCGACAATAAAAAATCATTGTTTTCGAATAGCTTAAACAAAAGGCATATGAAGTGACAAAAGCATATCCTGTGATATATGATTTAAAATTAGCGGTCAAATGGGTTCGGAATGATGGTGCATCCACTATTGATTTGGAAGACGACGATGATTTGAACTCCACCTTTTCAGTTGGAATGAGAGTTACAGAAATCTACGTTGTGAGAGTGGAGCATGAAAATATGGTTGAAACACAAGCGCCAGTAATCTTTTGGGATGAGTATATGCACACCACACAGTTACAAGAAACACAATGGTCGACGTATCTGTCGTATCTTTCAAGCCATCAAGGTGGAGAATTTACAAACTTACTTCACAGGTATAGCGGAATGACTGGAGTCTCTTCTAGTCAGGAACAAAATATGATGCAGAACACTATAAATCCAAATCAGTCGCAAACGTCTGAAAAGTGAGTACTATTATACGCTAGCACTTGTATTTTGACTTACGTTAATGCAAAATATATGACATTTGTTTTTTATATTCCTAGTGTCGAAGATGCATTTACTGGTTGTGATGACGATGGTGTCGATTATCATGTTGATACTCCACACGAGATTTGTGGGCAATTGGAAAGCATGGAAGTTGCTTGTGTTGATGATGAGGATAGAACTTGGATATATCAAATGGAAGTTAACAATGATGCAATCATATATGCACACATTGAGGAGGCTGATGATGTAAATGCGGAAGAAGAACAAATCACATATGAAGAGGCTCTAGCCGGTGATTTATGCACGGCATCAATGATGGTGAAATCAATAATGGAAAATTGTCAACTAGAAGTGAAAGTTTTTGAAAGAGAAGTGTGGAGAAAGGTCCACGAGTTGGCTTGATTTTTGAAAGTAAGCAGAAGCTTGTTGAACATTTATGTGAATAGTCGATTAAATGTTCAGTTTCGTTTCAAGTTTTGAAATCGCGTGCAAATCAATAAACGATCTGCTGTGATGTGGAAGAAACATGCCCTTGGCGAGTTCATGCAAGTCTTTCGGTAAGAAAAATTCAAATTGGTGGAAGATAACTACATATGGCGGCGATCACACTTGTTTAAATGCAACCATCAACTCAAACCATCAACATGCAACTGCTAAATTTATGTGCAGCAAAATACTTCCGTTGATTAAAGCTGAAACAAACATGACTGCAAGAACTGTTCAAGAGACAATGTCCAACATGTTTCATATTAAAGTGAGTTATTTTCAAGCCTGGCACGGACTGTAGAAAGCTGTTGCAATGATTTATGCCGATTGGAAATCATCGTACGTGGAATTGCCGAAATATTTTAGAGCCCTACAGCATACCAACCCCGGAACCGTATATGATGTTACTCATAGTCATGGTGTTTTTGATGGTGCTTTTTGGGCTTTCAGACCTTCTATTCAAGGCTTCGACCACTGTCGACCCATATTGTCTGCTGATGGCACTCATCTATATGGAAAGTTTCTGGGTACGTTACTAGTAGCAACTGGGGTGGATGCAAATCAAGGGCTATTTCCTTTAGCTTTTTCTATTGTACAAACAGAATCGTGGAAAACGTGGAGTTGGTTTATTCGTTGCATATGAAATTATATTCCATCCGTACGTACTAGATGTATCACCTTTATCTCGGATCATATGAAAGGAATTCCACGTGAGCTTAGAGAAGCTTGGCCAAATGAACATCATCATCGCTTTTGTATCCGTCGTATTAAAGCAAGCTTCAAGAAAGTAGGGTTTGGTACGGATGAGCTACAAAATTTATTACACGCATGTGTCACGGCATCGAAGGTCGTAAAATATAATGATCTTCGAAAACAGTTGAAAGATGTAAATCAAGATGCTGATGCGTGGATTGAAAGAAGTTTGAAAGACTAGGAATCTAGCTGGGCTCTTTGTCATAATGGCGGAGTAAGATTCAATATGATGACGACCAATGTTTTCGAAAGTTTTAATGGTGTGCTCAAAGGAATTAGGAATTTACCTGTTAGATCATCGGTTGCAAGAATGTTTCATCGACTGAACCATTACTTCGTCGACGACGAACTCAAGGGAAGTGTGGATGTCGCAGATCAAACCTAGGTGGGAAGCATTAGCGTGGAGAAAAATGGAAGAATCGAGGTTTATGTCTATAGAAAGATATAGCTTCGTTGAATGGCAGGTGAAAGATGTGCATATGTTTGACTATACGGTGGATATCGAAGATAATGTTGCCAAATGTTCGTGCAACATACCGACATTAGATCATTTTCCATGCTTCCATGTATTAGCGGCTTGTCCACGTGGTTCGGGTGGTGTTAATAGAGCGTATTTTGACTTAATCTCTACGTGGTACATAGAGGCTATGTATTCCGCAGCTTATGCTCCTTTATTCCACCCTGTACCAGATAGTCGACATTGAAACGTCTACGATGGTCCAATTATACAGCCACCGCCTGTGCGTAGAAATTCAGGTCATTCTCGGTCTACTCGAATAAAATGTTTCATGAATCTGTCATCTTCATCCGGTCATAACAGATGTAGCAAATGTGATTCTATTGGCCACAAAAAAAAAACTTGTCCACGTTGAATAATAATAGAAGTAGAATGTCTATGTTACTGTATGACTTGTTGATTTTGTTATGTGATGATGTTGTCATTCGAATGGTGTTTGCGTGTTATATAGAATGTTTTTAAGACTTTTTTTGTGAAATTCTGTGACTTACGGTGTTGAAAGAGTTCTCTGTCTTGAACAGGGCCAAAAATACGCTTGCGCATATATGGATTGCACAAGCTATGTTGTCAATATAGCTTGCGCAATCCAGAAATGCGCAAGCTATATGTAAAATAAAGCCTGTGCGTTCCATATACGCGCAAGCATGGAACTTGGTTATTTGCAACATTCCGCAAAACCACAAAAGACCAAATGTAGCATTTGTGGATTGCTGCAAATAACCCGAAAACAGCTTGCGTATATGTGAAATGCGCAAGCTATATTGACAATAGAGCTTGCGCATTCCACAAATGCGCAAGTTAATTTTTGGGTCAGTTCCAAACGTTGAGCTTCTCTGCCACACTGCAAAATCAAAATTTGCAAAATCTCAAATTCCTAAACATGCACACGTCATTCCATTAACGATACCATCACAAAACAAAATAAATAACATGATCCAACTGACAATTGAAAATCATTCTCAAAAGATTGAACAAGTCATACAATAATATAGAAACATACAAGTCAACAATCCCTTAACCAACCAAAAAAACAACAACAATAAGACCAACACCGTCAACCACGAATCCGTCTAAGCTCAAGTGATGGTGTCTCTCTTCTTCTTCTTCTTCCATTTGTACACGATGGGAGTCGATCCTTGGCCTTCTTCGAATGTAGGAGCGGATGTTGAAAGTGGAATTTATTGTTGTTGACTTGGCCCAAAAATAAGTTATTCTTGTTGAATTTCCCATTGCGGCGGCTCTTCCGCATGCTCGTATGTCGGCTGTCCAACATATCCGAATTGTTGTTCTCCTTCATGCTAAACGGGCCAATTAGCATGAGTTTCTCTGTCGGTGTATTGCTGCTCTATCTCAGGCCAAGTGGGCCATCCAGCTGTAGTTTCGCCACCAGGATGTTGTGAAGTCTCCCCCTCCGCATGTGCTTCCTCCCATTGGGCTTGTCCACCCACTACCGTTGTATGTGTCTCCTTTGTACAATGTAGTGGCTCTTCTACAATGCGCAACAGCTTGGCTGACCTTCTTAGCTTGTTCCGACCCAAAATCTTGTCAAATATTCGTCATAGGTCAATGCAATTGCTTTTGACCTTGTCCTGCTCCATATGACTTTCTTCTGTTTCGCCCACCACATCCAAAGCGCTATATATTCTGCTTACCTAAACCATAAGTCATAACAATGCATCAATATGATATAAAAATTGAACTATAAATTTTTTGAAATGACAATACTTACCACATCACATTCTAGAGGAGCACTGAGAGTGTACACAACCAACTTCCTTGTCGATTTTTTAAGAATATAATGACGAGTAATTCGCCAATACGAATACTCGTACTCGCTCAAAGGTGTCGTAGGCTACCGTGCTCGTTCGGCACGATCAATTCTTAATTGCTAAATAGCAATACTTTCCTCCAAAAATGCCATCCAGCTAGTGGGTTCTGGGTCAAGGGGGACGACAGGATCAAGAATGTGCTGATAATAAAAGGAAAACTGTCTCATAACCCGATCGAACGCATACAACTCAAAGTCTAAAAATAGAATTAGTCAGCTCTTAGCAATCCAACGGGGGCTGCATACTCAATTTCCGGATGCCCAAACTTATACACTAATGAATATGGTTTTCATGTAACCGCAACATCCGCTAACAAATCCAACTCATTACGGTAAAACTGTACATTTCTTGGAATCTCACGCCAACTCCTAGCACAATTCCACCTAGCCCTAAATGGAAGATACAGATCTATATCAGTAGGAATTCTAATAGACGGTCGTCCAATAGCAATATGCAACCATGGCCATAGTTACAACAATGCTGTAGAACCCCCTAAAACTTTTTGACTTTACAAGGCAATCTGTGACAGCTCACTATACAAATAGCATAAAACAGCACTACCTCAAGAATGATAACCACAGCTAGCTAAATCATCCAAAAAAGGTAAAAATTTCAAACTTAATCTCTCTTTCGAATGATCGGGAAATAATCGGCAACTCAAAAAATACAATATCATGACACGAGTGCGGCGAAGTATATCTGTCGGTTGCCCTTTCAGGTAGTGGTTCGAAAAATTCACTTTTAAACCAAGTCATTGATACTTCACTTTTAGACTTAACCATCTCTCTAGATGGAAAAATACCAAGCAAGTCATGAGCCAATTCGATGTAATCAATATCTAAATTTTACAAACATACCGGACGACCGTCTGCTTTAAGACCGAAAAGAAAATGCACATCCGCTAGAGTCACTATCATCTCCCCGACTCTCATATGAAACATTTTTGTTTTCGGCCTAGATCTATCACATAAAGCGGTAATAAGGTGATGATCGAGCCGAATGTAGTCGATTTGCATAACTTGTCAAAATCTGGAGATTTGTAGATTCGGCTCCAATCTTAGATCTTTATAATCGATCTCCTTGAGCTTGCTTGAATGATCGCATATCTTCATAGTTTCAACACCCTAAAATGTATAAAAAAAGGTTAAAATTGGTGCTTCATATTTACATTCCCCCGGTTTACCAATATCGAACATCTACCTCCATTAATGTGTCGTTTTGGCTTCTATGATGTTCTTGAAGATGGAGAACACATCTATCTTCGGGCCCGGAAGACAATTCTACAAACAACAACAACTGTTTATCGCTATAAAAACTTTGTACAAAGTTAGGGTTTTGGCTATATGAATACTTCAAATCCTTTGGCATTTTCAACAAAGAAACCAACAATTAGAGCACGTTGACATCGAAATCATCATGACTACCTCTTCCATTAACAACAACAATCATTTTTAAAGTAGTAATTAATTTACAATCAAAATATAATTACCTCTAATCAAAAAAGAAGAAGAGATTGCTTCCATTTTATGCTTAATCGAGTGGTTGATTGAAGGAATAGATCAAAAACAATGTTTTTGAGTTTATAAGTTTGGATTTAGAATGAGTTTGAGGTTGGGAATGAGGAGGTTTTTGTAAAAAATTGAATTGGGAGAGAAATGAATCTCAGATTCGGCTCTCTGTTGTTTTGATGCTCGAAAATGAGTTTGCGCATTCCAAAAGTGTGCAAGCTTAAAATTGATGCTTGCGCACTTATGGATTGCGCAAGCTCTACATAAAAAAATTATAACTTGCGCATTCCATAAATGCACAAGTTAAAACTAAATAATGCATATTTTGGCAATTAGTTTTTGCTGAGGCCTACTTCTATATTTTGTTTTTTTTCCGATGCCTTGATCGAAAAATTGTACTAGATGAGGAACCTTGTACAATATCAACGGCTTAATTTTAAAGGCATATTACTCACATTGGACAATGAATGCAAAAATTAGAAGTACAAAAACTAGCGGGTCTTTTAAAGAAAATGTATAATGTAACAATATGTCTTTTTGACTTTCAGGTTTAAACTTCAACACCTCGAAAAACCGAAAAGGATGAGTAGTTGAAGTGTGATAGTAAGTAAAAAAACATATAACAAAGAGCGGGATGAAAAATTTGAATCAGCTAACGACTCCCAACAAAGCTTATCAGAGTTGGCCAATGACCACGCGGCCAAGACCTTGGTTCAAAATTCTCAGCTGGAGAATGCTCATGCTGCCAATGTCAACCTCGAGAAGAAGATTAAAGCAAAAGAATATGAAAACATTGCACTTCAAGCTAAGATCGGAAAGCTCAAAGTCAACCTGAAAGCTGAACAAGAATCAAAGGAGCAAGGTTATGACAAGTCTGCCGAATTGAAAATCAAGTTGCCTAACTCCGAGAAAGAAAACGAGGATCAAAGGAATCCAGACTGAAGTGGAGATGGAAGCCAGCATTCTCTGGTTTTTTACCAATGTCATGGTAATGAAGAACCTCAAATGGTTGAATGGTAACTATCCTAAACTTTAGCCGATGCATGCGACGAAATCCTGAAGATGGCCAGAGAATCTAGCAGCCACGTTGATGAAGCTTCGAAAAGTAATTTTTTAGTGAGGACGACTAGATGGCTCTGGAAGAGGGCTATAAAATCTGGGCTACAAGGGCTACAATCGAGGGATGGGCGCCTACTGAAACTCTCATTGATCTCTGCTTTCTAGATCATGTGAATGACTGCACTCTGGCATAGAAAGTGTCCACATTAGCCATCGGTGCTTCTGCGCCAATCACTCTGGAGGTTGTTGTAACTCAAACTCCCGTATATGCAATTCATGATACAAGTACTTCTGGTGGATACGGTCCTAATGCCTCGGCTCTCATTTCTCCAATGGATACTTATTGTAATGGTCGGTCTTTCTTATACCTAGAGACGACATTTAATAAATCCACGCTATTCGTGTGCCGATCATTTAAGTGTCCGAAAGTCGGGTCGTTAGAGGAAAAGAAGAAGATATAAGATACAAAAACAATCACATAATCTCACAATGCAATGAAATAACATATATTAATCTACATAATACTTTACAAAGTCATTTCAAAAATGATACATCAAAGTCATACTAATACAATTCTACCCTTGGACGTTTATAACAGTCTGTCCCTATCTAACTGACATAAGATACATATAATACAACAAAAACAAGATAATAACTAACTATTGATGAAGCCTCCTGCTCCAAGCTCCTCCAAATGCATCTGTCGGAAAACCTGAAGTACTTAACTGCCCATAAAAATTTGAGCACCCAAACATTTTAGGAAAAGAAAATAAAACTTCGAGTCAGACATGGGTCTGGTGTGAATAAACTCAAATAACTGAATTATTTTGTTTAAAACACTTTTAAAATCAAAGATATCTCGTAAGACCACGCCGCACATAAACACGGATGGGCTTTTACCTTACAATAACCAAAACACCTTTTATAGAAAATCCCATGATATTATGATAATGTTTAGGGTTTTGAAAGTAAATATAGAACATAGATGAAGTGCTTGCATCTCACATTCCAATATATTTGGGTACAACTAAAATCATATGTTGCTTATTAGAGAAAGGATTCTATATAATGACTGGGCTACTGAGATACTGCCCGCCACGCTACACCTCTAGACAAATGTACCGAAATCGAACCTATCAATCCCTGCCAACACAGGACTGACCTACCCCTTACTGGATAGTACTGAATACATCAACACCACGGTTGGGATCAGCAACCGTACCAAGCATACAAAAAGGGTCAAATATCGATTATAGATTTGGTGATGACATAACCTAATGGGTGCAACCTACATTGCCCTACTGCATCTCTCATTTTTAGTCATTCCCGGTTGATGAGGCTTGAGGCTGTGATTACCTTTTTATATAGCAACCATCTTGGAATGCTAACACTACTCTCTAGGCAGCAATGCAGTGCCAGCATTCATCCATACAAGTTTGTTATGGGTCTGAACGAAAGCGAAGGCACTACCTCCACTACACTCATTTTGGAATCACCCTTAGAGTTAGTAGCAAATAGCCTTGCACTTCAAGACTCCATCTTCGATTCCATACTCTTCAAGATGTCTTCAAATCGAAATGCTTGAGTTGGATCGAAGTGGTTTTTGTGTAACATATCTGATCCCGGTCCCTTCGAAACAACTTTCACTAATTTTCGATAAACTCAACCTGGTACTGTAGGAAATAAATGAACAAAGATAAGAGCGGAGATCACATCCTAACCGTTAGTGGACGGATTTCCTTATCGTTTAACCTAGAAGAACGAAACGAGATTTTTATGCATAGTACAACATCACTGGGGATGACCGTGCCATATAACTGTCTCTCCTAAAATATTTCGAAGTTACGTTTGGGTCAAGATTTTGATAGTTGGTTATTTAACTATCAAATAAAAAATCATTTAAAAATTAATTTAATTACATATGGGATCCATTAAGCCTTTATTAATTAATCTTTAATTAATAAAATCACTTTATAAAACTTAATTAAAAGATCTCTACACAACACTATTTCCAAACCCTTACTTCCCTTTTTTACTTGGAAAATATTTATACTAATCTTAGTGGTATAAGTATATTATCAAAACATTTGAAAAATTATCTCTTTTCAAATTCCTTTTGAAAACATTGCTTACTATAAACCGGTCCACTTACCCTTTATAAAATGTTTTCTTTTAAAAGCTCACTTCGCATTTAAATACCTTATAAATTTTCAAATTAATTTATAAAACACTTTTATTAGTCTATAGGTCAATTTACAAAACCTCTAAAATCACTTATAAAATATTTCACATTTAAAACTCCTTTGATAAACCTTCTTTAAGAAAAATCCTTTACAAAATATCTTTTGCAACTCATCCTTTTAAATCACTTTAAATAAATATTTTTACCTAGTAAAACCCAGTTTTCTAAATAAGTTATTATTTATAAATACCTTTATAAAATAATAATATAACTTTAAAAATCTTTTGTAAACTTAAACCCAAATTGATTAAAGAATTAAAGGTAATTCAAAACCATACTTTATAAATTCAAAAAGAGCTTAGCAATCCCAACGATAGTAACTTAAGTTAACATTTAACATCAATTTCACTTTCAAGTCACTTAGCCATTTATTTACATAAGTCATCATATATGTAAGTGCAATTCATATCCAAATCAAAGAAGAATATGTCAATACAACTCAACTAGCATATACATGTTTAAATAACATAATAGCAAGGTGGTTATTTGTCCTGCTAAATAGATGTCCAAACAGTCCACTACTTATAGCAAAATGAGAATTTATTCTACGAAACATATATCCACACAATAAACAATTACATTATAGCAGAACGAAGATTTATTCTACTATCAGATGTCTAAACAATTAACTTATAACAAAATGAGGATTTATTCTGCTAACAAATGTCCACATAATCAAAAAAATTACATAACTCAGTCATGGTTGTTTATCTACTTAATGGTATCGACATTTGAAATGCTTTAGACTTGCAAAGCTGGAAAACCACAAAAATGCACTCAAAAATAGGTCATCTTCTCATTGATTTTTAATCATGTTACTCCCTAAAATTTGGACAAGTAGTAAAAATAAGTTTTAAGAAATTCTTTTCTCTATCATTTCAAAAAAAGAATTACTAAATTTAGATTTGTTTTGAGGGATATATGTTTAAAAAAGGAGTGGTATTTTCGGCCTTGATAATATGGGTCCAAAAATGAGTCGGAAAAAAAAATTGACCAAAAATGTTCGAAATTTGAAAACCGATTCGAATAATAGTTATAGACACTGGAATTCTATATTGTTTGAAAAAATGGAAATCTTGATTTGGAGTAGTATGGAGGAAGTTATGGCCGAATGAAGTGATAGAAAATGGAGAAGTTTTTAAAATGAAAAGGAGGAGATTAAAAAAGTTTGAAATCATTTTAAAAGTTTAAACTTGGATTTTTTTAAACTTAAAATTATGAATGGAAGCCATTAAAGAATGCTCAAGCTTTAGGAAATTTTGCCAAGTGAAAAGGGAATGAGAAAAAAATGAATAAAAATTATGAAAATGAGTCTTTATACTAGGACACACATTAAATTACCAATTTGCCCTTATGTCCTTTAACCTCCACACACTTGCTTCCACCTCACCACCTTGTCCCTCCTTCCGTTACTCACGTTTTTCCTTAGTCCCCTTCCATGAAAACTACACCCAACATGCATTTATAAGCATTTGTACAAATTGTCTTCTTAAGTAGCCAAAAAGTCACATCATGTTCCCTTATGTTTCCTTAAGCATCTTATTCTTTTTAGACTTTATATACATTAGTGTAAATAAATATACATACACTAATACACATATACGCACATATTTATTTATTTACAAATGTATGTATTCACCCTAAAAATTTCATAATGTTTTCAATGACTTTTAGCGACCAAAATTTGAAAATTTGAAAACGATTTTCAGTCGCATTTTCAATCTTTATTAAAACTAATTATTTTTGTAAAAAAATATGAAAATAATTTCTCCGTCATTAATTATTAGTCAAATTTTTTTATTCTAATTATAAAATCCATTTGTTAACAAGAAAACTTGTCAACACCCCTAAGTATAGTTAAAGTATTGATATCTCCTTCGAAACCACTTTTTTTGTTTAAGTAAGAATAGTTAGAACTTTATCATTCCCTTAAATTCTCCTTTCAAATAGGTCATTGTAGTTAACATTTCGCCTTGTTTTGCCTTTCGACACAGTCGAAACATCTGATCTTGCTTATGACACCTTCTTAACTGGCTAAGCCAAAATTCCTTCTTGTTTGACCTTCTGTCTCAATCGAATCACTTGCTCCCCTTTGTAAACCTATCAAACTAGTTAAGTGAGTTTAGTATTCTTTTGAAATCTCCTTTCAAAGCAGTTGGGAAAACTCAAGGGTTGGATCTTAGGATATGAAGTAGATGGAAAGGTTCCGACTTCGTTGAAAGCTTGCCTTTCGATGGATTGGGTTAAGGCCTATAGATCTATGGATTTTTGCTAAGTTAAAGGTTTCGACTCTCACAAAAGGTGACCTTTCGACCAAATTGATGTCAACATATCATGAACTGAATCCAATAGTATGTAAAACAAGCTTTATATCCAAAAATTCCAATATCTTTCTTACATTAAACTCAAGAAGTACAAATTAATCAAATTCCCAATCTATTTTGAAAATTAGGGTTTACAACTATAAGAAATACAAGGATGAAGTGAATGAATTCAGATCCCCTAAAATAGACCCATAAGGTCTTATTTATAGGTGCGGGTTGACATCTTTCGACTTGGTGCTTTTGACTCGGTCGAAAGACGGCCCTGAAGATCTTTCATTGTCGTCAACGTTTGGGTATTGTATCGACCCGCTGTTTTGAACCATTTGCATCCACACACGTCAGACTTGAATTGCTCAAAAAAATAGATTGTTGATTTATATTTGGCAAAAATCAGCATATACGGTAAATAAATCAATTACAGAATCACATACACAGAGTAATATAACAATAAGCAGCGGGATAGATAAATAGTAGTTCATGAAGCTACTATATAAACATCAAAGTTTATAGTAAAATATAACAGATATCTCGAGTACAAAATAGAAGTCACTAATACAACACAACCGATAAGATTGATAAACAACTAGAATCAATTGGAATAACCGAAAGCAGACTGGATAAAAGACGGATCTTCAAGCAAAGCTCCAAAGGTGAGTCGCAAATGCTGTGAGACTCAGTCTGACCCAAGCATAAAGCAAAACACGAAACACTCGAGTCGGGATTAACATTCTTATAATAGCAAATTCGACTCAAGTGAAATGTCAACTTAAAGGGTATTTGGGATTTCCATCCTCTAAAGATCCGTGGAACTATCTATTATATAGTAAATACCCTATTATAATATGTCTATCAGTAAAGTAAACTATTAAAATAGCATTAAGGAGTTACCCATATCCCCCTTAACACATTTTATATAAATGTCGTCGTCTATACAGTACTATAAACTCCACCAAACCGGTGGGCTATCAGGGAGCACTCCATAAGTATGATACAAAAAAAAATCGTAGTGGGCTCGGTAAGGTAGGTGATAAGGCACACGAGGCTATACCCTGGGTAGGATTCTACCAAATTACACTTCTAGGATGATGGTAACACATAGTTGCAGCTACCGCCCACCTCGTACAACACTCCTAAAATCAAAGGTGCACCCTATCAAATCACAAAGTAATAGAATGGTATCGAAGAAGTGTGTTCGTTCGAAGGAGCTACCTCACTTGGCCTGTCAATTGCTCCATTTCTAGTCATCCTATTTAGGCTCGTTTCATACCTCAATGCAGCAACGTCATTAAATCATCCTACTTTGTTCTAGATTCTCCACCACGTACACAGTTGTTAAAATGGTTTTCGGTACTGGTAAATAGTATGAAAATATCCAATCCCGGTCTCTTTAACAACCAAACGCTTATTTCACACCGTGATCATTTCATTTCAAAAAACTCATAGTTTTTATCAAAAATACCATATTCATTTCAAAACCATATCAATTTTATATCATTATTCACTTTAAATAATATTCATTTCTAGAATCGTAACACTTTCAAAATTATAACATTTTCGAAATCTTAGCACTTTTGAAATCATAACATTTTTGAAGTCATAACACTTTTGAAATCGTAGCACTTTTGAAATCATAGCAGTTTTAAAATCATAACGTTTTTGAAATTATAACACTTTTAAAATCATAACACTTTTAAAATCATCACACTTTTGAAATCATAACACTTCCAACTTAAACAGTTTAGATATTGAAAACAATATATATATTAAAATAATTATAAAGTAAAATAGTTTATATTAAAATAATTTATATATAAAAAGAGTTTATAGGTTAAAATAATATGTATTAAAATACTTTATATAATAAGATTAGTTTTCTCCAATTTCACAAATCGATTCAAGTCAACTGAAAATCCAAAATTCAATTTAATCAATCCCGGTTCCATAATTTCAGTTAAAAAGGTTAACAATTCAAATTCTCAATGAACCATTTCAATTTATATCGATTTCAAATCCAGATTTTGAACTATCACTTCCTTTCCCATAAGATTCAAAGTTTTAAATATTCAAACACTTACAATATAGGTTTCATTCGTATTTCAACGTTCAATTTTAATTTTATTCAAATTGGAAAATATTCACTTAATAATTTTAATAACAATTAATAAAATCTCAATTTATAAATTTACAATATTAAATATTCAGTCTCAATATATAAATTTAAATCAATATTAAATATTCGGTCTTAATTTTGATTTAAAGTTGAGAATATTCATTTACTCACTTTTCATCAAATCAAGTCATAAATCCTTTCTTTCAAAATCTCAAAATCAATAAGTTCAAACAAATTCTTATTTAAATTAAATTTTTAACCAATTTAAATTCCAAGTCAGTATAAATTTATCTTCCCAACCATTATTATTAAAGTTATAAAATCTTTTTTAAAAATATTTAAATAAATACTTAAACATATGATAAACCAATTAAATTTAGTTTTATTAATTAAATATTAAATGTATTTTGTATTAAATTTTATTTTATATATTTTTGAGAAAATAAAATTATTAGAAAAATATCAAAATTTAAATTTTCAAAATTAACTTATAAATTTAAAATTTCCAAAACGTAAAATTTTAAAAATCTAAATTTTTACACATATATAAAAATAAATTCTTTATATTATAGTTTAAAAATCAATATTTAATAAAATCCATATATTTCCTTCCAAACTTTGGCAATCATTTTTTTTCAAAATAGACCAACGATGTCCGTATATAATTTTTTATCCTATGGTCAAGTGATACGGATATTTATCATTTCAATCTGCAATTTAAATACGTACGGGGGTATATCATTTTAACTCGCAATCCCAAAATTTCAAAATAAATGAAAATCGCTTGGGTTTATCATTTTAACCCATAACGATTTTTCTCTATTCTACAAGATCATTCGGGTATGTATCTTTCAACCCGTATGAAATTTCTAAACTACGAGGAACTTGTAGAGTGATAACAAAAAATAAATATTAGAAGATGACATTCACATCAATAGCAGGCATTATCATTGTCAACAATTCAAATACAATATATACAACATGTTATGTTGTCATATGTCATTGGTAAACAATTGTAGAAAATGGCATATCATATTTAACAATTTAATAAACTTAACAGTTCAAATTTAACTACATATTTCAATTATCATTTCATGTGAAATCAATTTACCAAATATAAGAATGTTAATCGTGAGTGATTGTTCATCTTTCGAGGTTAGAGAAACAAGAAGATGACGCGGACACGCATATGGATATGGACATAGATACGACTAGTAGGACAGCGACAGCTAGGAATTACTACGATAAATTCAATATTGAGAAGGTAAGTTAAGATGGACTAGAGATCGATGATACAATGTATGTGTTATATATTAAAAAAATTCTAAAATTAATTCATGAAAATCTATTTGAAAACCAATATTTAGTCACTACAGGAAACGCCTTGAATAGCGTCGGACAGGGGCAACGGCTAGTGACGGCTAAAAAAAGCGGCCGTCGCTAGCCGTTGCTCGACCTGTATATCTGCCAACCCGAGCTTCCTTCTTCCCCATTCAACAAACCAAAAAAAAAAACTAAACCCTACCCGTCGCCCCCCCGTCGCCCCGCCGATTCGGTGCTCAAAAATTCGCTCCCTACCTCCCAAATTGATCCGGTATGTGTTCTAACCCTATTTTGTATTCAATTAGGGTTTAATTTGGGTTTATTTGCATGTTAATTGGGTTTATAAATTGGTTGTTAATGACATGTTTATGGGTTTGAGATTGGTAGTTATGTGGTATATGTATGGTGATAGTAGTATTGTAGGTTGATTTGAGAATAAAATCATTTTATTTCGAAGTTGAAAACGATGATTAACGCATACTATTGTGATGTTGGTTATTGTAGAATTAATGATTGGTGATGTGATTTGGATTAAGATGGTGATAACATGTTTAAGATGCTTATTGATAAGTTTATGCAATGTTGGTTGTCGATTAGGTGAAAATTTAATTATTTAGCATGCGTTAGTTATAAGTATAAGTACACTACAATTGTGTATTTTGTTCAAATATATCATTTATGCTCACTTGCAATGGCCATGCTAAAGTACTCATAGCCTAAAAGAATTACAATGATTCACTTTTGTCTCATTGTGGAATTTCCAATTAAACGTATATAGTTTAAAATAAAAATAATTCAATTTATTATAAGTGCTAACTTCTAATTTGATTTAGAAAAATTCGTTATTTAAAATTTGACTTAGTTAGCCAAATTTTAAAGTACGTGTCAAAATGTGAAATTTACTTGACAAATATTTATTAAACGTATTATTAAAAATTTTATAGTTGTTAAAGTATAAAATAGAAAATTTGTTTTATTTGTGTGAACCCCTTAGACAATTTTTAGCCCCGTCTGACAAGTGTTGTATATGATCGTTATATGGATGTTCGTTTTTACACAGAACGGACATCTGTATTCATCTGATATAATATTTGTTGGATTTGTCCCAGTATTGGACAAGTTACAAACACAATAACGTAATCGCAGTTTATAAATCATTTCAGTTTAAACGGTTAACGAAATTTCGATGGCACTTCCTTTTTTTCCCTGTGTACATGCATTTGTGTACGATACAGGGAATAAAGGTAAGTGCTGCCGAAATTTTGTTGAATCGTTTAATTTGAAATGATTTATAAAATATGATTACGTTATTGTGTTTGTAATGGGAAGTAGGATGAACGGCCATTAAACAATAAATTTACTAATAAATTTAATTTAAAAGTTAGTTTGAAACTAATAAATTTGTTCAGTCTAATTTATTAAAGTTTGTTTAAAATTTACTAAAGTTAGTTTAAAATTTACCAAATTAATAAAGTTAGTCTAATTTACCAAATTAATAAATTTACTAAAGTTCAGTCTAATTTGTCAAATTAATAAAGTTACTAAATTAATAAAATTTACTAAATTCCAGTCTAATTTGTTTCAGTGAAGTGTTTGTTTGAATTGTTTAATATAATTTTTGCAAATCAGGAGATATGTTCGATTATTTTCTCGATCGTAGTTGGATGTATGAATCCCGAAAAGGTATGAAAGGATCAATAAAGGAACATTTTGTTAACGGTGTACACGAGTTTATTAGATTTGTTAAATCTAATAATGGAAATAACGTAGACATTCGTTGTCCGTGTGCTAAATGCAAACATCTGAAGCATTGGAAGGCAGATGTAGTAGAAGTTCACTTGTATAAATTTGGTTTTGTACCGAATTATTATTTATGGGATCGTCATGGAGAGTTTCTTCAATATACACCTAATCCTGTAGTGGAAGAGGATGATAATACAATGGCAAATCCAATAGAAAATATGGTGCAAGATGCAGCCCGATCAATGTTTCCATCCATTGATCAAGACGACATTGAAAACGAAAATGGTGAAGAACCGACTATGGAAGCTAAAAAATTTTATGATTTATGGGATTCCGCTAAGAGACCATTATGGGATGGATGTGAAAGTGGAACCGAATTATCTGTAACCGCTGAATACATCACGATGAAATCAAAATTCAATCTTACAGAAGCAGCGTTTACAAAAATTGTACAAACTACTAAACGACACATGCCACCCAATAATTTGATGTGCGATAGTCATTATAAAGTTAAAAAACTTATGTCTGCTTTTGGATTGCCGTACCAGAAGATAGATACATGTGTTAAAGGTTGCATGTTATTTTGGAAAGACGACGCTCGCCTTAGAAAATGCAGAATATGTAACGAGGAAAGATACAAACCAAGGAAAAAGAAAGGAAAAGAAGTCCCTTATAAAAGAATGCATTATTTACCCATCACTCACAGACTTCAACGGCTATATGCTTCTTCTGCTACAGCATGTCATATGTGATGGCACAGCGTGAGAACACCAGTAGAAGGAACATTGATACATCCAGCTGATGGAGAAGCATGAAAACATTTCGATAGGACGTATCCTGAATTTGCTCGAGAGAGCCGTAATGTTAGGCTCGGTTTATGTACAGATGGATTTTCTCCATTCTCTCAATTTGGTAGTAAATATTCATCATGGCCTATTATTGTCACTCCTTATAACTTACCTCCATGGATGTGTATGAAAACTCCATATATGTTTTTAACGATTGTCGTTCCCGGTCCTGATGATTCGACTCAAGGAATTGATGTTTATCTACAACCGTTGATCGAAGAATTGAAAACACTATGGCATGAAGGAGTTGAAACATATGACATTTCGAGAAAAAGAAATTTTCGTATGTTCGCTTCTTTATTATGGACTATTAATGATTTTTCCGCATATGGCATGCTTTCAGGTTGGAGCACAGCTGGACGTCTAGCTTGTCCATATTGTATGGAAGAATCACGAGCATTTTCATTAAAGTATGGCAAGAAAATTTCCTGGTTTGACTGTCATCGGTGTTTTCTACATATTAATCATAAATTCAGAATGGATAAAACGAACTTTAAAGCTAACAGAGTAGAGAATATGCTACCACCTAAAGTTTGGACAAGTGAAGAGATATATGAAATCGTGAAAGACTATCCTAAGATTCATGAAACTGGGAAGCAGGTCGACATTCCGGGTGAATCGGACATTCATAACTGGTGCAAGCAAAGTATATTTTGGGAGTTACCTTATTGGAAAAATCTCTTACTGCGACATAATATTGACGTCATGCACAATGAAAAAAATGTATTTGATAACGTTTTTAATACAGTTTTGAATGTAAAGGGGAAAACCAAGGATGATGCGAATTCGAGACGTGATATACTACATTTCTGTAAGCGGCCCGAACTTCAGTTGTACGACGATAACAAAAAACCCAAAGCATGTTATGAGCTAGACAACAAGCAAGTAAAACTCGTACTCAAATGGGTGGAAGGACTAAGATGTCCCTATGGGATTTCTTCTAACCTTCACAGATGTGTTGACTTGAAAAACAATAAATTGAGTGGGATGAAAAGTCATGATTGCCATATCATGATGGAATATTTCTTACCTGTGATATTCAAAGAACTGTTGCCAACAAAAATAAGGAGTGTTATAACAGAATTAAGTATGTTTTACAAACAGCTTTGTTCGACCACGTTAAAGGTAGATCATTTACGTAAACTTGAAGTAGAAATTCCTGTATTGCTCTGCAAACTCGAGAAAATATTTCCGCCCGGTTTTTTTAATGTAATGGAGCATTTGCCTGTGCATCTGCCATCCGAAGCACTCTTTCGAGGTCCTATGCAATATGGATGGATGTATCCATTTGAGAGGTGATTTTAAACTCCTCAATATTCTTGTTGATTAGTTGAAAATGTATATTCTTGTACGAATATACTAAATTAATTATTTTTGTTATAGGTACTTGAATCATTTGAAGAAAAAAATTAGACAAAAAACACGAGTAGAAGGTTCGATTTGCAAATCGTACCTTGAAGAGGAAGCTTCTTTTTTTCTCTCACACTACTTTAGTGACGATGTGAACTTATCGTTTGTAAGTGTTCCCCGTAATGAAGAAGCTGTTGAGCATGATTCTTCTCAAACAACGTTATCTATTTTTAGACAACATGGAAGACCTGCTGGAAAATGTGTGGAAATATGGTTAGATGATAGAGACTACCATGTGGCACACACATATGTTCTTTTAAATTGTGTTGAAGTTGCACCATTTATCAGGTAATACTGAATGATTGTACAGTTCAATTATACGTATATTTATATATTAATAATTAGGGGAATATAATACATTTATTTGCAGCATATACGAATCACAACATCCATCTGGTGATTTCAGTAAACAATTTGCTGGGTGGTTTGCAAGCTATGTTCACGATCTGAATAACAGTGTTGTTGACGAAGGAATACGACACCTTGCTATCGGACCAAGAAGAAATGTCAAGACCTATCCTATATACTTCGTCAACGGATTTAAATTTAACACCAAAGATTATGGAGCTGAAAAATCAACATATAACAGCGGTGTATTTGTCAAAGGCAGCGATGATGCAGAAGAGCATATAAAAGATTTTTATGGCGTCTTAACACAAATTTTAGAGTTGACTTATTATACACAACCGCTAGAGAATTTTTTTTATTCAAATGCAACTGGTTTAGCAACGTTTCCGGTTCTGTAATTAACGTACATAAGGATTATAAGTTAATTGAAATAAAGCATACGTCACATTACTATAAATATGATCCTTTCGTGTTAGCTAAGCAAGCATTACAAGTTTATTTTGCTCCGTATCCATCCTTAAAAAAAGATAAAGCAGACTGGTGGGCTGTTTTTAAAACAAAGGCAAGATTTACATTTGATGGAAATAATATTCCAGATGAAGCAGCGTATCAAGCAGATCTTGAGCCAAATACCGAAATAATAATAGCCGATGACATCGATGTAGGATCGTTGAATGATGAAGCGAATGTTTTAATAGATGCATTTGTTAGTAACGAAGAAAACGATATAGAATACGAGACCGAGTCTGAATCAGAAGATGATGAAGAATGATCACAGATGGCATCGTTTGTTGTATTATGTGATGTACTATATTAAGAGCTATGTATCTAGTTATGTCATGTGTTATATTGAGCTATGTATTCACTTATGCAATGTACTATTCTGAGCTATGTATTCACTTATGCAATGTACTATTCTGAGCGATGTATTCACTTATGCAATGTACTATTCTGTGCGATGTATTCACTTATGCAATGTACTATTCTGAGCTATGTATTCACTTATGCTATGTAATATTTTGAGCGATGTACTATTCTTAGCGATGTATTATTCTGATTTATGCGTTATCGTTTTATTGTATGATTATGTGATGCTCATTTGATCATTATGCTTTTATATATAATATATGATTGTGGCAGATATGGCTGATAGAAGACGTAGGAGTACATCTCAGCCTTCTCCATCTCAGTCTCCTGGAGCTGCACCGGGTCCTAGTAGCTTAGAGGCAGATACACGCCGAGTTGCAGAGATTATTCCGAAGAGTGTTGGGTAAATGTCAAATTTATTTCAATTATATTATTTAAAATATATAAACTATGCACGTTAACAATTACAGGGGGTTCGAGGTGGAACCATCACAGTTTATTTTAGATGTCTCGAAGAATTCATATAAGAGTCGGATGCCAGCAGCTTGGCCGCATTGGGATAGCATTCCAGCTCATATTAAAAATGCTATATAGGCCGACTTGATGGTAATTACAATTTATATATTTCTATTGAAAATAATATGCTGTATGTAATTCAAAATAAATTCAATATGCAGGCTGTTGTACGAGTGGAGCCGCATGATTTAGATGTTTTTAGCAATAATTGGAACCAAAAAATGCAGAAGAATTATAGAGAGACAATATCAAGGGCGAAGAAGGCTGGCAAAAAGCCAGGTTGGATGAGCGATGAAGTCTGGAACGGATTTCTCACATATTGGGAGTCAGAAGCAGCTAAAGTAAGCTATGATGAGAATGCTTACAATTATGTTAGTTGCATTATTTTAATCGTGTATCTAAATTAATAGGAAGTAGCAGCAAGAAACCAAGCCAATAGGAATAAGAATCCTGGTTTACATCGAGGTGGCTCTAAATCTTTCCAACAGCATAGGAGAGAATTGGTAAATATAAAATATATTTAGCATATGGTGATGCATATCTTCATGTGTAACATTTATGCTTATTTTCAATATATCTTATTCGTGTATATCTTCAGTTTGCAAAGTACGGAAGGGAGCCTACAGTGGCTGAGGTTTTTAGAGCCACACACGTAGTTGAGTCTGTTGATGATGAGGGAAATGCGACCTATGATTGGACCGACAGCAAAGCTGAAGAAGCGATGGTAAATATGCTAACTCGTGATTCAAATTGTATATATGTAAATTGTATACCAATTGTTTCAAAATTATGTTTGTAATTGCAGGGGCGACATGAGGCAAAGGCATCGGCATTGACACAGGCGAGTGGAAGAGCAGAGCTTACAGTTGAGGAGTCCAACGGGATTTGGGATTCTGTTATTGCACCGCCTACTCGAAATAGGCGTTATGGTTTCGGCAATAAGGAGGTAAATCATTTCACTAACTTCATATTAAAAGATCCACATTATTCTCACATCAAAAGAATTATTTATATACTATCCAATTCATTCAAAATTCATGTAAAATGCTATCGTATTAACTTCAGTTATTTCACAGGCTGTTAATTTCCAAAGAGCTTATAGCAAATCGATGGAGAAGGAGCGTATTGCTCAGATGCAGAGGCAGCTGGATGAGCTCAACGATTGGCGAAAGGGCCATTGGCACAGCAGATAGATGAGCGCATTGCAGCATTTTATCAGGAGCACGGCTCTATGCCTGGTGAGCAGGGAGATGGACCTGATGATGCCGAGGATGACGAGGAGGATGATGATGCGTAGTTTTATTATTCTTGTGGGTATGTATTTATGTACATATTTAGACTAGATTTGATACTTGGGCTTGGATACTTGGTATTTTAGATGATGTTTGGGTTTGGTTATATTTGGATTTGATCCTTGTACCTTGATACTTGGTTTGGTTTTGTATATTATGTTGATTTGGTTGGTTTTTGTGTTTTTTTGGTTATATTGTTGAATATTGATGTTGTGGGTATTGTTGAGATGTGTTATTGTTGATATTATTGAGGTTTGAGATGAGATTTGAGGTTTAGGATGAGGTTTGATGGAAGAATAGCTGCTGTGTGCACAGCAGGTTTTACCCAGAAAAGCGATGGCTAGCAACGGCTAGCAACGGCTTTCTGGAAAAATATAGCGACGGCTAGCGACGGCTAGTGACGGCAATATAGCGACGGCAAGTGACGGCTAGTAACGGCAAGTAACAGTCTTTCGGGAAACAAACTAACTGCCACATGGCGTTGACACGTGTACGTTGCCGTTGCTTGCCGTCGCTTTTTTAGCGACGGAGCCGTCGCTATTGCCGTTGCTTTTCCTGTTGGCAACGGATTGAATAGCGACGGCAAAAAGCGATGGCTAGCGATGGCTAGCAACGGCCGCCGACACATTTTTGCCGTCGCTATACGCTGCCTTTGTTGTAGTGAGTTCACATTTAAATTAAATCTCCATATATATTTGAAAACCAAAATCCTATATACTTATCTATATAGACTAATATATAAATGTATATACTTATGCACATATTATATTTTAAAAATCAATATTATTATAAATATATATACATATATACTTTTCAAAAAAAAATCAATGTCATAATAAACATATAAATCAAAAACTCCGTCTTTTATGAAATTGGAGGATGCTAACAAAAATTCTGAAATCATATTACGATTGTTAGCATCGGTAAATTTTCAATTAATTGGGTAACGGTTAAGGAGAAGTTGTAAAATAGAAAACAAAAATATTTTTTCTTTTAGACGAAAATTCCAGTTGACAAAAAACATATGTAAACCGAAAGAAAAAATACAACTCTTATATATAAGCTTATATATATGCACCATTAAATTTACTCTCACCGAAAGTTTCAGATCCCATATTGGATAGAACATCAACTCCTACACCGCAAGCGCCACCTTGATAGGAAGAGAAGAGGCTGGAGATGAAAGGGATGATATGTGGAGTGCGGAGCTGGGTTAGCCGGTTCGGAGTGGTAACGTGGCTGCTGTCAGGGAGAGGATAAAAGTGGGTTGGTCGAGATGCAAGGTCGAGGAAGGTGTTGAGTTAGGCGAGGTTGATGGGAAATGGACAGCAGGCTAGGGGAGAGAGGTTTACTGAGCTGTACGGAAGAGGAGGCGGGACGGTTAAGCATAAAGTGGAGGGTTCGATGTTCATTTTCGAAGCAGGAGGGAGGTCGGTTGAGAGAGGGAAGAAAGTGGTGATCTCGGATGATGGGAAGGGTGGCGTTCATGGTGATGGTGCTAGGCGATGGAGTGGAGCAAGATGTACGAGCGGAAGGCGAGAGGCTTGGCTGTCACTTGGGGCACAAGCATGGTTTTGCTCGAAGGAAATAGCTGATACAAGAAAACATATATATATTCTTACTTTTGTATTTGTTTAGTCGAGGCAAACTCAAATAAAACAAATGATTTCTCAAAGCAAGACAAGCGGATTCGAAGCGAAGAAGAACAGATACATCTTTATTACTTTACTTTTCTTTCCGCTTTTAACTTTTAGAATGAAGAAGTCAAAGGAAAAGTACATATTAAAAAAAAGTGAACGAACAACATGCTATAAAGTGGCATAGGGAATAATAACAGCCACCACATTGAATTCTGGAGAATACTAATGGCTAGCATCCATTCATAAACACGGTGGGTTATGGATTATGAAGGGGCACAAAACACAAAAAGTTTCAAATGGTTACGATACGTCTAACTGTTTCACAGATTTCACCGCGTACCGGAAATCGATACACGCCAAAAAAAATATACTGCGGGGATCAGCACGATAAGACGAACAGAATGGTACACAGATACCAGTGATACGATTATCCTATCAAAAGTTGATTTTCTGTAGCCAAACTGCTGCTAATACGCTGAAAATAAGATAAAAGGAGTTAGAGCAGTCCAAATTTGACGAAACAGATTATGGCGTCTCATTCATAAAATAGTATACATTTTTATTATATAAAAATACTCAAATTTCAAAAAAAAAATATTACCATCAAATTTAACTGATTTAAATTGAAATTGAAAATTACACAACAGAACTAACTTTCATATTTTTTGATGAAAAAATCTATCATTTGCTATGTTTAAATAGACACATTCCAAATATCAAATTTTCATTGCAAAATTCAATTATTTAATTTCTAACAAAATTTCAGTTAAACATTATAAAAATCGTTAAAAATTATGGGTCATTACACTCTCCCCCACTCAAAACTTTTCGTCCCCGAAAAGGAAAGAGATAGGAGAAAGAAATGATAGATTTGAAATGTATAATATTAGATAATAATTAATTCAAAACAATAAATTTCATTAGTTTCAAATTGATTAATATTTTACAAAATTTGGTTTCCATCCATTTTATTAAATCAATAATTTTTCATTCAATTGATTAAATTTCAATTTACTAACATTTGTTGCAAAAAAATTCTTCCAGAATAAAATTTATAATATTTAACTTTTTTATTTACTCCAATTATAACAATTTACTTTATTTTAAAATTTAAAATCATTACTTAACATAGAATTTAAGAGTTAAATTTTCGGTTTCATTTCAAATCATCTAATATATATATATATATATATATATATATATATATATATTGTACATCAAACCATATTCAAAATTCAAATCGAATTCATTTTTCAAAACAAAAGTGTGGGAAAGTTAGCAAGCGGTCTCTCCACTCTGAGACTCAAAAATGAAAGTCGATGTGCTGCATTCATCACCGAAATTATTTTCCACGGACAAAAGAGGAGAGTACTGACTCACTGCTTTTAAAATTTCAATGAAAACAATTTAAAATTAGAATATTTCCTAATAATATATTTTTCTAAATTTTGGACCCAATTTAGAAAAGTATCGAAAATTAAATTCTCAAATCCCTATTTAAATTCATTTCATTTACAAATCAGATTTATAGACCATGTTTTAAAGTTTCATCTCCTGATAATATATAACAATAGTTAATGATTTATGAATGTTGACAAAGCACTAAATGACAATCTAGTATTATCATTTCTAACAACCAATTCATTTAACTATCTAATTTCAGAAAATTATACTTTTTATATAAATAAAATCATACATACAATTATTTATTTACCAATTTCAAGAACAATATTGTGCCAGTTTGATCTATTCAAGTATTTTGGAATTCCTATTGATAGCGTTGGCCAGGCGAATCGATCAAAAGCCAAGTTCAACTTAACAACTCAAACAACACAATATAAAACATTTTTATATTAATTACAAATACACTTCCTCACTCGATGATTCAAGAATGGATTATAGAATAAGAACAGAGATTTAAATTTAGAAGGACCCTAATTAAAGAAATATAACTAAGAAGATAGGCTCGAAAGGAAGATAAAATAGTTATATTACAAAAAGAGAAGGGATGGATAAACTAATATTATCGAGGGTGACCTTAACTGGGTCATTCGAGATTCCAGGAACAAGATTGATGTGGAAATTCAATTTCCCGCTTGAAGGGAAGAGAAGTGACTTCACCGATCATCAGGGTATTTCCCGACTATCGGGGAGGAGTCGAGATCATTAGGCTGAGTATCAAGCGAAAGGTAGATCTGCCTGCGTAACCGAAGGCATTCGACATTCGATGAGAAGAGAATTACCCGGGTCATCGACAAGAAAAACGATTCAACTTTTCAAGAAATAACAACATCATAACCGAGGGCGTAGAAATCTCCGGTGAATCGATGCCTGTTGTAGAGGGGTTCACCCCTATACAAATCATACTAAGGTTATCGAAACAGAAATGGAGCTATGGGATGCTTCGATATCAAAGGAACGCAAATAGGAGAAAACAAGGATGGATTTCAAAACAAAGGGGAAAGTTCCAAAATTCAAAATAGATCCTAATCAAAGAGGAGAAATTCAAGCTCGAATGAAGGTGATTATGATGTTAATTTTTTTTACTCCATATGCTAAGTTTTGCCTGAACCAGAGCTCTTATACCAACGGTAACAACCCATTATTTTGAACCATTCACATCCACACATGTTAGACATGAATTGCTCAAAACAACAGATTGTTAATTTATATTTGGCAAAACTCAGCATATATAGTAAATAAATCAATCACAGAATCACATACACAGAGTAATATAACAATAAGCAGCGGAATAAATATATAGTAGTTCGTGAAGCTATTATATAAACATCAGAGTTTATAGTAAAATATAACAAATATCTCGAATACAGAATAGAAGTCACTAATACAACACAACTGACGAGATTGAACAAACAAGTGGAATCAACTAGAATAACTGAAAGCAGGGATAAAAGATGGATCTTCAAGTAAAGCTCCAAGCTCTAAAGGTGAGTCGCAAATGTCGTGACACTCAGTCTGACCCGAGCATAAAGCAAAACACGAAACACTCGAGTGAAGATTAACATTCTTATAACAGTAAATTCAACTCAAGTGAAATGTCAACCGAAATACAAATATCTTAAAGGATGTTTAGGATATCCATCCACTAAGGATCCGATGGAACTATCTATTATGTAGTAATATACGCTATTATAATTTGTCTATCAGTAAAGTAAAATATTAAAATAACGTTAAGGCGTTACCCATATCCTCTTTAACACATTTTATATAAATGTTGTAGTCTATACAATACTGTAAACTCCACCAAACCGGTGGCCTATCAGGGGGCACTCCAAAGGTATGACACAAACCAAAATCGTAGTGGGCTCGATAAGGTAGATGACAAGGCACGCGAGGCTATACTCTATGTAGGATTCTACCAATTTACACTTCCGGGCTGGTGGTAACGCATAGCTACAGCTACCACCCACCTCGTACAACACTCCCAAAGTCAAAGGTGCACCCGATCAAATCACAAAGTAATAGAATGGTATCGAAGAAGTGTGTCTGATCGAAGAAGCTACCTTACTTGGCTCATCAATTGCTCCTTTTTTAGTCATCTTATTTAGGCTCATTTCATATCTCAGTGCAGTAACATCGTCAAACCATCCTACTTCGTTTTGGATTCTCCACCACGTACATAGTTATTAAAGTGGTTTTCGGTATTGGCAAAGAGTATGACAATATCCGATCCCGGTCTCTTTAATAACCAAACGCTTATTTCACACCGTGATCATTTCATTTCAAATAATTCATACTATTTATCAAAATACCATATTTATTTCAAAACCATATCAATTCTACATCATTATTCACTTTAAATAATATTCATTTCCAGAACCGTAACACTTTCAAAATTATGACACTTTCGAAATCATGGCACTTTTGAAATCATAACACTTTTGAAATCTTAACGCTTTTGAAATCGTAGCACTTTTGAAATCTTAACAGTTTTAAAATCATAGCGCTTTTGAAATCGTGACACTTTTAAAATCATAACACTTTTAAAATCATCACACTTTTGAAATCATAACACTTCCAACTTAAACAGTCTAGATATGGAAAATAGTATATATATTAAAATAGTTTATATTAAAATAATTTATATATAAAAATAGTTTATAGGTTAAAATAATATATATATATATATATGTGTGTGTGTGTGTTAAAATACTTTATATAATAAGATTTGTTTTCTCCAATTTCATAAATCGATTCAAGTCAACTTAAAATCCAAAATTCAACTTAATCAATTCCGGTTCCACAATTCAATTAAAATGGTTAACCATTCAAATTCTCAATAAACCATTCCAATTTATATTGATTTCAAATCCAGGTTTTGAACTATCACTTCCATTCCCATAAGATTCAAAGTTTTAATCTATTCAAACATTTACAATATAGGTTTCATTCGTATTTCAACGTTCAATTTTAATTTTATTCAAACTGGAAAACATTCACTTAATAATTTTAATAATAGTTAAATAAAATCTCAATTTATAAATTTAAATCAATATTAAATATTCAGTCTCAATTTATAAATTTAACTCAATATTAAATATTCAGTCTCAATTTTTATTTAAAGTTGAGAATATTCATTTAATCACTTTTCATCAAATCAAGTTATAAATCATTTCTTTCAAACTCTCAAAATCAATAAGTTCAAAAAATTCTTATTTAAATTAAATTATTAACCAATTTAAATTCCAGGTCAGCATTAATTTATCTTCCCAACTATTATTATTAAAGTTATAAAAATCTATTTTTAAAATATTAATATAAATTTAAATAAATACTTAAACATATTATAAACCAATTAAATTTAGTTTTATTAAATTAATCTTATTATTAAATGTATTTTTTATTAAATCTTATTTTATATATTTTTAAGAAAATAAAATTATAAGAAAAATATCAAAATTTATATTTTCATAATTAACTTATAAATTTAAAATTTCCAAAATGTATAATGTTAAAAATCTAATTTTTTACACATATATAAAAATAAATTCTTTATATTATAGTTTAAAAATTAATATTTGATAAAATTCATATATTTCCTTCCAAACTTTGGCAATCATTTTTTTTCAAAATAGACCAACGATGTCCGTATATAATTTTCTGTCCTATGGTCAAGTGATATAGATATTTATCATTTCAATCTGCAATTTAAATATGTACGGGGGTATATCATTTCAACTCGCAATCCTAAAATTTCAAAATAAATGAAAGTCACTTGGGTTTATCATTTTAACCCATAACGATTTTTCCCTATTCTACAAGGCCGTTTCGGTATGTATTATTTCAACCCATAGGAAATTTCTAAACTACGGGAAACTTGCAGAGTGATAACAAAAATTAAATATTATAAGATGACATTCAATCAATAGTAGGCATATATCATTATCAACAATTCAAATACAATATATACAACATGTTATGGTGTCATATGTCATTGGTAAACAATTGCAGAAATTGGCATATCATATTTAACAATTTAATAACTCAACAGTTCAAATTTAGCTGCATATTTCAATTGTCACTTCATGTGAAATCAATTTACCAAATATAAGAATGTTAATCGTGAGTGATTTCTCACGTTTCAAGTAAGAGAAACAAAAAGATGACGTGGACATGCACATGGATATGAACACAGGTACGACTAGCGGGACAACGATAGCTAGGAATTACTGCAACAAATTCAATATTGAGAAGGTAAGTTAAGATGGACTAGAGATCGATGATACAAAGTATGTGTTATATATTAATTTTTTTTCTAAAATCAATTTATGAACATCTATTTGAAAGCCAATATTTCAAACACATATAAATTAAATCTCCATATATATATTTGAAAACCAAACTCCTATATACTTATCTTTATAGACTAATATATAAATGTATATACTTATACACATATTATATTTTAAAAATCCATATTATTATAAATATATCTACATATATACTTAAAAAATCAATGTTAAACATATAAATCAGAAACTCCATCTTTTATGAAATTGGAGGATGCTAACAAAAATTCCAAAATCATATTACAATTGTTAGGATCGGTAAATTTTTAACTAATTGGGTAACAGTTAAGGAGAAGTTGTAAAATAGAAAACAAAAATATTTTTTCTTTTAGACGAAAATCCCAGTTGACAGAAAACATATGTAAATCGAAAGAAAAAAAATACAACTCTAATATATAAGCTTGTATATATGCGCCATCAATTTCACTCTCAACGAAAGTTTCAGATCCCATATTGGATAGAACTTCAACTCCTACACCGCAAGCGCCACCTTGATAGGAAGAGAAGAGGGAAGGGCTGATATGTGGGGTATGGAGCTGGGTTAGTCGGTTCGGAGTGCTAACGTGGCTGCTGTCAGGGAGAGGACAAAAGTGGGTTGGTCGAGATGCAAGGTCGAGGAAGGTGTTGAGTTAGGCGAGGTTGATGGGAAATGGGTAGCAGGCTAGGGGAGAGAGGTTTGTTGAGCCGTAGGGGAGAGGAGGTGCGGCGGTTAGGCATAGAGTGGAGGGTTCGATGCTAGTTTTTGAAGCAGGAGGGAGGTCGGTTGAGAGAGGGAAGAAAGTGGCAATCTCGGATGATGGGAAGGGTGGCATTCATGGTGATGGTGCTAGGCGATGGAGTGGAGCAAGATGTACGAGCGGAAGGAGAGAGGCTCGGCTGTCACTCGGGCATGAGCATGGTTTTGCTCGAAGGAAACAGCTGATACAAGAAAACATATATATTCTTACTTTTGTATTTGTTTAGTCGAAGCAAAATCAAATAAAACATATGATTTCTCAAAGCAAGACAAGCGGATTCGAAGCCAAGAAGAACAGATACATCTCTATTACTTTATTTTTCTTTTTAGCTTTTAACGTTTAGAATGAAGAAGTCAAACGAAAAGCACAGATTAAAAAAAAGTGAACGAACAACATGCTATAAAGTGGAATAGGGAATAATAGCAGCCGCACATTGAATCCTGGAGAATACTAATGGCTAGCATCCATTCATAAAAACGATGGATTATGGATTATGAAGGGGCACGGAACACAAAAAATTCCAAACGGTTACGATACGTCTAGCTGTTTCACAGACTTCGTTACATGCCGGACACCGAAATACGAAAAAAATATACTGCGTAGATTAGCATGAAAAGACGAACAGAATGGTACACAGATACCAACGATACGATTACCCTGTCAAAAGTCGATTTTCTGTTGCCAAAGTGTTGCTAATACGCTGAAAATAAGATAAACGGAGTTAGAGTCAGTCTAAATTTAACGAAACAGATTATGACGTCTCATTCGAAAAATAGTATACATTTTTATTATATAAAAATATTCAGATTTCAAAAGTAAATTTTTACCATCAAATTTAACTGATTTAAATTGAAATTGAAAATTACACAACAGAACTAACTTCCATATTTTTTGATGAAAATCTGTCATTTGCTATGTTTAACTAGACGCATTCCAAATATCAAATTTTCATTGCAAAATTTAATTATCTAATTAATTTCAGTTAAACGTTATAAAAATCTTTAAAAGTTACGGATCATTACCCTCTCTCACATTCAAAACTTTTCGTCCTCGAAAAGGAAAGAGATAAGAGAAGAAGACAACCAGAAGAAATGATAGATTTGAAATGTATAGTGTTAGATGTAATAATTAATTCAAAACCATAAATTTCATTAGTTTCAAATTGGTTAATATTTTACAAAATTTGGTTTCCATCCATTTTATTAAATCGATAAATTTTCATCCAGTTGATTAAATTTCAATTTATTAACATTTGTTACAAAAAATTTCTTCCAAAATAAAATTTATAATATTTAACTTATTTATTTACTCCAGTTATAACAATTTACTTTATTTTAAAATTTTAAAATCATTACTTAACATGGAATTTAAAATTTAAAAGTTAAATTTTCAGTTTCATTTCAAATCATCTGAAATATATATATATATATATATATATATATATATATATATATTGTACATCAAACTATATTCAAAATTCAAATTGAATTCATTTTCTAAAATAAAAGTGTGAGAAAGCAAGCGGTCTCTCCACTCTGGGACTCGAAAATGAAAGTCGATGATGCTGCAGTCATCACCGAAATTATTTTTCACCGACAAAAGAGGAGAGTATTGACCCCGCTTCTTTTAAAATTTGAATGAAAAAAATTTCAAATTAGAATACTTCCTAATAATATATTTTTCAAAATTTTGGACCAATTTAGAAAAGTACCAGAAATTAAATTCTCAAATCCCTATTTAAATTCATTTCATTTGCAAATCAGATTTATAGACCATGTTTTAAAGTTTCATCTCCTGATAATATATATCAATAGTTAATGATTTATGAATGTTGACAAAGCACTAAATGATAATCTAGTATTATCATTTCTAACAAGCAATTCATTTAACTATCTAATTTCAGAAAATTATACTTTTTATATAAAATATAATCATACATACAGTTATTTATTTACCAATTCAAAAACAACATTGTTCCAGTTTGATCTATTCAAGTGTTTTGAAATTCCTATTGATAGCATCGGCAGGCGAATCGATCGAAAGCCAAGTTCAACTTAACAACTCAAACAACACAATATAAAACATTTTTATATTAGTTACAAATACACTCCCCCACTCGATGATTCAAGAATGGATTATAGAACAAGAACAGAGGTTCAAATTTAGAAGGACCCTAATCAAAGAAATCTAACTAAGAAGGTAGGCTCTAAAGGAAGATAAAATAAATATATTACAAAAAGAAAAGGGATGGATAAACTAATATTATCGTGGGCGAACTTAACTGGGTCAATCGAGATTTCAGGAATAAGATCGATGCGGAAATTTAATTTCCCGCTTGAAGGGAAGAGAAGTGACTTCACCAATCATCAGGGTATTTCCTGACTATCGGGGTGGAGTCAAGATCATTAGGGTGAGTATCAAGCGAAAGGTAGATCTACCTGCATAACCGAAGGCATTCGACATTCGATGAGAAAAGAATTACCCGGGTCATAGACTAGAAAAATGATTCGGCTTTTCAAGAAATAAAAGCATCATAACCGAGGATGTAGAAATCTCTGGTGAATCGACGCCTTTTGTAAAGGAGTTCACTCCTTTACAAATCATACTACGGTTGTCGAAACAGAAATGGAGCTATGAGATGATCTAGTATCAAAGGAATAAAAACAGGAGAAAACAAGGTTGGATTTCAAAACAAACGGGACAAAACACAAAAAGTTCCGAACGTTGTCGATACGTCTAGCCGTTTCACGGATTTCGCCGCGTATCGGACATTGAAACACACAAACAAATATACTACGAAGATCAGCATGATAAGGCGAACATAATGGTACACATATACCAACGATACGATTATCCTATCAAAAGTCGATTTTCTGTTGCCAGAGTGCTGCTAAAACGCAGAAAATAAGATAAAGAGAGCTAGAGCAGTCCAAATTTGACGAAACAGATTATGACATCTCATTCAAAAAATAGTATACATTTATAAGTATTCAGATTTTGAAAATTTTTTATTACCATTAAATTTAACCGATTTAAATTGTAATTGAAAATTACACAACAGAATTAACTTCCACATTTTTAGATGAAAATCTGTCATTTGCTATGTTTAAATAGACGCATTCCAAATATCAATTTTTCAGTGCAAAATTTGATTATTTAATTTCTAGCAAAATTTCAGTTAATTACGTTATAAAAATCGTTAAAAATTATGGGTCGTTACATGCATTCTTTTGCATTGCATTTGAATGGACTTGAGTGCTTTTGACCTCATCGAAAGGGATTGGTGCGCTTCTCTATTTTGTATTGCTGTGTAAATAAGAAAAGATACAAGCTTTCGACTCTACCGACAGGTGGATCTTTGGAGCTTCAAAGGAGTCGAGACGTTGAAGATCTTAAAGCAGAAGGAAGCTTTCAATGGCGCACTTGCTAAACGATACGGAACCCCATCTTCTAGGGTAGGAAATTGCAACACTGAACCCTAGCAAGCTTTTCCTTCTTAATTGTGAGTGGTCTCGACCAGTTCGAAAGGCTCATTTATGCTTTCGAAGAGGTTGCTTTGGCAAAACAACCTTATGTGAAATGTGAATTAGGGCGAAACCTTTTGTTTCGAAAGGTTTGGCGTGCATGTGAGTAGCTGCAATTTGTTGCCTTTGAAAGATTTCTTTAACTTATTTGAAGCGTCTTCATGCATGCGAAAACATCTGCTTCAGAAGGAAGTAATTGAAGCGGAAGGGTGCTTTCTACCCATTCGACCCCTTCAAAAGCTTGTAGAACATCTGACCTTTGGCTGTAGCATCCCTTCAACTCCTTCGAAAGGCTTTGTTGATGCTATAATCTCTTATACATCATTCTCTTCTGTTCATCTTGGTTTCAACAAGGCTGAAGTGAGAACTAGTGGTAACACCATTATTTGAATATTTAAAGTTAATTAAATATTCATAAATTAAAGCAGTGAAATTTCGGGTCGTTGCATTCTACCCCCTTAAAAGAATTTCATCATCGAAATTACACCTCAACCAATTCTAGAAAACACTTAACACTATATACCAATTCGCATGATGTACATAGACCATTCTTATACAAAAATCTGATTAGACCTCTACTCGAATACATAACCTCACCTTCGAACTAGTATTGCTCACCTGATTTTTTTGTGCAGACTCTGATCGAGCTCATTGATTAGGAACCACCGTTCTCCTTACATATTCATATACTCTGATAGAAAACTTTGGTCCCATACCAAAAATCCTCATCAAGTGCTCGTCGTAAAAAATCAAGTAATAGGTCCTTAATTGGAATGGTGTGAAACACCTCAAAGTCATGTAATCTATAAAACGAGAAATAATTTACATCCAACGTACGCACTTATTCAATTAGTTCTCTCTAATACCAATTCTATTTCCACTAAATTATTTATGAAAATTTCATAAAAACTAAACTTAGTTGAAAGATTCAACTTGTATAATACTCCACTACATCCTAAAATTATATACTCCTATTTGATTCAACTATTCCATTTTGCATCTATTTCCCTAAGAAAAATTAAGATTCAAATGCCCGGTCTTATTTCAAAAACTTTTACTATGATTTAAATTCTTAGCAAATTTATATATAGCCCGAGTAACTCCAAAATGATACTATGGAACTAGATACTACTAAACATTATCATGCACTCCCTTACTAAGAAGGGTAATACTCAAGGGAAGTGTTTACCACTCCAACACAACTCTTTCCTAATTTTAAGTTATTTTCGAGCCACTCAAACTTGTTAACTTAAGAATATTACTTTTATTTCAGAATCCCATTTTTGAAACAATACTTCTTATATTTCCAACAAAACATTTATCACCAACTTGTTTGGATTCGTTCGGGTTTAAACTTGTTTTTATCGTACAATGATGAAGAGAATAATTTACTAAGTGCAATACAATGTTCGTCTAGGCAAACATCTGATCGTCACTTAGAAGATTATTCAGATCATCACAACACAATCAAGACTTATTTTTCCTAAATTATCCAAAAAAACACTTCATACTTAACCTTTTCATTCCCAAATCTTATACCCGAACCAAAAATATTTCCAAATAATACTATTATTATTATTTTTCCAATCCTAGAAAACCATTTTTCAGAAGTCCTGGGATTTTAGTCCTCAAATTTTAACTTAAATTCTTTTTAATTAAATGACACATTCTTATAAATTCAATTTATAAGATCAACTTTTATAAAACCATTTTTTTTTCCAAATATTTATTTTAAATATTCAAACTTTTTGATAAACATCTTTTATTACATCAAGTTTTACCTTAACATTAACATTGAATGCCTTATAGTCAAAATGTGAAACTTAATTCATAACATGTTCGTTTCAATGTTTTCCCTATTTCTATTTACTCATCCCAAATTTTAAAAAGGGACGCTACCTATAGACACTAACGATGGTCAATGCTCAAACTGGACGAGCATGACTAAACAAAATCCTAATTGATAATAATAGAATGTTATTATCTCCTAACAAATAATACCTCAACTAACTATACCATAATATACTAGTTTGAAGATCATTTTATATATAAAAAAATATATTCCTAGGTAAAATTATTTTATTTACCAGATTTTAAAATAATGGTAAGTTGATTTGCATAGTTTAAGTGTTTAGGAACCCCTATCGGTACATTTGTACCTTCTGTATCGACCAGAATCATAAGCCACTCCACCGATAAATCAACACAATATAAAACATTTTTATAACACTAACAAATACGCGCTCATATATATAATACACTTAGACTCATTCTAGGGTCTCACTTGCCCTATCTTAAATGAGTTTACCCCACCAGGGCTAAGGTTCTCACTTAATCTTGCGCTCTAATACCAAACGTAATGGCCAGCATTTCATACACCTAGAGATGACACTTAATATAGCCACGATATTCGTGTGCCGACCATTTAAGTGTCTAAAAGTCAACTCATTAGGGGAAAAGAAGAAGATAGAAGATAGAAGAAACAAAAGCAATCACACAATCTTACAACGCAATGGAATAACATATATTAATCAACATAATACTTTATAAAGTCATTTCAAAATGATACATCAGAGTCATACTAATACAATTCTATCCTTGGATGGTTATAACAGTATGTCCCTACCTAACTGATATAAGATACATATAATATAGAAAAAACAAGATAATAGCTAGCTAACAATGAAGCCTCCTGCTCCAAGCTCCTCCAAAATGCATCCGTCGGAAAACCTTAACTACTTGGCTGTCTATAAAATTTGAGCACCCAAGAGTTTTAGGAAAAGAAAATAAACTCCAGGCCAGACATGGGTCTGGTGTGAGTAAGCTCAAACAGCTGAATTATTACGTTTACAATCCTTTTAAAATTAAAGGTACCTTATACGACCATGCCGCACATGAACAGAAATGGCTTTTTACCTTACGATAATCAAAACACTTTTTTATGGAAAATCCCATGATATGATGATAACGTATAGGGTTTTAAAAGTAAATATAAAACATAGCTGAAATGCTTGCATCTCACATTTCAACATATTTGGATACAACTAAAACCATACATTGCTTATTGGAGCATGGATTCCATATAATAACTGGGCTATTGAGGAACCGGTAGCCACAGTACACCTCTAGATAAATGTACCGAGATCGAACCTATCTATCCCGCTAACACAAGACTGGCCCATCCATTACTGGATAGTATCGAATACATCACAACTATGGTTGGGATCAACAACTGTACCGGAGCATACAAAAAGGGTCAAATATTGATTCTAGATTTGGTGATGACATACCATAATTGGTGCGACCCACATGGCTATACTACATCTCCCATGTCTTATTCATTCCCGGTTGATGAGGCTTGAGGCTACGATTAACTTTTTATATAGAAACCATCTTGGAATGCAAACACTGCCCTCCTAATGGTAATGCAGTGCCAGCATTCACCCATACAAGTTCGTTATGGGTCTGAATGAAACCGAAGGCACTACCTCCACTACACCCATTTTGGAATCACTCTCAAGGTTAGTAGCAAATAGCCATTGCACTTCAAAACTCCATCTCCGATTCCATACTCTTCAAGATGTCTTCAGTTCAAAACACTTTAGTTGGATCGAAGTGGTTTTCAAATAACTATCCAATCTCGGTCTCTTCTAAACAACTTTCGATAATTTCGGTAAACTTAACCCGGTTCTTTAAAAAATAAATAGATAAAGATAAGAGTGGAGGTCAAATCCTAACTGTTAGTGGACGGATTTCTTTATCATTTATCCTAAAAGAATGAAACAAGATTTATACGCATAGTGCGTCATCATTGGGTATGACTGTGCCATATAACTCACGTGTTTCCCGTAGATATTTCCAAAGTTACATTTAGGTCCATATTTTGATATTCGGTTATTTAACTATCAAATAAATAATCATTCAGACATTGATTTAATTTCATATGGGATCCACTAAGCCTTTATTAATTAATCTTTAATTAATAAAATCACTTTATAAAACTTGATCAAAAGATCTCTACACAACATTCCAAACACTTACTTTCCCCTTTTACTTGGAAAATATTATACTTATCTTAGCGGTATAAGTATATTATCAAAACCTTTGGAAAATTTCTCTTTTCAAATTTCTTTTGAAAACACTACTTACTATAAATCGATCCACTTATCCTCTATAAAATGTTCCCTTTTAAAAGCTCACTTCACATGTAAATACATTATAAATTTCCTAAATCAATTTATAAAACACTTCTATAAGTCTATAAGTCAATTTACAAAACCTCTTTATCAATCTCCAAAATCATTTATAAAACATTTCTCTACATAAAACTCCATCAGTAAATCTTCTTTAAGACAAATCCTTTACAAAATATCTTTTGCAACTCATCCTCTTAAATTACGTTAAATAAACCTTTTTTACTTAGTAAAACCCACTTTCGTAAACAAGTTATTATTTATACATAACTTTATAAAATAATAATATAACTTGGAAATTCTTTTATAAATCTTAAGCCCAAATTGATTAAAGAATCAAAGTTAATTCAAAATCATACTTTATAAATTCAAAAGGAGCGTAGAAATCCCAATGGTAGTAATTTAAGTTAACATTTAACATCAATTTCACTTTCAAGTCACTTAACCATTTATTTACATAAGTCAACATATATGTAAATGCAATTCATATCCAAATCACAGAATAACATGCCAATACAACTCAACTAACATATATATGTCCAAATAACATAATAGCAAGATGGTTATTTGTCCTGCTAAATAGATGTCCAAACAATCCACTACTTATAGAAAAATGAGAGTTCACTCTACTAAACGTATGTCCACACAATAAACAATTGCATTATAGCAAAATGGGGATTACTGTCAGATGTCCAAATAACCAACTTGCAGCAGAACGAGGATTTATTTTGCTAACGCATGTCCACACAGTCAAAACATTTACATAAATCATTCATGGTTATTTTTCTACTTAATGGTATCGACATTTTAATCCCTTGTATTCAAAACCATCCTTAGAAAAAGAAGTACCTTTAAAACAATTTGATTCTTGAACAACAAGAATTAAAAACTTAAAACTCCATTTAAAATTATTAATTACCTGTTAGACTCTTATTAAATCATAATTAATCTTTATTAAATTTGAAATCAATTTAATTATAATTAAATAAATAATTAAACCATTAATAAATCATTTATTTATAAATTAAACCCTTAATTAATCCTTTATTAATTTTTTTTTTTTTTTGAGAAAAATGTGTGATCCTCTATCATGAGAGGAGAGCACACATGGAATACTATATATATAACTAAAAAATGGAGCTGCCAACATGCCTGACAGGTGGCAAGTCTAAAACAACAATAAAAAAAGAGCAGTAGAAACCCCTCGAATGAGCTCCGGCAAAGCCACCGCCCATTACACCCTAGTATCGAGCTCCGGCAAGGCCACCACCCAATACTAAAGTGTTAGAGGTATCTAACAAACGGAAGAGCACCAAACTGAAAATCAGAAGAAGACCAAGAGACAAGACAGGAGCAATCCGCGTCTCTGAGAAGAGCCATCCAGCAAGTCTGAAAAAGCTAAATGCTATCCAGCAAACCTGATAAGAGAAGAACCCGCATCCAACCTAAACAACACCTGAAATAGAACTAGCAAACAAATAAGAGAGAAACACATATATGTATATAAATAAAATTTATATACATATATGTGTGTATAGAAACCAAAAGAGAGAACTAAAGCTAGAATAATCAGACACAAACAAGAAACTAATTATGATCCTAGAAAAGAAAGAGAAATGTGATTTAAAGAATTATTAGAAACAGTATAATTGGAGTTAAGATTAAATGAGTTAATATTATTTCTAACCTTATTAAGATAGTCCTTAAAGCAATTATTTTTAGCTAATTTATATTTAGGATTAGAAATCCACTTTAAACAGAAATTTGAGATTAAAATAATCAATTTGTTATTTTGTTGATAATTGTTATTAAAAATTCTTTGGTTTCTTTCAAACCAAATATACCAACAAGAAATAATGAATAAAGAATCAAGCAAATATCTAAAATCCTTATTAAACATGAATCTAAAAGAATTCCAATAAAATAAGCAATCAGAAATTCTAGAATTAATATGAAACTCAAAAATATTAAGGATCTTAATAAGAATAAAATAGGTATCCAAACAATCAAAGTAAATATGATTAATATCTTCAAAAAATGTGTTGCAAAAAAAACATTTATTGTCAATACTAATATTTTTCTTTTTTAAAAATTCAATAGTATTTAACTTACCATGAATGATGAGCCACATATGAATCTTAGATTTAGGAGGAGCATTAGACTTCCAAATGAATTTAAAACAATTGACAGAAACCCCCGAAAAGTTGATAAATTTGTAAAAGGAATTAGAAGTATATTTCTTACTCTTATCCCAATCCCAACTAATAAAGTCATTATCATTGTCAATATAATAAAGATTAAGTTTAGCATAAAGCAAGAAAAGATGTCTAAGAGTAGGTCCTTCTAAAATACAATTAAAATTAAAAGTCCAAGGAGGATCACTATCAGAATTGAAAACATCAGAGATTAATGCAAATTTGAAATTACAAATATCATATAAATCTTTAAACTCAATCTTAAGAGGAGTAGTAGAAATCCAACTATCATGCCAAAAAGAAGTACAGTTACCAGAATGAACTATAATATTTAAACCCAAGTTAAAGATATTACTGCATTTTAAAATAGATTTCCAAAAACAAGAAATATTTCTAAAACTAGAAGAACTAATATGGTATAAATTATAACTACCATTGTAATAAAAATTAGATATAATATTATTAAATAATAATTTAAAAAATTTATTAATAATTAACTATTAATTAATCTCAATTAATAAATTAAATAATCTTTAATTAAAACTTAAATAATAAATTAAACCTTTATTACAAATAATTAATCATAATTAAGTTTTTAATTTAAACTTTAACTTAAATTTGACTTGATTAGTAATTAACTAATAATTAAACCCTTTATTTAATTAATAATTTATTAAAAATAAATTATATAATTAGCTCATAATTAATTAAATTAAATATTACTTAATCAATAATTAATTAAAATTAATCTTAATTTAAATGGTAAATGATTAATAATTAATCTTTACTTAATTAAAGTTAATTATCCTTATTTAATACTTAATTAGTTATTAAATATTAAGATTAATTAATTAATAATTAAAACTTAATTAACTTTCTAAAACATGTTTACTAAGTTTATTAAACATTTTAAAATTCTTGAAAAATATAAAAACTAAATTTTCAAAAGTCGGATTTTTTTATCGAAACTACATCCATAGCGACTATCGCTATGGATGCCCACAATTTCAAAAACTTGGATTTCATCTTAATAACCCCTTAATGCCCTTAACTTTTGCTTTTTAGTTGCCTTACGACTTAGTAATAGGTTTTGAAACAAAAGTAAGAGTTAGAAACTTTTCAAGATCTTTTATTTAAGAAAAAACAATTAAGGTAAAACAAACTTAACTTAAGGAATCTCTATGTCCTTTCACAAATCCAAATGCAAAACATTCTTAGCATTCACACACGTATCATATGCCCATCATCACATGCTATACAATTCACCTAAAGTAACTTCTTGGCTTTGATTTCTAAGTTTACACTACATCACATTGAAGCATATATAACCACATACGTAAGCATCAAAAAAATATTGTCTAAAACAAACATCCAACATACTTATCAACCATATATCATGCCACTAATTATTCAAAAAATATGGTTTCAAACTTTTGATTTAAAAACCAAAAGTTTACTCACCAAAACTTTTTGAACTTGAAATGCTTTAGACTTGTAAAGCTTGAAAACAACAAAAATCCACTCGAAAATAAGTCATCTTCTCATTGATTTTTGATCATGTTACTCTTGAAATTTAAACAAGTAGTAAAACAAGAGTTTTAGAAAATTCTTTTATCTGCCATTTCGAAAAAAAAACCACTAAATTTTGATTTGTTTCAAGGAAGATATGGTCAAAAGAAGGTGTGGTATTTTCGGCCTTGATAATATGGGTCCAAAAATGAGTCAGAAAAAATAATTTGACCAAAAATGTTCGAAATTTGAAAAAATGATTCAAATTAAAATTGTAGCCACTATAATTATATATGGTTTGAAAAAAAGTCTTGATTTGGAGTAATATGGAGGAAGTTATGGCTGAATGAAGTGGAAGGAAAATGGAGAAGTTTTTAAAATGATAAGGAGGAGATTAAACAAGTTTGAAATTATTTTAAAGTTTAAACTTGGAATTTTTTTAAACTTAAAATTATGATTGGAAGCCATTAAAGAATTCTCAACCTTTAGGAAATTTTTCCAAGTGAAAAGAGAATGAGAAAAAATGAATAAAAATTATGAAAATGTGTATTTATACTAAGACATACATTAAATTACCAATTTACCCTTATGTCTTTTAACCTCCATACACTTGCTTCCACCTCACCACCTCCTCCCTTTACTCATGATTTTGGCCTTGTCCCATTCCATGAAAACTTGACCCAACATGCATTTATAAGCATCTGTAATAATGTCTTTTTAAGTTGCCAAAAAGACCCATCATGTCCCCTTATGTTTCCTTAAGCATCTTATGCTTTTTAAACTTTGTATACGTAGGTGTAAGTACATATACACTAATAAACACATATATACACATATTAACGTACTTATAAATGTATGTATTCAACCTAAAAGGTTCATAATATTTCCATTAACTTTTAGCCGATGGAAAATCGAAACTTCGAAAAACAAATTCTGGCCATATTTTCAATTTTTCTTCGAACTGATTATTTTTGTAAACAAAATTTAAAAATGATTTCACCGTCATTGATTATTATTTAATAGATTTTTATTTTAATTAATTATTCATAAATCAAAGTAGTGAAATTTCAGGTCATTACACTTATGCTCAGCTTTCCCTTCAGAAAACTGTTGAAGAAGGGATATTGCAAAATATCCTTCGAATGAAACTACAACCTCTCAAGATATGTCTTTAGTGTCCTTGATCTTCGAGAAACTTCAATTCTTGTCGAAGGATATCTTTGATCTTTACATTTCTTTCTGAGCTATAGCCCCAGTCCAGTTTGTAATCTTCACATATTCTGCTATGGTCTTCCCTCTCCATGCCATAAGTATGGGTGATCAGTTGGTTAGCATGGTTGATTTCAGAGGGGCCCTTAGCCAGTTTCTTCCACCCGTATAGCTGCTCTACAACCTCCTTGTGCTTAACATGGCCTTCATTTACACGACTGTATGGGAAGTCCCTAACATTACAATCAAAGCCGACCCCCTCAAGGAATTATATGGGAGGAGCCGCTTGAATCTTAATGGTACTAGTAGTGGATTGGCTCTTGGGGTGGAGGAGGAGCGACATGATGTAAGGTTGTTTCTTTTCTACCCCTATAACATTGTTGAGATTGGGAGTGTCAGATAGTTCTGGATTGTTGAAGAGATGAAGTAGCAGTGGCTGTAGGACTGGATGATGGGGAAAGTTATGGTAGGAAGATTGGTGGTGCTCAGAGGGTTGAATGTGCAAGAGCTGTTGATGATGGGAATTGAAGTTGGGCCCAGAGCAGTTGCACGATTAACTTTACTCATCATGGTGGCGGTCTCTCCTCAACATCGTGTTGTTCTTATTCCTTCCTTCTTGATCTCTTGCTCTTTGTATCTTAATAAGAGTTGTGATGCAAATAATAGGCTTCTACAATTTAGGATCGTTGTTGTTCAGTGCGCTCTCCAAGCCTATCTATATGGATGCATCTCCCAATTATACCTGAAAGGAAAATAGATCGTATCAAAACTGAATTGATGATATAATAATTACTGTGAATTATTTATGCTTATGATCCTGGAAGAGTATGAAGTTTTGATGTTTTTTAGATATCTTAGGAACCACATTAAAGGGGTCTAGAGATAGAGTCTCATCACATTTGGAAGTTTACAGAATATCTACCAAAAGGGAAGTTGAATTCATAGGGGATGGAGTTCAAGATGTCTTCGAAATTTAGCCTGTTGGAGGGAGGGTGAAGAGGTTCTCAGGGTTACTCAAAGAACTGAAGATCAGAAGCAACTATTAGGGCAGTTGACTCTTCAATGGGTTCAAGATGTGGTGCGGGCTCAAATTGGGAAGACTTGATAACTAATAGTTTGGGCCTGGGGGTTTTATGACTATGCCTTTGGGAATGTCTCCCCATATGATTCATTTTCACCAACAACGTCATTATTGTCCTCATCATCCTCGTCCTCTTCCTCATCTTCTCCCTTGTTCTCCTCTTTGAATCCTCTTTAATGTATGCTCTCTCCTCCTCTTAATCCTTCTTTTGCCCAAATTCTTGACTCCTCTATCTTCTTCTTCATCTTCAAGATTTGCATCGAATCCTTAGCCTCCTTCTTCCCCTTTATCTTCGTCATTAGAGTCATGAGCCAAGGTTAGAGAACTTGTAACGACTCGAGTTTCCCTAGTCGGCATTGGATTAGGGATGACACTCCTGCCATTGTACAGAAGATGGAACTGGTGCATACGAGCATTTGTATGGAGGTAAGAAGTCTTCCTCAAATTTGAATCGATCCCTTTTAGGAATGACAAGGTATCTACAAGTGCATCAGTCGAGACTCATGCAGGGAGATCTATCGGGAATATGAAAGAGTGTTGGACCCTTAGGTAAGGAAAGCCCAAGTAAAAAGAGGGTATCGAATTAGAGAACTTACGGCTAGACAACAAAAATGAATTGAAGCCTTCGGGACACTAAAAAAAGATATTTGCTTTTGAAGTAGCTTCGCTTGTCATGGAGCCCCCACATAACCTTACGACGGTTGAAAGCTTCAACTATTAGCAGAGAAGGCAAGTTTTCCTTTTGAAGCTTGGCAGGTAAGTCAGATCTTCGAAAGTGGGTAGAAGAGCTAGGTGCATCATGAATATATGATATATAGAGAACTCAATATGTCGTAGTTGTTTGGGTGCACTTGGGTTGGCGCTGACCTGAGCTCTTGAAATATGAATTTCAAAAATTCATTAAAAGGGGCATGGCTCTTGATAGACGCATATTCTATTTCATGTGGTGTAGCCTAGGGGAGGAAGATGGGCTCTTTGTTGTGTCTTGTGAAGGATAAATTCATCCTTAAGAATCTCATGCTTGAGAAAAGTTAGACTTAACTCTTTAGCGGTCGACTTAGAAGGTGTTGGGTCTGGAGGCTTATCCAAAACCTTAAGAATGGGTTGGTCCCCCCTTAGAGGGGCAGTACCACGAGGTTGAGTTGTTGGGGCAGCTTGAAGTTTAAGCTCTTGTGTGATTGACCGTCTTACTCCCGATAGAGTAAAGGAAGATGCTTGGGCAGTAGATAATCCCGCCTTTGGAGGTGTAAAAGAGTTAGAGCCAGTTCTAAAATGGGGAGATAATCTAGTGTCAGTCATTTTGAAGTGAAAAACTTGATGATGAATGTGTTCGGGAAAGTTTTATTTTAATGTTCTACTTTGATTAGAATTCGTGTAGCTGATGTACAAAGTTCAATGGATGTAAACGTATGTTGGTCAATCAGACTCTATGCACTAACTTGGGCAGTGATGTGTATGTCTTGTGTTTAGAGTACAATATATACGAACTGTTTGTGTAGATGGCCCATTTGTGCTGGTAAACGAGCTTTGTCATGTTATGAAACTATGTATTGGATATTATCGTAGAACATATGATAATGGAACTAATGTTTGGAGTAACATAGAGTTTTTTTGGTAGGAACAAGGGATGTGATGTTTGACTCGAAATGTCGAGACGGGTTTTTGATGGATGTCGGAGTGCATTCGAAGTGACCGTTTCTTCAAACCATCGCATCGATAATGAGTCGCCAATCCTTTTCGATTAATGAAGATTGATCATCCCCTATTTCATATATGAAAGTTTATCACATCTAAAGAACTTAAGTCCAAACTTGAAAACTCAAAGCCGAGGCCTGAGAGGCTTTAAGTGGATGCCAAGTATGTTGAAAAGAGAAAAACTTGGGGTCAGGCCTAAGAGGAATTGGAGTCGACATCGAGTCATTCCTTGGCCACCATCTTCAGTGAGCAATGGAAAAACAGGTGAAATGTAGAATCATGTTCGAATAGGCATCGACGAGACAATGACAAGCTGCAACAGCATAATCAATGCCAAAACCAAGGTTAGAAACACATTTAGTTTGATGTTGTTATCCGGTAGAGTTAGCTTTGAAATTGGTCGGTGACAGCTTCATGTTAATGATGGTGCAAAGAAGATCGTGATGGTGCTAGAGTTAAAGCATCAGTAATTAAATTGATGACAATGATGTCAAAGATCATATGGTAGCAACGACGATTAGAAAGTCGCAAGTTCAAAAAAGCAAGAACGTTAATGAATAAAAGTGAAGCGTGAGAAGTTTATAAGTGGTGATATGACATAGCATTAAGAAAATTGAAGGCTCAAACCTTACTACAAAAAAGAGACAATTCAATAACTATTTCAAGTAATGAACATACACTCTCGGAATAAACATGGTGCTTCAAGATGACCGTTAGTCGATTGATAGCTCTTCCGCGGTTAGCATCCGGTTGCCTATCTTGATCCAAAGCATGCTTTGTTCTTATGAAAGCTTATTTTAGGGGGCAAGTGTTATCCAACATTCGAACAGAGCGAATTATTGTTGAATCTAGGTTTCAAGATGACGAAGGAACGAATCAAGGTGTGACGACCCGAACTCGATGTCCGACAAACAACATCAAATTCATATCGCCGGAGCTTGCAACAACATTAGATGATAAATAACACAACGGAAACAAAAGATGATATCATTGATACAACATGAATACAATATCCAATACATCAATTTGATACAATGATAATCATCAACATCAGAGAATATACAACACAAAATACAGCGGAACACGACACAATATGAGATGAGTCTTCAACATAATCCAATACCGCAACACCAATCCAAATTCCAAAGCCAGAGCTCTAAAACTCCAAGCTTGAATCTCCATCAAGGTTGCACAAAGCTAAGCAAGTGCAGTCCATAGACTCCAAAGACTTCAAAATGTATCAAACAGAAAGATGAACGCTACCAGATCGATATCTACTATCTGACTATCGGAAAAACCAAACTCTAGACTGCCCGTGTGGAAAATTGTTGGCACCTAGAGTTTAGGAACGGAACAATAAACTCCAGGTCAATCGTGGGACCGGCATAAGCAAACAAAAACATTTGGTTTCTTAAAACAAACAAAAGAATTTAAATTTTTAAATCCGCAATGGTTTTTGGAAAATGAAACTACCATAAGGCCTCCCAGCACACACACCATGCAATCGCACACTTGGGGGAGATTTCTCCTTATGATAGTCAAATATGCTTACTACCCAAAAATCCTTTTTGATATTATTATTAGTGCATAGTGGAAAACATTTCGAAAGTATAATATTAATCCTAGCCATCATAGGTACCATTATATTATGCCTACTATAGCTGCCATGTTAAATGGCAGGTTCTACAACTAAAACCGTACAAGGCTCGTATTGGATTATTGGACTTTCCAACAAATGGTCAGGCTAAGAAACTTCCTATTGCCACATGGGAACGCCTCTGGAGGGACGTCCCGAGAACCTACCCGGCTCTCTGCCAACACATGCCGGTTACCCCCTTCCCGGGGAGTAAATCCTAAGATATGCCACCCTCGGTCGTTTGCGACCTTTATCCGAGGATCCTCTACACCAAAAACCACAAAGAAAAGTATTTGCAGTAACCACATAGGTTAAATATCAGGGCTCCATACCTGATACCACCCTTTTCCAGAAGGAATGAACATACCCTACGGGAGCTACCCCTGAAACCTTGCCGCATCTTTCCTGTTTCGACCATTAACGATTTGTGAGGCTCGATGAGGTTTCGTCCACAAAGCTATGCTTTTTCACAAAGCCATGCTTTGATCAATAAATGATCAGCAGCACTTCGTATGCCACATTACCAAATTGAGAATGTATCACTAGCAAGCATCAACTACATAACCTCTGAGCTCGTACGTCTTAGAGAAGGGTGTTAAACTAAGAGAATAAATCTCCGCCACCAAACAGAAATGTATTTGATAGAAACCAGTTTTACATCTCAAAGTGTAACGTCAGAGACACATCCATACAAGTCTGTTCTGGGTCCGAACAGAACCGAAGGCACTTCCGAAGAAGCCCTTGCAAATCCGAGTATTCACAATCCCAATCGGACTTCCCATCACTTAAGAAATCTCTATACCGTAGCTACTCAGTGCAGAGACAATCGATAGGTCATCCTAACATTCTCGCAAATACCCGGTCTTCACCACCGGTCTTCAAATGCAATCCATAACATCGTATCATTATTCGAAATGGGTTATATGACACAAATGTCCTCTCCTGGCTAAACCGAATAACGAGCGTAAAATTTAAAAACATATGGATATGGGATTTCAGTTAAGTCACAACATAAAAATTCAAAACTTTCTTTCAAATGGTTTAAACAAATTACCATTTCAAATTTTTTTACAAAAAGATTTATTTCACCAAGTTCACCTAGTTTCACAAAGATCCATTCACGGATTTCAAAACAATTTCCATTTCAATTGGATTAATTCATTTAATCTTTAAATCAAAGATTTAACTTATAGCTTTCAAAACCCGTTTCCAAAGATTCATTCATAACTTGGAAAACCGTTTTCAATTCAAACTTGAGATTCCTTCAATATAAATTGGAAATTCATTTCTTATGTGAAATCTTTTATTATTTGAAAACAAATAGTTTTCATTTCGAAAAAATCCGATTTCATTTATACAAGTTAAAATATTTGGGTTAATTCAAATTCCCAAAACAACACTTCCTAAAATGGTTGAAAACCCATATAAACTTGTATAACCTTTTTAAATCATAAATTCTCAACATAGAATTCAATTTCAAATTTTTTATTTAAATTAAATTGAATTATTAAATTTCAAAACTTTATTAAGTTATTCAAAATAACTTTCATTTTTAAAACATCTTTTCAAAAGCTTTTCACTTTTAAATCCGATCCATTTCCCAAAACCATTGGATTCAAAAATTCAATTTTAAAATTATTTCAAAAATCTGCGACTTAACCGATTTCCACGTGCAATCCATATTTGTGTGTGTATAGTGTAGTCCAAGGGTTTTACACAATAGTGCACAACATTAACCATCACAGATTCAATCATATCAATATCGATAAGCGGCATAACCCATAACGCTTATCTACATTTACAGATTCATAGATAAAGTAAATTTATCAATCATAAAGATTCATCATTACGATTCGATGTGGATGTGGGTTTCGGATAACCAACTAGAATCCGACTCCCTGTCGCATCGAAGTCCAACTGTCGTTTTACGGGCCAAGGGGTTTTCATATTCATACAACAATATGTTCATCACAGATATAACAGCTCAGCACAAAGCATTACATAGCATCGCATCACATATCAAATATACCAATCCATCACACAACATTCAATAACAATCAAGATCTTCAATTAAGATGAATAAATTGTGTGGTTTTTAATTTATCAACCACATAATTACTTTCATCAGTAATCTTTAATCAACGATTTATTATCATTAATTTCAATTGATTAAGTCTTAATCACCTTCATTAATTAATCATTCTTTAATTAATTATCTTAATTAATTAACCCTTAATTGTAATTAATTAAATCTTAATAACTTTTATTAATTAATTACTCCTTAATTAATTACTTTAATTAATAAATACTTAATTATTAATTAAATCTTAATTATAATTAATTATCCTTTAATTAATTATTCTTAATTATTAATAAATTAATCTTAATTACAAATTATTAATTACATGATTTTCATTAACGATATAAATTAACTTACTTTTAAGTTGAATTTTTTTAAAACATTTGATTTATTCCTAAATCACTTTATTAAGTTTTATTTAAAATAACTTGCTAAAAGTATAAGTTTAAAACTTAAGTATAAGTATAACTTGCTATGGATATCGATGAATTTTGTCCGAGTCCGGATCGGGCCACAATTTACAAGACATGACAAGCAAAGCCGCGAGAGCCAACGTTTCAAGTTTCAAGTCAATCTGAGTTCATACACGCAAGATATGATCGATTCAAGATGGAGGAGATAGCCCTTGTTCGAATCCATAAGATGTACCCTAGTTCGAATCCATGGCCAGAAATCATGTTCGCATCCATCGGTTCGTACCCATCTACTTCGAATCCATCAAGTTTGGAAGTCCTTCGAATCCATAAGCACAACCTTCCTTCGAATCCATCAGGTGGCCAGGCTTCGTATCCGTCCCATTACCTTCCTTCGAATCCATCGCTGTAACACATGATGGAATCCATCATGTTCCCCCTGCTTCGAATCTATAGATGTTGCTGACCTTCGAATCCATGAAGACACCTCTCTTCGAATCCAACCAGTGTTGTCGTTTCGTATCGATCAGCTGAAGTGAGATATGATCGATACGAACGAGTCTTAGTTCGAATCCATGCATAAGTAAAGCCTTCGAATCGATTAAGTCAAAGCGGTGAAATTCAAGCGACGACTCTATCAACTCGGCGAAAAATGTGGATCGACTCGAAGAATGCGCGCCACGTCAACCTACTAGCGCGTTCTTGGATCGATTCGAATCAATCGATTCGAATTGATCGATTCGAACGGAGCGAAAAGTCCAGGAAACGCTAATTCGAATCGACGATATCTCGCGATCTACAAGTCCAAATGCTATGAAATTTTCACAGGAGCTTGTATACATGTTGAAGAATGTCCACGCCAAGTTTCACCTCGATTGGATGAATTCTTGATCGATTCGAACGTACTTCGAATCGATCCCAAAGTGGGCCCAAATTCCCTGAGGTTGGGCTCGTGGGCCCCCTCACGTGCCAGAAGTGGTCTCCCTAAATTTAGGCGAAATATCAGCCTCCTACATCTATAAATAGAGCCCCAGGTCATTCAGAAAAGGGGATCGGAATTCTGAAGCGCCAAGACTCTACCGGATTCAATTCCATACTTCATTATCACTGTTGTAATCAGATTTGAAAGCTATCACCAATTGTAACCCATTGTAATCGATTGGAATCATCAAGAGAATATCAATAAAGTCATAAACTTCAGAGTGGATGTAGGCAAGATCGCCGAACCACTATAAACCCTGTGTTTGTGATTGTTATTTGTGAATCATTGTGATTGCTATTGCTTAGATCTGAGTACTACATTGATTGTTGCTGGTTTGCGATCGTAAACGGGTGCTTTCGTGATATTGGGTGTTTGTGGTCAATTTTGACGCAAACATTTTGGCGCTTTCACTGAGAACTGCTAATTCAGGATAATTTGAATTTGAAGGCTTAAAGATTTAAATCTAAGAACCATGATGAGACAATCAAGCAGAAGGCCAAGGCCAGAGAGAAGTGAACACCAAGGAAGTCAAGAGGCTTCTTCAGGAGCGAATCAAGCATCGATCTTCATCACTATGGACGAGATGGAGACAATGATGAAGAAACAGGAGGAGCTGATCCAAAGTTTGTTCCAACAGATAGGACAACTTGAAGCACAGAATAGAGAAGCGAATGGAGTTCAAAACGGAGCAGGACCATCCGGCGTAGCACCCGAACTAGGGGACGCGCACATGGAGAATGTTGATCCAACCCCTGAGAGAGAGAGAGAGATGCATCTACCCAAGCTAGGAGTAGCAGAGGAGTGAACGTTCAGTCAAGGGGGCCTTGAGGCTCTCACATGTTTGCTTCGTTGTGAGGAGAGGGAATAGAAGTTTATGTGCTTAAAGACAAAAAGCCTTTCGAAAAGGACTCAGACAAGGATAAAGGAAAACGAAAGGCTGAGGATTATAATGACAAGTCAAAGCGGCAACGGAGGGAGCCGCGATTCACCACTTACACCGAGCTGAATGAGAGTTTGGAGCGAATCTACAGAGATACGCAAGGGCAAGTTCCATACCGTAGGCCAATACGAAGGGACCCCACTGCTGACGAGAGAAAATCAGACAGATATTGCTTATTCCACGAGTTGAACGGTCAAAACACAAACGACTGTAGGAATCTAAAGGATGAGGTAGAAGGACACATCAGGAATGGTATGCTGCTTCAGTATGTCAGGAGACGAGCCCCAGCGGTAGAGTCAGAGCGGCCACCGTCTACATCAGCTAGGGGCGACCCTGAACCAGGACATCGTTTGGTTATCAATTAATTAAAATAACGATGAAAAAGTAGCAAGCTTCCACTAACACAATTAAATCATTTACACATGTATGAGATCGCGAACGTTCTCCAGGCATGCTCTGAATGATCATTGATTGTTTTGTAGTGGGAACTTACACTTTGACATCTTTGCTTTGCTTTTGTTTCATGTTGATTTGGACATTTGAACTTGGTTTGTTTGGACATTTCTATTTTAAAATTCATCCGTTGAATAGATATTTGATCTTGATAATTCTGAAATGGCTAAGCTACTTACACATGTACGGGGTCGCGAACGGTCGTTAGGCATGCTTTGAGATGGCGATAAACCGCCCTGACAAACGATCCAGGGACCCACGTGAATGTGAGCCTGGTATCGATAATACCAAGCCCTCCCGGGCACACTTTCTCGCCCCGAACGGCACCCGACTTCGAACAGTCACAACTTGCCACGAACGGTACACGATCGCGAACGGTCACAACTCGCCTCGAACAGGCACAACTCGCCTCGAACAGGCACGACTCGCCCCGAACGGCACAACTCATCTCACCTCAAATGGCTCGATCGCGAACGGTCGTCATTTGAGGTCCGCCACTTGACCGCGCACGGTCGCACTTCACCTCAAATGGCTCGATCCCGAACGATCGTCATTTGAAGTCAGGTGCTTGACCATGAACGGTCGCACTTCATCTCAAATATCTTGATCCCGAACGATCGTCATTTGAAGTCAGGTGCTTGAACATGAACGGTCGCACTTCATCTCAAATATCTTGATCCCGAACGGTCGTTATTTGAGGTCACATAAAACTATAAATTCCTTTGCAGGACATCAACAGGATATGAACATCCAGATCATGGCATTACAAAACACGCCTTCCTACCGCAAGGCATATTTTGGGGGGCAAATGTTATCCCGCTTTTTGGCAAAGCCGTGATACCGAAAGATTGGTCGAAAACAAGAGACAGTTCGTCTCAGAGATTGGTTGCATTCCACTTCGCTATGGATATCGATGAATTTTGTCCGAGTTCGGATCGGGCCACAATTGACAAGACATGACAAGCAAAGCCGCGAGAGCCAACGTTTCAAGTTTCAAGTCAATCCGAGTTCATACACGCAAGATATGATCGATTCAAGATGGAGGAGATAACCCTTGTTCGAATCCATAAGATGTACCCTAGTTCGAATCCATGGCCAGAAATCTTGTTCGCATCCATCGGTTCGTACCCATCTACTTCGAATCCATCAAGTTTGGAAGTCCTTCGAATCCATAAGCCCAACCTTCCTTCGAATCCATCAGGTGGCCAGGCTTCGTATCCATCCCATTACCTTCCTTCTAATCCATCGCTGTAACACATGATGGAATCCATCATGTTCCCCCTGCTTCGAATCCATAGATGTTGCTGACCTTCGAATCCATGAAGACACCTCTCTTCGAATTCAACCAGTGTTGTCGTTTCGTATCGATAAGCTGAAGTGAGATATGATCGATACGAACGAGTCTCGGTTCGAATCCATGCATAAGTAAAGCCTTCGAATCGATTAAGTCAAAGCGATGAAATTCAAGCGACGACTCTATCAACTCGGCGAAAAATGTGGATCGACTCGAAGAATGCGCGCCACATCAACCTACTAGCGCGTGCTTGGATCGATTCGAACGAAGCGAAAAGTCCAGGAAACGCTAATTCGAATCGATGATATCTCGCGATCTACAAGTCCAAATGCTATGAAATTTTCACAGGAGCTTGTATACATGTTGAAGAATGTCCACGCCAAGTTTCGCCTCGATTGGATGAATTCTTGATCGATTCGAACGTACTTCGAATCGATCCCAAAGTGGGCCCAAATTCCCTGAGGTTGGGCTCGTGGGCCCCCTCACGTGCCAAAAGTGGTCTCCCTAAATTTAGGCGAAATATCAGCCTCCTATATCTATAAATAGAGCCCTAGGTCATTCAGAAAAGGGGATCGGAATTCTGAAGCGCCAAGACTCTACCGGATTCAATTCCGTACTTCATTATCACTATTGTAATCAGATTTGAAAGCTATCACCAATTGTAACCCGTTGTGATCGATTGGAATCATCAAGAGAATATCAATAAAGTCATAAACTTCAGAGTGGACGTAGGCAAGATCGCCGAACCACTATAAACCCTGTGTTTGTGATTGTTATTTGTGAATCATTGTGATTGCTATTGCTTAGATCTGAGTACTACATTGATTGTTGCTGGTTTGCGATTGTAAACGGGTGCTTTCGCGATATTGGGTGTTTGTGGTCAATTTTGACGCAAACAATTGTTTTAAAGATCCTTCATTTCAAAACCTTTAATTTATACCTTCTAATTTAATAATAAAATCATCATTTATAAAAAGAAATAATTTCAGAAATTTATTTAACTAATTTGTTAAAGTTTTTAAAACTAGAAACAAAAAATCCCCAGCCAAACCTGAGTGTTCCCCGAGCCACTCCACCATCTGCTTCGAGTTTTCCCAAAAATTAACCCGAGCGCCCCAAATTTTCAACCTTAAAATTTTCTAAGTACTTTTACCCTCGCACCAACATCCTACTCGAGTTAAAACTCGAGCTACCACACGTTCACCCCGAGCTTGGCTTCGAGCCTTCCATCTTCCTGCCCAAAAACTCGAACCACTGATACAAACGTTTGCACGTATACATGCACAGGCACGTTGACCACCTGCGACCAACGTTGAAGCCTTTCGATCATCCACCATGATCTCTAGAAATGATTCGTACAACCAAAAACGCGAGATTGCTATTAAATCGAAATCGAGCAAAATTTCGAAACCAATACTACTTTCAGTAACCCACACGCTCACCCTAATTCCCCTCGCTGCGCCGCTACACTCCACCGGAACCCGTGCGCTTCCGACCAAATGTACACCGATCCACCATGAAGCTATCGCCACAGGTGCGGTCGCCTGAATCGCCATGGCTACGACGCAATTTATTCACGACTTCGACCTTCAAAACACAGGGTTTAAACCCTACTTTGATCCCAAACTCAAACCATGGTGAATAGAAATTTTTTCTTGCAATTTTCATACAATCTACGATCGTTCTAGCATCCACCACCTCGATCCCGAAACCCCATTCTTGATCGATCATCAGAAAATCGAGAGAACCCATTTTCTGTTCATCTCGCAAATGCCACCCTAATACGCAACTAAAAATTCCAATTTTTGTTTTAAAAATCATTATTTTAAAAATGTTTTTAGATGATGAAATCCAAATTCGATTTCATGCAAATCGAAATTGGTGTAAAACTTTAAATTCCCACTGTTTTTCTACTTCCAGACAAAACCATTTCATGTTATCTTGAAAACACATTTTTAAAATTAAGTTTATATGAATTTGATCATATTTCATCTTGACATTCTAATTTAATAACAACTAGAAACAGTATTTTAGGGTTTTTTATTTTATTTTAAAAAAGGTTCTTTGGAAACCTGAACTTGCAAACAGGGATAAATGCCCCTGTATATCAACATGCACATTCGCATTTCACACAAATACAAACATTCAGGCATATTGCAAACATTTACAGAACAAACCTTCACCTATTTATCACATGCAAAGAGATTTAAGCTTTTTTAAAATGGGAGGTTTGCTCACCTTGCTTTCCTAAAAGAACAGAGTATCTGGAATGATGTTTTAAGCCTGATCTTTGAATTTTGTTTCATTGCTGAGTTGCTTAATCCTTCTTTTATCTTTTCAGGTCTTTATGGTTTAACTTGCTTCAGATTTGAGTTTGCAATAGACTGAGTTGAATCTCTTTCAAGGCTTTATAAATTGATTTGCAACTTTAATTCTGAATCCTATTTGCTTTACTCTTTTGCTTGATATGTTCCAGGTTTGAAGATGATTCTTGCTTACAGTGTTTAACTACTTGACACTTTGCCTTGATAATTTACAGGCTTTTGAATTTGTGTTTTCAGTTTTCAAACTTTCTTTTTGGTTTGCCAAATCTGTTTCTCAAGTTTGAAATTTATGTTTGTTTTGGTTTCAGATTTTTGAAGAGGTGGGATTTTGAATTTTTTTAAGTTGAAGATGAATTTTGGTTTTTCTTCTTTTTAGGTTTTAGAAGTGAATGGCCTGGTTATAATTTTCAAAATTTAATACAAAAGAAAACAAATTTCCTTTGCCACTTGTCCACATGACTAACACTTGTATAATTATTTCTTTACATGTTTTACACTTGTTAAAAGTTATAATAATTGTGTTTAAATCCTTACTCTAAATTATTTTGTAAATTTGTGTTTTAAACCTTTATGTAAATGTAGTTTCATGTACAACCTATGTTTACATTTTTAAAATGTTTATGTTTTCTTTTATATTTATATTTTCACAATAAAGTCTCTATCTCCATTGTTTTTCACATTCAAACTTTAATTTAGTTCAACATATTTGTATACATATATTTGTATACATTTTACATTCATACACCCTTTATTATTCATTTTTGTACAAGTTTTAAAAGAAAGGAATGATTTAATATTTTTGATTACATGTTAACAAATAATCACTTTTATTTATATAAGTATATATATACGAAGATTAAATCTTAAAAATAATGTTTTGAAAATTAGTACATTAATTCTTTGAAAATAAATACATCTTCCAAATATATTTAAAATTTTAGAAAACAAACTATCATTAACTTTCTAAAGCTTTTAAATTCTACTTTATTTTTATTTTTATTTTTGAATCCAATTTTATTTATAAAATTACTTATCCTTAAATTTTAAACCAAATTCTACTTATAATCTACAAAAATTTATTTATTCTAGAAATTTTCTAATTAATTCATGAATAAATTCACAATTTAATTCCAAAATTAATTTAATTGTCAAATTAAACGTGGTTGATTTCCAGGAACGTTGCGCAAGGAACTCAAGAGATGTAGAGAATAATGAAAAGAAGAAGTCAAAGAAGTTTAATAAAGATTTGCATATGCCAAATCATATCGGCACCAACATGATCAACCATGTTGTGTCGGTACCAAGATGATTTTTGATGGGGTCCACTCCTAAGTAGTAGGTGAACACTTGTAGTACTTTGCAGAAAAGAAAAGATTCACGTTGGAGAAATCATGTTGGTACTGACATGATTTGTAGGAGAAATATTTCAATGAAGCTTTGGAATTTGAAGACTTGAATAGACCTAAAGGAATGGTAAAGGTAGAAAATCAGGTCGGTATCGACATGATTTAGTTAGTACCGAACTACCAACATGATTTGGGTTATGAGTTTTAATCCTTCCTTCCTGATAACATGGACCCGATCTCTTCCTTGGTCTTGCGCGAGCTAGTGAATCTAATAGATGAAGTCACATATAAATATCTAGGCTAGAGCAATGAAAGAAGGACATTTTGGATCTTGGATCCTTTTCTCTTATTCAACTCTATTTTTCCATGAAGCACCATTGAATTTGAGTTTATCCTTCTATATCTGAAACTTGTAATCTGATTGTACTTATGTAAAGTCTTCCAAAATAAAATTAAAGTGGACCTAGACAATGATTTGTGGCCTAACCACTATTAAAACCAGTGTGTTCAAGCTTTATCTTTTGTTTTTAAATCTACTGCTTATGTTTTCTATTGGCTGGGGGTGTTGTGTCATCTTTTGACCCAACAGTATAATATAAGTGCAACTGTAAGCAACCCAACTTTGGTTTAAGGAATGAATGCATCAGTATTATACATATACCATGATTTCGATTTCATTCGACACTTGAATCACAAGCATAATTCATAATAAATACATTGTTACATAAAACGATATCACTCAATTAAAAGTGTACATTAAAAGAATACGAATCTGTAATATATAAGTTATCCTCTTTTATATATTAACAGATTACTTGCATAATTTTTAGTTATTAAGTTTACTCATGCTAAAGATGTCATGCGTAGTTGTGACAACTTGTATTTTATGTATCAGATGATCGTAGAATATTAATATTATTTTTATTTGAGGTCGTACGACTCTAATATTTTAGGAGATGACTACTAGGGACATTTTTCGTCTTTATATTTTTTATCGGATAATTTTGACCTAGAAATTCTTGTAAATCCTATAAATTTTGATAAAAATTGAATTAGGGTCTGAAATAACTACCTTTAGGTCGAGATGATGGTTTCTCTTTCCGTAGAGTGATCATAATAGGAAAACAGACTTACCGTGTAGGATATATGTCTGTTTTAAGTTTTTGGCTATTGTTGGCTAATTATTGGGTAATTAAGTAAAGCCTATACTTAAGCCCACTAATTTATTTCGGTAATTGAGCTTAATTGGGGTAGATGAGACAGATCTAGATTATTTCCCACTTCACAAAAACAATTCCAAACCTTCATTAACCTTAGTTTCATCAATAAACTCCACTTTTTCATACTAATCTTAACCTAAACCGTAATTAGAATGGTGATTAGCAAAGCGAATTGTAGATATATCACTTTGGTTGCTTCAAAATATAAATTCTTACCGTTTGCTTTGGATTTAGGGATAAAAGTTGTTAATTCGGGTATTAGGTGAGCAATTTATGATCTCTCACTATTCTATGCATCTCCTTATAGTTAAAAACGATGTTTCTGACATGGTCTCTATGTTCAAATGATTATAAACTTTAATTTAACCTTCATGCATGTTTATGACCTATTTTAGAAAGTTAAAAATGGATTTTAAATCATTTTACACTCTTTTGAATTCTAGTGTCATCTTTGTATAAATATAGATTTACGCAATATCTTGCATGTTAATCATGTTTGAATGAATTGTGTGTGTTGAATGTATGCTTATAGATGATGGTTGTTATTTCATTTATTACGTTAACATGTTTGTTATTGCTTTTAGAGTGGATAGGATGTGGTTGTTTATTTGGGTAAAAGGATGTCAAAAAGCTTAAAATCAAACGAGATTTGGAAATTTTGGTAAGGCGAGTTTATGAAGCTTGTAATTAAGGTGGTAGTTTGATTGGAGATGATTTGGTTGCTCGAATTCAAGTCGATAGAGTTTGCTTATCTGGTCGATAGAAGTGGTTTTTTCGAGACTTAAGCTATGAAACTTCAGGAAAGACTTCGAAGAAGGCAAGGAAATGGAAGTGGGGGCTTAACTCCAAAATTTGTGAAAGATCTACATATAAGTGTCAATCTTTTTTTATCAGTACTGACCTCTTTTGGGGCCTATGGGGAGTGCTAAAGGACTTCGAGAGTGTTGCATCGAAGAAAGGAGCTCAAAGCAAGCAAAGAGGGAAGAGGTCAGCGTGTGAAAGACTTAGCCAAATTTTTAGCAAAGCAATTCATATTGGTACCAACCAAAAGTGGTCGGTACCGACATGAATTGAGAAGGTTAATCTTGGCCAAACTTTTCGAGGACAAAGAGTTTGTCCTACAGGTCGTGCTAAAGGCGTTCGTTTATTCATTTAGCATTTGATTGTGATGTGATAGCACGATGAAGAATAGAGGTTCATGATGAAGTAGGGTTGAGATGTTTCAATGTAATGGCTTCGGGACTCTAAGGTGCTGATCCTATGACTAATAGGGATGTCTAGAAGTGTTTCAGAGATGGCGAATCAATCAATGTGGTTGTGAGTATTATTAGCCACAGGGGTAGGTTCTAGGGAGGGAGGATCATTGATAGACTATTGAAAAGTTCTATTGTGGAAAGAAAGGAATGCGGAGTGGTTCGTTAAAGATAAAAGGAAACTAGATGTAACAAGGAAAGGCCCGAATATGCATGCTAAGAGATCGTTGATATTCAGAGTGTTTTCTAATGCACAAGCAAGTAGGGGTATTGTGAGGATGCACATTGGGTACTTAGAATGGATACTTCAGATCGGTGGAATAGATCTGTATACCCTGAATCGACGGAATTGATCTAGTGTTTGCTATGGTCTAGTGGGCGAGTGTACTGAATACTAGGATTTTCCCATTAATCCCTGATAGAGGAATAGTCATACAAGTTATCACATATCCAGGGCACGTTCAATGACAATGTGGATTATTTGATGGATGTTATATTTGTTATGGTTTCTTTTCTAGTAGCTGTCACTATGAGGATGTTAGATGATGTAGGTATTTTGGATGTGGATACCTAAATGCCCCAACCTTGTACTTAGGATGTATTACACCTTTATGATGATAGTAAAGTTGTATGTTATAGTTGTTTTGTGCTAACTCTTTAGTTGCAGGGACATGCTAAGTATAATTCTTATACCTTTGTTCCTTACTATATCAACTTGTTTAGTATTTTGAGATTTCTTATCGCTTGCACTAGACTGTTATCTGACTCGAGGATGGAATTTTATCATGTTATATATGGACCTACTGCTCATTCCACTATGTGGCTGTGTAACCTAAACAATACCCGCTCATTATGTTTCGGCAGTTACCTTTTGTAACGATATGCCTTTCTTACACCTAAAGACGACACTTAATACATCCTCGATATTCATGTGCCGATCATTTAAGTGCCCGAAAGACAGGTCATTTGGGGTGAAGAAAGAAAAGACAGAATAAAATCTCATAAAACATGACGATTAATATATAATATACTCATAATCTTTACAAAAAAATCTTTACTTATACACATCATCAGAATACACTATGTTATTATTACCTTGGATAGTTACATTAGTCTGCCCTTATAATTTAATAACTATAACTAAAACAAATAGTGCAAGATTTTAAGACACGCGAGTACGTCTTGGAGAATCCAGCTCGTCTTTTGAAAGCTTCAAAGAATCCAACTAAAGCTAGAAAATATGCTCGGCCTGACTCGAGCATTATAGGAAAGCAACGCCCGGGTCAGTCTGGTAAAACTAGCTCAAATCATAAGGAACTTTATTATAACTTATAAAACCATTTTAAAATCAAAAGTATCTCGTAGGACCACGCCGCACATAAACAGGATGAGTTTTTATCTTATGATAACTAAAACATTTTACATTATAAAAATCCAGTGATATTATAATAATGTCTAGGACTTAAATGTAGCAGTGATGTGTGTACACGACAACAATAATAGATATACAATCAAAAATCTTAGGCTTGTATTGGAGAATGGATTTCTAACAAAAGGCAAGGTAAGGAACTACCTTCCAGAAAATATGTAAACTTCTAGATAAAATGTATGGTGGGATTGAAAACCTTTCGACCCCTGCCAACAAAGGACTAGCCTACCCTTGAACTAGGCAATACCGAATATGATCACCCTATGGTTGTGATAAACAACAAAAAATGGGCCTGAAGCATACATAGAGATATCAACACTAGATCTTAGGATGATCATACCCTAATGGGTGCGACCCATATGGCTCTGCTACATCTACCACGTTTTAACCATTACCGGGATATGTGGCTTGAGAGGCTAAGCTCTTAACATTCAACAATCCATCTTGGAATGCTAACATCGCCCTCCAGCCAAAAATGCAATGCAAGCATTCATCCATACAAGTTCATTCTGCGTCTAAATGAAACCAAAGGCTCTTCAAAGAGCATCGTCTTCAATCATCTTCAAGATGCTTCCACTAGAACGCATATGTTGGTTTACAGTGGTTTACGGATAACATATCTGATCCCGGTCTCTCCAAACCAACAATGATAATTTCGGCTTGACTCATTACCGGTTCTTTTGGAAGTATACAGCAAGTATACAAGTCCTCGTCGAGGAACTCGAATATATAATCATATTTCTTGAGTCAAAATATGTCAGAATTTGACAGTTGATTCTTTAACTATCAAATAATCAAACAACAACAATCCAGAGACTTAATTACCCATAACAACCACTAAGCCTCAAAACAAATCTTCATTTATTAAATCTCTTTTCAAAACTTTTATCAAAACATTAATATATTTATCTCACCGACATAAATATATTCACAAAACATTTGTGAAAGATTTCTTATTACAAAATCATATTAAAAGGATCAAACAAATATTATTTAAACTGGAGAAAAAGACAACTTCAAACATTATTCCTTTGGTGTTAAGTGTGGAGCGAATGTCCATACCACTAAAATTAAGAAGCTCGGTTAAAGGAAATCCAATCTTAATTTTTTTTATCATTCACTTCGACAAATACTTTTACTAAATCTCTTTTCTTTATGAAATCTCCTTTACTTAAATTCCAAACCCATTTATAAACTCCAAGTTAATTTACAAAACTCTTTTATAAATCAAAACCTTTTATATAATTCTTTATAAATCCTTAAAATTATTTATGAAACTTCTTTTATAAATATCCAAAATCATTTATAAAACTTTTTATAAATATTCCTTATTTAAAACAAAACTCGTTAAATAAATCTTATTTAATAAAGTTCCTTTTTTGATAAACAACATGATTATTTCAAACACCTTAAAACAATAAGTTATTATTCAAAAATATCCTTCATTAAATTTTCTTTAATACGTATTAACAAGACAATGATTTTAAACAGTCGTTTAAATAAGATTCTATTAACTTCAAAAATACCTTTAATAAAAATCATTACTTAACTTGAAACCATTACCCAAATGATAAAATGAAATATTTAATTTCACAAAACCAGAAAGTGGCTTAGTAACCACAATGGTTCTTATTTAATTGAATTTAACTTATCCAAAGTATATAATGGGCATTTACATAACAAACAGGTATGTCAAAGGAATCAACCAACAATAATCAGATCAACATATAGGTAAGATCTTCGAGTTACTATAATAGCAGATGTGGATTTGTTCTTCTAAACACATAACCGAGTTAATATAATAGCAGAATGGTGTTTGGTTCTGTTAACAGGTGTCAAATATAACTTCATTGGCAGAATGGTGATTTATTCTGCTAAACAAATATCATTAGGTTTCATATTCAATGAAGTTACTTAAAAGTGGTAGACAAAAAAATCCCTTGGATTTAAATTCTTTAAAGGAAAGTTAATTTAAGACAAACCATTCTTCAGAAATAAAGTCTTTTAAACCCTGAAAATATTTGTTTAAAAATTAAATAATGTTTAAACTCTTTATTTAATAATAATAATTAAACCTTTAATTAATAATCAAACCATGATTAACTTTCAAATCAAAAATTAAATAATAATTTTCCTTTATATAAATAATTAAATAGTAGTTATCCTTTAAATAAATAATTAAACCACCGTTAACTTTAATTGATTATTACCTAATAATTTAAACCTTTAAATAATAATTAAATATAATTTTGTCTTAATTAATTAATTAAATAATTCTTAATTAAACTTAAAACTTAATTAAATAATAACTTAAATCTTAATTAAGTCTTTAATTAAATCTTTACTTAATTTGTAATTAATTAATAATCAAACCCATTGTTAATTATTAATAAACTTTAAAATAATAATCTAATAGTTATTTATCATCAGATAAATTGTTAATTAGTAATCAATTTTAAATCAACTGACTAATTGTGATTAACTTACATAATTTCACTTAAGTACTAATTGCCTTTATTAACAAAAGCTTAAGTGCTAATTACCTTACTAATTAATAAAATAATCATTAATTAAGTAATTAGTTATTCTTCTAATTACTTATAAGTACTTAAAATATGCTTTGAAAAACTCTTTTCAAAAACATTAAAGTTGAAAACACTTATATATTTCAAAAATAGTCCGTTTTACAAACTGTGCCTATCGCGATCATCGTTATAAGAACTGTAATTTTATAACTTTGTTTTACATTTCAAATCACTTTTAGAATACTTACTTATGTATTAACTGCTCTATAACTTAGTAAATGAAATTTGGAACAAAAGTAAGATTTTTAAAAACTAAATCAAAGTTTAACCTTGAAAACCTTTTCAAAAACACAAATCTTAAGTAAAACAAGTTTTACCCAAGGAACTCAATGTTGCTTTAACAAATTAAAATACTAACTTCCTTAGCCGACAACATTGTTAACATGATTCCAACACAAATTTACATGCCATAGCATCATAATATAAATCACGGTCTTGACTTTGAAACTTTTACTAACTTATACATCACTTTCCATGTTCATACAACAACATAACCAAGCATGGACACACATACACACACAACATAAATTTCATTCAACAAGTAGCATACTTAAGCAACCAAGTAAGCAATAAGTATTTCTATGTTTAAGTTAAAACTTTCAGTAAGAAATAGTAGACTTTTCTCACCTAAAGATATCCCATTTTGATTCGAACTTCATTAAAAAAATTATACGGCTAAATGCTTTACTTTGCTTTTGCAATTATGCAGTTTTGATGAGCTCGAAATGCAAATATCGCTCAACCTAGGGCCCTTATGGTTCGTCCATGTTAAGAAGAGGGAGGTGAGGACTTGTTTTGGAGTGGTGGAGGGACTTCGGATAATGTTGAATTCACAAAACTGGACCCAAAATTTAGTCATCTTCTCTTGGATTTTTGGCTAAGTTGCTCTTGGAATTTGGAGAAGTTGTAGCCACTGGAATTTCTATGGCTTCAAAAAAAAAAAAATCTCCATTAGGATAAGAGATGAGGAAAATATGATAAAATAAAGAGGAGGAAAATTTTGAAGAAGTAAAGGGCTATTTATAAGCAAGAGAAAAAGTAAATTATCTAAATGCCCTTGTCCTTTACGCTCCGTTACCCTCTTGCCACCTCATCTAGCCTCCTCCACCTCATGTACTCATGCCATCACCCTTGTCCCTCTTCTCATTTCCATGCAAACATGTTTAAGTACTCTTTTTTACTTAATGTTTCTAATGATGTGACATTTCTATTTTTATTTTAAACTTTATATACTTAGGTATGAATACATATATATACACTGATACACACTTATATACATATACTAACTTATTTACAAATGTGTATACTTATGCTAAAGAGTTCATAATGCTTTCGATAGCTTTTAGCCGACTAAAGTCAAAAAATTGAAAAACGAATTCTGATCACATTTTCCATTTTTCTTCGAACTATGTATTTTTGCAAACAAATTCGAAAATTATTTCATCGTTATTAATTATTATTTAAAGTATTTTATTTTAATTATAAAATCTATTATTTGGATTTTTAAAATCAATTAATATTTTCAAATCAAAGCGGTGAAATTTTGGGTCATTACACTGTTCTCCCTTTAAAAGAATTTCGATCTCGAAATTTTACCACAATAAACCAACCCAGGAATACATAACTCCGTACATTAGTTCGTATAATGTACATAGATCATTCTTATGAAAAATATGATTTGATCACTCACTTGAATACATAGCTTTACCTTCAAACTAGTATCGCTTACCCAACTTCCTAATCCGTATTATGATCAGGCTTCTTGATTAGAAACTTACATTTTACTTAAGTAGCCATATAGTGTGATAGAAAACTTTTGGTTCCACCTTAAGAACCCACATCAAATGTTCACCGTCAATAATCGAGTGATAAATCCTTATTCGGAATAGTGTGAAACACCTCAAGTCATGTACTCGAATCTTGGATTTAATACTATATAAAAAATGGAAATGATCTAAGTGAAACCTACGTACTTATCTTATTGGTTCTTACTACCTAACTACTTTCTATCCTTTCTAAAATATTTATGAAAATATTTCATAATAATTCCAACTTAGGTCCAACATTTTAAAATTACACAACTTATTTTTGTAACCTTTTCATAAAACCATTTTAGTTTGTTACTTTTATAGTACTCTCCTATAACCCAAATGTATATATAAAACATCTTATCTTTAATTCTATTCATTTTTTTCTATTCAGATGCAGGCCCAAAATAATTGGGGTCTCAAAACTGAGTCGACCAATTCAACCTCTTTACCCAATCAGTATGGTAAGTAGCTAAGAAGAGTATGATGTTGCTATCCAAACTCCGTCATAGAGTCTACATTTTCTTAGACACCTCCTAGGTAAAGACATTTGTTAGTTGGTCTAGTAATAATAATATTTTTTCACTCCCTAGATGTTAAAATCAAAAGTGCAGTTTAATAAAACAAAGTTTATGAAACCTCAAATTAAACTTCATTTATTTACCTACTTTTTAAATCTAAATACTTTATTATTTTGGAAATTTAGGAGCCAAATACCCAGGTTTTATTTCAAAAATGTTTTTGAAATTATACTTTATATTTAACCTTTATAAACATACATATAGCCCGAGTAACTCCACAATGATGTCAAGGAACCGGATACTACCAAATAGTATTATATATACCTTTATTAGAAGGGTAGTACTCAACAGAAGTGTTTACCATCCGAACATATCTCTTACCCATTTTTGGTCACTTTCGAGTCACTCGAACTAGTTAATTATAAAAGAAATTCTTTTTCAAATATCTTTTTGAAACAATATTATTCATATATTTCCAGCTACATAGTTTTACGAAATCATCCACTCACTTCGAATTCATTCGGATTCAAACTCATTTTGATTGGACAATAAAAAAGAGAATAAATTACTAAGTGCACTATCATATTCAGCTAAGCAAACATTAGATTGATACTTAGAAGATTATTTAGATCATCACAAAACAGATCGAGACTCATTCCTTGAAATGTTCAAATAAAAAATTTCTTTATAATTCCTTTTCAAAATATTTATACTTTGAACTTTTTACTAGTAGTACTACTGTTACCTTTTCTCCAAAACTATGTGAAATCCTTTTCAAAGACATTGGAATTTAAGTCATCAAAAGTATCTTATTTACAAAACACATTTTATAAAGCTTTATAAAATCAACTTCTTACTATTTATTTTCAAAATATTCTAATTTTCTTTTAATAAACAAATTTTATTGAAATAAAATTTTAGCCCAACATTTCATCAAACGCCTTATAGTCAAATTGTGAAACTTAATTCACAAGTCGTTTGTTTCAATGCTCCTACAAATTTATCTACCAAACTTTTGATTTTAAAGAGAAAGATTATAGATGAATCTACAACTCTATATGATAATAATTTCATATTATCAATTTCCTAAGAACAATCACATTATAGGTTGTAAGTGTGCTATGGACCGTGTAATATGGATATATGATAATACAGAGTACAATGATGATAATAATACTGTAAATAGTGCGGAATAAAAAGTAGTATAGTAAAATGACACCAGAGATTTTTATACTGGTTCAGAGCACCGTCCTACGTCCAGTCTCAGACTCCTTTTGAAATTTCACTAAAACAACAACCCTCACTTAACCCGGAGGAACAGGTCTATACAACCCCTGGGCAGCTGAATAGGGACCTGAGCAGCAGAACATGATTTTGCCTCAACAGCTGAAGAGGAGTTCACTTGCCTGAGCAGCAGAATAGGACTTCAACTAATACAGAAAATAGTTTGACTAATGTGCGTTCTGATAACACTGATTTGTCACTTGTAGTACACCCTTCCTATAATCTTCTCCTCGAGTATAAATGTTTATATTTGAAGTATATGAAGAATAGAAAGGTATAGTATTGCTTTTATGTAGAATAATTGAGAGTATGATAGCAAATAGATTTCAGAAAGTTAGATCAAAGAATAAGAGAAATTGATTGTGATTAAGTGATTTGAAATGAAGTTGGAGTTTGTATTTATAAAGGTTAGAAAGCAGAAACTGATGGTGAAGAGTTTTGATCGAAATGTTGCATCCGAATATTTTCGTTAAAGTTTCGTAACTCTTCACAAAAGTCGTGTCCTTTTAAATAAGTGGCTGTTATAGAAATTTAGTCGACTGAGCTATAAAGTCAGTCGATTGAAGATTCAAAAGTAATTTGAAATTTATATTCGTATATATTTATGTAACTGTGCATGCTGCACAAAAACTCCAGTGTCAGTCGACTGGATCAGTAGGTCAGTCGACTGACCTTGTCATTTTCTGTGCAGTTTGCACAATCACACACACATATATTTATTTATTTCTATAACTTTATATTACTTTAATAATTTAAATGTGTGCTTATATATGTATAAAATATTTAGTAAATATAGTGATTAAATATATAAGCTAGTGTAGACATAATCGAGGAGAGATTTTAACAAGTATTGAACTAAGACTTAAAAACAAAATACCTTAGTTGATGCACCGGCTTTTAAAATCCCGTCTCTTTGTTTCTTTTTGTTGTAGCAGTCGTCAAATCTGTAAGTTGTAGTGGTAGCTTCGTGTCATGAGTCAAAACCAAGTCTCAACATTCACCCCTTTTTGATTGATGACAACCTGTAAATGGATATAGATTTCGACTGTATACATACATACATATATATATAACATAAATACTTACTCCCCTTGAATCTTTGACGTTCTATATCCTGCATTTTTATTAGTAGCAATAATATTTATTCTCCCCTTTTTTGATTGATGACAACATGTAAATATATATAGATTTAGACTATTTATATATATATATATATATATATATATATATAACATAAATACTTACTCCCCCTTAACTGAGCTTGCATTGTTTATTCCTGCAAATAGCGTTAGAGCAATATCTTTCTCCCCCTTTGTCATCGACAAAAAGAGAGTTTATATGATTTTAAATATTATGTACCACATAAGTATTAACAATATAGAACAAAATAACTACTACTTATAATGTAAGGTATTAGAAAAAACGAACATTTAAAGCATGTGATACCCAAGTTTCTTATAATTTCCTAATTTTTAGTAAGCCATACCCATTTGGGTGCGGTTAAACCTTTATAAATATAATTTTCATTATTAGCTACCATATCAAAATAATCATCAATGTATTTTTTATCTATTTTTCAAATTAATCGGAACCCAAATATTTTAATAAATTTTACTCATATTTCCCATCAACGATTTTGCACTTCTAGAGAAATTATAAACATTATTGGTCATAATAGTATTTGAATTTCTATAAAAATTGGATTTTGACTTTACTCGTAATCTAGTAGTAGCACTAACATTTTTACTATACATGAAAGCGTATCTAGTGCTATTTCTATGATTAGTTTTATTATATCCTAAACTACTTTTATCATGTAAAGGCCTTGAACTAGATAAAATCATGTTTAAATCGTTTTGACCTTTATTAAATTTTGTGACTTCATGTTAAGTTTATCAAATTCAGCTTAAAAGTCACAATTATTATGTTCAAAAGAAATATTACTGTTTTTCAAAATATCAATTTGCTTGTTTAATTTAGAATTTTTCCTTTTTAACGTACAGATCCCATTTTCGAGAAGAAAAATTCGAGATTCTGAATTATCTAAATATGATTGTAATAAATCATTTTGTCTTTTCAAATCAAAAATTTCTTTTGAAAATTTCTCTCTCTCCTTTTCACATATGGTGTTTTATTCATCTAGAAAATCTTTAATAGTTATAAAATTATTATTTAAAACACCAAGTTGATTTTCTAAATCTAACTTCTCATTTTTCAATTTCTCATTTCCACGTTGTACAAATTTCATCTTTTCTAAAGTAATAAAATCAAGCTTTGAAATCTTATCGCTAATACTAACAAATTCAATATTATCTTTTACTGAAATTTGTAAGTCAGAAAGTACCTTTTTGTAGTCCTCACTAGTGACTTTGACAGGGATTTTGCCCATACTATTTAATTTTCTGGCCATTCCTCTATGATGTGATGATCGATAGAATTCGAGGTTATTAGATTATCATATAACTGTGTTACGATTATATGATGACCTTGCTCTGATACCTAATGAAAGTGTGCTATAGATCGTGTAATATGGATATATGATGATACAGAGTATAATGATGATAATAATACTGTAAATAGTGCGGAATAAAAAGCAGTATAGTAAAATGACACCATAGATTTTTATACTGGTTCGGAGCACCGTCCTACGTCCAGTCCCAGACTCCTTCTGGAATTTCATTAAAACCCGGAGGAACAGGTCAATACAATCGCTGAGCAGCCGAACAGGGACCTGAGCAGTAGAACATAATTTCGCCTCAACAGCTAAAGAGGACTTCACTTGCCTGAGCAGCAGAATAGGACTTCAACTAATACAAAAAATAGTTTGACTAATGTGTGTTCTGATAACATTGATTTGTCACTTGTAGTACACCCTTCCTATAATATTCTCCTCGAGTATAAATGTTTATATTTGAAGTATATAAAGAATAAAAAGGTATAGTATTGCTTTTATGCAGAATAACTGAGAGTATGATAGCAAATAGATTTTAGAAAGTTAGATCAAAGAATAAGAGAAATCGATTGTGATTAAGTGATTTGAAATGAAGTTGGAGTTTGTATTTATAAAGGTTAGAAAGCAGCGACTGTTGGTGAAGAGTTTTTGATCGAAATGTTGCATCCGAATCTTTTCCTTAAAGGTTTGTAACTCTTCACGAAAATCGTATCCTTTCAAATAAATGGCTAGTATAGAAATTCAGTCGACTTAGCTACAGAGTCAGTCGACTGAAGATTCAAAGGTAATTTGAAATTTTAATTCATATATATATTTATGTAACTTTGCATGCTTCACAAAAATTCCAGTGTCGGTCGACTGGATCAGTAGGTAGTCGACCGACCTGGTCATTTTTGTGCAGTTTGCACAATTACATACATACATACATACATACATATATATATATATATTTCTATAACTTTATATTACTTTAATAATTTAAATGTGTGCTTATATATGTATAAAATATTTAGTAAATATAGTGATTAAATATATAAGCTAGTGTAGACATAATCGAGGAGAGATTTTAACAAATATTGACCTAAGACTTAAAAACAAAATACCATAGTTGATGCATCGGTTTTTAAAGTCTCGTCTCCTTGTTTCTTTTTGTCGTAGCAGTCGTCAAATCTGTATGTTGTAGTGAAAGCTTCGTGTCATGAATCAAAACCAAGTCTCAACATAGGTAACTATATTTTATTTTTGAAAATCATTCCTTTTTATATAAAATATATTCCTAGGTAAAATGATTTCATTTATCACTTTTAAAACAATATTATTATCCCAAAAAATGGATCAACACCTTGGATCGAGTGTGAAAGCACCAGTGCAGATAATCAGCAGTACAAATCTCAGATAAACAACAAATAAAAAGCAAAAGTAAGAAAAGAGACATATAATTTTTATAATGGTTCGCTAATTCTTGCTTACGTCCATTTTGATCAATCTTTATTATGATTATACTAGTAGAATCTTTCTGGATATCAAGTAGTTGTCCTTAGATCTAAGTTATAATGAGTTAGAATAAGTCATAAGTACAAGGGTTGACTGGAGAATCACAGTAACCCCTTGATGACTGTTGTGAGGGAGAAGTAAGTTGAAGAAGTGAAGGAATTCCAGTAGAGTAATGACGGCTCTCTCCCAAGAAAAGGTCCTTCTCTGGTTGTAGGTTAGTGAGTATTTATAGGGGAATTCAGTGAGTATAGGGCTGGAAGAGTCCAGTTTTTATGCTAAGTCATCACCAAAAATCTCAAATAAATCTAAGTCATTTCTATGGATCGTTGGCCATCCATAAGGGATAGATCACTAGCTATCCATAAACTTAGCATATTTTTCTACCAGAAGCCTTTACTTAGTGCTATGAAGGAGCTCAGAAAGTTTGAGGGCAATCTAACCTATCTTGATGGGTCACTAGCTATCCACAGGGGATGGATCACTGGTTATCCATAAAGGATGGACCGCTAGCTATCCATCCACTTAGCATATTTATAAGTGATCTTAATTTGGTTCTCTTTATATCTTCTATTTAAGTGCCTTGTCCAAATATCAAGTCGTTTGGAGTTCATTTGTTCATCAAACTTCATGATTCATTTAGTCTAGAAGAATCGTATATAACTCACTCAATAATTAACCAAACCTCATGAAACTTCACATATGCAATATAGAAGAGTAGAAGAGCCTCCCTTATGGATCATAGGTCATGGAGCCCACTCCTCATGGGTCAGACTTTATGGATCAAACTAGGCCAATTCAATGAAGAATCATCCATAACTCGCTCAAAACTAACTAAACTAGACGAAACTTTGTAGGCACTCTTTTTAGTATGTGTGGAAGCTACCCTATAAATTTTAGATTGTGGGGGTAAACCTATATAGATAGTTAGCGATCCATCTAGTTAGGTCGCTAGAGATCCATCCAAAAACCATCAAATGATCCCTTTTTTTTATGTGAGCCTTCTTTTATGTCTTTTAAGTATTCTCCTAAAATTTCAAGTCAATCCAACTCTATATGTAACGACCCATAAATTTTTAATAATTAAAATAGCTAATTTAATAAGATTTCGTGATTTAGTGTTAGAAAAAAATTGTAAGTCGTTTGGAATAATAATAACTAGAATGAAATGCAACAAGATTTTATCTAAGTTAATTATTTATGCATTGAATAAAATCCCAAATCAATCGAAATGATATGTAGTCAAAGGTAATTGAATGAATTTGTATTGTATAGGTAATTGTGACGCTTGTTTGTAAATAATAAACTTATAAGTAATTAACAGTTAACGGTGATAATTATTTAAGTTACCTATGCATTTAGTTAGTCGAATTGAATTGGTGAACCAATTGAAATTGAAATGAAAGTTCATATATTAGTTGAGTGCATTATCTCTAACTGTTGATTTATAATAATGTAGAGTTCCGTTGATGCAATATAATAAATCAACTGATAATGAAATTTTATTTAAAAATCCAATATTGAAAGCCGTCAAATATTGAACAATTAAATTGTTTAAATTTAATATTTGAAATTTATTGAATAATTGAATAACGGGAATCGAATAACTGTTTTAATGAAAATGGTTGTTCTATAATTTGAATTTGTTAAATTTTATAAGTTCGTTTGAATATTTCAAAAGATAGTGATTTAAGAATAATCAAATTTGTTTAAATTTAATATTATAAATGTTGGAATAATTAAATTCCGAATTTGATATGGTTAATTTGATATTGAAATTTAATATATGAAAATAGAATGAATAATTAAAATTTGATTTAATATGATTCAAATTGGTTTCCAAAGTGAATGTAAGTCATATTGGGATTATAATAGAGTTAATAAGATTTTAAAGTTGGAATTTATTGGTTAATTGAGTAACGGGTTTAATATGATTAAGAAATGATTTGTAAAATTTATTTTATCATATTAAAGTTAGAATGTTGTTGTAGAACTTTTAAAATTGAATTAAAAGTAAATTTGTGAAAATTGAATATTTTAATATTTAATTATCGACTGAAAAATAGCCAATTTTCGAACAGTCTCAGAATTGGACGAAACTAGTTCCATTTGATCCGTAATAGTTAGTTATTATCGGATTTCAATTTTCGTAGCAATCGAAGTTGTCGTTTGACCGTAGCAGCTCGAAACGCGTTGAAATTGTTTTAATATTAATTTGGCGAGTTAAAATAGTCATTTTTCAAACGGTCTCGGATTTCGACGAAACTAGTTTCATCGGGTTCGTAATGTGATATTATTGGAAGATTTCAAATTTCGTGTCAATTAGATTTATCGTTTGTCCGGGGCGAGCTAAAACGCCTAGAAATTAGTTAAACCGATTTAATTTAAAATCGATCGTTTATTTCCGTAACTCGCACAGACGATCGAATTAGCTTTCGAAACCTGTTCCATTGTGTCCGGAACGCGGGATAAACCCTAGGAACTCCGGTCACCGCGCGAGATTTGGAGTCGGAAATTCCGGGATGAATAACGTTCGTTAAAATTCTATAAAAGGCCACCCATTTTCACAAAATTGCAAACCCTCTCCATCTAACCCTAGCCGCCGGCCCTAAGCAATTCAACGGCCTGAAACGCGTGCCTTTCTTCCCTCGATTTCTCCACATCCATTAACTTTCGTGTAAAACTCTCAACTAGAAAATCAAAGAGCATGTCGAGCTCTACAAAGTGAACGGCTATGATCGAGAAATTCATGCTAGATAAACGGCAAAGGGCTCGAGAAGCGTGCGCGTTTGGGCACAAATTACGAGACCTGTAAGCGACCGAGTTCGCCGAGATCGCTGCCATGGGTCGAGCTCGCGTTGGGCAACAGGGTGGTGGTCTCTGATCATTTTGGAATCGAGTTAGGTGGCTCGCGTGTTGAGGAAGACGGGGCGTTGATGGGTTCCTGTACGCGATTTATCACCTGGGAAGGAGATAGCATGCGTGCGGCTCAGATCTAGGGGGGCAGGAATCAACGGCTATTGAAAGAGGGGGCTATGCGGTAGGATCGTGTAATATGGAATAATGAAATAGTCTGGGTAGATAAAGTAGGTAAATGCAAGGAGACACCAGGATTTTATACTGGTTCGGACCTCTCGTCCTACGTCCAGTCCCTAAGCTTCTCTTAGGAATTTCACTAACTAACACCCTCACTTCACCCGGAGGAATAGGTTTACAACTTACCCGAACAACCGAACGGGATTTCTTGCCTCAACTACCGAAGAGGACTTCAACTCAATTACTAAAATACAATATTTGACTTGTTGTGTTCTTGTCAACACTAATGAGTCTAATGTAGTACAATATTCCTATAATCTTATCCTCGAGAATATGCAATGTGTTTGTGAAGATTTAGGAAATGTGAATTGCTATGAATCAAAAGAATGTTATAAACAAAAACAGTGATTCAAGCAATAGATTGGTGATTGCTTTAAGAATATCTAGAGAATATGAACAAGAGAATAGTAAGATTAAAGCAAGAGAATTCAGTGAATTAAATGATGTTAGAATCATGAATTTATACTTGTAGAAGAGATGCATATGTTGTCAAAGGTTGCAAACAAGAGGTGCTTCCATTTCCATTGATGAATGGTTGCAACTCTTGGGAAGAAGAAGGTGTCTTTTTAGAGAAAATTCGCAGGTTTAAATTCAGTCGACTGAGCAGGAGATTCAGTCGACTGAAAATACAAAGAAAAATTTTCAGGAACAATTTCAGTCGACTGCACAGGTAATTCAGTCGACTGAAACTGTGCATTTTTGTATATGTGTATAGTTTCAGTCGACTGGCCATGTCTGTTCAGTCGACTGAAGTATAAAAGTATGCACAGTGAACATGTGAATGAAGTTTTTATGAATTGTGTTCTAATGTTCGTGCAAATCTCTTGAGGATAGATTTTAACAAATAATCTAGACTAAGACACATAGAAAAATCATACTAATGTTTATACTTTGGTCTTCATCTATCTTCTTCTAGCTTTTGCATTCTTTTCCTATTTGTTGAAGCTTATTGTCATTGATCAAAACCTTCGTGTATCAACATTCTCCCCCTTTTTGATTGATGACAATACTATTCTAAAGATGTATATACTTACTTTCTCCCCCTGAATGTATGCACTATGTTTTCTACAAAACAAATTTAGTACCATAGATTTTCTCCCCCTTTGTCATCGACAAAAAGAAAAACTAACAGTAGTAATAATATATCAAAACAATCACTAAATCATAGAGAATATAAGCATGAACTAAGAGAAATTAAAATGTTATGACAGACAAGCATAAAATAGCTATTTATACAAGCCATTAGACAGTTTAAAAATAGACATCAAAACAACAAAATCACTCATCCTTATCCCAGTCATATGAACCTTCCCTTCCAGTTGGTTCACGTATGACGGGTCCTCCTATTGGTGGTCTAGGTGCTCTTCCTCCTTGGCCACAACTAGCTCCGCTTGCGCTGCTACTTGTATGCTCTTCGGATGTCGTCCATGTAAACGTGGGTGCGGGACGTTTGCCGCGAGATGTTGAAGCAGTAGTGGTGCTTGAGCACGAGATTGCATCCCAAAGCTTGTTGAAGAATCCTTTAATTTTATCAAGCTTATGATCTACCTTTTTAAGACGAGTGTCAAGAATTTGTTGATTTCTTGGCAATATCCTCAAGGATTGGTTGGTAGTGAAGCTTGGGTCAACAAGACGAATTTCATCATCTTGCTCGAGATGTTCTTCGTGGCGAGGTTGAGGAGGTTGTTGTTGTTGTTGTTGTTCTTGATGCCTTGCTTCCCATTCGGCAAGTGATATTATGCGAGGAGGTCGAGATGCGAGTTGCATTAGGCTTATGGTCCGATGATTAATCTGATGGACCATTGTATTCTCTGATTCAGGTAATGGCGTATCGACATTTAGGAGAAGTCGCATGATGTACTCTCCAAAGTAAATAGTGCGCATCTTGCCATTGTTGAAAGTGAGAAACTCATCAAGAATAAGCTGTACCCAATTAACTTGAATATTGCCAAAAACAGCATATAAAGCTCGATAGTTGTTTGGGTAGACAATTTCGTATGAGCCCGTGCGAGGAGTAACCGTTCTCATTAGGGCTTTATGGAGGATTCTTGCCATAGGTCGAAGGGAAGTGGACTTAAAATCCCTAAAGTTGATGTTATCTTCCATAAATCGATGGTTGATGTTGTGACGAATGTGTGGATGGAATTCAATCTCCTCAAGTTTTCTCCCAACATTTGGGGACTCTAAAATGTGTGCCATTCTATCCAAGGAGAACCAAACTTTCTTTCCACATACCATGCTCCAAACACTATTGTTTGGATTTCTTGGAGTTTGGTGTCCAAGATTAAGATTAGCATAAAATAATTTTACCATTACATGATTAATGGCATGATCATTTCTTTTTAAATCTAGAAATGGAGTTAAACCTGTCGGATCTATGAATGCTTGAAGATTGTAGATTTGAAAACTTTGAAAATCAATGAAAGAATGCTCAAAAATTCGAGAATTCTTCATCTTGTTCCATCGGGTGACAGCAGTTCCATCATAAAGCCATTGTGCTATTTGAGCATCAATTGGCTTGGAGGATGAAGAAGATGAGGCTCTTGATCTTTTTGGTGCCATTTTGGTGAGAATTGATTTGATTTTGAGGAATTTGAGAGCTAGGGTTTCGAATAGATTTGGGGAAGAAGGTTTGTAGGAGGTAAAAGTGAATAGGTATGGTAAAATTTGGTGGTTAAAAGGGGAAATTCTGCCTGGGAAGCAGCGTTCAGTCGACTGAATGTTCTGTTCAGTCGATTGAATCAAAGGCCGAAGTGTTCTGTGATATATTCAGTCGACTGAGCAGTACTTTTAGTCGACTGAATTTTTTTACAAAAATTTTGCTGTTGAATTTTCAGTCGACTGTGCAGATGGTTCCAGTCGACTGAACTTTGCATATGTGATTTTCTGTCATATTTTCAGTCGACTAAGCAGGGGAATTCAGTCGACTGAAACATGCAATGTTTGCTATTTTAGTTAATTTTTGAATTTTAAACAATTTATTTAAAGGAATAGTTACAAAAATATTTCAACATTTAACTATTTCTTTGGAGATGAACTTGGAGTTTTCTTTTCTTCATTCTTCATGTAATTTATATCCCATGAATTCGGACTATATTGAGGAGTTTAAGGAGACATCCAAGGATTCACAGGATCAACCGGTGTGCGATAAGATAAAGACGGATCAAGTGAGCTAACAGGGCGAGGTAGAGGTTCAGCCACTGGATTCTTCTTTGATCCATATAAGCGTAAACCGATTTGTTCTAGAAAAATCAAACGTCGTGCCGTAACTTTTTGCTCGAAGTATAGCTCTCGTTGAAGATCTATTTGTTGTTGTTGAAAGTGATGAATTTCATCAATCTTTCTTTTCGTGTCAGGGGAAATAAATAGTCCTCGTTTTGCCTTTTTAGATTCTGGTGTGAAACCAGTACGATAATTTTCCCATTTGTAAACCGGCTCATGTGCTGGTGTTGGTGTGGGAAGTTTTGGCGATGTTGGAGTGTTATCAACTGACGAGGTGATATTGATTGGAGAGAAGGAGTTGTTTGACGACATTTTGTATTGAAATTTGATTAAGCTTTTAATTGTAAGATCGAGATGTGAAAAAAATAAAATTTTTTGAATTTATTTATAGTTGAGCTTTACTAAATAACTAATGGTTATAATTTATTTAAAATTTGTAACCCCATAATGATTTAGTGGTTAGGAGAATGTTGATAGAAAAGTATGGTTCATATTAATAATTCAGTTTTTTAAAAAGTGTGGTTTAAAAATTACATAATGTAACATATAATATTTCTGAAAAATATTGGATATTTTCATTCAGTCGACTGAACAGATTTTTCAGTCGACTGAAATGATTGAATATTTTAAAACTAAATTTAATTGATGTCTTTAAAGGATATTATACCTAATTCTCATCGAAGTTTTATAAAGGAGTTTTCTAATAGAGGTTTATTAAATATATCGGCAATTTGATTTTCGGTAGAAATATGTTCTAAATTAATTATTCCTTTTTCGATATTGTCTCGTAAAAAATGGTGGCGAATATCTATATGTTTTGTACGAGAGTGATTAACTGGATTTTTAGATAAGTTTATGGTACCTGTATTATCACAATATATTGTAGAATTTGTTAAATTTAAATTAAAATCTTTAAGTGTTTGTTGCATAAATATAACTTGTGTGCAAGCTAAAGCAGCTGATATATACTCTGCTTCGCATGTGGAAAGTGAGACACAATTTTGTTTCTTACTAAACCAAGACACAAGTGACTTTCCAATGAAATGGCAAGTACCACTTGTACTTTTTCTATCCGTTCGAGATCCACCAAAATCAGCATCACTGAATGATACTAACTCAAACGAACATTCTTTTGGATAGAAAAGACCGAAATCTTTAGTTTGGTTAAGATATCGCATTATACGTTTTACTGCTCTTAAGTGTGAATCTTTAGGATCGGATTGAAAACGTGCACACAAACAAACACTCATCATTATGTCAGGTCTACTAGCAGTTAAGTAGAGCAAAGAACCTATCATACTTCTAAACAATTTTTAATCAACACTTTTGCCATTTTCATCTCGCTCGAGATGTGTAGTGGTACTCATAGGAGTAGGTTTACCAGAAGTGTTTTCCATGCCGAATCGTTTTATTAAATTATCACAATATTTTTCTTGGTTTATAAAAATTCCATTTGTTAATTGTTTGATTTGAAGTCCGAGAAAATAAGATCCCATATGAGACATTTCGAACTCATTAGTCATTATTTTTGAAAATTCTTTACACAAATTTTCATTTGTTGAACCAAAAATAATATCATCTACAAAAATTTGAATTATTAAAATATCTTTGGCAGTATTTTTAATAAAAAGTGTTTGATCTACTTTTCCAATTTTAAATCCTGAGTTTAATAATAACTTTTAAGTCTTTCATACCAAGCACGAGGAGCTTGTTTAAAACCATATAGTGCTTTTTTCAATTTAAATACATGATCCGGATATTTTTCATGTATAAATAACGGAGGTTGTACTACATATACATTTTCTTTAATAAAACCATTTAAAAATGCACTTTTAACATCCATTTGATAAAGTTTAAAATTGTGAAAACAAGCAAAGGCTAATAGTATACGTATTGCTTCCAATCTTGCAACGGGAGCAAATGTTTCTTCAAAATCAATACCTTCTTCTTGATTATACCCTTGTGCTACTAGTCTTGCTTTATTCCTTGTTATATTACCTTGTTCATCTACTTTATTTTTGTAAATCCATTTTGTTCCAATTACTGATTGATTATTCGGACGGGGAACTAATTCCCAAACATTGTTACGTTCAAATTGATTTAATTCTTCTTGCATTGCAATAATCCAATAATCATCTTTTGATGCTTCTTTTGGATTTTTAGGTTCTATAGATGAAATGAAAGACACATGACCCATTTGATTTAGTTGATTTCTTGTTCTAACTTGAGAATTTATTTCTCCTATTATATTTTGAGTTGGATGATCTCGTAATATTCTAGGAGGAGATCTTAGTTCATTATTATTTTCAGGGTTTATTTCTTCTATATTTATTAATTCTTCATCATCTTTTATATTTAAATTTTTATTAAAGTTTTCATCAAAAGATATATGTAAGGTTTCTTCAATTAAGTTTGTTCGTTTATTAAATACTCGATATGCTTTACTTCGTTCAGAATATCCTACGAAAATTCCTTCATCAGCTTTTGAATCGAATTTTCCTAGTTGATCTTTTGTATTTAAAATAAAACATTTTGATCCAAATATTTTAAAATAAGATATATTTGGTTTTTATTATTGAATAGTTCATAAGAAGTATTTTTAGTTAAAGGTCTAATTGAAATTCTATTTAATACATAACATGCAGTAGCAACTGCTTCTGCCCAAAAATGTTTTGGTAGAGAACACCCATTTAACAATGTTCTTGCGCATTCTTGTAATGTTCTATTCTTTCTTTCTACAACTCCATTTTGTTGAGGAGTTCTAGGAAAAGAGAAATTATGATTAATTCCTTTCTTTTTACAAAATGTTTCGAAATCTTCATTTTCGAATTCGCCTCCATGATCACTTCGAATATTTTTAATTTTCAAGGTTTTAATGTTTTGGATTCATTTGACAAATGTTTTAAAATGCTCAAAAGTGTCACTTTTATTTTTCATAAAAATAGTCCATGTATATCTTGAAAAATCATCAACAATTACAAATACGTATCGACTATGATTAATGGATTGAACTTGTGTTGGTCCGAATAAATCCATATGTAGTAATTCTAATGGTTGTAAAGTTGAAATATTTTTCTTAGATTTAAAAGATGATTTCGTTAATTTCCCTTTTTGACAATCATCGCAAAAATTATTTATTTTAAAATTTATTTTGGGTAATCCTCTTACTAATTCGTTTTTAGAAAGTTTTCTAATAGTTTTAAAATTTATGTGACAAAATCTTTTGTGCCATAACCAAGGATCATTATCTTTGGCAAGTAAACACATACTTGAATTATGATTAATATTCATATTTAGAACATAAATATTTCTATCTCTTTTTCCTTCAAATATAAGATTTTGGTCTTGATCAAAAATACTACATTTATTATTCGAGAAAGTTATTTTAAAACCTTTGTCACATAATTGACTTATGCTAAGTAGATTATGTTTTAAATTTTCAACTAATGAAACATTTGTTATAAAAGGTAAATTTGATGTACCGTAATTGTTCACATCTCCTTTGCCAATGATATAGCCTTTTGAATTATCTCCGAAGATAACTGAGCCACCATCAAAGTATGTGATGTTTGTAAGCATATCTTTGTCTCCGGTCATGTGTTTTGAACAACCACTGTCTAATATCCATTTCTTCTTTTTAAGTGGGACCTGAAAATAAATATGAAATTATTGGTACCCACTTTTTAATAGGGTCCTAAGAAGTTAGAGTTTTAGGAAACCAAACCCAGTTTGGTTTAGTGTCCTTGTTATAAATATAGTTTTTATTATGATGAACATTATCCATAAATGTTTTAATATATTTATTTCTTATTAATATATTGTTAGTTTTTGGTACCCAAATTGTAACTACCTTGTTTTGTATTTTTTTTATAGGTTTCTTAATTAATTTTTGTTGTTTTGAATCCATATTCCTTTTAAAATTTGTATTTTACTTTTTAGGAATTTTTGACTCCTTATTATATCCTAATCCATGTTTATTTGAAGAGGATTGAGAATTTTCTAAAATCTTAGATAAATTTTCTCTTCCTTTGTTAAAGTTAGAAACATTTTTAGTGATGTTTTCTAATCTAGTTTGAAGACTATTATTTTCTAACTCAACTTGTTTAATTTTAGTTTTTAAATCATGATTTTCAGAAATAATTATATCATTCTTTAATTTTTGAGTTTCAATTTCTTGACTTAAAAGTGATAATTGAGTTTCTGAATTTGAATAAGATTCTTGAACTTTTTCAAGTTCTTCTTCAAGAAGTTTCTTTTCATCATTTAACATATCTCTCTCAAACTCAGCTTTGTTTTGATTTTCACGAATCTCCTTAATTTTATTTTTAAGAATTTTTATTGTGCTTAAAAGTTCAGTGTTTACTTCAATTAAATCGTCGAAAGTTAAATTATTTACCTCAGATTCTTGAGCCATGAAGCATACATTTGCTTGTTCATTGTCGCTATCACTATCACTTTCGGATGATGATGAATCTGTATCGTCCCATGTTACAGAAAATGCCTTCTTTTTGAATTTATCCTTCTTGTTTTTGTTGTTGAAGTTTTTCTGATTTTCCTTCATTTGTTCTTGACAATCTTTTTGCATATGTCCTTTCTTATGACAATTGAAGCATTCTATATTTGAGGATAATGGTTTGTTCAAGAAATTCTTTTTGAATCCGTTTTTGTTTCCTTTTCTATACTTTAGGAATTTCTTGAAATTTTTGGCTATAAATGCTAGATCCTCATCTTCAGACTCTGATTCTTCCTTTTCCGCATGAAAAGCAATATTCTTTCTTTCTTGAGCTTGATCCTTTTTAGCTTGCATATTTACTTCATACGACATAAGATTTCCAATCAATTCTTCTGGTTTCATTGTAGATAAATTATTTTCTTCCTCGATTGCTAGTACTTTTCTCTCCCATTCATCAGTGAGTGAATTTAGAACTTTAGACACAATGTCAAAGTCTGTGTATCTTTCTCCTAGTCCGATTAGAGCATGATGAATGTCTTGAAATCTTGAGTACATGTCATTGATGGATTCATTTTGTCGCATTCTAAAGTTTTGGAATTGATTCTTCAACATGGATATCTTTGTTTGTTTAACCTTGTTTGTGCCTTCATGTATGACTTTAAGTGTTTCCCATATCTGATATGCAGTAGTACATATGCTAACACGGTTGAATTCATTTCTATCCAGGGCGCAAAAAAACATATTCATAGCTTTAGCATTTGCACTTGCTTCATTCTTCTGAGTTTGTGTCCAAGTAGGATAATCGGTCGTGGGTGCAACAAACTCTGCTTGAGTAGCATTCTAGGCTTCGAAACTTGTTGCTTGCATATAAATCCTCATCCTTGTAGCCCAATAGTTATAATTTAGTCCATTGAATAGAGGAGGTCTTTGGGTAGATTGTCCTTCCGCAAATGTAGAACTATAGGCAGATGTTGTGCTTGTACTTGCGTTATTTTCCATATTATCAATATGACTAATAACGGTGTTATGGTTATAGGACAACCTTGCTCTGATACCAATTGAAAGAGGGGGCTATGCGGTAGGATCATGTAATATGGAATAATGAAATAGTCTGGGTAGATAAAGTAGGTAAATGCAAGGAGACACCAGGATTTTATACTGGTTCGGACCTCTCGTCCTACGTCCAGTCCCTAAGCTTCTCTTAGGAATTTCACTAACTAACACCCTCACTTCACCCGGAGGAATAGGTTTACAACTTACCCGAACAACCGAACGGGATTTCTTGCCTCAACTACCGGAGAGGACTTCAACTCAATTACTAAAATAAAATATTTGTCTTGTTGTGTTCTTGTCAACACTAATGAGTCTAATGTAGTACAATATTCCTATAATCTTATCCTCGAGAATATGCAATGTGTTTGTGAAGATTTAGGAAATGTGAATTGCTATGAATCAAAAGAATGTTATAAACAAAAACAGTGATTCAAGCAATAGATTGGTGATTGCTTTGAGAATATCTAGAGAATATGAACAAGAGAATAGTAAGATTAAAGCAAGAGAATTCGGTGAATTAAATGATGTTAGAATCATGAATTTATACTTGTAAAAGAGATGCATATGTTGTCAAAGGTTGCAAACAAGAGATGCTTCCATTTCCATTGATGAATGGTTGCAACTCTTGGGAAGAAGAAGGTGTCTTTTCAAAGAAAATTCGCAGGTTTAAATTCAGTCGACTGAGCAGGAGATTCAATCGACTGAAAATACAAAGAAAAATTTTCAGGAACAATTTCAGTCGACTGCACAGGTAATTCAGTCGACTGAAACCGTGCATTTTTGTATATGTGTATAGTTTCAGTCGACTGGCCATGTCTGTTCAGTCGACTGAAGTATAAAAGTATGCACAGTGAACATGTGAATGAAGTTTTTATGAATTGTGTTCTAATGTTCGTGCAAATCTCTTGAGGATAGATTTTAACAAATAATCTAGACTAAGACACATAGAAAAATCATACTAATGTTTATACTTTGGTCTGCATCTATCTTCTTCTAGCTTTTGCATTCTCTTCCTATTTGTTGAAGCTTATTGTCATTGATCAAAACCTTCGTGTATCAACAGCTATGATGTTAGTAGGGTGAAATAAAAAAATTAAAGTTTATATTAATTTATATAAAAATTTGTGTAAACTTATAAATGTCATAACTAGTTCGTACGAGGTCGGAATTCGACGAAACTTTTTGCGTTGGAATCGTTTTATCGAGCACTACGCAATGGAACTGGATTGGAATCATTTGGAGCTAGAGAAAATTTTGAGTTAAATCGAACGTCGTTCGATTTGATTTGAAATCGTAAAAATCAAGGTGAGTGTTTTATAACGCTCACATCGTACTAAACACTCGAATAGGACAAACCAACACAATATCGTTTTGGAATATATTTTATATAAAAGAATTGTTTGAATATTTATTCATTTTGATTGAATTGATTGTTAGGATATGATAATATTAGATTATTATCGTTATTGTTTGATCAGTCAATATTTATAACAATTGATTAAATAACAATGGATTTAGGAAAATGAAATCTTGTAAACACAATTGATAATGAATATAAATGAATTTTAACTTGGATTTGGGAATTTAAATTCCGGTGTTTGAAATTGACATACAAGAATTTGAAAAATATAATATGAGTATTATATGATAGTATAATTGAGTTGAAATTGTTTTCGAAGGGTTTTTTTTATGATAAGTGTTATATTCCCTTCTCTTAACGCTAGAAAATGATTTCGGTGATGAGTGCACGCATCATCGGCGTTTATTTTCGAGAGTCCGAGTGGGGAGACCACTTAATAGCTTGTCTAAACCTTGTTTTGATTCAACTTTTATTTTATTTTGTATTCCCTATAGTATGATTTGATATATAAATTATATAAGTATATATTATTTCAAAACTTGATTTGAAATGAAACCGGAACTGGAATTCTTAAGTCCTTTAATAATTAATGATTTTTTTAAATGATTGAAATGAATTTAGACTTGAATCATTAAGGAACTTCTGAATTGTGAAATGAGAAATGAACCTAAGAGCTAAGTGAAAATATCAATTGAAGTAGAAATCCTTAGAATTAGGAAATTATGAACTTAAAATAAAATTGAAACTGTAAAACTCGCATAGTATTAAATTTCATTCTATAGCATAGATATAACTTACCAAAATATTTAAGAAGTTCAAAAATGTTCTCTGAATTGTTAATTGGATAATATACAAGTATAGGTTTGAATAATGAATATGCATTTAATTAATGGTTTGCAAATATAAATAAAATTGTCAGTAAATAATTGGATTTTAAATTAACATTTAAAGGTGATTCACAATTATGTTAATATAAAATGGAAATACTATATGTGAATGTAAATGTGAAATTAAATTATAGTGAAATTTAAGTAATGACTTAAGAATTAATTAATTGAAAATTCAGCTTTAAATGAAAAGAAGTTGTATGTTGTTAAACTACATTCTATTTGCATAACTATAACTTACCAAATACTTAAAAGATTTAAAATGCTAATAAGGATAAGTAGAGAAATAATATACCAGTGTGAGAGTGAATAATGAAATGGGAAGATCTATTGATAGTTGTAAATATAAAAGAAATTTAAGCTGTAAAATGAATGATATATATAAGTGAATGAATAAAATTTAAAATTAATGAAATATAAAATTGGTAAATGGAAACTAATTAAACTTGAATATAACTAAATGTCAATAAACTTGGAAGTGTATGAAATTAAAAATTGACTTGGAAATGTATAATTGATTTAGTGTAGATTTTGGATGGATGTTAATGTTTGATATGCATTGGTTGTTAGATGGATGAAAATTGATTAAGTAGAATTCATTGGTGTTGATGGAATTGAATAAACGGAATAAAATTTTAAAATAATTAAATTCAAATTTGAAGCAAAGTGAAATTAAATATAATTGGATTCAATTTAAATTGAAGCAAATTGACTTGAATTTAAAATGTGAATGAAACAAACTTGAATAAATCAGAAACAAATTAAATGTAAACCTATTGCATGGATGAATAAGAAAATAAATGACTTTGTGTTTATGATTGTTCTTTATAAAATTTGAAGTTTTGATGGTTTGCACTTTGAAATAACAAAAGCAAATTTTTGGGAAAAATCCAAAATTGTCCAATATATGCTGAAACGAAAACAACCATAACTTTTAAATGGCTGAACGGAATTTGACGATATTGGACTTTTCAAAAAGCTTAGAAACTATAGCACAACTTTTGTTTACATAACTTGAGAAAATTCCTTCGTCTACTAGGTTAAAAACTTGAATGTTACTCGCTGTCCTGTGTAAAAATAAGTAAAATCAGAAGTATACACCCTTAGTATTTTCGCCATATCTTTTGACTGGTTTCTCAGATTTTGATGATCTAGCACTTTATGGAAAGATAAGAACTTAAGCTAAAACTTTTGTTTTAAGTGTTTTGTGTTTTGATGTCGTTTAGAAGGTCGAAAACGTGGGTGAACGTCGCTGACCTGTGCAATTCATTGCCCAGGCTGAGGCATATCCTCCAAGTAAAACGGCCATAATTTTTGAACGTATGGTCCGAATTCGATGATTTTGGACATTCCGGAAAGCCTGAAATGAATGCAACAACTTTTGTTTAGATTCTGTTGCCGAATTTTATCATTTAGGTAATCTAAAACTAAGATTTGTTTGCTGTCCTGAAATTGGAATCTCAGTTTTAAAGCTAAATATGTTATATATGTTTGCGTGAAAAATGGCCGCAAACACCCAAAGTCGTGAAAGCACCAGTGTATGAATATAAGTCAGCAATATTCAAACACTAATCACAGATCTCAGCAAATAACTCAAAGATGTTTGTACAAAATGGGCAAACAGCTCCAAGTTGTATGATTTAGTTGATTTTATGTTGTTCGTAGTGATTTAGGTGGTTTATGCAAATGCGTAAAAAGCAGGGACTAAACTGTAAAAGACACACAGATTTATAGTGGTTCGGCCAGAATGTGCCTACGTCCACTTTATATGTTATTCTCCTTTTCCGATCCGATTACAAGTACAAAGCTTGTAGTACAAGTGTATGAAAGTTGTTTGAAAGTTCCTTCCCGGTTTGAGCTCTCAAACTTGTCTGCCATTGTTGTACCCCTGCCCCTCTATTTATAGAGTGAGGTAGGGGGCAGGGGTCTTGGAAGTATATAGCTGCTGGTGGGCCCGGGCTGAAGCAATCTGGACTGGCAATTGTCTGGTTCGGTGAGGCTTCATTCGGTTTGGAATGGGTGGTGTTGGACCGGTGAAGGAGTGGAATGGAGGTCCATTCGGCATTGAGGTAGGTGGCTGGTCCGGTAGTGGAGTGGATCCGGTAGTGGTATTGGTCCGGTGGTGATCTTGGTTCGGCTGTAGAGGGATAAGGCATGTTGGTTCGGTATTGGAGGGCTTGGGCCGAATGAAGCTTGGGGCCGAATGAAGCTTGGGGCCGAATGATCTTGGGGCCGAATGAAGCTTGGGGCCGAATGTTCCTGGGGCCGAATGAGCCTCTGCACTGAGAATGTTGGATGGACTTCTAGGCTAGTGTTGAGCCTTGCTTCCAATCGATTTTCAATCAAGGCATCCATTATTCCTTGCTAATTTGTCGATATTCCAGTTTTGACCGAAAAATGGGATAACACTTTGCCCCCCAAAACATGCCTTGTGATAACAAGGTGTGTTTTGAATAGTTCCGAATCCAATATCCAAGGTCCATAGCCATATCGGTAGAGTAGATCATCCTTGACTGCTCCGAGTCGATATCCAATTCCAAATCCAATAACCAAAGCTTGAGCAAATTCCATGTCCATCCGAACTCGACAGCCGAGCCTCAAATCATCCTTATCCAATAGCCAATAACCGAATCCAGGACCTCTCTGGGTCGATATCCAAACCCATAACCTCTCCGGGCTCTTGCCAAGCGCAATCCACACCTGACGGCCATGATCCCGTGTCCCTGGATGTTGAGCTAACCTCTCCGGGTTCTTGCCATGCGTAATCCACACTTGACGATTTTGATCCAGTGTCCCTGGACTTTGAGCTAACCTCTCCGGGTTCTTGCCATGCCTAATCCACACATGACGACCTTGGTCCAGTGTCCCTGGATGTTGTACAATGCCATGGCTTAAGTCCTAAGCCGAATCCTGGTCTCTCCGGACCCTTGCCGAGCATAGTCCATACTCGACGACCTGAAAATAACGATTGATAATATAGGGCCTAAGTCCTAGGCCGAATCCTGGTCACTCCGGACCCTTGCCGAGCATAGTCCATACTCGACGACCTGAATGAGTCAATTTACCACGTTCGGGCAAAGCGACTCACCCCTTGCCAGGCATAATCCATACCCGACGACCGTTTATCAAAAGTCAGATAAAAATCCAATTAAAATCCAACTCAAAATCCAAGTCCAAAATCCAAATCGAGAATCCAAATCCAAAATCCAAATCCAGAATCCAAATCCAAAATCCAAATCCAGAATCCAAATCCAAAATCCAAATCCAAAATCCAAATCCAAAACCATAAAAACAGAAATCCAAACTAACATCCAAAACCGAAAACAATTGTCCAAAGGAAAATCCAAATCAAAAAGCAAGGAAAACCAGGAGCTCAATCCAAGCTCCAAAACCGAAAACCAAAAAGAAAAGCATTGTCCAATCCAAAAGAAAAAGATAAATTTCACAAACCATAGCGTCGCAGTTTATCATCATTCAGAGCATGCCTAGGGGCTATCTCCGTCCCCGTACATGTGTAAATGACTTGGTTGCTTGCCAATAGTTTGCTACTTATTTCATATTAACCTGGTTAAGGGACGATCAACCGACCATCATTCCTGGGCCTCCCACCATCGTAGCTTGAGGTAGGCGGCGGTTGCTCCTGCCTCGCCGTTGCATTCCGCGGTCCAACATATTGCGGCAGTTGTCCATTCCTTACATGTTCCTCAATTATGTCCTTTAAGTGCCTGCAGCTGTTGGTGTCGTGTCCATCCAAATCATGAAAGAGACAGTGCCTTCCTGATGTCCTTTCCCGTTCTGTTGGTTCTCTCCTAGCCGGCCTCCGGTAGTGAAGGCGATTTCGAGTATTCAGGTATATCTGCTCCAGTGTCTCGTTCAATCCTGTGTATGTGGAAAACTTTGGATCCTTCCATTGCTTCCTAGCATTTCCAGAATCACTGTCCAACTTCCTTTTTCCTTTGTTTTTATCCGAACCATTGCTGGATGGTCCTCCCCCCTCAACCGCGTTAACCTTTTTCAGCTTTAAATCCGTACTCGCATCTTCTTGTCGAAGGAACCTTTCTGCCTCATGAAAAAATTCGTCGAGATTCCGTGGGGGATCTCGTATCAGAGATATCTTGAAATCCGAGTTCTCCCTGACTCCTGATACTGCTGCCATTAAAACCATCGATGGATCGGGCCGATCCACCGAAGTAACTGCGGCACTGAATCGAGTTAGAAAAGCTCTAAGCGATTCATCCATCCTTTGCCTTACCGACGTCAACGTCATCACATTCTTCGGTCTCTTGACATGAACCCGAAACTGTCCCAAAAACCTTTCCACCAATTCCCTCCAAGTCCTGATAGATCCTTCTTCCAGCTGCCTGAACCACATTGCAGCTAAGTCCGTCAAGTACAAAGGGAAGCATCGGGCCATCACCTCCTCCGATGCCCCCAGCACCTCCATGTGTCTGGTGTATCTCATCAAGTGATCCGTAGGGTCTTCCTTGCCATTGTATGCCTCCACGCTAGGTAGCTTGAACTTAGGTGGATTCTGAGCCATCCTTATTTCCCGGGTGAACGGACTCCTGTTTACTCCTTCCAAGTCTCCGTTGGTCAAACCACCTCGCACAGTCTTCCTGATTATATCTACCAATCCACCGTTATCTGTCGGGGGTTGCCCCCGAGGGAACTCCGGTACATACTCTTCGTGTGGCTCGTTAGCAGCAACGTTGGTTCTAGCCTGTTGAACTCCTTCCAAAGGTTCTCCTGTGTTGAATCCTGTGGGCCTGCCCCCAAGCCCTTGTCGATTGCCGCCTGGCTCCGTATCCTGTCCTTCATTGGGTTCCATAACCCTAGCTTCTTGTCCTGCATCCACAGCCGTTGTAGCTGTTCCTAGGTTCTGCATCCCTGCAACTCTCATTTGCTCCAAGAAAGTTTGCATCATTTCCTGTTGACTTTTCAGCAACCTCTCTTGCAGTGAATTTGTTATGGCTTCCATTTCATCCCGGGTTATATAGATCGAAGCCGGTCCTTCCTCACCTCCGGAGGATGCTTGTTGACTTCCTCCTTGTTGGCTTCTCTCAGCCCTTAGCCTTCTACTGTTTTGCCTAGTCATTGTCTTCCAAATCCAAACTTCTATCCGATGTAGTGGGAGCTGGTCCCTCTCAATGAAAGCACCAAAATGTTTGCGTGAAAAATGGCCGCAAACACCCAAAGTCGTGAAAGCACCAGTGTATGAATATAAGTCAGCAATATTCAAACACTAATCACAGATCTCAGCAAATAACTCAAAGATGTTTGTACAAAATGGGCAAACAGCTCCAAGTTGTATGATTTAGTTGATTTTATGTTGTTCGTAGTGATTTAGGTGGTTTATGCAAATGCGTAAAAAGCAGGGACTAAACTGTAAAAGACACACAGATTTATAGTGGTTCGGCCAGAATGTGCCTACGTCCACTTTATATGTTATTCTCCTTTTCCGATCCGATTACAAGTACAAAGCTTGTAGTACAAGTGTATGAAAGTTGTTTGAAAGTTCCTTCCCGGTTTGAGCTCTCAAACTTGTCTGCCATTGTTGTACCCCTGCCCCTCTATTTATAGAGTGAGGTAGGGGGCAGGGGTCTTGGAAGTATATAGCTGCTGGTGGGCCCGGGCTGAAGCAATCTGGACTGGCAATTGTCTGGTTCGGTGAGGCTTCATTCGGTTTGGAATGGGTGGTGTTGGACCGGTGAAGGAGTGGAATGGAGGTCCATTCGGCATTGAGGTAGGTGGCTGGTCCGGTAGTGGAGTGGATCCGGTAGTGGTATTGGTCCGGTGGTGATCTTGGTTCGGCTGTAGAGGGATAAGGCATGTTGGTTCGGTATTGGAGGGCTTGGGCCGAATGAAGCTTGGGGCCGAATGAAGCTTGGGGCCGAATGATCTTGGGGCCGAATGAAGCTTGGGGCCGAATGTTCCTGGGGCCGAATGAGCCTCTGCACTGAGAATGTTGGATGGACTTCTAGGCTAGTGTTGAGCCTTGCTTCCAATCGATTTTCAATCAAGGCATCCATTATTCCTTGCTAATTTGTCGATATTCCAGTTTTGACCGAAAAATGGGATAACAATATATATGTTGTGTAGGCTAAGTATATCGATCTATCTTTATATGCATGGTTCTAACTTAGTTAGTGAGTGTGAGTAGGTGCGGATTGCGCTTGCTTCACATTTGGAGTTCGATTTCGCGCTATATTAGTCGTATATGCTCGCTAACAATATATAAGGTACATATCTCGGATTACATACCGTACTTTTACACTTTTTCCCTGCGGGATGCCTCATCACTTGATGAGATGTATATTTGTGATATATATACTGTCATTTTTTTTCCGATCGAGCCGCGCACAGAAGACTCTGCCGAAATTTTCCGTAAAATCCGGGTGTTAGAAATTTTTTCAAGTTTTTAAAAATTTTTATAACTTGTTTTGATAACTAACTTTTAGAGTTAGAAAACCGTTCGGAGTAACTTAGTGGAAGTGTAGTAACGATTTATAAATGGAATTTCATTGTTTTATAAGTCGATAACTTTGAATAAAATATAGCTAGTGATGAATTCTATACTTAGTTCCTTATCCCTTCTTTTCCTTTTCGGGGACGAAAAGTTTTGAGTGGGGGAGAGTGTAACGACCCGTAAATTTTCGATAATTAAAATAGCTAATTTAATTAGATTTCGTGATTTAGTGTTAGAAAAAAATTGTAAGTCGTTTGGAATAATAATAACTAGAATGAAATGCAACAAGATTTTATCTAAGTTAATTATTTATGCATTGAATAAAATCCCAAATCAATCGAAATGATATGTAGTCAAAGGTAATTGAATGAATTTGTATTGTATAGGTAGTTGTGACGCTTGTTTGTAAATAATAAACTTATAAGTAATTAACAGTTAACGGTGATAATTATTTAAGTTACATATGCATTTAGTTAGTCGAATTGAATTGGTGAACCAATTGAAATTGAAATGAAAGTTCATATATTAGTTGAGTGCATTATCTCTAACTGTTGATTTATAATAATGTAGAGTTCCTTTGATGCAATATAGTAAATCGACTGATAATGAAATTTTATTTAAAAATCCAATATTGAAAGCCGTCAAATATTGAACAATTAAATTATTTAAATTTAATATTTGAAATTTATTGAATAATTGAATAACGGGAATCGAATAACTGTTTTAATGAAAATGGTTGTTCTATAATTTGAATTTGTTAAACTTTATAAGTTCGTTTGAATATTTCAAAAGATAGTGATTTAAGAATAATCAAATTTGTTTAAATTTAATATTATAAATGTTTGAATAATTAAATTCCGAATTTGATATGATTAATTTGATATTGAAATTTAATATATGAAAATAGAGTGAATAATTAAAATTTGATTTAATATGATTCAAATTGGTTTCCAAAGTGAATGTAAGTCATATTGGGATTATAATAGAGTTAATAAGATTTTTTTTTTTGGCAAGGCCAGCCGGTTTTATAGTGGGCCGTCCACTTTTATTACGAACGTAATAAAAATTGAAGTACAGGAGTAAGGTAGAAGCACCTTAACTACTAGAAAAAAGCAGAAAATACAGCACATGTACTTGACAACAAGGTCACAGTAACTAAATAACAAAAAACTAGCACTCCACCAAGGGAGAGACACTAACAACACCAGACAACAGGACAGGGGCAGACCCAGAAAGGCCAGCAAAAAGGCGGAACCGGAGAGCAAGACGAGGGTCATACACCACATCATCAGTACAGTAGATAAAAGATCGATCCCAGGATGGATCAGCTAGCATGTCAGAATTTGAAGTCGCATATAGACCGTCCAAATCAAGGACTATAGAATCACCTGATTGTTTATAGTGAAGGCATCTAAGGTCCTGTTGATCATCAGATACAAACCGGAAGAAGGATTCATCAACCGGATTATACCACATATCAGAAATGGGATCAATCCAACACCCTTCAGGCTCATCCCAAGCAACAGGAGGCAGCAGCGAGGAAGGGTCAGGATCAACAATGTCAGGAGCAGTACAGGGAACCTCAGGAACAGTCGGGGAAACTGGAGGGACTAGGGGCAATGAAAGATCACTCTGATCAGGCAACATAGCCTCAGGAGGAGAATATGTATGAGTAAGGGGGCAGAAACCTTGGGGACCCAGATCCTACGACAGGGGCGCGACAAAGGTAACTTCGGAGCAGCCACGGATGCTTCAGAATGATGACAATCTATAGTAAGGTGTCCAAAAGAGTGACAGAAGGTACGAATATCCGGAACCCAGCCATAGCGAACCCGAACTTCCACCACATGCCCAACAGCAAGCTGAACAGGAATAGAGGTAGGGAGGGGCTTAGATGGAGAAATTTCAATAAGCGCCTTCGCAAACATCAACTTATCTCGCGCCACCGTGTTAGAGTCAAAACATTTCAGCTTCCCAATATTACAAGCTAACCAATTCAATCCAATAAGCGGCTGAAGAACAGAAGGAATATGAGAAAAATATACCCAAATAGGGATAGATAAAACTTGCTCTCGAGCACACGCCACCTTCGAAGACCAGGGGGTTACAATAAAAGGTCTTCCATCAACAAAAGAAGGCTCCGCATCCAAAACTTGCCTACGCTCCTCAGAAGAAGAGAACTTTAAGTAGTACATCGAATCAATCAACTTAACATGCAAATTACCTCGAAGCCTCCAAACCCACCGAAGCACCGAAGCAGCCGATGAAAGACGGTGTTGCGAGTCCAGAAAAAAACCAACCAAATAGTCTTCCCAAAATTCCTCACCGGCTTGCAACACACTAGGGGGAGGAATCATCACACCATTTACCTCAACCATATCAAATTCAATCGGAACGTATACTCCCGCATTACGAGGCAAGGACGTGAACAGAGATGACCACGATTTTGTGGATTGCGACGGTACATCAGCAACAAGGCTCGGAGCTGCAGTGGGAATAGTAGCATCGGGATTAATATCAGAGTCATTAGGAGCATTTCTCTCAGGGGAATTTTCACAAGCATGTGAAGTGTTGGAATTTATTGGTTAATTGAGTAATGGGTTTAATATGATTAAGAAATGATTTGTAAAATTTTATTTTATCATATTAAAGTTAGAGTGTTGTTGTAGAACTTTTAAAATCGAATTAAAAGTAAATTTGTGAAAATTGAATATTTTAATATTTAATTATCGACTGAAAAATAACCAATTTTTGAACAGTCTCAGAATTAGACGAAACGAGTTCCATTGGATCCGTAATAGTTAGTTATTATCGGGTTTCAATTTTCGTAGCAATCGGAGTTGTCGTTTGACCGTGGCAGCTCGAAACGCGTTGAAATTGTTTTAATATTAATTTGGCGAGTTAAAATAGTCATTTTTCAAACGGTCTCGGATTTCGATGAAACTAGTTTCATCGGATCCGTAATGTGATATTATTGGAAGATTTCAAATTTCGTGTCAATTAGATTTATCGTTTGTCCGGGGCGAGCTAAAACGCCTAGAAATTAGTTAAACCGATTTAATTTAAAATCGATCGTTTATTTCCGTAACTCGCACAGACGATCGAATTAGCTTCCGAAACCTATTTCATTGTGTCCGGAACGCGGGATAAACCCTAGGAACTCCGGTCACCGTGCGAGATTTGGAGTCGGAAATTCCGGGGTGAATAGTGTTCGTTAAAATTCTATAAAAGGCCACCCATTTTCACAAAATTGCAAACCCTCTCCATCTAACCCTAGCCGCCGGCCCTAAGCAATTCAACGGCCTGAAATGCATGCCTTTCTTCCCTCGATTTCTCCACATCCATTAACTTTTGTGTAAAACTCTCAACTAGAAAATCAAAGAGCATGTCGAGCTCTACAGAGTGAACGGCTATGATCGAGAAATTCATGCTGGATCGACGGCAAAGGGCTCGAGAAGCGTGCACGTTTGGGCACAAATTACGAGACCTATAAGCGACCGAGTTCGCCGAGATCGCTGCCGTGGGTCGAGCTCGCGTTGGGCAACAGGGTGGTGGTCTCTGATCATTTTGGAATCGAGTTAGGTGGCTCGCGTGTTGAGGAAGACGGGGCGTTGATGGGTTCCTGTACGCGATTTATCACCTGGGAAGGAGATAGCGTGCGTGCAGCTCAGATCTATGGGGGCAGGAATCAACGGCTATGATGTTAGTAGGGTGAAATAAAAAATTAAAGTTTATATTAATTTATATAAAAATTTGTGTAAACTTATAAATGTCATAACTTGTTCGTACGAGGTCGGAATTCGACGAAACTTTTTGCGTTGGAATCGTTTTGTCGAGCACTACGCAATGAAACTGGATTGGAATCATTTGGAGCTAGAGAAAATTTTGAGTTAAATCGAACGTCGTTCGATTTGATTTGAAATCGTAAAAATCAAGGTGAGTGTTTTATAACGCTCACATCGTACTAAATATCTTTATGCTAGTTAAATTGACACTATGAAGTGTTATGTTTTTTATTTGTCGTTGTTTGATAAAATTTAATTGTCATATAGATTGTCATCTGAATTAACCATTGAAATTAAATTGACAGTTAAATTGAAATTGAAATTGAAATTGAATTGCGATAACATTACCGGACATTGATAACTATGAAATTGCTATGAATTGTATTGTATATTGGATGATTTATTTCGATGGATGCTATTGGTTGATATTTAAATGTTTGGATGTTTAATGCTTATATATAACCTGTTATGCATACATATGACACTATGATTGATTTAAGTGATATATATTCATCCCTGACATTTAATTGAAATAAATAATTACTTGGCCATAGGATAGAAAATTATATACGGACACCGAATTAGCTAAATTTATAATTTTTAAAATCGTCGATTTGAAATTTATTTAAATGCTTTGATTTAAAAGTTATAAATAGAAATCAATTTATAGAAATCGAATTTATCGAAAATTGAGTTTGGAATGTTGAAATAAATTTTGGTTAAAAGAAATTGTTAAATAATTAAAGTGGATACTTTGGAATTTAAAAATCGGGATATGATTGAATTTTGTAAATTGATTTGTTTAAAGATTTAACCTTAATTCGAGCTTTGAATATTACTAAGTAAAAGCGATATAAAATGATATTTTGAAATTGAGCTTGAAATTGACTCATATTTGTAATTGGGATTTAACTTTGAATATTGAAGGATAATTTTGTTAAGTGTTAAAATTTGAGATTTTGAAAAATCAAGCTAAAAATCGATATGAATTGAAATTGAATAAATTGAAGGTGAATGTAAAAATTGAATTAATTTGAAGTCAAAGTTGACATTGATTTGAATTGAAATCGAAATTGAATCGGTAGAATGAAAATTTAAATTGATTTGAATTGGGAAGTTATAATTGAAATGGTTCAGTTTTGAAGCTGTTTTATTTTGTTTTTCAAATTACTCAGTTATATAAACCATTTTGAATACTTAAACTATTTTAATCTATTTTAAATCTACTTAACCCAATTTAAATTATTTTGAACTAATTTATCTATTTTAAATCTATTTTAAGATTTTAAGTATTTTTAACTATTTTAATTATTTAAACTACTTTTAAAACTACTTAAAACTATTTTCTAAAATTCCAAACAGGTTAATAAGGTGGAATGTTTATGTTTAAATCTTGAATTTGAATACGAATTGGATTAAATGAAGCCGCAACCTAAATTGAAATTCGAAATGATTTTGAAATCGAAATGAGATATTGATGCGAAAAAATGATTTTTGAAATGAAATCTCACATTTGAATAGATACAATGATATTTGAAATGGATTTGATTTTTGAAGCGAATATGATATTTTGATATCAATTATGAATCGATTGAAATGTAAAAGAGCCAATGGTGTAATAATACGTAGTTATTAAAGAGACCGGGATAGGATATGGACATACTCTCTGTCGATACCGAAAACCACTTTAATAACTATTATACGCGGAGTGTTGATCCAGAATGAAGTGGATGGTTTGGTGAACGCGTTGACTGAAGAAAGAGAACGATATTGGATGACCCCTGACATGACTAAAACAGGAGCTGCGCCGGGCCATTGAGGTTCGCCACCTCTAGCGGACACGCTTCTTCGATACCATATCTATTACATTTGTGATTCGATTTGGGTGCACCCCTTGATTTGGGAGTGTGGTTTCGCGGTGTTGGGGTAGCTGCTGGCTATGCCCAACATCAGTCCGGATCACGCAACTACTAGTATCCTAGTTGGTATTGCCTCGTGTACCTTGTCATACTGATTATCCTATTCGTGACCACTACGTTATGCTTTGTGTTATACCTATGGGGTACCCTCTGATAACCACCAGTTTACGGTGGGGCTTACGGTGCTGTATAGACTATGGCATTATAAAATGTGTTAAGGGGGATTATGGTAACGCCTTAACGCTATTTTAATACTTTATATTACTGATAGGCATTATCTACTTAGCGTACATTACTACATAGTAGATAGTTTAACGGATCCTTAAGAGATGGAAAATCCCGTAACATCTCTTGAGTTATTACACGCACGTTGACACTGGATATGAGATGTCAAACCCCGTAAACATCTCTGACGCCGTTACACTCATATTTATTTACGATTGATTTAACTCACATGAGGATATTTAGTCCTGACTCGAGTGTTCTGCCTTTTCATTACGCTCGGGTCAGACCTGAGTTTTTCAGCTTATTGAAGATCTATTCTGCAGGACGAAGACGAAGATTTGGTACACTATTACTAGTATTATTTTTGCATCATGTTGTCTGCTGCATTATTTTATTGTTCTGTTGTGTATGTATAACTCTGATAGATGTTGTATAAATAATTGTCAAAGTATAGTAAACAACTTCATGAACTGTTTATTTGACTATTATATTTTATCGTTCCGCTGCGAGATTCTGTGTTGTTTCATTTCCTTTATTTCTTTTCTTTTCTTTTCTTATTTACCCCAATAACTATCTTCCCTTTTGAATGGTTTGGAATCGACATGTGTATTTGATCGTCGGTTTAAACTGTCCTAAAAGTCGAGTCGTTACACTATACAAGTTCTTTGGGTCAATTTTAAGTTAGATGCTTTGGTCAAAAAGTGGGTAAACAAATATTATGTCGGTTTGCCTTGTTCAAGTATTTAAAGGTCCCTATCAATAATGTTACCTACAAGTATTGACTAGAATCTATAAACCTCTAAATAGATCAGTCAACATAATATAAAACATTTTTATAAAAATAACAAATACATGCTCATTTGTATAATATACTCAGACTCATTCTAGGATCTCACTTATCCAATCATAAATGGGTCAACCCCACCAGGTCCAAGGTTCTCGCTTAACCTTATGCTCTAATAGCAATTGTAACGATCTGCCTTTCTTACACTTAAAGACGACATTTAATAAATCCTCGGTATTCGTGTGCCGATTTTTTAAGTGTTTGAAAGACAGGTCATTTGGGGTGAAGAAAGAAAAGATAGAATAGAATCTCACAAAACGTGACGAGTAATATATAATATATACAAAATCTTTACAAAAAATCATCTTTATTTACATACAACATCAGGGTACACTATTTTATTATCGATCTGGACAGTTATAACTACCTATCCTTATAATTTATTGACTACAACCAGAACAAAGAGCTAAAGATTTTAAGATACGTGAATACCTCTTGGAGAATCTAACTCATCTCTTGAAATCTCCAAAGATTCTCGCTAATTCTAGAAAACACGCTCGAGCTGACCTGAGCATTATAGGAAAACAATGCCCATGTCGGTCTGGTAAAATCAGCGTGAGTAACTCAAATCACAAGAAACTTCATTATAACTTATAAAACCCTTTTAAAATCAAAAGTATCTCATATCACCACATCACACATAAACACGTACGATTTTTTACCTTACGATAACTAATACATTTTACATTATAAAAATCAAATGATATTATAATAATGTCCAAGGTTTAAAGTATTTAATAACCAAGTAGCCGTGATATGTGTACATGACAACAATAACAAATATACCACCAAAAATCATAGGCTTCTATTGGAAACAAATGGCAAGGTAAGGGACTACCTTCCAAAAATCCGTAGACCTCTAGATAAAATTTACAATAGAATTGAAAACCTTTCGACTCCTGCCAGCACAAGACTAGCCTATCCCTGAACTGGGTAGTACCGAATATGAAAACCACATGGTTGCGATCAACAACCAAAAATGGGCCCGAAGCATACATAGAGATATCGACACTAGATCTTGAGATGATCGTACTTTAATGGGTGCAGCCCATATGGCCCTGCTGCATCTGCTATGTTTTAACCATTACCAAGATGTGAGGCTTGAGAGGTTATGCTCTTAACATTTAACAATCCATGTTGGAATGCCAACACTACCCTCCAGGCAAAAATGCAATGCTAGCATTCTTCCATAAAAGTTCATTCTAGGTCTGAACGAAACCAAAGGCTCTTCAAGGAGCATCGTCTTCAATCATCTTCAAGATATCTTCCACTTGAACGCATATGTTGGTTCGGAATGGTTTTCGAATAACGATCCGATCTTGGTCTCTTTAAACTAACAACGATAACTTTTGGTTGACTCATTCCTGGTTCTTTTGGAAGTATACAACAATTATTCGAGTCCTTACCGAGAACTCGAATATACAATCATACTTCCTAAGTCAAAACATGTCAAAATTTGATAGTCAGTTATTTAACTATCAAATTATCAAACAACAAAAATTCAGAGATTTAGTTACCCATAACAACCAGTAAGCCTCAAAACAAATTTTCATTTATTAAATCTCTTTTCAAAACGTTTATCGAAACATTTACATACTTATCTCACTGACATAACTATATTCACAAAACATTTGTGAAAGATTTCTTATTACAAAATCATATTAAAAGGATTAAACAAATGCTATTTAAATTGGAGATAATGATAACCTCAAACACTATTCCTTCAATGTTAAGTGGGAGCGAATGTCTATACCACTAAAATTAAGAAGGTCAGCTAAAGGAAATCCTATCTCAAAATCTTTTTATAATTCACTTCGATAAATCTTTTTAATAAATCTCTTTTCTTTATGAAATCTTCTTTACTTAAATTCCAAACCCATTTATAAATTCAAGTTAATTTACAAAACTCTTTTATGAATATCAAAACCATTTATATAATTCTTTATAAATATCCAAAATTATTTATAAAACTTCTTTTATAAATATCCAAAATCGTTTATAAATTTCTTATAAATATTCCTTATTTAAAGCAAAACTCGTTAAATAAATCTCACTTAATAAAGTTCTTTTTTGATAAACAATGCGATTATTAAAAACACCTTTAAACAACAAGTTATTATTTAAAAACATCCTTCATTAAATTTCATTAAACCATATTAACAAAAATAATGATTTTAAACAGTCATTTAAAAGTATTCTATTAACTTCAAAAACACCTTTAATAAAATCATTGCTTAACTTGAAAACATTATCAAAATGATAAAATGAAATATTTAATTTCACAAACCGAAAAAAGGCTTAGTGACCATAATGGTTCTTATTTAATTAGGTTTAACTTATCCAAGCTATATCATGGGTATTTACGTAACAAACATGTATGTAAAGGGAATCAACCAACAACAATCAAATCAACGTATAGATAAGATGTCCAAATTACTATAATAGCAGATGGGGATTTTTTCTACTAAACACATGCCCAAGTTAATATAATAGTAGAATGGTGTTTGGTTCTGTTAAACGATGCCAAATATAACTTAATTAGCAGAATGGTGATTTATTCTGTTAAAAAAATGTCATTGGGTTTCATATCCAATTAAGTTGCATAAAAGTGATCGACAAAAAATCCCATGGATTTAAAAACATTTTTTCAAAGGAAAGTTAATTTAAAACAAAACGATTTTCAAAAATAAAGTGTTTCAAAACCTAAACTCTTTATTTAACAATAATTAAACCTTTAATTAATAGTCAAACCATAATTAAATTTTAAATCAAAAATTAAATAATAATCATCCTTTATACAAATAATTAAATAATAGTTATCCATTAAATAAATAATTAAACCTTTATTAATCTTTAATTAGTTATTACGTAGTAATTTAAACCTTTAAATAATAATTAAATATTATTTAATCTTAATTATTTAATTTGATAATCCTTAGTTAAACTTAAGCCTTAATTAAATAATAATTTAAATCTTAATTAAGGCTTTAATTAAATCTTTACTTAATTAGTAATTAATCAATAATTAAACATTTTCTTAATTATTAAATTAATAATTAATATTTATAATAACAATCTAATAATTATTAATCGTTAAATAAATTAATAATTAATTTAAATCAACTAACTAATTTTTATTAACTTACTTAATTTCACTTAAGTACTAATTACCTTTATTAACAAAGGCTTAAGTACTAATTACCTTACTTAATTAACAAAATAATAATTAAATAATTAATTAATAAATTAATTTTCTAATTACATATAATTACTTAAAAAATGTTTTGAAAAACTCTTTTCAAAAACATAAAAGTTGACGCACTTATATATTTAAATAGTAGTTCGTTTTACAAATAGCACCTACAGCGATTATCATTATAAGAACCATAATTTTAAAACTTTGTTTTACATTTCAAATCACTTTTAAAACATTTACTCTAATGTATTAACTAATCTATTAAGTAATAAAAGAATTTTGGATCAAAAGTAAAATTTTTAAAAACTAAATCAAAATTTTACCTTGAAAACCTTTTCAAAAACACAAATCTTAAGTGAAACAAGTTTTAACCAAGCAACTCAATGTCGCTTTAACAAATCAACATACCAACTTCCTTAGCTTACAAAATTGTGAACATGACTCCAACATAAATTTACATGCCATACCATCACAACATAAACCATGGTCTTTACTTCGAAACTTTTACTAACTTATACATAAATTTCCATGTTTATACAACAACATAACCAAGCATGGATATATACATACATAAAACATAAATTTCATTCAACAGGTAGCATACTTAAGCAAGCAAGTAAGCAATAATTGTTTGTATGTTTAAGTTAAAACTTTTAGCACAAAAAAGTAGGGTTTTCTCACCTAAAGCTGTCCCATTTTGACTCGAACTTCACTAAAATTTGTAAATGACTAAAAGCTTTGCTTTGCTTTTGGAAATATGAAGTATTGATGAGCTTGAAGTGCAAATATCACTCGACCTAGGGCCCTTATGGTTCATCCATGTTAAGAAGAGGGAGGTGAGGACTTGGTTTGGAGAGATGGAGGGACTTCAGATAATGTTGAATTCACAAAACTGGATCCAAAATTTAGTCATCATCTCTTGGATTTTTGGCTATATTGCTCTCGGAATTTGGCGAAGTTGTCAAAGAGAAAGTTCTTGTAAATTCTCTTCTCTATCATTTGAAAAAATGACAATTTAGATTTTTAAGGAGATATGGTTAAAAGAATAAGAAGTATTTTCGTACTTGAAAATATGGGTCATAAAAGACTTTATAAAGAAATGATATTTTGACATGGCTAAGCTTAAATTTTGAAGAAGTGAAATACAAATGAATGTTGTAACTACTAGAATTTTCTATGGTTTGAAAAAATAATTCCTCCAGTAGGATAAGGGATGAGGAGTATATGATAAAATAAAGAGGGGCAAAATTTTGAAGAAGTGAAGGGCTATTTATAAGCAAGAGAAAAAGCAAATTACCTAAATGCCATTGTTCTTTACCCTCCACTACCCTCTTGCCTCCTTATCTAGCCTCCTCCACCTCATGTCCTCACACCTACACCCTTGTTCCCTCTTCTCATGTCCATGCAAACATGTTTGAACATGTTTATGTACTCTTTGTACTTAATGTTTCTAATGATGTGACATTTATATTTTTATTTTAAACTTTATATACTTAGGTATGGATACATATATTCATATATTAACTTATTAATAAATGTGTATACTTATGCTAATGAGTTCATAATGTTTTTGATAACTTTTAGCCGACTAAAAGTTGAAAAATCGAAAAACGAATTCCGGTCGCATTTTCGATTTTTCTTCGAACAATATATTTTTGTAAACAAATTCGAAAAACTATTTCACCGTCATTAATTATTATTTAATTTTTTTAATTATAAAATCTATTATTTGAATATTTAAAATTAATTAAATATTTACAAATCAAAGCGGTGAAATTCCAAATCATTACACCTTTTGAGTTTGTTTCTAGTTGTAAATACTCTATGTTTTCTTTATATAACTATATGAACCTATGCCCTCTCATATTTTTGTGGTTCATTTAGTTATTACTTTCTCGTCTGTTTTATATCAGTGATGTTTATTATTATATTTTATTCGATGTGTTGTGAGATATACGATAGGTTTTGTGATTGTTTGTCTTCTTTTAACCCTTAACAACCGTCCTGCATCGATCGGACACGATAGCGGTGCGATCTTTCGTATATATTGGTGCCAGACGTGTAGGACAGTCATTATAGTAGTATAGACGAGGTAAGATACATGCATATGTTTATTGATTTTTCTCAAGGTACTTACATTATACTTAGTCGTCGCGAAATGGTAGGTACAAATGAATAATCACTTTCAATTTGTTGAGTCCTTTTAAGGTCTATATGAGATTAGGACAAAGACCATGATTTAGGACTTGTATATGATAGAAGCAACAAGGAGTTACCATCACATGCGGGCCTATGATTTATTGAGTATTCTCAACATCAGAATCTCAAGTTAAGTGAGTTCTATCACCCACCATAAAAATTGAAATTTTTGTGTGTTTTTCTTTGGGTTTTGAGAAACACAAAAATATAGTAGGAGCCTTTTTAGAAAGGTGAATCGAATACATTTAATCTTTCCAATATTGTAAGAATATGGGTTATAAAAGTTAAAATAATATGCGTAAATAGATTTGTGCAACCATCGTAATTGGTAAATGGTTTATCAATTAAAATAAGAAATGAACCGAGTTAAGATTGACATGGAAATATAAAATATACTCACTAATCTATCTTTTAGCATGTTGTCAATTTAAGACCCATGCAAGAATTAAATATACAACCACTAAATACATTTGTACCTTAGTGCAACAACCCATAATATAATCACTTCAAATATGTAATCGATATATTTTTAAAATAATTAATTAATGGATTTTATAACTCAAATGGACCTCTTTTAAGTAATAACCAATGATGGTGAAGTTGTTTTAAAATGTGGTTTACAAAATAGTTATTTCGGAGAAAATTCGAAAAATACGATCGAAAATCGTTTTTCAGATTTTCAACTTTTCATCATCTAAAAGTTATCGCAACATGTTGTATACACTAGAGTGTATATAAATAAATTAAATTTGTACTTAATTTATTAAAAAGCAATTTGACTTTTCTTTTATATTTTAAAAAGAAAATGGTACAAAAGATGATACATCAAGTTCATGTTAAAAGAGATGGAGTGATGGTGATTTGAGGGAGGGAACGAGTTGCATATGCAAGGGGTAAGGTGGAGGATGATGTGTAATCACTTTGTGGAGGGTTATGGCCAAGGGTAATTTGGTAAGTTTCAATATTTCATTTTATATAAAAACAACTCTACCTTTTCATTCCCTCTTTTACCTCCTTTTTTTTTCATTTTTCTAATTATTACTTCTTCTTTTTCATTCTCTACTCCACTTCATCCATGGATTCTCAAAAGTTTTAAAATTAGAGATCTCTTCTTTTTCTATTTTAAATCCTTAGACCCAACCAAAAACACTTCCATACTTCTCTACTTTACTTATCTTCCTAAACAAAGTCCAAAAATCCATTTTTTTTACCAAAACCATTCCCTCCTCAAGTCATTGCCGAGCCCTCTACCACCTAGGGTGAGCCCATCCCCACTCCTTAGGGTCCTAAGAAGCAAGTTTTAAAAAAGAAAAGCTTGATCTGTGTGTCGGTGCAAAAGTCGTGATAGTTTGGTTTGAATCCATGTTGATTTTGGTGAGTAAAGCTCCTTTTAAAAACGAAGATTTAAACTTTATTATTTGTGATAATAATTTTAGTTAATTGCTTATGTTTATAAGGGTCGGAAAGTAATGTTGTTTGGTTTGGTTCCCGCTTGCATATGTGATAAATTGTAGATGACTTGAATGAAGCCGAGTGCTTAAGTAATAATTTGCAAGTGATAACCTTTTCTTGCTTTATGAATGTCATGTACATTTGTATATATTTGTGCTTATGTATATAAATGGTTGTATGTTGATTGGAAAGTTAACACACTTGAATTGGTTTATATTTCGACATCGAGATCCTGTGTTCTTTTAAAACAAGTTTACTTTCTTACTTTCTGAGAAAGTTTTCAAAAGGTTTTCCAGACTTTACCTTTTGTTTTGAACATTTATAAAAACTTATCAAAGTGATTTAAATATAAAAGAAATGGATTTAAAAGCTATTGTTATTTACATAACATGTTTAAAGGTTATGGTCCATATAGCGATGGTCGCTATGGATGCAGCTTGTAAATCGACAATTTTTATGCAAACAAAAAAGAGTTTCTACTTTAGATATTTTGTAAAAGTCTTTTGAAATATATTATAAGTATTAAAAGGGAAGTTTGAATATTAAAAATATTCTTTAATTATTTGAATGAAAGGTTTAAATTTTAAGTTATTTTATTTCCAAAGGTCGAGTTTTGTTTAGAAAGCAACTATCTTTTAAAAAGGATGTTTTTAAATACAAGTGATTTCTTTGTCTGTGCCATTAGGTAGCCAAACAAATATGAAAAGTATTGCTAAAATGTTTATGGAAAGTAAGTTACCTTGAATTTAACACTAAAAGCTGACGAGTAGACTTTCCTCTATCTGTGAGATCTAGAACCAGAGTTTTTAGGCAAGGGATAGAGAAGTCAAATGAAAACATGATAAGTATAATAAAGTTAATTTTGATAAATGGGTCATGGTTGATTAAGTATATGGAAGATGCTTCAATGTATACGTAACACTAAATTCCAAGATATAGATACTCGTCACTATCCTAAGAAGGAAGAATGTACGTTTAGGCAAGAATAGTTTTCTAGCTTATCCGACTTCATTATTAATCAAGTAATGGTGCTGTTTGAAATTGGAAATTGGGGATAAGTATAGGATATCCTAATTTTCATAGGCAAATCTATATTTGCACCAAATAGTGGATTTGTCCACTATCGACAACTTGACTAGTTTTAAAATTATTGAATTTTGGTTCAAAAAGATCGGGATTGGATAAGCATGAGTGATCTGAAAATCACTTCGAACCATTGCAAGCATTCAATTGGAAACATCTTGATGATGACGGAATTGAAGGTGGAGTTCTTTGAAGTGCAAGGGCTACTTGTTACCAATCCTTAGAGTGATTCCAAAAAGGATGTCGCTGAAGTAGTGCCTTCGGTTTGTTCATATTCCGAACAACTTTTATGGATGAATGTTGGCATTGCATTATTGCTTGAAGGGCAGTGTTAGTATTTCATGTAAGATTTGCTAAAAAGGTAAAACATAACCTCGAACTTCATAATCGGTAATGGCTAAAACGTGGGATATCCGACAGGGCTACATGGGTCACACCCATTAGGGTATAGTCATCCTTAATTTAGATCGATTTTATTTCTTGATGTATATTTTAGGGCCCAGTATAGTTGTTGACCGCAACCGATGGATGATCATATTCTGTACTATCCAGTAAGGGGTAGGCCGATTCTATGTTGGTAGAGGGTCTAGGCATGAGCCTCAATACAATTTTCTAGCGGTGTACTGTGATATGCTGTATTCCAGTAGCCTTGTCATTGTATGAAATTCATTTTCCAGTAAGTGCATTTATGGACTTAGTTGTATATCTAATATGCTGGAATATAATTGATGTAACCATTCAGATTATATTAAATATTTATTTTAAACCCCAGGCATTATTATAATATCACTAGATTTTCTATTGAAATGATTTGGTTATCGTAAGGTAAAAACTCGTTCATGTTTATGTGCAGCGTGGTCTTACGAGATACCAATATTTTTAAAGGTTTTTATAAGTATAACAATTCAGTTGTTTGGAGTTTACTAACACCAGATCTATGTCTGATCTGAATTTTTTTCTTTCTTTCCTTAAAACTATTGAGTATTCAAATTTGTATGAGTAGCCAAGTGGTCTAGATCCTTACGGATGCATTTTGAAGGAGCATTGGGAAGGTGGCTTCAATGTTATCTAGTTATTTGTTTTCTTCCATGTGTATGCTGTGTATCAACATTATGGGGATGGAAGTTATAACTATCCCTATCTAAAGTTATTACTTATGTATTGATGTTTCATTTTGAAAGTGACCATATGTATATTATCTTATGTTCTATTATAAATGATTTCATTGTGTTATGAGATTCTATGTTTCTTTATTCTTGTCTTTTCTTCTTTTACCCCAACGACTTGTCTTTCATACGTCTAAATGATCGACACATGAATACCGTGGATGTATTAAGTGTCATCTTTAGAAATAAGAAAGACAGATTTTTACACTTGGTTACTTATGTGTTTGGTTTCCTAAGACTATGTATTGTATTCCATGAATTTTGAACACTAAAATAATACAAGGATATGGATACTTGATTCATATCAATCATATGTAAATAATGTATAGTGAATTGTCATGATTTGTAATGTATGAAACTTCAATGAAATAGTTCATTCGAGATAAGCAAGTAAATCATAATGTGAGATAGTGTATCCAATACGATTGATTAAAATAAAGATTTTATTGTGTTAGATATAGCACTTAGACTAAGAATTAAAAGATGGATTTAGGGACTCGATCAATGTAATGTCACTTTGATCAGTTTACATAAAGTGCAACTTATACGATATTGTTAAATGCTAAGGATGACCGCATACATTTTTATAAAGAGCACATTACGGCCTTGTAGTAAAGGCTTTCTTTTGAATGGTATGACCATTTAGAAAGGAAACAAATGTATGTAAGTGGATATAACTTAAGCACAATTAGGATGAAGATTATGAATAGTCACCTCTGCTTTGTAAAGAGACATTAGAAATTAGAATTGTATAAAATGGTAAAAGATACTTAATATAGAATGAGAAATGTGATTTCTATTCCAACTGTATTTTCATATAGAACTTTTTTTCATGAAAGTTATTTATTTGAGTTTAAGATATTTGATTTGAAACTCTCAACTGTAGACTAGTTATTGTGTATGGTATTAAATTCCGTATTTCGTCTTCTATTATAGTGATGATAGAAACAGTGGGAGAATACCACATAACACTTACTATAGAATGCATCAAGTTACGAAAAATTGATTTCGTACACATATTAAATATTATTTATGAAATAAAAACTATTGATTGAAAATAAACATAGTTTTACTTTAATATGAATGTTATGAATATTCCTTATAGGTTATAACTTTAATAACGTCATTTGTTTTCATAATAGAAGTGATGCATTAGAAAATACAATAGTATATACAATTTTTACAATTATTTTGGAATTATGTACTAAGCCACAATTTAGAAATGACTCTTTAATCATATTATTATCAATTGTATGGTACTAATGAATTGTATCTCAATGAATAAGGGCAAAATGCCAATTCAGTGAAATCGTCGTAAGAGTTAGTGTACTCTTTGGATGAATACATATATTGATGTATGTAGTTCAAAGTCTAATGATAAAAAATGGTTCCACATATTTTGCTAAAGTCACTTACGAATTATCACAGACACAAACATGTTTATTAAATACACATATGGTGTGTATATGATAAGTTCATAGAATATAAAATGGAAGTAAATAACATAACATGTAAAAAAAATGAAATGATTTGATTTGATCGAGTAAGTGTGTATTTTGGAAAAGGGTGCCAGTATACCTAAAGAGAATAAGATTTTATCTCAAAAGCCACTTCTTTCTATGATACATAATGATATACCAATAATGAGTAATTGGATTTTATTAGACAAAGTACGATTTGATGATGAGTGAAGTTGAGTTAACTTCTTTTTGTAGGTTCACGTTCCTAAGAGTAAGTACATAAGTTTAAAATTAATTTCATCTAAGATAAAGTTCAGGAGATCATACAAGTTAAAAATTCATAAGAAACCCCTGCATATCCTAGGTAACGGAGATGACAAGTTTTGTAAGTCGAGAGGTTGCACGTAATATATATTTATGAGAGATCTTGTGTAGATAACCCCAAAGCAGCTTGAGGCTGACCAATATTGATTGACCAATTTATGCTGTGAACATAAGTTTCCCAAACAAAAAAATATATATCATATTTATACATATATAAAGGCAGTTCATAAAATATTTCTTAATGCCTCTTCTGTTATACTGATAAACAAATATTGTTCAAGAATCACTATTTCATGATGAAGGGGTTTCTTTTTAAAATTATTGGTAGTAAATGGATTTGGATGTGATCTAAAAATAAAAATAATTATGTAAGATGAAATGAAATTAACCAAACCAAAAATTGACATAACACATCAAAATGACTAATAAAGATTCTTGCACATTAAAGAGAAACTATGAGTTTCTTATAGATATCGACAAAATAATTTCCTTAGTTTCCAAAAAAACCATTACGATGACTCTACCATATGGCTCGATGCACAAACCCAAAATATTTCCAAGTATTGTCAAAATATGTTTCAATAATTGTACCTAAATGGATATAGTCCATCTATCGCAAATGTGTCTTTGAGAAGAAGACTAAAGCAGTAGGAATATAATAAGAACAACGTTGATAAGAATAGCATCATAAATTTGAACTGTTGAAATCAGCGTAATAGATTTATCATTCAACGTGCTTAATTTAATTTGGATTTTACTCGCAAAATTATCGCTCAGTATGACTTTGAGTTTTGGTACATATATGGTGAAATAGAAATTTCTAAATAATGATTTAGAATAGACTTTTGGCATATAACAACCAAAGTGCCTCGAAGTTAGTGGAAGCGATACAAAGTTTGTGTGTTTCGGATATGATCCAAGAACTGATACAAAAGTATCATTTGATAAGCATTAGAGTTGAACAAGTATTTTGATAAGAAATATCAAATAATTTGATTTTCGGTCAGAACATAGAGGAAGCGTGTGTCTTTAAGGAAAAATATTAAAGGCACTAAATGTTTCTAAATCTAAGTAAACGACAAACTTATGATTTACTAATGATGTACCCGTGTTAAAATCAACTTAGTTAGGTTGTTTAGTACCTGACGTTGGATATGAAAATAACATATTTTAAAATAAGTTATCTCAAATGGTATACAAAGACACCATTTTAAAATATTTAATATAGACCATATGAGATGAATTCCTTATGCATCGATGGTAATAATTATTGTATATAATTATTGTATACCACATTGCAATTTGCTTAAGTAACTAGTACAATGAGCAATTATCAAATACAAACAAAGGTCTCTAAATGATAGTAAAGGGTATTCTCAAGTATTTGCGTAATACTAGTGAATCGTTTGTAGAAATAACGAACTTCTTATGATGGAGTATTTGGAGTCAAACTTCATAAGTGATATCGATTATAGTGTGTCAGTATTAAATTCATGTTCAAACATTCGTTAAGAAACCCGAAATTGGAAATGTTCAAAACATCAAGATTCTGGCCGATAGAGCAGATAATTAAGGCAGTATAGCATATCCATTCACTAAGGGACTTGCTCAACCAATTTCAAGAAAATTGATTGGAGGAATGGAAATAAGATTCCATAATTGACCCTAAGAGAAAGTGAGAGATTGAATGAGTCAGGCGTACGTCTTAGGGGCAATTATGTAATTTTTTTACATGGATCTAACTCTATGACCAATCTTGTTTGTAATTATGGTATTTATTTTCTATTATACACTTTATTATATGGTGAGATGATAAATTAAATTAATGAATTTAAATTTTGTAATTATAAATCCTTAAATAACATGTAATGTTATAATTATTACCGTTGGTGAAGTTTTTCGTCTTTAGTACACTCAACTGAGTCGTGAAGTAATCTAGAGGTCGATCACTTTCATGATTTTTGAATCAATAGATTTAAGTTGTATTGAACCTGCCTTTAAGAGGTGACTATGTCGCTGAGTGCTCACATAGCCTCGTAGTCACACTCCACCTATTTATTGAAATAGTTTTATAAAAGAATAGTAATCCAAAATCGGAGGATATAATAATAATAGAAATTTTTACATGGTTCAAATTATCGTTAATCCTAGGTCCATGGGGCATCCCACTATATATTTTCTTTTTTGGTACAGATTAGTACAATTTCCCAAAAGTATACAATATTCCTATTTTATACTTTTTCTTTCTGGGAAGAAGAAGAAGTTGAAGAAAAGATCCTTTTCTCCATCTTCTAGCTTCTCCTTTTATAGTATGAAAGATGCACTATTGGTTGTTGCAATTACCCTTGATTCTTTACTTCAATCTCCACCCTCAAATTTCACCACTTGTCATCCATTTACAATGCATGTTTGTTGCGCCTGAATTGATGATGGCTCTTTGGAAGGAAACCATGAAACTGGTGGGAATCTTTGAAATTTGAAGCAGGATGCTTGAAAATTTGGGTAGAAGCCCAAGCCTAGACTGGTCGGCCCCTTCTCTTTTGAAATGTTAAATGTCTTAGAAGGAATGGTAGGGAACCACCTTGAGTCTCTGGTTTGTTGTTGATGCATATGAATAGGTGCAGTGACGGAAATCACTTGGTGCCTAGGTCGTACTACCCTACTAATACCTTTGCCATCTTTTCTTGACTTGATATTATGCGGGTCGGAATGGGCAGCACCTTCCCAATTTGCTCTATAAATTGACTTAATATATGCTTGGAATGTACTTGAGGCTATTTGTGATTTGATCTGGGTGTAGTTTGAGTTGCACTTTTTGTGAGTATGCTTGGGTTGTTGATGAGAGAGAGGAGGAACTTCATATTTGTCATTTACCTGTTAGTATGGTTCTTCATTAAACCGTATCTTGAGTGGCCCAATATACAGCCCCTTTGGAGTGATTTTGACCCCATGCGACGCTGCCTAGGTTGCTCTTGGTATGTGTTGGTACAAACCTGTTCCTGTAGGTATTGACAAAGTATGGGATTTAGAGGTACAGTCAACTCAGTGTATCCTGAGCTGATTCCTATGTCTCGGCTCGGTATTTCACTTTTACCTTTTCCTTTAGATACAACCACTGTAACCTCCCCCTATTTCCTAATACATGTTGTGTTTTTTTTCTTATCGTGGTTTCCTTGGTTGCAGGGCTCGGGTTAGGTGTTCTGACTTCATGTTGGTTCCTTGTTCAGTACAGATTTGATTGATTCACTTTCTTCTTCTTTTCCTTCAACCTTCTTGGCACGAGGGTAACTTTCCTGACTTCAAGTCCTAGACCATTTTCCTTCACTGTAATTTATGGAAAGAACAGGTGTAACAGCTACCCCCTAAGTCTACGGCGACCATAGATTAGGGTAGATTTGTTGTCTTAAGCACCCGGTCTACATGTCTAGTTAGTTCTGTCTAGTCTATCTTTTTTGTGTTGGGAGAAAGTCCTTTTCGCTATACTCACATTTAATGCTCTTTTACACGTACCATTCCCTTATTAACTCATTTTAAAACAGCCGTTCAATCTAGCTTTTCATTTTTCTTGGCAGATTTTTATCAATCTTTGCACTTATTATTTTAGCAACAAATCCATGCTCTAAAAATCTTTGATCACTTTGATCGTGTGCCCATTATTCAAATTAAGGTATATATAATCCTTCTTCATATTCCCCAAAATTTCCTTTCATTATTTATTCTGAAAAGAACTTCTATTAGTCTAATTTCCAAATTTGGGGGTATTTCGGTAGATTGACAATAGGAGAAATTATTACGATCCTCGTTCATCCCTTCTTAGAAGTAATCTTTAGAAATTTGATATGGATTCGTCTTCATCTTCCTCTATGCTTCTGGAAGATGCTATCAGTGTTCTTAGGCAATTTTGGTTTTCTAGCAATGCAGTTAAGGTACCTAAAATTCTTACATCGTCGAAGAGATATATCACCATCACTCCCGAACATATCTATTATGGTCTTTATCTTCCTATGCATCCGACTCTTCATCAGTGGCTTGCTTCTTTAGATCTTACTCCAGTCAACTTTCCCCTCACTCATACACTCTTGCCTTGGCCACCTTCATTCTTTATGCTAAAAATGACATCAATCTCACTAGTGAGGAACTTCGATTTCTTTTTGAAATAAGAAAGAGTCCTGTGAAGGGGAGCGATGACTTCTTTTACATCAAAGCCGATGAATCTGTTTTTCCCAATGTCCCAAGTAAAACTGAAAAATAGGCTGAGTTCTATTTCTTTATTTTGAATTTGTACAATTTCGCTCTTTCTCCTACCACTATTCTATCCATACCATCTCTTTAGAGGAAAATGAACAGTTATACAAATCACATCGATGGTAGATTTAGGATTAGCATAAGCGGGCAGGAAGATAAACAAGTTTTATAATGGAAAAAACCGATTGAGTGCCGTCTACTGCATCCGCATCATATATGTTCTCGAGATCGATTCAAGCCCGCTTCTTCCAACCCGAATCTTGGGGTGTAATTCGTCTGCAGTAGATTTTAGGAATTATCATACCTATGATTTTAATCTCGTTGTTTTTCTTTTTTTGTAGGTACGATGAATGCTGAAGCTGTCGCTAATCTTCGTGGTTCTTTGAAGGAGAAGAAGAAGGGCTAGAAGAGGAAGCCTGAAGGTTCCGATGATTCTCCTATTACTCCAAACATTTCTCCTCCACCCTCAAATATTCTACCTCTTTCCAATGCAGACATTCCTCCTCCTCCTCCTATTTCCATACCAACTAAGTTGACTGCTTCTTCCTTGCGGGGTGATCCTACCCTCGGTATGGGTGGATTGGCCATTCCTGAAGTTGCTATATCTTTAATAGATAAAGTAGGGAAAACCGCATAAGTAACTTCTTTCTTTTCTATTTGGTTCCTAAGATGTCTTCTTCCGAATTCCTACTTGAATTTATAAGCTCTGGTCTTATGTGTGTGATCTTCTTTCTTCCATTTTTCTTCTTTTAGTTGTCGGTCTTTTATTTATATTGCTTAAACTTCTTCTAGTTTCCAGTCTGTTACTTATATTGCTTAAACTTCACTTTCTTGTAGTCTGTGGCCTTGATGGTAAAGGCATGTGAGAGGGAAAGTGCACAAGCCTTTTTAGGTCGAGCGGCCAAACTTGAAGCTGACCTTGCCTTTTCTAACTCTAAGATAGCTAATTTGGCTTCTGTTAGTGTTAAGGCCGAGGAAGATGTTAGGATGCTTCAAAAGAGCATGTGCTGGGAGAGAAGGATAAGGTACTGGCCAAGGTTGAGAAGGAGTTGAAAGCGATGAAGGAGGAGTTGTCCCAATCGAAGAAAGATCTTGATGACGTTACTTCCAATGTAACCTATGGTTTTTATGCTTGGATAAGCTTAATTTTAGGATATAAATCAAGCCTAAATTTTTAGAGGATCAATATTTAGTTTCATTAATTTTTTAGTATTGCCAGTGTAAGTGGAATAAGGAAGAGTTGAAGAGCAAAATGTTGACCCAAACTGTTCTGAGTGTTCTACTAAAGAGGAGATGACCGAGGTTGATGGAGATGAGGAGAACCTGCAATCTGAGGGACGGGACAAAAAAATCTACAAATAAGGTTAACTCAAATTCTCTAATTGGCCTAAATTCTTAATCTTATAATTCTTTTGTCTGTTATTATATTAAAACTTTGAAGTTTATTTCAGTATATGTAATGAAACATAGTGCTTGTTATGTTTTCCTTTTGAATGATTGTGTTTTCCCCATTGTTTTGTTTAGTATTTTGGAGAGAATGTGTTTACAAAACTATTGAGGGAGACTGAGGCTAGGCTCGAAAAACATACTCTAGATCACCTTGGTTTAATCGTTGCGGCTGTATGAAGGTGGGAAAAAGAGTTAGACAAATCTTATATAGAGCTTAAGGATAAGACTCAGGAATTACTATCCCGAATAGATCAGGTAGTTCAAGAGAAAGAGGCCCTTAGCGATTTTGTGCTGGGCCGATGGCGATACACGATAGAGAATGGTTCGTTTCCACCTAATGGTCCCCACTTAGTATGTTTACGCTTAGAAGCTTGAACAATAATTGAGTTATCCGTACTCTTATTGTTTTACGCATGATCTTTAAGTATACAGACAAGTAGAGTAATGCATTGAGGGATGGGTATTTAATGTTACAACTTAATTTGTTATGTATTTATTATGTAACCAAGTTTTATTTTATTAGTGGTTAAGTAAGTTCTTTATAGGCCATGCCCAACTCTAACCGTTCTTGTTGCCTGGATGCTTATGCTTCTATTACCATTCCTGGCCTTAAAGTTTCTGATGTGGTTGTGGAGAAGAATTCCTTTGACGACAAAGTTTCCCAACTTAGGTATGAGAATGAGAGGCTTGAGATAGAGCTAAAGTCTATTTGTGATGAGATTGAAAAGACCAAAACTGTGCTTGAACGTCAGTGTGATTGTAATAAAAAACCGCGTGTGTGGTCAGGGCGTGATGCGTCAAAGTTGGAAGGTACAGAGCAGACCTTAAAAGAGGATGAAAAGCTTTATAGTATTGTTTCCAGAGTTGAGATCGCACAATAGAAGAAATAGACGGAGGAGATGTTCGTAGAAATTGCATGATTACTTAGTGGCAAAGAAGTCGTTGAATATGGGAGGACAATCTCTTTGCCCCACTCATATACCATTCCAAATTTTCCTATAGGTTTTGGGCCTTCTCACCCTCTTAATGATGAATGGAAGACTATTGCCTATAAAATATTTGGTGATTTTTCTAGTCAAACCAGAAAGACAAGATCTCAACTGATTGAGCTCTAATAGATACAAGGAGGGGGCAGCGTTGAAGATATGTGAGCTTGAGGACTCATTATAGACTTCTCAAGGCAGGATTGTTCCTTATTTGGATAGCTTGAGCAGGTAGAGGTTAAAAGTAGGAGGGTGGAGGTGTTGCTACAACGATCCCGAGATGTCCTGGAATTTTTCTATCCTTCGTTGGACCATAATTTTCTATATGAAAAAAATTTGAATTGACAATTGACTTGCCTATGGATCATTGGGTAGGAGCACGTTATGACACTCGCAAGACCTTTCTTGCTACTACATCTCCACCTTTGCCTAATGTTCCTTAGAAATCATTTTAGTGTTTTGCTGTTATGACCTTAGGATATTAAAATATTTTTTTGTAATTTGACAATGCTTGCTATGACTTAGAAGTTTGTTTATTGACTACCTTTTCTCTATACAGCTTGTGAACTTCTAGAATTCTTATTTAGCTTGTTTATACCACTTCTTAATTCTAATATATGTGGGTTCTTTTAAATGTTCTAACTAACTTTGCTCGATTAGCGCTCGAAAACGACTGTTCTCCAACAAGTTAGATTCCGCCCTACTCAGAGTAGTAGAGTTAGAAGATTTATCAAAGAACGCTGAGTGTATATATGAGGCCATACATAAGGATGTAATCAAAAGGTTGAGAAAAAGGGTTGTGGAGATGGATAAAGAGATGGAACTATGCATAAGCGTAGAAGAAAGTCCTCTGATGGCTTCAACTTCGTGCATCCCCCTCTGGTCGGATGTAATTCCTATGCCCCTATCTGGAGTTGACCCGAAGGAGGTCCTAAATGGAAGAAAGATGCGAAGAGTTATAATGAGACCAAAATTAAAGAGCTAGAGAATTGTTATAAGGGAGAGTTAGGGATTCCCAACACCCCGGTTTCACCCTTCAGGTATGTCGAGGATGGGCTTTTTGGCCCATTATAAAGAAACGTCGAAAAGACAAGGGAGCATCTACTAGGTGAGTTTGAGAGAATTAGCAAGGTGGCTATGTGTCACGACCCGTCTTTCTATCTCCAGAAAAATTCATCACGATTTAAGAAAGAAAGGGACAGAAGAAGAAAAGATAAGGAAGAAGAAACTCAACAACATCATATACTCATAGCGAAAGGAAGGAAATATAATATAATTCATAAAATATTACATAGTATCATATTACATCAGAGTTACACAACCTATACAACACATATTAGACAGTTATAAACATCTGTCTAACTATACAAATCAAAATACCACAAAGATACAGACACAACATAAACACAGCGGAAACCATTATATATCTACACGCTGAAGCCTCCTGCTCCAAATCACCTTCAGAATTCGTCAAGCTAACCTGAATCCCTCGACTACTCATATATAATATGAGTACGCAAGAGTTTAATAAAACAGAAAATAAACACTCGGGTCAGACAGGGGTCTGGTGTGAGTAAACGGGTTAAAATTTCTTAACTTTAGAAAATCCTTTTGAAAAGAAAAGGTATCACGTAAGACTTCCCACACATAAACATGGAAAAGTTTTTACCTTACACTAACCAAAACATTTGATAGGAAATCCGGTGATATTATAATAGTGTCTAGGGTTTTCAAGTAAATAAGAAATAGCCGAAATTATTACATGATTAAATTCCAGCTACTAGCCACAAAAGTGGGTAATACAATCAAAACCGTAGGGTCTCGTAGGAAGAATGAGTTTCCATCAATGGCAGGGCTACTGGGGTACCGCCCGTCACAGTACGTGGCATAGATCACCGTACCGAGGAGACACCCTAACTCCCCTGCAACACAAGGCCGGAACCATCCCTTACTGGACAGTCCCGAACAAGACCACCCCGTGGTTGGCGCGACCGACCACCCCGTGGTTGGCGCGACCAACCACACACTAAGACGAAATAGAAAGGGACCTCTAGACAGGGGTAAATCTCGTCCTACTTAGGCATGACCCACTTAACCTTGCTGCACCTCCCCTGTTTAGCCATTCCCAGTTGATGAGGCTTGAGGCTGCTGTTACCTTTATAGAATGCATCTATCTTAGAATGCTCATCGTCCACCTGACGATGTTCTGAAAGCATTCAATCCATACAAGTTGGTTCCGGGTTCGAACGAAACCGAAGGCACTATTCGTTGCACTCATTTTGGAATCACCCTCAGAGTCAACGACCATAGCCCTTGCACTCTGAATCACCATCTCGAACTTGAAAGTACTATCTCCGTCAAACTCATCTCGGAATCACCCTCCGAGTTATACTGACGAAAAGTTCTTACACTTCGAGTCTTCACTTGAACTCCACTTGGATTCACGACCTAACGTTTATTTTGGATCGATGTGGTTTTCGGATATCCAAATATGGAAACCCGATCCCGGTCTCCCCGAAATCCAAACGCCATTTTAATGTCCAAGTTGTTTAAGGTTTAAACAATTTAAACTTATATTCAGAATGACATACACAGATAGATGATTCACATTATCACAATAGAAATTCATATCAACCAATTATCTCACAAAGCAGCATATTACATATCAGAGACATCACACCCAATTCATCCAACATCATTCAAACATCCGATATCAATCATCCAATATTAATCAATCATCCATAAGCAGGTTTGATTAACTCTTAATCAATTTAATTAACCTTTAATTAAATTAATTACTATCCTTTAATCACTTGGATTATCTTAAACCTGCTTCATTAGTTTATTGCAAATTAATTTATTAATCATCTCTTAATGATCTTCCTGAATTAATCTCCCTTGATTAATTATCCTTTAATTACATTCAAGTAATTAGCCTTTAATTCCTTAATTAATTCCACAAATTAATTATCCTTAACCATATACAGTAATTAACCTTTAATTACTATCATTAATTACATTAATTAATGATCCTTTATTTGCTTCCATTAATTAATTAATTATAACTAATAATACTTTATCCTTAATTAATTACAATTAATTAGTCATACTTTAATTAATCACTTTCATTAATCAATCCTTGATTAATTTCATTAATTATATTAACTAATGATCCTTATTAATTAATAATCTCTTTAATTAATTAAATAATTAACCATCTCATTAATTAATCTTAATTAATCATAATCAGTAATTAACAAACAAGTAATTACGTTCTTAATAAATTAACTTCTTAATTAATTATATTAATCCCTTTGATTAATTACTCTAATGAATTAATCTTCAACTACTTCATTAAGTAATTATTAACCAATTAAATTAATTAATTAATAATCCTTAATTAATTACTTTATTAATTAATTACATTTTTAATTAATTACATTTAGTAATTAATCTTAAATTAATCACATTAATTAATTAATTAATCACATTAATTAACTAAATTAATTAAGTAATTAACCCTTAATTTCTTTCATAAGTAATTATTCTCTAATTACTTTCATTAGTTAATAACTCTCTAAAGTAATTACCTTAACAAGTAATTTATCCGACCATTAATTATCTTTAATTTTTTAATTAATTACTCTTTAATTAACTAACTTCAAATCAATTATATTAATTAACCCTTTAATTAATAACATCAAGTGATTAACCCTTAATCACTTTCACTCAATTACTTCCATAAGCAATTTTCCATTAATTACTTCCATAAGTAATTTCTCTTCTTAATTACATTCAGTAATTATCCTTCATTAAGTAATTATACTTAATGTAACGACCCGCAAATCCGTACCCCTTGAGTCAACACTATTCTACATAAATCAACTCAAGTTGTACAGAAAAATGAACCATTAGGGTTAAAGAAGAAGAGGTAGAAGAAGAAAATAGAAAACAATATCAGAATCTAACCATCGCAACGGAATAAATATAATAGATATTAACATATCTTGACATCAAAACAAATATATCTGTTCATATATTACACCATCAGAGTACATCAATCACAACCCAACACCAATATCATACAACTGGGTACACAACTATACAACACAGCAGAATATATATATAAATAAGTAAGGGAGTACGTATCGTCATCCAACTCGCCTCCTGAGCTCCACAGCATCAAATCCTATATCCTATAATACTCGGTCTGACCCGAGCATTACAGTTAAATAACACCCGAGTCAGTCTGGATATACCAGCGTGAGAAAATCACACTCAATTGATTATTAAAGTTTCAAAAATCCTTTGAAACCAAAAGCATCTCGTAAGACCACGCCACAAATAAACATGTCGGGTTTTTACCTTATGATAGCTAAAACAATTTCTATAGAAATCCTCTGATATTATAATAGGGTCTATATACAAATACTTGTAAAATAGCCGAAATTGTTACATTCATTAAATTCCAGCTACTAGCCATAGAGTGGTAATACAAACAAAACTCGTACAAGGCTCATAGGGAAAATGGATTTCCAACTAATGACTAGGCACTAGGGTACCACCTGTCACAGTACGTGGCCTGGATCATAGTACCGAGGAGTACGCCCGCTCCCTTGCAACACAAGACCGGGACTATCCCTTACTGGATAATCTCGAGTGAGATCACCCCGCGGTTGGGATCAGCAACTTCCCACTAAGCTGAAATAAAAGGGACATCTAGACAGGGATGACCTCACCCTGCTTGGGTGCTACCCACCTAGCCTTGCTGCATAACCCCTGATTTTCAGTCATTCCCATTTGATGAGGCTTGAGGCTAAGCGTTACCTTTTAGAACATATTCCTTAGAATGCCCATCGTCCACCTGACGATGTTTCGAAAGCATTCATCCATACAAGTCCATTCCGGGTTCGAACGGAATCGAAGGCACTATTCCTACTACGTCCATTTGGAAATATCCTCAGGATTAGTAGCGACTAATCCTTGCACTTCACTGCTCCATCTTGGAATCTAAACTCGTTCTCCACAAAAACATACAAACCGGATCAAAGTGGTTTTCGAGAAATAAATCTCGATCCCGGTCTCTTCGAAACGATCAACGCATTTGTCCAATATTGATAGTCGGTGATTTAACTATTAATTAATAATCACAACATCCATCAACCAATAAATAATTTCCCAAATTATTTATTAATCACAAAAATATCTTCACAAGGTATATTTCCACTTTTAAACCCTTTTGAAAACAGTTTCAAACTATCTTCCTTTTCTAAATAAATTTCCGAAATATTTCCTATTTCTTCTGAAATCACCAAGTACAACACTTAGATTTAAAATAATTTCAAAACACTTTATTGTAAAATATGTTTAACATTTAATTTAGAAAATTTACTTTAGTACTTAATTTAAAATAATACTTTAGAAATAATTAAAAGAAGTTTACTTATAAATATAACTAGATTTTCTTCTTTAAACAAAATACCAAATCATTCTTTAGATAATTATTGTAATAATAGATTTAAAGAAAATACTTACTTTGGAATTTACTTTAAAACATTTAAGCTAAAAATACTTCAGTAATTGGTTGAAAATACATACTATATAAATATTTGAAAATATGGTTACTTTATAAAATATAAAACTAGGTTCACACTCTTTAAAACAAAACACTAAGTTACCTTTTATAAATAATTACTATCATAATAGATTAAAAGGAAATACCTACTTTGGAGTTTAAATATTAGAAATAATAAATTTTCCAAATCTTGCTTTTTAAAACAACTTTAAAACTTTTACTTATATTTTAAAATTTTACTTTGAAAAACGTACTTGGTTATTCAGGGAGAATTTCCAATCTCAATCACTTAAATCAATTTTCCAAGTTGATTTCCAATTTACTCCATTTGAAATAAATTTCATTACTTGCTCAATTCATTTCAAAATTCATTAATTATGGACTTATTATTATTGTTATTATTTTCCGTTTGATTTTAAATCTCTTACCTGAGATATACAAATTCAGGTCTTTCCCAATTCTTCTTTATTCCTTTCAATAATTTAAATCTTAAATTTTAAACAAATTTTTTGTTCTCTTAAATAATAACACTACAGTTTAAAACTCATTAACTTCCTGTTAGTCAAAATTTCCTTTCTTTACTCTAGTTTTATTTATTAAAATTTCAAAGTCACTTTATTTCTTTCCAATTCATTCTTAAACTTATTCAAATTTTCTATAATTATTTTCTTACAAATTCACTTCTTTTATTTTCCTTCCAAAATCCAATTTATATATATTTTTGATAATTCGTTATACCCAATTATATCCAATCGCACCATAGCATTCAATATTCCAATATCATTTATCATAGAAAATCAAATAATCACAACAGAGGGTATTAAAAAATTTAAATAAATGTTGAGAGATCCAGTTGGATCCCTCCAACCTCTTTTCCCTGCATCCACAGACGTTAGCACAATATAAATATCAATCCCAAAATATACCACACTACGGCACATCAATCAATTCAATCACTCAAACAATTATTTAAATTTAATCATTTGAATTTGAATTTGAATTTAAATTTAACTGAGTGAGATTAACTCACCTTTGATTTCGCATTTGCCATTCACTCCAATATTCCCTTGGTTTTCTCGATTTTTGACCTTGTATAAAATATTATATGATTTATTAATATTTGAATTGATCGAGCAACTCTATCATTATTTATTCCTTTAATTTAAACCTTGTATAAATATTTATATCATTTATAAATAGTTGAACTAATCGAACAACTAAATTTCCAGTTGTAAATTTTTAATTAACTAAAAATTTGTGTTTCAACTCATAAATTTGATTTTGAATAAATTTTATTTTTAATAAATTATTTCACCAATTAAAATAAATTAAATAAAAATTCCTTCCAAACCCATATTCGTACATTAAATGAAAACAGAATTGCTTTCTATTTTTTTTAGCCGTTTATCTAAAAACATCTATCTACTATTGAAACCTACCTATATTTAAATACATACATACATACATATATATATATATATATCATTTTCCTCTAGTAAATATATGTTTAAATTGAAGAATCTGTGTATACATATATAAAACTTGCTGGAATTAAATTTTCCCTCTGCAAAAATTTCACATATAAAAAATTTAAGAAAACGTAATATTACCTCACTGCCTCCTCGCAAACGCGATTCAACCGCGACCCCTCGTCCCCAAAAATCATGATGCTTCCAACCCTCGCGTGCCTCCTCCTGAACGATGCGGCCCCTATGTTGGCGCTGCGCTAACCCAAATGGCTCGATTGATCTGATCACGAGTCGCGACCCTACTGTCGACAGCGCCTTCCTCGGTCGCGCCCCCCCTCCATGCGACGCGAGAACTCCTGGCCAGAAATTGCAAGCACCCCTTTATTGATTGGCAAACTCAAAAGAATAAGTGATTTGGTCACGAATTAGATTTAGATCCCCCTTTTTTTTAATAAATCCGAGCTCGAGAAAAAGAGGGGAACGAAGCATAAAGGAATGAGCTCGGCTATCATTTATTATTTTGTTTCGAAGGGGAATTTGATTGAAAAAGTGATTCGGCCATTGATTTATAAAGGAAGATGAGGCGCGTTATTATTATCCTTTTTCTTCTTTCTGCTCGATTTGAAGTAGGCAGGACAAGATTAGATGGATGCGTGTTTTAACAAGGAAACAGTGTTTTGAAAAAGAGATGATGGTGAAAGAATTTCGGCTGACGGAACCTGACTGGTCAGAATATATTAGATTTGAATTTAAATTTAAATCGTCCTGATTTACATAGCCTAAAATCACGAACTCCTATCGAGGCGTGCCGCTAGGCGTTTATAACGTTATACCCTTATCCTGAATGCAATGGAAAAGGTTTCGAATCCCAATACGATCGTATGGAGAAGATAGCTTTTTGGATCCAGTTATTAAATTGAATTTTTGATATAAATTTCAGCGGTACGTATCGTACGCTCGCACAACAACTACAAATGCTACGAAAATTAAAATCCGATAATAATGCAATATTACGGATCCAATGAAACTGGTTTCGTCGAATTCCAAGACTGTGCCTCGGAAGGCTATTTTAAAAATGTCGATTTAAATGACATATTTTCAAAACTGAACAAAAATACTTTTAAATTCAATTTTAAAAGTTCTATTACCTTCAATATTATCAATATGAAGATTTACAAGCCTACAAATTATTTTTAACTGGCTTAAAATTCCCGATTCGACATTATACCCAACTTCAATTAATTTAATCTAATAATTCAATTATCCTATAATTATTGATATTTGAAATTCAAGTTAAAAATTAACTTTTAGATATTTAAAATCAATTAAATATTTTGATTCTAAATGCCCAAAAATTTCCTGGTCATCGCATTCCTCCCCCCTTAAAAGGATTTCGTCCCCGAAATAACTTATTAGGAAGAATGGTCCAATTCCCGTTTACCTTTCCCAAAACCCACAATTTAACATCCTACCAACTATCTTTTTATAGAAGATCCATTACCATTCTTATTAACTTCACAAACTCTCCCATAGTTTTCAAACAATATTATTTTCTCAGTCATACAAATTATAATTCAAAACTAAGTTTTAAGTTTTCAAATTTTTTCAAAATTTTCTATCACCCTAAATTTCCGATTTTTTTGTCAGCGTCTCCTTTGCGCGGCTAGCTCGGTACAACTACAAAAGGCCTCTATGGGCTCCCAAATCCCAAAAGAAAACAAAAAGGCCAAGTGGCTCGATCAAAAACCCAATCAAATTTCATACAGAAATTTAAACACATACCTTTTTGTCGAGCAATTCAAATTTATCTTTTGAAATCAAAATCAATTCTCCTTTCCCTTTATAATACCTGCATATCTTACTTGACAATAATATCCAATCACAACTTTCAACACATATTGTTGACTTCCTTACCAATGTCAATATCTATTAATCCAAATATTATTTAGAATATATTTGTAATATCAATTTCCAATTGAGAATGCACCATTCCTTACTTAGGTTTAGTATAAGCATTCAATATGTTTCCTTATTTATTTTCAATTCACTACTTTAGTTTATATCTATTTCTATCCAAATTAATTCTTTCATTTCTATCTGAATTCAATTTATCTTCAACTCTGTACATTAAATTTTATCTTCCATTTATAACTGATTAATATCATTTTTTTAAACTAGTTTCATTTACTAATTTATTTCAAATTTTCAGTTTGAAATCGTTTTGTCGCTAACAAAAATTTTTCCAAAAAATTTTCAAAATTTTTTCTAACATCCAAAATTTCTGAATTTTTTTGGCAGAATCCCCTTTGTACGGAGGAGCTTTTGCAATCTGACAAAAGATATAAATATGTATACATCGACCCACACGGTCGGAAAAATAAAAAACAGTTCATATTTCCTATTTTTATTGCGCAGGCGTAACTTATTTAGCATTTATAAGCAAGTTGCTTATTTATTTTAGCATTTTGTGCGATCAAATCCATCCATATGGCTTCCCTGAACCTGTACTTACTCAATTTAAACATATAAGCACTATATATAGGAAGTTTGCTGCATTTCACTTAAATTTAAATAGCTAAAACATTGATCCCGTAACAATGCATGTGATATACTGGCATAAACACATAAATTTCACATATAATGCATGTTATATAATTTCCATAAGCATATATAAGGTTCCGACACTTATTACAATTTCTTATAATCAATTCTCAACCCATTCCATTCAGTTGAAGTGATTTATAACTTACTTGCTGTTATTTAATTCATTCTAAGCAAAACAAACTCATATTCAATTTCAATTGATTTCAAAATCAATTTTATTTACATTTACCAGTTCATAGAATTTTCTTTTTTATATCTTAAGTTTTACAGCAAACTTTAAATTGATCTCCAACTCAATTTATTTTCAATTCATTTCTTTTTTATCTTACATGGTATTTTATTTCATAGTACATAGGTTCCATACGACCCATTTTATTTAGCTCGGCACAATTTATGTTTTGTATATCACTAACCATTTCCAATCAAAACAAACACTTATCAAATTTAATCGTTTTTAAAATCAGTCTATTTCATACTCGCCAAATTTTATTTAAGCTCAACAACTTTCCATGCTTGTATATCATTAATTCAATCCATTTGAATTTTAATTCACATTCTCAATTTATCAAAATAATAACCAAGCACATAATTAACTAGTTATATTCATATTGGATTTTATTCGCAACTTAAATCATTTCTAAGTTCTATAAGTCACAAATTTATTTATATCCATACTTTCATCTATTTACAACCAATCTCATTCACATTTTTTCCATTCACTGATTGAATTTATTCATAATCCAAGTTTATAATGTATACACATATTCATACTCGAATATGATTTATTTTCATCTCAAATCATTTTTATTTTAATCCAATCCCATATAACTCAAGCTTACTTCCAAACTCTATTACCTATTCACAATCTTTGATTTGATTTTTCCTTTGATCAAATTCCAACCATTTCACTAATTTATTCGATTAGTTTATTCTTTTATCCATTTTAAATTTTAATTTACATTAACAATTCATTGTTGAATTTATTAATAATAAGGCCATGCAATTTATGCCTGAATTGGATTTGTTTATATTTCACACCATATCCATTTTAATCAAATTCAAATTGTCATTCAACAACACTTACAATTATAATCCAATTACAATCCCATACTTGATTTTCTTTTTCATTTATCTTGAAAATCATTTTATTTGATTTCCTTGAGTTCAATCTTATTTTATATCCAAGTTTGGAATTTTATGCCAAAATACAATATTTTTATTCCGGCTTATTTATTTTCTTTATTTTCTTTTTTTTTAAATTTTTTATAAACTACTCACTTATTAATATTCACTCTTCCCCATCTATTTACAATCAATTATACTCACATTTTACTTTTAATTAGGGGTTATTTATATATACATTTTTTCAATGCTTTTCAATTTTTTATAAGCTTCTAAAGTTTATTTATTTAAGTAAGAATTTTATTCCATTTAAAAATATCTATAACTCGACTGAATTTATTTCAACCCAAATTTTATTTAGCTTAATTCCAGTTAAATCTAGCTACACATCATTCCCTTTGAATTTTGTAAAGCAAGGATTTAATTCCATTTAATATCATTCATGACATAACCGACTTTTGATTCACTTCAATCCAAATCCGACTAAATTTTATTTCTCAATATATGTGAGTTTAAAACTTATTTATTTACTTAAAAGCTTATATTGCTCATTTGAGTCATTTCATCTTATAACCAAATTCCAGATTATATATATAACACTTACTAGCTTAAGGTATAAATTTTCATTTCACAATTATAATCATTTTACCTTTAAACTTATATCCAATTTAATTCAATTTCAATTTTATTTAACTTATCTCAAGTTAAATTCAAATATATTTTCTTCACTTCATTTACTTAAGTTAAATTATAATTCCCGGATTAAAATTTCTAATTTCTTCTTATTAATATCAACTTTACTTTATAAGTTCAATAGTCGATCCATTTATTCATTCACAAATTCATTGTCAACCAATAAATTTTATTTCCAAACATTAATTATTTTTAGTCCATTTGAACTTATTATGTACCTTATTTTACGCATTTAAATCAAACATTATCCAATATTCAATTTCATTTCATTTGCATACCATATTAATTAATCAGTTACTTATAAATTTTAATCTTAAAACTTCGTTTATTTAATCCAACTTAACTAAATTTTCTTTTCCAAACTTAAGTTCAACATTCAATTTTGAAAACATATATATCTAACTAAACTATTCCTTTGCATTTTCAAAATCAACCAAATTTCTCCAACAAACATTAATCCAGTCCCTCTTTTGGAAACTCGAAAATGAACACCGATGATGTCGCGATCATCATCGGAATTATTTTCCAGCGACCGTAAAGAGTTTAATGCTTTTCTTTCTTTTAAAACCCTTCCAATATTTTTAAATTCCAAATCACTCCAGATTTCACATCCGATTCAAAAATATTTCTCAATATATATTATCCTTCCCAACCTTTGGAAATCATTTCCAAATTCAAAGGAAATTAAATTCCTAAATTTCCAAATTCCAACTCTTTAAGTTTATATTCAAACATTGCTTTGGAATTTCATCTTATTTTAATTATTAATCTCGCTATAATTCATATTTATAGCTTGCATTTACAAATTCATTTGTATGTGAATTGGTTTCTTTGTTTTTAATTATGGTTTCAATATCTTATTCAATTATGAATCACATTTACAAATCTCATTTATTTATCAATTTATTCCTTAATCTCTGGTTATTATTTCAATTCTTATTCAATTATCATACAATGATAATAATTTAATATTATCACTTTCTAACAACCAAACATCCATATATAACTATATAATTTACGAAAAATTATTCCTTTTATAAACAAAAATAATTTTGGGTAAAATTATCTCATTCACCCTATTTAAAACAATACTGTGTCGGTTTATCTTGTTCAAGGGTTTAGAAATCCCTATCGATGACATGGCGTCCCATATATCGACCAGAATCCATAAACACTCAACTGATAAATCAACACAATATAAAAACAATTTTATATTCACTAACAAATACACGCTCATTTCTATTAATACTCTCAAACTCATTCTAGAGTACTACAGACTCTAATTTAAACGAGTACTTCCCACTAGAGCCAAGGTTATCACCAACCTAAGCTCTGATACCAACTGTAACGACCCGCAAATCCGTACCCCTTGAGTCAACACTATTCTACATAAATCAACTCAAGTTGTACAAAAATACGAACCATTAGGGTTAAAGAAGAAGAGGTAGAAGAAGAAAATAGAAAACAATATCAGATTCTAAACATCGCAGCGGAATAAATATAATAGATATTAACATATCTTTACATCAAAACAAATATATCTGTTCATATATTACACCATCACAGTACATCAATCACAACCCAACACCAATATCATACAACTGGGTACACAACTATACAACACAGCGGAATATATATATATATATATATAAATAAGTAAGGGAGTACGTATCGTCATCCACCTCGCCTCCTGAGCTCCATAACATCAAATCCTGTATCCTATAATACTCGGTCTGACCCGAGCATTACAGTTAAATAACACCCGAGTTAGTCTGGATATACCAGCGTGAGAAAATCACACTCAATTGATTATTAAAGTTTCAAAAATCCTTTGAAAACAAAAGCATCTCGTAAGACCACGCCATGAATAAACATGTCGGGTTTTTACCTTACGATAGCTAAAACAATTTCTATAGAAATCCTCTGATATTATAATAGGGTCTATATACAAATACTTATAAAATAGCCGAAATTGTTACATTCATCAAATTCCAACTATTAGCCACAGAGTGGGTAATACAAATACAACTCGTACAAGGCTCGTAGGGAAAATGGATTTCCAATTAATGACTAGGCATTGGGGTACCACTTGTCACAGTACGTGGCCTAGATCACAGTACCGAGGAGTACGCTTGCTCCCCTGCAACATAAGACCGGGACTATCCCTTACTGGATAATCCCGAGTGAGATCACCCCACGGTTGGGATCAGTAATCGCCCACTAAGCCGAAATAAAAGGGACATCTAGACAGGGATGACCTCACCCTGCTTGGGTGCTACCCACCTAGCCTTGCTTCATAACCCCTGGTTTTCAGTCATTCCCATTTGATGAGGCTTGAGGCTAAGCGTTACCTTTTAGAACATATTCCTTAGAATGACCATCGTCCACCTGACGATGTTTCGAAATAATTCATCCATACAAGTCCGTTCCGGGTTCGAACGGAACCGAAGGCACTATTCCTACTACATCCATTTGGAAATATCCTCAGGATTAGTAGCGACTAGTCCTTGCACTTCACTGCTCCATCTTGGAATCCAAACTCGTTTTCCACAAAAACGTACAAACCGGATCGAAGTGGTTTTCGAGAAATAAATCTCGATCCCTGTCTCTTCGAAATGATCAACGCATTTGTCCAATATTGATAGTCGATGATTTAACTATCAATTAATATTCACAACATCCATCAACGAATAAATAATTTCCCAAGTTATTTATTAATCACAAAAATATCTTCACAAGGTATATTTCCACTTTCAAACCCTTTTGAAAACAGTTTCAAACTATCTTCCTTTTCTAAATAAATTTCCGAAATATTTCCTATTTCTTCTGAAATCACCAAGTACAACACTTAGATTTTTAAAATAATTTCAAAACACTTTATTGTAAAATATGTTTAACATTTAATTTAGAAAATTTACTTTAGTACTTAATTTAAAATAATACTTTAGAAAAAATTAAAACAAGTTTACTTATAAATATAACTAGATTTTCTTCTTTAAACAAAATACCAAATCATTCTTTAAATAATTATTATAATAATAGATTTAAAGAAAATACTTACTTTGGAATTTACTTTAAAACATTTAAGCTAAAACTACTTCAATAATTGGTTGAAAATACATACTATATAAATATTTGAAAATATGGTTACTTTATAAAATATAAAACTAGGTTCACACTCTTTAAAACAAAACACTAAGTTACCTTTTATAAATAATTACTATCATAATAGATTAAAAGGAAATACCTACTTTGGAGTTTAAATATTAGAAATAATAAAATTTCCAAATCTTACTTTTTAAAACAACTTTAAAACTTTTACTTATATTTTAAAAATTTACTTTGAAAAACGTACTTGGTTATTCAGGGAGAATTTCCAATCTCAATCACTTAAATCAATTTCCCAAATTGATTTCCAATTTACTCCATTTGAAATAAATTTCATTACTTACTCAATTCATTTCAAAATTCATTAATTATGGACTTATTATTATTGTTATTATTTTCCGTTTGATTTTAAATCTCTTACCTAAGATATACAAATTCAGGTCTTTCCCAATTCTTCTTTATTCCTTTCAATAATTTAAATCTTAAATTTTAAATAAATGTTTTGTTCTCTTAAATAATAACACTACAGTTTAAAATTCATTAACTTCCTGTTATTCAAAATTTCCTTTCTTTACTTTAGTTTTATTTATTAAAATTTCAAAGTCACTTTATTTCTTTCCAATTCATTCTTAAACTTATTCAAATTTTCTATAATTATTTTCTTACAAATTCACTTCTTTTATTTTCCTTCCAAAATCCAATTTATATATATTTTTGATAATCCATTGTACCCAATTATATCCAATCGCACCACAGCATTCAATATTCCAATATCATTCATCATAGAAAATCAAATAATCACAACAGAGGGTATTGAACAATTTAAATAAATGTTGAGGGATACAGATGGATCCCTCCAACCTGTTTTCCCTGCATCCACAGACGTTACCACAATATAAATATCAATCCCAAAATATACCATACTACAGCACATCAATCAATTCAATCACTCAAACAATTATTTAAATTTAATCATTTGAATTTAAATTTGAATTTAAATTTAACTGAGTGAGATTAACTCACCTTTGATTTTGCATTTGCCATTCACTCCAATATTCCCTTGGTTTTCTTGATTTTTGACCTTGCGTAAAATATTATATGATTTATTAATATTTGAATTGATCGAGCAACTCTATCGTTATTTATTCCTTTAATTTAAACCTTGTATAAATATTTATACCATTTATAAATAGTTGAACTAATCGAACAACTAAATTTCCAGTTGTAAATTTTCAATTAACTAAATTTTTTTGTTTCAACTCGTAAATTTGATTTTGAATAAATTTTCTTTTTAATAAATTATTTCAGCAATTAAAATAAATTAAATAAAAATTCCTTCCAAACCCATATTCGTACATTAAATGAAAACAGAATTGCTTCCTATTTTTTTAGCTGTTTATCTAAAAACATCTATTTATTATTGAAACCTACCTATATTTATATACATATACATATATATATATATATATCATTTTCCTTTGGTAAATATATGTTTAAATTGAAGAATCTGTGTATATATATAAAACTTGCTGGAATTAAATTTTCCCTTTGCAAAAATTTCACATATTAAAAATTTAAGAAAACATAATATTACCTCACTGCCTCCTCGCAAACGCGATTCAACTGCGACCCCTCGTCCCCAAAAATCGTGATGCTTCCAACCCTCGCGTGCCTCCTCCTGAACGATGCGGCCCCTACGTTGTCGCTGCGCTAACCCAAATGGCTCGATCGATCTGATCACGAGTCGCGACCCTACTATCGACAGCCCCTTCCTCGGTCGCGCCCCTCCATGTGACGCGAGAACTCCTTGCCAGAAATCGCAAGCACCCCTTTATTGATCGGCAAACTCAAAAGAATAAGCGATTTGGTCACGAATTAGATTTAGATTTCCCCCTTTGTTATTTTTATAAATCTGAGCTCGAGAAAAAGAGGGGAATGAAGCATAAAGGAACGAGCTCGGCTATCATTTATTATTTTGTTTCGAAGGGTAATTTGATTGAGAAAGTGATTCGGCCATTGATTTATAAAGGAAGATGAGGCGCGTTATTATTATTCTTTTTCTTCTTTCTGCTCGATTTGAAGTAGGAAGGACAAGATTAGATGGTTGCGTGTTTTAACAAGGAAACAGTGTTTTGAAAAAGAGATGATGGTGAAAGAATTTCGGCTGACTGAATCTGACTGGTCAGAATATATTAGATTTGAATTTGAATTTAAATCGTCCTCATTTACATAGCCTAAAATCATGAACACCTATCAAGGCGTGCCGCTAGGCGTTTATAACGTTATACCCCTATCCTGAACATAATGGAAAAGGTTTCGAGTCCCAATACGATCGTATGGAGAAGATAGCTTTTTGGATCCAGTTATTAAATTGAATTTTCGATATAAATTTCAGCGTTACATATCGTACGCTCACACAACAACTACAAATGCTACGAAAATTAAAATCCGATAATAATGCAATATTACGGATCCAATGGAACTGGTTACGTCGAATTCCAAGATTGTGCCTCGGAAGGCTATTTTAAAAATGTCGATTTAAATGACATATTTTCAAAACTGAACAAAAATACTTCTAAATTCAATTTTAAAATTTCTATTACCTTCAGTATTATCAATATGAAGTTTTACAAGCCTTCAAATTATTTTTAACTGGCTTAAAATTCCCGATTCGACATTATACCCAACTTCAATTAATTTAATTTAATAATTCAATTATCCAATAATTATTGATATTTGAAATTCAAGTTAAAAATTAACGTTTAAATATTTAAAATCAATTAAATATTTCGATTCTAAATGTCTAGAAATTTCCGGGTCATCACACTTAAATGATTTATAATTAGGTGATTATTTAAAATTAAACAAACAATTAACTAATCATTAAAATTAATTAAATGATTAGTTAACTTCTTATATTTAAAAATCCTTAATTAATTAAGAGAATCATTTATCTAAATTAAACTTTTACTTATAAACAAATCATATTAATTAAGTATTCTTAAATTCATAATAATAATAATATTAACCTTATTTATCTTCAAAAATTAATTATTTGAATTAATCAAATCTTAATAATTTAAAGACAAACTATTTTATGGGTTTACAAATTTATAACTTTAACCTTATTTGGAAATAAAGCATTTAGAAATCAATTTGAAATTGTAAACAATTTAATCATCTAATTTAAACTTAAAAATCTTTGAAACTTTTCAAATTGTTTAATTTAGATTGTATAAATATTTTTCTTTGGAAGCTTAATGATCATATCTTTTAAACCTATTCATTTCAATAAAATTTTGAAAACTTAATTTTTAAAACATTACTTAAAAACTTTGATTTATTGTTTAAATTAAAACACTTCTTCTGAATTAAAATCCAAAATTTAATTCAGTTAGTTACTTTCAAAAACAATTATCTTAAACAATTTATATTTGAAAATAAATTCAATTAACACTTTTGAAAGTTCGATTAACATTTATTTCAAAAGAACAAGTTTTAAATTCGTAAAATTCATTTCCTTTTATAAAACTTGTTTTATAATTTAAAGCTTGATTTTATTGTTCAAAACAACAAGTTTAATTTGTAAACTTTATATCTTTACACAGTACTTAACATATTAGCACCACCTAAAAAAACTCGAATCGAACACCAAACTACACGAGCCTGCCCCAAGACAAACCCAGTCTCATCTACTTCGAGTCGACACTAGGAAAACGCGAGCATCACTCCGAGTCAACCCTCGTCTTCCCCGAAACACCATCCTCCCAGAAATATCGTGCACGTGGTCCACGTACCCCACCGATTCCGACCAACGTAGGCCATCGCAACTATCCTCGACGACCATACGAACCCACACGAGCCTCTTCGAACACTCAGAACAAACAATAATCATGCGAATCAAAAACGAGCAAAAACTCAACACTGCAGAAACCACCATGGCCAGAAACTTCACCATTACCGATGCCACAGACCTTGAGATCGCCGACCATCATCACCGAGGCTTCTTCATACCCTCCAGCTCGTATTCCCACCAACACGAACCACCCCGGTCTCCAATGGCTACCACCATTGCTCTGTGAACCACCCATTGCACAGACGACTACCGAACCCTAATACCACCACGTCGCATGAAAAATCAAGCGACTATTTTTCCTCTAATCGCCGATCCACCCTCCTTTCTCCAGACCAAAGCCCATGGCCAATCACCTCTTCGTTTGCCGGAATTTGGCAAAAGTACCACTTTCGATCATCTTAGAAAATCACAATGAATACCGACCTAAAAATTATGATTTCATCATCTAAATTCATTTTTCCTACAACGAACACAATCATGCCTTTCAAAACTTAAATTGAGATAGTTGATTTTTAACATGAATCAATATTTTACCGTATTCCCTATTTTAAAAATTATTTGTTAATTCAAAAATTCCAGAATCTATTTTTAAAATTACCATTAAACATTAACAAACAACTTTCATTTAATCATCAAAGCCAAATATTGATGTTATTGGGAGATTAATTTTTTTTGAATGTAAATCCTGGTCTGAAAACAATAGATAACAGAGTGTTTATATATATACAGACCTATTTACACATATATACATATCTACCAATTCAATAATATAAACACCTGAATGATTTTCATGCAACATCAATATCAAATTCACAGATTATCACATGCATTAGAGTCAAAATCGACTTAAACTGTTTTTAAACAAAATTTACTCACCTTATTTAGCGGAGAACAGAAACTTGTATTCCAGGCCTTGAAATTTTATCTGGAAAATGTTTTAATTGCCTTGCTGTTGAAATCCTTGCATGCCTATTAATTGATGTTTTTAAATGCTGAAACTTGCTGTTGATCTTCAATTTGAGTTGTAATAGGTTTAGTTGATATGGAAAACTTGTTTGCAGATTTTAATTTCAGATTTGATTTTGCTTTTGGTTTCAAATTTCAGGTTCGAAGCAATTTCTGAATGATTTTGCAGAGAACTGAATGATTTTGCTTGTGAAATATGAATTTGTATTTATATTTATGTAAATGTGAATTTAGTAATTTATTTATTTATTATTTATGTTTACAAACTATTCCACTTTATGAGATTATTTTAAAAAGAAAGTTTATTTATAACTTTACATATATATTTATAACCATTTTAATTTAAGCACTTTTAAAAGAAAAAAATAAAACTTTGATTAAATCTTATTTAAACTATCACATTAAAAATAAATAATTATCTTACACTTTGAAAATATAGAATTTAACCTTAAATTAGCTTTTGAAAAATATTGAATTTAAAACAAAGCTTCAAATCACAATTATAATTTGAAAACATATTTCTCTTATTAAATTTTAACCAAAGCTTCCTATTATAATGTGTGTATATATATATAATCAATAGATTATATTAAATTTCAGAACAACTTCAAATTATAACATATACATACATATATATTACAATTTGAAAATACATCTTTTATTTAAAACAAAAGATCTTCCTATTCACAATATATATACCAAATATATATATATATATATATATATATATATATATATATAATAAATTGATTATAATTTTATTAGCTTTGAAAAATAATTCTTATCAATTTTAAATTGTAAGAAAGATATTGATCAATATTGCCAGATTAGATATTTATTATCCTTTAAAAGATTAAATTTATCAATTTAAATTAAATTATAAAGGAAAATTATCAAATCAATTTAATTATTAATACAGACTATTAAATTGATATTGCCCAAAATTCTAGGACGTCACACTATACGATAGGTGAACAAATTAGAAAATAAGGCATTCAATTTGTAATGCGAGGCCGAACTAGATTCCATCGCAGTTTCTAAAGGTGGGATGGATAAGGCATCTCTATTAGAAGAGCTTTATAAAAAGAAAGCAAAGATAAAAATAGCAAAAATTGGTTAGCAACGTTCAATTGACATTTTTAAATGTTTTTGGCTTAGACTCAATTTGTTCTTCCTGTATAATCAGGCCGCTTATGAGCAAGGACCTCAAGATTATGAGAATGTCTAGGCCAGTGCTAATTATTATCTCAGTGTTTCTTAAAGCGGATCTACTCACGGTAGGGCTAATCATACCCAATCATTAGTCGTGATTACTGAACTAGAAAACTAATTTTCTCCTTTTTATTTAGCAGACGGTTCATCTCAGCTTATAGCATCGCATTCTCGCTAGTCATATCGACATGGAGTGGTCGTAAATAGTTCATCTTCTGATTTTGAATTAGATTTGTAACTTAGTTTTTCGTTAAGGTGTTATTTTGAATATGACCCAGATTGTAATCTTCTGTAGACCACATATGGATATGTAAAATAATGATATTTTTGGCAAGCATGTAAAGAGCATGACTAAGTTTTGGTAACTTAGTTTAATATATACCTAGCAAGCTTAGAGCGGTGTCTGGATTTGCACTTGATAGATAATTTGAGGCACATCTCTTGCATTGTGCTTGCTTACCATATGTGGAAGGAGATTCCAAGGTAGCTTATGCCCGCATGTTGTCTTGACCTTTAAGCCACAGTCTTTTTCTTGCACATTTAGCATGACATATCCCCTGATTTGGGTGTAGAGTCCTATGCTGGCCTGACCATATAATTGAAGAGATATGCCCATCTTGTTTGGGGGCGAAATGTCCTTAGCTGACCTTGGCCGTATGCTTGGTATGACCTGCCCCTTAATTTGAAGGCAGAACGTCCTAAGCGGCACACTTGGTATGGCATGCCCCTTGTTTCGGGGCATGATGCCATATATATGCTAAGCTGCCTTGTCTAGCGTCACAGTTTCCATTTTCAATATTACCGTTGTCATTCATAGATAGTGTTGCAACTATGGAACGATGGCAGTGAGCTATGAAGAGTGTTTAGTTCATGCGCTTGGTACCGTCCTCCCCTTTGTTTTGGGGGAGGACTAAAAGAAGATTTGACTGAGAAGTCAGGTCGTGTGTATACAACCCATTTCGCATGCGCATGGTTTTTTTGTACTAGTTCTGGCTATCTAATATCCATACATCTAGTGTGTTATGTCGAATTTGCTAACGTGGAGGTTTTTTATATTGGTTCAGATAGTCTAATATCCCTATGACCAGTTTGACTATGATATGATTGCTACCATAGAAATATTCATATTGAGGCAGGGCGGTCTAATATCCCAATGTAGTATTTTGGCTGAAGAGCCATATTGCATTGATGCAAGTCCAAGTGTGTAGGTCCGGTTTCACCATTCTCAATGTTGAGAGTGCCATTTGTATCTATCGATCTCGCATTTTGCTTAATCAGTGAACATCGACAATGAACTATGAATGTGTATTTAACTTTAAAAATGAAAATAATGCAGAGTTTTTATACTGGTTCGAGCTGTCTAATATCCCTACGACTAGTTTAGTACATCAATACATATACACATTTTTTATAATATTTATTTCTAAACAATTCGAGCTGCTTTGAACGAAATCTGACATCGCTGTTGCGGCCCTTCACTTGGGTTTTGGTACCTTGCTGGTTTAGGATTCTTCAAACCGGTGTGCGCATTTCCTACTTATGTTTGTTGCTTTATTTGGAAAGGGATTGATGCTAAAGATGTAACGATCGAATCCTCTAGTCTCTGGGCAGGGTGCATAATAAGGTGGGATGCCTTATGGGGAAGAGGCGGCGATTAAGGAATATGAAAAGTTTTAAATGAGCCTAGGGCTTACCGTACCCAGAGTTATCCCTTCCTTCTGGCGATGCTGTCTCAAGGACATGTGAAGTGGTTTGGGATACAGGGCTTTCGCTGCTTGTTTGCTTTCTCCTTTCTGGTTAGTAGGAATCTTCACATCCTAAGATACTCTGGGCATTTCTCTACTGGAGAGAGTAACGGTGTCATTGTCCTTGGGAGTAAATTAAGTAGCGGCCAGCTTAGGTGCTATTGGTTATCCCGAGTTAAGTGCCTTGGAAGTTTCCCATATAATCCCCTGCTTCACTGGTTCCTTGATTTGCTGATGAACCAAAATGAGGCTTTGAAAGAGTTTGTAGGGGTTCCTTCCATGTAGGATCATTTTCTATGCCTCTTTAATTGAGACCAGGAATGACATTTCGAAGGAGGAGAAATTGGTAGAATTGTCAGAGATGTGAGAAAGGGAAAGGAGTTTTAGACCTTCCTTCAAGCGCCAAAAATGTTGGTGAAGTTTTTCGTCTTCACTACAATCAATTGAGTCATGAAACAATCTAGAGGTCGATCACTTTCACAATTTTTGAATCAGCATATTTAAGTTGTATTGAACCCGCCTTTAAGAGGTGACTATGTTGTTGAGTGCTTACATAGCCTCGTAGCTACACTCCAACTGTTTGTTGGAATGTTGAAATAGTTTTATAAAAGAATAACAATCTAAAATCAAAATACAAATTAATAAAAGTAAAGGATACAGAGATTTATGTAGATTATTATTAATCCTATGTCTATAGGGAAACCCACAGTATATTTGCTTTTTGGTACAGATGAATACAATTTCCCAGAAGTATACAATATTCCTATTTTGGACTTTTTTCAGGAAGAAGAAGAAGCTGAAGAAAAGATCCCTTCTCTGTCCTCTAATGTCTCATTTTATAGTATGAAAAGTGCATTATTGGTTATTGAGATCACCCTTATTTCTTTACTTTAGTCTCCATCCACAAATTTGCTACTTGTCATCCATTTACAATGCATATTTGTTGTGCCTGAATTGATGATAGGACTTTGGCAAGAATCCTTGAAAATGGTGGAAATCTTGGAAACTTGAAGTGGGATGGCTGAAAAATGGGCGGAAAGGCCAAGCCTATACAGGCCGGCCTCTTCTCATTCGGAATGGCAAATGTCTTAGAAGGAATGGTAGGTGATCGCCTTGAGGCTCTGGCATGTTGTTGATGCATACGAAGAGGTGCAGTGGAGAATATCGCTTGATGCCCAGGTCATACTACCCTGCTAATACCTTTGCCATTTTTGCTTGACTTGGTATCATGTCGGGTATAGGGTAGCATCTCTCTATTTTGCTCCAAGAATTGACTTGGCATATGCCTGGAATGTGCTTGAGGTTGTTTTTTATTTGAGCTAGGTTCAGTTTGAGTTACCCTCTTTGGAAGTATACTTGGGTTGCTGATGAGAGAGAGGAGGAGCTTCACATTTGTCGTTTACCTGTAAGTATGGTTTTGCATTGAAGCATATCCTAAGCGACCCTGTATACAACCCTTTTGGAGTGTTTTTGACCCTATGCAACTGCCTAGGTTACCCCGGTATGTTTTGGTGCAGACTTGTTACACTAGGTATTCACAAAGTGTGATCTTTAGAGGTACGGTCAGCTCAGTATATCATGTAATGCTTCCTATGCCTCGGCTTGATATTTCACTTTTGCCTCTGACTTTAGATACAACCATTGTAACCTGCCATTATTTCCTAATGCATGTATTGTTTGTCTCTTGCCGCGGTTCCCTTGGTTGCAGGGCTTGGGTCGAGTTAGGTGTTATGACTTCAAGTTGGTTCCTTCCTTGGTACAAATTTGATTAATTCACTTCCTTCTTCTTTTCCTTCAACCTTCTTGACATGAGGGTCTAAAGACCGCTTTTCTTGCACCGAAAGATGAGTAATTAAGGGTAGAAGAAAACGAAAAATAAGAAGAAACTACAAAATCACAATCTCACCACAAATCAGAACAATATATAATAGATAACATAGCATATTACATTATCATTTCCATAATAATAATACATCAGAGTTATTACATTATAGCCTTCAACTGGACAGTTATACCTACCTGCCCATACAAAAATACATCTTTCATACATAAACAAAGTGGAATAAGATAATAACTAGCTAACGATGAAGCCACCTGCTCCAGTTTCTTCAAAATGCTTTCGTAAGAAACCTGGATCGCTTAGCGACTCATACAAATTTGAGTACCCAAGAGTTTAGGAAAGAAAATAAAACTTCGGCTCATACATGAATCTGGTGTGAGTAGACTTAACAACTTAAATTTGCTTTTATAAAACATGTTGAAAATCAAAGGTATCCTGTAAGACTACGCCGCACATAAACATGGATGGGTTTTTCACTTACGATAACCAAAACACTTTATATAGAAATTCAGTGATATTATAATAATGTCTAGGGTTTTCCAGTAAAATAGAACATAGCTGAAATGCTTGGATCTCATACTCTAACATATTTAGGTATAACTAAATCCATACGACACTTATTGGAGAATGGATTCCGTACAATGACTGGGCTACTAAGGTACCACCTGTCATGGTGCATCTCTAGATAAATAACACCGAGAACCTCATTGGGATCTCCTGCCAACACAAGACCGACCTACCCTTTATTGGATAGTACCGAATATGATCACCCCTCGGTTGGGATCAACAACCGTACCGAAGCATACATAAGTTGATTATAGGGACTCTATATAGGGATGACCTTAGCTCAATGGGAGCGACCCACATAGCCTTACTGCATCTTCCCTGTTTTAGTCATTCCTAGTTGATAAGGCCTGAGGCTACGTCTTTTACCTTTTCTATAGCATTGCCACTTGGAATACTAACATTGCTTTCCAGGTGTTGACACAATGTCGGCACTCATCCATACAAGTCGTTCAAGAGATAAACGAATTGAAGGCATTATTTCCACTACACCCATTTTGGAATCAACCATAGGGTTAGTAGGAAATAGCCTCTGTGCTTCAAAGTCTTCATCTTGAATCTTTCCTTCACTATTTCCAATTCGAATGCTTCCGTTGGTTCGAAGTGGTTTTCTGATAATAACTGCTATCCGATCCTGGTCTCTCCATAGCAAAGTTCGATATTTTTTAAATTGGTCAAGTTGTTTATAGTGGACCATTCCACTAAAGGGTGTAAGATTTACATTTGAACATACATTTCGTATGCTTAGATTATCATGATCCGCTTATCGAAATTAACCCCCATTGTATTCATCACGTTCCCGAAGTGCGGTATTTGTAATTAGTACAAGCCGGCTTACTTTCAATAAAACGTCTCAGCATTTTATTACGATTGCTTTAATTCATTTGGCTACTTAATAGTATGGACAAGAGATCATTTTTTTTAAAATAATTTACTTAGAAAAGAAAGTTGGTTAAAAACGAATAACCAATAGATTTTGAAAGAACTTTAAAATAAATAAACCTTAACTAAATCATAAGTTTAAAACTTAATCTTTATTAATCTTAATTAAATCGGGAATAATGCTTTGAATTTTAATTAATTAAAAATTATTTATAATTGTATTTTAAGTAAATAACATTCCTTTAAGAAATTAAACCCAAATTAGTTGGATAATAACCTTTAACTAAATAATAATTAATTTAATAGTTAACTCTAATTGAATAATTAATTAAAGTAAATAAAATTGATTAAATAAAAATTAATTTTCTTTTATCTTGATTAATAATTATTTAAAACTTTCCTAATTAAAAATAATTAACTTGATCAATAATTTCTTAAACTATAATTACTTAATTAATTAAATAATAATTATCTAATTAATAAATTAAATTAATAAATTAATAAATAATTTAAAATTAAAATTTTGAATTACTTAATTAGTTTGAGATGATTTTTCCCAAAGAATCAAAAAGAAATTACTTTAAAATTTGAAATCGTGAAATTTTCCGAACTACACCCATAGCGACTATGGCTATGAGCGCAGTTCAGAAAAATTGATTTCTAGGTGAAACCACACTTAACTCTAGCTACTTCATATTTGAAAACGCAAATGGAAGAGTTTTGAAACTTAAAAAAAAGGTGAAAGCCTGTAAAACGTTTACTAAATACAAAAAAATAGAAAATAAGCCCTTATTTTCAAATCCGATCTCAAGTCTTTGCGACATTTAAAGGTGCTAACTTCATAATAGTTTCATTACATACACTTGGTTTTGTTTCACGAACACACTACCGTCATATCATAATCAACCATTCACATATCCATATCCAGACGTATCGTTTAACAACTAAATTACAAATCCAAGCTCAACCACAAACTTATAATCACATGGCATCAAAATAACATGATATTTCAATACAACAACCATTATATTTTTATAATATATAGTTCATCAAAATCAAGCTATTATCTTTTCCGAGAACAAAAGTTTTAGTCACCGAAACTGTGACGATCCAGAATTTTTAGCAATTTAGAATGGAATAATTAATTGATTTTAAATATTTAAAGGTTAATTTTAACTTGAATTCCAAATGTTAATATTTACTTGACAATTGAATTATTGAATTATATAATTCGAAATTGGGTAAGATGTTGAATATGGAATTTTAAGCCTGTTAAAAATAATTTGAAGGCTTATAAAATTTATAATGATGATACTGAAGATAATAGAATGGTTAGAATTTAATTTAAAGGTAATTTGTTCAATTTTAATAATATATCGTTTAAATCGATATTTAAAAATAGCCTTCCGTGGCACAGTCTCGGAATTCGACGAAACCAGTTCCATTGGATCCGTAATAGTTAGTTATTATCGGATTTTAATTTTCGTAGCGTTTGGATTTACCGTTTGCTCGTACGGGTAAAAACGCGTTGAAATTAAAACCGATAATTTAATATTTTAAATCGATTTAAAAGGCTAACTTCCACATACAATTAAATTATCTTTCGAAACACGTTCCATTGTGTTCAGGACGTGGGTAAAACCTTATAATTGCCAAGTGGCATTCCTTAAGAGGAGTTTAAAATTTTAAATGGCAATTGTAACAACCCGGTGTTTACCATCAATTGATAATCAATTTTTTTTTAAATAAATAAATAAATTAATTAAGTTAAAATTCTTTTATAAATTATTAAAAGGAAATTTGGGCTTTAAATTGAAATCGTGGCCCCGTGAAAATTTACAAGGCTTATACCGTTCCTTTTTTCCCCCTTTTTAATTTTCTTTCATTCATTCTAAAAAAAAAAACCCTAGTACCAAATAAACGAAAGATAATGGCGGTCTCTCTCGTCCTACCCCTTCTTCCCAAATTAGGGTTTCGTTCGTTCTGGCTTCGCTCGTCTCTGTGATGCTTAAATTCGTCGACAAGGTGAGTAATTTACATTACTCACTTCTAATTCGAAACCGCTTGTCTTTGTATGCCAAATTTGAATTCGTTGTTGTTAATGATGATTTTCTACTTTCACTTGTTTCGAATTTTTGGCCTCTGTTAAATTTGACTCTGGCTCTGATTTGTTCAACTTGAAATTGTTTTGATTCAATTTCGTGATGACCACGGCTTTGAATCCCCTGATGCTTTGACTTTGATTTTGAGTTGCTTATCTTCGGTCACTTTCTCACCTGTATATTATGGCTTTCTTGGATACATCATTATGCTGTTTTGAGGCTTATTAAGTGTTTGTATCATCCCTGCTTCATCATGTTGCACACACTCCATTTTTGCATACTGCTACTTGTCTCTGACTTCGGCATATACTCACTGAGGTGTTCTAGCCCTGTTGCGTACATGATGCTTAATTTACCTTCTAGTCATGTTGACTTGTAACTTGATTTTTATTGCAATGAGTCTTATGCACCATGTTGTCTACTGTGACCTTCATACTGCAGTGACATTTGTTCTGGTTGTCATGTATATGGAGTAGAGTTGCATTCCCTTGTCATTGTCTCAGGCCACTTGATCACTTGTATACTGCTGTTTGCATTTGGTCTTGATCATACTTGATGTCATGATTTTACTGGTTTCACTTAGGTACACTCTCGAGTTGCATTGAGTAACTGTCGTCTGCACTTGCACACTTTTATCATCATTACCTGGTCGTCTTGATTCTCTTGACTTGGTCATATTTGATGTTGTTGAACTTGGTAGCATGCTTTTTGTGGTCTGCCTTGTTGTTGTATCATTTCTGTTGACATGTTGTTGCATTCTCTTGAGTCTGTTGGCACTGCTGTTAGTTTTGGTGTATGTAGATTGGTTCATGTGAACACATTTGTGTTGCATTGCAGTTGATTCATTAGATCATTTGATATGTTGTCCACCTGAGTTTGAGCATTTGCACAATTGTAGCCTTGGTCTTTGTTGTTGTACCATGCACGGCCATGCTGGTAAGTAGAGTCTGTATATGACTACTTGATAGTCTGCACCACTGATATGCAGCAGCTTGGTCATTTTGTACTTCTGGTCTTCATATTTGTGGTGACAAGTCTTTGTGATATGCACTGTGCATATGTTTGGTCTATGTAGTTGTAGTACTATTGTTTTGTACTGAGCTCGACATTGCTCTATGTTGCCTTCATGCAGCTTGTTCTCTACACTCACTTGATTGTTGCAGTCCATGTTCTTCACTGTTAACATTACTGAACTTGATTCTGTAGTCACTTATGCACTGATTCACTTGTTCATGCATTCAACTTTGCCATGCTATTTACAAGTACATTTCATATACTTGATACCATTCACTCAAAATCAGTTGCATTAACTTTAGACATACTTGATGTCTTTGTGGTTTTGTTTTCAGTCAGCACTTACTGCCTTCATGTTTTTCATTTTGCATATTCTCTGTAGCACTACCTTTATGTGTTGCTGTGTTGCGTAGTTCGCTGCACTACCATCACCATATCTCCATCATCTATGCTGACTTCGGCCTTGATGCTTTGTCGAGGCTGCATTTTTTTTAGCCTGCACATCCATGTGCCTTCTCTGTTTCATTTTGTTCTTCCGGTTTCACTGTCTTTTATCCATGTACTGAACTGTGTTGCACCTATATATGCATAGTACTTGTTCATGTGCACTTTTACGTTTCTTGATTTCGTTCTGGTGTACATGACTAGATACTTTACCCTTCGCCTTGTGTTGAGCCTAAAATTCATTGGGCTTGACCTCGCATTTGTCTCTGCAATTTAATCGACGCTTGGCCTTATGATATTCACGGCGATGCTTGTGAATATTCATTGGGTACATCATCACTGTAGTGGCAAGGCAGTGCACGCAAGCGTGAACTGCAGCCACACGGTAATCATTGGGTACATCATCACTGTAGTGGCAAGGCAGTGCACGCAAGCGTGAACTGCAGCCACACGGTATGGCTTTTATGGTATTCTATCTGGTTTTGATTATTTGATCTTTTGCATATTCCATATGCTGTAGTGGCGAGGCAGTGCACGCGTGCGTGTACTGCAGCCCTACCTGAATTAATATTTTAATTGATATTTCAATGGTTTGAACTGTTTTGTTTATTCAATTCAATATTCTGAATTGCATTCTGATTTGGTTTAGTTACCGTCGTCTATTCATTATTTAATTATTATTGCTTCTGTGCACTAATAACTGAGTTTGAATTAGACTGACTCGAGTATTATTTTCTTTTGAATCTAATACTCGGGTCAGACCGAGTATTTTAGGTTGTAGATATTCTGCTTTGGGTTGCTGCTAGAGCTATGAAGTTCTTTCATATCTTTTGGAGTAGTCGTCGTTATTTGTAGTAGTCTGTATAATTGTATAGGAAGATATGTATTCATGTATATTATATACGTTAATGTACTTGTATATGTAACTTCCTGAGTCGACTGTTGTAGTTGTATCATATGTACCGTGTCATATGTATTGTATCAAATGTATTGTAACTGACATCAGTTATTGTATATATGAGACTTTCTGTTTGATTTGTGTTCCGCATTATACTATCTGTGTGATATTTTATATTTACTGTTCTAAACTATTACGAACCATCGTAGTTCGTTTTATACTGGAATTGGGGTATGTCGATGGGAGAAAATAAATCAGAGATGAAAAATGAAAGAAAATATATTTATATACCACTCCCATTGAGATAACCAATACTAGTATAAGGCCTAACTATTGATGGTCGCTCCTCAACAGCCTTATTCTCCGTGCGAGTTGACAGCACTACACCGTAGTGTTCTTGGCTAGCGTGGGTATAGAGGTGGGGCGTCACAGCTTGGTATCAGACCCTGGGGTTTAGAACAAATATAAAACATAACTTAGATAGTACATGTGTTACAACTGTTTGTCGACGTTTCATCTCTCATATTTGCAAATGATTATCTTTGATTGTTAGGTATGAATTCCTAACGCTTATTCATATGCATTTGATTTTGATTCTTGTGTTTTCGGCTTTGATTTGATTTAGCCGATGATTGATTTTGTTCGAATCTCAGCGATTCCGAACTTGATATTTTATTTTTTCCTCGGATTGATTTCCATTCGACTTCGGTCACTTTGTTTTGAGAAATTTCTAAATTCTTGATTTCCAAGACTCTGACTTGGTTTGCCGTTGAGTCCTTTGATGATGATGTTGAATCATTTTGTACTCTATTATGGCCATTAATTGTTGACTTCGGCATTGACTTGATTTTTATTTTTGTTGAAGTCATTTATGCATTTATGCTCGTTTTGTTTCGTTATTCCATTTGTCAATCGATTCTTCTTTTCCGATTAGTTGTCGTCATCTTTGTCGACTTTGAAAACTTCTATTTCTGGAATTTTTGGTTATTCCTACTTTGATGGATTTAGAATCGAATTCTTTGGATTTTATTCACATCTACGAATGTGAATTTTAGTGAATTGATTTGGTTTCCAAATTTAATCGATTTTTGATTTTTTCCCGATTTGTTGCTATCATTTATAGCAACTTTGATGACCATTTCTTCGGGATTTTTGTGAACATACCCTTCGATGAATTCGGTATCGATTTCTTTGGATTCTATTCACGTCTTCGTATGTGAATTCTTGTGATTGATTGTTTCTACAATCATTTTTGTGATTTGTCACTTTAAAAATATAAATGTTTCAATACTAGTAGTAAATATCAAAACTCTTTTATCAAAATGTTTTCAACTCTATTTTCAATATCAAAATCTTTTCCTAAACCGTTTTCCATTCTATTAGTATATACAAAACTTTATTTCACTCGTATGAGAAATCTAATTAAACGGCTTAGCAAAACAAGTGGTATGAAACGCTTGCGTTTACTTCGTCGGTTAATTTTTTGACTTGTTCGATTGAACCACTTGTGACATTTTTCTAGTGAAGATCTACAATTTGTTCGTAAATATTTAAGTTAAGCTAGTGGTTATGGGACATGAAGCTAAACTTTTATATTCACTAGCTTAGTGTAATTGACACTTCTCGTTGATCTTGATGATCGCTTTATGAATTAGACTAGCAATTGCGCGATGTCTCTTTCATTGCGAGGTTAGACTAGACACCACTTGTGTGATTCCACTCACGCATACCTTTTTGCTTTTGGTTAGTCCTGACCTCAATCTGTGTGATTCCATTCACACATGCTAAGTGTAATTGACACTCCTCGTTGATCATGATGATCGTTCTGATGGTCAGACTAGACACCACTTGTGTGATTCCATTCACACATACCTTTCTGCTTTTTGGTTAGTCTTGACCTCAATCTGTGTGACTCTATTCACACATGTGGGGTAGCTCCCCTTGGTCTTCGGACCGTCATGTGATAGGCCTCCTTCCCTTTTTCTGTGATTTCTAGATTCCTTATGTTGATTTCTGGAAATTTTATGCTTCACCTATTTTTGTGCATTGGTGAATTCATATGTTATTGATTTGTCATGAGTACAAATTTGGGGTATGATACCTCTTTGGATCTTTGAGAAGATTCTTGTGATATTGATTATCTCTTATCGGTTGATCTCCTGTTGATCATTATTTACATACTTATAGTAGTATGTCAGTATGGATATTTCATATTTATTCCATACCTCATGTCGGTTGATCTCCTGTTGATCATTATTTACATACTTATAGCAGTATGATACTATGGATATTTTATGTTATGCCATATCTTTTATTGTATGTCATACTCTCCTTCGAGTTTTCATACTCCCGTCCGAGTTTTCAGACTCCGGTTCGAGTTTTCATACTCCCATTCGAGTTTTGGTACTCCGTTCGAGTTTTCATACTCTCATCTTGTGATTTCTGGATTTCTTGTGTAGTCTTCTGGAATTTGTGCTTCACCAATTTTCGTGATTTCTATTGATAAGTTTTATCAATTTTTGTGCATTGGTGAATTCGTGTGTTATTGACTTGTTATGGATACAAGTTTAGGGTATGAAACCCTTTCCTATCTTTGAGAAGATCCTTGCGGCATTTTTGATGAATGAAAATTCATTGGTATTATATTTTGATGCCAATTATTTCGATGAAATTTTGACGTATTAACTTCAGTAACCGTCAATTTTAAAATGAATTTTCAAGCGGTTATCCCGCAATGCTGTTTTTGTATCCGTTTTTACGGTATTTCGAGAAGTGAAATTTCCTTGTCAAAGTTGCTACCGACGTTGCTATTTTAATCACGTGTTTTAAAAATTTGTCAAAATTGTTTTCAAAATTTTTACGGTTTACACTTTCAAAAGAATGAGGAAGCGATTTAAACGTTTCAGAAAAATCGAGGACTATGACCCCTTTCTTTTTCTGATTCGCTTAATTCCGGACTTGTCCGTTTGAGAATGTGAAATGTTATTTTTAAAATACACCATTATGCACTTTCAAGAAAACGATGAAGTGAATTAAACGATTTAGTAAAACTCGTGGTAATGGGTCATGTGCGTTTGCTATTTCGGTTAATTCCGGACTCGTTAATTGAATAATTTGTGATTTCTGATTATCGTTTCGATAATCGGATGTTGGTGATTTCTGATTTATCATTTTTGATAATCAGATATTTATTGTTTCTAATTATCGTTTGTGATAATTAGATATTTGAGATTTAATTATCGTTTGTGATAATTAAATATTTGCGATTTAAGATTTAATTATCAATTGCGATAATTAAATATTCGTTGATTTGTGATTTCTGATTTATCATTTTTGATAATCAGATATTTATTGTTTCTAATTATCGTTTGTGATAATTAGATATTTGAGATTTAATTATCGTTTGTGATAATTAAATATTTGTGATTTAAGATTTGATTATCGTTTTGATAATTGAATATTTGCCGATTTGAAATTTGATTACCGTTGTGGTAATCCCTGTTTATCGTTTTTGATAGTTAGATATTTGTGTTTTCTAATTATCTTTGTTGATAATTAAATTTTTGCTGTCTTCTAATTATCGAATCGATGATTAGATATTGCTGTTTCGTGATTTCTGTATTCTGATTATCTATTTGATAACCAAATTTTGTTGAGAATTTGTGAATTTCTTTTATGAAATTAAAAGATTTCTTTGGTGTTTATATAGTACTACGCCGGTGTACCGACTCAATTTTCTGCTATTCATGACGTTTTCCACGTCTTCCAATTACGAAAAAAAAGGGATTTTCGATTTTTATTCTTGAGCAACCTTCTATTCACATCATTGCTTCGGGGGTGTAGCACCTCCAAAGTAAAGATGTTTCTCTTCTGGAAATTCTCAACGATTCTCCAATTCTTGGGATTTCACTTTGGAATCCAGAGAATTCATCGAGCAAACACGTTCAGGCTCTCTCTCTCTCATGCTCTTTATGGTGAACTTCCTATTTCGAATTTCTTCATCTTGAGATGATATGCTCTTATGGTTGTTACCTTTTGTCCATTTATTCCTTATGATTGCGAGGACGCAATTTCTTTAAGGAGGGGAGTCTGTAACAACCCGGTGTTTACCATCAAATGATAATCAATTTTTTTTTTAAAAAAAAAATTAATTAAGTTAAAATTCTTTTATAAATTATTAAAAGGAAATTTGGGCTTTAAATTGAAATCGTGGCCCCGTGAAAATTTACAAGGCTTATACCGTTCCTTTTTTTTCCCCCTTTTTAATTTTCTTTCATTCATTCTAAAAAAAAAAAACCCTAGTACCAAATAAACGAAAGATAATGGCGGTCTCTCTCGTCCTACCCCTTCTTCCCAAATTAGGGTTTCGTTCGTTCTGGCTTCGCTCGTCTCTGTGATGCTTAAATTCATCGACAAGGTGAGTAATTTACATTACTCACTTCTAATTCGAAACTGCTTGTCTTTGTATGCCAAATTTGAATTCGTTGTTGTTAATGATGATTTTCTACTTTCACTTGTTTCGAATTTTTGGCCTCTGTTAAATTTGACTCTGGCTCTGATTTGTTCAACTTGAAATTGTTTTGATTCAATTTCGTGATGACCACGGCTTTGAATCCCCTGATGCTTTGACTTTGATTTTGAGTTGCTTATCTTCGGTCACTTTCTCACCTGTATATTATGGCTTTCTTGGATACATCATTATGCTGTTTTGAGGCTTATTAAGTGTTTGTATCATCCCTGCTTCATCATGTTGCACACACTCCATTTTTGCATACTGCTACTTGTCTCTGACTTCGGCATATACTCACTGAGGTGTTCTAGCCCTGTTGCGTACATGATGCTTAATTTACCTTCTAGTCATGTTGACTTGTAACTTGATTTTTATTGCAATGAGTCTTATGCACCATGTTGTCTACTGTGACCTTCATACTGCAGTGACATTTGTTCTGGTTGTCATGTATATGGAGTAGAGTTGCATTCCCTTGTCATTGTCTCAGGCCACTTGATCACTTGTATACTGCTGTTTGCATTTGGTCTTGATCATACTTGATGTCATGATTTTACTGGTTTCACTTGGGTACACTCTCGAGTTGCATTGAGTAACTGTCGTCTGCACTTGCACACTTTTATCATCATTACCTGGTCGTCTTGATTCTCTTGACTTGGTCATATTTGATGTTGTTGAACTTGGTAGCATGCTTTTTGTGGTCTGCCTTGTTGTTGTATCATTTCTGTTGACATGTTGTTGCATTCTCTTGAGTCTGTTGGCACTGCTGTTAGTTTTGGTGTATGTAGATTGGTTCATGTGAACACATTTGTGTTGCATTGCAGTTGATTCATTAGATCATTTGATATGTTGTCCACCTGAGTTTGAGCATTTGCACAATTGTAGCCTTGGTCTTTGTTGTTGTACCATGCACGGCCATGCTTGTAAGTAGAGTCTGTATATGACTACTTGATAGTCTGCACCACTGATATGCAGCAGCTTGGTCATTTTGTACTTCTGGTCTTCATATTTGTGGTGACAAGTCTTTGTGATCTGCACTGTGCATATGTTTGGTCTATGTAGTTGTAGTACTATTGTTTTGTACTGAGCTCGACATTGCTCTATGTTGCCTTCATGCAGCTTGTTCTCTACACTCACTTGATTGTTGCAGTCCATGTTCTTCACTGTTAACATTACTGAACTTGATTCTGTAGTCACTTATGCACTGATTCACTTGTTCATGCATTCAACTTTGCCATGCTATTTACAAGTACATTTCATATACTTGATACCATTCACTCAAAATCAGTTGCATTAACTTTAGACATACTTGATGTCTTTGTGGTTTTGTTTTCAGTCAGCACTTACTGCCTTCATGTTTTTCATTTTGCATATTCTCTGTAGCACTACCTTTATGTGTTGCTGTGTTGCGTAGTTCGCTGCACTACCATCACCATATCTCCATCATCTATGCTGACTTCGGCCTTGATGCTTTGTCGAGGCTGCATTTTTTTTAGCCTGCACATCCATGTGCCTTCTCTGTTTCATTTTGTTCTTCCGGTTTCACTGTCTTTTATCCATGTACTGAACTGTGTTGCACCTATATATGCACAGTACTTGTTCATGTGCACTTTTACGTTTCTTGATTTCGTTCTAGTGTACATGACTAGATACTTTACTCTTCGCCTTGTGTTGAGCCTAAAATTCATTGGGCTTGACCTCGCATTTGTCTCTGCAATTTAATCGACGCTTGGCCTTATGATATTCACGGCGATGCTTGTGAATATTCATTGGGTACATCATCACTGTAGTGGCAAGGCAGTGCACGCAAGCGTGAACTGCAGCCACACGGTATGGCTTTTATGGTATTCTATCTGGTTTTGATTATTTGATCTTTTGCATATTCCATATGCTGTAGTGGCGAGGCAGTGCACGCGTGCGTGTACTGCAGCCCTACTTGAATTAATATTTTAATTGATATTTCAATGGTTTGAACTGTTTTGTTTATTCAATTCAATATTCTGAATTGCATTCTGATTTGGTTTAATTACTGTCGTCTATTCATTATTTAATTATTATTGCTTCTGTGCACTAATAACTGAGTTTGAATTAGACTGACTCGAGTATTATTTTCTTTTGAATCTAATACTCGGGTCAGACCGAGTATTTTAGGTTGTAGATATTCTGCTTTGGGTTGCTGCTAGAGCTATGAAGTTCTTTCATATCTTTTGGAGTAGTCGTCGTTATTTGTAGTAGTCTGTATAATTGTATAGGAAGATATGTATTCATGTATATTATATACGTTAATGTACTTGTATATGTAACTTCCTGAGTCGACTATTGTAGTTGTATCATATGTACCGTGTCATATGTATTGTATCAAATGTATTGTAACTGACATCAGTTATTGTATATATGAGACTTTCTGTTTGATTTGTGTTCCGCATTATATTATCTGTGTGATATTTTATATTTACTGTTCTAAACTATTACGAACCATCGTAGTTCGTTTTATACTGGAATTGGGGTATGTCGATGGGAGAAAATAAATCAGAGATGAAAAATGAAAGAAAATATATTTATATACCACTCCCATTGAGATAACCAATATTAGTATAAGGCCTAACTATTGATGGTCGCTCCTCAACAGCCTTATTCTCCGTGCGAGTTGACAGTACTACACCGTAGTGTTCTTGGCTAGCGTGGGTATAGAGGTGGGGCGTCACAGCAATTAACAAGACGTTTTGGAAATTTTATAATATAATCAGTCAGAGATTTTTTTTTAATCGACAATCATATTCAGGAAGCCATCCCCAACCCTATATCTTATCCCCGCCTCCCTCTCTAATCAAAGTAGAATCAAGTTCGTTCTAAAAATAATAATAATAATAATAATAATAATAATAATAATAATAATAATATGGCGACCGAAAAGGGGTATCGATCTGAGTTTAATCAAGAGCAAATCGCGATGCTCGGCGTGGTCCAAGGCGGTTGATGCTCGATTCGAGCGAGGCTTTGATTGCGACAGGCGAACTCGTGAAGTCCAATGTGGCGGGGTGCACTAGGAGGCGGGACACTCGCGATTTGAAGATCATTGACGAGTCGCATGGGTTTTGATCGCGACTAGGAGGGCTAGTGGCGTATGATGCTCGTGTTTCGGGGCAAGTTTTGCGGGGGTGCCAAGGACTCGCGATGTAGCTGCGACTAGGACGGCGATGGGGGGGCCTTCTCGTCTTCGTGCGTGTGAGTTAGATGAGGAGGAGCAGATAGATTGTGCATGGCTGCGGTGGCGACAACATTGGTGAGCATTTTCTTGTTTCCTTCTTCTTGGATTTGAAACTTAAAAAGGTTCAACTTTGGAAATAATTGTTGGCCATAAACTGTTCAACAGGGAATATGTGTACAAAGAAAAAAGAAAAGAAAAGAAAGTCAAGATCTAAAAACAGAAAATAAATTATGGATAAGATTTAGAGAATAGGATTATTTAAAAAAAATATAGTATAAATTGATTTATCAGAATATATTTATATAGAGATTATAGAATTTATATGGCTATTTTTATTAGGATATGTGTTTAGTACAAATCTATATATTTACTAAAGTTATGTGATTTATCTTGGTTACTAAAAATGTTTATTAAAAAGGAAATTTGTTTAAAAATAAATTATTGGTTTAAACCCAACTTATTAGTTTAAAATAAGTTACAAGTTGTTTAAAATTATAAAATGGATAATAAATTTTGCAATTAGTAAAATACTATTAAAATCATAATATGTTTATTTAAGGTCAAAAAAATCGAGAAACCAAGGCAATATTGGAATAAATTGGAAATAAAAGCAAAGGTGAGTAAATCTCACTCTATTGGATTTTATTTAGATTTAAATGGTTAAATTTAAGTAATTGGTTGAATGATTGAATTGATTGAATGTGCACTGATGATCTGGAGACTTTGGATTTGGTTGGTTCTCGAGTTAATTGTTGTTTGACTCGAAGCATTTGGGTTTTAAATTGTTTTAAACTTAAAATCATAAATAAGAAAATGGTTCATTTTTTTAAATTAATAAGGGTATAATGAATTGGTGATTCATTAAATAGGTAGGATAATTTAAATGGATAATTAATTAATTAAATTAATTAATGATTTGTGTTAATTAATTAAGTCTAATTAATTTAGAATAATCATTGGATGGTTCGATAGGTAATTACTTAATGTAATTAATAAAATATAATTACTTTGTGCGAGAAATCAAGAGATTAAGTAAGATATTTAATTAAGGAGTAATTAATTTATTTAATGAAGTAAATAAAAGATAGTTAATACAGGTTGAGATTAATCGAGAATGATTAATATTGTGGTTTAATTAAAATAATTAATTTAGATTAGGATAAATTAAAAATTAATCGAAAATCATTAATTTATATAATTAACGATGCAATTAAAGATTGATTAATTAAGGTGAATTAATTGACGATAAGAGACTTATGAGAAGTTAATTAATATAAATAATTAAGGATGATTAATGTAATTAATTATAGTTATTTAATTTGTGAAGTAATTAAAGATTACTTATTGATTGTGGTTAAGAATAATTAATATTGCGAAATTAATTAGAGATAATTACTTGAATGTAATTGAAAGATTATTAATCCAGGGTGATTAATTAAGATGAATAAGGAAGGGTTGATTATTTAATTGATTTGGAATTAATTAACGAAGGAATCTAAGTGATTGAGGTTCGAAATTCAAATTAGAATCAATTGAATTGATTTGTATGTGATTAAGCTTTGCTTATGGATGATTGAAAGCTTTGCTTATGGATGATTGAATGGTATTGAATGCTTTGAATAAGTTGATATCTCTGATATGAAAGGTTGTGTATTTCATTTGGATAACTTGGGTTAGGATGACATGAGTTTCGGAGAGACCGGGGTTGGGTATTGGGAAATACCCGAAACCACTTTGAATTTTTATAGATTGATATGTGAAATCAATAGGATGAAATGAAATGATTTAAGTGAATTGGACTATTTAATCTAAAGTTTTTGGTACTTGGATATTGATGTGTGAAATTAGAAAAGACTATAACAAACTGTGAATTTGTAAGTTGATTCGAGTTACCCCGGGTTTTATATAAGTTGTTTGCTTGGATATTCCATGTTAATTGGGTTTACTCACACTGGTTTCCAGCCTGACCCGGGTGTTACTTTGGTGTAATGCTCGGGTCAGACCGAGTATTACAGATTTTCAGGTAAGGACGTTCTGGAGCTCAGGAGGCGAGTTGGATGGCAAGAACGTATGGATTGTTTCCGCTGTTTTATATTATTGTAAAACTGTGTCATGATAATTGTGTATATTCAGTGTCTGTATATATGTGTAACTCTGATGTATAAAAATGTAATCGACAGAATATTATTCCTTTGTAAACTGTTATTATTTATTATTATATTTTATCCGCTGCGAATGTGAGACGTTGATGTTTCTGACATTCTTCTTCTATCTCTTTCTTCTTTTCATAACTATCTGGAATTTTCAGGTTCAAAAATTTTGGGTCGTTACATTTGGTATCAGAGCTGGAAGGTTAAGCGAGAACCTTGGCTCTGGTGGGGATTACTCATTAAATAGAGTCCGTAGTACTCTAGAATGAGTTGAATATATATATATGAGAGCGTACTTGTTATTTTCTTATATAAAGGTTTTAAAAGACTTTATATAAAAATATATTTTTATATATAAAGCAATATTTCCTTTTAATAAATATAAAGGTGATTGGTTGTTAAATCATTGAAATTAAATTAAGTAGTAATATAATACAACCAAATTGAAATTTTGAATTGGAATTAAATTAAGTGGTAACAGAAATACAGCCAAACATAAAATTAAATTAATTGAAAAGAAATTCTAGAATTTGAACTCAGAAATTAAATTGTTTAAAACTTTAAATAAGGTTAATTTGGTTAAAAAAGTTAAACTAACCTTTGAGAATTTAACTCGAATTTATATAATTCGAGATGGTTTAAATTTAAGATTGAAATTGAATTAGTTCAACATTGAATTTGGTTTGAATTAATTGGATTTGTGATTGAAGATGTATAAGTTTAAAAATTTAAATGGGAAATCTGAATTGGATTAAATTGAAATGATTTGAATTTGAAGTGGGTTCAATTGATAATAGTCCAAATTGATTGGAATAATTTGAAATTATAATTACAGTCGAACATGATTAAAATCAAATGGAAGTTGATTTGGATTGGGAAAGAAATCAAGATTGATTCAACTTGAATTGGGATTAAATAAATTTCGATGGAAATTGAAGATTATTTAAATTGAATTGTTGGGGAAGTGAACAGTTTTGACTTGGGCTATTTTCAATATAAATTGTTTTAATATAAACTTATTTTTCCAAGCTATTAAATATATACAACCTTTCTTTCTAAAGCCAAATTATTTTATACTTGTTTCACAATTATTTTTGGAACTATTAACCATTTTTCAACTGTTTTATAAACTAATTACTGTTTTTCAACTATTTCATAAATTAATTACTATTTTACAACTATTTTGTAATTATCTAAGATTTCTGAGATTATTTAACTATTTCCAACTATTTTACAATTAGTTAACTATTTTACAGCTATTTTTCAAACTAATAATTATTTTTCAACTACTTATCCATTTTTATAAATTTCAAGCTATTTTCTAAAAATAAACAGGTCAGAGTTCAAACTGTTATTGATTTAAATACCCAACTGAGGTAAGGATTGAAGTGATAATTCAATGGAATTGAAGCAATTGTAAATATGTGGGTGGAAATTAAAGGAAATGTGAATAGAAAGAGAAATTGATTTGGTTAATAATCAATGGAAATAAATACGTAGGATGTACGTATATTATTCTATTCGCATAGTGATTTGATCTAGATTCGAGCATATAATTTCGAGATAGTTATATCGATCCGTGTTGGGATTTTTCACTCGATTTTCGACGGCGAACCTGGATATGGATTGTTGATTGGTTCTAGATATTCTCTATCATAGTTATAGCTATGCAAGGAGAATGACAGTTTCTAATCAAGAAAACCATATCTGTGTCCGCACTAGGAAGTCGGGTGAACGATACTAGTTCGAAAGTGAAATTGTGTGATCGGGTGAGCGATCAGATTGGTATAGCGTACGGATGATAAGTGTACATCGTACGGATTTGAATGAAATTGATATTGGAAGAGCGATCAAATTTGAATATTTGATTTTGAATAAACAAAGTTATATATCCTTGTTATATAAGATAAACCTCCCCTTGTTGAATCTGCTGCCAGAAGGAAAGGATTTTGAAAGCATTTGAAGTATAAAAGGAGTTCTATACAAGTTTGAAATGATCCAAAGTTTTAAAAATTATATATATCTGTATATATATAAAGGATCGTATGAGGATTTTGGGAAAAAGTTTTGGGAACCTTTGGATTTGGTAAGGCTTTTGATTTTTGGGTAAAATCAATATTGAAATTTGGAAAGCCTAGTTTGAGAATTATCGATTTTGTGTAAAGTAGCTTTGTATGAGATCAAACTAGGTGTATGATTTGAAAGATACTATATGTGTATAGTATAAAGTGTTCTGATGATGGATCTAGGGAAAAAGGCGCTCCCTTGAAATGAACTTCTCAGGAGTGCCACCGGATGGTGCTGCCTTGAGCCCTAAGGGGCGTTCTAAAGTTGATCCTATGAGGAGTCCGGACAAAACTAGTTCCTGAGGATTATGAGTAGAATATACCATAGCAAAAGTCGTGTGTGCTGCTGAGTGCCAACAGTCTACGTTTGATTTTATATCGATAGACTGCGACCTATGGTAACATAGCGAAAGTCGTGTATGCCGCTGAGAGCCAACAGTCTGCATTTGATTTTATATCGGTAGGCTGCGACCTATGTAGGAGTGGAGAAGTTTCATTTTGACAGCGAAAGTCATGTGTACCGCTGAGAGCCAATAGTTACATGGACTTTTGCTGCGATGACAACGTAACCCTGGAATGTAACTGCGATCTGTTGTGGGTTCCATGGCGTAATCGAGGGGCGTGAAGTTCCTACAGTTACATGGACTTTTGCTGCGATGGCAACATAACCCAGGATGTAACTACGACCATGGATGGGGGTGATGATATCCAGAGCATTCTCACCAAAGATACTTCCTCTATTTTCAAAAACTGTTTTCTATATTTTCAATAAAATTATTTTCCAAGTATTTTCACTAGGGGTTGAAAACGGGTTTACCAAGTACTATAGATTTTCAGTCCTACGCCTGATCAACGTATGACCGAATTTCCGTGAGAACAAGGATGGACTAGTTGAGACATCGAGTTATAAGAAGTATTTTTATAAAAGCTATTTTAATAATATTATCTGAATTTAAAAATATTTCTAAAATTTTAAAATAAAAGTGTTGGAATTTTGAAAGATGAAAGAAAATCTATACTGGAATGATGAAAAAATTATATTCAGGAAAATTTAACGAAGTGATTTTTGTAATAAAATCGAATATCGATTTAAAAATTGGAAGTAAGCTAATTGGCTAAATAATTATTTGATTGGGTATGTTAATAAAATTTAACTTGGGTAAATAAATGGATTGTAAGTTAATAATGGAGTTTGGAAATGAATTCGAATCGTAAATAGAATTCGACTTGGATTTGATAATGAATTAAATAAGTGAAGATGTCGTAAAAATAAAATAGAGTTAGATGGAAATAGTGATGGTTTGAATTACAAATAAAATTCAAGTGTGATTTGAATAATATTTAATGAAATTTGCAGGTAAATTAGATATAAGGGAAGTGTTTCGAATGAAATGAAAGTGAATTATAATAGAAATGGTTTGAGCTGTAAATAAATCCCAGGCGAGTAGAAATAACTTGAGGGTGGCTTGTATTAATAAAATAAATTTGGAAATGAATTAAGTAGTGAATTAAAAATAGATAAAATGGGGTGAATAAATGAGTTAATTGAATTAAATAATAAATGGATGAAGTCTGATGGAATAAAAAAAATTAAAGCAAAGTTTCAATTGGAATTGAGATATTAGATTGAACTTAAGTTGTGAAACATACTAATTTGAAGTAAAATTACTTAAGTCAATAAAAGCTTGGTTTCGAGAAAAATGGAAGACCCTTAAATAAAGTTTGGGTTAAATTTATTTGGAAAATGGATATTAATATAAGCATTGAATGTTGTCAAGCTCAATGAAATAGTTTTAAAATGAAACCAATGCAGAGATGAAATGAAATGCATATGTGTGGTTGGTGAATAAATCTGAAATGAAATGAAATTAATTACAGAATGATTTGAAATTAATTTAAAGTAGTTATAAAGTAAAATGGATACTATATTAAGCAAATATCAGCGAATTTACATAAAAATGGTCGTTGTTTGACGTAAACAAGTAATTAAAAATCTACGAATTAATAGAAGCAAATAAAATTGATTTTGAATCATTTGAAGTGAATATGAGCTTGTTTGGATTAAAAATAAATTTAATGTAAGCAATTGAGTTGTAAACCAATGAAAATTAAATGAAATGGCTTGTGAATTGGTTGAAAGCAATTGAATTAGCTTTAAAGTTATATAAATCGCTTATGGAAAGCGTTTGGTGCTTGTTGTTTATGAAATGCATGTGTTTAGCTATTGAAAGTAAGTGAAATGCTAATAGATTTTCTATATATGGCACTTACATATTTAAATTGAGTAAGTACAGGTACCGGGAAGCCGTTTGGCTGGATTTGGTTGCACTAATTGCTAAAATAAATAAGCCGCTTGCTTAAAATGCTAAATAAAGGTACGCCTACGTAATAAAAATGGGAAATATGAACTGTTTTTGCTTTTCCGACCGGGTGGGTCGATGTATATATATTTATATCTCTTGTCAAATTGCAAAAGCTCCTCCGTACAAAGGAGACTGCCAAAATTTTTCGAAAATTTTGGGGGTTAGAAAATTTTTGGGAAAAGTTTTGTTAACGACAAAACGATTTCAAATTGGAAATTAAAGTAAATTAATAGATGAAACTAATATGCATCAGTTATAAATGAAAGATAAAATTCAATATTAAAATTGAAAATAAATTGTATTCATATGAAAACGGGGAAAACTAATTTGAATAGAAGTAGATGTGAAAACTTCTGTAAGGAAATGTATGAAATGATTTTAAAGGGCTATGATTGGATATTATTGCTAGGTAAGATATGCAGGTATTATAAAGGGAAAAGAAAATTGGATTTGATTTCAGGAGATAATTTGAATTGCCCGACTAAAAGGTATGTATTTAAATTTCTGTATGAAATTGGATTTGGTTTTTGATCTAGCCACTTGGCTTTTTTGTTTTCTTTTGGAATCTGGGAGCCCGTAGAGGCATTCTGAAGTCGTACCGAGCTAGCCGCGCAAAGGAGACGCTGGCAAAATTTTTTTGGAAATTTAGGGAGCTAGAAATTTTTTGAGCAAGTTGTGATAATTTAAATTTGAATTTTAAATTAGATTTGAATAAATGAAGTAAATAATGTTGTTGGAAACTATAGAAGGTTTTGGGATGTTGGCTGAGGTGATAGTGGGTCTTTAATAAAAGATAGTTGGTAGGATGTTGAATTGTGGGCTTTGGGGAAAGATAAACGAGTATAGTACCATTCTCCCTAACTAGTAATTTTAGTTCTTTGATTTGGAAATGAATTTTCAGAATTACCATTATTTTCATCATTAATGATTCCATTATTTTTAATTTCATTATTAATATTTTCTTCTTCATCAAAAATGGTATTACTGATTTTACAATTCTCATCAAATGAAACATGTAATGTCTCTTCAAAAGTTGTTAGTTTTGGTGTTAAAAACTATATAAGCTTTACTTCTATTTGAATACCTAATGAAAATTCCTTTATCTGATTTAGCATCAAATTTATCTAAATTATCTTTTGTATTTAATATAAAACATTTACTATCAAAAAATCCAAAGTAAGATACTTTAGGCTTTTTGTTATAAAATAACTCGTAAGGAGTTTTCTTTGTCAAAGGTTCTTATTAGTATTCTATTTAAAAATATAACGTGCTATAGCAACTGCTTCAATCCAAAACTTTTAGGTAAATAACAATCATTTAACATCGTCCTAGCACATCCTTGTATAGTTATATTTTTACATTCTAATACTCCATTTTTTGAGGTTTTCTTAGAAAATAAAGTTTTTTTTTGAAATGGTACTTAGATACAAGATGTCACTAGGACAACATATCACAAATCACATGTCAATATATGCTCGAACGTGCGAATCATGCTATGCAAGTTCCGAACTTGTGACCTCTCGTACCAAGTCAAATCACTTAACTACTAGGACAATGGTGCTTGTCAAAAATAAAAGTTATGTGTAATCCCCTTTCTTATTACAAAATTTTCATTTTCGAACTCTCCTCCCCGATTGCTTCGAATCGTTTTAATTTTAGTAGACATTTGATTCTGAATTCTTTTAGTAAAAATTTTAAATGTCAAATGCATCACTTTTAAGTTTTAAGAAAATTGTCCTTATAAATTGAGAAAAATAATTATAATTAGAAAAACATATCTATTATGATTTATTTTTGTATTTATGAAGGTCCAAAATGATCTAGGTGATGAAGTTCAAGAGGGCGAGAAGTAGAAACCATACCTTTTGATTTAAAAGAACTTTTATGAAATTTTCCTAGTTGACAGACATCACATATGTTATTGACATTAAAACTCATTTTTGGGAGACCCCTAAAGGGTTCATATCTAACAACTTTGGATAAGTGTTCAAGTTCAAATGACCGAATCTTTTATGCCAAATCCAATGGTCACTAGATTCAGCCAAAAGACATAGTATCATCAGAAACTTTCATACTTAAAATATAAATATTATGCTTTCCTAATACTTCAAAGATAATGTTTGGCTCATTATCTCCAATGCGGCAATTACCTTTTTTAGACTTAATTTTAAAACCTTCATCACATATTTGACTAATACTGGGAAGGTTATGTTTTAAATTCCTAACTAACAAAACATTAGAAACAGTAGGAGTTTTAGATTTACCGACATTGCTGATGCCAATCACATATCCTTTAGAGTTGTCTTCGAAGTTAATCGATCCACCATCTTTGTAAACAATATCTTTCAAAATCTTCGGGTTCCCGGTCCTGTGTCTTGAGCATCCACTATCCAGTATCCATTTGTCCTTGATTTGTGATGTTTGAATATCAGTGTCTGTTCACAATTAGTCATATAACAACCTTATTCCTGTAATTCAAGATTATACCTCTCCAAAAAAAGCAAATTTTCAAACCAATTAGTTTCTAATTTACTTGAAAGTAATATATTGGTTTCACAAAATTGTTTTTCCATAAAAGTGTTAAATGAAGTCCTAACAAAATTATTACTAGCCATTTATACCTTTTTAATAACAAATTAAGAGTTATTGAAAACCTAGTGCTTTGATACCAAATGTGGGTTGCGGAATTATGGACCTTAAGGCTAATTAAACATTAGAAGGGGATGAATAGTGTTTTCTAATTATGTAACTCTTTCTAACTTTCTTTCAGGTTTGATATTAACTCACATATTAACAACACAGAATTATTATACTAACAATCAATCATAGATGGAATCAAATATAAATATAAAAGCAATAAAGTAAAATAAAGAGTTAGAAGGATGATACAAGGGATTTATACTGGTTTTGATTTCTTCTACATCCAGTTCCATACAATTGCTTGTATAGACTTCTTTTTAAACGCAAATCTTTAACTGGGTAAAAGGAAAACCCAAATACAATCTCAATTTCGAGGCTATGAAACACATCCTCATAAATTTCCGATTCCAGGGTAAACTCGCTTTATTTGACCAAGAAACAAGCACGTCCACTTGATTTGAATTGGGCTACAAGCATACCCACTTGATTTGAACGGGCTACAAGCACACCAGAACAAATACAAATAGAGTTGATAGTTTTTCAAAGACAAATTCTTGTACTTTGAATACAATAGATACTATAGCCTCTTGGATTGTTCTTTGATCTTTTAACTGAGAGGGAGATGTTTCCAAAATATTAAGAAAGTAGTGTTGAATCAATACAATGAATTATGAATTGATTCTATATAGTTTTAAAGAGAATATAATATTTTTTCAAGATAACTTTCAAAAGAGTAAGAGGAAGGAAAAAGTAAGTAATTAGTTATTCAAAAATTTGTTTGCACTCCCACTTATATAGCAAATGGGCAGATGCATCCATTCATAAAGTGTTGCCACGAATAAACACTTCCTTTTAAAATTTAAAAAACCAATCGGTAGCATGTATACTGACATACTCTATACCTACATAACAACATATGCTAGTTAAAAATGAAAACTATTTTTTTTCTTAATTCTTTTGAAAATCATATATTTTGTAAAATAATTTAATATTTTTTAAAATAATTTAATATTTTGTAAAATAATTTAATATTTCGTAAAATAGTTTGAACATATTTTATAAACATTTTGAATTTTGAAAAATGTTTATAAAATATTTCAAAATATATTTTGAAATGAATTTTGGTTAAAATAATAAAAGATTAGAAAATTGGAGATAGAGATCAAAGATTGCTATCAAAGATAGCTATCAAAGATTTTAACAATATATGCTATAACTCTATACACTAAATTATAATCCTGAGATCTTCTATCTCAGTTTTTGAACTCATGAGTCTTCATCTCTATTCCTTGAGTCATTATACTGTATAGTCTTTGATTCAACACCTGTGTAATGCTCTACACTATATACTATATAACTTGGCAAAATATCAGTATCCATATTTTTATATGTTCGTATATGGTTGTATATAGCTGTCAATAACTGAGGTACTAACAATCTCCTCCTTTTTGATGATGACAACCATTAAATATTCCTGTATATAAAATATGATATAACCCCCCTCCGAGTTAGATATCTCCCCCTGAATATATGCATGTGCATATTTTATTTTTTCTTCCCCTTTATCATCAACAAAAATGGGTAAAAAACAAAAATCCTCCTAAATGAAATAATTATATACTTATAGTGTCAAAATCAATAATTTTATATTAAAGTGATCGAAGAATACTAAATATGATGTAATATGATATGATGATATGTAGATTTTAAATAAATAACATAAGACAATCTTTATTTATCAAATTATACAAATTAGACTATCAATCCATGCATAGATATTTAAACAAATCAAATCAAAACCTAATAGTACTTAATCGATCTAAACCTGGATAAGCCAAAATATACATACGAATCAATGCTTTTTTATTATAGGAGACTAATGGATGGGGCAAAATGGATAATGGGGAAAAAGTTTCCTTTGTTTCTTCAAGATTTCCATCATGATCCAAGCAAACTTCTCCTATACATTTGACTTCATCATCGTCTTCAATGAAATATTCCTTTTCCTCCTCTTCTTCTTATTCCTCTTTATCATTCATGGGGTTGTGAATGACAAGATTAGGAGTTTCTTCTTCGATCACTATTGGATTGGCTGCATTACCCGATAGATGCTTTTGAAGATTTCAAAGGATGCATCCATACTTTTCTTATTATTTTAAGAGGCATGGTTGAAAATCCTCTATTTCCTAAAACATATTGAGGACATGCTTCAGATCATCCTCAACTTTGATAACTTTGGCCATGGTGGTGTTTGGAAGGGGCATAGAGTGGAGGTTTTGAAGTTTAAGGGGGTGGTTTCTTATCTTAGTCTCTTGGAATTTGAAGAATCCATTTATTTTTATTTTATTTGGAGTTTACAGAAGAAAGAATGTAGGGAAATGAGAAAGAAGTTGAAATTTGATGATTATACGATCACATTATGAATTTAAAAGGGAAAATAGATTTTAAAATTCTACAATGTCTGTCGACATATAGGCAGATAGTATGTCGACATATATAGGTTATTTTGACATTTTTGTTTTCTTTTGAATTTTTAATTTATATGTCATTATATTTATATTTTAGAGAAAGAACACATTTATGATGACCCGTAAATCCATACCCTCTGAATCGACAATAATCAACACATGTTCGACCAAAAAGCATAGACCGACGGAAAGTCAAGAGAAAGAAAAGAAGAGAGAAGAAGAGAAGAGATGAAAGAGAGAAGATAGAACCAAACAGAACAATACAAAATCTCACATCGCAGCAGAAAACATATAATATCATATTAATGATCTTTACAAAATAGAAACTGTATATATACACACATTAATCAGAGTTCAACAATCAATCAATAGTTATCAGCCTAGACAGTTATAATAACCTGTCTTCACAACTGCCGATAATTTACAACAACTAAGCAACAATGCAGCGGATAATCAACCAAAACATGTATGTGTATAAAGAATGGAGATCTCCAGCTCTCCTACTGAAGCTCCAAAAGCACCAAATCTGAACATGTAAATATACTCGATCTGACCCGAGCATTGAAAGGGAAGAACGCCCGGATCAGTCTGGTAAACCAGCATGAGAAACACACTCAACTGAATTTATTAAATTACCAAACTTTTCCTTTATCAAAACAAAAGTAACTCTTAAGACAAGTCCACACATAAACACGGACATGTTTTTACCTTACGATAACTAAAACATTTCATATCAAATCCTCTTATATTATACTAGTGTCTAGTATACAAATAATATTAGAAATAGCTGAAATTGTTATCATTATTAAATTCCAGCATATAGCCCAAAATGGGTAATACAATCAAAATAGCAGGTACGTAGTGGAGTTTGGATTTCCATACAAATGACCAGGCGAAGGAACTACCTTCCGAAGGGTTACACCTCTAGATGGATGTCCCAAGGCACAAAACATCTGCCCGCTACCAACACCAGACCGGCCCACCTCTATAACTAGATGGTACCGAATATGTCATCTTCCGGTCGTTACCGACCTTTAACGAGGGCCCTCTAGCATATAAACCACATAATCAGATACACGACGTCATAGCATGTAAAGATATATGTAGAAGAGGATGATCATATCCTACTTGAGAATGACGCACTTAGCCCTACCGCATCTAACCTTGTTTTGGTCATTTCTGGTTAATGAGGCTAGAGGTAACGATTACCTTTCACAATCACATATCATATCACTTTGAATGCCACAAGGCCATTTCCATTGAATACTAACTGCCTTCCACAAAAATCCAACCCTTGAGTTCGTACGTCTCAAGGAGGGTGTTAAGCTAAGAGAAGTCGCCTTCTCCGCCACCATTGATGTACGTTTGTAAAAACCAATGTACGTAATCTATAGAAATGCAATGTCAGACAAACATCCATACAAGTTGTCCAGGAATTGGACAAACCGAAGGTACTTTCCTACCACATCCTGTGGGAAATCCCTAGGATTAGTAGCGAATAGTCCTCACATTGGATATTTCATAATGAAGAGACCATTGCTACTGGATGTATATTGGGATTTTAACCCCAAACGATCAACAAGCAGGACCCCACAATAAAAATCCGGAATATCAATATCATCGTAAGCAACCTGTACAATCGTCGCATATACGTTGTACCGAAGTGGTTTTCAGATAAATCTGATCCCGGTCTCTTCGCACCAACAACGCAAAAGCATTTCTCAACTTCACACAGAAACTAAGTCTCGTACACTTATCACGTCTCCAACTTTCAACCTGCTATCCTTCAGGCCAAGAAGGAAGCTCGATAGATTGGAGTAATACTCCGCACTGTATGAATCAACATCCTCAACATAAATGATAACCAAGCCTACATAGAAGGCTACGTACTAAGTGTGCGACTAAATAGTTCCCACATCAAGTTGAGGAACTAAAATTTGACCAAGTTCGATAGTTGGTTATTTAACTATCAAAGCAACAAACAAATATTTGGCACCATATACAATCACTAAGCCCTTTTAATTAATCTTTTATTAATTAAATCATTTGTCAAATATTCACTTCAATTTTACTTTTAAAAAGATATAATCTCAAACATTTCACTTCATATTGGAAAATATTCCTATATACTTATTTAATAATAAGTAATTCACAATTTAATTTATTTTCAACACTTAGAAAATATTATATATACTTAAATCAGGATTAAGTATGCATTTTATTCTTTAAGGAAAACATTCTTTTTAACACATTTATTTAGATCAAAACGAATGGTGCGTAAAACATCGTTACAACAACCCAAAATCACTAGTATAGGAATTCAAAAATTAGATAGACATATAAATCCCATATACTATACAAAACATTTTCTTTCGAAAATCATTTACTATAACAACAATGTTATAATCTATTATTTCCTTATTTCTCAAAAACGTCTATTTCAACAATGAATGTTGAAATCTATGTATTCGATACTTAACACATTAAAACATCTTCAAACCAATTTATTCCATTTAATATATCACTTCTCAAAACATTAATTTAATATATTATTCATTGTCCAAAATCGTGAATATAAATCGTTTATCTAAATCAAAACTTCTAACATTTATTACAAGATTATCCACTGCCTAAAATCGTGGATATAATTCTCTAACCAAATTCAACACTTCTATGTATTTAATCAAAGGATTATCCACTGTCCAAAATCATGAATGTTTCTCCTTTAATAAACTTCTATATTTAACTTATCCTATTCAATTGATTTTGGAATTATAAAATAATGTTTATAATTCCTTTTATATTTTATAAAAACAACCATTTACAAAATCCTTTTATTAACCAATTTCATTTATCATTTATATGCCAAAAATCCAAATTATAAGTTAATTACTTATAATTCATTTATTTTACAAATTCATTCATTTTATAACTTCATCAATTATAAATCTATTATTCTTATTTACTTATAAAATCCATTTATACTACATTTTAACACTTATAAAACTCGTTTATAATTCCAACACTTTGATTTATAAAAATTCAATTCTATAAATCTTATACATAAACCATTTGTAATAAATCAAAAATCTCGATTTAAATAAACTTATTCTTTTAATAATTTACAAATCGTTATTAAAACTTATGTAAACTTCAAAAAACATACTTAAGTATATTTCACAAAAATCATAATTTTTATAATATAAAAATTATGACATTTATTTATTTAAAATAAATTCATTCTTTTAACAATTCAAAATTAATAAAATAACTATTTTCAAAATCACTTGAAAATCCTTTTAAATTTGGAAATCGCCACTTTAACATTTTTAATTTTCCAAAAATAGACCCAATGCTCTAATAGCACTAAATACATCCATCACAACGTCCAAAATATCATATATCATATGATAACATCATATATCACAATATCTGTAAATAGATCAATACTGGCGAGGAATCCAGTAGGATCCCTCGAACCTGTCACCTACAACAAATAGAAATATATGCACAATGTCCGCTTCGAGGCAGACGCACATACAAAGGGTCTTTCGCTCATACACGGGAACGTATAGGGTCATCTGCTCCAATAGGCAGGAATATATCCAAACACCAATCAATATATCATATATCATCCAAATAATCATCAATAATCATAAATAAAATTATTCTTACTTATATAAAAATACCAGTGAGTCAGAAAGTGTGAGTTGTACTCACATTGCTTGTAGTCGTTGCAATAGCGATTTATTTTGATTAAAATTAAACAAGCATTTAATTTCAACCAAAATTTTCACTAGCTCAAATAAATCCCAATCTAGTTCCATAATGTAGTGCTCGTCAATACGAACTCAACGCAATTCATTTCGTGCGAAATGAACCTTGTATGAAGAAGATATCAATTTTCAAAGTTTAAACGAATTTAAATATAATCAATTTACAAATTTCTTTTATTTTTAAAAACCTACATCTCATCTGGACGTTCGATTTTTCGTTGATGAGATCTGGCCGTATTCTACGTTCTTCACCATCGTTTACCACCACATTAACCCAAAGCCGTCGTTTTATCAACAATTATCGTGACTCCATCTTGCCGTTTGAAGACGATCGATCAACGGCGATTCGAAGCCCACCACGTGAGCTACCCATGGCCAGAAGCTTGGTAAACTCGACTGCCCCCTTGCCTTGATTTTTGTGCTCGAATGGTAGGCAAACGCGGGTATTTTGCTGTCGATCCATAGCACTAAATCCAATCTTGACCGTTGGATTGGAAGCTCTCATCACCCTCTACAAGTTTGCAGTTGAAAACTTTTCATATAGATTGATGGATTTGGAGAAAATGAGGAAGGAAGCACACAAAATTCTAGCCATTGGAATTTTGGGTGGTGGCCAGCCCTAACTTCTCTAGGGTTTGATGAAAACAGAAGAAAATGTTGACCATTTATAGAAAATTTACGCACACTATTCATCCAAAAAATTTCCGAACTCGAAATGAACCATGCCGCCTAGGGTTTATAATGTTTTACCCCTATTCCGAACGCAATGTGATATATATCGGGAGCCAATTCGATCATATTTGGAAGATCGGTTTTTGAATCTAATATTTAAATTTAAAAATTCACTTAGATCGATTTCGACGCGTTTTAGCTTGCCCCGGACAAACCGTAAATCTGATTGGCACGAAATTTGAAATCTTACAATAATAAAACATTATGGATCCAATGAAACTAGTTTCGCCGAAATCCGAAACTGTTTGAAAAATGGCTATTTTTACACGTCAATTAAATATTAAAATATTCAATTTCTACAATTTAACTTTTAATTCAATTTTAAAAGTTCTCTAACATCATTCTAATTCAAATAGAATTTAATACAACTTTTAAATCATTTTATTCACATTAAATTCAAATATCCATTATTTCTACAATTTCGAATATTAAATTAACCATTTAATTATCCAATTAAATCCTGATATTCGAAATATAATTTATTCGATTAATAATATTAACTTATGAATATTTAAAATCAATTAAATATACGAATTTCAATTAACAGAAATTCTGGGTCGTTACATTCTTCCCTACTTAAAAGAATTTCGTCTCGAAATTACCGAGTAAGAAAAAGTCACAAAATCCATTAACTTTTCAAAACAATTCGTTCAAACTAGATATCAAATATATTTAAACTTTTTAACTTTTCCAAAATCCATTTGTTAAACTTCTTATAAAATCTTTTCTAAGTTTTCAAATCCATATATAGTTATCTTTTCAAAACCAATTAATATCATGTACCTTTTAACTCAAAATCAAAATTTAATTTTCCCAAATTTTCCCAATTTCTTTAAATTTTTCTAACGCCTTAATTTTCAAAAAAATTCGCTAGCGTGTCCTTTGCACGGTTTGATCATAGTACGATCACAACATATGTATATCACAAATATACATTTTATCATCGAGGATGAGGCATCCCGTGGGAAAAAAAGTATAAAAGTACGATATGTAATCCGAGATATGTACCTTATATATTATTAGCGAGCATATACGACTAATATAGCACGAAATCGAGTTCCAAATGCGAAGCAAGTGCCATACGCACCTACTAAACACTCAACAAACAATGAGAAACATGTATATATGAAAATAATATCAGTAGACAACATATACCAATACAACAACTGTATATGCCAATATAGCAAATGAAATCAAAACAACAAATCCAACCATCAACCAACTATCATCCAACTAACCAATATCTATCCAATAAATCCATAACCAAATCAATATTCATTCATTTCACATTAATATTCATTGAATTGGTTTTTCAATTTAAAATCACATTTGGTTCGTTAACATTGGATTTTACGAACATTCATTTGTTCGAATTCAATTAGTTTACACTCACTAATTTACATTCAAGTTTGTTCACTTTCAATTCAAATCAAATTCAATTCTATTTAGATTCACTTACTTCCAACTTGAATTCAATTACTTTAGCTTGCAATTTCATTAATTCAATTTCCTTTAATATTTAATGAATTTCTATATAATCAACCAACAACCATCTAACAACCAATGCATATTCAACAGAACCAAATTTATTTCATTTACTGCCATTCAATTTGGTTTAACACATTTTTAATTTCGATTGGTTTAATATTCAATTTAGATTGAATTCTAGTATTCACTATATTCACATTTCTATACAATATTTCTAATATTGTTATTAATTCATAACTTCTTAACAACATTTTTAATGCTAATTCACTTTACAACTAAAGTTGAATTTCATTTTATAACTCAAATTCATACTCATTTAATTACTTTGTTTCATTAATTCACTTTATTAATTTACTTCGATACCAAAATTAACATCACTTAAGTTATGTTTCATTTCAACTTCATTTACATTCATTTCCACTATACAACTTTAGCTCATCTCTAATTTGATTCAAATTCTATTTTATTTAACTTTCATTAAAGTAAAATTTCCTATCACTATTCAAATACAGATTTTGTTTTTCTTAACAAAATTGTTTAACCATTTTAATAATTTGTTTTACTTACATTTTCCTATTTTATAAGTTATACAACTTATTTGCTTAAACTTCCAAATTCATATTATATAATCACTTATCACTTAAGCTTATATTCTTACTTCATTAACTTATCTAATCCAGTTCAATTTATTTAACTTCCGTATAGTTAAATTTCAAATCATACATTTATTATACTAACTCAAATTTATTTTAGCTTCTCCAAAGTTAAATTTTTATTATTTCATATTCTAAGTCAAAAACTCATTTCACTTATATTTATCAATTTCAACTTGGATTTTAAATTCAAATTTGTTTATCACAACAAAATTTAAATTTCAGTTTACCATTGGTAGCAAATCCATCACACAGAAACTCGAAAATGATACCGATGATGCTGCAGTCATCACCCTTATTATTTCACAGCAACAGTAGTGAATTCAGTACTTTATATTCTTTCAAATTTTCTTTTATTATTTACTAATCACGTTTACAAACTTATACTTATATAATTTCACTATTTCACTTTACTTAGATAAGATCCATTCTAAATACATTTATCTTATCTAGATTTATAACAATATAGCCTATTTATCTTTGAAAAACAACTTTCAAAATCAACGGGATTCAACATTTCAAATTCTTAGTTTAAATTCATTTTTATTCATAACTCATATTATAAATACATTCAGGTTGCTTCCCTTCTTATATATAAGATTATTTCACATTTTTAAATCGCTTTAATTATAATTCCACTCTTTATAATTCATTTGCTTATATAATTTATTCTTTGACAGTTGTTGTTTCCATTAAGATTATTCGTTAACATTTTCAAACAACCAATCAATCAATTTATATACACTTAATAATTTCTGAAAAATTATTCCTTTATATATAAAATATAATCGAGGTAAAATTATTTTATTTACCCAATTTAAAATGACACTGTTATCCCAACTTTTGGCAAAGTCGAGATATCCAAAAATTTATAAGAATCGATAATTATTATTCTTGAATATCAAATGTGCATTGCAGGATAACCATGGATATCGATAAATTTTTTTCAAGTCCGGATCGTGCCACAATTGACGAGACATGACGAGCAAAGCTGTAGAAGCCATCGTTTTAAATTTCAAGTCAATCCGAGTTCGTACGCTCAAGTTATGATCGATTCAAGATAGAGGAGATAGCCCTTGTTCGAATCCATAGACAAGGGTTCCGTTCGTATCCAGCTAAGCTATTTTGAATCCATCAGCTTGGAGTACTTCGAATCCATGAAATTCGTACCCATCCTCATGTCTCAGCTCGACTCCATCTAGTTCGCATCCATCAGCGAGCAATAGTTCGAATCCATCAGACAACCGCTCTTCGAATCCATCCTGTAACCCCACTTCGTATCCATTAGACAACCGCTCTTCGAATCCATCACGAAGCTTTTCAGGAATTAAAAAGGAGGTTAACTACCGCTGTCGTTGTCGCTATCGTTAACGGGAACCAAGGGTTATCCGTCTATACAGATGCTTGTGGAGACGGTTTGGGTGCAGTGCTAATGCAAAATGGAAAAGTAATTGCCTACGCGAGTAGACAATTACGACCGCATGAGAAAAATTATCCAACACACGATTTGGAACTTTTAGCGGTTATTTTCGCTCTGAAAATCTGGCGGCACTATCTTCTGGGTGAAAAATTTGAACTATTCACCGATCAAAAATCTTTAAATTATCTCTTCAACCAGAAAGATTTAAATCTACGGCAACAACGATGGTTAGAATTTCTAGCGTCATATGACCTAGATATTCTGTATGCACCTGGTAAAGCAATGTGGTTGCTGATGCTTTAAGTAGAGAGCATGCTACTCTTGCTCATCTTATTGTCACCCCTACTCTCCTTGAGAAAATCGCCAGCAAGAAAAACGAAGACAAATTTCTTCGAGATATTTATGGGAAAATTCTTCGAGGCGAAGATACTAGTTTTGAAACAAATCATAGAGGAGTTATAAGATTGAAAGGAAGAATTTGTGTCCCTGATATCCCAGAATTAAAGAGTGAAGTTTTGGATGAATTCCATAAGTCAAAACTCAGTATCCATCCAGGGGTAAATAAAATGTACAAAGATATTAAAAGAACCTTCTGGTGGAAGACAATGAAGGGAGATATATCCATATATATGAGTTGATGTGCTACCTGTCAACAGATTAAAAGTGACCAGAAGAAGATAGCAGGTTTACTCCAGCCTTTGGAAGTGCCAAAATGGAAATGGGATCAGGTATCAATGGATTTTATTGACGGATTGCCACGAACCAAGAAGGGAAATGAAGCAATTTGGGTTATAGTGGACCGTCTAACAAAAAATGCCCACTTCATTCCAGTAAAATCCACTCGGACAGCAGCAAGTTTAGCTGAGCTATATATCAAAGAGATTGTCCGTCTCCATGGTATACCGAGTAGTATAGTAAGTGATCGTGACCCGATCTTTACTAGTAGATTTTGGGAAGCGTTTCAGGACACGTTGGGTACAAAGCTAAATTTCAGTACTGCTTATCATCCACAATCGGATGGGCAGACTGAAAGGATAAATCGAATATTAGAGGATCTTTTGCGAGCTTGTATTCTCGACTTTGGTGGTTCTTGGGAAGACTATCAACATTTGGTCGAATTTTCAAATAATAACAGTTATCAAGCCAGTATCAAAATGGCTCCTTTTGAGGCTCTATATGGTCGACCGTGTCGATCACCGGCATGTTGGATTGAATCCGGTGATAGACTGGTTCTTGGGCCGGACATGATTAAGGAAGCCACTGAAAAGGTTGATTTTATCCGGAAAAAGTTAATAATTGCTCAGAGTCGCCAGAAGAGTTATTACGACCGCAGAAGGAGAGCTTTGGAATTTCAAGTCGGAGATTCTGTTTTCTTGAAAGTATCTCTAATGCGGGGTGTGTTAAGATTTGGAAAAACTGGTAAGTTGGCACCGCGATACATTGGTCTTTTTCCTACTTTGGAAAGGATTGGTCCTCTAGCATATCGAGTGCAACTACCTAACTGGTTATCCGGCATACACGATGTATTTCACGTTTCACATCTTCGAAAGTACGTGCCCGATCCAGACAGTATTATCGAAGAAGCAGCACAACAAGATCTAGAGATCACACCAAATTTATCAGTTAAAAGAGAACCAATTAAGATTGTGGATCGAGACAACAAGCAATTAAGGAACAAAATTGTGAAGCTGGTTAAAGTGCAATGGAGCGGAGATCCAAAGGACTGTACTTGGGAGACAGAAGACAGTATGCAAAAGTCTTATCCCAAATGCAGGGTGGATATCTCGGCTTAAATTGGTAAGCCGTTTCTCTATTCTTTTCTGAATTCGTGTATTCTTTGTTTGCTTTTCTCTCTCTTTCAAATTTCGAGGACGAAATTTTCTTAAAGGGGGAAATCTTTAACATACCAAAATTCATCAATTTAAAATTTATAAATGTAGAACTTTTATGATAAAAATTTGAAAAGTTCAAATTATAAAATAAAGAATAAATAAATAGATGATGATGTAAATGAATAAGAATTTCAAATTTCTTTTAAGTTTGAAAATTTTGAATCATTAAAAGTTTTTAATCATTGAATCTAACTTTTATTTATATATATAAATATACATGTGTATGTGTGCATACGTGGGTAGATTTGAATTTATATATTGAATTGATTTTCAATTTGAATTTGAATTTTAAAATAAAGTGTTTAGTAAAATAATTTGTATTCATATATACATATCTATAGGGATTATTTAATATGCATCAAACATTCAAAACACTTTCTTTTAATAATATATATTAACATAAAAACCAATGTCTTTAATAAAAAAAGTGTAAGTACAAATACAAGTTAAATGGTGTAAAATACTTGGTTAATAAAAGAAGAAGAAAAAAATTTGTTACAAGTGTTAAATTGAGAATTAACATAGTGACAAGTGTAATTCAATAAAGGAAGAAAAGTAACAAGTGTCCTTTTTAATAATTCCTTTTCTTAAATATTTTTTTATTTAAGAAAACAAACTTATACAATAACTTTCTATCAATTGTAAGGAAAAATAAAATAAAGATCAAAGCTTTAAATCTACTTTAGGTTTCTAGTTGAAGAAATAAAAAGGAAAGACTCCTCTGTTACAAATTCAAAAATTTGCAAATTTAAATTTCAAAATCAAGTAGAAAAGAATTGCCAGCATCATCTCTGTTTTGAAAGAGCATCAGGGAACTCTCTTGAAAAAAATGTGAGTAAACTCTGTTTCCTTTTAATCATATGTTGGTGTGAGTAAACCTATGTTGTTTAAACTCTTTTGTGCCTTGAACTCCTGCATGAAGGTGATAGCTTTGAACCGAGTGAATGGTATGATTGTGTTTTGATTTCCCTGGAAAACATTGTTTTTCTGTCTCTGTCTTCCTGTAACACTTTAGTTACAGTGAAAAATTCCTCTTCTTAAGCAACAAATGTATGATGCAAATAAATCATTTTGTTGATGTTGCTTTGCCTATCTGTATGTATATAGGGTTTGTACCTTCCTGTTATTAGTTTTAAACCTCAGTTCCAATTCAACCCCTCTGTTTTTTTTCTTCTGAAACATGAAACACCCCAAATCTGACACATGTGGAATATGGATGAAGTTAATTAGTTTGTATGCTTGAAGATGTGTTTGTATAATTGTTTTGAAGCTGGGTATTGATAAAATCAGACAAAGATGAACTTCCAGGCTCACAGGCCATTTCATTTGTTTAAAAATCATTCCCCATCTCTCTGAATCATATCAGACAATATCTTCTGAACAAAAGATGTTCGTTTTAATAGTATTCAACCCCTAAAAATATTTTAAAGTTAAACCATAGCAAAGACTTCAAGAAATCCGGGAATTACAGGAAAAGGCTCAAATATAATAAAATTCCAGTATCAAAATTTATTGATTCAGGATTATCACTTGAACTCATTTTTGAAACCGTGATTTTTAAGACTGGAATCAGAATTTTTTTTACAGTATTGAACTAGAAATTTGGAAATAAACGTAAATTCGTTTTTGGGCAATTTCGTTCGACCTATGTGATCGGGGGCATCTTGGCTTCATCTGGAGATGGGTGGGTGACCGGAAAGACAGGGAAAAATGGTCGGAGAGGTGCCTGACCATCGTGGCGTCGGTGGTGAATAGGTTTAGGTTCCTAAACCTAGTTTTAATCTTGGTTGAAGAATGGGTCGCTGATGATTCTCGGGTGCATCGAGTTCGAGGGGATTCTAGGGATAGCTTGGTGGGTGATCAGAGATGGTGTAGACACGGTGGTGCGAGGCCAGGTGGTCGACGTCGCATGGTCGGGGTGGTTTTAGTCGAGCAGTGGATTTCCAGTTCGAGAATGATAGCTAAATTTTGATTTGAGGGGAGATAGAGCATGTCGACGAATGGAGATGGTTGCTGGGTTGGGGATTGACGTGCGAGAATACTCGCCAGTGGTCGGAGTCGCCTCCAGTGCCGGTGCACGTGCACATGGCTATGGTGGTATGTCAGTGTGATGGGTTGGGAAGGACGAGGAGTAAGCTCCATCCGAACTGAAATTCAACGTTTGAATCTCCGGCAGTCGAATACAAGTGAGGTATTTGATGTCGATTTTTGACGCTGAACTTCGGGTCGTGACAGTAAAAGTTACTGGGAAGGGAATGTAGCAGGTTTCTTTCTGGGAGTTCCAGTAAACTACATGGCTGTTATTTCCCTTATCAAAAAAACTTGGAAACTGAAAGGGTCCTATGACATCAAATCTGATGGAGCCAATTTCTTTTTCAAGTTTAGCTGTCCTGAGGACAAGCAAAATGTTCTTCGAGCAGATCCTTCTTTTATTCGTGGTCAAATGTTTGTCATCACATCCTGGAAACCAGCTTTCGACTCTATTCAATCTCAAGTGAAAATGGTTCCCATATGGATTCATCTTTACAACATTCCCCATATAGCTTGGACTCTAATTGGTATTAACTGGATTGCTTGTCATTTGGGGAAACTAGTATGCTTCAATGAAGCCACTGAAAGGCGTGAGAGAATGGAATACGCAAAATGTCTGGTTGAAATTTCTCCTGAAAAAGAGTTACCTGAATATTTACTGATAGGAGACGGAGAGGAGACATGTCAAAAAGTCTACATAGAGTATTCATGAGGCCACTTATTTGCACGACATATAAAGTTTTCGGTCACTCAACAAATAACTGTGATATGGACAAAAATAATGCAGGAGAGAAAGTAAGCATTGAAAAAGAAGTAGTGCCAAAAGATACAGCTCCTATAGCTAAAATTAAAGCATCTGTTCCACGTAAAATTTATGTGGATAGCATGAAGACGAAGCATCAAAAATGGAAAATTAAAGCTACTCAAGTTAACCAAAAAGAGGTGGAACCAGGTAATGTGGTTTCAGATTTGGATTTAAATAAATTAAAAGTGACAGTAACAGTAGATGTGTCCCATGCAAGACAGTCTCAAGTTATATCATATGATCCAGTGGAAACAAGTAATGCTTTCGCCATTCTCTCCGACGTAGAGGAAGGAGAATGTATAGAAGAATACATAGGAACAAGAGTAACCATGCAAGCTGAAGCAGGCAATAATTTAAATCAGCAGTATAAAGGCAACTCAGATAATTCCATTAGTACAAAAAAGAAGCAAGTCCAAGCATAATTAATTATAAATTACAATCAGCAGCAGGCTTCAAATCTAAGTAAACACATAGAAAAGGAGACAACAATCCATAATTACTCTACTATTCCTGAGAACTCTAAAAATACTGCAGTTGCTTCATCATCTACGAATACTAGTTTAATCTCATCAGACAGTCCATATGCTAAATTAAAGCCCCCCCCATGAAATTCCGTTGTATCCAGCAGCAAATGATATCAATGCTCTATCTGACCTGGGCACATCATCAGAATCTGATTTTGTTTCTGAAGACGATATGAACGATGGCTATGAATTCAATCACGAGCAAATTCTGGCCAGGCTCAATCCAAAGAATTCCAAAAAGAGTGACATGAAAGTCTCTGCAAAGAAACAAGGATAGCAATGAGTCACACGGCAATCGGCCAAAAAACACAAAAAGTAGTGATGATAGATAATATTGGTTATTGGAATATACGTGGTGGGCATAATGATGCCATAGTATATGAAATTAAACAACTCATCAAAGGCAACAAATTGGGCATAATTTGCATCAATGAAACTAAATATTCCGAAGAAGAAAGTAACTCATTCGCTAATCTTATTGCTCCTGGTTGGGCATTAATCCACAATCATATTGCTGCCCCTTATGGTCGTTTAATGATTTTGTGGAATCCCCAAGTTTATTCTATCAATACTAATTCTACCCATAGACAATTCATTCATTGCACTATGTATCACTTAACTACTAGTTTCAAATTTAACTCTACATTTGTTTATGCAGATAACAACAAAGATGATAGACAGTTCTTTCTAGACTTACTTCCTACTATGCACACTTCCAATCCTTGGATTTGTTTAGGAGACTTTAACTGTATGCAAAACTCTGATGAAAAGATAGGTGGCTTACCTCTGTCTATGGTAGATGTTGCTCCTCTGAATAACGCCATCCTCCTTTCTCAGTTTCATGAAGTGCCTAAAACAGGTGTTTTTTATACTTGGAACAACTATAGCAGATCTGGTGGTAGAACCTTTTGCAAATTGGATCGTTCTTACTTTAATGCTTCTGCTTATAATGCTTGGCCTTCTCTTATTTTGTTTTTTCCCACTCCATCTCTTTCTGATCATCATCCTATCATCTTGGATTGGGGCACTAGGAATGATAGAGGTCCATCCACATTTAATTTTTTCAATAGCTGGATTTCTGATCCTGAATTTTTTCCATTGATAGAGCATGTTTGGGCCTTTCCCAAATTTGGCAATCCCATGTTTAATCTTCAATCTAAACTTAAAGATTGTAAAGATTCTATCAAAGCTTGGTCTTTGCAAAAGTATGGTACTGGTAACCTTCTTTCTTCTAAATTAAGGTCTGATCTTAATGCCATTCAAATTCTGTTGCAGGATGACCACAGTAATTTAGTGCTTTCAGATAAAGAGCATGAACTAACCAAAAACTTGAAAATAGCTATCAAATCTGAGTTACTTATGCTCCGTGACAAAAACAGACATAACTGGGATATAGGAGGAGACAAAAACACTAAAACTTTTCATAATTCTTTGAAACTTAAAAAACTCAAACCTTTATCCACATGATTAAAGATATGAATGGGTTTGAAGTGAACACACAATTGAGTAAAAAGCACTCCTTTCTTAGTTATTACAAGCATCTTTTTGCTCATACTAACTCTGTTTCTAATTTGCATGTATTAAATGACTTTTCGCTTAATTCTATCACTAATGAACAAGTTGGGAATTTAATTAAGCTTATTGCTCAGAAAGAAATCCATGATACAATTTTAAAAATGAAAACCACTAGCTCCCTGGCCCTGATGGTTTTACAGCTATGTTTTTTCAAAAATGCTGGCACATAGTAAAATATGATTTTTGTAAAGCTATTCAACACTTTTTCAAAACCAATACCTTATTGCATGGTATTAATCATACTAAACTTGCTCTCATTCCTAAGGTTAATCTTCCCCAAACTGTTTCTGATTTCAGGCCCATTGCCTGTTGCAATGTTATTTACAAATGCGTAGCTAAAATTATCTCAACTCGCATGAAAAATTGCCTTTCTGATTTAATCTCTCCTAATCAAAATGGGTTCATATCTGGGAGATCTATTACTGATAAAATTTTACTATCTCAAGAACTTATTAAAGGTTACAATAGGAAAAACATCTCTCCTAGATGTTTCCTAATATTAGATATTCATAAAGCATACGACTCAGTTAGATGGGATGCTATCATTTCTATTATGTCTAGGATGAATTTTCCCTTACCTTTTTTATCCTGGATATACACATGCATATCTACTGTCTGTGTCCTTATCTCTCAATGGTGAATCTTTTGGCTATTTTAAAACTCAAAAAGGTATTAGGCAAGGGGATCCTATCTCCTCTTCGCTATTCATCTTAGTAATGGAAGTCCTTACATATTTGATTAGCATGGAATGCAAAAATAAAAATATTGACTTTCATCCTAAATGTCAGAAACATCAAATTTCTTCTTTAATGTTTGCAGATGATCTCTTGCTTTTTACTAAACCAAATATTAAATCCATCACCAACGTGTTTTCCACTCTTCAAACCTTTAATCAGATGACAGGTCTCCACATTAATAAAAGCAAATCACAAATTAATATTGCTGGAGTTCCTGAAAATAATTACCAGATTATTCTTCATGCTTCTGGTCTTCAGGCCATGGATCACAATGCCATGTACCTAGGTGCTCCTATGTGTAAGTCCAGAATATCCAACGCGCAATGCCTTTCATTATACGAAAAAATAATATTTAGACTCAAAAATTATAATGGTGATAATCTATCACAAGCTGGTCGGCTTGTGATCATAAAAAGCATTGCCACTGCTATGTGTACGTACTATTTTAGGCTGTTCATCATTCCTATAAAGCTGATTAACATGTTAAATCGGGCTTTTAACCATTTTCTGTGGCACGGAAATATTTATTCTACCAAACTCATTCCTATTGCTTATAAAAAGATTATTTCCCCCTTTAAAATGGGTGGACTCGGTATCATTAATCTTAAAATATGGAACATTGCTACTGCCTCTCATCATGTTAACAGATTGCTTAGCGATAATCAGGGGTTGTGGGAGGTCTGGAATAGACACTACAATCTTAAAAGTGGCAATTTTTGGACAATGAATGTTAACAATGAAGCTAGGTATCTTTGGAAAAGACTTATGGAGAATAGAAGACATTACCTGCCTTTGGTTCGATGCAGCACAAACAATTCCTTTTGGCACTCCCCCTGGTGTGCTCCTGGTATGATCCTTTCCCACTCGATCGATTATAATCTTATTAATAATTCTGGTATACCTCAGAACGCTAATGCTGATTCTTATATTGACATTGAGGGACTTCATCTGCCTCACGTCAGTTCTCCCTCTTTGACCAACCTCTGGTCTTCGATTAGAACCTCATTTTTGCCTGTGAATCAGCCAGGGCTAAGCTGGAACGCCAAGCAACATAGCATTTCCTTGGTTTATAAAGCAATCGTTCAAAGTTATTACAGCTCTCCTTTTCCTTGGCACGCTCGTATTTGGAAATCTGGATCGAAACCTAGGCACAATCTTCTACTGTGGAAATGTCTGATGAATGTTGTACATACGCAGATAATCTTGTTATAAGACATTTTATCGATCACTCCTTGTGCATCCTTTGTAATCGTGCTACTGAAAACGTTGGACACCTGTTTTTCAACTGCCTATTCTCCTTCCGGCTCTGGAAACGCGTTCTTCATCACTTACATGAGACTCCACCATTCAGAGATTACAAGCTTGAATGGTTACGCATCTGTCAAAAAACTAGATGGAAATATTTTTCTACCTCTCGTCTTCTTAGATTCCTCAAGCTAACGGTTGCAGCGATTTGGGAGGAAAGGAATAATCGTAGATCTACTATTTCTGCTTTGTTATTTAAAATTTTGTCGTGAGTGGTTGCAGTATCATACGCTCATGTTTGTGGTTTTGATGCTGCACCTCCTTATTGTTTTGCTTAGTTTTTTCTAAGTTTGTATTTTGATTTTGTTTTAATAAATTGTGGACTGTCCACTATAAAAACAGGCTGGCCTTGCCCAAAAAAAAACAATTTAAAAACCTTCTTAATGAAATGTTAAAGACCACTTATCTTTATAAAAGAAATTTATATAAGAGTTCTAAACCAAATTATTTAAATTCAATTTATTTCATAAAATATACTTTAACATTTTAAAGTCGTTAAAACATTTCAATTTTATAAAAATTTATTTATCTCTAAACTAAGATACAAATTAAATTTGAATCCAGATTTAAACTTTGTTTAAAACTTTGCTTTACATCTTAGATTTACATTTTAAAATTCATTTTAAAATTTAAAAGCAGAAAGATTTAAAAACCTATAATAGGTAAACGACTCGAGCCATCATTCAAAAACTTCGGGTCAAAACCCACACAGCTTCGAGTAACACCCGCAACTGACTCGAGTAAACTTGAGTACCCTTCTTCCTAAATCAAACTGCAGATACACCACTACCTCCATGCACATGTACGGTAGCTCCTTTCAACTCCAGTTATCCACGATGACTTCTCCACATCGGCAACCCTTCTCGATCCTATTCCGACCATCAGATAGTTGATCTCCCTCGAAAACGAATTTGAGCCTCCTAGCACAAAACTGGAACAATCATTGAAACTTAGAAACCTCCACGTGCTCGAGTCTCCAACCATTAGAGCTTCTGAAAAATCCAGCAACACCTTCGCCAATCTCCCCTCTATCAATTCCCAAACTCTGGTGGAACTCGATCCACCAGAGGTGATGGAACGAATACATTTCGACCAACCCCGAAAACTAAGGTTACAAACATTCTCGATCTCCTGTCGTCGCCACAGTGCTATGATCAACTGCTTGGCATTTTTCTGAAACTCCTCTATCACTCCACTACCATCAGTGATGACCCCATCCTCTCCGATCACGGAGATCACCAGAAACTACCCAAATTCCAATTTTTGTTCAACTCAGAAATGCATACCCAAACTAAATAAAAATTATGATTTTAGTTTTAAAAATCATGTTTCTGGTTGATGATTCTGTTTACATTCCTGTATCGACAAACTAGGATGTTTGAATTTTGCAAAAACTAACACTTGCCTGTTTTTTTTGTTTCCAGAGACATTCAAATTTAATTTTTACCTTACTTATAATTTTAAACATTGATCTATGGTAAATCAAACAACTTTTGTTTATATTCTAAGTCCTAACAGTAACTAGATCAAAAGATAATAATTTTTGTTTGCAAATTTTGGGTCTTGAAAACAGAGAACAGAGATATCTCAAATGATACAGGCATTCACACATTTACATCCAAATATTCACAGATAATTCATATATATATGCAAAAAAACTTACTCATCTATATCCACACAAATCATAATTATCACAGGAATCAACATGCAACCATGTTTATACTTAAGTAATTTTTAAAAAGAATGTTACTCACCTGTTTTAAAGAAGGACAGAGCATTCTATTTTGAAAAAGCTTTGAATTTTTTTAAACTTGAGTTGCTGGAATAAAATGCTTTGATTTATAAACTTGAATTGCTGCAGAGTGCTCCTTTGATTTGAAACTGGCATGCTTGCTTTGGACTTGCTTTAGTTTTTGCTTTCAGACTTTGAAGAAGATGCAGGCTTTCGTTGTTGAAATTGAGTTACAGGTTTTAAGTTTTGATTTGATTTTGAAAAATTGATTCCATGTTTGCTTTTGGAATTTGAAAATTGAGTTGCTGTAGTTTGCTTATCAAACTAAAATGCTTGCTTTCCCAAAACTGGATTGAAGTTGCTCATTTATCTCAGGTTGTAAAATGAAACATGCTTGATTTTGATTGAGATTGAATATGGTTACAGGTTTGAATCTTCAAACTGAATTACAGGTTTTTGGTTTTAGAAGTGTTTGATTTATAAATTAATTTGGAGAAAATTTGCAGGCTTTTGAATTGATTTCTGGTTTGAGGGAATAGATTTTACATTTTTGTTTTAAGAGAAGTTGTTTAACTTTTCTTAGTTTTTTTGAAGAAAAAGAAATAAGAAAATGAATGAAGCGATGAAAACATGTTTATGTAGACTAAATTGATTTTTTTTTAAAAATAAATAAAAGAAAAACTAAAGTTAAATGACACTTGTCATTCACCCTATTTAATTACTCAACACTTGTTATTACGAGGCCTTAGTATAATTACACTTGTCCATTAAGTATTTTCTTTTTATTTTAAAATGATAAGAAAAGGCTTTTTAACTGAATTTATAAATTTACAAATACTTATTTACATATAGATAATTTTAAAGAAATAAAACCAATTATATTCATAAATAAAAGCTTGTACAAATATTTTTAAAATCCAAAACATTTTAAATACCTATCTTTTGAATTTCAAACTTTAAATTCAAATTCAAATCCAATTCTAAAATCCAATTTAAAGCCAATTTATAACAACACATTCAAAACTGAAAATAACAATTCAATTTTTATTAAAATCTATTTATCTAATCACATTATTAATATTGTTTGAAAATAACAAATTTGAAAATCTTAAATAATTTATAAAAGAGATCATCTAATTATTTATTTTCAAATCATATTTATCAAGAAATATTTAAAATGAAATGAAATATTTAAAATGAAAATAAAACAATCCTTATGAACATTTATCTTAAGTATTTTAAAACTATATAGTTATTTATTTAAATAATCTTAAAAAGTTATATTAAATAAAATCATAATTTCCAAATTAGCAAAATGTATATTAGAATTTAAAAACAAGATTTCATTTATTTATTAAATTTCAAACCAAAGCTTATCTATTTACAATATATACAAATATATATATAGATTATAAATAGGAAACATTTTATTAGCTTTTAAAAGATAAATTATCAATTAAATATTTATTTAAAAGAAGATTATTAAATCAATACAAATTTTTATTTGCTTTTAATAGAATAATTTTCCAATTTAAATTAAAATTATAAAAGACAATTATCAAATCAATTTAAATACAGATTATTAAATTGATATTGTCCAAAATTCCTGTTTATCACATTCCTCTCCCCTTAAATGAATTTCGTCCCCGAAATTTTAAAAGCTAAGGTAATTTAATAATCCATCAAAGATTTTGATTTAAACCACAAGCATATATTATCAACTATATGCTAACAACCATAGCAACCAATTCACTCAATCAAACAAATCTTAACTATCCAGACAAAATTCTGGATAGTACTTCCTTGAGTTTCCCAAGAATAAATACCGGGATACTCGCTCTACATAATCCAAACAGTCAACACTACTAAGCTATAGAGCTCCTACATATCTAGATCTACAAAACTAAACGGGATATCATACCACACTCAAGTCTGAATCAACTACCAAATCCTCTAGAACTGCCGGTTCTACAACCAGAAATGGATCATACACGTACTCCCTCAGAGATACGTGAAACGCATGGAATCCCAGTCTTCCAAACTGACAATTCAATCTGAAGAAAACCTTATCCAAAATCAAATCTTCGACTTCGAAATCCAAATTCCTCCATCTCATATCCACAAAACTCTTCAACAATCCTAGGCTGCCTTCATCCTTTCCGATCAGCTCAACCTTCACTGATACCTCTTAAAACAAACTGGACCAAACAACCCAACAAAATGATCCTCTCAAGATCAACCAAAATCAAGAACAAATTCCACTTCCCAATCATCAGAAGACTATCTTACTTCTCTTATCAAGAAAAGACAGAACAGGAGCACTCGCCAAACTTGCCTCAAATCCTGAAAAATTCCAATAGAAAACCTCTAATCCAAAACATTGCAACTTCCCGGTTGCTTCCACTCTAGAACAAATGCTACCACGCTTCCGACACGCAACTCTGATCTGAAGTAGATGAGAATGCTAATGAAGAACACAAGCACAAACTGGACAACACATCCTAGAAATATGGTTCAACGGATCCATAAAAGATAACTCAGAAGTTCCATAAAAAGCTGAGCTGCTTCACCACACTCTCACACTAGGAATCCTCCTTCTATTAAGCAGAACCACCAGTATCACAACCTGGAATCCTAGTCGATAAAAAAATCAATCTCCAGATGCTGAGTCAAACCACTGACCCTCGAAGATATCCGAAAAAATCTTTGACAACTCAAGAGAATACCCAACTATTGCAAGTCGCTTTTGCAATCAATTCAGTCTAATATCCAAAGATACTCTTCTATTTTTACCAATCAGAACAGCTTATACTTGTAGCTAATCCATCAAAGAAATGGATCCACTCAGCTGCTTCTGAATTCTACTTCAAGAAAACTACTCAGCCAGATGACCTTCATGTCGGCGCACAGAACACTTCGAGCTGCACTGCTGACACAGATGCCAAAGACTTCATATCTAGAAGCTCCTCGAGAAACTCAGACCTCAAGCACAAACATCCTGCTAAACTCAGCCACATCACCAAAGCAGACACATTTCCTTAAACTTGTTCCGAAGAAACATCTTCAGACACTTCCATAATCACCGCGTCTCATCTCGCAGCTATTACTTCCTGAGGTTGCCAAGATACCATCACATGCTTCTCCTCAACTGACAGATCCAAACTCTACCATGCAACTTCAAAGATTGAGTCCAAACCTTAAAGACTTCCTTCAGAGATTGATGAAATCCTTACACCAAAGCAAAGCGTACTTGAGACAGTATTGGGTCTACAGTCTCGATAGATGCACTTCCTACCTCAACATTCAGACTCTTACCATTGGTAGTCATGCTAAACACACCACTACCCTTTCTACCTTTAGAACTTATATTGGAAAACCCAAACAGGTAATCCAATCAAATAGGTCGAAATAGATATATATATAAATATATATTAAAAATACAAGTACGCTCTCTCAAGAAAGAAAACATTCCAAAGCCTAGGTATTCACTCAACCTAGCGCTCTGATACCAACTGTGACGACCCGTATTTCTCTCCACAGATAGACGCAACATCTTTAAGAAAGAAAGGGATAGAAAAGAGAAAGATAGAGAAGAAAGAAAGAAACAACATCAGAATCTTAACAGCGGAACGAATAAATTATATTAATCACATAAATATTACATAGTATACAACAACCATTAGAGTTACACAGATTATAGATCGCATACTGGAAAGTTATAAACACTATATATATCTACAAACGCTGAAGCCTCCTGCTCCATTGCTCCTCCAGAATTCGTCAAAGCTACCTTGAATCTCTTAACTACTCGTAAAAATTTGAGTACCCAAGAGTTTAAGAAAACAGAAGATAAACTCCGGGTCAGACATGGGTCTGGTGTGAGTAACAGTTTATAGTTGCTTAACTTTGAAAACCTTTGAAAAAAAAGGTATCACATAAGACTTTCCACACATAAACACGGGTAAGTTTTTACCCTACGCGCTAACCAAAACATTTGATAGGAAATCCAATGATATTATAATAGGGCCTAGGGTTTTCAAGTAAATATAAAAATAATCGAAATTTTTACATTCATTAAATTCCAGCTACTAGCCACAAAGTGGGTAATACAATCAAAACCGTAAGGGCACGTAAGAAGAACGGGTTTCCGTCAATGGCAGGGCTACTAGGGTACCGCCCGTCATAGTACGTAGCCTAGATCACCATACCGAGGATCCACCCTAAATCCCCTACAACACAAGGCCGGAACCATCCCTTACTGGACAGTCCCGAACAAGACAATCCCGATAGTTGTTGCAATCAACTGCCCCACACAGCCGAATATAAAGGGACTTCGAGACAAGAGTAAATCTCGTCCTACTTGAGTGCTGCCTACTTAGCCTTGCTACACCTCCCATGTTTTAGCCATTTCCGGTTGATGAGGCTTGAGGCTTTAGAGAACACATCTCTTAGAATGCTCATCATCCGCCTAACGATGTTCTCATAACATTCAATCCATACAAGTTCATTCCAGATTCGAACGAAACCGAAGGCATTATCTCGTTACACTCATTTTGGAATCAACCCTCAGAGTTAACGACGATAACACTTGCACTCTGAATCTTCATCTTCACTTAAGATTCATGACCTATCGTTAATTTGGATTGATGTGGTTTTCGGATATCCAAATCTAGAAACACGGTCTCATCGAAATCCAAAACGCCATCTTTTAGGTCCAAGTTGTTTTAAAGTTAAGACAATATGATTCAATTCTATTAGCTATATTCACACAGATAGATAATTCACAATATCACAATAGATAATCCACATTATCATCATAAACAGATAATTGACATTATCATCATAAACATATAATTCACATTATCATCACACTTCAAACAAAGCACCCATATCACACATCACCACTTATCTCTTATCTGAGATCTCATACTATTTAAGGCAACCAATATCATCCATCCATAAGCAATGATTTATAAATCATCATCTATAATTAATTTAAAATGAATTAAATTAATTACTTCTATCTCTAATTAATTTAAAATAAATTAAATTAATTACTTTTATCACTATAAATCTTGCTTAACTTAACCATTAATTAATTACAAATCAATTAATTAATCATCCTCTAATTATTCATTTTAATTAATCATCCTTGATTAATTACTTTAAGTAATTAGCCTTTAATTAATTACACAAATTAGTTACCCTTAGTCATTTATAGTAATTATCCTTTAATCACTTCATCAATTAATTAATTATAATTAATTACATTAATCCTTAGTTAATTACATTAATTAATTACTTTATAATCACTTAATATTGATTAATTAATCTTAATTAATCAACCCTTAATTACATTATTAATTATATTAAATAATGATCCGTAATTACTCCTTAATTAATTATTAATCATATTTAATAATTAATCTTTAAATAATCTTTATTCATTAATCAACCTTGATTAATCACAATCAGTAATTAATTATCCTTAATCACTGACATTAATTAATTAATTACTCCTTAATAAATTATCTTTAATTAATCCCTTGATTAACTACACAAAGTATTTAACCTAAATTACTTCCATTAATTAATTACCGTTCAACTAATTACACAAGTAATTAAATCCCAAACTTCTTCATTTCTTCAATTAATTGCACCTGTAATTATCATCACTAATTACTTCACTAAGTAATTATACTTAACCAATCATTCAATGATTATTTAAATTAATTAAACTAATTAATTAACTTAAAATAATCTCATTAAACTTAATTAATTACAATGAGTAATTAATCCCTTAATTACTTTCATTAAGTTATTATACTTAAACAATTCCACAAATGATTATTTCTAATTAATTAATATAATTAATTATTAAAATTAATCACATTAATTAATTATTTAATAATCCCTAATTAATGATCTTCATTAACTATTAACAATCCTTTAATTACTTCTCTTAAGTAATTAAACTTAGATTAATAATTTTTAATTACAATTTAATTAATCATTAATAACCAATTAATTAATCTCTAATTATTTAATTAAATAAGTGCTTAACTGTAACTTAATTAATCCTTAATTACTTGATAAATTAATTCCTAATCATTAATTAGAAATCTAATCTTATCTAATTAATGATTCTTAATTACAAATTAATTAATCTTTAATAAATTTACTTAAACTTAATTAATTAATTTAAACCCTTAATTACTTAATTAATTAATCCAAATCATTAATTAATTAAATTAATTAATTATCCATTTTAATTACCTTAATAATTTAATGAATCACAAATCATTAAATCTTAATTAACTTTAAAATAAAAACATTATTCTTATTAATGATTTAATTATCATTTACAAACACATTTGAAAACATTTTACTTTCAAAATTACTTTTAAATTCCATTTCAAATTAGGATTCAAATTAAATACAAATTAAATTTTAACAAAATTTAAAAACATTTTAGAAACCTTCTTAATCAAATGTGAAAGACCACTTATCTTTATAAACGAAACTTATATAAGAGTTTTAAACCAAATTATTTAAATTCAATTTATTTCATAAAATATACTTTAACATTTTAAAGTTTTTAAAACATTTCGATTTTATAAAACTTAATTTATCTCCAAACTAAAATACAAATTAAATTTGAATCCAGATTTAAACTTTGTTTAAAACTTTGCTTTACATCTTAGCTTTACATTTTAAAATTCATTTTAAATTTTAAAAACAGACAGGTTTAAAAACCTGTAACAGGTAAATGACTTGAGCCATCATTCAAAAACTTCGAGTCAAAACCCACACAGTGTCGAGTAACACCCGTAACTGACTCGAGTAAACTCGAGTACCCTTCTTCCCAAATCAAACTGCAGATACACCATCACCTCTATGCACATGTATGGTAGCTCCGTTCAACTCCAGTCATCCATGATGACTTCTCCACATCGGCAACCCTCCTCGCATCGTATTCTGACCATCAGAGTTGATCTCCCCTCGAAAACGAATTTGAGCGTCCTAGCACAAAACTGGAACAATCAATGAAATCTGGAAACCTCCACGTGCTCGAGTCTCTGACCACCGGAGCTTATGAAAATCCAGCAAGACCTTCGGAATCTCCCCTCTATCAATTTTCAAACTCTGGTGGAACTCGATCCACCAGAGATGATGGAACGAATACATTTCGACCAACCCCAAAAACTAGGGTTACAAACATTCTCGATCTCCTGTCGTCGCCACAGTGCTATGATCAACTGCCTGGCATTTTTCCCAAATTCCTCTATCACTCCACTACCATCAATGATGACCCCATCATCTCCGATCACGGAGATCACTAGAAACTACCCAAATTCCAATTTCTGTTCAAGTCAGAAATGCATACCCAAAACTAAATTAAAAATTATGATTTTAGGTTTAAAAATCATGTTTCTGGTTGATGATTCGGTTTACATTCTTGAATCGATAAATTAGGATGTTTGAATTTTGAAAAAACTAATACTTGCCTGTTGTTTTTGTTTCCAGAGACATTCAAATTTAATTTTTAACTTACTTATAATTTTAAACATTGATCTATGATAAATCAAACAACTTTTGTTTATATTCTAAGTCCTAACAGTTACTAGATCAAAAGATAATAATTTTTGTTTGCAAATCTGGGTCTTGAAAATAGGTAACAGAGATACCTCAAATGATACAAGCATGCACACTTTTACATCCAAATATTCATAGATGATTCATACATATATATATGCAAAAAAACCTACTCATCTATATCCACACAAATCATAATTATCACAGGAATCAACATGCAACCATGTTTATACATAAGTAATTTTTAAAAAGAATGTTACTCACCTGTTTTAAAGAAGGACAGAGCATTTTATTTTGAAAAAGCTTTTGAATCTTTTTAAACTTGAGTTGCTGGAATAAAATGCTTTGATTTGTAAACTTGAATTGCTGCAGAGTGCTCCTTTGATTTGAAACTGGCATGCTTGCTTCGGACTTGCTTCAGTTTTTGCTTTTAGACTTTGAAGAAGATATACGCTTTTGTTGTTGAAATTGAGTTACAGGTTTTAAGTTTTGATTTGATTTTGAAAAATTTATTCCAGGTTTGCTTTTGGAATTTGAAAACTGAGTTGCTGTAGTTTGCTTAGACTGAAATACTTGCTTTCCCAAAACAGAATTGAAGTTGCTCATTTATCTCAAGTTGTAAGAAGTGATTGAGATTGAATATGGTTACAGGTTTGAATCTTGAAACTGAATTACAGGTTTCTGGTTTTAGAAGTGTTTGATTTACAGATTGATTTGGAGAAAATTTGCAGGCTTTTGAATTGATTTCTGGTTTGAGGGAATAGATCCCAAATTTTCGTTTTAAGGGGAGTTGTTTAACTTTTCTTAGTTTTCTTTGAAGAAAAAGAATTAAGAAAATGAATGAAGAGATGAAAACTTGTTTATGTAGACTGATTTGATTTTTTTTAAATAAAATAAAAGAAAAACTAAAATTAAATGACACTTGTCATTCACAGTATTTAATTACTTAACACTTGTTATTATGAGGCCTTAGTATAATTACACTTGTCCATTAAGTATTTTCTTTTTATTTTAAAATGTTAAGAAAAAGCTTTTTAACTTAATTTATAAATTTACAAATACTTATTTATATATATAGATAATTTTAAAGAAATAAAACCAATTATATTTATAAATAAAAGTTTGTACAAATATTTTTAAAATCCAAACATTTTAAATATCTATCTTTTGAATTTCAAAACTTTGAATTCAAATTCAAATCAAATTCTAAAATCCAATTTAAAGCCAATTTATAACAACACATTCAAAATTGAAAATAACAATTCAATTTTTATTAAAATCTATTTATCTAATCATATTATTAATATTGTTTGAAAATAACAAATTTGACAATCTTAAATAATTTATAAAAGAGATTTTCTTACTATTTATTCTCAATTCATATTTATCAAGAAATATTTAAAATGAAAATAAAACAAACCTTACAAACATTTATCTTAAGTATTTTAAAACTATATAGTTATTTATTTAAATAATCTTGAAAAGTTATATTGAATAAAATCATAATTTCCAAATTATCAAAATGTAAATTAGAATTTGAAAACAGGATTTTATTTATTTATTAAATTTCAAACCAAAGCTTATCTATTTACAATATATACAAATATGTATACATTATAAATAGAAAACATTTTATTAGCTTTTAAAAGATAAATTATCAATTAAATATTTATTTAAAAGAAGATTATTAAATCAATTCAAATTTTTATTTGCTTTTAAAAGAATAAATTTCCAATTAAAATTAAAATTATAAAAGACAATTATCAAATCAATTTAATTTTAAATACAGATTATTAAATTGATATTGCCCAAAATTCCAGGTCATCACAAATGTTAATTAAGTAGGATTTAGAAATAATTGATTTAATTTATTTTGTGATTAAGTTAAATTGATTAGAAATGGTGCATTAATCTTGCTTATGGATGATAAACTTGAATTGAATGATTGGATTGTTTAATATCTCTAGTCTGATAATTTTGTGATGTTCCATGATATGAAATGCTTGGTTGAACTATGATAACTGTAAGTTATTTAGCTGTGATGAATTACTATGTGAATATGATATTCCAAATTTAAATTGAATTGTTGTACATAAACAACTTGGCTTAAAGGATGGTGATGGATTCGAAGAGATCGGGGTCTGATATCAATGATATCTGGAACCACTTCGATTTATATTCCATAATTCTTTATAGATTTGATTTTTTTTAAAAACAATTAGGATAGAATGGAATAAATTAAGTAAACTTGGCCATTTAAACTAAGTAATGGTACTTAGATATTCTTTTAAAAATATCAATGGATTTGTGTAATAAGTATTTGGCTAGAACAAGATAAAACTCGTAGTGATGAACGAGTTACCCTGGCTTTTCAAAGAAGCTTATAACCTAAGTATTTCTCACTAAATGGGTTTACTCATGTTGGTTTCCCGCCTGACTAGTTGTTACTTTATTGTAATGGTCGGGTCAGACCAAGTATTATAGATTTTCAGGTAAGGACGTTCTGGAGTTCAGGAGGCGAGCTGGATGGTAGGAACGTGTGGAGTATATTCCGCTGTGTAATTGAAATTGTATTGATAGTATTCAGGGACAAGTTGTTACAACTGTCCAGTTTCTTGTAAATGGTTGTATTCTGATATATTACATGTAAATTGACATTTACAGCTTTCTTTGTGTAAATGCTGTTATTTGGTATTATATTTTGTTCCGCTGTGATTGTAAGATTCTGTTGTTGTTTCTGTTTTCTTCTTCTACCACTTTCTCTTCTTTACCCTAACAATTAGGAATTTCCGGAGTTCGATTGCGCGACACTCCTATAGTGAACGTATTAGTGTCGAATTTTCGAGGTCAAAAATTTCAGGTCGTTACATTTGGTATCAGAGCAGAAGGTTAAGCAAGAACCTTGGCTCTAATGAGGGTTACTCATTAAAGATATGGTTAGTAGTACCCTAGAATGAGTTGAGTGTATTATAAGGGCATGTTTGTTATTTTCTTATATAATGATTTGAAAAAAGGGTTTTATAGTAGTTTTTATATAGCTTATATTTTGATACATAAAGCAATAATTTTTCTAATTATTATATATGTTAAGATAATTGGTTGTTGGTTATTAAAATTGAATAAGATCATAAGAATTTAAGTGGTAATATATATATATATATATATATATATATATATATATATATCCAAATAGGAATTGGATAATATGAACTATACAAATAAGATAAGCTAAAAATGAATTCAAACTGAATTTAAATCCTAGAAAATTCAAAGGAATTTCCAAAGTATTGAAATAAATTACCTTGATTTGATTTGTCAGTAAATGATTATGGATATATAGTGTGTATGATTTCTAGATATGATAATTATCATAAATTGGTTGTTGTATTTTAATAAAAGGATGTTTATTTTAAAATAAATAATGATAAAGCAGAATGAAATATTTTAAGGAAGTAACAATTTAGATAAGTATGACCTATCAATTGTAATAAATTTGAAATTGTGAAGTTTTAAATCTAAGCCTAGAAAGATTTTGGAATTGTTTCAAAAGTGTTATAAGATATAATAAATAAATATTATTCAGAATATTCTTGAATGAAGGAGTCTTGTTTTAAACAAGGTTGTTTTGAAAATTTCAAGGAAATTTGTTTTGAACTGAAAAGCAAGAATGGTTTAAATTTTGAAATATGACTTGGTGTGCAAAAGAAATGAACATATATATAAGTGGACATACATAATAAAAAAGTTGATTGGAAATAAATACTAAGTGTTGAATTCTAAATTTCCTAGAATGAGATGTATAACCCAAAGTGAAATAAGTTTTGAACTTATAAGCAAGAAGGGATATTGATAGAAGTTTAAAATTTGAAATGGAGAATTCAAATTTAGTAAGGATGACTAGATTAAATGAATTGAATTTAACTTGGGGAAAGTTAAATAAGTTTATAACGGACAACCTGAATTGGAAATTTCAAGATGAAATTGAGATTTAACTTAGGGAAGTTAAATGGGTTGAATTGAAAATGGAGTTATGTGTCATCTCAAAACGGGTTTGAGTTCTGGAAATATGTGATGGATGATATTGATTGGTGTTTTAGATAATTTGGATGCTTATTGTTATTAATAATCTTTAAACTGTAAATTGGATTGTTTTGAATGAATTAAGAAGTGGATTGAGATAATATATATCCATTTCTCAAAATAAATGGAATAAAACTTTAGTTTGAAATTATTTAAATGATTTTGATTTTTAGAGATAAGATTGAACTTATGAAATGAAATCACTTTGAACTTAAGATTTAAATGTTAAAAATAAAATTGTCAACTGAAATTGTTTAAGAATTTGGTTTTAAAGATTTTGAAGTTAAAATTGGGTAATAAATTGAATTCCGAAGATTGAATTGTTTAAAAACATAGGTTGTTAAATTAAAAGTAAAGGTTAATTTGATTTAAGGGATTAAATCAACGTTTAAATTTTTTACTCGAATTTATATAATTCGAGATAGTTTAAAGTTGAGATTGGAATTGAAATTTGTTCAAATTGAAATTTGATTTAAATTAATTGTAATCGAAGTTGAATAAGTTTAAATTCAAAATAGGAACTTATTTGAATTTGGAAAAGGAATTAAAGTTAATTCAAATTGAATTGAAATTGAATCAATTTAAATGGAAGTGGAAATTGAAAATTGATTGGAATGGGAGGTTGGGAAATTGAACCAGTTTGACTCTGAAACTATTCTATACTTATTTTGAACCTATTTAACTACTTTACAACAATTTTACAACTGTTTTATGAACTAATTACTATTTTACAACTACTTATCTATTTTAAACTTTTCAAGCCATTTTCTAAATTCAAACTGGTCAGAGTAGATATTGTTTATCATTAAATACCAATTGAGATAAGAATTGAAGTAAACCCAAATGGAAATTGAAGCAATTGTGAATAAGTGAATAGAGTCAAAATGAAGGTGAATAAAAAGAAAATTTATTTAGCTAATAATAAATGAAGATGAATACGTGGGATATACGTATATTATTCTATTCGCATAACGATTTGATGCAGATTCGAGCACAGAATTTCGAGATAGTATATCGATCTGAATTGGGATTTTTCACTCGATTTTTCAATGGTGAACCCTAGATATGGATTTTTGATTGGTTCTGAAAATTCTCAATCATAATTATGGCTATGCAAGGAGAATGATGGTTTCTGATCAAGAAAACCAGATCTGAGTCTGCACTAGGATGTCGGGTGGACGATACTAGTTCGGAAGTGAAACCGTGATCGAGTGAGCGATCGAATTTGATATTGCATAGGATGATATATGTACATCGTACATGCTTGAATGAAATAGATATTGATTTTTTTAAAGAAATGTAAAATTGGTTTTTTTGAAATGGAAAAGTATATTTTGAGAAATATATGATGAATAAGAGTGGAAGTTGGATATCACTATAACTGAAACTCATTTTATAATATTAAGTAAGTAATGTGGCAAATAAATTTATAAAGGAAACCGAATTTGAATGTTTATTTGGCATAAATAAGTTATATATATATATGTGTGTGTGTGTGTGTGTGTTTTATATGATAAACTCTCCTTGTTGAATCTATAGCCAGAAGGAAAGATCTTTGAATAATATTTTGTTTTAATTAAAGAATAAGCTTATATATATCTATATATATGAATGATTTTATGAGAATGGACTTGGGAAAAAGGTTTTGGAACCCATTGATTTTGAAAAGCTTTTAATTTTTGGGAAAAATCAATTATGGGAATTTGTAAAGCCAAGTTGGAAACTATCGATTTTGAGATATCAATTTTGTGTAAATGGGATTTATGTGTGATACATATAAGAGTATGATTTGAAAGATACTATATGTGTATAGTATAAAATGTTTTGAGAATGTTGTGAGGAAAAAAGGCGCTCCTATTTAGAGTTGAACTTATAGGAGAAGATCCACGGGGTGGTTCTGCCTTGAGCCCTAAGGGAGGTTCTAAATTTAATCTTAGAGGATGTGCGGACTAAACTGTAGTTCCTGAGGATTATGGTTGAGGTAGAGAAAGTCGAGGGAGCTCATGCCTATAGAGAATTGGGGCTATGCTGTGACGGCAATGTAACTCGGTGTAACTGCAATCTGTTGCGCTCCATAGCGAAAGTCAAGGGTAGTGATTGCATAAGGTCTACGTTTGATTTTGCTTGGGAAGCGACGTAACATCAGTAGACTGCGACCTATGAAGACATAGTGAAAGTCATGTGGCAGTGAGTGCCTACAGGCTACATTTGGACTCGACTGATGTAGTCTGCGATCTATATGGTCTGTGTGGTGAAGTTTCATTTGGCAGCGAAATTCAAGGGCGCTGATGCCTACAGTTACATGGTTTTGCCGTGATGGAAATGTAATCCTAGGTGTAGCTGCAATCTGTGGCGGTTCCATGGTGTAATCGAGGGGCGCAGAGGCCTATAGTTTTTTATGGTTTCGCCAGGATGGCGACGTAATCATCGGGTTAACTGCGATCATGGATGGTGTGATGATTTCTAGAGCATTCTCACAAAAATGCTTTCTGTATTTTCACAAAAATGTTTTCCAAGTATTTTTCACTGGGTGTTGAAAAAGGGTTTACCAAATACTTATAAATTTTCAGTACTACACCTGATCAAAGTATGATCGAATTTCTGTGAGAATAAGGATGGACTTATTAAGACATCGAGTTACAAAAAGTATTTTTATAAAAACTATTTTGTTAATATTATGTACATTTTGAAAGTGTTTTAAAAATTTAAATAAAAAAGAGTTAAGAGTTAAAATGTTTAAGAATAATTTAACTAATATTAAGCATTGTAATTAAAAATTCTTGCTTCGTTCCTTTTCGAGGACGAAAAGTTCTAAAGGGGGAAGGAATGTGGGATTTTTAGACATCTGTTAATTGGTAATTAACTGGATTAAATTATTAAAAATACCGACTTATAAGTTGAACAAATAAATTCTGATAATTAAAATTACCTGGATATAAGTAATAATTTGATAATCTTCTAATATAATTATTTAAATTTGCAAACTTATTCTTTTCAAAACAAATAAAATGTGCATTCTAATTTCTATTGTATATATATATATATATATGTAGATTGTGAATAAAATTATAATTTGAAATTTAAAGTAAATATCTTAAAAATAATTTAGATTTGAAAATCTACATTTTAAATACTAGTATATATATACTTAGTTATTGATTTAAAATGATCTTAGTTTAAAAATTAAAATGTGAATAAATATAAAAGTATAAATATAAATCATATAAAAAGAAAGTGTAAAAATAGAAAAATATAGAACATAATATAAATACATGCATAAAGACATGTGTAAATTAGGAAGCACAACAAATACAAGTGTCAAGTTTATTTGTTTTCTTCATAAAGAAAAGAAAAATGAGAAACCAGGTATTAGTTTGAGGCAGTATATATATATATATATCCCAACTCTTTTCATCTTTCATTTTATCAAACAAAAAAAACCAGGAAACTAAACTAATAACAACTTCACCTAATTTTCAAACTAAAGCAAAGCAAAGATTTAAAGCGAGATTCAAGTTCAAGTTCAACTAAAATCAAGTAAATCAAGCCTGCTGTTTCAATATCAAGTGCAGTTTTCAACTTCAAGCATCTGAGTTCCTCTGTTCCACAATTTTAAGGTGAGTAAACTTCATTTTTTTTAGAACCAAATCTTCTTTTTATCATCATGCATGTAAGTTTTGATTATAGTAATGGCTTAAATTGATTTGCATCGATAAAATGAATGTTGTATGGGTATATAAGTACGAGTTACTGTGTACATGTCTGTGAATACAAGTTCTGGTCTCTAATTCTTGATTAACAGAGTAAATAATCACTCAAAAATTCAAATTCTCTTCATTAAAGCAATTATATGATATAATGTTTAAAGGAAACTTGTTTGTATGAATGTAATACCATTTTTTTAAAATAATTTCAAATGAAATTATTAAATATTTCTCTGAGGAAATTGAGTTATTCGATAAGAACAAATATATCAGAAATTTTGATTTTTATAATTGCAAGCTTCACATATATAAACTGATTCGTGCTTAAAAACTATGATTTTTGATAACAATATCAAGATTTTTAAGTTAGTGTTTGTTGAGATTTTATGAGTTAAACGGAATGAAACTTACGTCGATTTCTGGTGATCGAGGAATGAAGGAGAATCGGGGTTGATGCTAGAGGTAGCTCGAAGGTGGAGGGTTGTGGGTAAAATGTTTGGAGGATTTTTAGTTCGTCGTGGTGGCTTGGCGACAGTGCTTTAGGGTTTAAGGCCTTGTTTGAGTCGGCGATGTTTGCGAGGCGGTTACGATGTCATGAGCGTATCGGGATGGACCGGAGTAGGGGGATAGAGGCGTGGTCGCATAGCGAAGGCGTGGACGCTGTGGCTAGAGTTCTGGTGGTCGTAGGCGGCTGCATGAGAAGGTTTGGACGATCGGTTTGGGTGCCAGTGGTGGCACGACTAGCTCGACCCCAATTTACTTTCTCGTTTGTGGTTCTGGATGGTCGAATGGATGGTGAGGATCGTCAGTGACATGCTGGTGGTAGCAGCGATGATCGGAGCGGTGACGATCGTGTGTGGACATGCACGTCTATGGTTGTGTCTGATGGTTGCTGTGTTGATTTGAGAGTCGAGGAAGAAAGGTTTGCATAGGGTCAGACTCGGGTTGTACACGAGTTTTACGAAGGAAAGAAAAAAGAAGGTTTTGATCGAGTGTTGGCTTGGGGTTATTGGGCCTGGGCCCGAGAGTTTTAGAAAATAAATTAACCAAGTTTCCATAGCAAAATATGAAACAAGTTTTTCAACGCCAAGGTATTTAACAAGTTTTCAAAGCAAGCTTCAAAAATTAAAATTATAAAGTTAAATGTTTTTTATTTTAAATTGTTTTGATTTAGAATAATTTTATATTAGTTTAATTATTTAATTTAATTCCTAAGTGTTTCAAATAAAATTTAAATGGTGATTAAGTAAATGATTAAAATGAATGGTTTATCTTTAATTAGTTAAGGTCTTAAGTAATTAAAGGATAATTAATTAAAATAATAATAAATGGCATGGAATTAATTAATGGTAATTAAGTAGGATTTAGAAATAATTAATTTAATTTATTTTGTGATTAAATTTAATTAATTAGAAATGGTATATTAATCTTGCTTATGGATGATAAACTTGAATTGAATGATTGGATTGATTAATATCTCCAGTCTGATAATTTTGTGATGTTTGTGATATGAAATGCTTAGTTGAACTGTGATAAATATGAGTTATCTATCTGTGATGAATTACTATGTGAATATGATACTCTGAATTTAAATTGAATTATTTTACTTAAACAACTTGGCTTAAAGGATGCGATGGATTCGAAGAGATCAGGGTCAGATATCAGCGATATCTGGAACCACTTCGACTTATATTTCATAATTCTTTATAGATTTGATTTAAAAAAAAAACCAAATAGGCTGGAATGGAATAAATTAAGTAAACTTGTCCATTTAAACTAAGCAACGGTACTTAGATATTATTTTAAAAATGTCAATGGACTTGTGTAATAAGTGTTTGGCTATAACACGATAAAACTCGTAGTGATGAACGAGTTACCCTGGCATTTCAAAGAAGCTTTTTACCTAAGTATTTCTCATTAAATGGGTTTACTCACGCTGGTTTCCAGCCGAACTCGAGTGTAACTTCGTTGTAATGCTCGGGTCAGACCGAGTATTATAGATTTTCAGGTTAGGACGTTCTGGAGCTCAGGAGGTGAGCTGGATGGCAGGAGCGTATGGAGTATATTCCGCTGTGTAATTGTGATTGTATTGATAGTAGTCAGAGACAAGTTGTTACAACTGTCCAGTTTTTTGTGAATGGTTATACTCTGATATATTACATGTAAATTGACAGTCACAGCTTTCTTTGTGTAAATGCATTATATTTTGTTCCGCTACGATCGTGAGATTCTGTGCTGTTGTTTCTGTTTTCTTCTTCTACCTCTTTCTCTTGTTTACCCTAACAATCGAGAATTTCCGGCGTTCGATTTCTTGGCACTCCTATAGTGAACATATTAGTGTCGAATTTTTAAGGTCGAAAATTTCGGGTCGTTACATATACCAGACTTCCAAATGAATTTTTATCAACTACATTCTTATTTCTCTCTCATCTTTTCACACTCTTGATTTCTAAATAAATTTCGATCGAAACTGTATAAAAATTCAACCAGAATCAAATTCAATCAATACTAATTTGATTCTTTTTCATATACTCTCTAATTTCTATCATCTCTCTCAAGATCAAAGTGCTATTCAAGAGCTATAGGATCAATTGCAATTAAGATCGAAGATCTGAGTCTGTACACTCTATCAACTCATACTTTTATACTTTATGGTGAATTTGGTATCTCTGAAATTCAAGTAGGTGTGAATGTAGCCTAATTAAATCAATTAGGTATGCTTAGTAGCCCGTAAACCTTGTGGATGTTCTTATAGCCCGGAAATCAAGTGGCTCTACCCAGAGGTCGGGATTATGAAGGATGTGTCTCATAGCCTTGAAATCGAGATTGTATTTGCATTTACTAGTTGAGAAGAAATTCGTACAAGGAATTATGTAGGACTGGATGTAGGGTAACTCCAAACAGGTATAAATCCTAGTGTGCTCTTTCCTTTTTATTATTGCTGCATTTTCTTTTGTTTATTGTTTCTGTGATTGTTAATTACATCATTCCAAGTAAAATCATAATTTTTTTTTAAAATATTTGTATAATCCATTAAACAAATTTGGCCTTAAGATCCATATTCTGCTGACTCACATTTGGTATCAGAGCGTTGGTTTTCAAAGTATTCATCATCTGATTTTTGAAATTTTTTAAATAGCTACCAACAGTGGTAATAGTACTGTTAGTAATGTTATTAATACACTTGTTATAACTCATCCGTCGAAGAAAAATCTACTGGTTACCACCACTTTTTAATTGCGGTAATTATACATATCGGTAATGTAGAATGAAAATTTATTTACAGTCAATTGGTTTAGATGGTTGAAATATCACATAAACTGAGTACACTGAACCTTTGACAAATTTTGCACAGTGGACAGCTGACCAAAAAGCGGTTGCATAAAGTAACTCAAGGCTATGAATATCTTATTGTGTTCACTAGATAGAAACGAATTTAATAGAGTATTTATATGTAAGTCTGCATTTGAGATTTGAAGAATTTTGCAAGTTACACATGAAGGGACAAGTAAGGTCAAACATTTCAAAATTTCTATGTTGACAAACCAGTTTCAATTATTCAAAATGAGTCCAAATGAAATCCATGTCTAATATGTATAGTAGATTCCAAAGTATAGTACACTCACTTATTGCACTGGGTAAAAGTTTTTTTTGAAGAGAATTAAGTTAGAAAAATCCTCAATTCACTTACTCTTGAAAGGGACCAAAAGACTCCTGCAATTGAAGAGTCTAACGCATTAGCACTCTAAAATAGAAGAGTTAATTGGAAATTCAATATCTTTTGAAGCACAAATGAAGGGCATAAGAGAAAGCAAAGCAATAGAGAAGAAATTTATAGCTTTTAATGCAATAACGAATAATCTAGATTCAGACAGCGATGAAGATGAAGAAATTTCTTTCATAACAAGGAATTCAAAAAAATTCTAAGATATAGGAAGATGAACAATTTCAAAAGAAATGACAACAAGGAAGCGGTAGTGGAAACGGAAATGACATTAGATGTTATAACTGCGATGACCCTGATCATTTAAAACGAGACCGTCCACATCCCGATAAACTGAAAACTATAGCAAATATTGATTCATCCAAAAAAACGGAGAACCTATACTACAACATTAGATGATTCAGATGCATCCTCTAGCAATAATGAATCAGATATAGAAATTGCTAACATGTGCTTCATAACAATACATAATTCAGAACAAAATGATGGAATGGATCGAAAAAAGGTACGCATTTAATATATCAAAAGTTTTTTTGAATGAAATTTTCTTTTCTTTTGGTTGCTTTAGTGGTTCTTAGGAATATCCTACATATTAATGATAATATTGGTTGAATATCATGCTACTATATTTTAAATACAAATATTAGATATAATAATAAAGTAATAATATAAAATATATTTAAAATTATTCTCTGAAAATAAAATAACTATAGATATATCTATATAATAAAATAGGATATAGTGAAACAAAAATTATTTTTGAAAATTTTGAGAGATTTTTGGAGTAGTGTGAAAGGGGCACAAATTGTTTTAAATTGTGAACATTTGGGTTACATTCTTGGATGTAAATCTAGTGGAATGGACCTTTCATCTTTTCAAATTGTTTTTCAAAATCGCGAAGTAATCAATGATAATTTTGAAAGTGATGATGATTTTGAATTTAAAAACAAAAAATAGTGTCCAAAAGTAAGAATTTTAATCCTTTTTTGCAACAAAGTATCACTCCTAGAATGGATAATTATAATAACGTAACTTAAAAAGTTTTCATAGCTCTTTTCACAATTTATGATCAATATGACATAAATTGGTCTTAATTCATTTTGGATGAAATTTTTCTAAGCATCTTTCTAAACATGAAAACGCACTATTTCATGGTGTGTATCTTACTATGTTTTCAATTATTTTTATGTTAGCCTTAAAGGAGGGGACACAATTCCTCGAAAAATATTTGATAAGGCCAATATTTCACTTATGCATATTTCACCCTTTTTCGAGCTTTATGAAATGCTTGTGGAAAAGGAACAAAGGTTAGCTTGGGAAGAAGAGCATGATATAAGAGAAGAGGGGGAAGAGGAAGGATATGAAATGGAAATCGAGGAGGAAGAACAAGAAGGGGAGGAGGATACTTCTTTGGAAAGGATAAATATGCTACCAAATCCGTCCAACAAAGATCTTCTCAAAAATCAAGAGAAGATCATCCATAACCAAAGGAAACTTAAGAAATCATTTTCAAGGAGATTTACTTCAATTTCCAACAAATGGATAAATTCTTTCAAAAGATCATCCGCAATCTTAGCAGTCCTTCTTCATCTTCATACGTATTTTTCTAGTTTGTTTTTTAAACCATCCTTGTATTTGGATTTTCTAGTTTTAGTTTATGTCAAATCTTATGTATCTTTTCATTTTTTTGTTATATGTAATATCTATCTAAGTATTAATGAAAATTATATTATTTTTTGTTATACATTGTTTTTCATCTCTGAAAAACATAGCAAAATAATAGTATAAGCTAAATACATTAGAATTTCCATCTGTTAAATATCTGTTAAGAGCAGACAATCATTATTTTCTACTCTCTTTCTTCTTCCTTTGCATTCCCAAACTCTAAAAACAAAATAATGGCTTCTTCTATCCAAAAACTAACTGACAACCTTGAACAAATTCTTGAATCATTCAAGAATATTCTTACTTTCATCCTAAGAAATCAAAGGCACTAAGAATTGAGCCAAATGCAGAAGATCAAGGAGCAAGAAAGGCATTTCGATGCGATTCGGTGAGTGATTTCTGCCTTGAATGAAGAAGAACCAATCACCAATTCATAGTGTACCATCAACAAAGATGATGAAGATTGGGATGCTATTAAAGCGAATCCAATCTTTAGCACCGATGGATGGTTTGAAGTTCCTTGAAATGTCTAGTTTAAATAGGTTTGATTGTATATAAATATACTACTTGTTTTGGTTTGGATTTAATTGGTTTTGATTTGTGTGGATTTGTTTGAATTTTGTGTGACATAAACTTTGTTTGATGGATGAATATTTGGATTGATTATTTCATGATTATCCAATTTTATATATCACTTATTGTTTTTATATAATCTTTTTCATCATCATCATATATAATTCTTATAAATATTGATTAGTATTTTATTTAGGGAAGTCAAAGTTAGGATTATCGTAAAAGTAGTGCTAGAGTTATAATTTTAGGAGGTTTTTTTTGTTGATGACAAAGGGGGAGAAATATATAAAAGTCTAGGCATAGATTAAGGATGGGGGTTTTGTAACTTAGGAGGAGCTATATTATTTTTATATACAGTGTTGTCATCATCCAAAAGGGGAAGATTGTTAGTACCTTAGATATTGGTTTTGATGATAACAACTTAGGACATTATATAAAGTATAGATACTTAGGTTTTATCACGATATATATAGTGCAAGATATTATACATTTATTGATTAAGAAGACTATACTGTATCAAGATGCTGATGTCAAGAGTAGATTCAAGATGTTGATATAAAATTTCAAGAGCTCAAAAATGAAGACTCGTCGCATTGAAGAGTTCAAGATTTTAAGATATTCCAGATAAGTTATAGAGTCATAGAATTTATGTTAAAACTTTAATAGCACTTTCCTATTCTCTCTTGCCTTCCCTAATTTTGTTTTAAACTTGTTTTTCAAATATCCTGGTTTAAAAATAATCTTTTCAAAATATTTCTCAAAATGATTTTCATTCTCTTATATTTATAGAGATATCATTTTGGTGATTTTAAGTTTATATATATATATACATAGATATTGAATTTTTCCTTTATACTTTAATAATTTATAACTATATTGATTTTATATATATTATTTACATTATATTGAATATTTTGATTAAATATTTCAAATTACTTTATAAAGTTTTATAAGTTTTAATATGATTAAAATATGTATAAACTATGTTTAAACATTTGTATAAAGTTCCAAAATATTTTACAAAATTTAATACTTTCAAAACAATTTTTATTAAGTGATTTTTCAAAATACAAAGGGATATGTCGACATATCCTCTATAAGTATATCGACATACTAGCCGTAATTTTCAAAATTCAAATTTGAATGGAAATGTCTTTTCGTCATATCTATTCGCGAATGGACATGATTGTTGTTTCCCTATATATACCAGATTTCCAAATGAATCTTCATCAACTATTTTCCTATTTTTCTCTCCTCTTTTCACTCTTGCTTTCTAAATCAATTTGTAACGCCCCACACCTATACCCACATTAGCAAAGAGTATTATTAGATAATACCGTCTGCTAATGCGGAGAATAAGGCTGGATAGGAGCGACCATCTATAGCCTTGCTTTAACTATCTATTGAATACATCGACAATTGCCCTTACCTAGCAGATCAACACGTCCAATGAATACTTAAAACAAAACCATAGTTGGCTAGGGGATCTATCAGAACAGAATATAACAACTCAAATGTGATATACATCACAGAACAGTAAATCATCACATGCACATATACTGATACATAACAGAGTATACAAAACGATACATGACAAGTGGTATAGCAAACCACAATATACAAACGAGTCAATAATACATATCAGAGTTCAACAGATGAGGACTACACAAAAGCTATGACAAACAAGAAACTAGCGGAATAGTCCATGCGGAAGCAAAAGAGGCTAAGTCCAAAAGCACCTAACCTGAAACATCTCGGTCTGACCCGAGTATAAAATACACGGGTCAGTCTAGCTAAACAAATCAGTTAGATAAACTGAACGATAATGAACCTGCAAGATCATATAGTATAACAAATATCTCTAGAGGAGATAACACAATCATCAACAAAAGATGAACATAATAAAACAAGCTTCATATCATCGGCAACATAGATAATCAAAGGATATACATATCCCAAAGCAAGCCAAAAGGGCAAATAACAAATACCCATAAGGTATACAAGTTCCACAAGGTAACCGCTACACATCATGCGGCTCAAAAAGACCAACACCGATGAGCGATACCAAGGGAATATAATCATATCAGTGAAACATCAGAAAATTCCAATTGCAACAAACCTAAATATCTCATGAGCGGTGGTGAAGAAACCACTCCAATATCTCTCGAGCGGTGGTGAAGAAACCACTCCAATATCTCTCGAGCGGTGGTGAAGAAACCACTACGAAAGCGCTACTAAAAGCAACAAGCCAGAAGGAGACAGTCCGAAGACACTATCCCAAAGGCAACAGACAATCTCAAATATCTCTCGAGCTGGGGCAAAGGACCAACTCCAAAATCGATACTAAAGGCAACAAGCCAGAAGGAGACAGTCCGAAGACACTATCCCAAAGGCGGCATGTGTCACAAACTCCCAGAAAGGAACCCGAGAAGTGTTAACGTGAGTCCCATAACCACCCGTTCGCACTAAACGGTTTACTATCCGTTAGTCAATTTCACACTCAAAGCAGTACAAAGTTTACCTCATCTCATCGGTAAACCAAACCCAAAGGTCAAAACGTTCAAACGAATAGATTGGGAATTAACTGAAAAGATGAACGCACGTGTTCATTGCACGTGTTTTATCTAATCATTTAATTCTCCTCCCACTTCGCTCGGAGTGCGAAATTGTGTGTGTATGTTTTAAATAGAATTTATAATTTGAAGAAGCGAGCTTTTAATACGATTTGAAGAGATCATTTATAAAAAACTCGTTAGTAAAGTCAAAAAGAAGTCATCAAAGTCAAATATGCAATAACAACTAATTGGAATCAACACGAATCGATCAAAGTTGGAAATTAACTCAAAATTAGCCAAAATAGGCAAATTAGGCAAAACAGGGGATTCCAGACGTCTGTAGGGTGCCTTCAGACATCTGGTTTCGTCCTCTGGAAAATCCCAGCAAAACAGACCAGACGTCTGATTTTGCGAACCAGACGTCTGAAACCATTCAGACGTCTGAAACTGAGGGTCAGACGTCTGAGAGTGGTTTCTGACTTTCTTTCAACTGCCGTATGTTTATATTTTTCACTCCAGGTACAAACCAGACGTCTGAGCTTTGTTACCAGACGTCTGGTCACCTGGTCTGGGCAACAATTTGCCTAGGCCAAAGTGGCCAAAATATATCGAAACCGATCGATCCAAATCCAATGCAATAGACATGAATAGAGGCTAGTAATTCATACCTAACCTCAACGAAAGCAATAGCTTAGATGTGAGTTCCAAAAACACACCTTTTTAACTCAAGAACAAGAAGAAGAAGCTCAAATGCAAAGGAACAAGGCCAACCACTCTCTACTTCAACTCTACTAGCTTCAATCAATTGCTTCTCTTTGATTTTGGAGCAAGAATATGATCTAGCAAGAAGAACTAGGGTTTGCAATTTCTATTTCCCTTTCCCTTCCACCATTTTTAGTTGGAGCTTGAGTTTAGAAGAGTGGAATGAGAGAATGGAGAGGAGAGGGCAGAGTTAGGGTATTAGTTAAGCTAGTGGGTTGAACCCAAACCCTAAACCCAATAGAAAAAGTAGCGAAATTCAACTTACTCCAAACATATCAAAGATTATACTCAAAAAGGTCGCGAACGACATTTTGAACTCAATGGAAGTGGTCTTGAGTCCCAATTCGACCGTTTGCAGAAAGTAACTTTTCGGACCATAATCCGATAAACGACGTCATATTTAAATAAAATATTTAAATATACAACCGATAAATATGCGGGTTGTTACAGACTCCCCTCCTTAAAGAAATTGCGTCCTCGCAATTCTTAAGAAGAAAATAAAGAGTAACAACCAAAACATATCAACACATAAGAATAACAGAATAAGAAGTTCACCATAAAGTGCACGAAAAGATAAGCCTGAACTTGCTTGCTCAGAGAATTCTATGGATTCCTAATCTCAAAATAATTCGGAACACTGACGTGGTACAAACATTACATCAAATGATCCAAAGCTCAACAAAAGAAGTGCAACAAAACGTCCGATGAACTTGGTAAAAAGATCATTCCATTCGGACATCAACAAAGAAACAATCACTTGTTGCTTACAACTAAATGCATTGGAAACACGATCCCCCTTTTTGGTAATAAAAAGAATACCAAGATCATAAGATGCAAGGAACTCGAGCCAACACTAAGTTCCTTATGAGAAATTAAACATTCAAAAATTATGATTGGTGAGGAGAACAAAATTCCTTACCCAAAAATAATGATGCCAAATATAAAGAGCGAAAACAATAGCCGTGAGCACTAGATCATGAGTGGCATACCTAGTCTTTATCGGCTTTAATGATTTAGAAGCACAAGTGATAGCACGTTTTCTTTTGCAAGAGAACGGCATTCAAACCAACACGACTAGTATTGGTAAAAAGATAAAATCTTGGTTCCCTTCGAGAATCCCAAGATAAGACTACCGAAAAAGAGTCCTTTCAAATAATCTACTTTCTTAAAAGCTAAAACTTTCAAATAAAATTCTTTACCAAAAAGCTAAAGCTTCAAAATTTCAATTACCTTCATGAAATCATATTTCGAGAGAAAATTTCTTATTTCAAATCAATTTATTGTGTCAAATTGTCTCATCAAAGCGTTTAGGAGATTCCTATCGATAACGTTGATCAAGCGCATCGACCAGAATTCTTAAAGCACTCAATGGGCAATTCAATCACAAAACCATCTTTTATAAGATAAACATATTTCTAAAAACTTTTAAAAATTCACTTTGTTCGTTTTAAGAACAAAAATCCCATTTATACTTATAAATAAATCTTGTGAAAAAGATTTGCAAAAATTTTAAATTGCTAATTTCCATCCAAAACCAATAAAATACTAAAAATGGAATCATCGAGATATTCGCAGAATACTCGATTTATAAAATGGATGAAATGAGCTAGACAACTGAATGACATAACAAATCATTCATAAGAATCACAACGAGTGCGGAATGTGGTAAGTGGAATCCTAACTTCCGCAACTCGTAGCCAAACGAAAACCGGTGGTAAGATCGAGCTAAAAAGACCTTAACACTACTCAAAAGATTGCTTAGGTAATAACCCTAAGACAAGACCAAAAATACCGGAAAATTCTCAAACTACAAGAATTAGAGAAACAACACTTTCCTCATCATGGGGGCTTAAAGAATAAAATGATGCCATCAAATTGGAAATCGAGATCACAAATAAAAATAGAGACTTTCCAAAATAGATGGAGACATACCTTATCCCTGAGAAGAACCTCCAGAAGCATCTGTTACATTTAACTTGCCAGATGGAGAATTTTTCGGAGCAATGGGACAAGTGGAACTATGATGACCTTCCTTCTTGCAATAACGGCAGAAGAGAGGCTTAGGACAAGCTCGAATCATATGATCAGGAGAACCACAATTGAAACACTTCCGAATGGAAGGTGTTCCAGCAGACTTAGACTGAGAATCAGATTCATCGTGCTTTTTCTTCTTGGAAGGGGAAAATTCCGGCTCATCCAATGGAGACTGCTTTTTGTCGGGGTTCTTGCGAACCTCAACATCATCATCACTATCACACTCCCTCTCGATGGTTTCGAGATGCAGTGCAAAATCAACTAACTCCTCAAAAGAAAGCTTAAGCTCAAGCATCAAAGATTTCTTAAGATATTTCTTAAGACCAGAAACAAACTTCAAATTCTTCTTATAAGAAGTGCTAATGAATTCAAGACCATACTTAGATAAGGCCTCGAAAGATGCAACATATTCAGAAACGGAAGACTCCCCTTGCTTTAATTCAAGAAAGCGCCGGGACAACAAAGCTTTCTCAGATTCAGGAACGAACTTGAGTTCGAATCGCTCCCGAAACTGAGTCCAAGAAAGAGCAGACTCATCAATTTCGGCTACAAGAAGCTCGTACCAATCAAGGGCACGCTCTTGCAATAAGCTAGAAGTTACAAGAACTCTATCATGATCAGAAATATCCATTCTAGAGAAGATATGTTCGCACGTGCGAATCCAAGCTTGGACTTCAAGAACAGACTCGGAGCCTTTGAACGGCTTTCCTCCAAGATGAGAAAAATCACTACACAGGCGTGCAAAGGTAGACTTGCGAGGTGGAGATACACGAGTAGGAGCTGGAGGCTGAATGCTTCTAAATAACTCCATAAACTGATCGGCTGACATATAAACGCCATCCGGATGTGAGCCACTGGATTGCCCAGCATCCGAACGTCGTCCTCTGCCTCTTCCAGCCATAAGCTGAAAGTTAAAGAAGATAAGGATTAACCACAAGGTAGATATTTCAATACGGAATACTACGGAATAAAAATACATTCCTGGACGTATTCCCAAATTCTATCTACCCAAAAACACGGAAGGAATAGAGACGCGAAGATTCAAGGATTTGTAACACTTGTTACACTCTAATGTATCCTAATATGTGCTTCTATTCTGTGTTTATCATATTTTGTTCTGAACGCAGCTCTGATACCAAGCTGTAACGCCCCACCTCTATACCCACATTAGCAAAGAGTATTATTAGATAATACCGTCTGCTAATGCGGAGAATAAGGCTAGATAGTAGCGACCATCTATAGCCTTGCTTTAACTATCTATTGAATACATCGACAATTGCCCTTACCTAGCAGATCGGCACGTCCAATGAATACTTAAAACAAAACCATAGTTGGCTAGGGGATCTATCAGAGCAGAATATAACAACTCAAATGTGATATACATCACAGAACAGTATATCATCACATGCACATATACTGATACATAACAGAGTATACAAAACGATACATGAAAAGTGGTATAGCAAACCACAATATACAGACGAGTCAATAATACATATCAGAGTTACAACAGATGAGGACTACACAAAAGCTATGACAAACAAGAAACTAGAGGAATAGTCCATGCGGAAGCAAAAGAGGCTAAGTCCAAAAGCACCTGACCTGAAACATCTCGGTCTGACCCGAGTGTAAAATACACGGGTCAGTCTAGCTAAACAAATCAGTTAGATAAACTGAACGATAATGAACCTGCAAGATCATATAGTATAACAAATATCTCTAGAGGAGATGACACAATCATCAACAACAGATGAACATAATAAAACAAGCCTCATATCATCGGCAACATAGATAATCAAAGGATATAAATATCCCAAAGCAAGCCAAAAGGGCAAATAACAAATACCCATAAGGTATACAAGTTCCACAAGGTAACCGCTACACATCATGCGGCTCAAAAAGACCAACACCGATGGGCGATACCAAGGGAATATAATCATATCAGTGAAACATCAGAAAATTCCAATTGCAACAAACCTAAATATCTCATGAGCGGTGGTGAAGAAACCACTCCAATATCTCTCGAGCGGTGGTGAAGAAACCACTCCAATATCTCTCGAGCGGTGGTGAAGAAACCACTACGAAAGCGCTACTAAAAGCAACAAGCCAGAAGGAGACAGTCCGAAGACACTATCCCAAAGGCAACAGACAATCCCAAATATCTCTCGAGCTGGGGCAAAGGACCAACTCCAAAATCGATACTAAAGGCAACAAGCCAGAAGGAGACAGTCCGAAGACACTATCCCAAAGGCGGCATGTGTCACAAACTCCCAGAAAGGAACCCGAGAAGTGTTAACGTGAGTCCCATAACCACCCATTCGCACTAAACGGTTTACTATCCGTTAGTCAATTTCACACTCAAAGCAGTACAAAGTTTACCTCATCTCATCGGTAAACCAAACCCAAAGGTCAAAACGTTCAAACGAATGGATTGGGAATTAACTAAAAAGATGAACGCACGTGTTCATTGCACGTGTTTTATCTAATCATTTAATTCTCCTCCCACTTCGCTCGGAGTGCGAAATTGTGTGTGTATGTTTTAAATAGAATTTATAATTTGGAGAAGCGAGCTTTTAATACGATTTGAAGAGATCATTTATAAAAAACCCGTTAGTAAAGTCAAAAAGAAGTCATCAAAGTCAAATATGCAATAACAACTAATTGGAATCAACACGAATCGATCAAAGTTGGAAATTAACTCAAAATTAGCCAAAATAGGCAAATTAGGCAAAACAGGGGATTCCAGATGTCTGTAGGGTGCCTTCAGACGTCTGGTTTCATCCTCTGGAAAATCCCAGCAAAACAGACCAGACGTCTGATTTTGCGAACCAGACGTCTGAAAACATTCAGACGTCTGAAACTGAGGGTCAGACGTCTGAGAGTGGTTTCTGACTTTCTTTCAACTGCCGTATGTTTATATTTTTCACTCCAGGTACAAACCAGACGTCTGAGCTTTGTTACCAGATGTCTGGTCACCTGGTCTGGGCAACAATTTTCCTAGGCCAAAGTGGCCAAAATATATCGAAACCGATCGATCCAAATCCAATGCAATAGACATGAATAGAGGCTAGTAATTCATACCTAACCTCAACAAAAGCAATAGCTTAGATGTGAGTTCCAAAAACTCACCTTTTTAACTCAAGAACAAGAAGAAGAAGCTCAAATGCAAAGGAACAAGGCCAACCAATCTCTACTTCAACTCTACTAGCTTCAATCAATTGCTTCTCTTTGATTTTGGAGCAAGAATATGAGCTAGCAAGAAGAACTAGGGTTTGCAATTTCTATTTCCCTTTCCCTTCCACCATTTTCAGTTGGAGCTTGAGTTTAGAAGAGTGGAATGAGAGAATGGAGAGGAAAGGGCAGAGTTAGGGTATTAGTTAAGCTAGTGGGCTGAACCCTAACCCTAAACCCAATAGAAAAAGTAGCGAAATTCAACTTACTCCAAACATATCAAAGATTATACTCAAAAAGATCACGAACGACATTTTGAACTCAATGGAAGTGGTCTTGAGTCCCAATTCGACTATTTGCAGAAAGTAACTTTTCGGACCATAATCCGATAAACGACGTCATATTTAAATAAAATATTTAAATATACAACCGATAAATATGCGGGTTGTTACACAATTTCTATGGAAACTCTGCCGAAATTTAACCATAATCAAATTCAATCATTACTAGTTTGATTCTCTTTCATACTCTCTCTGATTTCTACCATCTCTCTCAAGATGAAAGTGTTATTCAAGAGTTATTGGACCAATTGTAATCAAAATTGAAAATCTGAGTCTGTAAACTCTATCAAATCATACTCTTATACTCTATGGTGTGCTTAATATCCCCGAAATTCAAGTAGGTGTGATTATAGCTTGATTAAATAAATTGGGTATGCTTAGTAGCCCATAAATCTTGTGGGTGTGCTTGTAGCCTGGAAATCAAGTAGCTCTACCCAGAGGTCGGGATTTTGGAGGATGTGCCTCATAGCCTTGAAATTGAGAATGTATTTTCATTCGCTAGTTGAAAAGAAATCCATACAACGACTTGTGCGGGACTGGATGTAGGGTAACTCCAAACCAGTATAAAATCCTGGTGTGTTCTTTCCATTTTACTTTTACTACATTTACTTTTTCTATCATTGTTTTTGTGATTGTTAATTACATCATTCGAAGTAGAATATTAAATAATTTAAAAAATATTCATATAATCCATTAAACATTATTCACCCCCTCTATGGTGTTAATTTAGCCTTAAGATCCATATTCTACCGACTCACAAATTTATGCTTGTATATTTCGTGAGCATATTTAAATATACCCAAGCCTAATAGTGTAGGTGAAACTTTTCGAATTGTATGCATAATTGATGTGTATGTGTTTAGGTGCTGGGATTTACACTGCAATAGACACATTTGCCATTTGTATACGCTTTAGCTGTCCAAAACACTATTTGAAAAATACACACAAATATACATACATACATACATAGATATATATATATATATATATATATATATATATATGAAAAAAAAATTCATTTTAGTTAAATCTCTAAATAAATCTAAGTTGATTTTACCAAATCAACATAACTGAATACAAAATTCTATTTCTAAAATATTATGTTGCCTGATTTGATAATATAATATGAAAACCATCTAGATCTATAAATTCAAAATAAATTATATATCTTTGATTTAAAATAAATATAAAAGTGAAAAAAAGAGATTTTGAAAATAATATTAATTTTCCAAAATCATATTTTAATCCAAATTAAAAGTTTTATCATACAAGGTTAGGCCATTAATTTATACTTGTATATATATATATATATATATATATATTAAGATAAATCTCCTTTAATATATGTATGTATATATAATTCTTTTTTATAATAAAAATCACTTGTTGTAAAATAACTTTCAAATTAATTTTAATATATACATACACACATATACATACACATATACATACATATACATACACATATACATACATACATACATACATACATACATATATATGCATATGTATACATATATGTTTGTTTTGAAATAGAACACCAATTATGAATCAATGGAAATTAATGTTGATATTTAAATAAAGAAAACTACATAAAATAATAAATTAACTTTTAAACAACAACAATATCAATAGAAATTAACAATACAATTATCAATATAAACCATCATTATCAATTTCAAACCCAAATCAAATATTAATAAATCATAAAATTTTCAGATCTACACATACATATAAAAGGGATAACAAATGCATATACAAATTCGTCAAAGTAAATAAATTACTAGATCCACAACATAATAACATATATAGATAAAATTAAATGGAAAATACCTTGTTGATGTTTCCCTTTCTGAGTGCATCTTGATTGATAGATTCAATCCAACGTCTTATCTCCTAGCTTTGCAACGGCTTAGAGTATGTCACAACCCGTCTTTCACTCCCAGAAAGACGCATCATGATTTAAGAAAGAAAGAGATAGAAGAAGAAAAGATAAAGAAGAAAGAACAACAACACTAGAATCTCACAGCTGAACGAATGAAATATAATATATCACATAAGATATTACATAGTATCATATACATCAGAATACACAACTTATACCTCACAAATTAGACATTTATAAATTTCTATCTATCATATAACTCAAGTACATCAATACAATACATCATCACAGCGGAAACTCTATATATCTACACGTTGAAGCCTCCTACTCCAAATCTCCTCTAGAATTCGTCAAAGCTAAGTTGAATCCCTTAACTACTCATAAAAATTTGAGTACCCAAGAGTTTAATAAAACAGAAAATAAACACTTGGGTTAGACATGGGTCTGGTGTGAGTAAACGGGTTAAAGTTGCTTAACTTTAAAAATCCTTTGAAAACAAAAGGTATCCCATAAGACTTTCCATATAAGCACGGAAATTTTTTTACCTTACGATAAAAAATATATTTGATAGGAAATCCAATGATATTATAATAGGGTCTAGGGTTTTCAAGTAAAATACAGAAATAGCTGGAATGCTTACATCTCACATTCCAACATAGTTGGGGACAACTAAAACGTGCGGCACTTATTGGAGATTGGATTCCATACAATGGCAGGGCTACTAGGGTACCGCCTGTCACAGTACGTAGCCTAAATCACCGTACCAAGAATCCACCCTAAGTCCCCTGCAACACAAGGCCGGAACATTCCTTACTGGATAGTCCCGAACAAGACCACCCCGTGGTTGGCGCGACCAACCACACATTAAGCTGAAATAAAAAGGGACCTCTAGACAGGGGTAAATCTCGTCCTACTTGGGTGCTACCCACTTAGCCTTGCTGCACCTCCCCTGTTTTAGCCATTCCCGGTTGATGAGGCTTGAGGCTACGATTACCTTTATAGAAGATATCTATCTTAGAATGCTCATTGTCCTCTTGATGATGTTCTGAAAGCATTCAATCCATACAAATTCGTTCCGGGTTCGAACGAAACTGAAGGCACTATCTCGTTACACTCATTTTGGAATCATCCTTAGAGTTAACGACTATAGCCCTTGCACTCTGAATCTCCATCTCGAACCTGAAAGTACTATCTCCATCAAACTCATCGTGGAATCACCCTCAGAGTTTTAACGACGAATAGTTCTTACACTTCGAGTCTTCACCTTGATTTTCACTTGGATTCACGACCTAACATTTAATTTGGATCGATGTGGTTTTTGGATATCCAAATTTGGAAATCCAAACCCGATCTCACCGAAATCCAAAATGCCATTTTAATGTCCAGGTTGTTTAAAGGTTTAAACATTTAAACTAATATTCAGAATAACATAAACAGATAGATGATTCCAATATCACAGATAGATAATTCATATCAACCAAACATCTCACAAAGCATCACATATCACATATCAGAGATATCACTTCCAAATCATCTAATAACAATCAATCATCCATAAGCAGGTTTGATTCACTCTTAATCAATATAATTAACCACTAATTAAATTAATTACTAACCTTGAATTACTTGGATTACTTTAATCCTGCTTACTTAACATTAATTAATTACAAATTAATTAATTAATCATCACTTAATGATCCACCTTAATTAATCTTCCTTGATTAATTATCCTTCAATTACATTAAGTAATTATCCCTTTAATTAATTAGTCAAATTAATTATTCTTAACCATTTATAGTTATTAACCTTTAATTACTTTCATTAATTATACTAATTAATGACCCTCCATTTATTTCCATTAATTAATTAACTATAATTAATTACGCTGATCCTTAATTAATTACAATCAATTAATTATACTTTAACTTATCATTTCCATTAATCAACCTTAATCAATCATAAACAGTAATTACCATTCTGTAATTACTTACCTTAATTAATTAACTCCATGATTAATTATATTAATCCTTTGATTAATTACATTGATTAATTAATCCAATTACTTCCATTAATTAATTATTAATTATTTACATTAATTAATAATCCTTTATTAATTACTTTCATTAATTAGTTACACTTTTAGTTGATTACATTTAGTAATTAATCTCAAATTAATCACATTCATTAATTAATTAATCACATTAATTAATTAACTAAATTAATTACACTAAATAATTAACCCTTAATTGCTTCCATTAAGTAATTATCCTCTAATTACTTCATTATGTAATTCCCCTATAATTAATTACATCTAGTAATTATCCATTAATTACTCTACCAAGTAATTATACTTAATTAATTCATAATTAAGTGATTATCTTAAATTAACCCAAATAATTAACTAATCATTTAAAATTAATTAAATAATTAATTAACTCCTTATATTTAAAAGACCTTAATTAATTAAGAAAAGTACTTATCTTAATAAAACTCTTACCTATCAATAAACCATTTACATTAATTAACTATTCTCAAATCAGTAACAATAATTAATTAACCTTTATTATCTTCACAAATTAATTATCTTAGATTTATCAAAATCTTAACTACTTAAAGATAATCTCTTTATTATAATTGATTTACATAATTATATCATTAAACATTATTTAAAAATAAAACAATTAGAAATCAATTAAAAATTAAAAATAATTTAAACATCTAATTTAATCTTTAAATCTTTGAAAACCTTCCAAAATTATTTAATAAATTTTAATACACAATTATTTTAAAAACCAGTTATTCTACCTTTCAAAACTTATCTATTTTTTATATATATTTTAAAACTTGTTAAACATACATCTTTGAAAACAATTATTTTCATAACTTAAAAACTTGACTCGCCTTGTTTTATAATTTCAAAACTTGATTCTTTTACACAACTTTTGCTTATATTTCTTTAAAGCCTGGCAACACTTCTTCTACAATTGATGACATTTTGCAAAATCAAAGTTACCGAGACAAACTCAATCCCTTCCCAAATAAAAACACGGTGCGCTCGCGTTCGTCCACTGCTCTGAGTCGACCATGCAACACTCACGAGACTTTCCTGAGAATCCCGCTTCTTCCCGAATCCTAAACTTCACCAGATATCAAAGGTGCACCGTGCACATACACGGTCATTCCAGCCCCCTCCGACCATCTCTGGCCTTCAACAAGTCGACCATCACGACATCGACCTCCTTGTCCACTCCGATCAACCAAATCGATAGCCAATAAAATTCGAGGCAATGGAACGAAAACTACAACCCAAATCTCGATCGGAACCACCCATCGCCGCCGTTCTTAAGCACGTTGCACCTCGCCATCCACATCCAAGCATCATCTCAATCTCCAGCCGCTACTTCCCCTATCGCGATCATCTACAACACGCCACTAAAGCCATCCGACCCAGAGGTACAACCGCGACCAAAATGAGCACCTAAACCCAAAATCATCTAAGCCCGGCCACCATGGCCATCGAAAAAATTCACAGCCATTATTTTTACCTTCGTCAACCCTCCAGCCATCTTCGACCAAAAACTCGACTCCATCCACCGTGCCGATCAACGACAATCAACCCAAAAGCCCAAACCGGTCAACTCCAAAATTCCAACAGATTATCAAACTAAAAATCATGAAATGTATATTAAACTTCATGATTCTCAATCATGAACTCATTCATGCAATTCAAACAGAAATTGAATTGGTTGATTTTCGACCAAATTTGATTTTCCACCGATTTTTTTTCAAATTGAATTAGTTTCTAATTATAAAATCCTAAAACTGTTTTTAAAATTAACATTACGCTGTAATGATTATTTTTCATTCGAGGATTATAACTTAATTCTGATTGTAAGAGCAAATATGAATGTTAAAGTAAATCGAGATTGGAAGTAACATAGACAGTTTTACCTATATTCAGATATACACACATATAAACAAAGCAAATTCATCACATATTCTAGATAAAATAAATCATGCCAACCATATTACACTTTTTCTGTACAATTTATCACCTGCATACATATAATCATAAATTAAAAAATGTGTTTAAAAGAAAATTTACTCACCAGTAAAAATGATGAACAGAGCACCCTTATATTTGAAATAGCTTTTGATTTTGAAAACCTAAGTTGCTGGAAATGTTTATTACTGGATTTGTTGAAGAATGAGACTGCTTTGATTTCCAGGTTTACTTGCTTTAATTTTTCTCAGATGAAAGAAGTGCAAGCTTTGGTTTTAGAGCTTGCTTTTGTTTAGTCTTAGGTTTGAAGAGAATGAGTTTTGCAGGCTTAGTTTTGAGATTGAAGAAAGTGTACTGGCTTTGGGTCAGATTTGAAGATGATTAACCGGCCTTGAATTTTGATTTGTTTCTGGTTTTAGAGGTGTTTGATTACTGATTGTTTTTGAGAAATTTGCTTCTTGCTTTAGGAAATGAGAAAAAGATTGAGAAGAGAAGGGAGGTGTATATATAGATTAAATTTGGCTTTATTAAAAATTAAAAGAAATAAAATAAATAAGGGACAATTGTACAATTTATTAACATTTGTCATTCTCATATTTTAATCCTATAACACATGTTATTAACATGATCAAAAAGGCTAACACTTGTCGTAAGTATTATTTTATTTATTTTAAATATTAATAATAAGTTTTTTACTTAATTTACAATTTCTTATCTATATATATTACTTTAAAGAACATAAAACCAATTATATATAAATAAAATCTTATACCTATATAATATTTTAAAATATATAACTTTTGAATTTCTATATTAAATCCAAATTCAAATTCAAATTAAATTCAAAAATACGATTTAAAATCAACAACATATTAAATTTGAAAATAACAGTTTAATTTTCTTTAAAATCTATTTATAAAAATAACACATTATTATTATTGTTTGAAAATGACAAATTGGTAATTTTAAAAAATTTATAAAATAAATTACCTCTTTATTTACAATTTACTTATATTACTAAATGATTTAATGATCATATGTAAATTGTATTTTAAACTTGTATATATATTTCCAAATCATATTTATCAAGTAATATTTTAAAAAGAATATAAAACAAATCTTTTTTGTTAATTTCATTTAAATTTAAACTTAAGCTAAATATAAATTTTAAACAAATAATATTTACCTTAAGTATTTTAAAATCATATGGTTGACTATTTAAAAAAACTTTGCAAAGTTTTATATTATATTTAACCATAATTTCCAAATTACCAAAATATATTAAAATTTAAAATCATGATTTTATTTATTAAATTTTAAACCAAAGCTTTTCTATTTACAATATATACAAATACATACACGCACACACACATTATAAATAGAAAACATTTTATTAGCTTTAAAAATTATTATATTGAATTTTAAACAATCTTCCAATCACAGTATATATATATATATTATAATTAGACAACAAATTTATTTGAGCTTTGAAAAGATAGAATGCCAAATTAAATATTTATAAAAGAAAATTATTAAGCAATTTTACCAATTTAAATAGTTAGAAAATATTATTAAATTAATACTGCCAATTTAAATAAATTTTAGATAAAGATTATCAAATTGCTATTGCCCAAAATTTCGGGTCATCACAGAGTACCACATATTATTTGGTAGATTTAATTGGATGTCATTAATACACACACATACACATATATTCTTTTTTCTCTTTAAATATTTCGACCATAAAAGTGGAAGAGAGAAGATGATGGTTGGGCTTATGAAAGAGGGTTATTAAGATAGGCAAGTGAATGAAAGGCAATGTATTCATATAGAGGTAACCTTCCTTATCCTCCTCCATTCATTTTTTAAATCCAACCCAATGGATTTTTAGCCACTTTTTCTTCATACGGATTATAATGAATAAGGTTTTAGGGACTTTTAATTTGTTTAATAACACTTAGGAAATAATTACATTTAAATCAAATTTAAACGCCAAATCGATATCTTATATCTATTTGTACATATACAGCTTTTATATACACACCCAAGTAAAAAAACATCCTAATGACATCCAATACATTAATAGATGATTAGTTAATATTTTCAAAAAATGATAATGAATGTAATCAATTTATAAAAATTTATAAATTAATTAAATTATGTGATGTTTTGAAGAATCTATCGATGTGGTTGTGCGATTCGCATGTGTAAATTTAGTCGGCGATTAATATCAAACTATTCGAACATTGATGTTCACTGGTCAATTTAGCTCGTGGAGTGACAGTGTTGTCGAATTTATCACTTTCACATCTTTTTGGTAAAATCCAATTTTACCATTTTAAGCATTACCCGATAGTGACAATTATTTACAATAATTCTCTTCATCAACACTGTATCACATTAGGACTTATGGAATTTGATTTTGGTCAAAATTCCAACATCCTCCATATTCAACTTATTTGTCCAAATACAAAGCCTTTAGTTCAATAATTACAATTAATACTAATTGTACTGCTCCGACTAGAGACTCTGGTTTTGAGTTGACTTAAGTTGACCCTATGATAGTTGCCCCTATAACTAAGGAGACAATTTCTCTTTTGAATAGTGTTTCACTTCCATGGCTTCCAATCGACCCAACTATAGTCGTTTGATGGATATAGTGCCACGATTTAACTATAATCAAAGCGGTGTTTCCATATTGAAGCTTGACAATATTCTCAGGTAGAGGGAATTGTGTAAAAGTATCACATCGATATCCTATGTTTGTGTAACGATCCCGTTTTGAAGCCAAATTTAATTTAGTAATTAATATAATTTTTAGAATTAATTTGTGAACTAATTTGAATTTTTCCAAAACAAATAGGACATGTGTTTGTTTATGTATATATATCAATAGATTATAAATAGAATTTTGATTTGAAATTCAAAAATAAATATCTTAAAAATAGATTGGATTTAAAAACTCTATACTTTAAAAACTAGTATGTATATATATATATATATATATATATATATATATATATGATTATTTAGTAGTGTATAATTATTTTTAAATCATTTTCTTTAAAGTTATATAAATATAAATAAAGGAAATGTATTTATGGAAATAAAAAAATATAATATAAAATCATATTAAAAACATAATGCATGCAAAAAGACAAACCTGAGGGAGCTATAAACCAGAGAACGATAAAATCAAAAACATATCAAACTTTTACAAATCTTAAACCTGAATCAAGCAAGTTTAACTCAGGTTAATCAAGAAAAGATCTTCTCAAACATCAAACAGATTTAACAAGATCAAAGCAAGACCCATTTTTCCAGTTTTCAAGTTCAAAGCATTTCTAGTTTTTTTTCTTCAAAAAGCTCCTCTGTTCTACATCTAAATATGTGAGTAAACTACCTTTTAAAAACTTAAATCTGTTGATATCTTGATGCGCGTGATAAATCTTTGAAATAATGTTGTGAAAATTGTTGCATGAATATATCAAAATGCTCGCATGTCTATATGTATGAAGTTATATTATGTGCATGTCTGTGTATATGTATATATAGCCTCTGTTTTCTTCAACAGACTCAAGAACAACTTAAATTAATTCATATCTTCCCATTTAAACAATTTTAAGCTGTGATCATTGAAGAGGAAGTGATTGAATGGATGTAAATTCATTTTTAAAAATAGTTTCAAGTGTATATATTAAGTAAATATTTCAAAAATAGGAAATTACAGTGAAAAATCAACTCTAGTCAAAAATCGATTATCTTAATTTCATTTTTTGAGTTCAGAATTAGATTTGTATTAGAGAATGATGAATTTTGATAATATTATCATGATTTCAAAGTTTGGGATTGAGGAGAAATTTCAAGTTGAATGGAAATCGAACTTAGCTCGATTTCTCGGTGATCGGTGATGGTTAAGTGTCGTGTCCGTTATTGGAGGTAGTGTGAAGATCGAGGGTCAAGGGAAAAATGGCAGGAGGATTTTTAGATGGTCGAGGTGTCCTGGTGAAGGCGGTCTAGGGTTTATCGACCTGTTTTGGTCGATGATGTTTGAGAGACGATTTCGACAACGTGGGTGCATCGGACTTGACCGGTGTGTGGGGGATCGAAGCGTGGGTCTTTGGCGAAAGGCTGGACATGATGGCAAGTTCTCTAGTGATCTGGGATGGTGGCGCGAGATGGATTTGGGCAATCGGCTTTTGTTCCTGTAGATGTTCATCTTGCTCGATCTCAATTTGCTTTCTTGTTATGATTCTGGGTAGTGACGATGTTCGAGCATGTCATCGGTGAGTTGTTGGCGATGGTAACGTTGGTCGGAGCATCGTTGCTAGTTCGTGCACATGCACGCGTGTATGTATATATGGGTAATGGTTTCGTAGCTCGGGTAAGCTTCGGGTTAGTCTCGAGAGAGAGCTCGGGGAGGTTACGTGTTTGGCTCGAGTATGTTTTTATAACAGTTTTTTTAAAAACAAAGTTTAAAAGAAAAGAGGAAGATAGAATTTTGTCTCGGGTTAGAGTAGGGGAATGCACGGGTTAGTCCCGGCTAATGTTAGGATATTTACAAGTTTTTAAAAGTTAAAACAAATTTAGTTTAAACAATTTCTTTACTAATTTTTTTAAATAATAATTGTTTTATTTAAGGTTGGGTAAATTAAAGGTTATAAATAAATTATTTTTAAAGTGTTTTAATATATATAACCTTTATTTTAAAGTTTATTTTACATAAATTTGATACTGTAATTAAATAGTTAATTAAGATGATAAAGTGTTTTTAATTATTAACTAACTTAAGGATCCTAAGTTAATTCATATGTTAATTAATTCCAAGGTTAATAAATAAACTTAAATGATAATTAAGTAAATTAATTAAGATAAATGTTTTATCTTTAATTAATCAAAGTCTTGGGTAATTAATGATTAATTAATTAATGAAAGTAATTAAAGAATAATTAATTAATTAGTAATTAAAGAATTAAAGAATAATTAATGAATTAATTAATTAGTAATTAAAGGTTAATTAATTAATAATTAAAGGTTAATTAATTAATAATTAAAGGATAATTAATTAATAATTAAGAGATTAATTAATTATTAATTAAAGATATAATTAGTAATTAAAGGATAATTAATTAATGTAATTAATTATCGGAATAATTAATTAATATAAGTAATTATAGGATAATAAATTAATGTAAGTAATTAAGGATGATTAATTAATTTCATTAATTAAATAAAATAATAACAAATGGTTTGTAATTAATTAATGATAATTAGGCAGGGTTAGGTAATTTATTCATAAGTAATTAATTTATTTGGTTTAAATTAAATTAATTATAAATTATGTGATTAATTGATCTTGCTTATGGATGATTGATTATATTGAATGCTTGGATTGATTAATATCTCTAGTATGTTAATCTGTAATATTCTGTGATATGAATTGCTTTGGATTGAGTTGTGATAAATGTAAGTTATTTATCTATGATGAATTACTGTGTGAATATAATGTTCTGCATTGAACTATAAAAGATAGATCTTTTGTTTAAAAGATTAAAAATGATTTTTTTTTAAAAACCATTCAAAAGGAAAGGTTTTGGGAAATAAGGACTAAAAAGTTATGACTTAACTAAGATCCATATGTCTTAAATAAGCGCTCATTACTCGGAATGACCGGTAAAGGGCATTAAGTTGAAAACTCATTCCGAATAATGATACAACGGAATGGAATTGCATTTGAAGACGGTGGTTGAAGGCGGTGGTTGAAGACGGGGTATTTTCGAAAACGAAAGGATTTCCTGTTGATTGTCTCTACACCGAGTTGCTCCGCTATAGAGATTACCCTATGTGGTAGGGAGTCCGGACAAGATTGGGGATATCCGAATTTACAAGGACTTCTTTCTTTAATTGGAAGAAGTTCCTTCGGCTCCATTCAGACATAGGATGGACTTGTATGGATGTATGTCTGACATTATATTTTGAGTTATAAAGCTGGTTTCTATCAAATACATTTTTGCTTGGTGGCGGAGAATTTATTCTCTTAGCTAACACCCTTCTCTGAGACGTACAAGCTCAGAGGTTATGTAGTTGATAATTATTAGTGATATATTCCCAATTTGGTAATGTGGCATACTAAGTGTTGAGCATTGGTTGATCGAAGCATGGCTTTTGTGTAAAGCGTAGCTTTATGGAACGAGACTTCATTGAACCTCACACCCCGGGAAATGGTCAAAAACAGGAAGGATGCAGCAAGGTTATGGGGTTCGCGACCCTAAGGGTATGTACATTTCCTTCTGGATAAGAAGTGGTATTATGGTATGGAGCCCAGATAATTTACTTATGTGGTTGTTGGAATTTAAGGCGCATCGATAAAGGTCGGTTACGACCGGGGGATGGCATACTCGTGACACTTAGTTACCTAGTTATAGAGGTAACCGGCCTTGTGTTGGTAGAGATCCGGTTAGGTTCTCGTGACGTCTTTCCAGAGGCGTACCCATTCAGATAAAGGAAGTTCCTTAGCCTTGACCATTTGTTGGAAATCCAAACAAAACCATACGATCCCTTTACGATTTCAGTTGTAGAACCTGCCATTTAACATGGTAGTTATAGTAGGCATACTATAATCGTACGTATGCTGGCTAAGATTAATATTATACTTGCAAAATGTTTTTCCACACTATGCACTAAAAATAATATCAAAAGGATTTTCGCGTATCAAGCATGTTTGACTACTATAAGGAGAAACCTCCCTCATGTGTGCGATTGCATTTGAGTGTGTGCTGGAAGACCTTACGGTAGTTTCATTTTCCAAAAGCATGAACGGATTACTTTTTGCACAAATAACTGTTTTATGTTTCACACACCAGTTCCATGACTGACTCGGAGTTTATTGTTCTCTTTGCTAAACTCTGGATGCCCCTAATTTTCCATAGGTGCAGCCTAAAGTTAGGTTATCAGTAGGCTCTGGAGCTAGTTGGAAAGTAGATGTGGATTTGGATGTCTTTGTAGCTTTCGGTTTCGAGCTTTTTGGTTTGGGCTTTGGAGCTTTGGAAATGAAGATTCAATATGTTGAACTCTCTCGATAGACCATGTTGATGTTATTTTTCCGCTGTTAAGTTGTTTTCTGCGGTTATGTAGCATACATAGGACTCTGATGGTGTTGAGCACTTGTTGTAGAATGTTGTAATCCATGAAGTGTATGAATGAAAGTCATCTTGTTTCCATTGTGTTGTTATTACCTAGTGTGTTATGACTCTAGCGAACTGGACTCCAACATTTGAATCTCCGTTATTTGAATATGGGTGATGTATTGGATGCCGATTTTCGAAGGTTGAAGTCAGGGTCGTCACAGTTTGATCTTATTTATATTAACCAACAAAAGCTATCGAGTGTGTCTTCCATGCTTTCCAATAACTATCAGTATGTCAACTCTTGGTATCTCTAGCAGTCATGAGTAATACACTACCCAATGTTTGTAAACGTTATACTCTAGTCTCAACGGATGTATCGATATCCAATCTCAACACATCTTAACTAAGAATATTTAAAATGTTATGTTTATTTTGTCGTGATAAATCATTCATGATTACAACACATAGTAAATACTATCACAAAACATACCATTTGTGGATTTTCTATATTAAATATACTTTTAATTAGACAAATTATTAATTTAACACATTATATCATGCATATAATAGAAAAAAATGCCTTTTATTTTGTACAAGATTGGTTATCGAGTTAGATATATGTTTCCTCTGGGGCATATCCCTAACTCTATCAATCTCCCACTTGCACTTAGGATCAATTATGGAATCTTATTCCAACTTCATCGATCATTTTTCTAAAAAAACAATTAGGTCAGCCCCTTACTGAATGGATCTGCTATGTTGTTCTAATTATTTACTCTGTCATTCAGCTGTCTTCGGTGTTGATAAACTGCCTTTATCATGTTGAACTATTCAGAGTATGTCGCTTGACTTCTAATGAGCTTACAAACTGTATCACAACGTAGTTATCATATAACAATGTCATGGGATTATCAACATCTGGAATCACGTTTAACTCGGTTATAAATTTGTGCATTTATTTGTACTTCTTGTATTTTGGTGGCCTTTAATTGAATCATCTACTACTTATTGTTTGGAACAATTCCAACTTAAAGTTCCTAACTTAAGTTTGAACATGAATTTAGGATTGACGTACCATGCTCAATATCACTAATGAATTTTGTTTCGCGCACTCCTTCACAAGGAATGTAATGGCCGGGATTTTCGACGCTCGAAAATCGACATCAATACGTCCAGTGTATTACATGCCGAGCAATCGAATGACGAAAATACTAGATCATTGGGGTAAAGAAGAAAGAGGTAGAAGATGAAAATAGAATAACAATGCAGAATCTCACAATTGCAACAAAAATATATATAATAGATAAAAATAGGCCTTTATACAAAAAGAACTATAGCTGTTATTTATACATTTCATTATCATAGTACAATGCATCAATAACACAATAGTCGACAGTTATAACAACTTTCCTTCACAAGTGTTGAATATATAGCATACCATACACAGTAGAATAAAATCAAGTACGTGTGATATGTCTTCATTATCTAGCTCGTCTCTTGAGCTCCATAGCATCATATCTTGTATCTGTAATACTTGGTCTGACCCAAGCATTATAATAAAATAACACCCGAGTCGATCTGGAAAACCAGCGTGAGAAAACACACTCAATTTAAATTATTAAAGTTTTCAAAGCCCTTTGAAAATCAAAGGTATCTTGTAAGACCACACCGCAAATAAACACGATGGGTTTTAACCTTACGATAACCAAAACATTTCATATCAAATCCTCTGATATTACAACAGTGTCTAAGTACAAATACTTATTCAAATAGCTAAAATGCCTGTATCTCATGTTTCAACATAGTTGGACACAATTAAAACCGTATGCCATTTATTGGAGAATGGATTCCATCTGAATGACTAGGCGTTAGGGTACCACCTATCATAGTACACGTCTAGAACAGCGAACCAAGGACCATGTCGGGATCCCCTGCAACACAAGACCAGTCTACCCCTAACCCGGATAGATCCAATATGCTACACCCCAGGTGCTCCCACCCTCTCTCGAGTTCCATCCATACATCGTAGTAATAATATCCACGGGTATCTAGAAAGGTGATAAACATACCCTACTTGAGTGCGACCCACTTAGCCTTGCCACATCCCCCTTGATTTTCAATCATTCTCAGTTGATGAGGCTAGAGGCTACGATTACCTTTTTAGAATGGTTTCACTTAGAATGCTCATTTTCCTCCAATGGCAATGTTCTGATAGCATTCATCCGTACAAGTCCATTCCAAGTCTGAACGGAATCAAATGCACTATTCCTACTACATCCATTTTGGAATCACCCTTAGGATTAGTAGCGAGTAGCCCTTGCACTTCACTGCTCCATCTTCGACTCCATGCCCTTTTTTTCACATCGAAAACATACTCGTTGGATCGAAGTGGTTTTCGGATAACTTATCCGATCACGGTCTCTTCGAAACAACATTCGATATTTCCCGGTAAACACAACCTTGGTTCTTTAGGAAATAAACAGACGAAAATAAGATCGAAGATCACCTCCTAACCGTTAGTGGACGAATTTCCTTATAACGTCCTAGAAGAACGGAATGAGTTTATACGTACAGTATAGCACCTCGAACGGTAATTGCACTATATAATTCCCGTGCTCCTTCTAGATATTTCCAAAGTTATATTTAGGTCCAAATTTGATAGTCAGCTATTTAACTATCAAATAAACAAGCAATTCAACCAAAATTTTCATTTTCACTTAAAAACACCAAGTCTTATTTTATTCAAATTTTAATAAGTTAAATCTCTTTGTCCAAAAGTATGTGCTTAGCTTATCGAATTTAGTATATTCACAGAGTAGCTTTTCCCAAAAAATATATTTGAAAATCCTTTTAAAATGATGTGGAAAGTACCACAACGGTATTAAACCATAGATCATAGCTCAATGGTTACGTCTTTATCCCAAAGAAATCCAAAACTTAACTGCAGGCGCTCACTGCCTCCGATTTACGCCATGCGAGTATACCAATACTTTCTAAAAACTCAATTTAATAATTTACAAAATAATACTTATGAAATTTCTATAATAATTCTCCAAGTAAAACTTTAGTTAAAAACTACGTTTAAAATAAAAGCTATTATATAAATATAAATATTTAATAATTATCCTTTAAAATAATAATGCTGATTAAACCATTAATAATAATTAACTACTATAACTAACTTAATTTATAATTACATTAACAATTTTTGAACAACTAAATAATAATTTTTCTAAAACATTCTTATAAAAAATTTAAAATTTTCTAACTAATACTTTAAAAAATTTCCTTTTTAAAATAACTTAACTTCTCAGAAACATATATTTTCAACTTCAATATAGCTAGTCTAATCATTTATAAATCCCTCTCGATTTATCTTCGGTTTAATATACGTTCCAATCCTGTAAATTTTCTTTCTCACATTTCTAAAAATAAAACTACAATTTATTTTTAAAACGATTTACCCATCTCCTTATAAATGTGAATTTATAATCTTAGATTATCCACTCATATTTTACTTCACTTTATATTATAAACTTCGTTTCTAATTTCCATAATCTCATTTCTCGTTTCAACACTATTCACAACACTTAGTCAATTTTTCATCGATTTTCAAATTAAATTCCGTTTTAAATTAATTTCTTAGTTAACCCAAATTTATCCGAAAACCCACTAATTTCTGATTCACTTCCTTATTATGATTTTAAATTTTATTTAAATCTGGAACATCAATTTCATATTTTATTTTCAAAATTCCCCCTTTATTTTTCCCAAACAATTTAAATCATAAACTTAAAAATACATTCTTTTATACTTCAAACAATATCGCTTAAGTTCTTATTTTTAAAAACTCTTTTATTCACATTTATTCAAAAATCTCTATTTTTCCATATTCTGGGATTGTTAAATAGGATTTTAAAATCAAACTATTTTTTTTACAAATTCATTACTTTTTAATTTGTCCAACTTTACTATAAGTATTTTACTTTAAAATTCCCTTTTTATTTTCCTCTAAAAATTCAATATTCATATTTTTGATATTTTAAAACTCTAAGAATCTATCCAACAATAACATAACATCCAATTAATTCAATTTCCAATATAATCTATCACGGATTATTCAAATAAATCATATAACTGAATATGGAAATAATTTCAATATTTTTGAGAAATCCAGTTGGATCCCTCCAACCCGTTTCCCTGCAACTATAGATGTTAGCACAATATAAAAATGCCAATCCCACTTCGAGGGGGCTATCGCGGTATATAGGGTCATTTGCTTTTATGCGGGACGCATTGGGTCTTATCCGCTATATATATGCGGGAATGTCATTCACTCCAATATATATATATATATATATATATATATATATATATATATATAATATCACATTCAACTGATAAGTATTTATCAATTCAACAATTAACCAATAATTAATTTCAACCATTAAAAATTAATCACGAAAATCCAGAGTTGAGTGAGATTTAACTCACCTTGATTTATTTTGTTTTTCTCCATTGAATATCCAGATTTAATTTTTCTTTCTCTAAAATCCGTGCTATTTATTAATGTCACTTCCCGTCGAACCTCGTAATAATAAGGATTATAAATTTATTAATAGTCAATTTCTATATAGTTATAATTAAATTATCATTTTTTTGACAAAGGAAACCCATACCGCTGCAAAACGACCCGGGCCGCTCGATCTTCTTTCCCAATCTCTGGAAACCTGAAGCTCACTCATGCATACCGCTGCACTGACATGCCTCCACACCCTGTTGTTCGACCAACAGCCACCACCATCGTCCTCCTCCCTGAAAACCGCTCCTACCCATACCAATTTCCCCAAACTCAGCATCACCCTGAACATCACGACACCACCTCCCCCACAAGTGCAACCTCATCAGTAGAAAACTAACCCACCTCACCTACAGCCCATAAGAGTACCGCTACCACATCGCGACTCAAAAGCCACACGTCGCCACTTCCAGACTTCACCGCCTAACCCTTCGGTCGCTACTTCCCATATTCGTACACGAGCCTCAACAGCCACTCCATCCCCCTCGTCGCCTGAATGCTAAGCATGATTTGATCAGCAACCAAAAGGAAAGAAAGCAAGAGGTTGCCTAGATCGATTCGATCGTTTTTTGATAGTTATTTTTTTGATATCGATTATGAACAAATTTCCTTCGAATAGAAGAGGATGGGGAAAAACACGATTCGTTTGAACTGGAAAACGAAAGGAGGAGGGAACGGGGTTTCGATTTGAAGAGCAGGAATAGCATACGTGGCATTTTTCTCTCTCTCGTTCGGCCATTCCCTTTTTTATATATATCTTTGAACTGTTCGGCTGTCTATTAAAAGGAGAGGAGGGACACATGTTTAAAATGTTACTTGTGTAGAATATGTCTTGCTACGGTGATGTGAAGAGAAGGGAAAATTTCTGATGTGAATATATATGTCAATCAATATAATATATATATATTTAAATATAAATCATCTCGATTTCGCAATGTAAAATCTCGACCTTCTATCGAGGGGTGTCGCTAGGCGTTTATAATGTTATATGCCTACTCCAAATGCATTGGGAAAGGTTTCGAGTCTTAATTCAATCATATGGGGAAGATAACTTTTTGTACCTAATTATTATATTGAATTTTCGATATACATTTCAACGCGTTTATATTCCATACGGCCAAACGATAACTCCAAACGTCCCGAAATTTGAAATTCGATAATAATACACTATTGCAGCTCCAATGGAATCTGTTTCGTCGAACTCTGAGACTGTGCCCCGGAAGGCTATTTTTAAATGCAATTTAAGTGATATATTTTTAAAACTGAACAAATCACTTTTAAATTCAAATTTTAAAACTTTTATTGCCTTCAGTATTATTAATACATATTTTATAAGCCTTTAAACTATTTTTAACAAGCTTAAAACTCTAGATTCAATATTTTACCTAATTACCAATTATTTAATTCAATATTTAAATTATCCAATAAATGGTTATATTTGAAATTCAAGTTAAAAAATAACTTTTAAATATTTAAAATCAATTAAATATTCCAATTTCAAATATTCAAAATTTTGGGTAGTTACAAGGAGTTCATTGTTTCCATAAACATTTCTCTAGTATTTCATATATACTTGAGAGCATTCAAAATATACAGTAATCTTAGTGCGGATTTGATGCTTATTCTATATATTAAATACATAAGAAAAGTGTGATATTGTGGAAAACATGACATATATGATAATTCCTTACACCAATGCATAAGGAATCAATCTTGCATGTTCCATATTAACAATTTGATATAATGCATGTGTATATTGTTTTGGGATATTCTCAACATCCTTTTATACCGATTATAAAAGATGTCATTTTCAAATCCAATGTCGAGTATGAAATAACCAAACTGAAAAGATCTTAACATGAATACATTATTAACAATCATAAGTTTGTTATATACTTATAGTTTTAGAAATATATTTTAGTACCTATTAATATTCTTTCTTACAGACATACGTTTCCTCTGCATTTTGATAGAAATTCAAATTATTTTATTTTTTGGTCAAAATACTTAATTAACTCTGATATTTACCCAATAACACTTTCGTATCATTTTTTGGATCATATCCAATACTCACAAACTACTTCATCGCTCCTACGGACTTCGATATATTTTGGTTGTTACAAGCAAAAGTTCTATTCTAATCATTATTTAGAATTTTGTGGCAACATTTATGTACCAAAACTCAAAGCCTTACTTGGCAATAAATTTTGTGAGTGAAATCTGAATTAACTACAACATGTTGAATGATGAATCTATTATGTTAGTTTCAACAATTGAAAATTATGATATTATTTTTATCAACGTGATTTATATTCCAACTACATTGATCTTCTTCCTGAAGAAGCTATTGCAACCGATGGATCGTATTCTTTCGAGTACCAACATCAAAATCGTATTTTGGTAACGTACTTGAAAGCCATTCTGGATTTGTGTATCATGCCACATGGTAGGGTTATACTCTTAATAACTTACTTAAGACCGAGAATGCTCTTCTCTCAACATTGATAGATGTTCAAAATTTCTCTTTAATGTGCGAGATTTATCATTAGACATTCTAATGTGTTGTGCCTAGTTAGGTTTGGTTAATTTCATTTCATCCCTCGTAATTAGTTTCATCTTTGCATCATATCCACATCCATTTTACTACCAATAATTTTTAGAAGAAATTCCTTATAACGACCCATAAATTTTAATGGTTTAATAACGTAATTAATTGAATTTTTATGAAATATTAAATAATTGAATTTGGAAAAGAAAATTTAATATTTGAAATGCGTCTATATAAACGTAGCAAATGGTAAATTTTCGTTGGATAATATGGAAGTTTATTTTGTTGTGTAATTTTAATTCATTTTTAAATCAGTTAATACTAGTTGATAAAAATTATTTCTCAAACCTGAATATTTTTATATAATAAATTTTTAAATCATCTTTTGAGTGATACGTCACATTTCGTTTCGCAAAATTTGGACTGCTATTGCTCTATTTATCTTATTTTCGGCGTTTTAGTAGCATTTTCGGTATCGAATATCGACTTTTGATAAATGGTCGTATCGCTGATGCTTGTGCACCATTTTGATCATCTCGTCATGTTGATCTTTGCAGTATACTCATTTGTATATTACGGGTTGTGGTATGCCGCGGCATCAGTGCAACGTTTAGCCGTACCGGTTCCATATTTGAGCTTTTTGGGTTTTATGTCCTTTCATTGTCAACTAGGTAAAGTTGATAGCTGATGGCCATTAATATTCCCAACTATTGGCTACTGATAGTTGATGGTTATTAATCATTCTCTTCTCTTTTATTTATTTGCCTTCTTTTGTAAAAGAAATTATGAAATTTTTTATATTGTACATACACAGTTTTCCCAAAATAAGCTCTGCCTCCCTCAATTTCAAATCATCAAACCAGGTCATCATCTCCATCAATCTCCCCTCCGAGCCTAAGCCCGCCACCCTCCATGCAAGCCTATGCCCCAGCTCCTTCTATCTAACCGACCCATCCTCCAACCTGCGGCCTCCCACCCGCGACCATCTACCACTCAAGCTCAGCCACCTCTGCCACTCTCGCCTACCTTGAAGCCTCTCCCTTGCCTGCTTTCACCGCTCCTCTCCACCATCTCCTTCCTCCCATTGAAGCTCATGGCTAGCGCCTCAAGCCCATGGCCAAACAAAGCTGAAGCCTCCAACTCGGCAACCCATGAACGGCCATGCAAGCCTCCACCTATTCTCCCCTCAGCCGCATGTTTTATACAAGGTATAATATGTGTCATATTTTATATTTAGGTTAGTTTAATTGAAATTTGTATTTTATTTTTTATTTAAATGTATACTGAGTTAAGAGTTGAACAATTATGTAAGTTTATAGATATATATATATATATGTATGTTTATATATTTGTTTATACATATGTATTGTATATATGACTGTACATTCTATGTTTCATATCTTGCTTTACAGTTATCAGGTGTATGTTGTTTATGTATATATAAATTTTATATAAGTTATGTATCATTGTATATATTAGGTTAGTTATTTAAGTTTATAAAGGTTTATGAAAACTTATATGATCGGTTTGCTTACATATATAAGATTTTATGTAAGTTATATATATTAGTATATGAAGTATTTATCTGTTTGAATATACATATATGCTTTATATAAAGTCAGTGTACTTATTTACTGAGATATATATGTTTGCCTGAGACTTATATACATATATATGTTAGTCTATATAAATTTACAATATGATCTTGAGAAGTTATATATATTATTAGTTCATTCTTTAATATATATGTATATGTTAGTGTGTGTATGTGTATGTATGTATGTATAGGTTTGTATAAGTTTTACTTGTCTGTCTACAGTAATATGATATGTTGGTATTGATGTATTTTTATAACATATATTTATAAAGTATATAATATAAGTTGTATACGTTTACATATTAATTTATATAAATGAGTATACATCAGTTTGGTTTTCAAATTTTTATATGGAGACTTTGTTTTTGTGTTTTGAATTAAATATTAATTTGAAAATATATGTTTAGATTGATTTTTGAATATATATATATATATATATATATATATATATATATATATATATATATAACATATATTTTGTTTCATCGATCTCTGGTCCATCTTGGCTTACTTTCTCAATATCAAATTTATCACAACAAACTCCTAACTTGTTACTGTCCTGCTCGCTTGATCTGTATGCCTGTCCATGTCTATTCGCTTCCATTCTCGTTCATCTCTTTAGCCTCGAAAGGTGAGCAATCACTCATGATTAACATTCTTATATTTATTAAATTTGATTTCATTTAAAAAAACAATTAAAATATGCTGGTAGATTTAACTGCTAATTATATGATTGCTATATATGATATGCTATTATCTATAATTGTTCGCATGTGAGATATGACACCATATCTTATTGTTTATATTTTATTTAAATTATCTCTGATGATATATGCCTGTTGCTGATATGCTATATTATTATCATATTTGTTATCACTCTGCAAGTTCCCTGTTAGTATAGAATTCCCTATGGGTTGAAATGATACATACCCGAACGATCTTGTAGAATAGAAGAAAATCGTTATGGGTTGAAATGATAAACCTAAGCGATTTTAATTGAATTGAATTTGGAATTGCGGGTTGAAATGATATATACCCGTAGATATTTAAATTTCGGATTGAAATGATAAATCTCCATATCACATGACCATAGGACAGAAAATTATATACAGACACCATTGCTATATATATAAAATGAAAATGATTCCCAAGGTTTCGAAAGGAAGTATATGTGGTCTTAATACATATTGATTTAAGATATTATATATATATATATATATATATATATATATAAATGTAATTTTTGTAAAGGTTTAAATTTTTGATTTTTAAAATTATATGTTTGAAAATTTAAAATTTATAAGTAAGTTTTGAAGTTACAAATTTTAAGAATTTACCTACAATTTTACTATTTTAAAAATATATAAATAAGTTTTAATATAAAATAAATTTAATCATAGGATTTAACTTAATAAAGTTTGATTTAATTAGTATATATTATGTTTAAATATTCATTTAAAATTATATTTTAAAATAGATTTTTATAATGATTTGTATAAATTAAGGTTGGAAAGATAAATTTAAGTTGATTTGAAATCGTATTCTTTTAAAAATTATTTTTAACTAAAAATTGATTTGAAACATATTAAATTTGAGATTTTAGAGATATGATTTTATAACTTGATTTTGACTTAAAGTGAACAAATAAATATTTCAAGTTTAAATAAATTGAAGGGATATTTAGTTTATTTGTATTTAAATTTTTATTTAAATGATACTAGATTGACTAATTGAATATTTCAAAATTAAATAATGGTAAAGCTGAATTTGAAATATAAATGAATTTATCAAATTGAGCTATTTTAAAGGTTTAAATATTTTAAAGATTTGAAACCTATTGAAATTGAAATGGTTTGATATGTAGTTCAAATCTATATTTGAAATCGATATAAAGTGTTTTATTGAGAAGCTGGATTAAAATTGATGAATTGAGATTGAATTAAATTGAATTTTGGAATTTGAGTTGGTTTGAATCGATTTGTGAACTTTGAGGAACTATTTTTATTATGTAAATTATTTTTATATTATAAAAATTATTTTTACTTTATAAATCATTTTAATATATAAACTATTTTAATATACTAATTATTTTATTAGATAAACTATTTAATCTATAACTATTTAATATACAAATTATTTTTATATATAAACTATTTAAAACTACAACTATTTTATTGTATATACTATTTTAATATCTAAACTATTTAAGTGGAAGGTGTTATGATTTCAAAGTATTATGATTTCGAATTGTTATAATTTCGAAGTATTATGATTTCGAAGTGTTATGATTTCAAAGTATTATGATTTCAAAGTGTTATGATTTCAAAGTGTTATAATTTTCAAAGTGTTATAATTTTCAAAGTGTTATGATTTCCAGAGTAGTTATGATTTTAAAAGTGTTATAACTTCAGAAGTGTTATAATTTTGGAAAGGGTTATGATTTTAGAAATGAATATTATTTTAAAGTGAGTAATAATATCGAAATTGATATGGTTTTGAATGGATATGATATTTTGGTTTTGAAATATGAATTTTTTGAAATGAAATAACCACGGTGTTATAAAAACGTTTGGTTGTTAAAGAGACAGGGATCTGTAATTGTCATACTCTCTGCCAATATCGAAAACCACTTTAACAACTATGTATACAGTTGTGATAACCTGGATTTTCGGGCATCAGATAATTGGATAATTATCTAATTTAACGATTGAAATTACTAATTTATAAATTGTACAAATAAAATGTGATAATCTTCTTTATTAATTATTTAAAATTAGTAAAGTAGTTATTTTCAAATAATAATAATAATGTGATGTTTTTAAATATAGTTATTAAAAGACAAATTTTAAATAGAATTATTAATTACAAATTGAATTTGGGATTGTTTAAAATATATATATATTATTTTTGTTTGAGTTGATTTTTAAATTGAATTTTAAATTGAATTTGAATTTGAAAATTTGGATTTAAATTGAACATAAAGGATATTTATATATTTTGAAATTATTTTGGATATAAAAAATATAAGAATGAAGTTTTTTTAAAATAAGATTTGCTTTTTCCTTAAAGAATTTTATTTATATAAATTTAGAAAATATTTATTTAATAGTAAGTAAATACAAAAGCTTTTAAATTAGCATTAAAAAATGGATTTAGTAATTTTATAAGATTTTATTTAGAATCTAATTGGTTTTTATTTTATTTCTTTTAAAAAGTTTTATTTATATATGATTAAGAAAAGCATTTATAAATTAATAAAAAGCGCTTACTTATTAGGAAAATTAATAATAAAAGCTTTTAATCCTTTTAAAAAAATAATTTAAAATTTAATAATGAAAAGTGTTAGGTTATTAATCCTTGTATTAACATGTGTTAAGAGTTAAATAACGGTTGTGACAAATGTAACAAATTGAACAAGTGTCCTTAATTTTCTTTTTCTTTAATTTTGATAAAACATAATTTACATTTTCTTTCTTCATTCTTTTCTTCTCTTTTGAAAAAGCAAGCAAACTTAACTTGATATTTCATTCCTCAAAACAAATGCTAACCAAAGAGAGAGAAAAATCACAACCTAAAAGCATTTTACAAAAGCTCAAGCTCAAATTCAAAATCTGTAAACAATTTTCAAAACTCAGAACAAAACCTGTAAGCAGTTTTCAAAAGCCCGTAACCTCCTCAATCTAAGCCTGTAACAACTGCAACCTGGAATCAAATCTGAATCATCATCCTGCTCCAGACCAGTTAAACATTCCTAAGCAATTTAGTTCCCAATCTAAGCTTTAGAATCAAAACAACAACAGTACGCAGTTTTCAAATTCCTGTTTTTTCAAGCCTCTGCATTTTGAAAAGGCGAGTAACATTTTTTCTTAAAATAACTTAAGTATAAATGTAGTTGCATGTTAATTTCTATGATAAACATGTATTGTGTGTGAATATATAAGTGCATTTTTCTGTATGTAAATGTGAATGTATATTGGTATGTGCATGTTGTTGTATTCTGTTTCCAAGCTTAGGACTTCATCAAAAATATTTATCTCTTAAAATAATCTTTGTTAGGGCTTAAGCTTCAAACAAAAATTGTTTGCTTTATCATAAACTAAGGTTTAAAATTTTTAATTAAGTTAAAATAAAACTTGAGATGTCTCTGGAAAACCAAAGAACATGGTAGCATTAGTTTTGTCAAGATTTCAAACATACCAATTCAATGTTTCAAGCATGTAATCTGAAACTTCATCCAGAAACATGATTTTTAAAACTAAAATCGTAATTTTTAGTTTAGGGTTGAATGAGCGGTTTAAGTTGATCAATATTGGAAGTTTTAGGTTGTCTCTTGCGGTCTAGATGATCAGAATGGTTGTGGTTCTCACTGGAGATGTAGGGATGGTTGGAGACTTAGGGAAAATTGTCGGAATGGTGATCCAGATGATGTGGTGACGGTGATGATTGTTTTAAGGCTGTAGCCCTAGTTTTTTGAATGGTCGGAAATTTTGATCACCACAGCATCTCTGGTGGACCGAGTTCCATCAGGCTCTGGGATATTTAGCATGGTGGTTGTCGAAATCGTGGCCGAAATTGCAAACTCTCCGGTGATCGGCATTGGGAGGACGAGAGGTTTTCCAAGTTGGGATTTGGTTCCAATTTTGTGCTTGAGAACTCGATTTTGATTTCTAATTGTTCTGGAAATTCTGATGATCGGGGTCGTAAGGTTGGATGATCGGTGACATGAGGAAGCCTTCGGAGATGATCGGAGTTGGACGGAGCCACCATGCATGTGCATGGTGCACTTCTTTGTTTCTGATGAGTTGGTTTGAGGGGGAGTGGTGTACTCGAGTTTTTCTCAAGTAGTTCGAGTAATTTGCTTGAAGATTTTTGGTTTTGGACTCGAAGACTTTGAGAAGGGGTTCGGGCCAAATAAGTTGTTACAGGTTTTTAGAAAACCTATCTGTTTCAAATTTTATATTGAACTTAAAATGTAAAGCAAAGATTTAAACAAAGTTTTATATCAAAGTTTTAATCTAGATTCAAATTTAAATTTGTATCCTAGTTTTGAAATAAATAAAGTTTAAAAAAAAACTGAGATGTAATTAGAAGTTAATCACTTAATGTTAAGAGGAATTTTAAGAGTAATTACTTAATGAAGTAATTAAAGAAATTAATTACTTAATGTAATTAATTTAGTTAATATGGTTAATTTAAGTTAATTAATTAAAGAGAATTATTTGATGATGGGTTAAGTATAATTACTTAGTGCAATTAATGAAGTGTAATTACATATTGTAAGTAATTAATGGGTAACTACTTGATATAATTAATCAAAGGAAATTACTTGATGGAAAGTAATTAAAAATAATTATTTAATGGATGTAAGTAAGTGTTAATTACTGAGTGTTAATTAAAGGATCAATTAATGTAATTAATCAGGAAGTTAATTTAATTAATGTACGTAATTAAAGAATAATTAATTACTGAAAGTAATTAATTAAAATTAATTAATGAATATAATTAAGTTAGAGATTTCTTGTCAAAAGGGAATTAATTAAAAGAGTGATTAATTAAAGAAGTAATTAGGGATCATTAATTAATATAATTAATGAAGTAATTAAGGGTTGATTGATTAAGGATAATTAATCCATGAAGTGATTATGGAATAATTAATGTAATTAATTAAGGATTAATGTAATTAATTATAGTTAACTAATTAATGAGAGTAATTAAAGGTTAATTACTGTAAATGGTTAAGAATAATTAATCAAGGATAATTAATTAAATAGATAATTAGAGGATGACTAATTAATTGGTTTGTAATTTATTAATGGTTAAGTAAGCAGGATTTACCGTAATGAAGTAATTAATTAAATTTAATTTATTTTAAATTAATTAGAGATGAAGTGATTAATTAATCTTTGCTTATGGATGATTGAATGGTATTGGATGACTGGAATTGGTTGATATCTCTGATATGAAATGTTTTGTGATATGATATGTTTGGGTGGACAGGATAATGTGGTTATCTATGATGAATTGCTATGTAAAAGTACCATCCCGTATTTAAAATTTAAATGGTATTTCACTGGAATAACTTGGGTGAGGATGACATGAGATTCAAAGAGACCGGAGCCGGGTATCAATAAATACCCGGATCCACTTCGATTTGTAATCTACAAAATTTTTAAATTGGATATATGGTATTAACAGGATGGAATTGAATGAATTCAGTAATATGAATATTCAACTTGAAATGTTGTGAAGTAAATGTTGACTAGGAGGACTCGTAAAAGGGTACGAGTTACCTTGATATTCTCATGTGTTATGGCTTGGTATTTCATATTATGTGGGCTTACTCACGCTGATTTCCAGCCTGACCCGGGTGTTACTTTGATGTAATGCTCGGTCAGACCGAGTATTACAGATTTACAGGTAAGGACGTTCTGGAGCTCAGGAGGCGAGCTGGATGGCAGGAACGTATGGAGTGTATTCCGCTGTGATATATTGTATGTGAGGACCTGCAGATCCGTACTCCTTGAATAGACACTAATCTCCATTGATTAACTCAAGATGAACGGAAATACGAATTCTTAGGGTTTAAAAAGAAGAAAAGGATAGAAGAAGAGAGAAAAGATAGAACATAACAGAAAGAAAACAACAGAACAATTTTAGAATCTCACAATCGCAGCGGAACAACATATAATAGATAAATGAATAATCTTTAAACAAAGAACTATATCAGTTATTACATTACATCACATTACATTATATTATCAGAGTTTACAACAACAACAAGAAGAACAAACAGCGGAAAAGAAATACTATATACTAGTAATACGCCATGCCATCCATCTTGCCTCCAGCAACTCCTGAATTCCAGAATATCCTGATAAACCTGACTCTTGACTGCCCGTGTGGAAATTGGTGGGCACCCAGAGTTTAGGAACGAAAACAATAAACTCCGAGCCAGTCATGTGACTGGTGTGAGAACTCAAAACAGTTTATCTTTAAAACAAAGAATATGATAATTTTAAAATAGATTCTCAATGCTTTTTTAGAAAATGAGACTACCATAAGGCCTCCCGCACACGCACACACAATGCAAACGCAGAATCGGAGGAGATTTCTCCTTATGATAGTCAAAGATGCTTGATACGCATTAAAAAGAAACATTTGATATTATTACTAGTGCATAGTGTAGAAAAAATCATTTCGAAAGTAAAGATATAAATCTTAGCCAGCATAGGCATTCCGCACTTATGCCTACTATAGCTACCATCCAAACAGTGGGGCGCCACCATAGGTGAATGATAGGTTCTACAACTAAAACCGTACAAGATCGTATTGTTTCTTTGGATTTCCAACAAATGGTCAGGCCAAGGAACTTCCCATTGCCACATGGAAACGCCTCTGGAATGACGTCCCGAGAACCAAACCGGATCTCTGCCAACACAAGGCCGGGTTACCCCTAACTGGGTAACTACTGACACGAATATGCCATCCCTCGATCGTAACCGATCTACATCCGAGGATTCTCGATTTCCAAAAACCACAAAGCAATAAATTTGCAGGAACAACATAGGTTAAGTATCTGGGTTCCATACCATGATACCACCTCTATCCAGAAGGAATGACATACACTAAAGGGGCGCTACCCCCTAATAACCTTGCTGCATCCTTCCTGTTTTGACCATTTCCGGGGTGTGAGGTCCGACGCAGCCTCGTCCACAAAGCTACGCTTTATACAAAAGCTGTGCATTGATTCAACAAACGCTCAACAGCACTTAGCATATCACACTACCAAATTGGGAGTATATTACTAATAACCTTCAACTACATAACCTCTGAGCTCGTACGTCTCAGAGAAGGGTGTTAATGCTAAGAGAATAAATTCTCCGCCACCAACAGATATGTATTTGAAAGAAATCAGCTTTATATCTCAATTTGTAATGTCAGACATACCATCCATACAAGTCTGTTCCGAGATCGAACAGAACCGAAGGCACTTACAAAGAAGTCCTTACAATCCGGATATTCACTAATCACGTCCGGACTTCCCATCACATATGGAATCTCAATACCGGGGCCATTCGGTGCAGAAACATTCGACGGTAATCCTTCCTTTTTCAAAAATATCCGGTCTTCAAATGCAATTCATAACGACGTATCACATATTCGGAATGGGTTATACGACCCCAAGGTCCTTTCCCGGCTAACCCGAATAGTGAGCGCTTATTCAAAAATAAGTGTGGCATTCAAATTCAAACAAATCACAACAAATACCTATTCAAAGGTAAATATTGATAGTCGGTTATTGAACTATCAATGGATATGCACAACATCACCAGATTCCAAATAATTTTCCAAATTATTTATTTTCCAAAAATATCTTTACAAGATATATATTTTCCACACTTCAACCATTTGAAAACAATTTTCAAATCACTTTTCATCTTTACCACTTTTGAAAACAAATTTCAAACATTTTCCTTACGCGGAAATACGTTCATTTCAACATGGTTCATTTCAACCAATTAAATAAATCCTTAACGATTTACTTTAGATTTACGTTCCAAATCCGTAAATTAATTCCCACACTTCAAAAATAAATCAACGTTTATTTTTAAACAAATTTATCTTTTCATTTATAAATTCCATAGTGAATTTACATTCCAAAATATTTATGATATACGATTTCAAATCGATTTCTAATATTCATTTTCAATTTATCTTCAAAAAGATAAATTCTCAAAACGTTTCATTTCACATTGGAAAAACATTTCCATACTTATTAAAAATAAGTAATTCACAAATCCATTTATTTTCAACACTTGGAAAATATTCAATATACTTAAATCGAGATTAAGTATACTTTTCATTTTTAAGGAAATCATTCTCTTAAAACACATTTATTTGGGCCAAAACGAATGTTACGTAAAACATCGTTACAGCGACTCAAAATCACTAGTATAGGGATTCGAAGTTAAGATAGATATATAAATCCCAATACTATATAAAACATTTCCTTTCGGAAATCATTTACTATAACAACAGTGTTATAGTCCACCATTTCCTTCTATTTCTCGAAAACGTCTATTTCAACAATAAATGTTGAAATCTATGGTTTCGATATTTAACACATTTTAAAAACATCATTAGATCGTTTTAATTCTATTTAAAACATCACATCCAAAACATTTTCTTTAACATATTATTCACTATCCAAAAAAAACGTGAATATACTTCGTTAACCAATTTCATCATTTCTATACATTTTATTTTAAAGGATTATTCACTGTCTAAAACGTGAATATAACTCCATTAATAAGTTATAACAATTTACTTATCAAAATAAGTCGTTTGCGGATTTATAAAACAATGTTTATAAATTCCATTTCTATTTATTTTATAACAACTACCTTTTATAAATCTCCTTTACTAACCTATTTCAATTTATAACTCAATTATATACCAAAAGTTCATATTATAAGTTAAATACTTATAGTTTATTTGTTTACAAAATCATTCTTTTAAACTTCCCAAATTATAAATCTTATAACTTATAAGATTCACTTATTTACCCAAAACTATTCTTTTAATAACTTTACAAATTTTATAAATCTACTGCTTATAAAATTCCATTTATAACTTCACCGTTTATAAATCTATGAATTTCACATTTATGAAATTCATTTACACTTCATTCTAACACTTATAAAAACTCGTTTTATAATTCAAATATTTTAATTTATAAATATCAATTTATAAATCTTTTATATAAATCAGTTTGTACTATTATTTTAAAACGTCTTTAAACTCCTTTATAATTTCACCATTTTCTTTGATTTATAAAATAATCAAATCTCATAAATCCTATATTTGAACTTTTTATAATAAATTCAAAAATCCTGATTTAAACTATTTTATAAAATCATTAACCCCATATTTTCAAAAATCAACTTTTAACTATATTTCTCAAAAATCATAATTTTTATAACATTAACATTATAATGTTTATTTATTTAAAATGAATCAATGCCAAAAAATATTTTATAAACGTATACTTTCAAAAATCACTTTAAAAAAATCCTTTTAAAGTTCCAAAATTGGCCCAATGATGCTACACACCAAATAGTCAATCACGACAACAACGACATCATATATCTCCATATGACAATCAAATATCAAAATATCTGAGATCAAATAAATACCGTTGAGGAATCCAGTTGGATCCCTCCAACCTGTTTCCCTGCATCCAAAGATGTTAGCACAATACCAATTCTGTTCCAGTACGGAATTATCGCGGTATATGGGATTTATAAAATATTATCCGCTTAATAGACGGCGCAATAGGGTCTCATCCGCTATATAATGCGGGAAATCAACTCCAAGTACATAAATAATACCAATTTCACTGTACTGTGAAATATTCGCGGTATATGTTTTTAATAAATAACCTCCGCTTACTAACGGTGTATAATGTCTATTTTAACAATCAATAGATAACAATCATCATTCAAACATACAATTAATAATTTTAAATCTAACTATTTAAAATTAAAATCGAAACCGAAATTTCAATTTCAATTTCGTTTTCAGCTTTTATTTCGAATAAAATTAAACACGCTTTAATTTTACCCGAAATTTTCGCTAGCTCCAAACGAATCCAGTCTAGTTCCATAGCGTAGTGTTCGTCCATACGAACCCAACACAACTTGTTTCATGTGTTTTCGACCTCGTATGAAAAAATATGAATTTTTAAATTTACACGAATTTACAATATATAAATTTACAATTTTATTTACATTTTTAAACCTAGATTAATATGGGCCGCACGATCTCCATCCTGCAAATCTCGGCCATAGAACGCAACTTGCTTCTTCCTTCTACAGGTTGAACGCGCGCAACTAAACCCATCACCACGATACTAGGGTTCCATTTTGCCTCCCTTTTGCTCGACTACATGACGATCAACTAGTGCCATATTGAAGTCCATCCCCTCCTCTACCTTCTGCATGAGCTCGGCCAAGCTCGGCCTTTCCTTCCTCCCTGAAAAACGTGCGCAACCACGTGACTTCAACCACTGATTGCCGTTGATTCGCTAACTTGTTTTAGATCATAGCCGTTGATCTTCAAGATCCTGGAGTGCTCTACATCTTTCTAGTTGAGAACTTCTTGATTCGATGCATAGATTTGGAGAAAATGAGGGAGGAAGGAGATTTATTTTCGGCCGTTGTTTCATAAAGTGGCAGCTCTGAAGAATAAAACCCTAGGGCTTTTTTTCTTTGCAAATGTGAATATTTGGGGGCTTTTATACAAAAAACGACGAACACTATTCATCCCGGAATTTCCGAACTCCAAACGAAGCGTGCCGGTTGGCTTTCCTAAGGTTTACCCCGCATTCCGAACATAATGGAATGTGTTTTGGGAGCTAATTCGATCATCTGTGCGAGTTATGGCAATAAACGTTCGATTTTAAATTAAATCGGTAAATCAAATTTCTAGGCGTTTTAGCTTTCCCCGGACAAACGGTAAATCCGATTGACACGAAATTTAAAATCTTACAATAATATCACATTACGGATCCGATGAAACTGGTTTCTTCGAAATCCAAGATTGTTTGAAAAATAGCTATTTTAACTCGCCAAATTAATATTAAAACAATTTCGATGCGCTTCGAGCTGTCACGGTCAAATGAAAACTCCGATTGCTACCAAAATTGAAATCCGATAATAACAAACTATTACGGATCCAATGGAACTAGTTCGTCCAATTCTGAGACTTTTCGAAAAATGGCTAGTTTCACTAGTCGATTTAAATATTAAAATATTCAATTTTCACAAATAAACTTTAAATTCAATTTTAAAAGTTCCATAACATCATTATAACTCCAATATGATTAAATAAAATTTTACAAATCATTTTCAATGATAGTTAACCCAAATTTCAATTATTTCTGTAATTTTCCACTATTAAATTATCGATTTAATTATAAATTTAAATCCAATTATTCGAAATAAAATTTATTCAACTATTAAATTTCACTTTTTAATATTTAAAATTAATTAAATATACGAATTTTAATTAATAAAAATTCTGGGTCGTTACATTGTAGTTTATCTAGGACATGTTATTTTAACTGTCCAGTGATTATGAAATGTTGTAACTCTGATGTATTAAAATGTAACGACTGATACGGCTTTCTTTGTGTAAAGAATATTATTTGATATTATATTTTATCAATTGCGAATGTGAGATTCTGAATTTGGTTTTCTGCTTCTTCTTCGATCTCTTTTATTCTTTTTCCTAACTATCTAGAATTATCGGGATCGAAAATTCCGGGTCGTTACATTTGGTATCAGAGTTGAAGGTTAAGCGAGAACCTTAGCTCTTGAGGGTATACTCATTGAGGATAGGGTCAATACTACCCTAGAATGAGTTGACTGTAATATATATGAGAGAGCGTACTTGTTATTTTCTTATATTAAGGTTTTAAAAATGGTTTTAATGAATGATTTTTATAAAAGCTTATATTTTAAAATATAAAGCAATAGTTTTTCTAATATTAAGGTAATTGGTTAATTAATCATTGGAATAAAATAAAATAATGAGAGTTAAATGGTAATAGTAATACAACCAAATTGAAATTGAATGAAGATAAGTTTGAAATGGATCCAAACTGAAACTAAAATCCTGAATTTGTAGAAGTATTTTCAGAATAAGATAATAAAATACTTGTAAATGATTAAGCAAAATGAAATACTTTAGGGAAGTAAAACATTTAAGTGAATATGACTTATAAATAGGAACCGAGGATGATCTAAATGGTGAAGTTTTAAAATCTAGGTCCAGAAATTTAAAAATTTGTTTCAAAGTGATAAAGAAATAATAAATAATATTATTTAATGTATTTGAATGAAAGGGTCCTATTTCAAACAAGAGTCGTTTGAAAATTCTAAAGGAATTTGTTTTGAATTTAAAACCAAAGGTAGTTTAAAAATTAAAGATAACTTGGTGTGTAAAAGAAATAAATATGTATAAATGAGGGATATACATAATATCAAAGGTGATTTGAAATAAACTCTAAGGTTGAGTTTTGAATTTTCCCTGGAATGTGATGTGAAACCCAAAGTGAAGTAAGTTTTTAAACTTAAGTGGGAAGATTATTAATCTGAAGTTTAAAATTTGAATGGGAATTCAAATTAGGTAAAGTTGTCTGGATTAAATTGAAGTGAATTTAATTTTGGGAAATTAAATAAGTTTAGAACAGACAACCTGAATTGGAAATTTCAAAATGAAATTGAGATTTAACCTGGGAAGTTAAATGGTTGATTTGAAAAGGTAGTTTGTGTGATCTCAAAATGGGTTTGGGATCTAGAAATTTGAGATGGATGGATGTTTTAAAATAATTTGGATGATATCATCTTATTGTTATTAATAATCTTTAAACTGTGAATTGGATTTGTTTAAATGAATGAAGAAATGGATTGTGGTAATATATCCATTATTGAGATAAAAAGGAAATAAAAATTTGATTTGAAACTAAGGATATGAAATCACTATGAACTTAAGATTTGAATGTTAAGAATTGAAATTGTAAATTAAAATTATTTAAGAACCAGTTTCAAGGTTGGAAGACAAAATTGGGTAATAAATTGAATTTCAAAGATTGAGTTGTTTAAAAAGGATTTGAATTATTTGAACTTTGAAATACGTTAAGTAAAGATAATTTAAAAATGGAATTCGGATTTAGAGTTAAATGGTTTAAAGATATAAGTTGATTTGATTCAAAGGATTAAATCAACATTTAAAATTTTAACTCGAATTTATATAATTCGATATGATTTAAAATGAAATTGAATTTGAATTAGTTCATATTGAAATTTTGTTTAAATAATTTGGATTTGTGATTAAAGTTGAATAGTTTTAAATTCAAATGAAATTTGATTTGCATTTGGAAAGAAATTGAGGTTGATTCAACTTGAATTTGGGTTAAATCAATTTCAAGGGAAATTGAAGTTATTTAAATTGGAATTGAGTCAATTTAAATGGAAGTGGAAATTTATATTGAATGGATGGGAATGAAGATGGGAACTGAAAATTTTGGCACTGGACTATTTTCAAAATAAATTGTTTTAATGTAAACCTATTTTTCTAAGCTATTTACTTTATACAACCTTCCTTTTTAAAGCCAAACTATTTTGTACTTATTTTACAACTATTTTTGAAACTATTTAACTATTTTACAACTATTTTATAAACTAATTATTATTTTTCAACTACTTTATCACTAATTACTATTTTACTTTACAATTATTTTATAACTGCTTAACTATTTTCCAGCTATTTACAAACTAATAATTATTTTTCAACTGCTTAACTATATTAAAAAAATTCAAGCTATTTTCTAAATTTAAGCTGGACAGAGTTCAAGCTGTTATAATTAAATATCCATTTGAGATATGAATTGAGGTGATAATACAAATGAGGATTTAAGCAATTGTGAGTAAGTGAATGAAAATCTAAGTGAAGGTGAATAGAAAGGGTGTAACGACCCAGAATTTCTGTTAATTAAAATTTGTATATTTAATTAATTTTAAATATTAATAAGTGGAATTTATAAGTCGAATAAATTAAATTTCGAATATTGGATTTAATCGGATAATTAAATCGATTATTTAATAGTTGAAATTACAGAAATAATTGAAAATCGAGTTTAATATGATTGAAAATGATTTGTAAAATTTAATTTTATCATATTGAAGTTAGAGTAACATTATAGAACTTTTAAAATTAAATTAAAAGTTTATTTGTGAAAATTGAATATTTTAATATTTAATTATCGACTGAAAAATAGCCAATTTTCAAACAGTCTCAGAATTGGACAAAACTAGTTCCATGGATCCGTAATAGTTTGTTATTACCGGATTTCAATTTTCGTAGCAATCGTAGTTTTCGTTTGCCTGTGGCAGCACGAAATGCATCGAGATTGTTTTAATATTAATTTGGCGAGTTAAAATAGTCATTTTTCAAAACAGTCTCGGATTTCGACGAAACTAGTTTCATCGGATCCGTAATCTGATATTATTGTAAGGTTTCAAATTTCATATCAATCGGATTTACCGTTTGTCCGAGGGAAGCCAAAACGCATAGAAATCGTTTAATTGGTTTAATTTAAAATCGATCGTTTATTACCGTAACTCGCACAGATAACCGAATTGGCCTCCGAAACACGTTCCATTGTGTTCAGAACGCGGGGTAAACCTTAGTAACGCCAAACGGCACGCTTCGTTTGGAGTTCGGAAAATTCGGGGTGAATAGTGTTTGGTGAAATTTTCTATATAAGCCCCTTTATTTCATTTTTTGCAAAATTAAAACCAATTAGGGTTTCATCTCAGAGCCGCCGCCTCCATGTATATTCTATGGCCGAAAATCAATCTTCTTTCCTCCTCAATCTTTCCAAATCCACACGTTTTTAGCAAAAGTTGTCAACTGATAAATTGAAGAGCATGACGAGATCCATAAGTTCAACGGTTAAAATCGTAAACGGGGTTGTGGATTGGTGGCAATCGCAGTTGGAAGGTTGCGCGTTTGGAGGTCAAAATCTCGGCCTAGGGGGGCCGAGTTCATCATGGTTCCAACCGAGTGTAGTGCTCGAGACGAGCTTCGACGTGGTGCTGTTGTGATGGGGTTTCGTCGATGAATGGAGGGTGTGTTCAAAACCCTAGTTAGGGCATGATGGGTTCGGCCGCGCGTATCACCTGTAGCCGAGCGTGAATGAGAAGAAGGAAAAGAGAAGTAACGACCAAGATTGAAGATGCTGGAATGAACGGTCAGATGGTTATAGGTTATAAATTTAAAAAGAAAATGTAAATAAATTATATTAAAAATTGTGTAATCTTTGTAACGCAATATCTTATTCATACGAGGTCGAAAAATTACGAAACAAGTTGCGTTGGGTTCGTATGGATGAGCTCTTCGCAATGGAGCTGGATTGGAGTCATTTTGAGCTAGTGAGAATTTCGTGTAAAATTAAACGCGCGTTTAATTTTGTTGGAAATAAAACGCGGAAAACTGAATTTAAATCAAGGTGAGAACTTCTCACTCAATCGAATTGGTTTCGATTTAAATTTTAAATAGTTATATTTAAAGTTGCTTGATTGTATGTTTGAATGATGATTGTTATCTATTGATTGTTAAAATAGACATTATGTGCCGTTAGTAAGCGGATGTTATTTATTAAAAACATATACCGCGAATATTTCACCGTATAGTGGAATTGGTATTATTTATGTAATTGGAGTTGATTTTCCCGCATTATATAGCGGATGAGACCCTATTTCGCCACCTATTAAGCGGATAATAATTTATAAATCTCATATACCACGATAATTCCATACTGGAACGGAATTGGTATTGTGCTAACATCTTTGGATGCAGGGAAACAGGTTGGAGGGATCCAACTGGATTCCTCAACTATATTGATTTATTTACAGTTATTGTGATTTTTGTTGATTATCATATTGATATATGATGTTTGGTTTGTCGTGATTGACTATTTGGTGCTGTTGCATCATCGGATCCATTTTTGAAGTTTTAAAATAATGATTTTTGATTTTAAAAGGAATTTTAAAGTGATTTTCGAAAGTATACGTTTTATTAAATTTTGAATTGTTAAAATAAATAAACGTTATAATTTTATTTTCATAAAGGTTATGATTTTTGGAAAATAATACTTAAGTATGATTTTGAAGTATATAAGCTTTAAATAACGATTTTTCAATTATTAAAAGAATAAGTTTAGTTAAATTTGGATTTTTGAATTATTATAAAGGATGTATATAAAAGATTTTTAACATTGATATTTATAATAATATATATATATATATATATATAATATTGGAATTATAAAACGAGTTTATTAAGTGTTAAAATGGAGTATAAAATGGATTTCATTAAAAATTATAGATTTATAAATTGTGAAGATTATAAAATGAATAGATGTTGTAAAATAAAAGATTTATAAGTAATTTACTTATAAATCGGATTTTGGGTAAATTTGAGTTATAAATTGAATTGGTTTATAAAAAGGGATTTTCTTATCAATCGAAGTTTTATAAAAAGAAATGGAATATATAAACATTGTTTATTAATCCGAAATCAGTTGAATTAGATAAATTTAATATAGAAGGTTATTAAAGAAGATATATTCACGATTTCGGATAGTGAATTGCCCTTGAAAAAATGTGTAGAAAATATTAAATTTGGTTAGTGAAGTATATTCACGATTTTGGACAGTGAATATATTATTAAAGAAAATGGACGTGTTTTTGGGGAAGTGGTATTATAAAATGAAGTTAATTATTTTAAAGATGTTTTAAAATGAATTAGCTATCGAAAACATAGATTTCAACATTTATTGTTGAAATAGACGTTTTTGAGGAATATAAGGAAATGGTGGACTATAACACTGTTGTTATAGTAAATAATTTCCGAAAGGAAATGTTTTATGAAGTATTGGGATTTATATATCTATTTTAAGTTCGAATTCCTATACTAGTGATTTTGGGTTGTCGTAACGATGTTTACGCAACATTCGTTTTGGCTCAAACTAATGTGTTTAAAAGAATGATTTCTTAAAGAATGAAATATGTACTTAATTTCGATTTAAGTATATTGAATATTTTCCAAGTGTTGAAAATAAATGGATTTGTGAATTACTTATTATTAAATAAGTATGGAAATGTTTTCCAATATGAAGTGAATATTTTGAGATTTTATCTTTTTAAAGATAAATTAAAAATGAATATTAGAAATCGATTTGAGAATCATATATTCATAGATATTTTGGATTGTAAATTCACTATGGAATTTATAAAAGAAAGGGGAATTTGTTTAAAAATAAACGTTGATTTATTTTTGAAGTATGGGAATAAATTTACGGATTTGGAACGTAAATATAAAGTAAATCGTTAAGGATTTATTTAATTGGTTTAAATGAACCATGTTGAAATGAAAGTAATTCCGCGTAAGGAAAATGTTTGAAATTTGTTTTCAAAAGTGGTAAATGTGAAAATTGATTTGAAAATTATTTTCAAATTGTTGAAGTGTGAAAATTTTATATCTAGTAAAGATATTTTGGAGAGTAAATAATTTGGGAAATTATTTGGAATTTGGTGATGTTGAACACGCCTATTGATAGTTAAATAATCCGACTATCAATATTTACCTTTAAATAGGTATTTGTTGTGATTACTTGAATTTGAATGCCACACTTATTTTTGAATAAGCGCTCACTATTCGGATTAGCTAGGAAAGGACCTTGGGGTCGTATAACCCATTCCGAGTATGTGATACATCGTAATGGATTGCATTTGATGACCGGTGTTGAAGACCGGATATTTTTGAAAACGGAAGGATTACCGTTGAGTTGCTCTGCATCGGCTGATCTCCGATATAGAGGTTTTATCACCCTTAGTGATGGGAAGTCCGGACGTGATTAGAAATTATCCGGAATGCAAGGAATTCTTTGTAAGTGCCTTCGGTTCTGTTCGAGCCCGGAACAGACTTGTATGGATGGTATGTCTGACATTAAAAATTGAGATATAAAGCTGATTTCTTTCAAATATATTTCTGTTGGTGGCGGAGAATTTATTCTCTTAGCTTAACACCCTTCTCTGAGACGTACGAGCTCAAAGGTTATGTAGTTGAAGGTTATTAGTGATATACTCCCAATTTGGTAGCGTGGCATGCTGAGTGTTGCTGTGGGATGATCATTGTTTGATCATTGTGATATGATCATTTGTTTGATCATTTATCTTGGTGATCATTATTTTGATCATTTGTTGACCCAAAGCACAGCTTTTGTATAAAGCGTGGCTTTGTGGACGAGACTTCGTCGGACCTCACACCCCGGAAGTGGTCAAAACAGGAAGGATGCAGTAAGGTTATTAGGGGTTAGCGCCCCTTTAGTGTATGTCATTCCTTCTGGATAGAGGTGATATCATGGTATGGAGCCCAGATACTTAACCTATGTTGTTGCTGCAAATTGATTGCTTTGTGGTTGTTGGAAATCGTGGGTCCTCGGATATAGATTGGTTACGATCGGGGAATGACATATTCGTGCCAGTAGTTACCCAGTTAGGGGTAAGCCGACCTTGTGTTGGCAGAGATCCGGTTTGGTTCTCGGGTCGTCTTTCCAAAGGCGTACCCATGTGGCAATGGGAAGTTCCTTGGCCTGACCATTTGTTGGAGATCCAAAGAAACAATACGATCTTGTACGGTTTCAGTTGTAGCACCTATCATTCACTTATGGTGGTCACCACTTTTTGGATGGTAGCTATAGTAGGCATAAGTGCGAAATGCCTATGCTGGCTAAGATTTATATCTTTACTTTCGAAATGATTTTTCCTACACTATGCACTAGTAATAATATCAAATGTTTCTTTTTAATGCGTATCAAGCATCTTTGACTATCATAAGGAGAAATCTCCTCCGATTCTGCGTTTTCATTGTGTGTGTGTGCGGGAGGCCTTATGGTAGTCTCATTTTTTTAAAAAGCATTGCGAATCTATTTTAAAAATTATCCTCTACTTTGTTTTTTTAAAAATAAACTGTTTTAGTTCTCACACCAGTCACATGACTGACTCGGAGTTTATTGTTTTCCTTCCTAAACTCTGGGTGCCTACCAATTTCCACATGGGCAGTCTAGAGTTAGGTTATTAGGATATTCTGCAATTCAGGAGTTGCTGGAGGCAAGCTGGATTGCATGGCGTATTCACCAGTATATAGTATTTCTTTTCCGCTGTTGTTGTTGTTTTTTTGTTGTTGTTATTGTACACTCTGATGATGTAATGTAATGTGATGTAATGTAATAACTGATATAGTTCTTTGTTTGAAGATTATTCATTTATCTATTATATGTTGTTCCGTTGCGATTGTGAGATTCTGATAATGTTCTGTTGTTTCTTTCTGTTATGTTCTATCTTTTTCTCTCTTCTTCTACCTTTCTCTTCTTCTTTAACCATAACGGTACTGTTTTCCGGCATTTGATTGCTCGGTGGTTGATACAATGGACATATTGATGTCGGTTTTCGAGCGTCGAAAAATCGCGTCGTCACATTTGGTATCAGAGCATATGGTTAAGCGACAACCATGGCTCTGTTGGGTATTACTCATTAGAGATAGAGTCAGTAGTACTCTAGAATGAGTATGAGTGTAATAATATACGAGTGTGTATTTGTTAGTGAATATAAAAATGTTTTATATTGTGTTTGCTTATCCGTTGAGTTGTTTGTGAATTCTGATCGGTGTGTGGGACGCCATATTATCGATAGGGGTTTCTAAACTCTTAAACAAATAAACCGACATAGTACCATTTTAAATTGGGTAAATGAAATAATTTTACCTCAATTATATTTTATATATAAAGGAAATAATTTTTCAGAATTATTAAAGTGTATATGAATTGATTGTTTGGTTGTTGAATAAGTTAAATAAAACCACAGTGTAAAAGAATAATTGTATAAGCAATTGAATTATAAGTATGGAGTTATAATTAAAATGATTTACACTTGTGAAATAATCTTATATATAAGAAGTGAAATTATATAAGTAAAAGACTTATAAATGTGATTTATAGTCTAAAAACAAAAATTCCAGAGGGACATTTGGAAATGTTTTGAAAGGGTTTGCAATCTGGAAAAGATTAAATTCATTGAAGTTTGAAAATGGTTTTCAAAGGATTGGAAAATTGTTTTGGAGAAATTAAAGCTCTAAACTCTTTTCGGTCGCTGGAAAATAATTCCGATGATGATTGCAACATCATCGGTGTTCATTTCGGGTTTCCAAAAGAGGGATTGCTGCCAATAGTTTTAAATGAAAGTTGTTTGGAAAATTTGGATTTGGGTTTTGAAATTCAGAAGATAATTTGAATTGATTTCAAAAAAATGGTTTTGAAAGATTGAAAGGACTCTGTAATGCTATTTAAAATATTTATGGGAATGATAAATGAGTCGATAACTTATACAATTGGAATTTTGATAGAATAAATTTGACTTAAAGGATGGAGTTAAATTAAAGTAAGTATAAGTAAATCAATAAAATCCAAGTTGAAATAAATTTGAGTTGTCATCAAAGACATGTGATTTGAAATTTAACAAAAGGAAAGTTAAATAAATTGATTTGGATTTGATAAGATGTTTGAAATGGAATATAACTTAAGTGATATTGAATGAAGTTGATTTTTGGTGTCAAAGTAAATTAATAAGTGAATTAATGAAATGAAGTCATTAAGAATTTGAACTTGAGTTATATGAATGAAATTCAACTTTATATTGATAAAGGAATTAGCAATTGAATTGAACTAATGAATTGAATGTAAATAAAATTGATATGGGATAATGGATGAAAGTGTTAATTCATTAAAAGCTAATGAAGTTGAGAAATTGAATAAATTGAATGAAAGTCAATTAAATATAAACCAATAGGAATTAAAAGTGTTGGACCAAATAGAATGTAAATTAAATAATTTGGTTATGATGGATGTACATTGGTTGTAATATGGTTATTAATTGATTGTATATAAATTCTTAAGTGTTAATGAAATGGAATTAGCGAAATTAGAAGCTAAAGTAATTGAATCCAACTTGGAAGAAAATGAACTTGAATAGAATTGAATTTGATTTGGATTGGAAGCGAATTAATGTGAATAAATTAGTGAATGTTAACTAATTGAATTGAGAATGGATGTTAGTAAATCTAATGTTAATAAATCACATGTGATTTAAATGAAAAACAAATTCATTGAATAATAATGAGAAGTGAATGTATATTGATTTGATATGGATTTGCGGGATGATAGTTGTTTGGTAGTTGCACTTATTGCTTTTGTTGCATTTTCTATGTTAGCATATGTAGACATATGTTGTATATGATATTACTTTCATATATGCATGTTCTCATTGGTTTGTTGAGTGTTTAGTAGGTGCGGATTGCGCTTGCTTCGCATTTGGAGCTCGCTTTCGCGCTATATTAGCCGTATATGCTCGCTAATAAAATATAAGGTACATATCTCGGATTAAATATCGTACTTTTACACTTTTTTCCCTGTGGGATTCCTCATCACTTCATGAGATGTATATTTGTGATATATATACTATTTTTTTTTGGATCGAGCCGCGCAAAGGAGACTCTGGCGAATTTTTTCGAAAATTTAAGGCGTTAGAAAATTTTTGAGAAAATTGGAAAGAATTTTTGAAAACTATAATTTTGATTTGGAATTGAAAGTTAAACAATAGCAGTTGTTTTTCAGAAGATAACTAAGTATGATTTGAAAACTTAGTAAAGTTATTGTAAGAAGTTTAACTATGGATTTTGGAAAAGTTAATGGATTCTTTAACTTTTCTTACTTGGTAATTTCGAGGACGAAATTCTTTTAAAGGGGAAGATTGTAACGACCCAGAATTTCTGTCAATTAAAATTTGTATATTTAATTAATTTTAAATATTAATAAGTGGAATTTATAAGTCGAATAAATTAAATTTCGAATATTGGATTTAATCGGATAATTAAATCGATTATTTAATAGTTGAAATTACAGAAATAATTGAAAATCGAGTTTAATATGATTGAAAATGATTTGTAAAATTTTATTTTATCATATTGAAGTTAGAATAACACTATAGAACTTTTAAAATTAAATTAAAATTTTATTTGTGAAAATTGAATATTTTAATATTTAATTATCGACTGAAAAATAGCTAATTTTCGAACAGTCTCAGAATTGGACGAAACTAGTTCCACGGATTCGTAACGCATCGAAATTTGTTATTATCGGATTTCAATTTTCGTAGCAATAGGAGTTTTCGTTAGACTGTGGCAGCTCGAAACGCATCGAAATTGTTTTAATATTAATTTGGCGAGTTAAAATAGTCATTTTTCAAAACAGTCTCGGATTTCGATGAAACTAGTTTCATTGGATCTGTAGTGTGATATTATTGTAAGGTTTCAAATTTCATGTCAATCGGATTTACCATTTGTCCGGGGGAAGCCAAAACGTAGAGAAAATCGTTTAATCGGTTTAATTTGAAATCGATCGTTTATTACCGTAACTCGCACAGATGATCGAATTGGCCTCCGAAACACGTTCCATTGTGTTCGGAACGCGGGGTAAACCTTAGAAACGCCAACCGGCACGCTTCGTTTGGAGTTCGGAAAATTCAGGGTGAATAGTGTTTGGTGAAATTTTCTATATAAGCCCCTTTATTTCATTTTTTGCAAAATTAAAACCAATTAGGGTTTCATCTCAGAGCCGCCGCCTCCATGTATATTCTATGGCGGAAAATCAATCTTCTTTCCTCCTCAATCTTTCCAAATCCACACGTTTTTAGCAAAAGTTGTCAACTGATAAATTGAAGAGCATGACGAGATCCATAAGTTCAACGGTTAAGATCGTAAACGGGGTTGTGGATTGGTGGAAATCGCAGTTGAAAGGTTGCGCGTTTGGTGGTCAAAATCTCGGCCTAGGGGGGCCGAGTTCATTATGGTTCCAGCTGAGTGTAGTGCTCAAGACGAGCTTCGACGAGGTGCTGTTGTGATGGGGTTTCGTCGACGAATTGAGGGTGTGTTCAAAACCCTAGTTAGGGCATGATGGGTTCGGCCGTGCGTATCACCTGTAGCCGAGCGTGAACGAGAAGAAGGAAAAGAGAAGTAATGGCCAAGATTGAAGATGCTGGAATGAACGGTCAGATGGTTATAGGTTATAAATTTAAAAAGAAAATGTAAATAAATTATATTAAAAATTGTGCAATCTTTGTAACGCAATATCTTATTCATACGAGGTCGAAAAATTACGAAACAAGTTGCGTTGGGTTCATATGGACGAGCTCTTCGCAATGGAGCTAGATTGGGGTCGTTTGGAGCTATTGAGAATTTCGGGTAAAATTAAACGCGCGTTTAATTTTATTCGAAATAAAACGCGGAAAACTGAATTTAAATCAAGGTGAGAACTTCTCACTCGATCGAATCGGTTTCGATTTAAATTTTAAATAGTTATATTTAAAATTGCTTGATTATATGTTTGAATGATGATTGTTATCTATTGATTGTTAAAATAGACATTATGCGCCGTTAGTAAGCGGATGTTATTTATTAAAAACATATACCGCGAATATTTCACCGTATAGTGGAATTGGTATTATTTATGTAATTGGAGTTGATTTTCCCGCATTATATAGCGGATGAGACCCTATTTCGCCACCTATTAAGCGGATAATAATTTATAAATCCCATATACCGCGATATTTCCGTACTGGAACGGAATTGGTATTGTGCTAACATCTTTGGATGCAGGGAAACAGGTTGGAGGGATCCAACTGGATTCCTCAACTATATTGATTTATTTACAGTTATTGTGATTTTTGTTGATTATCATATTGATATATGATGTTTGGTTTGTCGTGATTGACTATTTGGTGCTGTTGCATCATAGGATCCATTTTTGAAGTTTTAAAATAATGATTTTTGATTTTAAAAGGAATTTGAAAGTGATTTTCGAAAGTATACATTTTATTAAATTTTGAATTGTTAAAATAAATAAATGTTATAATTTTATTTTCATAAAGGTTATGATTTTTGGAAAATAATTCTTAAGTATGATTTTGAAGTATATAAGCTTTAAATAACGATTTGTAAATTATTAAAAGAATAAGTTTAGTTAAATTTGGATTTTTCAATTATTATAAAGGATGTATATAAAAGATTTTTAACATTGATATTTATAATATATATATATATATAATATTGAAATTATAAAATGATGAGGGACAAAAAAAGCATCTTTCAAGATTGGAGTAACTTACGAACATACGATGAAAAACAAATCTCGGCCTAAATGGAGATGGTGGAAGCGAACGTGGGGAAGAGATAGCAGTATGAGACATGACTTCCTTCTTTGGAAAGTTCTTAACCGAGCAATATTAACAAGAGTGAAACTTGCGTGCATGGGAATGAGCATTAATTTAACATGCAAGTTCTGCAGTGTTTTGCCTGAAACTGTTGAACATCTGTTTTTGAGTGTACGTTCATTAACCAGATCTGGATCAGTGTAATGGCGAAGTTGCAACGAAGTGATGTCTCTCATGATAATCAGGTTGAATGGGGTAGAATTTTTGTTCATTCTGGATTCAAACATGAGGGTCGGAGGATTTTCAGTGTTGTGTTGAAAAGCTTTATTAGCTCAGTTTGGAGGGAGAGAAATTCAATGCTGTTCGATGAAACGAATGCTAAAACTGATGATAATCTAAAAAAGTGGATTATGAGTGAGATTAGGGATTCATTGGGGAAGCTTTCGTTCGCAATTGATCCAGGAATACGTGCTTCGTTTCTGATGCACTAATGTGTGTTTTCTTCTTTTCTTTTTGTTGTTCTTCTTTGTACCTCATGTGCTTGCTACGCCAAGTGCCCCCTGTTTTCTATCTTCCCTGTGTAATTTGTGTCATGTTCTGATTGGTGTAGCAATAAATGGTCGGGGTCCATTTAACCTCGTCGGCCTTGCCAAAAAAATTATAAAACGAGTTTATTAAGTGTTAAATTGGAGTATAAAATGGATTTCATTAAAAATTATAGATTTATAAATTGTGAAGATTATAAAATGAAAAGATGTTGTAAAATAAAAGATTTATAAGTAATTAACTTATAAATCGGATTTTGGGTATAAAGTTGGGTTATAAATTGAATTGGTTTATAAAAAGGGATTTTCTTATCAATCGAAGTTTTTATAAACAGAAATGGAATTTATAAACATTGTTTATAAATCCGAAATCAATTGAATTAGATAAATTTAATATAGAAGGTTATTAAAGAAGATATATTCGCGATTCCGGATAGTGAATTACCCTTGAAAAAATGTGTAGAAAATATTGAATTTGGTTAGTGAAGTATATTCACGATTTTGGACAGTGAATATATTATTAAAGAAAATGGACATGTTTTTAGGGAAGTGGTATTATAAAATGAAGTTAATTGTTTTAAAGATGTTTTAAAATGGATTAACTATCGAAAACATAGATTTCAACATTTATTGTTGAAATAGACGTTTTCGAGGAATATAAGGAAATGGTGGACTATAACACTGTTGTTATAGTAAATGATTTCCGAAAGGAAATGTTTTATGAAGTATTGGGATTTATATATCTATTTTAAGTTCGAATTCCTATACTAGTGATTTTGGGTTGTCGTAGCGATGTTTTATGCAACATTCGTTTTGGCTCAAACTAATGTGTTTAAAAGAATGATTTCTTAAAGAATGAAATATATACTTAATTTCGATTTAAGTATATTGAATATTTTCCAAGTGTTGAAAATAAATGGATTTGTGAATTACTTATTATTAAATAAGTATGAAAATGTTTTCCAATATGAAGTGAATATTTTGAGATTTTATCTTTTTAAAGATAAATTAAAAATGAATATTAGAAATCGATTTGAGAATCATATATTCATAGATATTTTGGATTGTAAATTCACTATGGAATTTATAAAAGAAAGGTGAATTTGTTTAAAAATAAACGTTGATTTATTTTTGAAGTATGGGAATAAATTTACGGATTTGGAACGTAAATATAAAGTAAATCGTTAAGGATTTGTTTAATTGGTTTAAATGAACCATGTTGAAATGAAAGTAATTCCGCATAAGGAAAATGTTTGAAATTTGTTTTCAATAGTGGTAAATGTGAAAAGTGATTTGAAAATTGTTTTCAAATGGTTGAAGTGTGGAAATTTTATATCTAGTAAAGATATTTTGGAAAGTAAATAATTTGGGAAATTATTTGGAATTTGGTGATGTTGAACACGCCTATTGATAGTTAAATAATCCGACTATCAATATTTACCTTTAAATAGGTATTTGTTGTGATTGCTTGAATTTGAATGCCACACTTATTTTTGAATAAGCGCTCACTATTCGGGTTAACCGGGAAAGGACCATGAGGTCGTATAACCCATTCCGAATATGTGATACGTTGTAATGGATTGCATTTGATGACCGGTGTTGAAGACCGGATATTTTTGAAAACGGAAGGATTACCGTTGAGTTGCTCTGCATCGGCTGATCTCCGATATAGGTGTTTTATCACCCTTAGTGACGGAAAGTTTGGACGTGATTAGAAATCATCCGGAATGCAAGGACTTCTTTGTAAGTGCCTTCGGTTCTGTTCGAGCCCGGAACAGACTTGTATGGATGGTATGTCTGACATTACAAATTGAGATATAAAGCTGATTTCTTTCAAATATATTTCTATTGGTGGCGGAGAATTTATTCTCTTAGCTTAACACCCTTCTCTGAGACGTACAAGCTCAGAGGTTATGTAGTTGAAGGTTATTAGTGATATACTCCCAATTTGGTAGCGTGGCATGCTGAGTGTTGCTGTGGGATGATCATTGTTTGATCATTTGTGATATGATCATTTGTTTGATCATTTATCTTGGTGATCATTATTTTGATAATTTGTTGACCCAAAGTACAGCTTTTGTATAAAGCGTGGTTTTGTGGACGTGACTTCGTCGGACCTCACACCCCGGAAATGGTCAAAACAGGAATGATGCAGCAAGGTTATTAGGGGGTAGCGCCCCTTTAGTGTATGTCATTCCTTCTGGATAGAGGTGGTATCATGGTATGGAGCCCAGATACTTAACCTATGTTGTTGCTGCAAATTTATTGCTTTGTGGTTGTTGGAAATCGAGGATCCTCGGATATAGATCGGTTACGATTGGGGAATGACATATTTGTGTCAGTAGTTACCCAGTTAGGGGTAACCCAGCCTTGTGTTGGCAGAGATCCGGTTTGGTTGTCGGGTCGTCTTTCCAGAGGCGTACCCATGTGGCAATGGGAAGTTCCTTGGCCTGACCATTTGTTGGAAATCCAAAGAAACAATACGATCATGTACGGTTTTAGTTGTAGGACCTATCATTCACTTATGGTGGTCACCACTGTTTGGATGGTAGCTATAGTAGGCATAAGTGTGAAATGCCTATGCTGGCTAAGATTTATATCTTTACTTTCGAAATGAGTTTTCCTACACTATGCACTAGTAATAATATCAAATGTTTCTTTTTAATGCATATCAAGCATCTTTGACTATCATAAGGAGAAATCTCCTCCGATTCTGCGTTTGCATTGTCTGTGTGTGCGGGAGAACTTATGGTAGTCTCATTTTTTTAAAAAGTATTGCGAATCTATTTTAAAAATTATCCTCTACTTTGTTTTTTAAAAAATAAACTGTTTTAGTTCTCACACCAGTCACATGACTGACTCGGAGTCTATTGTTTTCCTTCCTAAACTCTGGGTGCCCACCAATTTCCACACGGGCAGTCTAGAGTTAGGTTATCAGGATATTCTGCAATTCAGGAGTTGCTGGAGTCAAGCTGGGTGGCATGGCGTATTCACTAGTATATAGTATTTCTTTTTCGCTATTGTTGTTGTTTTGTTGTTGTTGTTGTACACTCTGATGATGTAATGTGATGTAATGTAATAACTGATATAGTTCTTTGTTTAAAGATTATTCATTTATCTATTATATGTTGTTCCACTGCGATTGTGAGATTCTGATATTGTTCTGTTGTTTCTTTCTGTTATGTTCTATCTTTTTCTCTCTTCTTCTACCTTTCTCTTCTTCTTTAACCATAACGGTACGGTTTTCCGGCATTCGATTGCTCGGAAGTTGATACAGTGGACGTATTGATGTCGATTTTCGAGCGTCGAAAAATCGCGTCATCACAAAGGGAATTGATTTAGCTAATAATCAATGAAGATAGATATGTAGGATGTACGTATACTATTCTATTCGCATAGTGATTTGATCCAGATCGAGCACAGAATTTCGGGATAGTTATATCGATCCGAGTTGGGATTTTTCACTCGATTTTCGACGGCGAACCTGAGTATGGATTGTTGATTGGTTTTGGATATTCTCTATCATAGTTATGGCTATGCAAGGAGAATGACGGTCTCTGATCAAGAAACCAGATCCGAGTCCGCACTAGGAAGTCGGGTGGACGATACTAGTTCGGAAGTGAAATTGTGTGATTGAGTGAGCGATCAGATTGATATAGCGTACAGATGATATGTGTACATCGTACTGGTTTGAATGAAATTGATACTGGGTATATTTTAATAAGAAATGTGAAATGGTTTTTGAAATGAAAGGTATATTTGGTGAAATATATGATGAAGTAATGTGGAAATTCGATATTTCTATGGTAGGAATTTACTTTATGGACAAAGTTATATATCTTTATTATATAAGATAAATCTCCCCTTGTTGAATCTATTGCCGAAAGGAAAGGATTTTTGAAAGTATTTGAAGTATAAAAAGAGAATTTATACAAGTATGAAGTGATCCAAAGATTTTCAAAGTTTTATATATCTATATATAAAGGATCTTATGAGAATGATTTTGGAAAAGGTTTTGGGAACCTATGAATTTGGAAAAGGCTTTCGATTTTTGGGAAAATCAATTTTGGAATTTGGAAAGCCTAGTTTGAGAATTATCGATTTTGGGAATCGATTTTGTGTAAAGGAGATTTATATGAGATTCATACTAGGTGTATGATTTGGAAGATACTATATGTGTATAGTATAAAGTGTTTTGAAAATGGCTCTGGAGAAAAAGATGCTCCCTTGAATTGAACTTCATAGAAGTACCACAGGGTGGTATTGCCTTGAACCATAAGGGGGGTTCTAAAGTTGATCCTGTGAGGAGTCCGGACAAACTAGTTCTTGAGGATTATGTGTAGTGTGTAGCGAAAGTCGAGGGCGCTGATGCCTATAGAGGCATTTGAGTTATGCTGTGACAATAGTTTAACTCGATGTCACTACGATCTACTGTAGACCAAGCGAAAGTCGTGCGTGCTACTGAAAGCCAACAGTCTACATTTGATTTTATATCAGTAGATTGCGACCTATGGTGACATAGCGAAAGTCGTGTGTGCTGCTGAGAGTCAACAGTCTACGTTTGATTTTACACCGGTAGACTGCGACCTCTGTAGGAGTGGTGAAGTTTCATTTGGCAGCGAAAATCGGGGACGCTGATGCCTACAGTTACATGGACTTTTGCTGTGATGGCAACGTAGCCCTGGAATGGAAATGCGATCTGTGGCGGGTTCCATGGCGTAATCGAGGGGCGCGGAGTGCCTATAATTACATGGACTTTTGGTGTGATGGCAACGTAACCCAGGATATAACTACGACCATGGATGGGGGTAATGATTTCTAGAGCATTCTCACTAAAGATGTTTCCTCTAATTTTCAAAAATGATTTCTATATTTTCAACAAAATATTTTCCAAGTGTTTTCACTGGATGTTGAAACGGGTTTACCGAGTACTTATAGATTTCCAATCTTTCGCCTAATCATCGTACGACCGAACTTTTGTGAGAACAAGGATGGACTGGTTGAAACATCGAGTTATGAAAAATATTTTTATAAAAACTATTTATAATATTATGTAGATTTAAAAAAACTGTTTTAAAAAGTGATCAAAGAATAATTTTTCTGATAATAAGCATTTTAATAAATTCTGGTTTCGTTCCTTTTCGAGGACGAAAAGAATCTAAGGGGGGAGGAATATGATAACCCGGATTTTCGGGCATCAGATAATTGGATAATTATCTAATTTAACCATTGAAATTGCTAATTTATAAACTGTACAAATAAAATGTGATAATCTCCTATATTAATTATTTAAAACTAGTAAAATTCTTATTTTCAAATAATAATAATAATGTGATGTTTTTAAATATAGTTATAAATAGACAAATTTTAAATAGAATTATTAATTACAAATTGAATATGGGATTGTTTAAAAAATATATATATTTTGTTTTTGTTTGAGTTGATTTTTAAATTAAATTTTAAATTGAATTTGAAAATTTGGATTTAAATTTGAATTTAAAGGATATATATAGTTTGAAATTATTTTGGATATAAAAAAATATGAATGGAGTTTTTTAAATAAGATAAGTTTTTTTTCCTTAAAGAATTTTATTTATATAAATTTAGAAAATATTTATTTAATAGTAAATAAATACAAAAGCTTTTAAATTAGCATTTAAAATGGATTTAATAATTTTATATGATTTTATTTAGAATCTAATTGGTTTTTATTTTATTTCTTTTAAAAAGTATTATTTATATATAATTAAGAAAAGCATTTATAAATTAATAAAAAGAACTTACTTATTAGGAAAATTAATAATAAATGCTTTAAATCCTTTTAAAAAATAATTTAAAATTTAATAATGACAAGTGTTAGGTTATTAATCCTTGTACTAACATGTGATTAGAGTTAAATAACGGTTGTGAAAAATGTAGCAAATTGAACAAGTGTCCTTCTTAATTTTCTTTTTCTTTAATTTTTATAAAACATAATTTACATTTTCTTTCTTCATTCTTTTCTTCTCTTTTCAAAAAGCAAGCAAACTTAACTTGAAATTTTATTCCTCTAAAAAAGGCCAACCATAGAGAAAAAAATCACAACCTGAAAGCATTATACAAAAGCTTAAGCTCAAATTCAAAATCTGTAAAAAAAAATTCAAAACTCAGAACAAACCCTGTAAGCAGTTTTCAAAAGCCTGTAACCTCCTCAACCTAAGCCTGTAACAACTGCAACCTGGAATCAAGTCTGAATCATCATCCTGTTCCAGACCAATTAAGCATTCCTAAGCAATTTAGTTTTCAATTTAAGCTTCAAAATCAAAACAACAACAGTAGGCAGTTTTCATAATCCTGTTCTTTAAGCCTCTGCTTTTTGAAAAGGTGAGTAACACTTTTTCTTAAAATAACTTAAGTATAAATATGGTTGCATGTTAATTTCTATGATAAATATGTATTGTGTATGAATATATAAGTGCATTTTTCTGTATGTATATGTGAATGTATATTGGTATGTGCATGGTATTGTATTCTGTTTCCAAGCTTAGGACTTAATCAAAAATCTTTATCTCTTGAACTAATCTTTGTTAGGGCTTAACCTTCAAACAAAAATTGTTTGCTTTATCATAAACTAAGGTTTAAAAATTTAATTAAGTTAAAATAAAACTTGAGATGCCTCTGGAAAACCAAAGAACAGGGTAGCATTAGTTTTGTCAAGATTTCAAACATACCAATTCAATGTTTCGAGCATGTAATCTGAAACTTCATCCAAAAACATGATTTTTAAAACTAAAATCATAATTTTTAGTTTGGGGTTGAATGAGCAATTCAAGTTGATCAATATTGGAAGATTTAGGTTGTCTCTGGCGATCTAGATGACCGAGATGGTTATGCTTCTCACCGGAGATGTAGGGATGGTCGTAGACTTGGGGAAAATTGTCGAAATGGTGATCCAGATGTTGTGGCGACTGCGATGATTGTTCTAAGGCTGTAGCCCTAGTTTTTTGAATGGTCAAAAGTTTTGATCACCACAGCATCTCTGGTGGACCGAGTTCCATCGGGCTCTAGGATATGTTAGCATGGTGGTTGTCGAAATCATTGCCGTAATCGCAGACGCTCCGGTGATCAGCATTAGGAGGACGAGAGGTTTTCCAGGTTGGGATTTGGTTCCAGTTTTGTGCTTGAGAACTCGATTTTGATTTTGAAATGTTCTGGGAATTCTGATGATCGAGGCCGTAAGGTTGGATGATCAGCGACATGGGGAAGCCTTCGGAGATGATCGGAGTTGGATGATCCATCGTGCATGTGCACGGTGCACTTCTTTGTTTCCGATGAGTTGATTTGAGGGGGAGTGGTGTACTCGAGTTTTTCTCGAGTAGTTCGAGTAATTTGCTTGAAGATTTTTGGTTTTGGACTCGAAGACTTTGGGAAGGGGTTCGGGTCAAATAAGTTGTTACAGGTTTTTAGAAAACCTATCTGTTTCAAAACTTTTAATTGAATTTAAAATGTAAAGCAAAGATTTAGACAAAATTTTAAATCTGGATTCAATTTTAATTTTGTATCCTAGTTTTGAAAAAAATAAAGTTTAAAAATTTTTTTGAGATGTAATTAGAAGTTAATCACTTAATGTTAAGAGGATTTTTAAGAGTAATTACTTAATGAAGTAATTAAACAAATTAATTACTTAATGTAATTAATTAAGTTAATATGGTTAATTTAATTTAATTAATTAGTTTAATTAATTAAAGAGAATTATTTGATGATGGGTTAAGTATAATTACTTAATGTAATTAATGAAGTGTAATTACATATTGTAAGTAATTAATGGGTAATTATTTGATATAATTAATTAAAGGAAATTACTTGATGGAAAGTAATTAAAGATAATTACTTAATGGATGTAAGTAAGTATTAATTACTCAGTGTTAATTAAAGGATTATTTAATTTAATTAATCAGGAAGTTAATTTAATTAATGTAAGTAATTAAAGAGTAATTAATTACGGAAAGTAATTAATTAAGAGTAGTTAATGAATATAGTTAAGTTAGAGATTTCTTATCAAAAGAGAATTAATTAAAAAGAGTGATTAATTAAAGAAGTAACTAGGGATCATTAATTAATATAATTAGTGAAGTAATTAAGGGTTGATTGATTATGGATAATTAATCAATGAAGTGATTATGGAATAATTAATTAATGTAATTAATTAAGGATTAATGTAATTAGTTATAGTTAATTAATTAATGAGAGTAATTAAAGGTTAATTACTATAAATGGTTAAGAATAATTAATCAAGGATGATTAATTAAGATAGATAATTAGAGGATGATTAATTAATTGGTTTGTAATTAATTAATGGTTAAGTAAGCAGGATTTACAGTAATGAAGTAATTAATTTAACTTATTTTAAATTAATTAGAGATGAAGTGATTAATTAATCTTTGCTTATGGATGATTGAATGGTATTGGATGACTGGAATTGGTTGATATCTCGGATATGAAATGTTTTGTGATACGATATGTTTGGATGGACAGGATAATGTGGCTATCTATCAATGATGAATTGCTGTGTAAAAGTTCTATCCTATATTTAAAATTTGAATGGTATTTCACTGGAATAACTTGGGTTAGGATGGCATAAGATTTGAAGAGACCGGAGCCGGGTATCAGTAAATACCCGGATCCACTTCGATTTGTAATCTACAAAAATTTTAAATTGGATATATGGTATTAATAGGCTGGAATGGAAGAATTGGGTAATATGAATATTTGACTTGAAATGTTGTGAAAAAATGTTGACTATGAGAACTCGTAAAAGGTTACAAGTTACCTTGATATTCTCATGTGCTATGGCTTGGTATTTCATATTATGTGGGCTCACCCACGTTGGTTTCTAGCATGGCGTGGGTGTTACTTTGATGTAATGCTCGGGTCAGACCGAGTATTATAGATTTTCAGGTAAGGACATTCTAGAGCTCAGGAGGCGAGCTGGATGGAAGGAACATATGAAGTGTATTCCGCTGTGATATATTGTAGTTTATCTAGGACAGGTTATTTTAATTATCCAGTGATTGTGAAATGTTGTAATTCTGATGTATTAAAATGTAATTGACTGATACAGCTTTCTTTGTGTAAAGAATATTATTTGATATTATATTTATCCGCTGGGAATGTGAGATTCTGAGTTTGGTTTTCTGCTTCTTCTTCTATCTCTTTTCTTCTTTTTCCTAACTAACTGGAATTTTCGGGATCGAAAATTCCAGGTCGTTACAACGGTGGAGAATCCAGAATGAAGTAGGATGTTGATGGCAATCCTATATAAGGTATTTACGTGGACCTGACTCCCGTGAGTTTGCTTAAGGTGGCTAAAACAGGAGCTATTGATGGGCAAAGTGAGGTAGCTCCTCTGATCGGATACACTTCTTCGATACCATTCTATTACTTTGTGATTAATTGGGTGCACCCTCGGATTTTATGGGAGTGTTGGACGAGGTTTGCGGTAGCTGCGGCTATGCGCTATCACCAGCCCGGAAGTGTAATTGGTATATCTACCTGGTATTGCCTAGTTGTGCCGTGTCACCTACCATGTCGAGACCACTACGAGTTTGTTTTGCGCCATACCTATGGAGTGCTCCCTGACAGCCCACTAGTTTAGTGGAGTTTACAGTATTGTACAGACTATGACATTATGAAAATGTGTTACGGGGGATATGGGTAATGCCTTAACGCTATTTTAATACTTTTACTTTGCTTTAAACATATTATAATAGCGTATATTACTACATAGTAGATAGTTCCATGGATCCTTAGAGGATTGGAAATCCCAAACATCCTTTGAGTTACTTGTATTTCCGTTGACATTTCACTTGAGTTGGATTTATTGATATAAGAATGTTAATCCTCACTCGAGTGTTTTGTGTTTTGCTTTATGCTCGGGTTAGACTGAGTGTCATAGCATTTGAGACTCATCTTTAGAGTTTGGAGCTTCGCTTGGAGATCCATCTATCTATCCATCTTTCAATTATTCAGTTGACTCCAGTGATATGTTCAGATTTTGTTATTTGACTATGTATTTAGACTTCTATGTATCTCGATTACTGTTGTATTTTGTTTCATACTCTGTTATTTATTTAGTAGCTTTATGAACTACTATTTATCCGTTTCTGCTGCTTATTGTTATATTACTCTGTGTCTATGATTCTATGATTGATTTATTTACTGTATATGTTGACTTTTTCCAAATATAAATTAACAATATGATATTTTGAGCAATTCAAGTCCGGCATATGTGGATGCGAATGGCATGAAATTTCGGGTCATTACATGTGGTATCAGCGCTCTGGTTTTAAGAAAATCATATTATATAGAGTAAAATTGAATTACATAATCACCTTCGCTCAAGCTTAAAATCTCTTCCTCATTAATTCGGTTTCCTTTGAATTATGGAACTTTTCCCTTCGTTCTGAAATCCTTTCTTGTCTCTCCCGATTCATGTTCTTCTTGATCCTAGAGTATCCCATAACTTCACTTTGGTTGATCTCTATAATGAATCGGCAATCCCACCAATCTTTGGATGATTTGTAAAGAGGTGAAACACCTTTACAGTAAGCATTGATTCACCGAAGATTTCTGTATCCTCAGTTTAGATGCTGCTATCTCTTGCTATTCCCGAATTTTATCTCTTGGGATCAAATGTTGATTTGCCTCAAAATTCTACATCAATCTTATTCTTGAAGTCACGGTTGACTCGGTTAAGGCCACCCACGATTTATTTAAGTCTATCCATCTCTTCTCTTTTGTTAATTTATTATCTTATCTGTTTCGAGTTTAGCTTCTGGTTAGAATTCTACTTGATTAGGGTTCCTCTTAATTTAAATCTCAATCTTTGTATTAGAATCCGTTCTAGATTCATCGAGTGAGGGAGTGTATTTGTAATTAATACAAATTTTTTTATAATGTGTTGTTTGAGTTGTTAAGGTTGATTTTGGTTTCGATCGATTCATCTGATCAATGTTATCGATAAGGATTCCAAAACACTTGAACAAAGCAAACTGACACAATATTGTTTTCAAATTTGGTAAATGAAATAAATTTTATATGATTATTATACTATATAAGTATAAAAATCTCGAAAATTAAATAGTTAACTGAACTGGTTGTTTGAAATGATAATATTCGATTTTCCTTTATTGTTTTGTAAACCATTGACCATTGCCTCAATAAATAAATAAATGAAATTATAAAACATGGTTATAAATTGATTTGGAATTAAATGAATTTAAGTTAAGAATTTGAGAATTAAATTTTTGGTATTTAGAAAGTTTGGTTTTTAAATTTTTTAGAGTATATTAATTAAAAGTATTTTCGAATAGAAATCATTTTCAAATAATTTTAAAAGTTTTAAACCAGCACTCTCCTCTTTTATCGCTGGAAAATAATTTCGTTGATGACTACAAAATCATCGATATTCATTTTCGAGTTTCAAAATAGAGAAACCTGTGACGACCCAGAATTTCTGTATATTTGAAATTGAAATATTTAATTATTTTTAAATATTTTAAAGGTAGTTTAACTTTAATTTCAAATATCATTATTATTTGGCAATAAAGTTATTGAATATAATAATATGAAATTGGGTAAAATATTGAATCTTCAGTTTAAGCCTATTAAAAATAATCTGAAGACTTGTAAAATTTATATTGATAATACTGAAGATAGAAGAAGTTTTAAAATTGAATCTGGAAGTGTTTGTTTAGTTTTAAAAATATGTTGTTTAAATTTAACTTAAGAATAGCCTTCCGAGGCACAGCCTCGGATTTCGACGAAACCAGTTCCATTGGATCCGTAATAGTGTATTATCATCAGGTTTCATTTTTCGTACTGTTTGGAGTGATCGTTTGGCCATACGATAGATAAACGCGCTGAAATCTTTATCGAAAATTTAATATAATAACTGGGTCCTAAAAGCTATCTTCTTCTTACTATCGAATTAGGACTCGAAACCTTTTCCATTGCATTCGGAATAGGGTATAACCTTGGTAACGCCTAGCAGCATGCCTCGATAGGAGATCGAGATTGTGAGTAGCGATAATTAAGATGATTTGAATTTGGTTTTAAATTTAAAAAAATATGTAATAGTTGCTTTGAAACACTGTAGCGTGTGTAGGAAGGTATGGAAATTTGAGACACGTGTTTACCTGGATAACATGCGTATTCTTTAAAATAAATTCGTAGAAAGAAAGTATGGCCGATTTATAAAAATAAAAAAGATAACATTAAAACCTCATTTCTCCTTCTCTTCTACTCAGCAACTATTCCAAAAAAAATAGGAAAAGAGGATGTTGAGACTTTTTCGAATCAAATCGCGTGTATCCATCTTCCCTTCCCCTATCTTCGGTTCATTCAAATCCATAGTAATCGATATTCCAGGCAATGAAATCATTCTGGGCCAAGATTTCCTCACGGTGTCTTCGATCTATTTAGGGTATTTGAGGAGGGCATGAGCAAGCTTGCGTGTGCAGCCGTGTGGTCTCGCGATGGTGGTGTGTCTCTAATGATGAGCGCGACGCCGATTTGCGAAGCGTGGCGCTCAAGCAGTGAGGCAAAGTGATTTGTTGGGTTGCGTCTTGAGCACAGGCAAGGTGGATATAAGTGTCCTGTTGTGCGAATCTGGAATAGGTGTTGTTGTCGAAGGTTGCTGAGTTCTGTTGCTGTCATGATGGTCTAGGGATAGGTCGTGGATTCGAGATAGTTGTAGACTCGTAAGGGAAGAGCAGATCGTTGGGTGGTCTGGATTTCGATCGGCAGTAAGGCATAGGGTTGTTTTATTTTAATTGAATTTATTAAAAAAAACTCTCCTACCATTTTGAATTAATTATATATGTGTAAACAGGAAATTTTATACATAGGAGTTTAAATGTGAAGAATTATAGAAATTACATTTTTAATATAGTTTATTTTTATAAGTGTGTGTGTGTGTATATATATATATATATATATATATATATATATATATATAGTTTCAAAAGAAAATATTACATGCATATTTAATATATAGGTAGTTTCAAGGAGAATTTTATAAATATGAATTATATCCATGTAAAAAAAATATACATACACATTTTCAAACATGTGTTAGGGTGATTAACTAATTCAATTAACTGGTTTAATTTTTTAGTTATTGGAAATTTATTTATCATAAGAGATTGATAAAAATTTAATTATTTAGCCATTAAAAAAAATTGTCCAAAGGAAAATTGGTTTAAATTAAATTTATTAAAGGTAATTGATTTTTGGATTAGTTCAAATATTAATAAAATGAAAAATGTTTGTACAAGGTCAAAAATCGGGAGCCAAGGCAATATTGAAGTGGATTGCAAATAAAAAGAAAACGTGTGTTAATCTCACTCATTTGGGTATTATATAAATTTAAATAGTTAAATTTAAATTTTGGTTAAATGATTGAATTGATTAGATGTGGTATATTATATATAGTAGTTATATATATTGGAGCGATTGATTTCCTGCATTATATAACGGGTGAGACCCTATACGCCGCGTAATAGCGGATGAGATAATATGATCTCATATACGACGATATTCCAACTCGAAGTGGAACTGGCATATTTATATTATGCTAACATCTGTGGATGAAGGGAAAACAGGTTGGAGGAATCTACAAAACATTTGAATTTATTTTATATATTCAGCGATATGATTATGTCATGGTCTATGATGAATTATATTGATCATATTAGGAATTGAAATTTATTGAATACTCTGGCTTGGTTAAATATATATATTGAAATTTTTAGAATTTAAAAATATATATATATATGGAGTTTGGAATTTTAAAGTAAATAAAAATGGTAATTTTAAATAAAATAATTATAAGGAATTTGGATAATTAAATGATTTGGAAAAATAAAAGTTGATTTTTGAATTGTGACAAATAAATCTATAGTTCGGGAAAAGAGATATTATGAATAAGTAAATTAAAGTGATAATATTTAGAAAGGAGTAAAGAATTTATTTTAAAATTCAAGGTCTAAATTTATTGGAAAGGATAAAGAAGAAATTTGGGAAAGTATGAGATTGGTATTTTCAGTTAAATAAGATTTTAAATCATAATTGAAAATTTTAATAATTAATGGGTTTTGAAGTAAAATTAAGTAAGTAAAGGAATTTATTTTAATGGAGTAAATTGGGGAAATCAATTTGGGAATTGATTTAGTTTTGGATACTGTGTTTGAAAGAAGGGTGAGACTATGGAATTTATAGACTGGGTTTATAAAGTGAAATGGATATCGGTAGATATTCGGAAGTACAAATTCACGGTGGAAATTTATAAATGAATGGGAATTTGTTTTAAAAACAAATGTGGTTATTTTTAAAGGTGAGGAAGAGAAGTGTATTTCCCTGAAATCCAAGCACGTTTTCAAAGCATATCTTTTAAGTAAAAGTTAAAAGTTTTAAAGTTTGTTTAAAAGAATATTTTTAAGAAATTATTATTTTAGTTGTTTAAATTTTATAAGTAAACATTTATCTAAATTTATTTTAGTAGTAAATATTTGAAAGATTGACTAGTATTACGATTTTAAAGATAATTATAAATATTTATATTTTATAAAATAGTTTTATTTTAAAGATGGTTTAGTTAAAGTTTTATTTAAAAACTTGTATAGAATTTCGAAACTCTTATTTTAAAACTTAGTTTGACTTATCTTTTATTTTAAAATTAGTTTTATATTTTATAAAGTTGTTTTATTTTAAATATTTTTAGAAGTATATATATTTTTGAATAAAGTGTTTAAGTAGTTTTAATTAAATGTTTTAAAAGGATATTTTAGAGTAAAGTGATTTAAAATTATTTTAAGTCTAAAGTATTTGGACTTGGTGAATTTCAATGGATATAAATAATATTTGGGAAATTTATTCCGTAAGAGAAAGATGGTTTGAAACTATTTTCAAAGGGTTGAAAAGTGAGAATATATCTTGCGAAGATATTTTGAGGTTAATAAATAATTTGGGTAATTATTATTTTTTGATGATTGTTTGTGAATGTTATTTGATAGTTAAATAACTGACTATCAATATTGGCTAATGCGTTGATCGTTTCGAAGAGATCGGGATCGGGATTGATTTTCCGAAAACCACTTCGATCCGGTTTGAACTTTTCAAGAGGAAGAAAAGAACTGGAAGTTGAAGATGGAGCAGTGAAGGGCAAGGGCTAATCTCTACTAATCCTGAGAGTGATTCCAAAATGGATGTAGTAGGAGTAGTGCCTTCAGTTCCGTTCGAACCCGGAACAGACTTGTATGGACGAATGCTTTCAGAACATCGTCTGGAGGACGATGGGCATTCAAAGTGATTGTGTGCTAAAAAGGTAACGCATAGCCTCGAGCCTTATCAACCGAGAATGGCTAAAATAGGGGAGGTGCACACAAGGCTAAGTAGCTAGCAACCAATAAGGGTAAGATCACCCCTATTTAGATGTCCCTTTATATATTCGGTTGTGTTGCGGTTGCTGATCCCAACCGTGGGGTGAACTTATTTGGACTATCCAGTAAGGGTAGCTCCGGCTTTGTGTTGTAGGGGATTTAGGGTGGACATTAGGTACGGTGATCTAGACCACGTACTGTGATGGGCGGTACCCCAGTAGCCCTGCCATTGTATGGAACCCAATCTCCAATAAGAGCGTGTATGATTTTAATTGTGCCCAGCTATTGCTAAAATGTAAGATGCAAGCATTTCAGCTAGATTATATTTTAATTTCTATAGACACTATTATAATATCAGACGGATTTGATAAAAATGTTTTGGTTATCGTAAGGTAAAAACCCGACATATTTATTTGTGACGTGGTCTTATGAGATACCTTTGATTTCAAAGGATTTTGAAAACTCTAATAATCAAATTGAGTGTGTTTTCTCACGCTGGTTTTCCAGACTGACTCAAGTATTATTTAACTATAATGCTCGGGTCACGCCGAGTATTATAGAATACAGATTCTGGATGGACTGCCGTGGAGCTCAGGAGACGAGCTGGATGACGAGACGTATCCGACGTATTTGATGTATATTTCGTTGTGTGTTCATTCTTGGAAGTATGAGATATTATAACTATCCTGAGTTGTCTTGTTGAACTCTGATGCTGTATTCAGATGATGTATGTATAAAACAGATATAATTTCTTTTGTATAAAGATCTGTTATCATCTATTATATTTTATTCCGCTGCGTTTGTGAGATTCTGATATTGTTTCTAATTCTTCTTCTACCTTCTTCTTCTTTTAACCCTAATGGTTCGATTTTCGGGCATCGAAAAATCGGGTCGTTACATTTGGTATCAGAGCGAGGTTAAGCGAGAAACTTGGCTCTGGTGGGGATTACTCATTTGAATAGAGTCCATAATACTCTAGGATGAGTTTGAGAGTATTAATAGTATGAGAGCATATTTGTTAGTGAATATAAAATTGTTTTATATTGTGTCGACTTATCGGTTGAGTGTTTATGAATTCTGGTCGATGTATGGGACACCATGTCATCGATAGGGGTTTCTAAACTCTTGAACAAGATAAACCAACACAGTATTGTTTTAAAATAGGGTAAACGAATTAATTTTACCCAAATTATTTTTTATATAAAAGAAATAGTTTTCTGTAAATTATTATAGTTATATATGGTTGCTTGATTGTTAGGAGATGATAATATTAAATTATTGTCATTTTTAAGTGAAAGTTGAATAAAGGGTTAAAATTATAACCAAAGGTTAAGGAATAAATTTATGTAACAAAATAGGTTTGTAGATATGAATTACAAAGGTGATTTATATTTGAAATAGTATAAAATTCCAGAGTAATGTTTCAATATGAATTGGCAGGATTGGAATTTGGAATTTTGAGAAAAGTTTAAATTTCTTTTGGGTTTGAAAATGGTTTTCAAAGGTTTTGGAGAAATAGTAGTGATATTATAAGGGAAATATTTTTGAATTTGATTTGAAATCTGATAAGATTTGGAATTTAAAAATATTTGAAGGGTTTTAAAGAATAAAAGCATTGAACACACTACGGTCGTTGGAAAATAACTTCGGTGATGACTGCAGCATCATCGATGTTCATTTTTGAGTTTCCAAAAGAGGAATTGCTGCCAAATTATTTTAAATCGGGGTTGTTTGCAAAACTGGGTTTGGTTTTGAAATTTAAAGGATAATTTGATATGTAATTGAATTATGAATGATTTTGAAATATTGAAGTTTGGTTTGGTAAAATCGTTTTGATTTTTAAATACAAAGGAATATTGAATATTTTGAATTGGTAATTGTTGTAAAATTGAGTTTGATTTTGTGATGCAAAGGAATAACTTGGTTTGAATATAATTGATTTCAAAAATGATTTTGAAATACTGTAAGACTCTGGATTCTTATTTAAAATGTTTGTGGAATTTAAATTAGTTGGAAACTTAAGGAAATTTAAAATTTGAATAAACATGGAATGTAATTGAATCTAGTAAATAAAGTAAAAATTTATTTTATTAGAAGTAAATTTGTGGGAGAACAAATTTATTTAAATTTGTAAGTAATAAAAGTAGAATTAAAGCTAAATAATGGAATAAATTTAAATTGTGTCAAGAAAAGTGAATTATAATTATGTTCGAAGGAATTAAAGGAAGTAAAAGTTTAAAAATAACTTTTATTTAAATTTGAAATTTGTGGAATAAGATTCAACCTGAAAGGGTCAAATAAAGGTAAGTGTGACTAGAAAATAAAGTTAGAATGATAAGCCAATATAAGAAGGTTTATAATTGGAATGGAAATAAAATAATGGATAGACAAATGAATTTGCATTTGTAAGAAAATAGAATTGAAACTGAATATTAGGAATTAATTTAAACTGTGAGCAATGGAAGTAAGTCAAGATTGGACTAAATAAAATAAAGGACTGAAATAAATTAGTGAGTAAACCAAATGATTCAAGAAGGTAAGTAGATAAATTGGAATTGTATATTGGATAATATTTAATTTAAAATGTATAAAATAAAGTGAAGTTATAAAATTAATTCGAAGTGAACTAAAATTATAGAGTTTGGAAATAAGAAATTGTTTGAGACTTAAAATAAATTAGTAAGTGGAACTAATTTAAATAATGATATGAACCAGTTGTGAATGGAAGATAGTTGATAAATTCAATATTCAGAGTTTGAAGATGAATCAAATACAAGTAGAATTGAGAATGAAAATCTGGATGAAAATTGGGGAAAGGTATTGAGATTTGAAATTAATTTGTAAATTGAAGCAAATTGAATCTATATGGAATTGGAATCCAAATTTATTAAGTGTACATAAAAAACAAAGTGCCAAAGTGGAAGTAATATTTTAAGAGTATATGAAGTGCTTATATTAAACTTAAGAAAAATTAAGGTGAAAGTTTTTAAGTAAATTTGGTATTGGGAATATGCTAAGTTAATATTTGAGTGAAGTTTAAGGGCGTGTAAAAGGATAAATGTGAATAAGTAAATAAAAATCAAAACAATGTGAATAATAGAGAATTGATATAGTTAATAATCAATGGATATAAATACGTAAGATGTACATATAATATTTTATTCGCATAGCGATTTGATCTAGATTCGAGCGTAGAATTTCGAGTTAGTTATACCGATCTGAGTTAGGATTTTTCACTCGATTTTCGATGGCGAACCCTGGATATGGATTTTTGATTGGTTCTGGAAAATTCTCTATCATAGTTGTGGCTATGCAAGGAGAATGACGGTTTCTGATCAAGAAATCAGATCTGAGTCCGCATTAGGAAGTCGGGTGGACGATACTAGTTCGGAAGTGAAATTGTGTGATCGAGTGAGCGATCGGATTGGTATTGTGTATGGATGATATATGTGCATCGTACAGATGTGAATAAAATAGATATGAAAACCTTTGTAAAGAAATGTATAAAATGATTTTGAAAGCTATGATTGGATGTTATTGCTAAGTAGGATATTCAGGTGTTAAAGAGCAAAAGGGAAATTGAGATTTTTGATTTTTGAAGTTAAATTGAAATTTGCTTGGCAAAGGTATGTATTTGAATTTCTGTATGAAATTTGATGATTTTCTTGTCTAGCCACTTGGCATTTTTGTTTTCTTTTAAGATATGGGCCCGTAGAAGCATTTTGTAGTTGTACCGAGCTGGCAGCGCAAAGGAGACGCTGGCAAAAAAATTCGAGAATATAGAGAGTTAGAAAATTTTTGAGAAAATTTTGATAATTTAAATTTGGTTTTAAATTTAAATTTGAATGGTTGAGTAAGTGATATTGGTATGAACCTATGGAAGAAGTTGGGAAAGTTAGAACGGGTGACAGTGTCTTTAATGTAAAGATTGTTCTTGATGGTGAAAAGACTGTTTAGGAAGTTGTTAAAAACTATTTGGAATGGGAAATAGTTATCGGTTTATGAACATTCTTCTTAACTAGTAATTTCGAGGACGAAATTCTTTTATGGAGGAGTAACGTGATGACCCGAAATTTTTAGATTTTTGAAATTGAAATATTTAATTGATTTTAAATATTTGAAATGTAGTTTAACATGAATTTCAAATATCATTATTGTTATTTGGCAATAAATTTATTGAATTTAATAATGTGAAATTGGGTAAAATATTGAATCTTTAGTTTAAGCCTGTTAAAAATAATTTGAAGACTTGTAAAATTTATATTGATAAGACAAAAGATAGCAATAGTGTTAAAATTGAATCTGGAAGTGTTTGTTCAGTTTTAAAAACATGTTTTTTAAATTGAATTTAAAAATAGCCTTCCGAGGCATAGTCTCGGATTTCAACGAAACTAGTTCCATTGGATCCGTTATAGTGTATTATTATCAGTTTTTAATTTTCATAGAGTTTGGAGTGATCGTTTGGCCGTACGATAGGTAAACGCGCCGAAATCTTTATCGAAAATTTAATATAATAACTGGGTCTTAAAAGCTATCTTCTCCATACGATCGAATTCAGACCCGAAACCTTTTCCATTGCATTTGGAATAGGGGTATAACTTTATGAACGCGTAGCGGCATGCCTCGATAGGAGATCGAGATTGTGAGTAGCGATAATCAAGATGATTTGAATTTGGTTTTAATTTTTTTTTAAAAAATATAATAATTTCTTTGAAACAATATAGTTTTGGCAGGCACATATGAAAATTTGAGACACGTGTTTGCCTGGATAACACGTGTATTCTTTAAAATAAATTTGAATAAAGAAAGTATGGCCGATTATAAAAATAAAAAGGAGAACATTAAAACCTCGTTTCTCCTTCTCTTCTACTCAGGAACTATTTGAAAAAAGAAAAAAAATAGGAAAAGGGGATGCCGAACTTTTTTGAATCAAATCGTGTGTATCCATCTTCCCTCGCCCTATCTTCGGTTCATTCAAATCCGTAGTAATCGATGTTTCGGGCAAGAAATCATTCTGGGTCGAGATTCCCTCAGGATGTCTCCGATCGATTTAGGGTTTTTGAGGAGGGCGTGAGCAAGCTTGCACGTGCAGCCGCATGGTCTCGCGATGGTGATGTGTCTCTGACGATGAGCGCGATATCGTCTTAGCAAGCATGGCGCTCAGGCAGTGAGGTGAAGTGACTTGTTGGGTTGCGTCTTGAGCATAGGTAAGGTGGATATGAGTGTTGTGCGAATCTGGAATAGGCGTTGTTGTCGAAGGTTGCTAAGTGTTGTTGCTGTCGTGATGGTCTGGGGATAGGTGGTGGATTTGAGAGAGTTGCAGACTCGTGAGGGAAGAGCAGATCGTTGGGTGGCTTGGATTTTCGATCGATGGTAAGGTATAGGGTTGTTTTATTTTAATTGAATTTATTAAAAAAAAATTCTCCTGCCATTTGGAATTAATTATATATGTGTAAACAGGAAATTTTATACATAGGAGTTTAATTGTGAAGAATTTATAGAAATTAGATTTTTAATATAGTTTATTTTTATAAGTGTGTGTGTGTGTGTGTGTATAGTTTTAAAAGAAAATATTACATGCATTTTTAATATATAGGTAGTTTCAAGGAGAATTTTATAAATATGAATTATATCCATGTAAAAAAATATATACATACACATTTTCACACATGTGTTAGGGTGATTAACTAATACAATTAACTGGTTTAATTATTTTAGTTATTGGAAATTTATTTATCATAGGAGCTTAATTAAAATTTAATTATTTAGTCACTAAAAAAAATTGTCCAAAGGAAAATGGGTTTAAATTAAGTTTATTAAATGGTAATTGGCTTTTGGATTAGTTCAAATATTAATAAAATGAAAAATGTTTGTACAAGGTCAAAAATAGGGAACCAAGGCAATATTGAAGTGGGTTGCAACTAAAAAGCAAAAGTGAGTTAATCTCACTTATCTAGGTATTATTTAAATTTAAATAGTTAAATTTAAATTTTGGTTGGATGATTGAATTGATTGGATGTGGTATATTATATATAGTAGTGTGTATATATATTGGGGTGATTGATTTCTCGCATTATATAGCGGATGAGACCCTATGCACCGCATAATAGCGGATGAGATAATATGATCCCATATAATGCGATATTCCACCTCGAAGTGGAATTGGTATATTTTTATTGTGCTAACATCTGTGGATGCAGGGAAAATGGGTTGGAGGGATCCAACTAGATTCCTCAAAACGTTTGAATTTATTTTATATACTCAGTGGTATGATTATGTGATGATCTGTCATGAATTATATTGATCATATTATAACGACCCTGACTCGACATTCGAAAATCGGCACCGAATACGACACTCATATTCAAATGCCGTAGATCCAAACGTCGAATTTGGTTCGCCGGAGCTTATAACACATTAACTTCAACACGGCGGAAGAAAACAATGAAATAATACATATGATATTTAACATTTGATACAATATCCAGATACAATGAATATCAATATACATCAAGATATGATACAAGACAATAGCAGCGGAAAGAAAAGACAACACCAGCAGCGGAACAAAATCTCCAATAGAGAAAGTAGTCTTCAAAAGATTACTCCAGTATCGGTAATCTCCATCTCCAAGGCACCAATCCAAAAGTAGCTCGAACTCCCAATAAAGATGAAGTGAAGCAACTCGATCCCAAAGCGATTGCCAAATCGTAAGGCCGAGAGCTATCGAATCTACTCCTACTATTCGATTATCTGAAAAACCCAACTCTAGATTGCCCGTGTGGGGAAATTGTGGGCACCCAGAGTTTAGGAAGGGAATAATAAACTCCAGGTCAGTCGTGGGACTGGTATGAGCAAACAAAAACAGTTTATCTTTAAACTAACAACCAAGGATTTTAAAATTTAAATCCGCAATGCTTTTTAGAAAATGAAACTACCATAAGGCCTCCTGCCACACACACAATGCAAACGCAGAATTGGAGGAGATTTCTCCTTATGATAGTCAAATATGCTTAATACGCTTAAATCTTTTGATATTATTATTAGTGCATAGTGCAGAAAACCGTTTGAAAGTATAATATTAATCCTAGCCAGCATAGACATTCCGAACTATGCCTACTATAGCTACCATCTAAATAGTGGTGATCACCATAAGTAAATGGCAGGTTCTACAACTAAAACCGTACAAGGCACGTATTGAAGATTGGATTTTCCAACAAATGGTCAGGCTAAGGAACTTCCTACTGCCACATGGGTACGCCTCTTGCAGGACGTCCCGAGAGCTTTACCAGCTCTCTGCCAACGCAAGGCCGAGTTACCTCTGTAACTAGGTAACTACTACACGAGCATGCCATCCTCCGGTCCTTTGGGACCTATATCCGAGGTACCTCTAATCCAACAACCACAAAGCAATCACAAAGTAATAGATCTGCATTATCCGCATGAGTGAAGTATCTGGGCTCCATACCATGATACCACCCTTTTCTAGAAGGGTATGACACACCCTAAAGGGAGCGACCCTCATAACCTTAACGCATCTTTCCTGTTTCGGCCATTTCCGGGATGTGAGGTCCTGATGCAGTCTCGTCCACAAACCTACGCTTTATACAAAAGCCATGCTTTGACAGCACTCAGCATGCTACACTACCAAATTTGGTAGTATATCACTGATAACCATCAACTACATAACCTCTGAGCTCGTACGTCTCAGAGAATGGTGTTAAGCTAAGAGAATAAATTCTTCGCCACCAAGCAGAAATGTGTTTGATAGAGATGAGTTTAATATCCCAAAGTGTAGTGTCAGACATACGACCATACAAGTCTGTCCCGGGTTCGAACAGAACTGAAGGCACTTCGTCCAATAAAGGAAGAAGCCCTTGCAATCCGGGTATCCAAAATTCCGATCGGACTTCCCATCACATATGGAGAACTCTATACCAGAGCAACTCAGTGCATAGTCAATCGACAGGTTATCCTATCGTTCTCGAAGACACCCGGTCTTCACACTGGTCTTCAAATGCAATCCATAATGTCGTATCACTATTCGGAATGGGTTATATGACACAAGGTCCTCTCCCAGCTAAACCGAATAATGAGCGCAATATTTTAGAACATATGGATATGGGATTTCAGTTAAGTCACAACTTTTAAAAAAAAACCCAAAACCTTTCTTCAAATGGTTAAACAAATTACCATTTCAAATATTTTAACAAAAAGATTCATTTCACAAAGTTCACCCAGTTTCACAAGGATCCATTCATAGATTTCAAAACAATTTCCATTTCAGTTGGATTAACTCATTAAATCTTTAAATTAAAGAGTCAACTTATAGCTTTCGAAACCGTTTCCAAAGATTTATTCATAACTTGGAAAACTATTTTCATTTTAGACTTGAAACCCTTTTAACACAAATTGGAAGTCCATTTCTTATGTGAAAGCTTTTATTATTTGAAAACACATAGGTTTCATTTTGGGAAAAACTGAATACATTTACATAAGTTAAAGTCATTCAAGAATTAGCTTGGTTTAAATTCAAATTTCCAAAACAATACTTTTAATGCTTAAAAACCCATATAAACACATTTATAAGTTGAATAACCCTTTTTTTTAAACCATAGTTTCCAAATCATAGAATTCAATTTCAAATATTGAATTCAAATTTAAGTCAAATTATTTAAATTTCAAAACTCAATCAAGTTATTCATAACATTTTCAAAAGCTTTCAATTCTAATTCCAAAATTATTTTGGATTCGAAAGTTCAATCTTTAAAACTATTTCAAAATCTGTGATTTAACCCATTTCCACATGCACTCCATATGTGTGTGTATAAGTGTGGTCCAGGGGTTTTACACAATAAGAGTGCAACATCAATCAATCAGCACAGATTCAAATATAGAAATATATTTGATAAGCAGTATGAACTATAACGCTTATATTTGATAAGCGATATAAACTATAATGCTTATCCTTTATTCACAGATCACCGATATATATCACAGATAATAAATTACATTAAACACAGCTCAAATCAAAACAGAACATATCAGGGTATCAAACAATTCAATCATCCAATAGAATCCAAACATTCATAAGTAAGAGCAGTTAATTATCTGATTAATTGAAATCAGATTAATTACTTATGAATTACTAATCCTGGTTAATTAACATTACAAATCATTTTTGGTTAATTATTCTTTAATCATTCATTAATTAACCATTAATAATAAATTAATTAACCTTTAATTATAATTCATCAACTTTTAATTATTAAATAATTAACCTATAATTATTTAATTAATTATCTTTAATTAATTACATTAATTAATTAATCCTTAATTTATAACCATTCCTTAATCACTTCACTTTATTTCCAAAAACTCTTTTTAATTAGTTTAATTAATTAACCAATATATATTTATTCAGCATCAAACAATTAATTAACTAATATAAATTCGACTTAACTTTGAAATTTGTTTAAAATCTTGTTAATACTAGGCTTAAAATCTTATTTAACAGGTTGTATTTTTAAAACCTGAAAATAAAGTTCCCCTCCTTTTTAAAAAAAAGATTATAACCAAAGCCCAGACCCGTTTACTCCGAGCGCGGCTTCGAGCCAAATTCAAGGATACCCGAACGAATCACCCAAAGTTCTCGAGCAAAACCCTTTTTTCTTTAAAACGTAAAAAAATTGTTAACTTATAAACAACTTAAACCCAGATCAATTTTTCCCTGAGCTATACGCACGCGAATCTCGAGCCCAACCCCGAGTTATCATTTCATTTTTACGAGAGTAACCCCGAGTATTTCCTTCTTCTTCCCCAACCAACCAACCATCATCAGATACATGAAAACTCGTACACGTGCACAATTCTTTCTCGCTCCGTTCATTTTTGTCGTTGCCAACAAGTCGCTGCTGGCCTACCTCATCGATCTCGACCACCTAGGTGTCGATTCGAGCTTGAAATCGAAATCGAGCGAATTCGAGCAAGTTAAATGCATCAGACACCAAATCTCGATCATCAAAACCCACCTCATACTGTCGCCATAATCCACCGGAAAACTCGTTCCACCTACCAGAACCTTTGCCACTAACCAACACTTCATTTCCCCCATATGGATCGCCTATTGATCACCACCGTCGACGAAATCCCTCCTCAAACCTCGTCGACCCAAAACCCTACCAGACCACCATGTCGACGCCACAGCCCATTATAAATTTAACCCCCAATTTCCCCATGTTTGGCAACCTCCATGCTACGTCGACATGGGACACGACCCCCTAATTGTCGTCATTGATCAGATATTTATAGAAATATGATTTCCGTTCAACTCGAAAACCCCCTTCATTCCCATTGCTAAAAATCATGATATTATTTTTAAAAATCACCTTTTCCAAATTCAAACCAGATTATAACATTGAAACTCAAAAATATGATTATGGACTATCCTGAATTAAATGATTTTTACTGTAATTTCTAGTTTTTGAAATAATTACTAATTATTTTAACTGGAAATTATTTTCAAAAATAATATTACATTATCATTTCTTCTTCAAGAATCTAAGCCTAAAACAGATTGGGAAAAGAGAGATTGAGTGGTTTTATTTGTGTAAAAAAACTGTGGAGCTTTAGACAGAGGTATATTTTTTTTACAGGCACACATATATTTACGCATATCAACAAGCATACAGACATTATCTTCCACAATAAAGCTTCAAGTATCTATTCATGTATCAAACATATAGATGGGATTGCTCACAGATTCACAGGCATAGGATTCAAAGAACTGGTTTTAAAAATTAAAATTGCTCACCTGAAGGTTGAAGAAAGACAGGGTTTTGCCTGGAATGTTGAAAACTGAATTGTTTGGAAAGCTTATTTGTTGATGATTCAAGATTTTGATAATTCGTTTGATCCCAGGTTTCAGCTGAAACTTGAATTGATTTCCAGAGGGTTGTTGTTTGAACTTTGTTGAATCTACTGTTGAGATTCTAGGCTTGATGTTGAGAAGTAGATCTATATTTTTTCTTCTTGATTCAGCTTGCTTTTAACTTGAAAACTGAAGCTTTTTGACCTGGATTTAAAGTTTCAATTTGCTATTTTTGATTTGTTACTCGTTGCTTGCTGTCTTCAATTTATTTCCAGGTTGCAGTTTGAATTTGTAGTTTTCAATTTTTTTAGAAATGAATGAGAAACCTGGTTTTACTTTTGTTTTCTGATTATCTTTTTACCGATTTTGCTTCAGATTTGAGATCTTTTTTTATTGTTCTCTTTCAGATTTGCTGAAAAGCTAAATTATTGCATATGGAGGAGCTCAGAAGTTTCTATAATTTTAAATTTCATTATTTTATCCAATTAAATATATTGGATGCCATTTGTTCATTCTTCTCATTACATTGTAACACTTGTAAAAAAAATTCCTCCCTTATGTATGATAATTCTTTACTCCATCCCCTTTGTATATGTTTATGATTTGTAATTTTACAAGGCAAAAGAATTTTTAATAAATTTTTATATCATATTTATTTTATAAATAAACATATCCCTTTCTTACTTAATCTTTATATTTACATTATATAAAATATAAATCACACCTTAATGATTTTCAAAAACCAAATATATTTTTTCCTAAAACATTTATTTTAAATTTAAATTCAAATTTCCAATTCACTTGAATTAAAAATCTATTTATGTCTATTTATATATTCATGCGTATAATTATGCAATTAAAATTCAAATTCAATGTTTACATTTGTAAAATGTTTATATTTCCTTTTATATTTATATTTACACAAACAAAATTTTGTCCCAATTAATTTTCACATTGTAACCTTTAATTTAGTTCACTATTTTTATATACACATATATTCTTTATACATTTTACATTCATACATTTCTTTATTATTTATTTTTGTACAACTTTATAAAAAGAAAAGAATGATTTAAATATTTTGATTTCATATTGACAAATAGTCACATTTATTTATATAAGAGAATTAAATCTTAAAAATAAATCTTTTGAAATTTATTACACCTTCCAATTATTAATATAATTAAAAATTTAGAAAACAACTATCATTAACTTTTTATTAATCTCAAAGCTTTTAATTTCTATCTTATTTTTAATACATTTTATTTTGAAATTCATTATTTTTTTATAAAATACTTATTCTTATATTTAAAATCAAATTTCTATTTATTCCTCATACACTTATTTTTCCTAAACCCAATATTTATTTATAAGATACTTATGCTTAAATTTCAAATTAAATTTCTATTTAAAATCAAAAATTATTTATTTATTCTAGAAATCTCAAATTAATTCACAATTTATTTTCAAAAATTAATTTAATTGCAAAATTAGACTTGGTAAATTTTCAGGAATGTTACAGATTCCCCCCTTAGAAAATTTCGTCCCCGAAATTTGCAAGGGAGACGAGGAAGAATAGATGATAGATAAAGAAATGATTGATCAAATCAGATCGATATATTTATTCTGCATTCAGTTTACCAAATCAGAATATCAACAATATGAGAAAAAACTCATATAATTATTTCACAAGATACTCAGGTCCACCGGTCTACGAATATGCAAGGGCACTGATTAGTTCGAAGGGATAACAAATCGTTCATAAAATATATCGGATCCTAGAGAATAGATAGATAGATTCAATCTTCTACAATTTCTCAAACACCAGGTATGGATTCCAACTTAGGTCGGAACATCCCAAAGTATATACCAACTTATCCCTCTTCGGACTTCAGTCTGCACAAGAAATTACAATAGAATTCCAAATTTGGTTTTAACCGATATCGTTTTATTTATTCAATTCAAATTTAGCCTTATATTTGTTAACCAATTTATTTCAATTTAAATTTCCAACTTATTTAAAATTTTGAATTTCAAATTTCAAATTCATTAAAGTTTAAAATGAAAAGCTGATAAGAAACCGATGAAGATACGAAGTAAGGATTTTCTACAACGATACATAGTTTCGCCATCACACCGAAGCTTCTTTCCGGAGCTGTCACGAAGCCATCAAAAGAATTTGAAATCGAATCAAAGGAGATTGATAGAGAAAATTATTTCCGCTATTGCAGGGTATTGACCATTTGTAGTGGTACTCTCCTATCCCCTATCTCGTCCTCTTCTTGCACTCATACTTACTATAAGTGGATAGTAAGAGAATATAATGAGGCGTTTGAACGGATATCTTAGGGATATTCTCATTCTAGGGTATACTTCACCCTATCTCTAATGAGTTACTTAATGTGATATACTCCTGAGCTAAAGTTTTCAACCTTCAACTCTGATACCAAATATAACGACCCTGACTCGACCTTCGAAAATCGGCATCGAATACAACACTCGTATTCAAATGCCGCAGATCCAAACGTTGAATCTGGTTCGCTGGAGCTTATAACACATTAAGTACAACACAGCGGAAGAAAATAATGAAACAATACATATGATATTCAACATTTGATACAATATCCAGATACAGTAAATATCAATATACATAAGAGATATGATACAAGACAATAGCAGCGGAAAGAAAAGATAACACCAGCAGCGGAACAAAATCTCCAATAGAGAAAGTAGTCTTCGAAAGACAACTCCAGTATTGGTAATCTCCATCTCCAAGGTACCAATCCAGAAGTAGCTCGAACTCCCAATAAAGATGAAGTGAAGCAACTCGATCCCAAAGCAATTTCCAAATCCTAAGGCTGAAAGCTATCGAATCTACTCCTACTATTCGATTATCTGAAAATCCCAACTCTAGACTGCTCGTGTGGGGAAATTATGGGCACCCAGAGTTTAGGAAGGGAACAATAAACTCCAGGTCAGTCGTGGGACTGGTATGAGCAAACAAAAAATAGTTTATCTTTAAACCAACAACCAAGGATTTTAAAATTTAAATCCCCAATGCTTTTTAGAAAATGAAACTACCATAAGGCCTCCCGCCACACACATAATACAAACGCAGAATTGGAGGAGATTTCTCCTTATGATAGTCAAATATGCTTAATACGCTAAAATCTTTTGATATTATTATTAGTTGCATAGTGCAGAAAACCTTTTGAAAGTATAATATTAATCCTAGCCAGCATAGACATTCCGAACTATGCCTACTATAGCTACCATCTAAACAGTGGTGACCACCATAAGTAAATGGCAGGTTCTACAACTAAAACCATACAAGGCGGGTATTGAAGATTGGATTTTCCAACAAATGGTCAGGCTAAGGAACTTCCTACTGCCACATGGGTATGCCTCTAGCGGGACGTCCCGAGGGCTTAACCAGCTCTCTGCCAACACAAGGCTGGGTTACCTCTGTAACTAGGTAACTACTACATGAGCATGTCATCCCCCGGTCCTTTGGGACCTTTATCCGAGGTACATCTAATCCAACAACCACAAAGCAATCACAAAGTAATAGATCTGCTGTATCCACATGAGTGTATCTGGGCTCCATACCATGATACCACCCTTAGTCTCGGGTCTTCGACCATCTGACAGCGGCCAATCTCGACTGGTAGGCTTTTCAACCATCCCAAACCCGCCGTGGCTTTCACTGATATCCCAAACTTGCTTTTACGGCCAGCCTTTCGACTGTCACACCTTATGGCTAACTAACCCCTTAAAGATGACGTGTAGGGGTAAGAGTCTCATGCTCGCCACCAAATAAAAAGTGAGAACCCCCATCACATTTCACCTAGATAAGCAAGTCTGGTCCGGGTTCGAACAGAACCGAAGGCACTTCGTCTAATAAAGGAAGAAGCCCTTGCAATCCGGGTATCCACAATTTCGATCGGACTTCCCATCACATATGGAGAAATCTATACCAGAGCAACTCAGTGCGGAGTCAATCGACAGGTTATCCTATCGTTCTCGAAGACACCCGGTCTTCACACCGGTCTTCAAATGCAATCCATAATGTCGTATCACTATTCGGAATGGGTTATATGACACAAGGTCCTCTCTCGGCTAAACCGAATAATGAGCGAAATATTTTAAAACATATGGATATGGATTTCAGTTAAGTCACAACTTTACAAAAAAAGCCAAAACCTTTCTTCAAATGGTTAAACAAATTACCATTTCAAATCTTTTGACAAAAAGATTCATTTCACAAAGTTCACCCAGTTTCACAAGGATCCATTCATAGATTTCAAAACAATTTCCATTTCAATTAGATAAACTCATTAAATTTTTAAACTAAAGATTCAACGTAAAGCTTTCAAACCTGTTTCTAAAGATTTATTCATAACTTCGAAAACTATTTTCATTTTAGACATGAAATCCTTTTAACACAAATTGGAAGTCCATTTCTTATGTGAAAGCTTTTATTATTTGAAAACACATTGGTTTCGTTTTGGGAAAAACTGATTACATTTACATAAGCTAAAGTCATTCAAGTATAAGCTTGGTTTAAATTCAAATTTCCAAAACAATACTTTTTAAATGGTTAAAAACCCATATAAACACATTTATAAGTTGAATAACCCTTTTTTTTAAACCATAGTTTCCAAATCATAGAATTCAATTTCAAATATTGAATTCAAATTTAAATCAAATTATTTAAATTTCAAAACTCAATCAAGTTATTCATAATAACTTTTATTTTTGAAATTCGTTTTCAAAAGCTTTCAATTCTAATTCCAAAACTATTTTGGATTCAAAAATTCAATCTTTAAAACTATTTCAAAATCTGTGACTTAACCCATTTCCATGTGCAATCCATATTTGTGAGTGTATAAGTGTGGTCCAGGGGTTTTACACAATAAATGTGCAACATCAATCAATCGGCACAGATTCAAATACAGCAATATATTTGATAAGCGGTATGAACTATAACGCGTATATTTGATAAGCGGTATAAACTATAATGCTTATCTTTTATTCACAGATCACAGATATATATCATAGATAATAAATTACATTAAACACAGCTCAAATCAAAATGGAACATATCAGGGTATCAAACAATTCAATCATCCAATAGAATCCAAACATTCATAAGTAAGAGCGGTTAATTATCTGATTAATTGAAATCAGATTAATTACTTATGAATTATTAATCCTGGTTAATTAACATTACAAATAATTTTTGATTAATCATTCTTTAATCATTTATTAATTAACCATTAACAATAGATTAATTAACCTTTAATTATAATTCATCAACTTTTTCAATATTAAATAATTAACCTTTAATTATTTAATTTATTAATTAATTAATTATCTCTAATTAATTGCATAAATTAATTAATCCTTAATTTATAACCATTCCTTAATCACTTCACTATATGTCCAAAAACAATTTTTAATTAGTTTAATTAATTAACCAATATATATTTATTCAATATCAAACAATTAATTAACTAATATAAATTCGACTTAATTTTGAAATTTGTTTAAAATCTTGCTAATACTAGGCTTGAAATCTTATTTAACCTGGTTGTATTTTTAAAACCTGAAAACAAGGTTCCCCCCTTTTTTAAAAAAAAATTATAACCAGAGCCCAGACCCATTTACTCTGAGCACGGCTTCAAGCCAAATTCAAGGATACCCGAACGAATCCCCCAATGTTCTCGAGCAAACCCCTTTTTCTTTAAAACGTAAAAAAAACTGTTAACTTATAAACAACTTAAGCCCAGATCAATTTTTCCCCGAGCTAAACGCACGTGAATCTCGAGCCCAACCCCGAGTTATCATTTCATTTTTACGAGAGTAACCCCGAGTATTTCCTTCTTCTTCCCCAACCGACCAACCATCATCAGATACATGAAAACCCGTACACGTGCACGATCGTTCTGCCTCGCTCCGTCCATCTTTGTCGTTGCCGACAAGTCGCTGCTGGCCTACCTCATCGATCTCGACCACCTAGGTGTCGATTCGAGCTTGAAATCGAAATCAAGCGAATTCGAGCAAGTTAAACGCATCAGGCACCAAAGCTCGATCATCAAAACCCACCTCATACTGTCTCCATAAGCCAACGGAAAACTCGTCCACCTACCAGAACCTTTGCCACTGACCAACGCTTCATTTCCCCCATATGCGATCGCCTATTGATCACCACCGTCGACAAAATCCCTCCTCAAACCTCGTCGACCCAAAACCCTATCAGACCACCATGTCGACCACAACCCATCATAAATTTGACCACCAATTTTCCCGTGTTTGGCAACCTCCATGCTACCGTCGACATGAGACACGACCCCCTAATTGTCGTTGTTGATCAGATATTGATGGAAATATGATTTCTGTTCAACTCAAAAAAACCCTTCATTCCCATTGCTAAAAATCATGATATTATTTTTAAAAATCACCTTTTCCAAATTCAAACCAGATTATAACATTGAAACTTAAAAATATGATTATGGATTATCCTGAATTAAATGATTTTTACTGTAATTTCTAGTTTTTGAAATAATTACTAATTATTTTAACTGGAAATTATTTTCAAAAATAATGTTACATTATCATTATCATTTCTTCTTTAAGAATCTAAGCCTAAAACAGATTGGGCAAAGAGAGATGGAGTGGTTTTATTTGTGTAAAAAAAACTATGGAGCTTTGGACATAGGTGTTTTTTTACAGGCATACATCTATTTACGCATATCAACAAGCATGCAAACATTATTTTCCACAATAAAGCTTCAAGTATCAATTCATGTATCAAACATATAGATGGGATTGCTCACAGATTCATAAGCATAGGATTCAAAGAACTGGTTTAAAAAATTAAAGTTGCTCACCTGAAGGTTGAAGAAAGACAGGGTTTTGCCTGGAATGTTGAAAACTGAATTGTTTGGAAAGCTTATTTGTTGATGAATCAAAATTTTGATAATTCGTTTGATCCCAGGTCGCAGCTGAAACTTGAATTGATTTCCAGTGGGTTGTTGTTTGAACTTTGTTGACTCTGTTGTTGAGATTCCAGGCTTGATGTTGAGAAACAGATCTTGATTTTTTTTCTTGATTCATCTTTCTTTTAACTTGAAAACTGAAGCTTGTTGACCTGAATTTGAAGTTTCAATTTGCTATTTTTGATTTGTTACTGGTTGCTTGCTGTCTTCAGTCTATTTCCAGGTTGTAGTTTGAATTTGTAGTTTTCAATTTTTTAGAAATGAATGAGAAGCCTGGTTTTACTTTTGTTTTCCGATTATCTTTTTACTGATTTTGCTTCAGATTTGAGATCTTTTTTTTACTGTTCTCTTTCAGATTTGCTGAAAAGCTAAATTATTGCATATGGGGGAGCTCAAAAGTTTCTATAATTTTAAATTTCATTATTTTATTCAATTAAATATATTGGATGCCATTTGTTCATTCTTCTCATTACATTGTAACACTTGTAAAAAAAATTCCTCCATTATGTATGTTAATTCTTTACTCCATCCCCTTTGTATATGTTTATCATTTGTAATTTTACAAGAAAAAAGAATTTTTAATAAATTTTTATATCATATTTATTTTATAAATAAACATACCCCTTTCTTACTTAATCTTTATATTTACATTATATAAAATATAAATTACACCTTAATGATTTTCAAAAACCAAATATATTTTGTCCTAAAACATTTATTTTAAATTTAAATTCAAATTTCCAGTTCACTTGAATTAAAAATCTATTTATGTCTATTTCTATATTCATACATATAATTATTCAATTTAAATTCAAATTCAATGTTTACATTTGTAAAATGTTTATGTTTCCTTTTATATTTATATTTACACAAACAAAATTTTATCCCAATTAATTTTCACATTGCAACCTTTAATTTAGTTCACTATTTTTATATACACATATATTCTTTATACATTTTACATTCATATGTTTCTTTATTATTTATTTTTGTACAACTTTATAAAAAGAAAAGAATGATTTAAATATTTTGATTTCATATTAACAAATAGTCACATTTATTTATATAAGAGAACTAAATCTTAAAAATAAATCTTTTGAAATTTATTAGACCTTCCAAATATTAATATAATTAAAAATTTAGAAAACAACTATCATTAACTTTTTATTAATCTCAAAGCTTTTAATTTCTATCTTATTTTTAATACATTTCATTTTGAAATTCAATATTTTATTCTTATATTTAAAATCAAATTTCTATTTATTCCCCATACACTTATTTTTCCTAAACCCAATATTTATTTGTAAGATACTTATGCTTAAATTTCAAATTAAATTTCTATTTAAAATCAAAATTTATTTTTTTATTCTAGAAATCTCAAATTAATTCACAATTTATTTTCAAAAATTAATTTAATTGCCAAATTAAACTTGGTAAATTTTCAGGAATGTTACACATATTGGGAATTAGAATTTATTGAACACTCTAGCTTGGTTAAATATATATATATAGGAATTTTGAGAATTTAAATATATATATATATATGAAGTTTATTTTTTAAAGTAAATAAAAAGGGAAATTTTAAATAAAATAATTACAAGGAATTTGGATAATTAAATGATTTGGAGAAGTAAAAGTTGATTTTTGAACTTTAACAAATAAATCCATAGTACAGGAAAAGAGATATTTTGAATAAATAAATTCAAGTGATAATATTTAGAAAGGAGTAAAGAATTTATTTTAAAATTCAAGGTTTAAATTTATTGGAAAGGATAAAGAAGGAATTTGAAAAAGTATGAGATTGGTATTTTCAGTTAAATAGATTTTAAATCATAATTGAAAATATTAATAATTAATGGGTTTTGAAGAAGTTGAGTAAGTAAAGGAATTTATTTTAGTGGAGTAAATTTGGAAAATCAATTTAGAAATTGATTTAGTTTTTGGAACTGTGTTTGAAAGAAGGGTAAGACTATGGTATTTATAAACTGGGTTTACAAAGTGAAATATATATTAGTAGATATTCGGAAGTATAAATTCATGGTGGACATTTATAAAGGAATGGGATTTTGTTTTAAAAACAAATAGTGGTTATTTTTAAAGGTGAGGAAGAGAAGTGTATTTCCCTGAAAAGGCAAGCACGTTTTCAAAGTAGATTTTTTAAGTCTAAGTTAAAAGTTTTATTTTTTTTTTTTTTTTTTTTTTTGCAAAGCAAGCGGGGTTGAATGGTCCCCTACCATTTTATTACTAACCAAAATTGTACCGCATAAGATTACAAAATACTGACCACCACAAGATAGAGGAAAGCAAAGCGGGAACTATAAATTACTAGTAATAGAAAGGACCAATACATGTTTAGAGGAAGCTTGCCCTTTAAACACTCTATTGTTCCTCTCCAACCAAATAAAATACAAGACCTTCTTCATAATTCTAAGCAGCCCTCTACTTCTATCATTCTTCCACCTCGTTGCCTTAAATATGTTGAACCATTCCATACAGGAACTTCTCATAGGCATATGATATCCATAGTGCTGAGCAATGGTACACCAGATATGATAAGTGTAATGACATTCAAAATATAAATGGCCAACAGTTTCCTCAACAGCACCACAAAAGATACATTTATCACATTGAATAACCCCATGACCTTTCAACCTGCCTAGAGTTAGGATACCATTCTTCAGCACCTTCCACATGAAAATGTTTTCCTTAGGAGTAGACTTATGATCCCAGATACGAGAATACCAAGGAAAAGAAGGAAAATGCATGGATGAGTCAAGGGCCTTATAAACAGTTTTAATAGAGTGCTCTCTGTCATTCCAAGTCATATGAATAGGGCTTAGCTTATAAGTGGTGTTGTGTATATCAGTCCACACTCCAGTAATCACTGCAGAGCTACTATTCGGGAGAGAAACAGAATCATCTGCCCAATATCTTGCAAGAGTAGCATTATTTCCAATGCCAGTGGATCTTCTCATGTCATAATCAATTATATTCGCTAAAATCACCCCTTTTGCAGACCATGGATCAAACCAAAAAGACACTTTGTTAATCTCTTTCATTCTCTGTTGCACCATAGGAAGGAATAACGGTCTTCCTCTCAAGATATTCCTCCATGTCCAACTGCAGTCAGAAGAAGCTGACATACACCAAAAGTTGCTATGACGTATAAGGTAATGCCTACACCAAGAAGACCACAAATTTCCATCCTTCCTTGACAGCTTGTCAATTCTTGAAGAGAGCATAGCAAAATTCCAATTCTTAATATTTATTATTCCAAGCCCACCTTTTTCCTGAGGGCAACATATTTTACCAAAGGCAATGGGTATCATTTTCAAAGAGAAGGGATTACCATGCCATAAAAAATGATTAAGAGCCGAGTTGATCATGGAAATGAGTTTGGCTGGAAGAATGAAGACCCTGGCATAATAAACACACATGGATATTGCTATGGACTTAACAATAATAAGTCTACCAGCCATCGAAAATTGAGAAACTTTCCAGCTAGCAAGTTTAGCAGTAATTTTTTCAAAAAGTTGTAAGCATTGGATAGTCCTGATTCTCGAATTACATATAGGCATCCCAAGATAATATTCATTGTCATTGAAAGGAGAGAGGCCAGACATAGTGTAAATCATCTCTTTATCTTCCTGTGGAAGGCCAGCAATGAGCAATTTAGATTTACTGCTGTTTATGACCAGACCAGTTAAGGTTGAGAATGAATCAAGCACATTTAAAACCCCACTAATCGATTTAGAATTAGGCTTAGTGAATAAAAGTAAGTCATCAGCAAAAAGGAGCGAAGAGATACTGATCTTTCTACATAATGGATGATAGTCCAGAAGCTTATTACGCATAGCAGCAGATAGCATAGTATTGAGCAGCTCCATAACACAGATAAAGAGATAAGGAGAGACCGGGTCTCCTTGTCTGATACCCTGAGTGGCACCAAAGTAGCCAAAGATATTACCATTAATGCTAAGAGAATATTTGACAGTGGAAATGCATGTATATAACCAACACAAGAAAGGGATGGGGAAATTCATCTTGTACAAAATATATATGATAGTTTTCCACTGAATGGAGTCATACGCTTTCAGAATATCAAGCTTAAGGACACACCTAGGAGAAATGATTTTCCTATTATACCCCTTCATAAGTTCTGAAGCAAGAAGAATATTATCAGTTATGTCCCTGCCAGGTAGAAAAGCACTCTGATTAGCAGATATCAATCCATCCAATGGCGTTTTCATCCTAGCTGCCAAAATCCTAGCAATGCACTTATATATAACATTGCAACATGCAATGGGCCTGAACTGATCAACAGAAGTTGGGTGGCTAATTTTAGGGATCAGAGCAATTTTAGTAGCATTAATACCAGAGATAAGCTTGCTGTGACTAAAAAAGTTCTTAATGGCCTTGACAAAGTCCCTACCAATTATATCCCAAGTGATTTTGAAAAAATGAGCATTATATCCATCAGGACCAGGAGAACTGTTGGAGTTTAATCCAAAAATAGCATGCTTGATTTCATCATCCGAAATTTCCTTAACTAAGTCAGTGTACATGTCATCAGGAATTTTAGGGAGTTGGTATTGAGCGAACTGATGCAGGAAGATGGAAGGAATCTGAGGCTTCCCCAGGTTATGTTGAAAATACTCCATGAATGCATCTTGAATTGAAACTTGGGAATCACATGGCTGACCATGTATGTCAAGAATAGAAAAAATGTTTGTTGAAGATTGTTCAATTTTTAATCTTTTATGGAAGGTTGCAGAATTTTTATCACCATTCAACTGCCATTCATGTTTAGATTTTTGCTTTGCCATCTTATTTTCTTCAGTGAGAGCTTTGGAGAGGTCCTTATGCAGAGAAGCTTCAGTATGTATCATCTGTTGATGGTCAGGACATCTTTGTATTTCCAGTTGAACTTGAAAAAGCTTTTCACGAATTGAAGAAGACAAGCTGCTCCCATTACCATAAGTTTGCTGAGCCCAGTCCTTCAGAATAATCTTCAAGTGCTTGAGCTTAGCCTGCAAAACAAACATATGGTTTCCAAATGTATGAAAATTCCAGCCATTTTTAACAATTTCAAGGAAATCAGGGTGTTTAGACCAGTTATTAAAAAAAGAAAATGAGGAGCGTCTTCTCACAGTGTCCTTTCCCCAGGAAAGAATAAGAGGGGAGTGATCGGATAATGATGGCGGAGGGATAAAGGTAGATAGGTTAGGCCATTTGAGAATAGAGGAGTAATTAGTATAAACTCTATCAAGTTTACAGAACGTTCTCCTTCTCAATTTACTTGAGTTATTCCAAGTAAAGAAAGCCCCAGTACTGTTGGAAGGAATAAGATTAGCATCATAAATTGCTTTGTTTAAAGGGCGTGTTTGACTATAAGATAATGGAGAACCCCCACTCTTTTCAGATGATAGTTGCATGCAATTCCAATCACCAAGACAAATCCAAGGCAGATTGGACTGCTGAAGAGAAGGTAGAATGTCAAGAAAGATTTGCCTCTGAGTAGCATTATTGTCAGCATAAACAGTGGTAAGGATAAAAGAAGTTGAAGAGGGAATGTGAAGAATTTCAGAGTGAATGAACTGTCTATGGACAGTGATAGGGGATAGGGAATAGATAAGAGGATTCCATAGAATTAACAATCTACCAAAAGGAGCTTGGGATAAATTATGGATACTGCTCCAATTATGTCTGATGATGGAGTGAGCATGTTGAGTAGTATTATGATTAAGTTTAGTTTCAGAAATGGCCATAAGTTGGATGTTGTGAGTAGAAATAAGGTTAGAGATTTCAAGTTGCTTGTCAATGGAGTTAGCACCCCTTACATTCCAAAATCCTATTTTATCATTCATCATGATAACGTTGAGGATGAAGCTCTGGTTTGAACACCAGAGGACAAGTTTGCCTTAGAATTATGAGACAAAACTTCAAGACCAATTTGTTCAATTGAGAAATTGATTCCATTGTCCAAGTCATTTCTCTGTATATTAATCGATTTCTTTGGCCTTCCTTTCTTCTTTATTCCAGAGGATTCTGGATTAGTAGGTTGAGAGGGTAGGGGAGGAATGGATGAAGCAGAAATGTCTTTGAAGTTTTAAAGTTTGCTTAAAATAATATTTTTAAGAAATTATTATTTAAGTTGTTTAAATTTTATAACTAAAAATTTATCTAAATTTATTTTAGTAGTAATTATTTGAAAGATTGACTAGTATTATAATTTTAAAGATAATTATAAATATTTATATTTTATAAAATAGTTTTATTAAAAAGATGGTTTAGTTAAAGTTTCATTTAAAAACTTGTATGGAATTTCGTAACTCTTATTTTAAAACTTAGTTTGACTTAACTTTTATTTTAAAATTAATTTAATATTTTATAAAGTAGTTTTTATCTAAATATTTTGAAAAGTATATATATTTTTGAATAAAGTGTTTAAGTAGTTTTACTTTAAATGTTCTAAAGGTTATTTTAGAGTAAAGTGATTTAAAATTATTTTAAATCTAAAGTATTTGGACTGGGTGAATTTTAGTGGAAATAAATAATATTTGGGAAATTTATTCCGTGAGAGAAAGATGGTTTGAAACTGTTTTCAAAGGGTTGAAAAGTGGGAATATATCTTACGAAGATATTTTGAGGTTAATAAATAATTTGGAAAATTATTATTGTTTGATGATTATTTGTGAATGTTATTTGATAGTTAAATAACCAACTATCAATATTGGTCAATGTGCTAATTGTTTCGAAGAGACCGACATCGAGATTAATTTCTCAAAAACTACTTCGATCCGGTTTGAACGTTATCGGGTGGAAGACAAGAGCAAGAAGTCAAAGATGGAGCAGCGAAGTGCAAGGGCTAATCGTTACTAATCCAAAGGGTGATTCCAAAATCGATGTAGTATGAGTAGTGCCTTCGGTTCCGTTAGAACCCGGAACGGACTTGTATGGACGAATGCTTTCAGAACATCATCTGGAGGACGATGAGCATTCAAACTGAGTGTGTGCTAAAAAGGTAACGCATAGCCTCAAGCCTCATCAACCAGGAATAGCTAAAACAGGGGAGGTGCACACAAGGCTAAGTGGCTAGCAACCAATTAGGGTAAGGTCACCCCTGTCTAGATGTCCCTTTATATATTTGGCTATGTGGCGGTTGCTGACCCCAACCGTGGGGTGAACTTATTCGGACTATCCAGTAAGGGGTAGCTCCGGCTTTGTGTTGCAGAGGATTTAGGGTGGATCCTCGGTGCAGTGATCTACACCACGTACTGTGACAAACGGTAACCCAATATCCCTGCCATTGTATGGAATCCAATCTCCAATAAGCGCCTGTACGATTTTGAGTGTGCCCAACTATTGCTGAAACGTGAGATGCAAGTATTTCAGCTCGATTCTATTTTACTTTCTATAGACACTATTATAATATCAAATGGATTTGATAAAAATATTTTGGTTATCGTAAGGTAAAAACCCAGCATATATATATTTGTGGCGTGGTCTTACGAGATACCTTTGATTTCAAAGGATTTTGAAAACTTCAATAATCCAATTGAGCGTGTTTTCTCATGCTGGTTTTTCAGACTGACTCGGGTGTTATTTAACTATAATGCTCGGGTTAGACCGAGTATTATAGAGTACAGATTCTGGATGGACTGCTGTGGAGCTCAGGAGACAAGCTGGATGGCGAGACGTATCCGACGTATTTGATGTATATTACGCTGTGCATTCAGTTTTGGAAGTATGAGATATATAACTATCCTGAGTTGTGTTGTTGAACTCTGATGTTGTATTCAGATGATGTATGTATAAAACAGATATAATTTCTTTTGTGTAAAGATCAGTTATCATCTATTATATTTTATTCTGCTGCGTTGGTGATATTTTGATATTGTTTCTAATTCTTCTTCTACCTCCTTCTTCTTTTAACCCTAATGGTTCGATTTTCGGGCATCGAAAAATTGGGTCGTTGCAAAACCAATTCATAGCTTTACTACACTTTTGTCTTGGAAAATGAATTTGATTTGAATTTATTAAATATGATTTGATTTATAGTATATATATATATATATATAAGTGTATGATTATAGATTTGATTTGATATATAGAATATATATGGATACATTTATCTCTAAATGATTTGAAGTAAAATCGAAAATTTAATTCTTAAATTTTTGTTAAAGGATGATTTCAATTTTAAAATGAAGTCAAATTTTGAATAAATATTTAAAACTTGAAATAAATGAATTGGAAATTTTTTACTTGTATAATACTTACCGAAATTATTCAGAAGTTGAATATGTAATTGAATAATAATATAATATAAAGATATTAAAGTAATTTATAAATAAATTTAAGTAGTTATATAAATTTCAATATACTTAGTCTATGTGATAAGATATGTTAAGTAAAATAAATTGAATAATAATTTGGGAAAGAAAGAATTAATTTGTTAAATAAAATATGATTATAATTAATGTTTAAACACTCAATTTATGATTTATAGAAAATGTTAATTGAGATAAATTGAATAACAAGATAATGAATAAATGAATATGAATTTAGGAATAGTTAGGATTGAATTATAAGTGAAATAAAGTTAAGTGCAATCAAATGAATAATAAACGAGCTAAATAAAATAAATTTTGTTTTGAAAGAAATTTTGCAACAAACATTAATAAGTCGAAATTAAATTAACTGAATTAAATTACCTTGAATTGAAATCAACTAGTTGAATATAAAACAATTAAAAAATAAATGAAATTTATATGGTTTTAAATTAATTGTTTTATTTTATATTTAAAATCTATTTTTTCTTCCTGGTTGTTTCTATTCTCCTACCTCGTTCCATTTCGGGGATGAAAAGTTTTGAGTGGGGGAGAGTGTTACGACCCGTAAATTTTAACAGTTTTAATAACGTAATTAACTGAATTTTTGTGAACTTTTAAATAATTAAATTTGGAAACGAAAATTTAAAATCTGGAATACTTCTATATAAACATAACAAATGGTAAATTTTCATCGGATAATATGGAAGTTTATTTTATTGTGTAATTTTATTTTAATTTTTAAATCAGTTAATATTAGCTGATAATAAAATATTTCTCAAACTTGAATATTTTTATGTAATAAATTTGTAAATCATCTTCTAAGTGAAACGTCACATCATCTTTCGCAAAATTTGGACTACTATTCCTCCGTTTATCTTATTTTTGGCGTTTTAGTAGCATCTTCAGTACCAATATCGACTTTTGATAGATTGGTCGTATCGCTGATATCTGTGTACCGTTTTGATCGTCTCGTCATGCTGATCTTTCTAGTACACTCATTTGTATATTTCGAGGTCTGGTATGCCGCGGAATCAGTGCAACAATTAGCCATAACGGTTCCATATTTGAGCCTTTTGGGTTTTATGTCCTTCCGTTGTCAATCAGTTAATGTTGATAGTTGATGGCTATTAATATTCCCAACTATTGGCTATTGATAGCTGATGGCTATTAATCTTCCTCTTATCTTTGATTTATTTGCCTTCTTTCATAAAAGAAATTATGAAATTTTATATTATACATATACAGTTTTTCCAAAATAAGCTCTGCCTCCCTCAATTTCAAATCATCAAACCTACTCATCATCTCCATCAATCTCCCCTTCGAGCCTAAGCCCGCCACCCTCTATGCAAGCCTGTTCCCCACCTCCTTCCATATAACCGATCCATCCTCCCACCTGCGGGCTCCCACCTACAGCCATCTACCACTCAATCTCAGCTACCTCTAGCACTCTCGCCCATCTTTAAGCCTCTCCCCTTACCTGCTTTCATCGCTCCTCCCCACCATCTCCTTCCTCCCACCTACTTTCACCTTTCACGGCCAGCGTCTCAAGCCCATGGCCAAACAAAGTCAAAGCCTCCAACTCAGTAACCCATCAATGGCCACGCAAGCCTCCACCTATTCTCCCCTCAGTCGCATCTTTTATACAAGGTATAATATATATCATATTTTATATTTAGCTTAGTTCAATTTAAATTTGTACTTTAGTTTTTATTTAAATGAATATTGAGTTAAGAGTTGAATAGTAATGTAAGTTTATGAATGTATGGTATATATATGTTTATATATTTGTTTATATATATTGTATAAATGACTTTAGGTTCTATGTTTCATATCTTGTTTTACAGTTATCAGTCGTATTGTTTATGTATATAAAATTTTTATATAACTTATATATCATTGTATATATTAGGTTAGTTATTTAAGTTTATAAAGGTTTATAAAAACTATATGATCAGTTTGCTTACATATAAAAGATTTTATATAAGTCATATATATATATATTAGTATATGAAGTATTTATCTGTTTGAATATATATAAGCTTTATATAAATTCAGTGTACTTATTTACTGAGATATATATGTTTTCCTGAGAGTTATATACATATATATGTTAGTCTATATAAATTTACAATATGACCTTGAGCAATTATATATATTATTAGTTCATTCTTTAATATGTATGTATATTTTAGTGTGTATACATATATACATATATATATATATATGTATGTATGTATGTATAGATTTGTATAAGTTATACTTGTCTGTTTACAGTAATATGATATGTTGGTATTGATATATTCTTATAACATATATTTCTATAGTATATAATATAAGTTGTATATGTTTACATATTAATTTATATAAATGAGTATACATCAGTTTGGTTTTCAAATTCATATATGGAGACTTTGTTTTTGTGTGTTTGAATTTAATATTAATTTGAAAATATACGTTTAAATTGATTTTTTAATATATATATATATATATAACTTATATTTTGTTTCATCGATTGCTAGTCCATCTTGGCTTATTTTCTCAATATCAAATTTATCGCAGCAAACTCCTAACTTGTCACTGTCCTGCTCGCTTGATATGTATGCATGTCTGTGTCTATTCGTACCATTCTCGTTCATCTCTCTAGCCTTGAAAGGTGAGAAATCACTCACGATTAACATTCTTATATTTATTAAATTTTACTTCATTTGAAATGACAATTGAAATATGCTGCTAGATTTAACTGTTAATCATATAATTGCTATATATGATATGATCTGTAATTGTTCACCTATGAGATAGGACGCCATATCTTGTTGTTTATATTTTATTTAAATTATCACTGATGATGTATGCATGTTGCTGATATGCTATATTATTATCATAATTATTATCACTTTGCAAGTTCCATGTTAGTATAGAATTCCCTATGGGTTGAAATGATACATACCCGAATGATCTTGTAGAATAGGAGAAAATCGTTATGGGTTGAAATGATAAACCCAAGCGATTTTCATTGAATTGAATTTGGGATTACGGGTCGAAATGATATTTACTCATAGATATTTAAATTTCGGATTGAAATGATAAATACTCGTAGCACTTGACCATAGGATAGAAAAATTTATACAAACACCATTGGTATATATATTTTGAAAATGATTCCTAAGGTTTTTAAAGGAAGTATATGTGGTTTTAATACATATTGATCTAAGGTATTATATATATATATATATATATATATATATATGAATTTTATTTTTATAAAGGTTTAAATTTTTGATTTTTAGAATTATACGTTTGGAAATTTAAAATTTATAAATTAGTTTTGAAATTATAAATTTTAAGATTTTACTTATAATATTACTATTTTAAAAATATGTAAATAATTTTTAATATAAAATAAATTTAATAATAGGATTTAATTTAATAAAGTTTGATTTAATTAGTATATATTATGTTTAAATATTTATTTAAAATTATATTTTTAAAATAGATTTCTATAATGATTTATATAAATTAAAATTGGGAAGATAAATTTAGGTTGATTTGAAATCGTATTCTTTTAAGAATTATATTTAATTAAAAATTGATTTGAAACTTACTGAATTTGAGATTTTAAAGATATGATTTTATAACTTGATTTTGACTTAAAGTGATCAAATGAATATTTCAGTTTTAAATAAATTGAAGGGAATATTTAGTTTATTTGTAATTTAAGGTTTTTTCTAAATGATACTGGATTGACTAAGTGAATATTTCAACATTGAATAATGGTAAAGTTAAATTTGAAATATAAATGAATTTATCAAATTGAGTTACTGTAAAGGTTTAAATATTTTAAAGCTTTGAAATCTATTAAAATTGAAATGGTTTGATTTGTAGTTCAAATCTATATTTGAAATCGATATAAAATGGTTTATTGAGAAGCTGAATTGAAATTGATGAATTGAGATTGAATTAATCTGAATTTTGGAACTAGAGTTGGTTTGAATCGATTTGTGAACTTTGAGGAAACTATTTTATTATGTAAAAGTATTTTAACATACAAAAACTATTTTTACTTTGTAAATCATTTGAATATATATACTATTTTTAATCTAAAATATTTTAATATACTAATTATTTTATTATATAAACTATTTAATTTATAACTATTTAATATAAAAATCATTTTTATATATAAACTATTTATAACTATAACTATTTTATTATATATACTATTTTAATATCTAAACTATCTAATTGGAAGGTGTTATGATTTCAAAGTATTATGATTTCAAAGTGTTATGATTTCGAAGTATTATAATTTCTATGTGTTATGATTTCAAAGTGTTATAATTTTCAAAGTGTTATAACTTCGGAAGTGTTATAATTTTGGAAAGGGTTATGATTTTGAAAATGAATATTATTTTAAAGTGAGTAATAATCTCGAATTGACATGGTTTTGAATGGATATGATATTTCGATTTTAAAATATGAATTATTTGAAATGAAATGACCATGGCGTTATAATAACGTTTGGTAGTTAAAGAGAACTGGATGGGTTATTATCATACTCTCTGCGAATACCCAAAACCACTTTAACAACTATGTACGTGGTGGAGATTCCAGAATGAAGTATGTTGTTGGTGACGATCCTATATAAGGTATTTACGTGGACCTAACTCCCGTGAGTTAGCTTAAGGTGGCTAAAACAGGAGCAATTGACGGGCCAAGTGAGATAGCTCCTCCGATCGAACACATTTCTTCGATACCATTCTATTACTATATGATTGATTGGGTGCACCCTTGGATTTTATGAGAGTGTTGGACGAGGTGGGCGGTAGCTGCGGCTATGTGTTACCACCAGCTCAGAAGTGTAATAGGCATATCTACCCTGGTATTGCCTAGTTGTGTCGTGTCACCAACAATATCGAGACCACTACAAGTTTATTTTGTGTCGCACCTATGGAGTGCTCCCTGATAGCCCATTGGTTTGGTGGAGTTTACAGTATTGTATATACTACGACATCATAAAAATGTATTAAGGGGGACATGTGTAACGCCTTAACGCTATTTTAATACTTTTACTTTACTATAGATATATCATAATAGTGTATATTACTTCATAGTAGATAGTTCCACGGATCCTTAGAAGATGGAAATATCAAACATCCTTTAAGTTACTTGTATTTCAGTTGATATTTCACTTGAGTTGGATTTGTTGATATAAGAATGTTAACCCTGACTCGATTGTTTTGTGTTTTGCTTTATGCTCGGGTCAGACTGAGTGTTACAGTATTTGAGACTCACCTTTGGAGTTTGGAACTTCACTTGTGTGAAGACCCAAATTATTGAGATAAGAATAATTTTAATAAAATTAGTGAAAGGAGAATTTTCAAAAAAAAATGGCATTTCTAGCCATAACATCATATGTAGAATTCTCTCAATTGTGTGGGGATACGATGGGTTTTTCCACCCTACTAAAACCCTAAACAATGTTTTAAAAATCAAAGGGGTAGCAATAGTCTCATTTCAAAAAACTGAAAATACTAAGAAAAGAAAAAAGAGCAAACCAAAGCCATTTTCAAGTTAAAGTATTCTCGGGGAAAAGAGGAAGGAAGGTGAGTGATTAATCAATCTTATGAGGTTTAAGGCACTAAGACCCAAGTTAAGGCCAGCCATATTATTTTATAAAAACCATATCATGTTTGTGCTTGATCTATTTCTCTGAATAAGTGAATGCTGAGAATGGTTGGTGTTTTGATAAATCTTTGGTTGATGCTTTGATTTGTTTTAACTGATTGTTTGATAAGAAAAATACCCTGATTACTGATATGGATCCAGTACCTTAAAACATCAGTTTATAAATATGTTTAGTAAGGTAAATACATTTTATTGAGAAGTAGGGTATTACTGGGAAATAAACTAGGCAGTGTGAATAAATGAGATTCATGCTTATGTCTAGATTGTTTTAAAAATGAGATGAACAATGCAATAAATTATGTATGTGCTGATTTGTTCAGATCTTAAGCTAAAATGTTTTATGGGTTTTTCTCAAAACACCTTACCCTATGTTCACAGTAGAATTGAGTATAAGGATTTTATATGATTTCACTAGATTTGTTTAAGTGATCATGATATTCCTAAATATAGGAGACATGCAAGTGTTAAAACATATTTTGAATAAAATAACTGAAAAATGAGATATGGTATTCTTTTCATGAATGTTTAGTATGGTTGGCTGAAATCCCTGAGTGAGTTTAACTCTCTTTGATTTATGAAAAAGAAGAAAAGAATATAAAAGAATTTCAAGAGTTAATAAATTTTTCTGGAAGAAAAATGAGAATGGTCACTAGATATAAAGCTAATCTAGGAGTAGAGCCTTGATCTATTCATCATAAGGGGGATGATGGGTATGTGCATGACTTGTTTAAGTCCTGTAGGCCTCTGTGCAGAGATTAACAGAATTGAGTCCCTTGCAATGCACACATGATGTTCAATGGCAAAGAGTTAAGACCAAATTAAATTGATAAATTGAGATTGAGAGTTGAGCTATGGTATTAAAATGAGTTAATCCATAGGAGTACGTACCATGTGTACTGAATTGAATGGATGAATGGATGCTTGTGTATATGAGTGTTAGTAGGGGCTTATATAAATATATATACCCAGTTTACATTATAAATCCAAATAAGCATCAAGTATATGAATTCTCTGCACAATAATTAGAAAATGACAAGTTATTATGTTTTGATTTCACTCATACCAGAATTTATTTCTGACCCTGTTTGTTGCCTTTGCAAACTATGGGGGTGTCTCATTATCATTGAGGCAGTTCCAGGTATTGCTGCAGGGAAAGAGGCATAATAGCTCTGCTTGCATGGGTGTTTGAAGAGCTTGCTGTTTTAAAATACTTTAGAGAAGTAGAAGTTTTTATTTGTCATAAATAATCTAGACAAAAACATTCTTAAGGATTATGTGTGTCCAGAATTCTTAGTACTTCGTTTCCTTGCAATGAATATGTAAGACTTATGCATTTATATGTGCTTGTGAGTGGTTGATCAAAGTAATATGCCCTGGAAATTAAATCCAGCAAGCTATGACGAATGAGAAGTATACCATATAACCTGATATATGGACATATTCTCCTTGCTATTATTGATTAAGTTTCAGATAGGATTATGGGTTGTTTTTGAATGAATGATTAGACAAGGTAATGAGTTGATAGGTTTAAATTTGGTCTTGGCTAGCCAGCAAGATTTTTACATGTCTTGTAACTAATACAAGTTTATGTGAAAGCTTGAAATCACTGGAACAAACAAGATCATAGTATAAGTTAATTTGAATTGCAACTAAACCTTGTATTAGTAGTTAAGTTGTGTCAAAAGAGAGTGTACAAGAGTTACAGTAGATGAGTTTGAGCTTGACCATGGCTAACCAGGAGGGCCTATACATGGCTTGTAATTGATACAAGTGCATGCATATGTCTGAAGCCATATGCTTCAACTTTCTGAAGCAAGTAAATCTATAGTGTAATGCTAATTTGAAAAGAAATCAAGTCATAAGTTGAATCCAGATTAAGACTAAGAATATGATGTTATAAAACCTGGAAATCATAGGTAGCTAAGGTTTTAGGATTTGAATTTTGATAAAATCTAGAAATGACATCAAACATATGATTGGAGTAGCAATTTAGTAAAAGAAGCAGATCAAAAGATTCAATGCATTAAGTAATAAAATAGAGTAATTTGGTTAAGTATTTAGAAATCCAGAACATTACTTTTGCTCACTTATCATTCAGACTATGCAAAGATCTTTCAAAACCAAGCTCAATATGTTTTCCAGTTTTATTAGCAAAGTGTGTATGAATTCTAAATCAGCACACAACCCTATCATTTACATGATCATTACATGTTTTATAAACTTGAATATATGCATTTTGATTGAACTGAATTGCTTGTGTGTGTTTTGTGCATGTTTGTGTATAAACCATGAATCTGGGCTAGATAGACCCTTGAATCATTAATCAAATTATGTTTTGACATCTTCCATCATTTCTAAATAACAGGTATGAAATACTGAAACCCCAGAATCAAACCTATGGATATTAGAACACAAATCAAATAATTTGGTTTAATGAAAACTCTGGAAAACAATACAAATGAAAATATGAGGAACTAATACTTTATTTTTGCATTAGTCAATCTTGAGTCATTATAAAAGAAGATAAAATCTGAATTATGCATTGGTCGATCTTGAGTCTTATTAAGGTGATAATATTTATATTTAGTATTATTCAATCTTGAGTCGGTGAAGAGATATAAGTGTAGAAATAAGCTATATGACACAAGACATTTCAACTATGAAAAATATTGTGTGAATTAAAATTCTTTGCTACTCTAAACACTCTGACTTGCAAAGAAACATTTATATATCTTCATATATATAAATGATAGGAATTGATTTAAATACCGATATATTTATATTAGTAAATTTTAGGATCTTGGGTAATTAATTAAAAAAAATTCCTAACTAAAATTCACTAAAAATTATAGGAGAAGAAAAGTGGGTCATTTCAACTTGGAGATCCATCTATCTATCCAACTTTCAGTTATTCAATTGACTCCAGTGATATATTCAAATTTTGTTATTTAGAATGTATTGATGTATCTTGATCACTGCTGTATTTTATTTCATACTTTGTTGTTTATATAGTAGCTTCATGAACTACTATTTCTCTATTTCCGCTACTTATTGTTATGTTACTCTGTGTCTATGATTTTGTGATTGATTGATCTACTATATATGCTGAGTTTTGCCAAATATAAATTAACAATTTGGTATTTTGAGCAATTCAAGTCCGACATGTGTGGATCCGAATGGCATGAAATTTTAGGTCGTTACATTCCTTCGCTACAAAGTTGGTATTTCTTGAAACAATAATTACTTCTCAATGTATTTGAATAGGTATTCATAAAAAAATTGTGAATTGCATTATATAAAATTGACTTGGTTTTAGTTTACAATAATTATGTTCAAAACATAAATTGGCCATCATATAGTGGTCGTTCCCAAACTCTTTTGGGGCGATTTATACAAGAACCATCACATTCAATTATTACATGTAATCTTTTGACTCACACAACCTGCTAACTCCTTGGCCTAGGATATGTTGGGGTTTTAGATAAACTCGTATCTTGTATGATTTTGTGAACAATTCTTTAAATGAAATTAATTTTAGCATTATATAGTACTCTTAAGCACGCAACCCTGCATAAAGAAGTTAGCTCGACTTCACACATCATTAATCATACTTTGTTCAACAAAGTTTGATTAGTTCTTGTCAAAATATCATTATGTATCATAAGGAGGAGTGACTTTTGAGAATCTTTATTCAATTTTTTTGGTATATTCAAATTCTTTCCAATATAATCACTTATTTGATCAAATCGTATCATTTCTACGGCATGTAATTTCATTTACTTCCATTTTATATTATATGAACTTATCATTGACATATTGCATGTGTATCATAACACTTGTTTATGTTTGTGATAACTCATCAATAAATACAATGAAATATGTGGAACGATTTTGGTATTGATAGACTTTCGATTTCATACATTTATATGTATCAACCAAAAAAGTTCATCAACTCTTATGACGCTCCCACTAAGTGGGTGCTTCATCCTTAATTGTCTGAGATATAATTCATTAGCACCATATGAGTTATAATCATATAATCGAAGAATTATTTCTCCAAACTATGGGGTACTCTATAATTTCAAAATAATTGCAAATAATTTGAGATGCTTATGTATTTTCCAATACATCACTTTTGTTATGAAATCAAATGGCACTGTAATAGTTTTAATTTATAATGAATATTCATACTAAAATAAAACTATGTATGCTCTTCAATCAATAATAAAAAATAGTTATTATTCGTAAATAATGATTGGTATGATTAGTTTTCATTACTTGGTGCAACTAATAAGTGTTGTATGCAATTCTCCCACTATTTTTGTTATTACTATAATAGAGTACGAAACATGGAGGTCCACTTAACCAATTAATGTATGTTATTTATTCTATCTACTATAACCATTTTACGGTCGAGAGCTTTTAGATCAATTATCTTAAACTCAAAGGAATAAATTTCATAAAAAATAATTTTTCGTATAAAAAATACATCATGGAATAGAAATAATCTTTCTCATTCTATGTTAACTATCAATTATTATTTTACAATTACTATTTCCGATATTTCTTTATGTAGTAGAAGTGATCATTCACTCTTTTTATTCCAACTATACCTTAAGCAACATTTACCCTTGTACATCCATTTCCTTTCTAAATGGTCGAACCATTAAAAATGAAACCCTTACTACAACATCATAATGAACCTTTTATAAAAGTGCAATTGATCATCCCTACCATTTAAGGATATCAAATATTGTAAATTGATCAACGTGACATTTCAGTGATCGAGTTATATCTATTTTGTAGTTTTAGGTCTAGTGTTACAGTTAACACAACAAGATCATTATTGTAATTAGTCATATTAAATATATGATCTCACACTATGGTTTACTTACTTATTTCGAATGAACTAATTTCATTGGGGTTTCATACATTACGAATTGCAATCTTCATTATATAACATCAATATGTTACCATACATGGATCAAATATCCATATTTAAGTATTGATTTAGAGTTTGAAACTCATAAAGGACAACACATAGTCTTAGGCAAGCAAACACGCGGGTGACCAATACAAACGTATTAAGTAGTTACAAAATTAGGTGCTTGCATGGTTATTGAAACAATAACATGCAGAAAATATTTATTAGTAAGTATATTTTATATTTACTTTTCAATCTTTAATTTTGTTCATTTGTATATCTTTATTGATAACGTTTTATCAATTATATTAATTTCATAAATTTATCAATGTAGATTACTATAACTTTACACAGTAAATGTTCTTACAATATTAGAAAGGTCAAAATGTTACCATTTCATTTTTCTAATAAGGCTCTCACTTGATATTTATGTTTATCAAAAACTATAAGAAAAACATAGAAATCATTTGACTACTCCAGTGGATGTTAGGATTCGCTTATCTTAAGATTTTGACCTTGTGGAATATCAACAAGTCATAGGACCGTAGGCAATAGATAACACTTCATCGATTGTATCAGATACAACTCCAAACTCGTGTTGTTTTTCTAATCTCATCTTGCCCTTAAGGAATATCAACAAATCAAAAGAGATTATTCACTCATACCTACATTTCACGATGACCTAAATATAATGCACGTACCTTAAGGAAGATCAACAAATATGCACATGCATCTAATCTCGTCTGGTCAATGTACTAATAGTGCTACATAAAACATCTTTAGCATGAGGAATATCTACAACTAGAGATTATGCAAGCAATCTATTAATATATAAGTGAAAAAGGAATATTTAATACTAAAGATTCATAATCTTTAATGTATGATACTGAGTGATATCGACTTAGGGAATAATATATTTCTCATGAAATACCCTGGTTCAAGCATCGGACGCATTAGGAATCATGGTATGCGTACTATATGCATGTATTTATTACTTAAGTCCATTTGGGTTTTTTTCTTGTTCCACTTGATTTTGTACATTCCTATTATGTAAATTTAATTACTATATAATTTTTATAATTTAATTAACTTATATAATAGTCTCATGTGCATTACATTAATTAAATCTTATTTAGTTAACTACTATTCTAATTAATTTTACGTCATTCAATTAATTTTTTTAAATAAATATGTATATTATAAATTTATGGTTATAAACATATATACACACACACATACATGCATGTACGTATTTTATTATGTGTAATTAACTTATTTAATTAGGTAATTTAACTAAATATTAGTTTCAAAATTTTCTCATATATGTGCATATATTCTTACATCATCTTAAATAATTCAAGATAACGTAACATGTATATACATATAAATATACACACACATACTGTAAGGAACCGGGCTTTTCGACCCTCGAAAATCGATACTAATACGTCCATTGTATCACATGCCGAGCAATCAAAGGCCGAAAGACCCGATTATTAGGAAAAAGAAAGAAGGAAGAAGATAAGAAGAAAATTAAACAACACATAATCTCATAGCGGAACGAATAACAAAACTGTAATATATGTATATACAAACATCAATTAGAGTATACTAAACTATTTTATCTTGGACAGTTATAACAGCATGTCCTCACAATTCTTGATAAACACAAGAATGAATAAATCAGAAAATAACCATCTACGAGAATACGTCTTTAAGCCTCCAACTCATCTCCTGAGTCCCTCAGCATCCAAATTAATCTATAATTTTCTCGGTCTGACCTGAGCATTATAATAAAATAACATTCAAGTCATTCTGGAAAACCGGCATGAAAAAACATACCAAACTGGATTTGAAGTTATAAGAAAAATATTTGAAATCAAAATGTATATCTTAAGACCACGCCGCACATAAACACGGATGGGTTTTTACCTCACGATAACCAAAACATTTTCTATAGAAAATCCAGTGATATAATAATAATGTCTAAAGGCGAAAATAATAATAATAATCAAGTAGCTATGATGCTTGTGAGTGTACATCACAATAATACTGGGTATATAATCAAAAATTGATAAGGCGCGTTCGCTAATTGTATAGGATTTCCGTGGAGGTGCCTTAGTACTTTGAGGAACAGTTCTCCTGCATAAGGATCAGAGATATCCTTATGAAGCAGCATACATCCATAGTGATTACCATAGGAAAAACATAGCTCGTCTCGCTAAGACCGAGTGCATCGCCCCATGCATGCATAACAACTATAACTACATCTAGGAGGAGCCGACTACACCCTATGGGTTTGACAACCCTACTAGTCATGCCTCCTATCTCTGGTTTTGGTCATTCCCGCTGATGAGGATACGTCCGGTGTTCCAGCTTACGCACCGTCACCAAATAGATCACAGAGTCCCACATGGATTCCAATACCCCAAGTCTCAAAATCACACATAGATTCCCTCATCTCAATTAGATATTAGAATCACATCCAGATTCCCATACCCCAGTGGGTCTTGGAATAACACATGGATCCCAACATTCTAATATATTATGAATCTCCTCCATATACCGAAATAACACATGGATCCTAACATTCCAATATATCACGAATCTCCTCCATAGAACCGTATATGGTTTTCAGAGTGGTTACGGGTTCGAGTCATCTCTTACGAGTACACTCTTCTGTTTTTCGGGTGCTCCACAAAACCAAATGTCGATTTCCGGAGTGCTTAATGCTGGTTCATTTGGAAATAATCAAACAATGCATAAGAGCGGGGATCACCCCCTAACCGTTTAAGTGGACGAATCTTCTTATCATTTGTCCTAGAAGAACAAAACAAGTTTATACGTACAATATAGCACCACTGATGGTAACGGTACCATATAATCTCCATGTTTCCTCTAGGTATTTCCAGAGTTAAAATTCTTCGGTGTTAACCAGGGAATATTTTCATACCACCAAAATCAAGAAGGATTACATATTATGGCCAGGATTTGATAGTCGGTTATTGAACTATTAAATAAACAAATATTTAAACAAAGATTATATTTCATAGGAAAAACCAGCATTGTTTAAGCATATAAGCGCTCACTAGCCTCATTTCTTAAATCTTCATAACCCACTTTGTAAATTACTTGTACATAAACACCTTTACAAAGATATACTCGCAAATCTCTATATTTCAATACTTAGAAATATCCATATACTTATATTAAAGGTATAAGTATATCCATAGAATTAGAAAGATTTTATTTTTATTCGATTGAAAACCGATTTATATAGCTCCTTATGATTCTTTAAAAACATTTATAAACCATTTTATAAATCTCTGAAAAACCATTTATAAACCCTTTATAAACTCAATCACTTATAAGCTTCTTGTACATTTCAAAGATCACCGATAACCTTTTATGGATCTATAAACCATTTATAAAACTTCTTTTATAGATCTATAACCTATCTCTAAAATTCGTTTATAAATATCTAACCATTTATAAAATCTTTCACCTTGCAAATAACCTTTCCTTAACTCTTCAAACCATTTTATAACCCCTTTATAAAGTCTTTCCACTCCATTCATGGGTCTTAGAAACATTTAAAAATCTTTTTCTTCAAAACACCATTGTACAATAATTATTTACAATAAACATCACAAATAAATGGAATTTATTAATTTATGAAACATCTTAAAAATAATATTTAATAATTTCAAAATATTGTTTAAGAACAATAATAATTAATCTTTACCATTTTTATAAATAATACCGATTTACTTTTAAAATCTTATTAATAATCCATATTATTAATTCCAAACCTTAATTATACTTAAATAAATAATCTTATCACATTTTGATAACTCTTTAAATCCATATTACTATAAACAATTAACTTTAAAACAATACCAACAAAACTGAATAACCTTAAACTAATGTTACTATAATTATGTAACTTTAAACCCATATTAACATAATTAAATACTTTTTGAACAATAATAATGTAATTAAACACTTTAAAACAATATTACTATAATAAAATAACTTTAAAAAAACAATAATATAATCAAATAACTTTGAAATATTATTATTAAAATTAAATAGAAAATCCTTAAAATGTAATATTTTTGGGGACCCAATTTTGGATTCAAAAGTCGTTTCTTGTCTCCAAAAACCAATTTCAACTTGAACGGCAATTTACAGTATTTTTAAAATACTAATTTAAAGCTAATAGCCACCCAACACTTAACCAATATCGATATTGATTTTCTACCACTACTGGGTTTTATTTCCAAACATATAACGATATTATAACCACAATGTCCATAATCATATTTATTATTCGATAATACATATAAGAGTATATTATTGAAAACCATTCAACACTAATGAGGAATCCCATTGGATTCCTCCAACCTGTTACCCCCTGCATCACAGCTTATATATATTAGCACATGTATATATGTAAACAAATTAACAGTTGTGAGGAATCTTGTTGGATCCCTCCGACCTGTTTTCCCTGCATCACAAACGTTGCATACTCATAAAATATAAATCAACCACTTTGAGGGAGGATTCTTATACGAAGGGTCATCCGCTCTTACATGGGAACGTAATAGGGTCTCATCCGCTCCAATAGGCGGGAATATTCAAACCAACTAATAAATATAATGATTTATCCAAACAATCATTTAAAGAAATTTATCAACTATAAATCATACTAGTTATCCAAAAAGTTAAATTTAATTCACCGAAATTTTTTGTTGTCATCGAGGCATTCCGGTTTGGAACTAAAATCGAATAATGTCCATTTTTAGCCCAAATTTCAACGGTCTTCATATTCATCTAAACCAGTTCCATTGCAAAGCTTTTGTCGTCATGAGCGCAATACAAAAAGTTTCGTTATGATCGGACCTCATATGAGAGGGTTAAAAAATTTATAAGTTAATGATAATTTTAACTAAAAAACAATCCTAAACAAATTACAATCCTACTCACTTCTTCCCTGTCTCAAAAAATTCTCCCAGTACAAGCACAGGTAAGTCGTGCATGCACCTCCCTTTAATATTTCGACGAACCGACTCCGACATTGCGCTCCTCACCGCGACCTCCATCCGACCTTCCCCAAGAATCAATGGCCGGTGCCCCCTATAAAAACACGACATCGACTCCCCCTTTACTGCAGCATGGCGACATGATCGCCACCAAGGCGATTTGACCTCTCAAACTTCAACCCGAGGTGTTGCTTTCCATCACGAACTCAATCCCAGGCTTTGCTTGATCCCATTCTACCTCGATTTCATGAAATTTCCAACCCTAGCTGATCACACCATTTGATTTACTATCGATCTCCCTGATATAGCGCTTCACCTCTAGCCAGACATATCAATGAGAAGCTCTCGTCCAAAGAAGAATTTTAAAGCTTGTTATATTTTTTTGAGGAATTTTTGAAAATTCTTTTTTCTTTCTTTTCTAGCTTTAATCATTTTAGACGAGAGAGGTAAGAAGCAATTGAAAACGGAGGATGGGTACGGTTATGACAGGTAGGTATGGGCTGATGGGGCTTGGTCATGGCAGTGTATGGTTAATCGAAGAAAATATATTATTGAAAATTCAAAATATCTAGCTACATAATTTCGGACCCCAATTGAGACATGCCACCTGGCATTCTACATGTTATACCCTATTCCAAATGCAATGAAATTTGTTTCGAGGCCTAATTCGATCGTATGCAGAAGGTAGCCTTTTGAACCCAATTATTACATTAAATTTTCAATATTAATTTCAATGCGTTTTTATCCCGTATGACTAAATGAAACGTCCAATCGCTATGAAATTTGACGGCGTATTATAATTCGTTATTATGGAACCAGTGACACTGGTTTCACTGAAATCTGAGACAGTTCCCCGGAAGGCTATTTTCATATCTTATCGTATCTAATATATAAGGCAAATACTTGATCAAAGCAGTCAAACTGAATCCTTTTTCGCCTTTGCCAAAATTACCTTATTCCTAACTCTTTCCAAACTATTTTATAATGCTATTTCCGCCATTTAAAAAGATAGTGGAAGATGATTCTGATATTTGAATGTTCTCATCCATTTATCAAACCACAAACTCCACTTCTTCATATTCCAATCGATAGATCGAAAAGAACCACAATTTCTTCTTCTTTGGTTAATCTTCATGATGCGAACTAGGTTTGTGTAAATCTAAGTTTGTTTGCTTTTGATTTCAATTTCTTCTTTGTTTGGAGTTTCTCTATTCATTATTTCTTTTTTTACCATAAATACTAGGTTGTAATATATTTGTTGATTTTCCATAGTTTATCCATGTTCAGTTTCATATTTCTTTTGATGCTTAGGGAAAATCCAATTTGTGTGTTTTGGTATGAACTTTCCACTCTAATTCATAAATGAAAATAGTTTTTCCTTAATTTACCTATCATGCTTTAATCTGATTAATTTTCATGCTTTTGTTCTGCTTCAGACGGTTAGGACAAATCCCTAGGCATGTTATTATCTTTGATGCTTACAAATTGACCATTATGCAATTTGGTGTTTGGATTCTACACTCTCATAGCATGATTAGGAACACGTTTCCTTAAAGGTTAGAAAGAAGATAACAATTGCTACCGGCTCTTCACTATAAGAGGTTTGAATAATCTGCTATAAGGGTTTTTTCTTTCAAAAATGGTATTTTTTTTAATTTATAAATGTTTGTTAAAGTTTGTTCTTTTCAGCTTTTAACGATGATGAGATTGCCAGCACTAACAAAAGAATATATTACTTTTTTCCTCAGGTTAATATCATTACTTTTTGATTTTTATCTATCTAATCTTTTATTTAGAAACAACGAACACAGCTTATTAATTGTAACGTAACCTCATTACTTTTTAAAGGAGATGTTAGCCTAATTCCGTCAGACTACATATATTGCGTATATGAATAACATTTGTTGGATTATTTCCAAAAATTTGTTGGAGCTCTGATATTTTATAATCAAACTAATGAATCATTTTGTAATGATCGATGACTAAAGACCATTATATGAAGTATTTTCCTACTAGCCTTTTGGTTTGAGTATCACACTAAAAAATGCATTCAACAAGTTGATACTTCATCTATCTTTTTAAATAAATATCACTATATTATATTGCTCTAATATTGATTACATTTCTTTTATAGCCTCAAATCATGATTATACGACTTCAGTCAGCTAATTGAATTTGAATATTGCAATCTTAAAATGTGTTTACAAACATTCATTAAATATAATGGGTGGATGGTAGTACTATGCAAGTTTATATCACAAATAAAGAACTATATGATTGATCTAATATTAGTAAACATTCTGTTTTGATAATTTATTTATTAAAATATAGTATAATTTGACATTTCTATTTTAATGTGGTAAATCAAACTGACAAAAGTAGTATCTTGCTACTATATAGGGTAGTTTTTGCCTGTATGAAATTATTATACATGGAAATAACACATGTTAGCATGGAGTTTTGCAAGTTAACTATGACGTGATGTTAGGTCAATCCATTATTTTCGAATTATACACACACACACACACACTATTTCTGTATTTTTTTTTCTTCTACTTATAAAATGCTTTCATTAGTATATGATAGACATAATAGTAAAGATGTAAATTCTCCGAACTTTTGTAAGTAGACATAAGTTTTCATTATGAATTTTCGGATACAGTCTATTTGCATGAACACCTTAACACATGATTAGTTGGTAAATTATACATACAGATATGTATATATGCTTCAATTTAATTGGTTCTGTTAGTGACAAGAATGAATTTAGTTTCTGAGCCATATATCAAATCATAAATATGATTTATTGTAGAATATGTTCATAATCTTTTATAGCTGGATTGATAGAAATTGCACTTCATTTTTGTATCTTTATTTGGCACAAAGAAAAATACATATTCCAGGATTGGTTTATGGTGCAATTAAACTATACATGGATACAATTTGTATTAAAGTGGTATTTAATTTGTAATTTAAGTTTTAGTATGCAGTTAACATTAAGCATAAATATATCAGTAATAAACTTAGCTGTTTGCATAAATTTAGTATATTTCCTAATTACTATATTAGCAGTTGTCTATTTAGCATAAATATCTTTTCTTTTCTGATGCTAAATGCTTTTTTGTATTTACTCAAATGATGTTATTATATTTGGTACAAGTAAAAGCTATTAACGTATTTAATCAACTACTAAATCTATTAGTAAATGGTATATCTATTACTTTATTGCCTGTTATGACCCTACATTCAATGTCCATAGATATATTACTAATAATAAAATAATTTTTTTTATTTGATCAACCTTTTTTTTGTTTCTCAAACTGCCATCGTCTTACTATGGTAAATATTAATGAAAGATGTATATGGCATGGCTTTCAGCAAAACTACAAGAAACCAACTAAACCTTAAAGATACCTAATAATCAAACAATATGAATTTTTATTAGTTTCTTACTTATAAAATATAGTAATAAAAGGAGGAAATTCAACTTCATTTTTCATAGTAATAACAGTATACAATTTGGAATTATAGTCAAACAACAAAAGCTTTTATATTTAATATTTGATAATTAAACAACATAAAAATAAGAGAACATAAAAGATGAACAAAATTCACCTTTATATTCTAATAATCAAATGGTAAAGAAATAAGAACGACTTCATTTTCCATAGATGTAACAACCCGAAATTTTCAACTATTCGCATCCGCGCATGTCGGACTTGAATTGCTCAAAATACCGCGTTGTAAATAAAATTTGGCAAATCTCAGAATATATAGTAAATAAATAGTCACAGATCACAGACACAGAGTAAATAATAATGCAGCGGAAGTAAAAGGGATAGTAGTTCATAAAGCTACTATATAAAAATAAGATACATCAGAGTTAAACAAAATACAGCAGAAGAGTAACAAGATACATCAGGTACAAATCAGAATAAATCACTGAAATCACTAAATACTGAAAGCAGAATATATAGATGGATCTTCAAGTAAAGCTCCAACCCCGAAGGTGAGTCTTGAATGCTAAATCACTCAATCTGACTCGAGTGTAAAGCAAAACACAAAACAATCGAGTTAGGACATAAATACTTATGAAATGTAAATCAACTCAAGTGAACAGTAACGAAATACATCATTAACTTAAAGGATGCTTGGGATCGCCCATCCTCTAAGGATCAGTTAAACTATTTACTATATAGTAATATTGCGCTATTATTATAATGTCTACAGTAAAATAAACTTACTTTAAAATAGCGTTCTGGGCTTACCTATATCACCCATCACACATAATAGTCCAAATAGTCCATCCAATAACATGATATCTCCAGATCGAGAGACTATCAGAGGATACCACACGGGCTACGGGAGAAAAACAAACTTGTAGTAAAGGCTCGGTATGGTAGGTGACACGGCACACAAGGCAATGCCAGGGTAGATATACCAATTATGCACACGGGCTGGTGGTAACGCAGCAGCCACATATGCCCACCTCGGAGCACACTCCCATATCAAAATCGGAGGATGGCCATCAAATTAACCACAAATAAGAGTATAGCATCGAAGGAATGTATCCGATCAGAGGAGCTACCCCTTTTGGCCCGAGATCACTCCTGTTTCAGCCACCTTATGCCAACTCACTGGAGTTGGGTCCACGTAATATACCTCAAGAACAACGCCACCATCCTACTTCATTCTGGAATCTCCACCGCGTACATAGTTGTTAAAGTGGTTTTCGAAGTTGGCAGAGAGTATGACAAGTTCCGATCCCGGTCTCTTTAACAACCAAACGTTATTATAATGCCGTGGTCATTTCAAAATAGTTTATGCTTCAAAAAATCAAATCATTTTATTTCAAAACTATATTCCTTCCAAAATAGTTTATACTTCGAAACCAAAACCATTTTTATTTCAAAACTATTTATTCAATCAAATAGTTTATACTTCAAAACCAAAATCAATTTTATTTCAAAACTATTTATTCAATCAAAATTATTTATACTTCGAAACCAAAATCATTTTTATTTCAAAACTATATTCAAATCAAAATAGTTTATACTTCGGAACCAAAATCATTTTTATTTCAAAACTATATTCAAATCAAAATAGTTTATCATTTCCATTTCAAACATATATTCACCTTTCAAAAATTATAATACTTTCAAAGTTATAACTTTTCCGAAACCAAAATACTTGAAATCATTACACTTTGAAAATCATAACATTTTGAAATCATACATTTGAAATCATGGAACATTCCTTTAATTATTTACATTTTACAAATTTATTCCATTAAACCAAAACTTCAAATTTCCAATTTAATTCAAATCAAACCATCAGTTTCAATTCAGTTTCTTTACAAAACATTTCAAATCTTATCAATTTATATGTAGATTTGATCCACAAAATAAACTATTAAATTTTTAATATACTTCAAAGCTTTAATATCCCACATTTCAAAACATAATTTTTTAATTTCATATATCTCAAATTTAACTTCATTATTACTTAGTTTTGAAATATCTTTTCATATAAATATAAACTTTAAATATTCATTTATCAAAATCAAATATCATTCCAAATTCATATTCTTTCTCAAAATAAAGATCAAATCATTTCCAAACCATTTAAATCATCAAAATATCATATCCTTTCAAAACCTCATTATCAAATCATTATTTGAAATCAATTTCAAATATTCAAATTTAAATATCATGTTAACCCGCCTTTTTAGCAAGGCCATGGACATGCAGATTTAACATTATCGACTGCTATCATCAAGACTGGTGTACGATGGAGTTGGTCGACTGGATGGATGAATGCGCAACGTGCTTAGAAAATGGAAATTGGATTGGATAAAGAAGGATCAACTATAATTTGGGTCTAGTAAATTTGGTTCGGTCTAGAAAGTTAGAAGTCGTTCAGCATAATGGGTCGTTCAGCACGATGGGTCGTTCGGCACGATGGGTCGTTCGGCACGATGGGTCGTTCGATACGATGGGTAGTTTGGCACGATGGGACGTTCGGCCTGATGGATCGCTCACGATGGATCGTTCGGCACTATGGGTCATTCGGCATGATGGATCGTTCGGCACGATGGATCGTTCGGCATGATGGGTCGTTCGGCATGGCAACCTCGTTCGGCATACGAGTGCGTTCGGCATGGCTACCTCATTCGGCATACGAGTGCGTTCATCATGGCTACCTCGTTCGGCATCCTCTGTTTCAACCAACCTTGTTCGGTATGCATGGATTGGCATCAAGTGGCTCGACAATGGCTTTGTTGGGCCCAAGCTATTCAGGAGGCCCAACAACTCAGGATTCGCCTATAAATACAGCATATGTGGGTTCAGAAAAGGGGACTTCTCTTCTGCTCTCTGACTTTCTATTTTATAAGGCTAAAGCTAGTCTACCACTTTGTAACTATAATCGATTATTACAGCAATAAAAAGGAAACTTCTAGAGTGGACATAGGCCGAAGTTAGCCGAACCACTATAAAATCTTTGTTCTTTACTACTTCCATTTTAATTTCGACTATTCTTCATATTATTATTCTCTACATACATTCTATCTGTTATCTGTGACCGTTAGTTGGAGCTTTCGCTTACGTTTGGGTGTTAGTGACCAATTTTGATGCTAACATTTGGGTGCTTTCACTGAGAGTTGAACTCATGATTTCTGGAGCCAGGAACTTGGATTCTAGGAAACAATGGTTAGGCTACTAGCATGGAAGCAAGTGATAGAAAGGAGAAATCGGGAGGGAAGTCAAGAGGCTTCCTCTGGAAATGGAGCAGGTGGAGCATCCATCTACATCACAAGAGAGGAAATGGAAGCAACGATGAAAAGACAAGAGGACATGATGCAGGCTCTTCTCAGACAATTTGCATAAGCAGAAAATGCAGGAGCTCAGATCCGTGGAGCCGGAACAAAAGCGCTCAACTAGCAAGCAGAGGGAATGGCCCAGCAGGGGGCAGCCCCCAATCAGCAGACGGCTACCAACCTAGATGGATCTAGACTCGGGGGCATGCCACCAGGAAATGCTGGACCAACCCATCGAGGGGTGCCAGATGATGCAGTGCAACCCGATACCAGAAGGAATGCAGGAGTACGAGATGAGGAGTATGTGCCAAAATTTCCTCATCAACTCGGGGGGGGGGCATACCAGAGGTAACGGATAAGGATTGCAGCTTGACGACAACGACAGACTAGCGGAAATGGTTAGACGGGCTATGAGAGGTGGATTGGTAAATAGAGACTTGGAGATGTGAGTAGGAGTCCCTTTACTCCTACAATCAGGCGAGCTAGGAATCCACCGGACTTTAAGACACCAATGTTGGATATGTATGATGGGAGAACGGATCCCACCGTTCACTTGACAAGGTACATGAGGCATATGGAGGTATTGGGGGCATCAGACGAGGTCATGGCTCGATGCTTTCCATTGTTTTTGACGGATATCGCAGCTATGTGGTTCAGATAGCTGGAGAGTGGTTCTATCGGTACATGGACGGAACTGATTGAAAATTTTATGAGACAGTTTCGAGTCCATATAGTCAGACCCAAGAACGTAATGACCTTGACATCGATGAAGCAATGGAAGGGAGAGTCGCTCAGGAACTTCTTAACTAGATTAAACGTAGCAGTAGCCTCAGTGGATCGACCCGACCCGTCAATGGTTTTGATGGCAGCAGTCTCGGGAATCGCGGATAGTTCGAACTTCAAGATATCATTGGGAAGGGACTCACCGAGGGACCTCGGGGAGTTCTACCATGAGGTGGAAAGGTTCCTAAGATAGGAGGATGCACAGGCTGAGAGAGTAAGGAGAGAGGCTGAAGCTTGTGCAGTAAGGGGTGGAGGTTCACCCTTCGAGGATCCAAGTAAAGATGATAAAGGAAAAAGGATAACAAATGGCAACGGTGGCACTTCGAAGAAACCTCGAAGGGAGTCAAAGTTTTCTTCTTACACATATTTAACTGAGACTCTAAAAAGAATTTACTTGGATACTCGGGGGCGACTCCAATATCGAAAGCCGGCAAGGAGAGAGCCTTCTGAATACAAGCAGGCATCGGGGAAGCATTGCCTATTCCATGAGCTGAATAGGCACAACACAAACGAATGCAGGCATTTAAGGGATATCATTGAGGAGCATGTGAGGAATGGTTAGCAGTATGTCAGGAATTGAGCAGTGGCAGTGAGACAGGAGCGACCACCACCTATCTCGAATGGAGATGGCACTAGATCTGGGCAACGTCGGCTCATTATCCACTAAATAGGTTTATGGTTTTGAATAAGTAATAGAACTCAAAATAATGTGGCTATGTCACTTGCACACGTACGGGATCGAGGATGGTCCCTAAGCGTGCTCTGAGATGACAAAAAACCGTACTACTTGAGTCTATGAAATCCTACTTTCTCTCTGTTTTTCTACAACTTTGGTTTTCTCTTTCGTACTTTCAGCATTTACCTCTCTTTGGTATGGTTTTGGAGTTTGGATTGAACTCTCGTTTTGGTTGGTTTTTGGGTTTTCCATTTTGGTTTGGATGTTTGATTTTTGATATGGATTGTAGTTTTCTAATTGTATTTGGATCACTGTATTAAAACAATTCGGGATTAGCGATTACTGTCCTGACCGGAGAGACGGGGCAGTGATCGCGAGCTAAGAGTCCCTTCATCGGAGAGCGATGGAATGGACTTGGACAGAATATCAAAATCCTTGGCCGAAGTGCCGAGGCCGGTGAATATAAAAGTCCTTGGCCGGAGTGTCGAGGCCGGCGAATATAAAAGTCCTTGGCCGAAATGCCGAGGCCGGTGAATATCAAAGTCGTTGGCCGGAGTGCCGAGGCCGGTGAATATAAAAGTCCTTGGCCGAAGTGCCGAGGCCGGTGAATATCAAAGTCCTTGGTTGAAGTGCCAAGGCCGGTGAATATAAATGTCCTTGGCCGGAGTGCCGACGCCGGTGAATATCAAAGTCCTTGGTCGGAGTGCCGAGGCCGGTGAATACCAAAGTCCTTGGCCGGAGTGCCAAGGCCGGCGAATATCAAAAGTCCCTGGCCGGAATGCCGAGGCCGATGAATACCAAAGTCCTTGGCCGGAGTGCCGAGGCCGGTGAATATCCAAAGTCCCTGGCCGGAGTGCCGAGGCTGGTGAATATCAAAGTCCTTGGCCAGAGTGCCGAGGCCGATGAATGAAAAATTCCCTGGCCAGAGTGCTGAGGTTGGAAAACATAAATGCCCTTGACAGGAAGGTCAAGGCTGGAACAGGATAACACGACCCGGCGAGGTCTATAGATTCAAGGTTAAACCCAGAGAGATCATGGATTTGATAATATGGTTACGAAAGGAATATGGACTTCGGATGTTGAATTTGATGCTATTCAAAACACACCTTCCAACAGAAAGGTATGTTTTGGGGGGCAAGTGTTAACCCGCCTTTTTAGCAAGGCCATGTACAGGCAGATTTAACATTATCGACTGCTCAGTCGTCAAGACCGGTGTACGACGGAGTTAGTCGACTGGATGGATGGATGAGGCAACGCGTTTAGAAAATGGAAATTGGATTGGATAAAGATGGATCAATTATAATTTGAGTCTAGGAAATTTGGTTCGGTCTGGAAAGTTAGAAGTCGTTCAGCATAATGGGTCGTTCGGCATGATGGGTCGTTCGGCATTATGCGTGGTTCGGCACGATGGGTCGTTCGGCACGATGGGTCCTTCGGCACGATGGGTCCTTCGGCACGATGGGTCCTTCGGCATCATGGGTCGTTCGGCATGATGGATCGTTCGGCACGAGGGGTCGTTCGGCATGATGGATCGTTCGGCACGATGGGTCGTTCGGCACGATGGGTCGTTCGGCATGGCAACCTCGTTCGGCATACGAGTGCGTTCGGCATGGCAACCTCGTTTGGCATACAAGTGCATTCGGCATGGCTACCTCGTTCGGCATACGAGTGCATTAGTCATGGCTACTTCGTTCGGCATCCTCTGTTTCAACCAACCTCGTTCGGTATGCATGGATCGGCATCAAGTGGCTCGGCAATGGCTTTGTTGGGCCCAAGCTATTCAGGAGGCCCAACAACTCAGGATTCGCCTATAAATACAGCATACGTGGGTTCAGAAAAGGGTACTTCTCTTCTGCTCTCCAACTTTCTATTTTCTAAGGCTAAAGCTAGTCTACCACTTTGTAACTGTAATCGATTATTACAGCAATAAAAAGGAAACTTCTAGAGTGGATGTAGGCCGGAGTTAGTCGAACCACTATAAAATCTTTGTTCTTTACTACTTTCATTTTAATTTCCACTATTCTTCATATTATTATTCTCTACATATATTCTATATGTTATCTGTGACCGTAAGTTGGAGCTTTCGCTTACATTTAGGTATTAGTGACCAATTTTGGCGCTAACGTATCATTTTAAAAATCAATTACGTCATTTATTTATTATTTCAAATATCATTATAAAATACATTTCAAACTTCCATTCAAAATTCATTTATCTCATTTCATTCAAATTAACACATAACCAAGTAAACCTTATTTAAATTCAAATTCAATTTAAATTCCTAAAAATTCTAATTTAAATATTAATTATATATTAAAACTTCTTAAATTTCACAAATAACCAATTCCAAAAGTTAAATCACTTAACACTTTAAAATATAACTCAAACAGTGTTAAAATCTATAATATTTCAAACATTGTCAAAAATATAGCAAAGACGGCATTTATAAAGTGCTATCGTAGCTTAAAATTTCCAAAATAGTTTAGTTTAGGAACAACGGCTTTTATAAAATGCCGTAATAGATATTTAGTTACTTCAAACATAGTTAAATTCAAAACAACAACATTTTAAAGTGCTGTCATAAAACTACAGCATTTTAGAAATGCTATTAATAAAATTCCAGATTTTATTATAACTTCAGAAAATTTAAACTTCAAAAAATTTCTATTTTAAATTTTTAAATCATATTTCTAGACTTCAAAATTTCACATTTAAATCAACTTAACATATGATTTATCACAGCAAAATTTTATAATCAAATATCCAATTAAAACTCACTTTCATTCGTTAAGTCAAAATTTCACTGTTTCTTAACTTATTAATTTCAACAAATCTTAACATTTTTCTTCAAATATCATTTCAAAACTTTAAATTTAATTTCCATTATTTACTTCCATTTTTAAAATAAAATTTAAAGTCAAAATCACATTTACTTCAAATTTACATACTTAAATTCCCAAATTCAAAACTTAGTATTTAACTTTCTTAAAACCGTTAAATATATATTTTTAAATCAAATTCATACTTTTAAAAATACATATTTTAATAAAAATCATTTAAAGATATACCACGGGTCTGCATATAATTTTCTACCGTTGGTCAAGTGATACAGACATATATCATTTCAATCCGCAATTTAAAAAGAAAACCCGGGTTCTATCATTTCAAACCTGCAATCTCAAGTAAATAGAAATAAATAAAAATCGCTCAGGCCTATCATTTCAGCCCATAACGATTTTTTCCTATTCTAATGTCCGTTCGGGTATGTATCATTTCAACCCATAGTGATTCTATTCTAATAGGGAACTTGCAGTGTGGACATATACATATACAACATAAATAATGTCAATATCACAATATAATGTCAAATATAAGATGTCAGGTGATAATTATCTGAGTTAACATGGTAATGACATGGAATAACATAACATATAATCATCATTAACTTGCATAACATTTTAATTACTAAACACTTGTCATCCATTTACTATTTCATAAGTAGAAATGTCGGAGTGAGAAAGACTCACCTTTTCAAGCTGAAGACTACTACGACACACGAAACGATTTCAAAGACACGACAAGCACGATACAACATGATTTTTGATTTGAATGAATGGGAGCCTAGTTGATGATCTTGTATACAATAAATAAACAAGATAATATGAACATATGAATTCAATACAAAATATATTGAAACGATTGGAATTTTGAATTAACAAAGAACATCGCCTAGCTTTCATCAAACTTTGCTTGACCATGACACCATGGCTTGTCACAAGATCAATTAGGCTTGATCACACCATACTAGGCTCGGCCTAGGTGTCAACATGACTCGGCCAAGACCTAGATGCAAGGCTAAAGGCATGAAAGTGGAAGTCAAAGGCAAAAATAAGAGGAAGGTCAAAGGCAAGGCAAGATAGGGAGTTTTGGTTCAACATTTTGGCTCGGCTTGGTCACATAGAGGCTCGGCTCATGCTTGTATAGGTCTAGACATGTCTGGTGCAGCAGCTAGAGGTGGTGAAATGCCTAAGGGGTTGGCCAAAGTGACAATGGAAGGGTAGGTGATGATATGGTTCGGCTAGGCAATGATTGGTGAAGTTTTGCATTGATTTTGTGGTAATGGCTTCAATTGGATGGAACGGCTTGACATGTTAGAAGAGAGGGGCTTGGAAGTGTTGTAGATGATGGTGGAGAGGATGGTGGTGGTGGTGGTAGAGGCTAGGCCGAGCAGCGATGTGAAGAGATCAAGCAAAATCATTGAAAAAGAGGAGAGAAAGTGAGATAAGGAAGCCATAAACAAAAAAATTCTTTGGATGAAGTGGCCGTGAGTTTTTTTCAGATGTGAGAAAATTTCTCATGTGAATTGAGATGGGAAATACACGGCCAGGAGATAAGGAGTGAACGGCCAAAAGCTAGGAAGTGAAAGGGCAAGCAAATGAAGAGACAAGTAGATGAAAAGTCAAATGGAAAATGAAAAGGTTGCGTCTCTTTGTTTTCTATTTCTTTTTAATTCAAAATAGAAAAATAAAGTTCAGTAAAATAAAAATAAAAATAAAACTGAACAAAACTAAATGAAAAAGAAAAAGAAAATATAATTTAAGGAAAAATAGAAAATGATTAAGAAATAGCTAATATATTGAAACTGGCATTTAAATATTATTAACAAAATACAATGAACATTGGAAAACTATAACAACACTTTAAAATTATTTTAAAAATACAAATAAATACATAAAATGTCATATATACATAAATTAAAACAAAGAAAAATATTATTTATACAATTTAAAATAAATAATTTTGTTAAATAAAACAATTTACACACAATATTGTATAAAGCATAACTTTCACAATATAAATCGGATTTCAATGAAACGAAATGTAGTATTCTTGAATTTAATTTACTTTCATAATAAAAGATAAAATTTAAAATTTAAAATATTTAAAATTTAAATTTAAAAGTCAAAGTTTGACTATTTTGACCAAAATTCACTTTTTTGGAAAATATTCAATTTATACATGTTTGAAATTATAATTCACATCATAATCAAAGTTTATATTTAAAATAACAAAAATTATTCATTTTAATAAATAAAATAAAGTTTTTAAATCAGGCATTCAAATTGAAAAAATATATCAAAATAAACAATTAAAATAATCACAAAATACAGGGTTGTTACACTATCCTCACTCAAAACTTTTCGTCCCTGAAAAGGAATGAGGTGTGGGAAAGCACAGAAAAAGATAGAATAAAATAGGACTAAGCCAAGATGATATGAAAATTGAAATTATACCTGATAACTGTTGTTATTGTTAGGTGTAACAAGGTGGAGATGATCTTCCCAAGATCCTCCAGAATCAAGAACACAAGCACGAGAAAGATCTTCTAGAATCTGACTCACCCTTTCCGCTTGACCGACGGTCTGTGGATGGCAAGCGGTGCTCAGATTTAAGATGAGTACCAAAGATTATAGAAAAATTTCTAAACAAATTGGTATAAGCAATAATCTCCCCATTCTGTAGCAAGATAAGGAAAATAAGGACAACCAAAAGATAGTTTGAAAAACAAAATGAGATAATAAATTTGAAACCCTGAAAATTTCAACTTAAATGGAAAATAAATTTTACATAAGTTAAACAAATCTTAACCATCTCTAATTTCATTATCTTATCATCCAATTATCTTAAATTAACAATTTCAAAAATCATGGATTTGAAAAAAAATCATTTATTATACTCACAATGTACTCAATAAATTAATTCTTCTTTATTCCTAATTATAATTAAATTTATTCCACTCAATATATTTTATCACCTATGTTAAATATATTTACACTTATTATAACTGCTTTAATTTATTCTTAGTTTCTTTAACATCATTTTTTATTGTAAATTATTCCATTACCCCTTTTTCTATTTACCTCTGTTAATCTTTTTGTAACTAAAATTTAAGTGTATAACATTTATTATAACCACTCAAATTTTATTTATAAATATATATATATATATATATATATATTGTATATTATCCAATTATGTATTCAACTTCTGAAAATTAAGATAAGTTATATTGGAATGAAATCGTGTATCATACAAATGAAACTTTCTAATTTAATCATTTCAAGCTTGAATATTTATCCAAATCTTGAAATTATACTTGAAATTATCCTTCAAGATAAGATTTAGAAATTAAATTTTCGATGAATTCCAAACTATTTAGAGATAAATAAATGCACATATACAATATATATATCCATTCAAATTTAAATCATATATCAGCATATGTTATAAATCCAGTCTTATTTTAGAAATTCAAATCAATTAAATTTCCCAGAACAAAACTGTAGCAAGACTACAGAACGGTTTCACTTCGAAACTCGAAAATGAATGTCGGTGATGCTGCAGTCATCACTGAAATTATTTTCCAACGACAAAGAGAAGAGCACTAAATTTAAATTTAAAATTCTTTGGAAACAAATTTTTATTCGAAAATACTTTAAATAATATATCCTTAAAACTTTAAACACAAAGTTTGAAATCCATCGGAAATTAAATTCTCAAAATCTTGTTTTAAATTCATTTAAATTTCCAAATAAATTTATAACCATGTTTATAGTTCAATTATTTATATATGAACCAAGAGATAATGATACATAAAATCAATTATTATTTCTTAACAACTAATTCAATAAAATCCAGAAAAAGATTTATAATATAGTTACAAAATTTATTTCATTACTAAATTTTAAAAACAACATATTGTGTCAGTTTGTTCTGTTCAAGTGTTTTCGAAATCTTATCGATAGCATTGATCAGACGAATCGATCAGAAACCCAAATCAACATCAACAACTCAAACAACACAATATAAAACAAACATTAAATACAGATTTACAAGTGCAGTTCAAAATGTTTTGAAGATAAGTTGGAAACAAAGACGAGATGGTTAAATAACAGAATAGGAACATGGATAAGCTTATATAAATCGCGGGCAACCTTAACCGGGTCAACCGTGACTTTAAAGAATAAGACCGATGTGGATTTCTTAGGTAAATCAACATTCGATCTCAAGATATAGAGTTCGAAATTATAAGAGATACTAGCATCTAAACCGAGGATATAAAATCTCTGGTGAATCGATGCTGTTGTAAAGGAGTTTCCCCTTTTACAAATAAATTTGAGGTTGGCGAGACCGCCAACTCATTATAAAGATCTTTTGAAGTGGAATTATGGGATACTCCGGAATCAAAAGAAGATAAGTAGTGAGGGACACGAATAGATTTTGGAACCACAGGGAATGTTCCAAAATTCAAAGGAATCGAGTCAAAAAGGATGATATTTAAACTCGAATGAAAGTGATTCTATAAATACATTTACCCTATATACTGAGTTTTGCCTAGAGCTACCAAAGCTCTGATACCAAATGTAACGACCCGATATTTTCAACCATTCGCATCCGCACATGTCGGACTTGAATTGCTCAAAATACCGCGTTGTAAATAAAATTTAGCAAATCTCAGAAAATATAGTAAATAAATAGTCATAGATCACAGACACGGAGTAAATAATAATGCAGCGGAAGTAAAAGGGATAGTAGTTCATGAAGCTACTATATAAAATAAGATACATCAGAGTTAAACAAAATAACACAGAAGAGTAACAAGATACATCAGGTACAAATCTGAATAAATCACTGAAATCACTAAATACCGAAAGCAGAATATATGGCTGGATCTTCAAGAAAAGCTCCAACGCCGAAAATGATTCTTGAATGCTGAATCACTCAATCTGACTCGAGCATAAAGCAAAACACAAAACACTCGAGTCAGGACATAAATACTTATAAATTGTAAATCACCTCAAGTAAACAGTAACAAAATGCATCAGTAACTTAAAGGATGCTTGGGATCGCCCATCCTCTAAGGATCACTATTTACTATATAGTAATATTGCGCTATTATAATAATGTCTACAGTAAAATAAACTTACTTTAAAATAACGTTCCGGGCTTACCCATATCACCCTTCACACATAATAGTCCCAATAGTCCATCCAATAACATGATATCTCTAGATCAGGAGACTATCAGAGGATACCACACGGGCTATGGGAGAAAAACAAACTCGTAGTAAAGGCTCGGTATGGTAGGTAACATGACACACAAGGCAATGCCAGGGTAGATATACCAATTACGCACACGGGCTGGTGGTAACGCAGCAGCCACATACGCCCACCTCGGAACACACTCCCATATCCAAATCGAAGGATGTCCATCAAATCAACCACAAGTAAGAGTACAGTATCGAAGGAATGTGTCCGACCAGAGGGGCTACCACTTTTGGCCCAAGATCGCTCCTGTTTTAGCCACCTTATGCCAACTCACGGGAGTTGGTTCCACATAATATACCTCAAGAACGACACCACCATCCTACTTCATTCTGGAATCTCCACCGCGTACACAGTTGTTAAAGTGGTTTTCGAAGTTGGCAGAGAGTATGACTGTAGGATCTAGATTAACCTTAGAGGGGGGGCTGAATAGGGTTATGTCAAATTTTTTTGATTTAAACACAGAAACAAACTGTAGAAATAAATATGTTGAATAGGAAATCACACACAAAATTTACCCAGCTTCAGCAACTCCTGCCTACTACTGCATTCCCAGATTTCTATTAGAATTAAACAGTATCCCGCTTACAAACACTCTAACAAACTCGCAAACCATGCTTCCGCTTACAAACACTCTAATAGACTCGCACCCCCTTCTCCCGCCTACAGAGTTTTGCAAACTCGCAAACCCTTGCTCCCGCTTATAGAGTTTTGCAAACTCGCACACCCTACTCACTAAACTAATTCTAACTAGACAATCTGACACTACCTACAACCTAGGTGGTGATTTACCAAGACTTGATTCGAAAAGAAAATAAAACTAAAACAAATTAAACAAAAAACCCTTTTAAAATAAACCCCAAATAAAAAACCCTTTTAAAAACAAAGGCCGGCCCAATTTTCTTTCACTCGATCCTCCTTTTGTCTTGTGAAGAAAATGTCGGCCGATCCCCTACTGAATTAGGGATTCGTTCTTCGATCCAAATTGGAGCTTTGTGCTTTGATTCTTTGTTTGATCTGACTTGTGTTGCTCTGGCTCGCTGCTTCGCTTATGATTGATTCTCTGGTTGCGTTGCTCCTCTGTTGATTGATTTCATTGTTGCTTCGGTATGTAATCTGTGCTTTTGCTTCTTCTGATTTTTTATACTTGAACTCGATCGTTCTTTTTGCACATGATGTCGATGATGAATTTGGATTTTAATACTTCGACTTGGTACCAATTGCCGATGATGACGTTTGGGTTTATATTTGGATTTGATTGAATATTCTGCACCCTTGATGATGATTTGCGGGTTGATATTTATATGAATTCCTATACCCTAATCAAGTCGATACTTCCCTAAAATTTGATTTCCTGACTTGATGTGCACGGCTTTATCTTGAGAACGTTCGATTTTTCTTGTTTGATACGGAAGTGACTTTCCTCTTATAATTTGTGACTTTTTCAAACAGTACGCACTTGAATTTCTTGACCGTATACATTCACGAATCTGCATTATTTTCGGCCATCATCATTTCTTTGTGTTCATCCACTGTTAGCTTCATCTCTGATTCACACGGCATTTACAACCTTGGCACGTCTGCATCCATATATGCGTTCATCCATGTATATGCTTCATGTCATACTTCCATGTGATTTCGACTTCCACACTGTTGCATTGTTGTTCACTTCTCTTGTATCATTGGTACATGTACATTTGTGGTCTTTGAGTTGCTGTGTTGATTTACTTGTGGTCTTGGCTTTGGTTGTTGCAGTATGTCACTGTCATGTTGTATTATTCATGTTCTGGCTTCACTGCTACACTCGAGTTTTGTTACTTGAGCTGCTGGACTTGTTGTCGTACACTGCATAGTGTGATCTTGTGGTCATGTTACTTTCATTGCTGTTGACATTTGTTCACTTCAGTTTTCACAGTTGCACATACTTATTTGAGTTTGCATTGGTGCATTGCCTTATTGAATTTGGTCGAGAATTGTTTCTTTGATGTTGTTTTCACTATACTTTGGTTTGAGTGGTCATTTATGCATTCACACTGAACTATTCATGCTTGTTGCATTCATTTGTTTGTTGCAGTCCACTGCCCTTGTGTCTACACTTGTGAACTTTGTTGTGTCTTGTTCATTGGCCTGTGAAGTTGCTATGCCTTGTAGTTGTTGTCATTGCTTGTGACATCCATGTTGTAACTGGTTTGTACTTTGAATGTCATGTAGCCTGGTCTGGAGTTATTGTAATTGTTGCCTTGTATCATTCTGGTTGGTCTGTAGTGTTCATTTGAGTTTTGATAGTCAAGCTGCACTCATGTCCACTGCATAGTGGTCTTCATTGTTGCTGCTTATGTTGGTGGCAATCTTCGACAAATTTGTTCTACACTGTGTCTTTGTTTGTTCTGCACTTTGCACTTGATATTTGTTGATCTGACTTGAGCTTTTCTTGAGTCTGGTCATTGTTGGCACTGGTCTGCATTTACTTGATTGTTGCAGTCCATTTTGCTGTTGGTCTGACTTATGATATCTTGTAGCCTATTGGTCTTCATGTGTCTGGTTCCATGCTTAGTGCATTGTGCATCTGTTTTGGACTTGCAGTTTGAATTGCATTGAGTTGAGTCGAGTTTGCAGTGATGGCTTGACCTTTGCACTTTGTTTGTTATTTAGTGCCCTCTTGAATTTGTGTAGACTGTGCATTACACTTGAGTTGAATCCAGTTTTACAACTCGGGTTTGACCTTGTGCTAAAGTCGAGATTTTATTTATGTTGCACCTGACTTGAACCCGTCTTTTTATTTGGGTTTGACCTTGTGCTTACCTGTCCCTGTAACATTATCAAGTGTATATCGGTGTGCACGGCCTTGTGGCATGTACAGTGATACACTGTGCATGTCACATTGTTCGTGTATGATGAATTCAAATGTGAATGATGACGAACAACCCAAATAACTAAGGCAAATCATATTTTCAAAAATCATATTTCATTTTATATTGCAAAAATATTTCTTTTTCAATTTTACTGCGTTAGTGAATATTTTTGCAGATTGCTCAGATGCTGGATTCTAACTGGAATGAAGTTGAAGATAAAACTACGAGTGTGAGTGATATGTAGAGGAATTTATGTAAACTGAATCGTGATGTATTCAAAAATGTATATGTATAGTGAGAGCTTGAATTTGTACTATTCAAGATTGTAATAAATATTTGTTTGAATAAAATTTCTGTTTGAATTCAAATTCCATTCAAATTCTGTGTAATTTATTCTGTTTGAATTCGAATGCTGTGTAATTTATTTTATTCGGCAAATATTTATTTAATCTGTGAAAAATAAAATAGTACATTAACAAATACATTTAAATGAATATATATATATATGTTTATTATCATTAAACAAAAATCATATACTCACATATTCCACAATCTCCCCCTTTTGATGATAACAAACATATATTTAAGATTTTGACTGTGTTAAATGTATTTGAACAATGATATACTCTAATTGCTCCCCCTATTTAAATGCTTCCTCTCTACATGATGCTCCCCCTACATATATGCATACAAATAGAAATATACAAATGAGCCTAGATGCAAATGAAAAATTATTTGACCTTTGCTTGATTCTATTTGACAAAATCTTAACTTTTCTCTCCCCCTTTTGTTATCAGCAAAAGAATAATAGTGTTAGAGAAAATAGAGATAAAGTGATCAATATTAATCCAACATTAAACTCAAATTGAATATAAATATTAAAATTTAATAAAAATCAAACAAAAATCATAACTACCCTTGTTAGGCGCATATTCCACTTTTAGAAAGAACGAAATTGATGTTCTAATATAAAATCATACAGTTGTATCAACTTGTGGTACGTTTATATAAGGAATTTGAATATCTACTAATCATGCATAACCGTTAGGACTTTTAAATGAGATTAGTAGTATTCCAATTTAATTTTAAAAAATGAAATCAAGTATCTTCTGACCACGCATGACCGTGAGGACTTTTAAGTGGGATTAGAATCAACTTGTCTATTTAATCAATTAATTTTGATATGCGTTCCATACATGCATAACCATAAGGACTTTTAAATGAGCATGGAAGCACCTAATCAAAAATCCAAGTAATTCACCCATGCATAACCGTGAGGACTTTTAAATGAGAGTAAATACTTTGGATATTTATTTATTTTTACAAAAAAATATGAAATGAAAAACAAATGATCCCTGATTATAGTACCACATATCGACCAACTATATTTAAGTTTTGATAAACCATGGTCGATAGAAATATGATAGATATAGAAATGGTCATGGAATCTTTACCCAACAAAAAGTTTTATAACTCTTGTTTGAATTCCTAAAGAAATTTTCCAAATATACTCTCTTGAGTAATGCATGTTAAATATCAACACTTATCACCTTTTCACTCACTATTTATCTTTTTGATAATTAGTAGGAAGTCGGATTAGTCAAAATTTGTCATTTAAAATCAAATAAAAATGACTAATCTGAAAATATGGTCAACAATGATTTTCTCGAAGGGGTTATATGAGAAAAAAAATTATGCTAAATGAAAATTATTTGTAATGAAAAGTATGCAGATATTTTCTTTAAAAAACGATGCAATTACTAAATGTCTCAAAAATCACGTTCAACTAGTAATTTTTCTATCAACTAGATTACCAGTGTAATCTGCATCTGAATTTCTCTTTCACTCCAAAGTATCACTAACTGAATTTGATAGACCAGACCATGAAGAGTGCATCAAAAATTTCAAACTCAATTTTAACAACAATTTAAATGACATTCTTTGAATTTGAATTGAAGCCATGTAAACAATCAGAAACAGAGAATACAGAGTTAGCCGAATTATGACGAAATTTATCCAACAAAACACAATGTTTAATCCAAACAAATATGTATGAAGTAATTCGAAGAATAGTGATTTTGGCATAAATATAATTGGCCAACAATGTCGAACAAGTCAGAATAAATAAAAACATCATCTTTACAACATCTCAATATTGGCTGATTTCATTCAGAATATGGTGCAAATTATCATATTTAATTTATCGATCAAATAAATATACCTTTACCTGTTTTACCTTTACGATATTTTTTCATGGTTGCTCATTGTGATTCTGTCACCTTTATACTAGGCTAAGGAACTTTTGCTTTGTTGCTCGGTGTGCTTTTGGAACAGCCAGAATCCAAGTAGCACTATTGTTGTTCCTTAGCCTGCCACCACACCTACATGGAAAAAGATTTGTGTGACCTATTTGTTTTTATAGGTCCATGGTTGTTAGTGGCAGAATATTTGTGAACAAACAATCCCTTTGGAACCCAAACTTATTTACTCCTTTCATTCTTGTTCCAATAGACATGGAATTTGTTTGTAGAATTCTTAGGAACCCATACTTGTATAAATTTTGTGTTCTTGTTCCTATGACTACAATTTTCAACATGATGTCCAATTATTTCACATCTATCAAAGACACTCTTACCTTTTGCATTACCATCAACTTGTGTTTTCTCAAAACCTAGTCCTTTTCTGTTGTTAGCAAAAATTTGATTTTCCACTAACATGTTGAATGATTTTTCTCCTCTTGAAAAGTTATTCAAAGATTTCTCAAGATTTTGGACTTTGATTTTTAGTGTTGTGTTTTCAGTGACAAGTGAGGTGCATCTATTTATAAATCCTTTTTCCTAGCGTCAATGATTTCCTTAAGACTCAAGTTTTCTTTTTCAAGATTCTCAAAGCTATTCTTAAGCCTTGATAATTCTGAATCTAAAATTTTACATTTTTTACATTCTAGGTTTTGAATATTTTCAAGTTCAGTTTCTAACCTAAAATTTTCACGAGCAAGTTCTCTCCTATCAGATTTCAGTTTTTCAATTTTAGATTCAAGAGAATCAACTTCTTTAGTAAGATCGAGACACATAAAAACAAGTTCTTTATAAGAATAGTCACCTACCTCACTAGATTCCTCTGAGCTTGCTTCTGAATCTGATAATGCCATAAGACACAAGTTAGCCTCCTCTGAGCTACTATTCGAATCTTCCTCTCCTTCTTCATCATCCCAAGTCGCTGCAAAGGCCTTCTTTTTCTTTTTCTTTCCTTTGTCGTTTTTGAGAAATGGGCATTGTTGTTTGAAGTGGCCAGGCTTGTTGCAGTTAAAGCACGTCGATTCATTCGGAATTGTCAGAATCTTTTAACTTATTACGACTTGTTTTCTTCTTGCGTGGCTTGAATCTTGACCATTTTCTAAGATTATTGACAGCCATTGCAAGCTCTTCAATTGGATCTTCTTCATCTTCATCGCTCTCTTCTTTGCTCTTTAAGGCAATCGTCTTCTTCTTTGATTCGGAGTTGTTGCGTTCCTCCTTTGCTTTTAGCTCAAGCTCATATGTCATCAAGTTACCAATCAACTCCTCCATGCTTAGTTTACTCAGATATTTCGATTCTTGTATTGCCGTGACTTTTGCCACAAAGATCATTGGTAAAATTCGTAGCACCTTCCTCACAAGCTCTACCTCAGTGAATGCCTTCCCAAGCGCTCTAGCGTTGTATACCAAAGTTGAAAAGCGTCCAAACATGTCCTTTATGCTCTCGCCTTTGTCCATCACAAAGTTCTCGTATTCATTGCTGAATAAGGCTAGACGAGACTCCTTGACTTGAGAAGTTCCTTCATGTGTCACCTCCAAGGTATGCCAAATTTCCTGTGCAGTTTTACAATGAGAAATTCTATTAAATTCATTCTTATCAAGAGCACAGATCATAGCATTCATGGCTTTAGCATTTGTAGTTTTCAATCTCTTATCGTTAGCATCCCACCTATCCTTAGGTTTAGGAATCTCAGTATCACCAACGGTTATTGTTGGAGATTTATAGCCAGTTTCGATAATATCCCAAACATCATAATCAACAGAACTAAGATAAATACCCATCCTAACTTTCCAATAAGCATAATCATTCCCGTTAAACATGGGTGGCCTAACAATAGATTGCCCCTCAGAAAAAGCATTATTTGATGAATTCATGACTCTAGAGTTAAATAAAATTACCGTGCTCTGATACCACTTGTAGGATCTAGATTAACCCTAGAGGGGGGAATAGGGTTATAGCAAATTTTCTTGATTTAAACACAGAAACAAACTGTAGAAATAAATATGCTGAAAAGTAAATCACACACGAAATTTACCCAGCTTCGGCGACCCCTGCCTACTGCTGCATTCCCAGATTTCTATTAGAATTAAACAGTATCCCGTTTACAAACACTCTAACAGACTCGCAAACCCTGCTCCCGCTTACAAACACTCTAATAGACTCGCACCCCCTGCTCCCGCCTATAGAGTTTTACAAACTCGCAAACCCTTTCTCCCGCCAATAGAGTTTTGCAAACTCGCACACCCTGCTCACTGAACTAATTCTAACTAGACAATCTGACACTACCTACAACCCAGGTGGTGATTTACCAAGACTTGATTCGAAAAGAAAATAAAACTAAAACAAATTAAACAGAAAACCCTTTTAAAATAAACCCCAAATGAAAAACCCTTTTAAAAACAAAGGCCGGCCCAATTTTCTTTCACCTGGTCCTCCTTTTGTCTTATGAAGAAAATGTCGGTCGTCCCCTACTGAATTAGGGCTTCGTTCTTCGATCCAAATTGGAGCTTTGTGCTTTGATTCTTTGTTTGATCTGACTTGTGTTGCTCTGGCTCGCTGCTTCGCTTATGATTGATTCTCTGGTTGCGTTGCTCCTCTGTTGATTGATTTTGTTGTTGCTTCGGTATGTAATCTGTGCTTTTGCTTCTTCTGATTTTTCGTACTTGAACTCGATCGTTCTTTTTGCACACGATGTCGATGATGAATTTGGATTTTAATACTTCGACTTGGTACCAATTGCCGATGATGACGTTTGGGTTTATATTTGGATTTGATTGAATTTTCTGCACCCTTGATGATGATTTGCGGGTTGGTATTTATATGAATTCCTATACCCTAATCAAATCTATTCTTTCCTAAAATTTGATTTCCTGACTTGATGCGCACGGCTTTATCTTGAGAATGTTCGATTTTTCTTGTTTGATACGGTAGTGACTTTCCTCTTTTAATTTGTGACTTTTTCAAACAGTACGCACTTGAATTTCTTGACTGTATACATTCATGAATCTGCATTATTTTCGGCCATCATCATTTCTTTGTATTCATCCACTGTAAGCTTCATCTCTGATTTACACGGTATTTACAACCTTGGCACGTCTCATCCATATATGCGTTCATCCATGTATATGCTTCATGTCATACTTCTATGTGATTTCGACTTCCACACTGTTGCATTGTTGTTCACTTCTCTTGTATCATTGGTACATGTACATTTGCGGTCTTTGAGTTGCTGTGTTGATTTACTTGTGGTCTTGGCTTTGGTTGTTGCAGTATGTCACTGTCATGTTGTATTATTCATGTTCTGGCTTCACTGCTGCACTCGAGTTTTGTTACTTGAGCTGCTGGACTTGTTGTTGTACACTGCATAGTGTAATCTTGTGTTCATGTTGCTTTCATTGTTGTTGACATTTGTTCACTTCAGTTTTCACAGTTGCACATACTTATTTGAGTTTGCATTGGTGCATTGCCTTACTGAATTTGGTCGAGACTTGTTTCTTTGATGTTGTTTTCACTATACTTTGGTTTAGTGGTCATTTATGCATTCACACTGAACTATTCATGCTTGTTGCATTCATTTGTTTGTTGCAGTCCACTGCCCTTGTGTCTGCACTTGTGAACTTTGTTGTGTCTTATTCATTGGGCTGTGCAGTTGCTATGCCTTGTAGTAGTTGTCATTGCTTGTGACATCCATGTTGTAACTGGTTTGTACTTTGAATGTCATGTAGCCTGGTCTGGAGTTTTTGTACATGTTGCCTTGTATCATTCTAGTTGGTCTGTAGTATTCATTTGAGTTTTGATAGTCAAGTTGCACTCATGTCCACTGCATAGTGGTCTTCATTGTTGCTGCTTATGTTGGTAGCAATCTTCGACAAATTTGTTCTGCACTGTATCTTTGTTTGGTCTGCACTTTGCACTTGATATTTGTTGATCTGACTTGAACTTTTCTTGAGTCTGGTCATTGTTGGCACTGGTCTGCATTTACTTGATTGTTGCAGTCCATTTTGCTGTTGGTCTGACTTATGATATCTTGTAGCCTGTTGGTCTTTATGTGTCTTGTTTAATGCTTAGTGCATTGTGCATCTGTTTTGGACTTGCAGTTTGCATTGCATTGAGTTGAGTCGAGTTTGCAGTGATGGCTTGACCTTTGCACTTTGTTTTTTATTTAGTGCCCTCTTGAATTTGTGTAGACCGTGCATTACACTTGAGTTGAATCCAGTTTTACAACTCGGGTTTGACCTTGTGCTGAAGTCGAGATTTTATTTATGTTGCACCTGAGTTGGACCCGTCTTTTTATTTGGATTTGACCTTGTGCTTACCTGTCCCTGTAACATTATCAAGTGTATATCGGTGTGCACGGCCTTGTGGCATGTACAGTGATACACTGTGCATGTCACATTGTTCGTGTATGATGAATTCAAATGTGAATGATGACGAACAACTCAAATAACCGAGGCAAATCATATTTTCAAAAATCATATTTCATTTTATATTGCAAAAATATTTCTTTTTCAATTTTACTGCGTTAGTGAATATTTTTGCAGATTGCTCAGATGCTGGATTCTAATTGGAATGAAGTTGAAGATAAAACTACGAGTGTGAGTGATATGTAGTGAGGAATTTATGTAAACTGAATCATGATGTATTCAAAAATGTATATGTATAGTGAAAGCTTGAATTTGTACTATTCAAGATTGTAATAAATATTTGTTTGAATAAAATTTCTGTTTGAATTCAAATTCCATTCAAATTCTTTGTATTTATTCTGTTTGAATTCGAATGCTGTGTAGTTTATTTTATTCAACAAATATTTATTTAATCTGTGAAATATAAAATAGTACATTAACAAATACATTTAAATGAATATATATATATATGTTTATTATCATCAAACAAAAATCATATACTCGCATATTCCATAATGACAACTTCTGATCCCGGTCTCTTTAACAACCAAACGTTATTGTAACGCCGTGGTCATTTCAAAATAGTTTATGCTTCAAAAAATCAAATCATTTCATTTCAAAATTATATTCGTTCCATAATAGTTTATACTTCGAAACCAAAACCATTTTTATTTCAAAACTATTTATTCGATCAAAATAGTTTATACTTCGAAACCAAAATCATTTTTATTTCAAAACTATTTATTCAATCAAAATAGTTTATTCCTCGAAACAAAAATCATTTTTATTTCAAAACTATATTCAAATCAAAATGGTTTATACTTCGGAACCAAAATCATTTTTATTTCAAAACTATATTCAAATCAAGATAGTTTATCATTTCCATTTCAAACATATATTCACCTTTCAAAAATTATAATACTTTCAAAGTTATAACTTTTTCGAAACCAAAATACTTGAAATCATTACACTTTGAAAATCATAACATTTTGAAATCATACATTTGAAATCATGGAACATTCCTTTAATTATTTACATTTTACAAATTTATTCAATTAAACCAAAATTTCAAATTTCTAATCTAATTCAAATCAAACCATCAGTTTCAATTCAATTCAGTTTCTTTACAAAACTTTTCAAATCTTATCAATTTAAATATAGATTTGATCCACAAAATAAACTATTAAATTTTTAATATACTTCAAAGCTTTAATACCCAACATTTCAAAACTAAATTTTATAATTTCATATATCTCAAATTTAACTTCATTATTACTTAATTTTGAAATATCTTTTCATACAAATATAAACTTCAAATATTCATTTATCAAAATCAATAATCATTCCAAATTCATATTCTTTCTCAAAATAAAGATCAAGTCATTTCCAAACCATTTAAATCATCAAAATATCATATCCTTTCAAAACCTCATTATCAAATCATTATTTGAATTCAATTTCAAATATTCAAATTTAAATATCATTTTAAAAACTAAATTATGTCATTTATTTATTATTTCAAATATCATTACAAAATATATTTCAAAATTCCATTCAAAAATTCATTTATCTCATTTCATTCAAATTAACACATAACCAAGTAAACCTTATTTAAATTAAATTTCAATTTAAAATCCTTAAAAATTCAAATTTAAATATTAAATATATATTCAAACTTGTTAAATTTCACAAATAATCAATTCCAAAAGTTAAATCATTTAACACTTTAAAATATAACTCAAACAGTGTTAAAATCTATAATATTTCAAACATTGTCAAAAATATAGCAACGACAACATTTATAAAGTGCTATCTAGCTTAAAATTTCCAAAATAGTTTAGTTTAAGAACAACGGCATTTATAAAATGTTGTAATAGATATTTAGTTACTTCAAACATAGTTAAATTCAAAACAACGGCATTTTAAAGTGCTGTCATAAAACTACTGCATTTTAGAAATGCTATTAATAAAATTCCAAATTTTATTATAACTTCAGAAACATTAAACTTCAAAAAATTTCTATTTTAAAATTTTTAAATCATATTCCTAGACTTTAAAATTTCACGTTTAAATCAACTTAACATATGATTTATCACAACAAAATTCTATAATTAAATATCCAATTAAAACTCACTTTCATTCGTTAAGTCAAAATTTCACTGTTTCTTAAGTTATAAATTTCAACAAAACTTAACATTTTTCTTCAAATATCATTTCAAAACTTTAAATTTAATTTCCATTGTTTACTTACATTTTCAAAATAAAATTTAAAGTCAAAATCACATTAACTTCAAATTTACATACTTAAATTCCCAAATTCAAAACTTAGTATTTAACTTTCTTAAAACCGTTAAATATATATATTTTTAAATCAAATTCATACTTTTAAAAATACATATTTTAATAAAAATCATTTAAAGATATACCACGGGTATGTTTATAATTTTCTTACCTTGGTCAAGTGATACAGACATATATCATTTCAATCCGCAATTTAAAAAGAAAACCCGGGTTCTATCATTTCAAACCCGCAATCCCAAGTAAATGGAAATAAATAAAAATCTTTCAGGCCTATGATTTCAGCCCATAACGATTTTTTCCTATTCTAATGTCCATTCGGGTATGTATCATTTCAACCCATAGTGATTCTATTCTAACAGGGAACTTGTAGTGTGAACATATACATATACAACATAAATAATGTCAATATCACAATATAATGTCAAATATCAGATGTCAGGTGATAATTATCAGAGTTAACATGGTAATGACATGGAATAACATAACATATAATAATCATAAACTTGCATAACATTTTAATTACTAAACACTTGTCATCCATTTACTATTTCATAAGTAGAAATGTCGGAGTAAGAAAGACTCACCTTTTCAAAATGAAGACCACTACGACACACAAAACGATTCCAAAGGCACGACAAGCACGATACAACATGACTTTTGATTTGAATGAATGGGAGCCTAGATCATGATCTTGTATGCAATAAATAAACAAGATAATATGAACATATGAATTCAATACAAAATATATTAAAACAATTGAAATTTTGAATTAACAAAGAACATCGCCTAGCTTTCATCAAACTTTGCTTGACCATGACACCATGGCTTGTCAAAATATCAATTGGGCTTGATCACATCACACTAGGCTCGGCCTAGGTGTCAACATGGCTCGGCCAAGACCAAGATGCAAGGCTAAGGGCATGAAAGTGGAAGGCAAAGGCAAAAATAAGAGGAAGGTCAAAGGCAAGGCAAGATAGGAAGTTTTGGTTCAACATTTTGGCTAGGCTTGTTCACATAGAGGCTCGTCTCATGCTTGTACAGGTCTAGACATGTCTGGAGCAGCAGCTAGAAGTGGTGGAGTGGCTAAGGGGGTGGCCAAAGTGACAATGGAAGGGTAGGTGATGATATGGTTCGGCTAGGCAATGATTGGTGAAGTTTTGCATTGATTTTGTGGTGATGGCTTCAATTGGATGGCACGGCTTGACATGGTCAGAGGAGAGATGGTTGTAGCTACTGTAGATGATGGTGGAGAGGATGGTGGTAGTGGTGGTGGTAGAGGCTAGGCCGAGCAACCATGTGAAGAGATCAAGCAAAATCATTGAAAAAGAGGAGAGAAAGTGAGATAAGGAAGCCATAAACAAAAAAAATTCTTTCGATGAAGTGGCCATGAGTTTTTTCAGATGTGAGAAAGTTTCTCACGTGAATTGAGATGGGAAATACACGGCTAGGAGATAAGGAGTGAACGGCTAAAATCTAGGAAGTGAAAGGGCAAGCAAATGAAGAGACAAGTAGATGAAAAGTCAAATGGAAAATTAAATGGTTTGTGTCTCTTTGTTTTCTATTTCTTTTTAGTTCAAAATAGAAAAATAAAGTTCAGTAAAATAAAAATAAAACTTAACAATACAAAATGAAAAATAAAATAAAAATATAATTTAAGGAAAAATAGAAAATAATTAAGAAATAGCTAATATATTAAAACTGGCATTTAAAAATTGTAAACAAAATACAATGAACATTGGAAAATTATAACAACACTTTAAAATTGTTTTAAAAATAAAAATAAATACATAAAATGTCATATATACATAAATTAAAACAAACAAAAAATATTATTTATATAAATTTTAAACAATTTTGTTAAATAAAACAATTTACACATAATATTGTAAAAAGCATAACTTTCACAATATAAATCGGATTTCAACGAAACGAAAAGCTGTATTCTTGAAATTTAATTTATTTTCAGAATAAAATATAAAATTAAAATTTAAAAATATTTAAAATTAAAATTTAAAAGTCAATGTTTGACTATTTTGACCAAAATTCACTTTTTTGGAAAATATTCAATTTATACATGTTTGAAATTATAATTCACATCAAAATCAAAGTTTATATTTAAAATAACAAAAATTATTCATTTTAATAAATAAAATAAATTTTTTAAATCAGGCATTCAAATTGAAAAAAAATCAAAATAAAAAATTAAAATAACCATAAAAAACAGGGTTGTTACAATAGATTTATCTAAAATGGCTAAAAATTTAATATTCTTAATGTTATTCATTAAATTTCACCTTCATATTCTAAAATTTCACCTTTATATTTTAAAATCAAAGAATATAAAAACAAGAAAGATAACTTTATTTTCCATATTTTCTCTAAAACAATTAAAAACTTTGTAATTTTAATGTTATTTGTTTGGTTATTGTGGTGTGGGTTAAATAATTAATAAAGGATGTAAATGCTCTCAACTTTTGTAAGTAAACATAAGTTCTCATTATGATTTTTTGGATACAGCCTATTTGCGTGATTAGATTAACACATGATTAGTTGGTAAAATATATACATATAGATATGTATGCATGCTTCAATTTAATTGGTTCTGCTAGTGATAAGAATGAATTTAGTTTTGAGCCTCCTATCAAATCATAAATCTGATTTATTATAGAATATGTTTATAATCTTTTATGGCTGGATTTACAGAAATAACACTACATTTTGTATCTTCATTTGGCATAAAGAAAAATATGTATTCAAGGATTGGTTTATGGTGCAATTAAACTATACATAAATACGATTTGTATAAAATGACATCATTTGCAATTTAAATTTTAAGATGCATTCACCATTTAGCATAAATATATCAGCAATAGACTTGGCTGTTTGCTTAAATTAAGTATATTGTCATCATTACTATCTTAGCAATTGTCTATTTATCATAAGTATCTTTATTTTTCTGATGCTAAATGCTTTTACGGATTTACTTAAATGATGATATTTTGTAATAAGTAAAAGCTGCTAAAATATTTAACCAACTGCTACTATATTAGTAAAGGTATATTTGTTGCTTTTTTTCCTATTATGACCGTACATTCAATGCCAATTAATATATTACTAATAATAAAAAAAATCTTTTTATTTAGTCAACCTCTAATTTGTTTCTCAAACTTCCATCATCTTACTATAGTAAATATTACTGAAAGATATATATGACATGACTTTCAGCAAAACTACAAGAAACCTACTAAACCTTACAAATACCTAATGATCAAACAATATGAAGTTTCATTTGTTTTTTACTTATAAAAATATAATAATAAAAGATGGAAATCCAACTTCATTTCCATAGTAATAACAATATACAATACTAAACTATAGTCAAACAACAAAATCTTTTATATTTAATGTTATTTAATAATTAAGCAACATGAAAGTAAGAGAACATAAACAAAAAAAGATGAATAAAATTCACCTTTATATTTTTTACTAATCAAACAGTGCATAAATAAAAAATGACAACTTCACTTTCCATGGTTTTATCTAAAACAGGTAAAAACTTAATATTCTTAAAGTTAGTTGTTAAATTTTATCTTTATACTTTAATAATCAAAGAATATAAAAACAAGATGATAACTTCGTTTTCATAGTTTTCTCTAAAACAAGTAAAAATTTTGTGCTTTTACTATTATTTGTTTGGTTATTGTAGTGTTGACGGTCAAATAATTAATAAAGGAAAATGGTGTTTTAGTTAATGCCATGGTAAAAAGTTCTCCATTGAACCTATCTTTTATGATTATCCCTTTACTCGACAAATTAATTTTGTGGTATATGTTGTGGAAAGGTTGTACATGGCTCTGCCCTTGCAATTCGGGGAGTAGACCATTGAAGAAAATAAGCTTCAAATTATAGCATAAAATACAAGAAAATATACGTAGAAAACATATCACAACAAGAACAAAGCAAATAGGAATGATAATGAGGAATGTCACATTTAAAAACTCATATATAAATGTCCTGCATTGAGAATAACTTGTTTCTGTGACGACCCGGAATTTTCTAGCAATATCAATTTAATAATCTGCATTAAATATTAAATTGATTTAATATATCTTTGTTAATTAGACTTGAATTGATACTTTTCTTTTAGTAAATATTTAATTGGTAAATTTTATCTGTTAAAATTAATTGGTTGTTTCTATTTATATATGTATATATTTGTATACATTGCAAATAGATGAGATTTTGTTTTAAAGTTTAACTAATAAATTATGTTTTAAATTCTAATATACATTTTAGTGAATTAGAAATTATGATTTATTTAATATAAACTTTTCAAAGCTAAATAAATAAATAAATATAGGATTTTAAATACATAAGATAAATGTTTAAATAGTTTAAAAACTTATTTTAGCTTAAGATTAAAATTTACATTTATTAACAAAAAGATTTGTTTACTTTTCTTTTTAGTATAGCTTGATTTAAAATATGAATTTAAAAGTACATATGGGTTTTAATGTAATTTTTTGTCAAACGATACTCTGATATATATTATAAAATATGTAGTTTATAATAAATAGATAATTTATTTTATCTATCATTTCAAATTGATAAATGTGTTTTATAATATGAATAAAATAAGAATGCACATATAAAATACAAGCATACAAGATAAATTGGAAAAGAAATATAAGTAAGTACATAAGTTAAAATTATAATAATATAACAACTATAAAATTAGTTTTCAAACAACAAAACAAAAATGCTAACATTCACATACTTTTCAAATATAGTAACTAGTCAAGAATTAAAACTAGAAACAAGGAATTTTCAAAGTTGTAAACTATTAACAATGAACTGCAGCATATATATATATATATATGTATATATATATATATATATATATATATATGTTTTAAGCATCAAGAACAAAAGTTGAACCTGAAAGCAAAGACAGTAACAAAAATAGAATTTATATGTGTGCAGGCCAAACTAAGTAAAGCAATAAGGACAGTAATAAAATATATGTTATACAAACAAGTGAAATCATATGCAGGCTAATGAGCAAATATAAAGTGTGCAGGCCAAATTGAATGAAACAAATGACAGTAAAAAAAGAATTTTCAGATTTGTAAACCAACATAAGCAAATTGCAGCATATATGTATATGTTTAAAGCATCTAGATAAATATCTATTGTACAAACAAAATCCAGAAGCAAATCAAAAGTATGCAGGCTGAGATAAAAACAAACTGTATATATATATATATATGAAGCTTGTGTAGGAAGACATTATTATATATTCTTAAACAAACAAACAAAAACCATTAATGTAAAAATCTTTTTAGCACACCATTTTATTTCATATCAGCCACCATTAACAAATATCTCTGGTAAAAAAATCTGTACAAACAAGATTGTAGGCTATATTGTCACTATTTCATGAAACATAATAATATACACTGTCTGTATAAGCATGTCTGCATATGCCCTGAAACTTGTTTATAAATCTGCTTATTCAGTTCGAGCTGAGCTAAAAAAAAACTAAAATAACCTTCATTAAAACCTAAACAAAACATTCAACAATAACTTGGGGAATCAGGGGATTAAACAGAAAAGATTTTCAGTTGCTTCAGGTTTCAAGTTTAAGGATCTGTTTAAATTTGTAGGCTCTGTTCTTTTCTGTTTCAGGTGAGTAACAACAACTTTTTGTATAAGATTGTTGTTTATAGTAGATGAATACTTATGTTTGTATCTTTATACATATGGATGTTCTGTGAATAATGAATAGCATTTGTGTGCAGGCTGTTAATCACATATGTTCTCTGTTCTGTGTTCTAAACATAAGATTTTGGTTTAAAGAATCATTTCCAATTGATTTACTCGATGTTTAAATTTAGTATTAAAACAAAAGTTGTCTGTTACTGGGTAAATTAAGTTTTAAAAATTTATTCAAGCCTAAACAGTTTAGCAATATCTCTGGAAATTAAGAAAACTGAACCAAACTACAAATTAGTCAAATTTCGAATTGCTAAATTTACAATTTCAGGTATACAAAGTAAATCAGTGAACCATAACATGATTTTTAAAGGATAAAGCATAAATTTTAGAGGCATGTTTTGAGAGCAGCTAGTGATTTTCTGTTTGAGGCTTTTTGAGTGGCCGTGGACTATGGAGTTGATCTGGGGGGTCGAGCCTCTGACTGGAGGTAGAGGAGGCTGCCGTGGAGCTAGGAAAAATAGGGGATGGCGGTGCAAAGGGTTGTGGAAGAATCGGCATGAGTTTAAAGATTTCAAACCTAATTTTCACTGTGTTATGAGTTTTGATCGCCGCGGTTGTTCAGGGGTTCGAGTGTTGCGTGGTTTTGCAGGGAGGTAGAAGAGAGATGGTCGAAGTGGTAACCGGAGTTTGGTGGCCTCCGGTGATGGGAGCAGCGTGCGCGTGGCAGTGACAGGTTTGGAGGGGTGAGTGGCGCTGTGTTTTCCAGGTTTGGTTCTCGAATTCATTTTTCGCGTGTGTGCCTGGGGAGAACTCGAAGTAGCTCGTTGGTTATCACGGGGAAACACGTACGTTTACTCGAAGAAACGCAGGGGTGCTCGTGTTGTAGTTGTACAGGTTTTAAGCTGTAACAGTTTTAACAGTATTTGACATTCTTGTTTTAAAATTTAAATCAAAGTTAAACCCAGTTTTTAAAACAAGTTTAAACGGTGATTTTAAGTCAGTTTTGAAAATAAAGTTGGGAATAATAAAGTTTCAAAATTTAAATTATTTTAATAACTTAAAAGTGATTAATCATTAAAGTAATTTCAAACGAGAGTGAGTTCGAGTGAAACTTGAACTGTTAAGAAATGATTGAATTAAGTTAACTTGAAAATTGGAAATCAGGATTTAGATTTGAAATTCTAGATTTGGAACTAAAATAATTTTTCTAATTTAAATTGATTCAAATAAGTTTAATGTTATTAAATATGTAAGTTTAAAAAGGGGTTTGAAAATAAATTAGTGTTAAAAACTTTATTAAGGATAAAATTGGAATTTATTGAAATAAATGTTTTAAACATATTGGAATTGAAAACATAATCAATAATAAGAATGGTTTTCTTTAATCCATGAAGTTTTAGAATTTTATATGCATTAACCTTTAAGTTGATTTATAATTAATTAATGATTGATATTAATTAAATTAGTAATTATAAGTTTAAAAGTAGTAATTAAAGTTAATTAATGAATTAATTAACTAATATGAGATTAAGAACCATAAATTAGATATTTACTTAAATTAATAAATTTTTATGGTAAATCAAACTTATAATTAATGATGATTAATATAAGTTAATTATTTTAGAAGAAAATAATTAAATAAGTGTTAATGAAGATCATTAACAAGATTATTTATAATTAATTAATGTAATTGATTTATAATAAATTAATTGGATTAATTAATTCAATAATAATCATTGTAATAGTTTAAATGTAAATTATTTATTTGGAAAGTAATTAAGAAATCAATTACTTATTAATTGAGTAAACTGATTTAATTTGAGTTAATTAATTTAGTTTAATTAACTGATATTTTGGAATTAAATTACTTAGAGAAGTAATTAATGGATAATTACTGGGGGTAATTAACTGGATGATGTGTTAATAGGAGTAATTAGAATATAATTACTTGAAATTAATCAGGGGATTAATTAAGAGTGTTACTGAGAAGTAATTAATTATGAATGATTAATTACTGTATGTTATTAATCAAGAGGGTTAATATTTGTAATTTGAATATTTGCATTCTTAATATAATTATCAAATGAAAATGTAATTAGGAATCATTAATTAATATAATTAATGATGAAATTAGAGATTGATTTATTTGAGAATAATAAATCAACAAGATAATTAAATGGTAATAAATCTATATAAATGTAATAAATTAATGGGTTTATTCAAGATTAATTTCTGTAAATAAATTCAGGAAAACTACTGGAATGCAGTAAAGGATATTTAAATCAAAGATGATTAATTTAAATATATATAAGTAATGGATAATAAGATTTAAATTAAGTTAATTAATTAATTTTAGAAATCATTCGATGATTTGGTATGTGTAATTACATAGTGTAATTAATGGAGCATAATTACATAGAATAGTAATTAGATAATAATTACTTGATGGAATAAATACAAGATGTTTTGAAGTAGAGTAATTTGAGTAATTTCTTTTGTAATTAATCAAGGGATTAATTTATGGGAATAATTAATCATGGAATGATTAATTTGTTAATGAGTAATTAAGGGTAATTAATTACTGGTTTGTTATTAATCAAGGGGTGATTAATAATTGTGTTTAAGTAAAGATTAATCACTTAATTAATTTAAATAAGTAATTTAATATAAATTGAAGATCATTAAGTAATATAATTAATGATGTAATTAAGAATTGTAAATTAAGGAATAATTAATAGGGAAGTAATTAAATGTTAATCTATTATGAATGATTTAGAATAATTCAATTGAGAATTAATAAAAGAAAGACTAAATTACTTCTTGTAATTAGAGAATGGTTAATTAATTTAATTTATAATTAATTAATGTTTTTGAGAGCAGGATTTATGGAATGAGTAATTAATTTAATTTATTTTAAATTAATTAAAGATGAAAGTAGTTAATTTAATTCATTTTAAATTAATTATAGCCTGTGATTCATAAATCATTTCTTATGGATGATATTGATATTTCATTGTTGATTGTGATCTCAGATATGAGATGGATAATGTCTATGTGATATGGATGTATGTTTTAAGTATGATAATATTTAGTTATCTGTTTGGATGATGATATTAGTTATCTGTTTATGGTGATGATGTGATTATCTATTATGAGATGTGAATTATCTATCTGTGCATATTGTTAATATTAAATTCACTGTTAAGACTAAATAGACAACTTGGCCTTAAAAGACACGTTTTGGATTTCGATGAGACCGGGATCGGTTTTCCACATTAGGAATATCCGAAAACCACATCGTTTCCAAATTAACGATAGGTCGTGAATCTGAAGTGAAGATGAAGATTCAGAATGCAAGGATTATCGTCGTTAACTCTGAGGGTGATTCCAAAATGAGTGTAACGAGATGATGCCTTCGGTTTCGTTTGAACCCGGAACGAACTTGTATGGATTGAATGCTTTCAACACATCGCCAGGCGGGCGATGAGCATTCTAAGAAATATGTTCTATAAAGGTAATCGTAACCTCAAGCCTCATCAACCGGGAATGGCTAAAACAGGGGATATGCAGCAAGGTTAGGTGGGTCATGCCCAAGCAGGACAAGGATATTCCCCTGTCTAGATGTCCCTTTTTATTCGGCTGTGTGGGCAGTTGGTCTGCAGCTAACTGCGGGGTTTATCTTGTTCGGGACTGTTCAGTAAGGAATGGTTCCGGCCTTGTGTTGCAGGGAATGAAGGGAGTAATCCTCGGTACGTTGATCTAGGCCACGTACTGTGACGGGCGGTACCCCAGTAGCCCTGCTATTGTATGGAATCCACAATCCAATAAGTGCCTACGGTTTTGATTGTATTACCCACTTTTGTGGCTAGTAGCTGGAATTTAATGAATGTAACAATTTCGGCTATTTTCTATTTACTTGAAAACCCTAGACCTATTATAATATCACTGGATTTCCTATCAAATGTTTTGGTTAGCGTAAGGTAAAAACTTTTCCATGTTTATGTGTGGGAAGTCTTACGTGATACCTTTTGTTTTCAAAAGATTTTCAAAATTAAGCAACTTTAACCAGTTACTCATACCAGCCCCATGTCTGACCCGAAGTTTATTCTTGTTTTTCATAAACTCTCGGGTACCCAAATTTTTACGGGTAGTCAAGGGATTCAGGTTTAGCTTTGACGAATTCTGGAGTAGCAATGGAGCAGGAGGCTTCAGCGTTTTAGATATATATTTAGTTCCGCTGTGTGGTATCTCTGTGATGTATTGTGTATTGTGTTGTATTAACTAGACGGGTGTTTATAACTGTCTAGTATGTGATGTATTATCTGTATAACTCTGATTGATGTTATATATATTATGTAAATACTTATGTGATTATTATATTATATTCGTTCCGCTGTGAGATCCTGATGTTGTTGTTCTTTCTTCTCTATCTTTTCTATTTTCTCACCTCTTTCTTTCTTTTTAACGATGCTTCTTCCTGGGGTAGGAAGTGGGGTCGTTACAGGTGGTATCAGAGCGCTAGGATGAGTGAATACCTAGGCTCTTAAGTAATTTCTTTCCTGAGAGAGGGCGTATTTGTAATTTTGATATATATATATATATATATATTCACTTCTATCTATTTGTTGGATTGCCTGTTCGGGTTTTCCAATATAAGTATAGGGATAGATTGGTAGTGGTGGGTGTAACACGACTACCTGTGGTTAGAAGTATATTTGACGAGACTGTAGACCTAATACCGTCTCGAGTAAATTTGTGGTGTAAGGATTTCACCAAATCTCTGGAGGAAAACTGTTAAGATTGGGAGTCTATTTTGTTGTACAAGATTGGATGAGTAGAATTTGGTTTTTGTGATTTAAGTAGAAGCTAGAATATTATTTTGGAACCTCAAGAAGAAGTAGTGGTTGTGTGTTGAGATGCAGTAGCGATGGATTATTTCCAAAGAAGTTCTCAAAGATCTTTGGATAAGGAAATGTGTCTGCATTAGTTTGGAGGCTGAGTTCAGCTGAATGTTGTGTTTGGTTTTGAGGCTCGAGTTTTTTTCGAGGAATTTTGGATTAAGGAGTTTTGGCACCAGCAGCAGTGTTGCAGCTCAGATTGTTCTGCCGGTACGCGAGGAGGTCATCTGTCAGCAGTTCTTTAGAGGAGAAGTCCAGAAGCAGTTTTGTGAATCCATTTCTTCAATGGATTGGCTGAATAAGTTTAAGCTCTTCAGATTGGTAAGGAGAGTACAGTTTTCTTTGGATATTAGCCTGGATTGATCGCAAAAGTGACTTGCGATAGTTGAGTACTCTCTGGGATGGTAGAAATTTTTCTGGATATCTTTGAAGAGGTCGGTGGGTTGCCTTAGCATCTGAGGAGTTGAGTTTGGTATCGACTGGATTTCAGAAGCAGTGCCGATAGTTCAGCTTAGTAGTAGAATAGCTTCTAGAGAGAGGAATTGGTAAAGCGACTCAGAGTTTGGAGGAACTTCTGGATTTTTATTTTGGATCTGTTGAACCATATTTTTGTAATGTGTTTTCCAGTTTGTGCTTATGTGTATCATCAGCATTTTCATCTACCCGAGATCAGAGTTGTGCAGCGGAAGCAGTTGAGAGTGCATCTGTTTTTCTTTTCAGGAAAAAGAGAAGTTGTTTTCTACTAAGGATAGAAAAGGCTGAGTTCTTGGTTTTGGTTGGTTTTGAGAAGATCATTCTACTGGATTGTTTTTGGATTCAGATTTGTTTTAGGAGTTATCTGCGAAGGTTGAGATGATCAGCAGGTTGAAGGTAGCTCTGAATTGTCAGAAGTTTTGGTGGACAAGTGACAAAGGAATTTGGATTTGGGAGTCGGAGATTTCATTTTGGATGGATTTTCTCTGATTCAAAGGAGTTCTGTAGATTAGTAGTATAGACTGTTTGGATTCTATAGATCGAGTATTCCGGTATTATACTGGGAAACTCTAGGGAACTCTATCCAGAATTTTGTATCGATAGTTAGCTTTGTTGATTGAGTAGTTTGGTTGTGATGATTGTTAGCGTGTGATTGATATATGCTTATGGTTTAAAATTAATTAAAATCATAAATATATTATTAAATTACCTTTGCTTTTAAATTTCGGGGACGAAATTCTTTTAAGGGGGGAGGAATGTGACGACCCGGAATTTTCTAGCAATATCAATTTAATAATCTGCATTAAATATTAAATTGATTTAATATATCTTTGTTAATTAGACTTGAATTGATACTTTTCTTTTAATAAATATTTAATTGGTAAATTTTATCTGTTAAAATTAATTGTTTGTTTCTATTTATATATGTATATATTTGTATACATTGCAAATAGATGAGATTTTGTTTTAAAGTTTAACTAATAAATTATGTTTTAAATTCTAATATACATTTTAGTGAATTAGAAATTATGATTTATTTAATATAAACTTTTCAAAGCTAAATAAATAAATAAATATAGGATTTTAAATACATAAGATAAATGTTTAAATAGTTTAAAAACTTATTTTAGCTTAAGATTAAAATTTACATTTATTAACAAAAAGATTTGTTTACTTTTCTTTTTAGTATAGCTTGATTTAAAATATGAATTTAAAAGTACATATGGGTTTTAATGTAATTTTTTGTCAAACGATACTCTAATATATATTATAAAATATGTAGTTTATAATAAATAGATAATTTATTTTATCTATCATTTCAAATTGATAGATGTGTTTTATAATATGAATAAAATAAGAATGCACATATAAAATACAAGCATACAAGATAAATTGGAAAAGAAATATAAGTAAGTACATAAGTTAAAATTATAATAATATAACAACTATAAAATTAGTTTTCAAACAACAAAACAAAAATGCTAACATTCACATACTTTTCAAATATAGTAACTAGTCAAGAATTAAAACTAGAAACAAGGAATTTTCAAAGTTGTAAACTATTAACAATGAACTGCAGCATATATATATATATATATATATATATATATATATATGTTTTAAGCATCAAGAACAAAAGTTGAACCTGAAAGAAAAGACAGTAACAAAAATAGAATTTATATGTGTGCAGGCCAAACTAAGTAAAGCAATAAGGACAGTAATAAAATATATGTTATACAAACAAGTGAAATCATATGCAGGCTAATGAGCAAATATAAAGTGTGCAGGCCAAATTGAATGAAACAAATGACAGTAAAAAAAGAATTTTCAGATTTGTAAACCAACATAAGCAAATTGCAGCATATATGTATATGTTTAAAGCATCTAGATAAATATCTATTGTACAAACAAAATCCAGAAGCAAATCAAAAGTATGCAGGCTGAGATAAAAACAAACTGTATATATATATATATGAAGCTTGTGTAGGAAGACATTATTATATATTCTTAAACAAACAAACAAAAACCATTAATGTAAAAATCTTTTTAGCACACCATTTTATTTCATATCAGCCACCATTAACAAATATCTCTGGTAAAAAAATCTGTACAAACAAGATTGTAGGCTATATTGTCACTATTTCATGAAACATAATAATATACACTGTCTGTATAAGCATGTCTGCATATGCCCTGAAACTTGTTTATAAATCTGCTTATTCAGTTCGAGCTGAGCTAAAAAAAACTAAAATAACCTTCATTAAAACCTAAACAAAACATTCAACAATAACTTGGGGAATCAGGGGATTAAACAGAAAAGATTTTCAGTTGCTTCAGGTTTCAAGTTTAAGGATCTGTTTAAATTTGTAGGCTCTGTTCTTTTCTGTTTCAGGTGAGTAACAACAACTTTTTGTATAAGATTGTTGTTTATAGTAGATGAATACTTATGTTTGTATCTTTATACATATGGATGTTCTGTGAATAATGAATAGCATTTGTGTGCAGGCTGTTAATCACATATGTTCTCTGTTCTGTGTTCTAAACATAAGATTTTGGTTTAAAGAATCATTTCCAATTGATTTACTCGATGTTTAAATTTAGTATTAAAACAAAAGTTGTCTGTTACTGGGTAAATTAAGTTTTAAAAATTTATTCAAGCCTAAACAGTTTAGCAATATCTCTGGAAATTAAGAAAACTGAACCAAACTACAAATTAGTCAAATTTCGAATTGCTAAATTTACAATTTCAGGTATACAAAGTAAATCAGTGAACCATAACATGATTTTTAAAGGATAAAGCATAAATTTTAGAGGCATGTTTTGAGAGCAGCTAGTGATTTTCTGTTTGAGGCTTTTTGAGTGGCCGTGGACTATGGAGTTGATCTGGGGGGTCGAGCCTCTGACTGGAGGTAGAGGAGGCTGCCGTGGAGCTAGGAAAAATAGGGGATGGCGGTGCAAAGGGTTGTGGAAGAATCGGCATGAGTTTAAAGATTTCAAACCTAATTTTCACTGTGTTATGAGTTTTGATCGCCGCGGTTGTTCAGAGGTTCGAGTGTTGCGTGGTTTTGCAGGGAGGTAGAAGAGAGATGGTCGAAGTGGTAACCGGAGTTTGGTGGCCTCCGGTGATGGGAGCATCGTGCGCGTGGCAGTGACAGGTTTGGAGGGGTGAGTGGCGCTGTGTTTTCCAGGTTTGGTTCTCGAATTCATTTTTCGCGTGTGTGCCTGGGGAGAACTCGAAGTAGCTCGTTGGTTATCACGGGGAAACACGTACGTTTACTCGAAGAAACGCAGGGGTGCTCGTGTTGTAGTTGTACAGGTTTTAAACTGTAACAGTTTTAACAGTATTTGACATTCTTGTTTTAAAATTTAAATCAAAGTTAAACCCAGTTTTTAAAACAAGTTTAAACGGTGATTTTAAGTCAGTTTTGAAAATAAAGTTGGGAATAATAAAGTTTCAAAATTTAAATTATTTTAATAACTTAAAAGTGATTAATCATTAAAGTAATTTCAAACGAGAGTGAGTTCGAGTGAAACTTGAACTGTTAAGAAATGATTGAATTAAGTTAACTTGAAAATTGGAAATCAGGATTTAGATTTGAAATTCTAGATTTGGAACTAAAATAAGTTTTCTAATTTAAATTAATTCAAATAAGTTTAATGTTATTAAATATGTAAGTTTAAAAAGGGGTTTGAAAATAAATTAGTGTTAAAAACTTTATTAAGGATAAAATTGGAATTTATTGAAATAAATGTTTTAAACATATTGGAATTGAAAACATAATCAATAATAAGAATGGTTTTCTTTAATCCATGAAGTTTTAGAATTTTATATGCATTAACCTTTAAGTTGATTTATAATTAATTAATGATTGATATTAATTAAATTAGTAATTATAAGTTTAAAAGTAGTAATTAAAGTTAATTAATGAATTAATTAACTAATATGAGATTAAGAACCATAAATTAGATATTTACTTAAATTAATAAATTTTTATGGTAAATCAAACTTATAATTAATGATGATTAATATAAGTTAATTATTTTAGAAGAAAATAATTAAATAAGTGTTAATGAAGATCATTAACAAGATTATTTATAATTAATTAATGTAATTGATTTATAATAAATTAATTGGATTAATTAATTCAATAATAATCATTGTAATAGTTTAAATGTAAATTATTTATTTGGAAAGTAATTAAGAAATCAATTACTTATTAATTGAGTAAACTGATTTAATTTGAGTTAATTAATTTAGTTTAATTAACTGATATTTTGGAATTAAATTACTTAGAGAAGTAATTAATGGATAATTACGGGGGGTAATTAACTGGATGATGTGTTAATAGGAGTAATTAGAATATAATTACTTGAAATTAATCAGGGGATTAATTAAGAGTGTTACTGAGAAGTAATTAATTGTGAATGTTTAATTACTGTATGTTATTAATCAAGAGGGTTAATATTTGTAATTTGAATATTTGCATTCTTAATATAATTATCAAATGAAAATGTAATTAGGAATCATTAATTAATATAATTAATGATGAAATTAGAGATTGATTTATTTGAGAATAATAAATCAACAAGATAATTAAAAGGTAATAAATCTATATAAATGTAATAAATTAATGGGTTTATTCAAGATTAATTTCTGTAAATAAATTCAGGAAAACTACTGGAATGCAGTAAAGGATATTTAAATCAAAGATGATTAATTTAAATATATATAAGTAATGGATAATAAGATTTAAATTAAATTAATTAATTAATTTTAGAAATCATTCGATGATTTGGTATGTGTAATTACATAGTGTAATTAATGGAGCATAATTACGTAGAATAGTAATTAGATAATAATTACTTGATGGAATAAATACAAGATGTTTTGAAGTAGAGTAATTTGAGTAATTTCTTTTGTAATTAATCAAGGGATTAATTTATGGGAATAATTAATCATGGAATGATTAATTTGTTAATGAGTAATTAAGGGTAATTAATTACTGGTTTGTTATTAATCAAAGGGTGATTAATAATTGTGTTTAAGTAAAGATTAATCACTTAATTAATTTAAATAAGTAATTTAATATAAATTGAAGATCATTAAGTAATATAATTAATGATGTAATTAAGAATTGTAAATTAAGGAATAATTAATAGGGAAGTAATTAAATGCTAATCTATTATGAATGATTTAGAATAATTCAATTGAGAATTAATTAAAGAAAGACTAAATTACTTCTTGTAATTAGAGAATGGTTAATTAATTTAATTTATAATTAATTAATGGTTGTGAGAGCAGGATTTATGGAATGAGTAATTAATTTAATTTATTTTAAATTAATTAAAGATGAAAGTAGTTAATTTAATTCATTTTAAATTAATTATAGCCTGTGATTCATAAATCATTGCTTATGGATGATATTGATATTTCATTGTTGATTGTGATCTCAGATATGAGATGGATAATGTCTATGTGATATGGATGTATGTTTTAAGCATGATAATATTTAATTATCTGTTTGGATGATGATATTAGTTATCTGTTTATGGTGATGATGTGAGTATCTATTATGAGATGTGAATTATCTATCTGTGCATATTGTTAATATTAAATTCACTGTTAAGACTAAATAGACAACTTGGCCTTAAAAGACACGTTTTGGATTTCGATGAGACCGGGATCGGTTTTCCACATTAGGAATATCCGAAAACCACATCGTTTCTAAATTAACGATAGGTCGTGAATCTGAAGTGAAGATGAAGATTCAGAATGCAAGGATTATCGTCGTTAACTCTGAGGTTGATTCCAAAATGAGTGTAACGAGATGATGCCTTCGGTTTCGTTCGAACCCGGAACGAACTTGTATGGATTGAATGCTTTCAACACATCGTCAGGCGGGCGATGAGCATTCTAAAAAATATGTTCTATAAAGGTAATCGTAACCTCAAGCCTCATCAACCGGGAATGGCTAAAACAGGGGAGATGCAGCAAGGTTAGGTGGGTCATGCCCAATCAGGACAAGGATATTCCCCTGTCTAGATGTCCCTTTTTATTCGGCTGTGTGGGCAGTTGTTCTGCAGCTAACTACGGGGTTTATCTTGTTCGGGACTGTTCAGTAAGGAATGGTTCCAGCCTTGTGTTGCAGGGAATGAAGGGAGTAATCCTCGGTACGTTGATCTAGGCCACGTACTGTGATGGGCGGTACCCCAGTAGCCCTACCATTGTATGGAATCCACAATCCAATAAGTGCCTACGGTTTTGATTGTATTACCCACTTTTGTGGCTAGTAGCTGGAATTTAATGAATGTAACAATTTCGGCTATTTTCTATTTACTTGAAAACCCTAGACCTGTTATAATATCACTGGATTTCCTATCAAATGTTTTGGTTAGCGTAAGGTAAAAACTTTTCCATGTTTATGTGTGGGAAGTCTTACGTGATACCTTTTGTTTTCAAAAGATTTTCAAAATTAAGGAACTTTAACCAGTTACTCATACCAGACCCATGTCTGACCCGAAGTTTATTCTTGTTTTTCATAAACTCTCGGGTACCCAAATTTTTATGGGTAGTCAAGGGATTCAGGTTTAGCTTTGACGAATTCGGGAGGAGCAATGGAGCAGGAGGCTTCAGCGTTTTAGATATATATTTAGTTCCGCTGTGTGGTATCTCTGTGATGTATTGTGTATTGTGTTGTATTAACTAGACGGGTGTTTATAACTGTCTAGTATGTGATGTATTATCTGTATAACTCTGATTGATGTTATATATATTATGTAAATACTTATGTGATTATTATATTTTATTCGTTCCGCTGTGAGATCCTGATGTTGTTGTTCTTTCTTCTCTATCTTTTCTATTTTCTCACCTCTTTCTTTCTTTTTAACGATGCTTCTTCCTGGGGTAGGAAGTGGGGTCGTTACAGTTTCTTTTATGAAAAATTCTTTCATCGATTGAATACAATACAAAATTTGACATGATACATCATACACACACATGTGTGTATATGTGTTAGAAAACCCATGGTTATGGACCAACTGATTCTAAGTTAAATAGTTTGTTGAGGTTACATAAGTACTTGGAATGTTGTCTTCCTTGCCAACATACAAATACAAAAAATTAATGATTATTAACGCCCCATATGTTCTTATTGTAATGATGTACATGTTGTTATTGTTAATGGTATTGATGCGTTGTTGCCTAACTCACCTAAATCGAATGTTTCCTATTTCAGAATTCATTACTAAGGCTTTTGTAGTGGGACCTTAGCATTGATTTTTCAAAGATGCTACTTCCCATTTCAAAGATGTATAACTGATTTGTCCCCTTCGTTGGGAGATGGAATGGAGATTGGCTGCATTGAAGAACCTGAGAAGACAAATAAAAGAACCTGTTATTTGTTGAACAAATTTGTGACGACCTGGAAAATTTTGAGCATTTTAAATCAGAATATTTAATTTATTTTAAATATTTAAAATTAAACTTTTAACTTGAAATCGAATATCATAATTTAGTTGATGATTAAATTATTAAATTAAATAAATAGAAAGTTGGGTTAAATGTAAATCTGGAGGTCTAAGCCTGTTAAAATATGATTTGAAGGCCCATAAAATTTATATTGATAATACTAAGGATAATAGAAGTATTGGAATCAAATTTTAAAATGGTTTGTTAAGTTTAGAAATTTATATCGTTTAAATTGAATTTAAAAATAGCCTTCCGAGTCACAATCTCGGAATTCGATGAAACCAGTTCCATTGGGTCCGTAATATGGAATTATTATCGGATTTAAAATTTCGTATTGATCAGAGTTGTTGGGTGCTTATACGTTAAGTAAACGCGTTGAAAATTTAATCGAGATTTTTAAAAAAACAATAAAATAAAATAAAATAAATATAAAGGTTAAATCAGTAGCCACCCTAGCACCTGATTTCCGTCGACCTAGTTGTCTCCCCTTCTCGTTTCAAGCACGCTACTCTATCTTCCCTCAGAAGCTAATTCTTCCCTTTTAAAACCGAGACTTTCCTCTTTCAATAATGAATCGGTAAAAAAAAATGAAGGCTGCCTCACAGTTCTCGTTCGAGCGAAAACTTAGTCGAATAAAAAAAAGGGGAAAAGAGGGGAAATCAAAACCGAGCTCCTTCGAAAACTCATTATTCCCAAATCAAAGAGTAGAACAAACCATGGCCGAAGCCTTTTTCTTTCTGCCTTCATTTTCAATGTCAAGGTGAAATCAAAATCGATCCGAGCTCGTACTCAAGATAAAATGCTGATTTGAGTTGAACGTATTCGTTCGTCGCGACCGGACGCGAGGTTTTCTCGAGCGATGGTGAAATCAGAGGCAACGAGGAGGAACCGGTGGTGGCGGCACTTCGATTTGAGTGGAGGCGCCGCGAGTTTGAGAAGACCTGAGCACCTTGTGTGTGACTTCATCAGCGGCGACGTTGTGATGATGGTGCGAGAGGCTAGGATTTCGCAATGGGATGAGCTCGGCCAAGCACGTTTTGAATTTCGAGCAGAAGCTCGGTAATAGTGAATTCCTGTTCGTGTTTGAGGTATCGATTTGTTTTAATTTAATTAAGTAATTAATGTTTACACATACATGTTCAAAATATAGATAGAAACAAGAAATAGGATATAGATAAAATTTGGATAATAGATAGGAATTTTGAATATTGAAAAGAAGTTACATAAATTTGATTTTAGATTTATATAAATGAGTTTTTAAGTGAACGAGTTTAAAGTAAATATATATATATATATATATATGTAAACTTATCTATTTAAAAATATATATACACATGTCTTCACTAACTAGTTTATTGTTAATAATGTATGATGAAGATATTAACTTATTGAATTCTTTTAGGTACTAAAAATATTTTATAAAAAGGAAATCAGCTTAAAATTTAATTATTAGTCTGGGATAAAAGCATTGGATAATTAAATTTACATACGAAAATTTAATGGTCGATTTATTCGAATATTAATAAAAATCATCCAATGTTTATCCAAGGTCAAAAATTGGGAGATAATGATCGAGATGGAATTGGATTGCAAATTAAAAGTCCAAGGTGAGTTAATCTCACTCAGCTGATTTTAAATTTAAATTTAAATGATTAAATTTAAATAATTGTTTGAATGGTTAAATTGATTGTTGTGCTATAGTGTGGTATAATTTGGAATTGGTATTTATGTTGTGCTAACGTCTGTGGATGTAGGGAACAGGTTGGAGGGATCCAACTGGATCCCTCAATATTTATTTAAATTATTTAATACCCTCTGTTGTGATTATTTTATATTCGGTGATGAATATTATTGATAATTGGAATATTGGATGTTACGGTTTACTTGAATATTCCGGTGCACTAAGTTATCAAGATATATATATAGAATTAGATTTTGGAAATAAAATGAAGAGAATTTGTAAGTGAAACAATTATAGAAAATTTAAATAAATTAATGATAATTGGATAAGAATAATAGTAGTTTTAAATTCTAATAAATAAATTCCGTATATGAAAAGGATTGAATAAACAGAAAGTTAATGAATTTTTAACCTCAGTGTTATTACTTAAAAGAACAAAACATTTATTTAAAAGTTAAAGATTTAAATTATTGAAAGAATAAAGAATAAATTGGGAAGAAGCTGAAATTGGTATATTTCAGTTGAATGATTTAAAATCAATCGGAAAATAATAATAATAAAAATAAAGTCCATAATTAATGAATTTTGAAATGAATTGAGTAATTAAAGAAACTTATTCCAAATGGAGTAAATTGGAAGTCAATTTGGGAAAATTGATTTACGTGATTGGTACTGGGATTTTTCTCTAAATAACCATGTACGTTTTCAAAGTTAATTTTTTTTAAATATAAGTAAGGGTTCCAAAGTTATTTTTTTTAAAAAAAGCAAGTTTTAGGAAAATTTATTATTTCTAATATTTAAATTCTAAAGAAAGTATTTCCTTTTAATCTATGATGGTAATAATTATTTAAAAAGAGACTCAGTATTTTGTTTTTAAAGTGTAAATCTAGTTTTATATTTTATTAAGTAACTTTATTCATATAGTATGTATTTTAAACAATTCTTGAAGTAGTTTTAACTTAAATGTTTTAAAAGTAAACTCCAGAGTAAGTATTTTGTTTAATCTATTATCGAAATAATTATTTAAAGAATGATTTGGTATTTTGTTTAAAGAAGAAAATCTAATGTATAGTTGTAAAGCAACCTTATTTTTGTTATTTCTAAAGTATTATTATAAACTAAGTATTAAAGTAATTTTTTCTAAATTAAATGTTTAACATATTTTTCAATAAAGTGTTTTTAAATTTACTTTTAAATCTAAAGTTTTGTGCTTGGTAATTTCATTGGAAATAGAAAATACTTGGAATTTATTCTTAGAAAGGAAGATAGTTTGAAACTGTTTTCAAAGGGATGAAAATAGAAATATATCTTGTAAAGATATTTTTGAGGTTAATAAATAATTTAGGAAAATTATTAATTGGTTGATGGTTGTTTGTGAATATTAATTGATAGTTAAACAACCGACTATCAATATTGGACAAATGCGTTGATCGTTTCGAAGAGACCGGAATCGAGATTTATTTCTCGAAAACCACTTCGATCTGGTTTGTACGTTTTCATGAAAAACGATTTTGGATTCGAAGATGGAGCAGTGAAGTGCAAGGACTAGTCGCTACTAATCCTGAGGATATTTTCAAAATGGATGTAGTGGGAATAGTGCCTTCGGTTCTGTTCGAACCCGGGACGGACTTATATGGACGAATGCTTGCGAAACATCGTTAGGTGGACGATGGGCATTCTAAGGGATATGTTCTAAAAAGGTAACGCTTAGCCTCAAGCCTCATCAAATGGGAATGACTGGAAATCAAGGGTTATGCAGCAAGGCTTGGTGGGTAGCACCCAAGCGGGGTGAGTTCATTCCTGTCTAGATGTTCCTTTTATTTCGGCTTAGTGGGCGGTTGCTGATCCCAACCACAGGGTAATCTCACTCGGGATTATCCAGTAAGGGATAGTCCCGATCTTGTGTTGCAGGGGAGCGGGCGTACTCCTCGGTACAGTGATCTAGGCCCCGTACTGTGACAGGTGGTACCCCAGTGCCTTGTCGTTAGATGGAAATCCATTCTCCCTACGTGCCTTGTACGATTTTTTTTTTGTATTACCCACTCTGTGGCTAGTAGCTGAAATTTAATAGATGTAACAATTTCGGCTATTTTATAAGTATTTGTATATAGACCCTATTATAATATCAGAGGATTTCTATAAAAATTGTTTTAGCTATCGTAAGGTAAAAACCCGACATGTTTGTTTGTGGCGTGGTCTTACGAGATGCTTTTGTTTTCAAAGGATTTTTGAAACTTTAATAATCAATTGAGTGTGATTTTCTCACGCTGGTATTCCAGACTGACTCAGGTGTTATTTAACTATAATGCTCGGGTCAGACCGAGAATTATAGGATACAGGATATGATGCTGTGGAGCTCAGGAGATCATCTGGATGACGATACGTACTTCCGTACTTGTTTATATATATATTCCGCTGTATTGAGTGCTGTGTATCCATTTGTATGTTAGTGATGTTGGACTGTGATTGATGTACTCTGATGATGTAATATATCAACAGATATATTTGATTTTGAGTAAAGATCATTTATTATCTATTATATTTTATTCCGCTGTGATGGTTAGATTCTGTTGTTGATTTCTATTTTCTTCTTCTACCTCTTCTTCTTTAACCCAAATGGTTCGTATTTCTGTACAACTTGAGTTGATTGTTGTAGAATAGTATTGATTAAAGGGGTATGGATTTGAAGGTCGTTACAGTTGGTATCAGAGCTTAGGTTGGTGATAACCTTGGCTCTATTGGGAATTTCGCATAAAATAGAGTCTATATTGCTCTAGAATGAGTTTGAGCGTATTAGTAGTATGAGTGCATATTTGCTAGTGAATATAAATTGTCTTAATATTGTGTTGATTGATTTATTGAGTGGCATATGAACCTTCGTCGACACAGTCTGCGCAACTGTATTGAAGGGGTTTCTAAAAACTTAAATAGAACATTTCGACACGGTATTGTTTTAAATGTGGGTAAATGAAGTAGTTTTACCCAAAATATATTTTTGATATAAAGAAAGTTTTTGTAAACTATTTTAGCTAATATATGGTTGCTTGGATGTCAGAAAGAATAATATTAAAGCATTATCATTATAAAGTGAAAATTTAACTAGAAATTGAAATATAACTAAAGTTTAAGGAAATAAATTCATTATAAAATGAAATTTATAAATATGAATTATAAATATGACTTATAAATTGAAATATAATCAAATGAGAATTTTGTATAAGCATAAACTGTACAAATGAATCATAGTTAAAATTTATTGAAGCAGGCTTTGGAAATTTGAAACCCCGGAGATTTTGGAAGTATTTTGAAGATAAATGATAACATTATTGTTTTGGAGGTATTTCGGAAAAGAAATTTGTTTTGAATAGATTTTTGAAAGTGAAATAGCATTGAAATCACTTGGACTATTGGAGAATAATTCTGATGATGACGGCCGCATCATCAGTATTCATTTTCGAATTTCTAAGTGATAGAAAGCTGCCAAAAAAAATTATTTGTTTAGAAAAGCTAGTTGTTTTCGAAAATTTCAAAGGAAATTTGTTGGGAATAAAACTAGAATTGGTTTGGCTTTTGAGAAATGTGATTTGAGATGTTGAAGATTTCAAAATGATTTGAAACCAAAGCCGGGTGTTTAAAAATCCTGATGAGATAGGTTATAAGCTTATAAATTGAGATGATTTTTAAAACGGGAAGGAAACATAAGCTTTGAATGTTGGTAATTTAAATTTAAAGCGAAAAGTTAAAAAATGAAATTAACTTGGAGTGGAGAATAAAATTTAACTAGATTGAAATTAATTGAATAGGCTGAAAATAATATCCAGTTGTATTCGAATTCAGTTGAAATCGAATTGAGTTAAATAAATCTGGGTAAAATAAAATTGAACTGGAATAAGAATTCAATTAAATTATTGAATGGAATTAGATTCTTATCTGAATAAATGAAGAAATAAGTTGGATAATGATTGGATTGAAATAAATAAATCAGAATAACATATAAAAGAATAAAAAATGCATGGAATAAAATATGTTTGGGTATAAATAAGCATAAGGCTTGAGTTAAAAATAAAAAGAAGAATATATTCAAGCCTAGAATGAATGGAATTATGTAATAATAAGTTTTGACTTATCAAATTTGAAAAGTGGGATAGAAAACCCAAAATAAATATTTTTGTTGAATTGGAAAATAAAACAGAAAATCCAAACTTGAATTATAAAATAATTTGAACTAAGAAAATTAAATGAAGTGATATTTGGAATTAAAAAATCAAGTATTGAACTATAAATAGGGAGAACTATTTTGTTAATAAATTAGTTAATAAAATGTGTAAGTGGAACCTATTGTAGTTAAATAAAGCTGAATTGTGAGTTAATAATGAAGTTTGAAAATGAAACTCAAGCTATAAATCAAATTCGACCTGGGTCGATAGTGAAGTAAATGTAATTGAATTGTGGTTAATAAATTTGGTGGTAAATTGAAAATGGATAGTGGATTCAGAACTTGAGTTATAAATTAAAATTTAACATGAAGTGTTAACAAATTAAATATAATTGAAATGTATCGAATAAAAATGTAAAATGTAAATGGATTAAAATAGTAATGGTTTGAATGTGCAAATGAAATCCAAATAAGTGGAAATAAATTGGAGATGGCCATGTAATCAATTGAATGAGTTGAGTATGAAATTTAAATTTTATAATAACTAATCAATGAAATTGTAGATTTAAAACGAGATTTAATTGAGATAGAATCAAGTTGCATAGAAGAGAAAAATATTTACTTGTAAAATGAAAATTTATAATGGATTGAGTGGATAACCTAATAAAATTGAATAAATTGAAGTAAATTAACTTAAGTTGAATAAGTGGAGGAGAGTTGAATTGAAATCAACTTAAACTAAGTTTAATGATATTGGGTTGGATTTAAATCAAGTGAAAATAAATTTGATTCGAAATAAGATTCGGTGAGGTAGAGATAATATTTAATGGAATGAAATTCTTAATGAAATAATTGTAAACTATTTAAATTGTTAAGGGATTGAAATAACTTGGAGACAATAAGAAAAATAGAATGGTTTTAAATGAAATGTAAATGAATGGGTTGTGAATGAATTAAAATAAAAAAGGAAATTTAACTGGTAATGAAGATGAACCTAAGTTGTTAATGGGTTTTGAATGATCTAGTTTGGTTAGTAAAATGAATGCAAGTGAATGGATTCGAATTATGTATAAATTGAGTTGGAATAAATTTAAAATGGTCATCGGCTTAAATGGTTATTTACTTGAATGAATATTACCAAATTGCATGAGGAAAATTGGTTGTTGGACGAAAATAGAAGAAAATAAAATTCTATGAATCATTGCAAGTAAATAAAATTGATTTTTGAATCAATTGGAATTATATGGGTTTGTTTAAAATTAACAAATGAATTATATGTAAGCGATTGAGTTTTTGTAACGACCCATAATTTCTGTCATTTGAAATTCAGATATTTAATTGATTTTAAATATTAACAAGCAAAATTCATAAGTCGAATAATTTATTTTTCGAATATCTGGATTTAATTGAATAATTAAATCAATAATTTAATATTTGAATTTCCAGAAATAATTGAAAATTGGGTTTTATGCGATTAAAAATGATTTATAAAGTTATACTAAATCATATTGAAGTTGTAACGATGTTATAGAACTTTTAAAATTAAATTAAAAGTCAATTTGTGAAAATTGAGTATTTTAATATTTAATCGACTAATGAAAATAGATATTTTTCAAACAGTCTCGGATTTCGACGAAACTAGTTTCATCGGATCCGTAATATTATATTATTGTATGGTTTCAAATTTTGTGTCAATCGGATTTACCGTTTGTCCGGGGCAAGCCAAAACGCATAGAAATTAGTTTAAATCGATTTAATTTAAATTTGATCGTTTATTGCCGTAACTCGCACAGATGATCGAATTGGCTCTCGAAACATATTCCATTGTGTCCGGAACGCGGGGTAAACCCTAGTAACGCCAGTCACCGCGCGAGATTTGGGGTTCGAAATTTTTTGGATGAATAGTGTTTTTGGAAAATTTCTATAAAAGGCCTTCATTGTTTCAATTTACAAACTAAACTAAAAACCCTAGCTTCAAACGTTCAGCCGCCACCCCTTATTTTCAATGGCCGAAAAACTCCCATCTTCTTCCCTCAATCTCTCAAAATCCATCATGAAATAGAGAAAGTTGTCAACTGCAACATTGAAGAGGACGATGTGATCTCGAGATCCATACGCAGATGATGATAAACGAAGCACTGTAGGGGTTCCAAATCGGCCGCATTCATCTGGGTTTCACGCACGTTTTTTGAGGCTAAGACAAGGCTGAGCTCCACCAAACTCTAGCTGTGGGTAGCATTCGACGTGAGCTTCAAAACCATGGTCACTGATCGACTTCAAACGCAACGAGGAGGTTGCAAAAATTCGAGCAAAAATGGCGGCTAGTGGGTTTACTTACGTGAATTGCCTGTAGATGCACGCGTTTGGGAAGAAAGTAACGGGTGGCCGAGATCTGCATTTGAAATTCGTGCGGCCGAGATTTAATTTTGGTTAAAATTGAAATAGAAATAGAAATTTATTTATATTATAATGTGTGCAAACTTTAAAATATCATAGCTTGTTCAGACGAGGTCGAAAAATTATGAAACACGTTGCGTTGGCTTCGTTTTGTTGAGCACTATGCTATGGAGCTGGTTTGGAGTCATTTGGAGCTAGTGAAAATTTCGGGTAAAATTAAACGCACGTTTAATTTTATTCGAAATAAAACGCTACAACTGTTATCAGAAACTCAAGGTGAGAACTTCTCACTCAATCGAATTGTTTCGATTTAAATTTTAAATAGTTAGATTTAAAATTGCTTGATTGTGTGATTGGATGATATTTATTATCTGTTGTATTGTAATAGACCCTATACGTCGTATATTAAGCGGATGTTATTTATTAAAAACATATAACGCGATAATTCCAACTTGTATGGAATTGGTATTATATATGTATTTGGAGTTGATTTTCCCGCATTATATAGCGGATGAGACCTTATTGCGCCGCATAATAGCGGATAATATTTTATAAATTCCATATACCGCGATATTCCGTCTCGAAGCGGAATTGGTATTGTGCTAGCATCTTTGGATGCAGGGAAACAGGTAGGAGGGATCCAACTGGATTCCTCAAACATTTGAATTTATTTCAATGTTGTTTGTTGATCTATTTATTGATCTATTTATAATCTACGTGATTATCTTTGTGATTGAAATTGTTAGAGGCTAAGATTTAGCCGAATATATTTTTGGTATCGTTAGATGCCGAAAATGAATTAAATTGGATTTCTGAAAATTTAAGTTGAGAATTCATAATAAAATTTAATTTTGAAATTGATTCATTTTAAATAAATAAACGTTGAAATTTTTATATTATAAAAAAATTATGATTTTGGTGAAATATAACCGAAAAGTGATTTATTTGAAATAATTAGTTGATAAATTTATAAAATGGTTTAAATTGGGGTTGTTGAATTATTATAAATGATTTATATAAAAGATTTATAAAATTGATATTTATAAATTAAAATGTTAGAATTATAAAACGAGTTTTTATAAGTATTAAAATGAAGTATAAATGGTTTCATAAGTGGATGAAATCTATAGATTTATAAATTGTGAAGTTATAAAATGAATAGATTTTTGTAAAATAAAAGATTTATAAGTAGTTAACTTATAAATTAGATTTTGGCGTGTAAGTGGAATATGGAAAGAATTTGTTAACAAAGTGATTTTATAAGTTGAAGTTGTTATTAAGTACAAATAAAATTTATAAACGTTGTTTTATAAATCTGAAATTGACTTATTTTGATCAGTTTAATTATTATAGCTTATTAAAGGAAATATATCCACGATTTTGGACGGTGAATAATATATTAAAGAAATATTTTGGGAAAGTGATATTTTATATAGAATTAAAACGATTTAAAAATGTTTTAAAATATATTAAGTATCGAAACCATAGATTTTAACATTTATCGTTGAAATAGACGCTTTCGAGAAATAGAAGGAAATGGCGGACTATAACACTGTTGTTATAGTAAATGATTTCCGAAAGGAAATGTTTTATATAGTATTGGGATTTATATATCTATCTATCTCAATTTCGAATCCCTATACTAGTGATTTGGGTTGTCGTAACGATGTTTTACGCGACATTCGTTTTGACTCAAATAAATGTGTTTAAGAGAAGTTTACCTTAAAGAAAAAATATATACGTAATTGTGATTTAGGTATATTGAATATTTTCCAAGTGTTGAAAATAAATAGATTTGTGAATTACTTATTACTAAATAAGTATGGAAATGTTTTTCCAATATGAAGTGAATGTTTTGACATTTTATCTTTTAAAGATAAACTGAAAATGAATATTAGAAATCGATTTAAAAATCGTATATTCATAGATATTCTAGAAATGTAAATTCACTATGGAATTTATAAAAGAACGGGAAATTTGTTTAAAAATAAACATTGATTTATTTAAAAAGTACGGAAATAAATTTACGGATTTGGAACGTAAATTTAATAAATCAGTAAGGATTTATTTAATTGGTTTAAATGAACCATTTTGAAATGAAAGTTGTAAGGGTGTAAATTGATTTGAAATTGGTTTTCAAATGGTTGAAGTGTGGAAATTATATCTTGTAAAGATATTTTGGAAATAAATAATTTGGGAAGATTATTTGGAATCGGGTTATTATGTGAATATGGATTGATAGTTAAATAACCGACTATCAATATTGACCCTTGAGTGGCTATATGTTGTGAACTGGTTGAAATTGAATGCTACCCTTATTTTAAAATTATTGCGCTCGTTATTCGGATTACCCATTCCGAATAGTGATATGACGTAATGGATAGCATTGAAGACCGGTGGTGAAGACCAGGTATTTGTGAAAACGATAGGATGATCTATCGATTGTCTCTGCACCGTTAGCTATGGTATAGAGATTTCCTTCGTGATGGGAAATTCGATCGGGATTGTGAATACCCGGATTGCAAGGGCTTCTTTGGAAGTGCCTTCGGTTCTGTTCGAACTCGGAACAGACGTGTATGGTTACATGTCTGACATTACATTTTGAGATATAAAGAAGATTTCTTTCAAATACATCTCTGTTGGTGGCGGAGAATTTATTCTCTTAGCTTAACACCCTTCCCTGAAACGTACGAGTTCAGAGGTTTTGTAGTTGAAGGTTATCAGCGATATACTCCTAATTTGGTAATGTGGCATGCTGAGTGTTGCTGTGTGATGATTATTTATTGATCATTTGTTGATCAAAGCGTGGCTTTGTGAAAAAGCGTAGCTTTGTGGGTGAGACTTCGTCAAACCTCACACCTCAGAAATGGTCGAAACAGGAATATGCGGCAAGGTTATGAGGGTCGTGCCCTTTAGGGTATGTCATTCCCTTCTGGAAAAGGGTGGTGTCGGGTATGGAGCCCTGATGCTTAACCTATGTGGTTGCTCCAATCTCATTTTTCTGTGTGGTTGTTGCTTGGTGATAGAGGGCCCTCGGATAAAGGTCCCAAAGGACTGAGGGGGTGGCATATTCGTGTAGTAGTTACCAAGTTACAGAGGTAACCCGGCCTTGTGTTGGCAGAGAGTTGGTTAAGTTCTTGGGATGTCCCACCAGAGGAGATCCCATGTGGCAGTAGGAAGTTCCTTAGCCTGACCATTTGTTGGAAAATCCGAAGAAACAATACGAGCCTTGTACGGTTTTAGTTGTATAACCTGTCATTCACTTATGGTGGCGTCCCACTGTTTGGATGGTAGCTATAGTAGGCATAGTTTGGAATATCTATGCTGGCTAAGATTTATATTCTACTTTCGAAATGTTTTCATCACTATGCACTAATAATAATATCAAAAATGATTTGTTTTGTGTAGTAAGCATCTTTGACTATCATAAGGAGAAATCTCCTCCAATTCTGCGTTTGCATTGTGTGTGTGCGGAGAGGTCTTATGGTAGTTTCATTTTCCAAAAGCATTACGGATATTTTCACTTTCCTTGTTGTTGTTTAAAAAAATAAATAATTGTTTTAAGTTCTCACACCAGTCCCATGACTGACCTGGAGTTTATTGTTCTCTTCCTAAACTCTGGGTGCCCATAATTTTCCACACGGGCAGTCTAGAGTCAGGTTATCAGGTCATTCTGGATTCAGGAGTGCTATGGAGCTCAAGTGGCGAGCTGGATGCGAGACGTATTACTTGTATATGGTATTATCTTTCCGCTGTAAATTCACTTGTAGGGACATGTTTGTATAGCTGTCCATTCTTGTATTGTGTTGTATATTGTTGTTGTACACTCTGATGATAATGTAATGTAATAACTGAGATAGTTCTTTGTTTTTAAAGATATTCATTTATCTGTCATATGTTGTTCCGCTGCGATATGTGAGATTCTGATATTGTTTCTATTCTATCCTTTTCTTACTTCTTCTATCTTTTTCTTCTACCTCTTCTTTTTAACCCTAACAATTCGGTTTTCCTGCATTCGATTATGTGGCATTTGATACAGTGAACGTAAATGCCGACCTTCGGATCCCGACAAAATCGCGTTCGTTACAATGTGGCATCAGAGCATTTGGTTAAGTGACGACCTTGGCTCTGTTGGGGATTACTCATTAGAGATAGAGTCAGCAGTACCCTAGAATGAGTTTGAGTGTAATAATAGATATGAGCGCGTATTTGTTAGTGAGTATGAAATTGTTTCGTATTGTGTTGACTTATCAGTTGATTGTTTATAGATTCTGGTCGATGCAGTCTAGCTAACTGTTATCAATAGGGGTTTCTAAACTCTTAAACGAGATAAACCGACATAGTACCACTTTAAATTGGGTAAATAAAATAATTTTACCTCGACTATATTTTATATATAAAGGAATATTTTTTCAGAAATCATTAAAGTGTATATAAATTGAATTGTTTGATTGTTGAAAATGTAAGAAAATATATAAGTGAATCAAAGTTGTTCGAATAATCTGAATAAAAATAACAATTGTGAAAGAATAAATTATATAAAAGCAACAATTGTACAAGTATAGCATTTTAATTGAAATGATTTACAATTGTGAAATTGTAATATCCCGGAATTTCCAGGAGTTTAAAATGATGATAATCTCTTAATTAAATTATTTGAAATTGAAAAAATTGTTCTTTTTAAAAATAATTAAGCAAGTAATATTTTAATTATGGTTATAGATTGGTATATTATTTTCAAAATTTATAAGTATGTTTAATATTTATTTCTAGGTATTTTAAATTGATTTTAAAATAGGATATATTATTTGTAATTAATAATAAGCTTATTTAAAAATTGATATTTATTTATTTAAATTTATTTTAGATTTGGTTTTTAAATTTGACTTTGAAAATGAATACAAATTTGAATTCAAAGAAATACATACATCTTAAAATAGAATAATAATATGGTTTGGTTTTAAATTATATAGATAATGTTTTTATTTAAAACAAGATTTGTTTTATAGAAATTTGGAATTTTATTTATTTAATAAAGGATAAACACAAGGCTTTTTGAAATAACATTTTAAATAAGTTTGAAATATGTATATAATTTTATTTAAATTATATTTGGTTCATTTTTTTTAAGGATAGTATTTTGTATAAATTTAGAAAAATTTTATAAATTTATAAATATATTTGTTTATTTGATATTGATTAGAAAAGCATTTATTTTTCAAATTAAAAAAACATGTTGTTAATTAGGAAATAAATTTTAAAAAGCTATTAAATTTCTTTTAAAATAAAATATACATAAGAAATGACAAATGTTTGTTTTAAAACACTTTGATAACAAGTGTTAAACATTGAATCTAAATATAAGACAAGTGTCCATTTTTGTTTTTAATTTAATAAAATCTGAAACTTGCCTATATAATCACCCTTTCTCTCCATTTTCATTTGTCTTTAAAAACTTTTGTTCATTCTTGAAAAAGAAAACTAGATCTATCATGCAAACTTTTACTCTCCAAAACCAGCAATCTTCAAAACAATTTCTCAAGCAATTTCTCAATTCAATCCATGCTTATATTAAAAACCTGCAGCATTTTATAGTGCAAATCAAACTGCATGCCTGCAGTTTATTCTAAGAATAAAATCATAGTTGTTTTCAAAAAAATTCAAGAATCTGCAAAAATTATACCTGAAACATTTCTGTGATCAAAAGTTCAAATCTCCTCAAATCATTCTATGATCTAAAGCCTGTAGTGTCCTCAAATCAAAACCTTCTTCAATTCAATGTCCACCTCAAATTTTTCAAAGTTTGTAGCTTTTTCAAACTGCAATCTGGAATCTGCAAATTATTCATATGCATGCAAGTGTATATTATGAGTCAAAGTATTACCTGAAACAACCTCCTCAAAACAAAAGCAAGTGCAACAAATTCTGCATCATGATTTCAAAGTATGGTGCAAGTTTTCAATTCCTTGTCTACATCAACTTTCTTATGCATGCAAACCTGAAACGTATTGTTGAAGCAATCTGAAGCTTTCTGTTTCAAAAGGGGGATCATCTTCAAAATTCAAAGCATTTTGCTATTTCCTGTTCTTTTTCCAAAACCCTGCACTACATTTCTTATTAAGGTGAGTAAACATTTAATTTTAAACAAAAGTTGATTTATAGTTGTTGCTTATAAAATCTTTGGGAAGATGATGACTGCAAGTGTATAATTTTGTGAATGTGATTTTATTTAAGTGTGCATGCCTGGTATACATATATCACCCCTCTGTTTCATAGTTCAGAGTAAAATTTTGATCAAATATTGTTTCCTTTATTCCTGATCTTTGATAGGCCTGAGTATTTCAAACAAATTTAGTTTGTTTAAGTATGAACTAGGATTTAAAAACAGTTAAACATGTTTATATATATATATATATATAGAGTAACTGGGAAGCAAGGGTTACAGTAATTTTTTTATAAATATGTTAAAAATTAACTAACACAATTCACTGATTTACATATATAAGTTGAATTGATGTAGAAAGTTATGATTTTCAAAATCAAAATAAGGATTTTTAATGAAGTAAAATGTGAGAATTTGGGGATTTACTGCAAATTGGGTTTTGGTCTAAAACCGATGATCTCTACATTTGGATTGCTTGAGATTGTTGATAGAGCTAGGGTATAGATTGGTGAATGCTGTAGAAATGGTTAAAGAATATTTAAATCACTGAGGAGTTTGATTTTGCTCAAATTTGATTTAAAACCTAGTTTTTGGGTTCTTACTGTAAATTGATTTCTGCATCCCCAAAATTGCGTCGAGTTGTATGATTTTTGGGGAGGAGCATGCGCGGTGAGTCAGCAAGCTAAGGCTGGGGTTGTGGTGCTTAATGATGACCGGAGGTGATGATTTTGGGGGTTTTGCTGATGATGTTTGGGTTTCAGTAACCACGAGGATGCTCGATTTTGAATCAAGATAGGTGATGGTTCTCTGTGGGTTGTGGATGTTTGTAGGGTGGTGGAATGGCTTGTTGGTGGGTTCGACGTTGGTCGGAGTGGAGCCGACATCGGTGCAGGTTGCATGGGGGAGTTGGTGGTTGTCAGGGTGATTTGGGTTTTGTTTTGTTTGTGTTACTGGGTTATAGCTCGGGTAATAAGGGAGGAGACTCGGGGGCAAGCTCGAGTACATGTGGTTGTGGCTCGGGGTATTACTCGTATGGTCACAGGGTTTGTGTTGCAGTGTTTAACTGTTTTGTTTTAACAGTTTTTAAGTTTTAATTAAAACAGTTTTAAAATTTTAAAAGGGGCAGATTGTTTTAAAAAAAATGCAGTTGTACTTGAATTCAAGAATATATGGGTTGAACCCAAATTTATGTTCAACCTGATTTTTAGTCTAAAATATAAAATAAGTTTTAAACTTTAAATAGTTTAAATTAAATTAAAATTCTTGTCTTGGATTGAATTGTTTTTATAAATAAACCTGTATGATGTTTTAAATGTCTTTAGTTAAAATTTTAATATTATTTCAAACTTATTTCGTAATATAAAAGAGAATTTTAAGTAAATTTTTTATTTAGATTAATTAGTGAAAAATGATTTATTAATTAATAATTAAAGTTTAAGGTAATTTATTAACTTGAAATTAGATTTGTTAATTAATAATTAAGGAAAGTAATTAATGATTTCTTCATAATTTAATTTAATTTATGAATTAAGTTAAGTAAAGATTTCAAGATTTATTTAAGATAATGTTTTATCTTAAATAATAATTAAGTATTAATAATTTGTAATTAGTTAGTTAATTAAGGAATTTTAAGTTAATTAATTTATTAAATTATTATTTTAGAGAGGGTTAATTAAGTAATTAATTAAGTATAATTATTTATTTAATTAACTATTAATTAAAATGATGATTCAATTTATGACAAATGATTAATTAACTTATAATTACTTAATTAATTAAGTAATTAAGGGTTAATTAAAATAGTAATTAATTAATACTTAATAAAGGTTTTATTAAGTTTTAATTGGGTTTTCTTAATTAATAATTAAAGGATTATTAAAATATAATGCTACTTAATTAAGAATTAATTAACTACTTTTATTTAAGGTTAAGTAATTTTAATTAAGGATTAATTAATTGTATTTATGGATTAATTAATTTGTAATTAAGATTATTAATTAATAATTAAGTTTATTAATTAGATAATTAATTATTAATTAAGTTTAATTAATTAATTAAAAAAGTAATTAGTGATTAATTACTTTATTTTAAAGAATTGATTAATAATTAAGTTTATTAATTAATAATTGATGATAGTTAATCTGTTAATTGAAGATTAATTTGGTTAATGAGTAATTAAGGGATGAATTACTCAATTATGTTTTATGAGATGAGTGAAATCAAGTAAGTTAATTAATTTGTAAATTAATTAAATATAGTCACTGGATAAATGATTAAGTATGTTTACTTAATAAATTTGATAAGGTAATTACTTAAGGTAAGTAATTGATAAATTACAGAGGTAATTATGGTAAGTAAAATTACCGATTAGGAAGTAATTTTTAAATAAATAATTACTTGTTAAAGTAATTAAGGGTTTATTACTTGGTGTAATAAATCAATGAATTTATAAAGTAATTAAGAAGTAATTAAAAATAATTAATTTATGTTATTTGATTAATTGAAAGTAATTAATTTAGGCATGATTAATTAATGTAATTAATCAAGAAATAATGTGATTAATTTAGTTAATTAATTAATGGAAGTAATTAATTAAGGTTCATTAATTGATATAATTAATGAGAATAATTAAGAATTAATTACTTGATTAAGAGTTAATTAATCAAGGTTGATTAATTAGGTTAATTAATTAATTTGTTTAATTGAAGAATAAGTAAGCAATATACTTGGATGAAGTAATTAATTTAATTAATTTTAAATTAATTATAGATGAAGTAATTAATTTAATTCACTTTAAATTAATTAGAAATAGAGACAGTTAATTTAATTCATTTTAAATTAATTATATTGTGGTATGAGTAAATCATTGCTTATGTATGAATGGATGACATTGATTGTCTTGAATGCTTTGTGATCTCGGTAATGAGATAAGTATGGTTGAATGATATGAATACTTGGTTGCATTGTGATGAATACATAGATTATCAATTGGGATGTTGATATATGGATTATCTATTATGATATTGATAATGTGGATTACCTGTTATTTGATAATGCTGATTATCAAATTATTGATCTGTGAGTTGTCTATCTGTATGTATATAGATACTGTAATTGAATTGTTTTAAACCTTTAAAACAACTTCGACTTAAAAGACATGCTTTGGATTTCGATGAGACCGGGATCGGGTTTCCATATTTGGATATCCGAAAACCACATCGATTCCAAATAACGTTAGGTCGTGAATCAAAATGGAGCTTTGTGAAGACTCGAGGTGTAAGGGCTATACGTCAGTATAACTCTGTGGGTGATTCCGTAATGAGTTGACGGACTAGTTCTTATAGATTCGAGATGGTGATTCAGAGTGCAAGGGTTATTGTCGTTAACTCTGAGAGTGATTCCAAAAATGAGTGTAACGAGATAATGCTTTCGGTTTTGTTCGAACCCGGAACGAACTTGTATGGATTGAATGCATTCAGAACATCGTCAGGTGGACGATGGGCATTCTAAGTGATGAGTTCACTAAAGGTAGTCGTAGCCTCAAGCCTCATCAACCGGGAATGGCTAAAATAGGGGAGGTGCAGCAAGGCTTCGTGGGTAGCCCGCACTTGAGAGTATGATTTACCCTTGTCTAGAGGTCCCTTTTATTTCGGCTGTGTGGACGGTTGAATAGCTACATCCGCCGGGGTTGTCTTATTTGGAACTGTTCAGTAAGGAATGGATCCGGCTTTGTGTTGCAGGGGAGCGGGCGTACTCCTCGGTACGGTGATCTAGGCCACGTACTGTGACGGGCGGTACCCCAGTAGCCCCGCCATTGTATGGAATCCAAAATCCAATAAGTGCCGTACGTATTAGTTATGCCCAACTATGTTGGAACATGAGATATAAGCATTCCAGCTATTTCTGTATTTTACTTGAAAACCCTAGACACTATTATAATATCATCGGATTTCCTATCAAATGTTTTGGTTAGCGTAAGGTAAAAACTTTTCCATGTTTATGTGTGGGAAGTCTTACGTGATACCTTTTCTTTCAAAAGGTTTTTAAAGTTAAGCAACTTTAACCATTTACTCACACCAGACCCATGTCTGAACCGGAGTTTATTCTTTTTTCTTAAACTCTTGGGTACTCAAATTTTTACTAGTAGCCAAGGGATTCAGGTTAGGATTTAGGTTGGCTTGACGAATTCTGAAGGAGTAATGGAGCAGGAGGCTTCTGCGTATAGCTATAGAGTATTCCGCTGTGTGTTCTCTGAGTTGTTGTATGGAGTTGTATAACTAGACAGGTGTTTATAACTGTCTAGTATGTCTTGTTTAGCTGTGTATCTCTGATGTATATGATACTATGTAAAGTATTATGTGAGTAATATAATTTATTCATTCCGCAGTTTAGGTTCTGATGTTGTTTCTTTCTTCTTCTCTGTCTTTTTCTCTTTTCCATCCCTTTCTTTCTTAAAGATGATGCGATTTTCTGGTGGTAAAAAGTCGGGTCGTCGCAGTTGGTATCAGAGCATTAGGTTGAGTGAATACCTAGGCTTTATAGTGGTGTCTTCCTTGAGAGAGCGTACTTGTAATTTTTATATATAACTATATATATATATATATATATATATATATATATTTCTACCTATCTGTTGGGTTACCTGTTTGGGTTTTCCAATATAAGTTATAAAGATAAATGAGGTGGTGGTGTGTGTAACACGACTACTATTGGTTGGAGTTTGAATGTTAGAGGTTGGAAGCGTATTTGTCAAGACTGTAGACCTAATACCGTCTTGAGTAATCTTTGCAGTTTGGTGTAAGAATTTCATTTGATCTCTGAAGGAAACCTGTTAAGGTTCGGAGTTCATCTTTGAAGTGTAAGTTTGATTACGCTCGAGTGAGCGGATTTTTGAGAATTTGGATCTGTCGGTTAGGCAGAAGTAAGTGATGGTATCTTGGCAACCTCAGGAAGAAGTAGTTGCGTGATGAGATGCAGTGACTATGGATTGTCTCCTAAGATGTTTTCTTTTGGAGCAAGTTTAAGGAAGTGTGTCTGCTTCGAAGTTGTAGCTGAGTTCAGCAGGATGTATGTGTTTAGTTGGAGGTCCGAGTTTCTCAAAGAACTTTGGATAAGAAGTCTTTGGCATCTGTGTTAGCGGTGCAGCTCGGGAATGTTCAGTGATCCAGTAGGAAGATCTTTTTGGCTTAGCATTTCCTAGAGGTGGAATTCAGAAGCAGCAGTGAGGATCTGTTTCTTCGATGGATTAGTTGGTCAAGGATAAACTGTTTGGATTAGTGGGGAGAGAACAGTATCTTAGATTTTGGATTGGTTGATCGCAAAAGTGACTTGCGATGGTTTGGTGATTATCTTAGATAATCTTTTTCTTGGATTTGTGGCATCTCTAGAGGATGTAGGAGTTATAGGATTGCTGAAGATTTTTCTGAATATATCTTCTGGAAAGTTATAGATTTTGCCCGCACTGGAGTTAGAGTTCTGAATCGACTTGATGTCAAGAGTGATACCGGTGATTCAGCTGGGTATAAGGTTGTCTCCTAGGTTGATTGTTGGGTGAAGCAGCTCTGTATTTCTTGGAATTTCTGTTAAACCTTATTTATGAGATGTGATGTTCGGTCTGTGTTGTGTTCATTCGATGGGATTTTCATCTGCTCCAGATCAGAGTTGTGCAGCGGAAGCAAGGTAGCTGTTGTTCTTGAGTAGAAGCAACTGTGAATTGCAGTATTTTGGATTAGAGAATTTCTACTGAATTTATTTTTCAGAATCTGAGGCAAGTTGGCGAGTGATTCTGTTCTGTCTTTTTCAGATAGGAGAAGTTGTTTCTACTGTTGATAGTAAAGTTTGGTTTTGATTGTGGATTGATCTTGTGAGGATCAGTTTGTGAGTTGATCCAGTTTGTTGTAGAAGCATCAGCAAAGGTTGAGCTGATCGGGAAGGATCCATAGGCAGCCCGTATCATCCGGGAAGTTTTTGAGATTGAGTAACAGAAGAATTTGGAATTCGAAGTTGGAGGCTTCGATGTTGTTGAGATTTTCTCTGATAAAGGAAGCAATAAGTTTAGGAGATCTTCGAGGCATATTGGATTCTTCTAAGTTTTTGTAGGATCGGTGTTTTGGTTTGAAGAGTTGAATTGCCAGTTTGGAAGACTGGAATTCAAATTATTTCACGTGTCTCTGAGGGAGTACGTATTTTGGTATCAATGGTTTTGAGACCAGTAGTTCTGTGAAGTTTTAGTTATTGATCAGACTTGGCTTTGGTCTGATATCTTGTGTAGATTTTAGATATAGCTGAGTAGGAACTCAGTAGCTTATAAGTATAGCTAGTTTGGGTTTAGTAGAGCGAGTATCCCTATGTATGTACTGGGGAAACTCGAGATAATTTTAGGAAGTTTATCCGGATCTGTGTCCGGATAGCTAGTGTTGTTTGATTGAATTGGTTGTTTGGATGAAATTGTTTGTTTGATTGGTAGTGTATGGCTGTTATGTATGTTTGAATTGGTTAAAATAAAACTTTGGATTATCTTTGTTTTAAATTTCGAGGATGAAATTCTGTTAAGGGGGAAGGATTGTAATATCCCAGAATTTCCAGGAGTTTAAAATGCTGATAATCTCTTAATTAAATTATTTGAAATTGATAAAATTGTTCTTTTAAAAAATAATTAACCAAGTAATATTTTAATTATGGTTATAAATTGGTATATTGTTTTCAAAATTTATAAGTATGTTTAATATTTATTTCTGTGTATTTTAAATTGATTTTAAAATAGGATATATATTATTTGTAAATAATAATAAGCTTATTTAAAAATTGATATTTATTTATTTAAATTTATTTTAGATTTAGTTTTTAAATTTGACTTTGAAAATGAATACAAATTTGAATTCAAAGAAATACATACATCTTAAAATAGAATAATAATAATATGGTTTGGTTTTAAATTATATAGATAATATTTTTAATTAAAACAAGATTTGTTTTATAGAAATTTGGAATTTTATTTATTTAATAAAGGATAAATACAAGGCTTTTTGAAATAACATTTTAAATATGTTTGAAATATGTATATAATTTTATTTAAATTATATTTGGTTCATTCTTTTTAAGGATTGTATTTTGTATAAATTTAGAAAACTTTTATAAATGTATAAATATATTTGTTTATTTGATATTAATTAGAAAAGCATTTTTTTTCAAATTAAGAAAAACATGTTGTTAATTAGGAAATAAATTTTAAAAAGCTATTAAATTTCTTTTAAAATAAAATATACATAAGAAATGACAAATGTTTGTTTTAAAACACCTTTGATAACAAGTGTTAAACATTGAATCTAAATATAAGACAAGTGTCCATTTTTGTTTTTAATTTTCTTTTTAATTTAATAAAATCTAAAACTTGCCTATATAATCACCCTTTCTCTCCATTTTCTTTTTTCTTTAAAAACTTTTTTTCATTCTTGAAAAAGAAAACTAGATCTATCATGCAAACTTTTACTCTCCAAAACCAGAAATCTTCAAAACAATTTCTCAAGCAATTCCTCAATTCAATCCATGCTCATATTAAAAACCTGAAGCATTTTCTAGTGCAAATCAAACTGTGCGCCTGCAGTTTATTCTAAGAACAAAATCGTAGTTGTTTTCAAAAAAATTCAAGAATCTGCAAAAATTATACTTGAAACATTTCTGTGATCGAAATTTCAAATCTCCTCAAATCATTCTATGATCTAAAGCCTGTAGTGTCCTCAAATCAAAACCTTCTTCAATTCAATGTCTACCTCAAAATTTTCAAAGTTTGTAGCTTTTTCAAACTGCAATCTGGAATCTGCAAATTATTCATATGCATGCAAGTGTATATTATGAGTCAAAGTATTACCTGAAACAACCTCCTCAAAACAAAAGCAAGTGCAACAAATTCTGCATCATGTTCTCAAAGTATGGTGCAAGTTTTCAATTCCCTGTCTGCATCAACTTTCTTATGCATGCAAACCTGAAACGAATTGTTGAAGCAATCTGAAGCTTTCTGTTTCAAAAGGGGGATCATCTTCAAAATTCAAAGCATTTTGCAATTTCCTGTTCTTTTTCCAAAACCCTGCACTACATTTCTTATTAAGGTGAGTAAACATTTACTTTTAAACATAAGTTGATTTATAGTTGTTGCTTATAAAATCTTTGGGAAGATGATGACTGCAAGTGTATAATTTTGCGAATGTGATTTTATTTAAGTGTGCATGCCTGGTATACATATATCACCCCTTTGTTTCATAGTTCAGAGTAAAATTTTGATCAAATATTGTTTCCTTTATTCCTGATCTTTGATAGGCCTGAGTATTTCAAACAAATTTAGTTTGTTTAAGTATGAACTAGGATTTAAAAACAGTTAAACATGTTTATATATATATATATATATATATATATAGAGTAACTGGGAAGCAAGGGTTACAGTAATTTTTTTATAAATATGTTAAAAATTAACTAACACAATTCACTGATTTACATATATAAGTTGAATTGATGTAGAAAGTTATGATTTTCAAAATCAAAATAAGGATTTTTAATGAAGTAAAATGTGAGAATTTGGGGATTTACTGCAAATTGGGTTTTGGTCTAAAACCGATGATCTCTACATTTGGATTGCTTGAGATTGTTGATAGAGCTAGGGTATAGATTGGTGAATGCTGCAGAAATGGTTAAAGAATTTTTAAATCACCGAGGAGTTTGATTTTGCTCAAATTTGATTTAAAACCTAGTTTTTGGGTTCTTACTGTAAATTGATTTCTGCATCCCCAAAATTGCATCGAGTTGTATGATTTTTGGGGAGGAGCATGCGCGGTGAGTCTGCAAGCTAAGGCCGGGGTTGTGGTGCTTAATGATGACCGGAGGTGATGGTTTTGGGGGTTTTGCTGATGATGTTTGGGTTTCAGTAACCACGAGGATGCTCGATTTTGAATCAAGATACGTGATGGTGTTCTGTGGGTTGTGGATGTTTGTAGGGTGGTGGAATGGCTTGTTGGTGGGTTCGACGTTGGTCAGAGTGGAGCCGACATCGGTGCAAGTTGCACGGGGGAGTTGGTGGTTGTCTGGGTGATTTGGGTTTTGTTTTGTTTGTGTTACTGGGTTATAGCTCGAGTAATAAGGGAGGAGACTCGGGGGAAGGCTCGAGTACATGTGGTTGTGGCTCGGGGTATTACTCGTATGGTCACAGGGTTTGTGTTGCAATGTTTAGCTGTTTTGTTATAACAGTTTTTAAGTTTTAATTAAAACAGTTTTAAAATTTTAAAAGGGGCAGATTGTTTTAAAAAAAATGCACTTGTACTTGAATTCAAGAATATATGGGTTGAACCCACATTTATGTTCAACCTGATTTTTAGTCTAAAATATAAAATAAGTTTTAAACTTTAAATAGTTTAAATTAAATTAAAATTCTTGTCTTGGATTGAATTGTTTTTATAAAAAATCCTGTATGATGTTTTAAATGTCTTTAGTTAAAATCTTAATATTATTTCAAACTTATTTTGTAATATAAAAGAGAATTTTGAGTAAATGTTTTATTTAGATTAATTAGTGAAAAATGATTTATTAATTAACAATTAAAGTTTAAGGTAATTTATTAACTTGAAATTAGATTTGTTAATTAATAATTAAGGAAAGTAATTAATGATTTCCTTATAATTTAATTTAATTTATGAATTAAGTTAAGTAAAGATTTCAAGATTTATTTAAGATAATGTTTTATCTTAAATAATAATTAAGTATTAATAATTAGTAATTAGTTAGTTAATTAAGGAATTTTAAGTTAATTAATTTATTTAATTATTATTTTAGAGAGGGTTAATTAAGTAATTAATTAAGTATAATTTTTTTTAATTAACTATTAATTAAAATAATGATTCAATTTATGACAAATGATTAATTAAATTATAATTACTTAATTAATTAAGTAATTAAGGGTTAATTAAAATAGTAATTAATTAATACTTAATAAAGGTTTTATTAAGTTTTAATTGGGTTTTCTTAATTAATAATTAAAGAATTATTAAAATATAATGATAGTTAATTAAGAAGTAATTAACTATTTTTATTTAAGGTTAATTAATTTTAATTAAGGATTAATTAATTATATTTATGGATTAATTAATTTGTAATTAAGATTATTAATTAATAATTAAATTTATTAATTAGATAATTAATTGTTAATTAAGTTTAATTAATTAATTAAAAAAGTAAATAGTGATTAATTACTTTATTTTAAAGAATTGATTAATAATTAAGTTTATTAATTAATAATTGATGATAGTTAATCTGTTAATTGAAGATTAATTTGGTTAATGAGTAATTAAGGGATGAATTACTCAATTATGTTTTATGAGATGAGTGAAATCAAGTAAGTTAATTAATTTATAAATTAATTAAATATAGTCACTGGATAAATGATTAGGTATGTTTACTTAATAAATTTGATAAGCTAATTACTTAAGGTAAGTAATTGATAAATTACAGAGGTAATTAAGATAACTAAAATTACTGATTAGGAAGTAATTTTTAGATAAATAATTACTTGTTAAAGTAATTAAGGATTTATTACTTGGTGTAATAAATCAATGAATTTGTAAAGTAATTAAGAAGTAATTAAAAATAATTAATTTATGTTATTTGATTAATTGAAAGTAATTAATTTGAGCATGATTAATTAATGTAATTAATCAAGAAATAATGTGATTAATTTAGTTAATTAATTAATGGAAGTAATTACTTAAGGTTCGTTAATTGATATGATTAATGAGAATAATTAAGCATTAATTGCTTGATTAAGAGTTAATTAATCAAGGTTGATTAATTTGGATAATTAATTAATTTGTTTAATTGAAGAATAAGCAAGCAATATACTTGGATGAACTAATTAATTTAATTAATTTTAAATTAATTATAGATGAAGTAATTAATTTAATTCACTTTAAATTAATTAGAGATTGAGATAGTTAATTTAATTCATTTTAAATTAATTATATTGTGGTATGAGTAAATCATTGCTTATGTATGAATGGATGACATTGATTGTCTTGAATGCTTTGTGATCTCAGTAATGAGATAAGTATGGTTGTATGATATGAATACTTGGTTGCATTGTGATGAATACATAGATTATCAATTGGGATGTTGATATATGGACTATCTATTATGATATTGATAATGTGGATTACCTGTTATTTGATAATGCTGATTATCAAATTATTGATCTGTGAGTTATCTATTGATGTGTATATAGATATTGTAATTGAATTGTTTTAAACCTTTAAAACAACTTCGACTTAAAAGACACGCTTTGGATTTCGATGAGACCGGGATCGGGTTTCCATATTTGGATATCCGAAAACCACATCGATTCCAAATAACGTTAGGTCATGAATCAAAATGGAGCTTTGTGAAGACTCGAGGTGTAAGGGCTATACGTCAGTATAACTCTGTGGGTGATTCCGTAATGAGTTGATGGACTAGTTCTTATTGATTCGAGATGGTGATTCAGAGTGCAAGGGTTATTGTCATTAACTCTGAGGGTGATTCCAAAAATGAGTGTAACGAGATAATGCCTTCGGTTTCGTTCGAACGCGGAACGAACTTGTATGGATTGAATGCATTCAGAACATCGCCACGTGGACGATGGGCATTCTAAGTGATGAGTTCACTAAAGGCAATCGTAGCCTCAAGCCTCATCAACCGGGAATGGCTAAAACAGGGGAGGTGCAGCAAGGCTTCGTGGGTAGCCCCACTTGAGAGTAAGATTTACCCCTGTCTAGAGGTCCCTTTTATTTCGGCTGTGTGGGCGGTTGAATAACTCCATCCGCCGAGGTTGTCTTATTTGGAACTGTTCAGTAAGGAATGGATCTGGCTTTGTGTTGCAGGGGAGCGGGCGTACTCCTCGGTACGGTGATCTAGGCCATGTACTGTGACGGGCGGTATCCCAGTAGCCCTGCCATTGTATGGAATCCAAAATTCAATAAGTGCCGTACGTATTAGTTGTGCCCAACTATGTTGGAACGTGAGATGTAAGCATTCCAGCTATTTCTGTGTTTTACTTGAAAACCCTAGACACTATTATAATATCATCGGATTTCCTATCAAATGTTTTGGTTAGCGCAAGGTAAAAACTTTTCCATGTTTATGTGTGGGAAGTCTTACGTGATACCTTTTCTTTCAAAAGGTTTTTAAAGTTAAGCAACTTTAACCGTTTACTCACACCAGACCCATGTCTGACCCGGAGTTTATTCTGTTTTCTTAAACTCTTGGGTACTCAAATTTTTACGAGTAGCTAAGGGATTCAGGTTGGCTTGACGAATTCTGGAGGAGCAATGGAGCAGGAGGCTTCTGCGTATAGCTATAGAGTATTCCGCTGTGTGTTCTCTGAGTTGTTGTATGGGGTTGTATAACTAGACGGGTGTTTATAACTAACTGTCTAGTATGTGTTGTTTAGCTGTGTATCTCTGATGTACATGATACTATGTAAAGTATTATGTGAGTAATATAATTTATTCGTTTCGCTGTTTAGATTCTGATGTTGTTTCTTTCTTCTTCTCTTTCTTTTTCTCTTTTCTATCCCTTTCTTTCTTAATGATGATGCGATTTTCTGGTGGTAGAAAGTCGGGTCGTCTCAGAAATGATCTTATATAAGTAAAGAGAAAATGGTGAAATTCTATAAGAAAGGATTTGTAAATGAGATTTATAAATAAAAGGAAATTTTTGAAAGAATTTAAAGCATTGGATTCACTACTGTTGCTGGGAAATAATAAGGGTGATGACTGCAGCATCATCAGTATCATTTTTCGAGTTTCTATGTGATGGATTTGCTACCATTGTAAATTGAAATTGAATTTTGTTGTGATAAACAGATTTGAAATTAAAATCCAAGTTGAAATTGATGAATATAAGTTATCGAGTTTTGAACTTATAATATGAGATAATAAAGATTTAGCTTTGGTAAAGTTGAAATAAATTTGAACTAGTATGATAAGATATATGATGTGAAATTTAACTAAAGGAGGTTAAATAAATTAAATCAGATTTGGAAGTTGAATAATAAGTTATATAACTTATTAAATGTGAAGGTGTAAGTAAAACCAATTATTAAAATGGTTAAACAACTTTGTTAAGCAAAACGAGGTATGAATCTGAATAAGTGATAAAATTGACTTTGGTAAAAGTTAAATAGAATTTACTTTCGAGTTGGAATTTGAATTGGATTTTAACTAGATTAGATGTGTTGTTGAAATGGAAATTTAAGTCAAAGTTAAACAAATGATGTTTAAATGGAATATAACTTAAGTGATGCTGAATGAAGTTGATTTTGGTATCGAAGCAAATTAATAAAGTGAATTAAACGAATATAAACCTCAGTTATATAAAAGAGATTCAACTTTATTTGCAATGTAAATTAGTCATTGAACTAATGAATTGAATATAAATCAATCGAATGTGATAAATTGATATGGAAATAATGAATGTAAGTGTTAATTCATTAAAGCTAATGAAGTTGAGAAATTGAATAATTGAATGGAAGTCAATTTAATATCAACCAATTGGAGTTAAAAAGTGTTAAACCAAATAGAATGTAAGTTTAATAATTTGGTTATGTTGGTTTTGATTTGGTTGTTATATGATTGTTAGTTGATTGTATATAATTCATTAAGTGTTAATGAAGTTGAATTGATAAAAATGGAAGCTATGAAATTTGATTTAAATTGAAAGTGAACAAATGTGAATGTAAATTAGTGAATGTAAACTAATTGGAAATGAATAATTGAATGTCGTTGTATATGAATTGGTTTTAAACAATTACAAGTAATGTTGAAATAATATAAGTTGTTTATAAACTTTGTTTGGTATACATTTCTTTTAATATGCATGTGTTGTAGTTGTTTAAAAGAGTAAAATGTTAATAACTTCCTACATATGTCACTTACATATTTATATTGAGTAAGTACAGGTACCGGGGCTACCATTAGCGGGATTTGGGTGCGCAAAATGCTAAATAAATAACTGCTTTGCTTAAAAATGCTAAAAAGGTATGCCTACGCAATAAAAAATAGGAAATATGAACTATTTTTCTGTTTTTCCGACCGGGTGGGTCGATGTATATATATTTATATCTATTGCGATATTGTAAAAGCTCCTCCGTACAAAGGAGGTTATGGCGAATTTTTTTGAAAATTTAAGGCGTTAGAAAATTTTCGAGAATTTTTTTTTTGAAAACTAAGTTTTGATTTGGAGTTAAAGGTTAAACGATATAGTTGATTTTGAAAAGACAACTATATATGGATTTGAAACTTAGTGAATATTTTGTAAGAAGTTTAACTATTGAATTTTGGGAAAGTTAAACACTTAAGAGATTTGTAAATCAAATTTGAACGGTTTGTTTTGAAAAGTTAATGGATTTCAAAACTTTTTCTTACTTGGTAATTTCGAGGACGAAATTCTTTTAAGGGGGAAGTTTGTAACGACCCAGAATTTCTGTCATTTGGAATTCAGATATTCAATTGATTTTAAATATTAACAAGTAAAATTTATAAGTCGAATAATTTATTTTTCGAATATCTGGATTTAATTGGATAATTAAATCGATAATTTAATATTTGAAATTCCAGAAATGATTGGAAATTGGGTTTAATGTGATTAAAAATGATTTATAAAGTTATATTAAATCATATTGAAGTTGTAACGATGTTATAGAACTTTTAAGATTAAATTAAAAGTTAATTTGTGAAAATTGAATATTTTAATATTTAATCGACTAGTGAAAATGACCATTTTTCAAACAGTCTCGGATTTCGACGAAACCAGTTTCATCGGATCCATAATATTACATTATTGTATGGTTTCAAATTTCGTGTCAATCAGATTTACCGTTTGTCCGGGGCAAGCCAAAACGCATAGAAATTAGTTTAAATCGATTTAATTTAAATTTGATTGTTTATTGCCGTAACTCGCACAGATGATCGAATTGGCTCTAGAAACATATTCCATTATGTCCGGAACGCGGGGTAAACTCTAGAAACGCCAGTCACCGTGCGAGATTTGGAGTTCGAAAAATTTGGATGAATAGTGTTTTTGGAAAATTTCTATAAAAGGCCTTCATTATTTCAATTTGCAAACTAAACTAAAACCCCTAGCTTCAAACGTTCAGCCGCCACCCCTTATTTTCAATGGCTGAAAAACCCCCATCTTCTTCCCTCAATCTCTCAAAATCCATCATGAAATAGAGAAAGTTTTCAACTGCAACATTGAAGAGGACGATGTGATCTCGAGATCCATACGGAGATGATGATAAACGAAGCACTTTAGGGGTTCCAAATCGGCCGCGTTCATCTGGGTTTAGCACACGTTTTCTGAGGCTAAGACAAGGCCGAGCTCCACCAAACTCTAGCCGTGGGTAGCATTCGACGTGAGCTTCAAAACCATGGTCACTGATCGACTTCAAACGCATCGAGGAAGTTGCAAAAATTCGAGCAAAAATGGCGGCTGGTGGGTTTACTTACGTGAATTGCCTGTAGATGCACGCATTTGGGAAGAAAAGTAACGGGTGGCCGAGATCTGCATTTGAAATTCGTGCGGCCGAGATTTAATTTAGGTTAAAATTGAAATAGAAATAGAAATTTATTTATATTATAATTTGTGCAAACTTTAAAATATCATATCTTGTTCATACGAGGTCGAAAAATTACGAAACAAGTTGCGTTGGCTTCGTTTTGTCGAGTACTACGCTATGGAGCTAGTTTGGAGTCGTTTGGAGCTAGTGAAAATTTCGGATAAAATTAAACGCACGTTTAATTTTATTCGAAATAAAACGCTACAACTGTTATCGGAAACTCAAGGTGAGAACTTCTCACTCAATCGAATTGTTTCGATTTAAATTTTAAATAGTTAGATTTAAAATTGCTTGATTGTGTGATTGGATGATAATTATTATATGTTGTATTGTAATAGACCCTATACGTCGTATATTAAGCGGATGTTATTTATTAAAAACATATACCGCGATAATTCCAACTTGTATGGAATTGGTATTATATATGTATTTGGAGTTGATTTTCCCACATTATATAGCGGATGAGACCCTATTTGCGCCGCATAATAGCGGATAATATTTTATAAATTCCATATACCGCGATATTCCGTCTCGAAGCGGAATTGGTATTGTGCTAACATCTTTGGATGCAGGGAAACAGGTTGGAGGGATCCAACTGGATTCCTCAAACATTTGAATTTGTTTCAATGTTGTGTGTTGATCTATTTATTGATCTATTGATAATCTGCATGATTATCTTTGTGATTGAAATTGTTAAAGGCTAAGATTTAGGCGAATATTTTTTTTGTATCGTTAGATGCCGAAAATGAATTAAATTGGATTTTTGAAAATTTAAGTTGAGAATTCATAATAAAATTTAATTTTGAAATTGATTCATTTTAAATAAATAAACGTTAAAATTTTTATGTTATAAAAAAATTATGATTTTGGTGAAATATAACCGAAAAGTGATTTTTTTGAAATAAGTGGTTGATAAATTTATAAAATGGTTTAAATTGGGGTCTTGAATTATTGTAAATGACTTATATAAAAGATTTATAAAATTGTATTTATAAATTAAAATGTTAGAATTATAAAACGAGTTTTTATAAGTATTAAAATGAAGTATAAATGGTTTCATAAGTGGATGAAATCTACAGATTTATAAATTGTGAAGTTATAAAATGAATAGATTTTTGTAAAATAAAAGATTTATGTAACGATCCGTAATTTTCGTTAGTTCTATTTAGTCATTTTAATAGGATTTAAATAATTTAAGTTAGAAAGAAATTAAGATCTGTGATTTTTTGAAGCAAATGACTAAATGAAATGAAACCATGGGAATTTAAGTCTAAGAATTTCCAGTTGGAACAAAATGACGAGAAATTTAAGTGCTGTAAATTGTTATTTATAGGTTAAGAAATTAATTCCTTAAATTAGTGCAATCAATGTATGATTAATTGATAACGATGAAAAGGTTGATTATATTCAGTGTGAACAGCGTAAAATATTATCATAGCATGATACTTGGTTTGAATAGAAGGGTGAAATGGGGAATCAAATTTTATTTAATGATAATAACGTTAGTATTGGTTAATAAATAGATTTCAATGCAGTAACCAAATAAATGGAATAAGATGAGTATATATTGCATAGAAATGAAATGTAAATTGTCACATTTGGTAGGAGCTAATTTTTAGAAACATATAAATGTTGAATCAGTAAATATTAAATTCCATTTAATATAAGAATTCAAAGGTGGAAGATTTACATTTGGATTGGGAATTTGATAGTTATTAATTAAAAGTGACCATTGAATAAATTTATGCAAACGTGATATAATGTAAATAGATGGGGATCAACTTTTATTTATGTGGTTAAGGGAATTTAATTTCTATAGTATGATAATCGAAATTAATGGAAGTTGGAATAGCTAATTTATATGTTAGTTAAAATTAGCTAGAATGTGTAGATATTGAATGATAGTAAAAAAAAGAAAAAAAAATAAAAAAATAAATAAATTTAAGGGATATAAAAGTTTCAATTATACATGGAAATTCATACTCGCCATAAAAGGTTAATTGAGACCAAAGAAGTAGTATAGGAATCTAACCTTCTTTATAAATTTGGATTTATTGCAATAGTTAATTTCATAAAATAAAGGGTAAAGCTATTTCAAATTTAACTGGACCATTGTTGGTATAACTTTAGAAGCAAGATTTATTTATGATTTGAGTATTTAATTCAACAAGTGGTATTTACGACAAATGAAATAGAATTGAACGTAAAATATTACGTTATTAAATGGAAATGGAATTTATAAACATTGAGTGAAATCTTAAACTAATGTTAGTATTCGTCGTATTTACAACAATAACTTTGAATAATAGAAAGGAAGTGAATATAATAAATTAATCAAATTTATAGTGTTGAATTCAATTGGATTGGAATTAATAAATAGTTGAGAAAAATAAGGGTTATTAATAATTTGGAATTTAATTATGGTAAAAAGGCTAATTGCAATCAAGATAATGAGTTGAAATGGAAATCCAATTATTTATTTAGTTAGATTTTTGTTGAGAGTATAAGGGTATAAGTTTTAATAATTGGGTTTTAGAATAAAATTTTAAATTTCCTAATAATAAGAAAGTGCGGATATTAACGCTGCAAATTAATATACTTATACATTTTAATTCAAATTCAAGCGTGTTAAATCAATTGGAACTGATTGAATTATCTTAGTAATGAAATTTGGCTAATAATAGAAGTTGAAAAATAAAATTTGTTTTTTTATGATTTATTTAATTTATTTAATAAATATTAAAAATAGCCATTTTTGTCACGGACTCGGATTTCGACGAAACCAGTTTCATCGGATCCGTAATGTTGAATTATAATAATGTTTCAAGTTTCGTAGCAATCGGACTTGTCGTTTGATCGTACGGACCCGAAACACCTTGGAATTTACGCATTTTGAAATCAATGTGAAATTTTTGTTTTTTTAGCATAACTTCTTCATACGATCGAATTTGGTCGCGAAACTTTTTCCATCGCGTTCAGAATATTTTAAAACACCTATTCTGATATATAGTTTTAACAAATCCGACTCCGGAGGCATAGCGGGCTTTTTTGGACCATGGTTTGTCACGCACGTTCGCGTATCCAGTCTAGCTACCCTAACTCTAGCCTATCTATAAATATACAGCTATAAACCCTAGCTCCTTTCTTTTTTCATTTGCTGTACGTTCATTTCTTCACTCCTTTCTCTTCTCCAAATGTATACATCTCAGATCCAATTCCAGATCCATCCACAGTTCAAAATCAAAAGTCAAAACTCAAAAATTTCAGAAAATTCCAGAAAAAATATATGTTGAAGTATTCGATACGCGTAAAATACTGGTGAAATTCGTTTTTCAATTGGAGCTGTCGTTCATCCAGAATAAATTCAAACAGCCCCAAAACCGTTCATCATCGTCGCGCAAAACTTTATCGGATCGAGATTCTGTTTCTGGGTTTTGTAGCATGGACGATGGGGAGCGCATCTATGTAATTTGTTTGGCAGTTCAACGGTCAGATCTGGGCGAATTTTCGATTTGGGTTCGATTTTTTTATGCGCGGCTGGGTATGGGTGAACGCAACTGAACAGGGGGTTGCGAGGTGACGTCGAGGTCGTGCGGCGCTTGGGGCTCTGGGCAGTGATGGCAGGAGGCGAGGGGAAGTTACAGGCGAGGCGTTTGGTGTGTACGAATATGGGTTCGCGGTTTCCTGGGAGTGTGCGAGCGTTATGAAGGAAAGTGGTTCCTGTAGCGTGCATGTGAAGGCTGAGTAACGTGCTGACGTGGTTTATAAAAGGTAAATATGTGTCGTTTCCTTTTTATTTTCAATTTGAATTCCATCACCATTTTTCGCCATAACTTTCTCATACGAAGTCGGATTCACACGAAATTTCTTTTGTTAGGATCGTAATTTAATTCCGGACTTGATGACGCTGGTTTGGACGAATTCTGAGACGGGCGAATTTTTGGGTTTAAATCGGGTTTAAATTCGATTTAAATTCAAAAGGTGAGTGTTTTAACCCACTCACAATTACTAGAAGCTTTTATGCTTGTTAAATAAATTTTAGAAATAAATAGAAATTTATTTATGAGCTTTTGGCATGTTATTTCATCCATATCTGTTGAATTGCATTTTATTGAATTTAGCTGTTAATTAAATTGATTGATTGCGTATAAATTGGCTGTTAGAAATTATTGTTGCATATGAACTGCTAGATTAACAGTTATATAAATTATTGGGGAATATAAATTGTTAGATTAATAGTTGATAAATATAATTTGAAATTAAACTGCCAATTATTACCTGTTGTATATTACCAAACATATATTGTTATTGATTGATATTGATGGATGTTTGTGATTGGATTATGGATGTGTTGTTGAATGGATGTTTATTTGGACATCATTAAACTGCAAGTTAGCATACATTTTACATTTCATTCGGGATTGTGGTTTGAAATGATAAAACCGCAAAGTTTTATTTTTAAATTGCGGATTGAAATGATAAATATCCGTATCACTTGACCATAGGATAGAAAATTATATATAGGCACCGCGGTCTATATATAACTATTTTAATGTGATTTCTATGGTTTGGATTGAATACGGTTTATAAATCTTAAATTTTGTATTGTATAAATATTTTATTCCATATTTATATACCTATGAAGTTAAAATTTAGGAATTTAAAAGGTGGATAAATTTCTTTATTGAAATGGAAGAAATTTAGAAAATGGAGTTGGTAAATTTATATCCTATGTTTTAATGTAAAGTTGGAAATTTTAAGATATGATATTTGAAATTGGATTTTCCCCAAAATAAATAGAAATGGATATTCTAGTAAAAATTGAATTGGAAAATTTATATATATATTTTACTAGAAATTGAAGTTTTATTAATTATGGATTTTATGTGAATGGTCAAGATTAATTAATAGAATATTGATTTTGAAAGGATAAAAATCCAACTTTAGTTGAAATATTAATGCTCAAAAATGGATATAAATATATATAAAATTGAAATGGTTTTGGGACTTGAAGTAATATTTTGGATTTTGGTTTAACTTTAAAGGAAGAAATATTTGGAAAGCCATGTAATTTATTTCTTTATAAAGCAACAGTAAAGTTAAACCTTTTTAATTCGCATACCGTTGAATATCCAAACCATTTGAGTTTAAAAGTTATGGTTTGAAATTATGGATTTCCAAAAATATTAAGCTTTGAAAATATTCGATTTTCAGATATTATGAAGCTAAAGCCTTTTAATTTTTGGAAAGGAATTATATTTGGAATAAGTGGTAAAATATGGTTTTGGGTTTTGGAATGATATCGTAATATTATGGTTTTGAAATGGATTATATTCTGGTTTTAAAGTATAAACAATTTTTAAATGACCGCGGTGTTATAATAACGATTGGTTGGCAAAGAGACCGGGATCGGATATGGACATACTCTCTGTCGATACCGAAAACCACTTTGACTAACCGTGTACGCGGTGGAGATTCCAGAATGAAGTAGGTGGTGGCGACGTTTTCCTGTAAGGTAAATACGTGGACCCAACTCCCGCGAGTTGGCATAAGGTGGCTAAAACAGGAGCGATTCTCAGGCCAATGAGGTCATTCCTCTGATCGGACGCTCCTCTTCGATATTATACTTTAACTTGGATTGATTCAGTGGCCACTTCTATATTTTGATTTTTGGGGAGTTAGTTCGAGGTGGGCGGCAGCTGCGCGCTGCGCGTTACCATCAGCCTGGATAGCAATTGGTATATCTACCCTGGCATTGCCTAGTTGTGCCGTGTCACCTACCCTATCGCGCCTTGTACGAGTTTGGATTTCTCCCGTAGCCCGTGTGGTATCCTCTGGTGGCTTCCCGATCAGGAGGGACTATGATATTGGACGGACTACTGGGACTATTACGTGTTAAGGGCTATATGGGTAACCCCTTAACGCTATTAAAAAGTAAGTTTATTTTATAAATAGACACTACTGTAATAGCGCAATATACTACATAGTAAATAGTTTAACGGATCCTTAGGAGATGTAAATCCCGAGCATCTCTTGAGTTACTGTACTCATATTTATTTTTGTGTACTTAACTCACATAAGATATTCTAGTCCGACTCGAGTGTTTTTGTCTTTTCAAATTCGCTCGGGTCAGTCCGAGCGTTTCAGGATAGCAGATTTAGCTTGGAGGACGAAGACGAAGATTCAACATTATTTTATATATAGTATTGTACCTCACACTCTTTATATTCCGCTGCATTGTGTATTGGTATGTGTAACTCTGATGTTCATTGTATAAGTGAAATAACTGTTTTGTAAACTGTTTTGAACTGTATATTTATTATTATATTTTATCCTTCCGCTGTGAGATTCTATTTTGTTTTATTCCTTCTCTGTTTTTCTTATTTACCCCATAACAATCCGCCCTTGCGTATGCTTTGAATTGGCATGTGTGTCGTTTTAAAGTGTGCGAAAAGGCGGGATGTTACAGTTGGTATCAGAGCTTTGGTTTAGCGATAAACCTTGGCTTTGTGGGGTTTGACTCTTTGTTAATAGGGTAGAAATATCCTATGGGAGTCGCTGAGTGTATATATATGAGAGAGCGTACTTGTTAGTATTTATAAAAGATTTTGATATTGTGTTAATCTGTTCCGCTCTGTATTTATAAATTCTGGTTGATGCATGGGACGCTATGACATCAATAGGGATTTCTAAACACTTAATAGGACAGACCGACATAATATTGTTTTTAATATAGGTGAATGAAATAATTTTGCCTATTATATTTTCTATATATAAAAATATTTTATAAAGATATACATATATTTGGTTGCTATAGATTGGGTGTTAGGGAATAAAAATATTTGTAATAAATTGAAGCTAAGAGAAATTATAATAAACCAAATTGGAGATTTTAGAACTTAAGTCCGGGATTTTTGAAAATTTGCTTTCAAAGAATTTGTGAAAGATAATGATTTGGTTTATAAGTAATTTCTTATGTAAATATTTAGCATAATTCGGAAAAATTTGTTTTAAAGAAGATTTTGGAAAAAATTTAAATTCTGTACTTTCCTCTCTGTCGCTGGAAAATAAATTCGGTGATGACGGCCGCATCATCGACTTTCATTTTCGAGTTTCGAAGGGGAAAGGCCACTGTAGTAAATACTACTACAGATTTGTTTTGAATTTATTTGAAATTTTAATTGTTTAAAAGATAATTGGAGATATAAGAGTTGTAAGAAATTATATTATCTATTATTTTGAAGTAATTTTGAAATTTGACCCGGTATTTAATTCTTAAATTTCCATTAATTAATTGATTAAAATTTTGTTAGTGAAATAGAAGTTAAGTAATAAATGAATTGAAACCTCTAATTTAAATAAGAGAATAATTGCAAAAGTATAAGGGGAATTTGAATACATATGAGACAAAGAGTAATATGGACTAACATTAAATTTAATTAAAGAGTGGAGATTTAACTTGTATAAGTTCAATTGCATTTTCTTTAACACAAATAACTTACCCATATATATAAAAGTTGAAATGTTAAATAAGAAACTAGAATTGAATATGTTACAAGTAGGAATTTAGAAAAAATGAAGTATTCAATAAATTACTGTTATAAATAAGAATTTAATGGTATAAACTTAGGTTATAATTAAAATTTTACTGAAAATAAAGTTAAGAATTATTAATAGATAGTATGAACCTGAGTATATAACATGAAATTCAAAATAAGAAATTATTATATGATTATTCACTTAAGTATGTTTTAACTCTCCCCTATTCTAATATAATGGAAAGTAGAAAAATAAATAATATGATTGTAATCCATAGTCACTAGATAAATAAAAAAAAAAAAAAAAACTTCCACTTATAAGAATGAATGTTAGCAGACTTAGAAATAAGGGAAATCTTACAGTAAAGATATTCAAAATATTTGTTGTTATTAATGAGAATTTATAAACTTAAGTAATAAAAGGAAACTTAAGTAATAAAAAGGAAATACAAATATAATGAATTTTGTGATAATTGGAAAATAAAACTTGTCAGAAACAAAGAAATCCCTCATAAATGAAGGAAAGAAATCAAACCACTGAATTATGAAATAAATGTATAATAAGCTATTTTGGTGTTGGTTTAAATTGTTTGGTTGATGTATGTTTGTTGGGTAAGGAATTTTGAGGTTGATTGGATGAATAAATAACCTATCTTTGTTCCATCTAAGGCTGTTGAGCAACGGATGCACTTGATAGTTATTCTTCATTCGTACAACTTCAGAATTGGAGCCGAACAACTAATTGTTTGTTTGATTTAATGATTGTTTGTTGTGGTGTGTGCTGTTTGCTAAAATCTATGGTTGTTGCATTTGATTGGATATGAATGATTGAATCCACCTAAACATTCACTGTAAAATAAATATTTAACCTTTTAGATTTTATAAGTGAATACAGGTGTTGGAAGCAACTGCTACTGCTTTTGGTTCCAAAATAATAAGCGTATATTGCCCGACAAATAGGTACGTTTTCGGATTACGTTTAAAGCGCTATTTTATATATTTTTCCCGTGTGGGATATTCTATTTTGGATATATATGTAAAATATTTGTATATTTGGATATTATATTTTCTCCAGAGTCCCTCCGTACAAAGGAGACTCTGCCAAAAATTTTCGTAAATTTTGGACTTAGAATTTTGTTGAAATTGTTTTCCAACTTTAATAATTCAAGTATTAAAAGACATAATGATTATAAAACAAGTGTAATTCATTAAAGGAAATTAATTTAGTAAATTATTGTTATAAGTTAATATTTGAAATTAGATATACTGTTTATTCTTCCTTCTCCCTTCCTTTTCCTTTTCGGGGACGAAAAGTTTTGAGTGGGGGAGAGTGTAACGATCCGTAATTTTCGTTAGTTCTATTTAGTCATTTTAATAGGATTTAAATAATTTAAGTTAGAAAGAAATTAAGATCTGTGATTTTTTGAAGCAAATGACTAAATGAAATGAAACCATGGGAATTTAAGTCTAAGAATTTCCAGTTGGAACAAAATGACGAGAAATTTAAGTGCTGTAAATTGTTATTTATAGGTTAAGAAATTAATTCCTTAAATTAGTGCAATCAATGTATGATTAATTGATAACGATGAAAAGGTTGATTATATTCAGTGTGAACAGCGTAAAATATTATCATAGCATGATACTTGGTTTGAATAGAAGGGTGAAATGGGGAATCAAATTTTATTTAATGATAATAACGTTAGTATTGGTTAATAAATAGATTTCAATGCAGTAACCAAATAAATGGAATAAGATGAGTATATATTGCATAGAAATGAAATGTAAATTGTCACATTTGGTAGGAGCTAATTTTTAGAAACATATAAATGTTGAATCAGTAAATATTAAATTCCATTTAATATAAGAATTCAAAGGTGGAAGATTTACATTTGGATTGGGAATTTGATAGTTATTAATTAAAAGTGACCATTGAATAAATTTATGCAAACGTGATATAATGTAAATAGATGGGGATCAACTTTTATTTATGTGGTTAAGGGAATTTAATTTCTATAGTATGATAATCGAAATTAATGGAAGTTGGAATAGCTAATTTATATGTTAGTTAAAATTAGCTAGAATGTGTAGATATTGAATGATAGTAAAAAAAAGAAAAAAAAAAAAAAAAAAATTTAAGGGATATAAAAGTTTCAATTATACATGGAAATTCATACTCGCCATAAAAGGTTAATTGAGACCAAAGAAGTAGTATAGGAATCTAACCTTCTTTATAAATTTGGATTTATTGCAATAGTTAATTTCATAAAATAAAGGGTAAAGCTATTTCAAATTTAACTGGACCATTGTTGGTATAACTTTAGAAGCAAGATTTATTTATGATTTGAGTATTTAATTCAACAAGTGGTATTTACGACAAATGAAATAGAATTGAACGTAAAATATTACGTTATTAAATGGAAATGGAATTTATAAACATTGAGTGAAATCTTAAACTAATGTTAGTATTCGTCGTATTTACAACAATAACTTTGAATAATAGAAAGGAAGTGAATATAATAAATTAATCAAATTTATAGTGTTGAATTCAATTGGATTGGAATTAATAAATAGTTGAGAAAAATAAGGGTTATTAATAATTTGGAATTTAATTATGGTAAAAAGGCTAATTGCAATCAAGATAATGAGTTGAAATGGAAATCCAATTATTTATTTAGTTAGATTTTTGTTGAGAGTATAAGGGTATAAGTTTTAATAATTGGGTTTTAGAATAAAATTTTAAATTTCCTAATAATAAGAAAGTGCGGATATTAACGCTGCAAATTAATATACTTATACATTTTAATTCAAATTCAAGCGTGTTAAATCAATTGGAACTGATTGAATTATCTTAGTAATGAAATTTGGCTAATAATAGAAGTTGAAAAATAAAATTTGTTTTTTTATGATTTATTTAATTTATTTAATAAATATTAAAAATAGCCATTTTTGTCACGGACTCGGATTTCGACGAAACCAGTTTCATCGGATCCGTAACGTTGAATTATAATAATGTTTCAAGTTTCGTAGCAATCGGACTTGTCGTTTGATCGTACGGACCCGAAACACCTTGGAATTTACGCATTTTGAAATCAATGTGAAATTTTTGTTTTTTTAGCATAACTTCTTCATACGATCGAATTTGGTCGCGAAACTTTTTCCATCGCGTTCAGAATATTTTAAAACACCTATTCTGATATATAGTTTTAACAAATCCGACTCCGGAGGCATAGCGGGCTTTTTTGGACCATGGTTTGTCACGCACGTTCGCGTATCCAGTCTAGCTACCCTACCTCTAGCCTATCTATAAATATACAGCTATAAACCCTAGCTCCTTTCTTTTTTCATTTGCTGTACGTTCATTTCTTCACTCCTTTCTCTTCCCCAAATGTATACATCTCAGATCCAATTCCAGATCCATCCACAGTTCAAAATCAAAAGTCAAAACTCAAAAATTTCAGAAAATTCCAGAAAAAATATATGTTGAAGTATTCGATACGCGTAAAATACTGGTGAAATTCGTTTTTCAATTGGAGCTGTCGTTCATCCAGAATAAATTCAAACAGCCCCAAAACCGTTCATCATCGTCGCGCAAAACTTTATCGGATCGAGATTCTGTTTCTGGGTTTTGTAGCATGGACGATGGGGAGCGCATCTATGTAATTTGTTTGGCAGTTCAACGGTCAGATCTGGGCGAATTTTCGATTTGGGTTCGATTTTTTTATGCGCGGCTGGGTATGGGTGAACGCAACTGAACAGGGGGTTGCGAGGTGACGTCGAGGTCGTGCGGCGCTTGGGGCTCTGGGCAGTGATGGCAGGAGGCGAGGGGAAGTTACAGGCGAGGCGTTTGGTGTGTACGAATATGGGTTCGCGGTTTCCTGGGAGTGTGCGAGCGTTATGAAGGAAAGTGGTTCCTGTAGCGTGCATGTGAAGGCTGAGTAACGTGCTGACGTGGTTTATAAAAGGTAAATATGTGTCGTTTCCTTTTTATTTTCAATTTGAATTCCATCACCATTTTTCGCCATAACTTTCTCATACGAAGTCGGATTCACACGAAATTTCTTTTGTTAGGATCGTAATTTAATTCCGGACTTGATGACGCTGGTTTGGACGAATTCTGAGACGGGCGAATTTTTGGGTTTAAATCGGGTTTAAATTCGATTTAAATTCAAAAGGTGAGTGTTTTAACCCACTCACAATTACTAGAAGCTTTTATGTTTGTTAAATAAATTTTAGAAATAAATAGAAATTTATTTATGAGCTTTTGGCATGTTATTTCATCCATATCTGTTGAATTGCATTTTATTGAATTTAGCTGTTAATTAAATTGATTGATTGCGTATAAATTGGCTGTTAGAAATTATTGTTGCATATGAACTGCTAGATTAACAGTTATATAAATTATTGGGGAATATAAATTGTTAGATTAATAGTTGATAAATATAATTTGAAATTAAACTGCCAATTATTACCTGTTGTATATTACCAAACATATATTGTTATTGATTGATATTGATGGATGTTTGTGATTGGATTATGGATGTGTTGTTGAATGGATGTTTATTTGGACATCATTAAACTGCAAGTTAGCATACATTTTACATTTCATTCGGGATTGTGGTTTGAAATGATAAAACCGCAAAGTTTTATTTTTAAATTGCGGATTGAAATGATAAATATCCGTATCACTTGACCATAGGATAGAAAATTATATACAGGCACCGCGGTCTATATATAACTATTTTAATGTGATTTCTATGGTTTGGATTGAATACGGTTTATAAATCTTAAATTTTGTATTGTATAAATATTTTATTCCATATTTATATACCTATGAAGTTAAAATTTAGGAATTTAAAAGGTGGATAAATTTCTTTATTGAAATGGAAGAAATTTAGAAAATGGAGTTGGTAAATTTATATCCTATGTTTTAATGTAAAGTTGGAAATTTTAAGATATGATATTTGAAATTGGATTTTCCCCAAAATAAATAGAAATGGATATTCTAGTAAAAATTGAATTGGAAAATTTATATATATATTTTACTAGAAATTGAAGTTTTATTAATTATGGATTTTATGTGAATGGTCAAGATTAATTAATAGAATATTGATTTTGAAAGGATAAAAATCCAACTTTAGTTGAAATATTAATGCTCAAAAATGGATATAAATATATATAAAATTGAAATGGTTTTGGGACTTGAAGTAATATTTTGGATTTTGGTTTAACTTTAAAGGAAGAAATATTTGGAAAGCCATGTAATTTATTTCTTTATAAAGCAACAGTAAAGTTAAACCTTTTTAATTCGCATACCGTTGAATATCCAAACCATTTGAGTTTAAAAGTTATGGTTTGAAATTATGGATTTCCAAAAATATTAAGCTTTGAAAATATTCGATTTTCAGATATTATGAAGCTAAAGCCTTTTAATTTTTGGAAAGGAATTATATTTGGAATAAGTGGTAAAATATGGTTTTGGGTTTTGGAATGATATCGTAATATTATGGTTTTGAAATGGATTATATTCTGGTTTTAAAGTATAAACAATTTTTAAATGACCGCGGTGTTATAATAACGATTGGTTGGCAAAGAGACCGGGATCGGATATGGACATACTCTCTGTCGATACCGAAAACCACTTTGACTAACCGTGTACGCGGTGGAGATTCCAGAATGAAGTAGGTGGTGGCGACGTTTTCCTGTAAGGTAAATACGTGGACCCAACTCCCGCGAGTTGGCATAAGGTGGCTAAAACAGGAGCGATTCTCAGGCCAATGAGGTCATTCCTCTGATCGGATGCTCCTCTTCGATATTATACTTTAACTTGGATTGATTCAGTGGCCACTTCTATATTTTGATTTTTGGGGAGTTAGTTCGAGGTGGGCGGCAGCTGCGCGCTGCGCGTTACCATCAGCCTGGATAGCAATTGGTATATCTACCCTGGCATTGCCTAGTTGTGCCGTGTCACCTACCCTATCGCGCCTTGTACGAGTTTGGATTTCTCCCGTAGCCCGTGTGGTATCCTCTGGTGGCTTCCCGATCAGGAGGGACTATGATATTGGACGGACTACTGGGACTATTACGTGTTAAGGGCTATATGGGTAACCCCTTAACGCTATTAAAAAGTAAGTTTATTTTATAAATAGACACTACTGTAATAGCGCAATATACTACATAGTAAATAGTTTAACGGATCCTTAGGAGATGTAAATCCCGAGCATCTCTTGAGTTACTGTACTCATATTTATTTTTGTTTATTTAACTCACATAAGATATTCTAGTCTGACTCGAGTGTTTTTGTCTTTTCAAATTCGCTCGGGTCAGTCCGAGCGTTTCAGGATAGCAGATTTAGCTTGGAGGACGAAGACGAAGATTCAACATTATTTTATATATAGTATTGTACCTCACACTCTTTATATTCCGCTGCATTGTGTATTGGTATGTGTAACTCTGATGTTCATTGTATAAGTGAAATAACTGTTTCGTAAACTGTTTTGAACTGTATATTTATTATTATATTTTATCCTTCCGCTGTGAGATTCTATTTTGTTTTATTCCTTCTCTGTTTTTCTTATTTACCCCATAACAATCCGCCCTTGCGTATGCTTTGAATTGGCATGTGTGTCGTTTTAAAGTGTGCGAAAAGGCGGGATGTTACAATTTATAAGTAGTTAACTTATAAATTGGATTTTGGCGTGTAAGTGGAATATGGAAAGAATTTGTTTACAAAGTGATTTTATAAGTTGAAGTTGTTATTAAGTATAAATAAAATTTATAAACGTTGTTTTATAAATCCGAAATCGACTTATTTTGATAAGTTTAATTATTATAGCTTATTAAAGGAAATATATCCACGATTTTGGACGGTGAATAATATATTAAAGAAGTATTTTGGGAAAGTGATATTTTAAATAGAATTAAAACGATTTAAAAATGTTTTAAAATGTGTTAAGTATCGAAACCATGGATTTCAACATTTATCGTTGAAATAGACGTTTTCGATAAATAGAAGGAAATGGTGGACTATAACACTGTTGTTATAGTAAATGATTTCTGAAAGGAAATGTTTTATATAGTATTGGGATTTACATATCTATCTCAATTTCGAATCTTTATACTAGTGATTTTGGGTTGTCGTAACGATGTTTTACGCAACATTCGTTTTGACTTAAATAGATGTGTTTAAGAGAAGTTTTTCTTAAAGAAAAAGTATACACTTAATTGTGATTTAGGTATATTGAATATTTTCCAAGTGTTGAAAATAAATAGATTTGTGAATTACTTATTATTAAATAAGTATGGAAATGTTTTTCCAATATGAAGTGAATGTTTTGAGATTTTATCTTTTAAAGATAAATTGAAAATGAATATTAGAAATCGATTTAAAAATCATATATTCATAGATATTTTGGAAATGTAAATTCACTATCGAATTTATAAAAGAAAGGGAAATTTGTTTAAAAATAAACATTGATTTATTTTAGAAGTGTGGAAATAAATTTACAGATTTGGAACGTAAATTTAATAAATCAGTAAGGATTTATTTAATTGGTTTAAATGAACCATTTTGAAATGAAAGTTGTAAGGGTGTAATTTATTTGAAATTGGTTTTCAAATGGTTGAAGTGTGGAAATTATATCTTGTAAAGATATTTTGGAAATAAATATTTTGGGAAGATTATTTGGAATCGAGTTATGTTGTGAATATGGATTGATAGTTAAATAACTGACTATCAATATTGAACCTTGGGTGGCTATTTGTTGTGAATTTGTTGAAATTGAATGCTACACTTATTTTTAAATTATTGCGCTCGTTATTCGGATTACCCATTCCGAATAGTGATACGACGTAATGGATAGCATTGAAGCCCGGTGGTGAAGACCAGGTATTTGTGAAAACGATAGTATGACCCATCGATTGTCTCTGCACCGTTAGCTACGGTATAGAGATTTCCATTGTGATGGGAAATTCGATCGGGATTGTGAATACCCGGATTGCAAGGGCTTCTTTGGAAGTGCCTTCGGTTCTGTTCGAACCCAGAACAGACTTGTATGGTTACATGTCTGACATTACATTTTGAGATATAAAGCAGATTTCTTTCAAATACATCTCTGTTGGTAGCGAAGAATTTATTCTCTTAGCTTAACACCCTTCTCTGAAATGTACGAGTTCAGAGGTTTTGTAGTTGAAGGTTATCAGCCATATACTCCCAATTTGGTAATGTGGCATGCTGAGTGTTGCTGTGTGACGATTATTTATTGATCATTTGTTGATCAAAGCGTGGCTTTGTGAAAAGGCGTAGCTTTGTGGACGAGACTTCATCAGACCTCACACCTCGGAAATGGTCGAAACAAGAATATGCGGCAAGGTTATGAGGGTCGCTCCCTTTAGGGTATGTCATTCCCTTCTGGAAAAGGGTGGTGTCAGGTATGGAGCCCTGATGCTTAACCTATGTGGTTGCTCCAATCTCATTTTTCTGTGTGGTTGTTGCTTGGTGATAGAGGGCCCTCGGATAAAAGTCCCAAAGGACCGGGGGGTGGCATATTTGTGTAGTAGTTACCTAGTTACAGAGGTAACCCGACCTTGTGTTGGCAGAGAGTTGGTTAAGTTCTTGGGATGTCCCGCCAGAGGCGATCCCATGTGGCAGTAGGAAGTTCCTTAGCCTGACCATTTGTTGGAAAATCCGAAGAAACAATACGAGCCTTGTACGGTTTTAGTTGTATAACCTGCCATTCACTTACGGTGGCGCCGCACTGTTTGGATGGTAGCTATAGTAGGCATAGTTCGGAATGTCTATGCTGGCTAAGATTTATATTCTACTTTCAAAATGTTTTCATCACTATGCACTAATAATAATATCAAAAATGATTTGTTTTGCGTAGTAAGCATCTTTGACTATCATAAGGAGAAATCTCCTCTAATTCTGCGTTTGCATTGTGTGTGTGCGGGGAGGCCTTATGGTAGTTTCATTTTCCAAAAGCATTGCAGATATTTTTCACTTTCCTTGTTGTTGTTTAAAAAATAAATAACTGTTTTAAGTTCTCGCACCGGTCCCATGACTGACCTGGAGTTTACTGTTCTCTTCCTAAACTCTGGGTTCCCATAATTTTCCACACAGGCAGTCTAGAGTCAGGTTATCAGGTCATTCTGGATTCAGGAGTGCTATGGAGCTCAAGTTGTGAGCTGGATGGCGAGACGTATTACTTGTATATGATATTATCTTTCCGCTGTAAATTCACTTGTAGGGACATGTTTGTATAGCTGTCCATTCTTGTATTGTGTTGTATATTGTTGTTGTACACTCTGATGATAATGTAATGTAATAACTGAGATAGTTATTTGTTTTTAAAGATATTCATTTATCTATTATATGTTGTTCCGCTGCGATATGTGAGATTCTGATATTGTTCCTGTTTTATCTTTTTCTTACTTCTTCTATCTTTTTCTTCTACCTCTTCTTTTTAACCCTAACAATTTGGTTTTCCGCCATTCGATTATGCGGCATTTGATACAGTGTACGTAAGAATGCCGACCTTCGGATCCCGACAAAACCGCGTTCGTTACAGTTTTAAACCATTCAAATTGAATGAAAATGATTATAAATTAATTGAAATAGTGAAATTAGTATGAAAATTGTATAAGTTGCTTATGGAAAAATGTTTGGTGTGAATTTCTTTTAGAATTCATGTGTTTAACTACTGCAAATAAGTGAAATATTGTTAAACTTCATATATTTGGCACTTACATGTTTAAATTGAGTAAGTACAGGTACCTGGAAGCCGTGTGGCTGGATTTTGGACACGCTAACTGCTAAATAAATAAGCTGTTTGCTTAAAAATGCTAAATAAGGTACGCCTGCACAATAAAAATAGGAAATACGAACTTTTTTGGTTTTTCCGACCGTGTGGGTCGATGTATATATACTTATCTCTTTTGTCAAATTGCAAAAGCTCCTCCGTACAAAGGAGACTCTGCCAAAAAAATTCGGAAATTTCGGGTGTTAGAAAATTTTTGGGAAATTTTTTGTTAATGAAAAAATGAATTTAAATTGGAAAATAAAATAAATTAGTAAATGAAATTAATTTAAAATAATGACATAAATTAGTAATAAATGGAAAATAAAATTCAAATATTCAGAGTTAAAGATAAATTGAACATATGGAAATGAAAGAATCAATTTGAATAGAAATAGATATAAACTAAAGTGGTAAGGAGAAAATAAATAAAGAAGCATACAAAATGCTTATACTAAACTTAAGAAAGGAATGGTGAATTCTTAATTGGAAATTGATATTACAAATATAATCTAAGTTAATATTTGAACGAATAAATATTGACATTTGTGAGGAAGTCGATAAAATGTTTTTGAATGTTGTGATTAGATATTATTGCTTAGTAAGATATGCAGGTATTATAAAGAGAAAAGAAAATTGTTTTTGATTTCAGAAGATAAATTTGAAATGCTCGGCAAAAAGGTATGTGTTTAAATTTCTGCGAAATTTGATTGGGTTTTTGGATCGAGCCACTTGGCTTTTTGTTTTCTTTCGGGATTTGGGAGCCCGTAGAGGCCTTTTGTAGTTGTACCGAGCTAGCTGCGCAAAGGAGACGCTGGCAAAAAATTTCAGAAATTTAGGGAGTTAGAAAAATTTTGAGAAAATTTTGATAACTCAGAATTTGGATTTAAATTAAATTTGAATAGTTGAATAAGTAAAGTTATTTGGGAACTAAGGAAAAGTTTGGGAAGTTCGTAAGAAAGATAACGAGTCTTTTATATAAAAAGATCATTGGTAAGATGTTGAATTGTTTGGTTTTGGGGAAAACTAAACGGGTATTGGACCATTCTTCCTAACTAGTAATTTCGGGGACGAAATTCTTTTAAGGGGGGAGGAACGTGACGACCCGAAATTTTTTGAGCACTTGAAATCGGAATATTTAATTTATTTTAAATATTTAAAAGTAAACTTTTAACTTGAAATCAAATATCATAATTTAGTTGATGATTAAATTATTAAATTAAATAAATTGAAAGTTGGGTAAAATGTAAATCTGGAGTTCTAAGCCTGTTAAAATATGATTTAAGGCCCATAAAATTTATATTGATAATACTAAGGATAATAGAAGTATTGGAATCAAATTTTAAAATGGTTTGTTAAGTTTTGAAATAATTGAATTTAAAAATAGTCTTCCGAGGCACAGTCTCAGAAATCGATGAAACTAGTTCCATTGGGCCCGTAATATGGAATTATTATCGGATTTCAAATTTTGTATTGATCGGAGTTGTTGGGTGCTTATACATTAAGTAAACGCATTGAAAATTTAATCGAGATATTTTAAAAAAACAAAAAAAGAATATAAATATAAAGGTTAAATCAGTAGCCACCCTAGCACCTGATTTCCGTCGACCTAGTTGTCTCCCCTTCTCGTTTCAAGCACGCTACTCTATCTTCCCTCAGAAGCTAATTCTTCCCTTTTAAAACCGAGACTTTCCTCTTTCAATAATGAATCGGTAAAAAACAAAAATGAAGGCTTCCTCACAGTTCTCGTTCGAACGAAAACTTAATCGTATAAGAAAAGGGGAAAAGAAGGGAAATCAAAACCGAGCTCCTTCGAAAACTCGTTATTCCCAAATCAAAGAGTAAAACAAACCATGGCCGAAGCCTTTTTCTTTCTGCCTTCATTTTCAATTTCAAGGTGAAATCAAAATCGAGCCGAGCTCGTACTCAAGAGAAAATGCTGATTTGAGTTAAACGTATTCGTTCGTCACAACCGGACGCGAGGTTTTCTCAAACGATGGTGAAATTAGAGGCAACGAGGAGGAACCGATGGAGGCGGCACTTCGATTTGAGTGGAGGCGCCGCGAGTTTGAGAAGACCTGAGCACCTCGTGTGTGACTTCATCAGCGGCGACGTGGTGATGATGGCGCAAGAGGCTAGGGTTTCGCAGTGGGATGAGCTCGGCCAAGCATGTTTTGAATTTCGAGCAGAAGCTCGGTGATAGTGAATTCCTATTCGTGTTTGAGGTATCGATTTGTTTTAATTTAATTAAGTAATTAATGTTTACACATACATGTTTAAAATATAGATAGAAACAGGAAATAGGATATAGATAAAATTTGGATAATAGATAGGAATTTTGAATACTGAAAAGAAGTTACATAAATTAGATTTTAGATTTATATAAACGAGTTTTTAAGTGAATGAGTTTAAAGTAAATATATATATGTAAACTTATATATTTAAATATATACATATATATACACATGTCTTCACTAACTAGTTTATTGTTAATAATGTATGATGAAGAAATTAACTTATTGAATTCTTTTAGGTACTAAAAATATTTTATAAAAAGGAAATCAGCTTAAAATTAAATTATTAGTCTGGGATAAAAGCATTGGATAATTAAGTTTATATACGAAAATTTAATGGTCGATTTATTCGAATATTAATAAAAATCATCTAATGTTTATCCATGGTCAAAAATTGGGAGATAATGATCGAGATGGAATTGGATTGCAAATTAAAAGTCAAAGGTGAGTTAATCTCACTCAGCTGATTTTAAATTTAAATTTAAATGATTAAATTTAAATAATTGTTTAAATGGTTAAATTGATTGTTGTGCTATAGTGTGGTATAATTGAGAATTGGTATTTATGTTGTGCTAACGTCTGTAGATGCAGGGAACAGGTTGGAGGGATCCAACTGGATCCCTCAACATTTATTTAAATTATTTAATACCCTCTGTTGTGATTATTTTATATTCGGTGATGAATATTATTGATAATTGGAATATTGGATGTTACGGTTTACTTGAATATTCCGGTGCACTAAGTTATCAAGATATATATAGAATTGGATTTTGGAAATAAAATGAAGAGAATTTGTAAGTGAAATAATTATAGAAAATTTAAATAAATTAAGGATAAATTGGATAAGAATAATAGTAGTTTTAAATTCTAATAAATAAATTCCGTATATGAAAAGGAAATTTTGAATAAGCAGAAAGTTAATGAATGTTTAACCTCGGTATTATTATTTAAAAGAACAAAACATTTATTTAAAAGTTAAAGATTTAAATTATTGAAAGAATAAAGAATAAACTGGGAAGAAGCTGAAATTGGTATATTTCAATTGAATGATTTAAAATCAAACGGAAAATAATAATAATAAAAATAAAGTCCATAATTAATGAATTTTGAAATGAATTGGGTAATTAAAGAAACTTATTCCAAATGGACTAAATTGGAAGTCAATTTGGGAAAATTGATTTACGTGATTGGAACTGGGATTTTTCTCTGAATAACCAAGTACATTTTCAAAGTTATTTTTTTAAATATAATAAGGGTTTTAAAGTTGTTTTTAAAAAAAAGCTAGTTTTGGGAAATTTATTATTTCTAATATTTAAATTCTAAAGAAAGTATTTCCTTTTAATCTATGATGGTAATAATTATTTAAAAAGAGACTCAATATTTTGTTTTTAAAGTGTAAATCTAGTTTTATATTTTATTAAGTAACTTATTCATATAGTATGTATTTTAAACAATTCTTGAAGTAGTTTTAACTTAAATGTTTTAAAAGTAAATTCCAAAGTAAGTATTTTGTTTAATCTATTATTGAAATAATTATTTAAAGAATGATTTGGTATTTTGTTTAAAGAAGAAAATCTAATGTATATTGTAAAGCAACCTTATTTTAGTTATTTCTAAAGTATTATTATAAACTAAGTATTAAAGTAATTTTTTCTAAATTAAATGTTTAACATATTTTTCAATAAAGTGTTTTTAAATTTACTTTTAAATCTAAAGTTTTGTGCTTGGCAATTTCAGTGGAAATAGAAAATACTTGGAATTTATTCTGAGAAAGGAAGATAGTTTGAAACTGTTTTCAAAGGGTTGAAAATAGAAATATATCTTGTAAAGATATTTTTGAGGTTAATAAATAATTTGGGAAAATTATTTATTGGTTGATGGTTGTTTGTGAATATTAATTGATAGTTAAATAACCGACTATCAATATTGGACAAATGCGTTGATCGTTTCGAAGAGACCGGGATCGAGATTTATTTCTCGAAAACCACTTCGATCCGGTTTGTACGTTTTCGTGAAAAACGATTTTGGATTCGAAGATGGAGCAGTGGAGTGCAAGGGCTAGTTGCTACTAATCCTGAGGATATCTCCAAAATGGATGTAGTGGGAATAGTGCCTTCGGTTCCGTTCGAACCCAAGACGGACTTGTATGGACGAATGCTTGCGAAACATCGTCAGGTGGACGATGGGCATTCTAAGGGATATGTTCTAAAAAGGTAACGCTTAGCCTCAAGCCTCATCAAATGGGAATGAATGAAAATCAGGGGTTATGCAGCAAGGCTAGGTGGGTAGCACCCAAGCAAGATGAGGTCATCCCTGTCTAGATGTCCCTTTTTATTTCGGCTTAGTAGGCGGTTGATCCCAACCGCAGGGTGATCTCACTCAGGATTATCCAGTAAGGGGTAGTCCCAGTCTTGTGTTGCAGGGGAGCGGGCGTACTTCTCGGTACGGTGATCTAGGCCCCGTACTGTGACAGGTGGTACCCCAGTGCCTAATCATTAGTTGGAAATCCATTCTCCCTACGTGCCTTGTACGAGTTTTGTTTATATTACCCACTCTGTGGTTAGTAGATGGAATTTAATAGATGTAAGAATTTCGGCTATTTTATAAGTATTTGTATATAGACCCTATTATAATATCAGAGGATTTCTATAAAAGTTGTTTTAGTTATCGTAAGGTAAAAACCCGACATGTTTGTTTGTGGCGTGGTCTTACGAGATGCTTTTGTTTTCAAAAGATTTTTGAAACTTTAATAATCAATTGAGTGTGATTTTCTCACGCTGGTATTCCAGACTGACTCGGGTGTTATTTAACTATAATGCTCGGGTCAGACCGAGAATTATAGGATACAGGATATGATGCTGTGGAGCTCAGGAGATGAGCTGGATGACGATACGTACTTCTGTACTTGTTTATATATATATATATATATATATTCTGCTGTATTGAGTTGCTGTGTATCCATTTGTATGTTAGTAATGTTGAACTGTGATTGATGTACTCTGATGACGTAATATATAAACGGATATAATTGATTTTGAGTAAAGATCATTCATTATCTATTATATTTTATTCCACTGCGATGGTTAGATTCTGTTGTTGATTTCTATTTTCTTCTTCTACCTCTTCTTCTTTAATCCAAATGGTTCGTATTTCTGTACAACTTGAGTTGATTGTTGTAGAATATTATTGACTCAAGGGGTATGGATTTGCGGGTCGTTACAAAATCTCTTACTGGATGTTAACTAAAATGTAAATCATTTTGTAAGGAATTTTGTAAATGTCCTCCATATATGACATTGATATAGCGTGTGTATGTTCTGAGTGATGTATTTACCATTAAACAACGATAAAAGGAATGGTGAAATATAATTGGAGTTTGAGAATATTTGTGTATACATGCACATTAAAATTTGATACAAAATGATTACTTTTTTCATATGTATAAATTAATGCTTCTGTACGTTAATTTTTGTAAAGTAGTACAAATTTTGATGTACAATTTGTACCAAATCCAAATAATGACTCGCCCAAAAACAAACTCATTGAATTATTACACTTGCTTGCATAATTTATTTATTAGAACTTAGTTAAAGAGCAATGTATAGTTATTTTATCTGTTTCACTTAAAAGCTATATGAAGGTAGCCACAACACCTATGTATCTATCTTAACTTATAATCATATACCATGTATATAAATGTTTTTTTAAATGGTTCTTTATATACAACATGTCACTAGGACAACGTAATTTTTTATTTTTTGAAATGGTACTTTATATAGAACATGTCACTAGGACAATATATCACATGTCAATAAATGTTATAATGTGATTCTACATTATATGATTTTGTGCACTTTGTAATGATGCTTAGCATAATTTTCAAAGCTTCAAGATGCATCGGTTTCTTCCACACTATAAATAGCTATGTTGTTTGTCAGTATAATAGGCAACGAGAAGAGAATAAATAAAACAAAATTTTAAATGCTAGTAAAGAACAAAAATAAGTATGTAATATGATGTTTCTAGGTAGCAAATGTATCTATATTCATTTGACAAAGTCGAAGATTATACAAATAATCTATATCAGGCAGAATCCTTGAACTCACTTGCTTCGGGTGGTTTGCCACCACATAAGTTAACACTTAAAGTAGAAGCACCAATCATGTTGCTTAGGAAAATTGATTTAAGAATTCGATTATTTAATGGAACCAAATTACTATGTTGTGTCTTTCATAGAAATCTCATGTGGAAATCATAGTTGGATATTTCCATGGTGCAAGGTATTTATCCCACGTATACCACTAAAGCCTTCTGAGAACACTAACATGCCTTTCAACCTAATAGGTAAATAATTTCCTATTAAATTATCTTTTTTCTTCACAAGTAATAAATCACAAGGATGAACCATCCCTTAAATTGGTATTTATCTTGGTGAACATGTTTTCAGTCATGGTTACCTATATGTTGCTTTATCTAGAGGAGTTGCACGAAAACAAAGGTTGTGATGAAAAATGGAAAGATTCAAAATAGAAGTGATACACACACTTGAAATGTAGTATATGAAGACGTATTATTAACATGTAATCATGAACTTAGTGAACTATACTTTATGTTTTCCACTTCATACGCCTTATTTTATGGTAAATATTCTACTTCAACATGCATACTCATATATATTCCACACCCATTATATTACTCCATTCACATAAGGGATTTTTTCACATAACCAAAAGTAGATAAGAATTGCAGTTGACACCGTTTTCTCCATTTTAGTATCTTCTTAGATTTTGAAGCAGTCCTTTTATAAATTACATCATTGAGTTAATTTTATAATATATCTTATTATATGAAAAAACCATTTCCAAGTTTATTACTCAAATAGAATTATGTTTACATTAAAAAAATCTCTTATACAATGTTTTTTAACTTTGTCATCTACATATTATTGATGTTGGTCTCAAGCCCAAGACAAAGAAAAGAGAAAAGGATTGCTCCATCTGTATTATAGTTCTTATAGATTAGTTACACACTAATGCTGTTGACATCAACCATGAGGTGGATAAGAAAATTTCTCATTCACGTTTCGATAACATGTTGATTTGTGCATATACACACAATAAAAGAAATACAACATTACGAACACGTCATGGTTATTTTGTAGGATCCAAAAAACTTTACGAACAGTGTTTTCAATGTAAATTCCTCATATGCACATGCATCGCACGTGCCAAAGTACTCGTGTTGTTTAAAATGAGTTATTTTCAAAATTAAGTAAATCACTTTTAAATCCAATTTAAAAGTTTTATTAAATAGAAATTTGATAAGCTTTTAAATCATTTTTTTCCAACTTAAAACTAAAGATTCCATTATTTAACCAATTTCAATTATTAAATTTAACAATGAATTTATCTGATAAATCACTATATTTGAAATCCAGGTTATTTAATTTATAAAATTGACGTTTCAATATCTAAAATCAATTAAATATTTCAAATTCAAATAACTAAAATTTTGGATCGTTACACACACACATATTGTACATGTATACACTTTAATTAATTAACTATGTAATTAATTTATTTAATTTATAATGTAATTTTTATTTTAAATTTAACTTTTACATTTAAAATCTTATTTTAATTTCAAAACAATTATGAAATCATATTTTAACATTTATAATGTACCTTTTGTTTTAAATTTAACTTTTAAATTTATTCAAAACAACTTTGAAAATTAGCCTGGCCCAATTAAAATTGGGTAATTTCTATTACGGGCAACCTTAAGGCTCACTTCACTTTTCGGACTAGGCTAGTAGCTAGGAAGAGCAGGGTATTTGATTATCCAAACCCAATCCTAGACACTACTTCTCTAGACATCCTACTAAATTGGTAAGCTTAATTGGTTAGCCCGAACATGACTAATCTAGACCATGTATATTATTTGATTCTGATACCATTGTTGGATCCGGGCTAGTCAGAAGTAGGCTAAATGGGTGAATTTCAAAAAATTTCTCAAGTTGGATCATAATGGGCCTATGAAGTCTAATTTCTAACACTAGATCGAATCTGGTTATTTTAATAAAATCAAATTTTATTTTAATAAAATCAAATTTTATTTTGAGTGTATATTGCCTTATTTAACTATTCTTATCAATCAATCAAATGCATTAAATGAAATCAAATTTAATTAAATGAATGTGGGAGGTTTTATTTATTTAGAGAAATAAACCTTTTGTTTCTCTCTCATTAATTAGAGGATGATTTTATTTTATTTAAAGAGAGAAAATTTCCATTCCTCTCTCTTTATTAAATTGATTTATTTATTTAAATGGTAGTTTTACCAAATTTATACTTGTATATTTTATGGAGATATTTAAATATTTAAATATACTCAAGCATATATAGTGCAAGTGTGCTTAGGTGTTGGGAGTTACACCATAATCACACATTTGCCCTTTATATACATATTAACTACCCAAAACATTGTTTGCAAATACGCGGACGTGCACACATACACACATATATATATGAAATATTTCAAAAGATTTCTTTTTAGTTAAATCTCAGAATAAATTTAAGTGGATTTTGACCAAATCAACAAATCCAAATGTAAAATTTTGTTTCCAACATATCATGTTGTTTAATTTGGTAATACAATATGAAAATATATCTAGATCTACAAATTCAAAATAAATTATATTTCATTAATTTAAAGTTGAATAAAAATGAAAATAAAGAGATACTATAAATAATATCATAAGCTTTCATTTTTATTCCAAAAGAAATTTTTTATCAAACAAGGTTAGGTTGTTAATTTATGTATGTATATACATTAAGATGAAATTCCTTTAATATATATGTGTGTGTGTGTATCTATATATATGTGTGTGTGTGTGTATACACGAGTACTTTGGCATGTGCGATGCACATGCATATGAAAAATATGTATTAATAAACATCGTTTATAAGATTTTTGGATCTTACAACAATACTTTTAACTATTGTATGCTTTTACATGGCAAATTCTATTTCAACCCGAGTATTTATTTAGTAGCCCCCCAAAAATTAAAAAAGTCTGTAAACTCGAAAAATAACTTAGTAGCCCTCTACCATTTCCAAAACTACCCTTCCCATAACGCAAAACGTGAAAAATCGAATTTTTTCTTCACTGATTTAGAAACTAGGGTTAAATAAATTTCTTCATTGATTTAGAAACTTATTAGTGAAAAACTGAATTTTTTCTTCGTAAAGTCTATAAACCCAAAAAATAACTTAGTAGTAAAAAATTGAATTTTATCTTCACTGATTTAAAAACCTAATTCATATTTTCTTTAGAACTACAACTAAAAAAGTCTGTAAACCCAAAAAATAAATTAGTAGTGAAAAATTGAATTTTTTCTTCACTGATTTAGAAACTAGGGTTTTGAAGAATCGGTATTTAGAAAGCAAGAAACCGACATAAGAAGATAATGGAATCGAGAAGAAAGAAAGTACGCAGCTTTCAAATGGTATTTTAGTCTTACAAATTTATTTATTTTACAGGGGGCTACTAAGTAATTATTTGTGTTAAAATAGAATTTTCTCTTTTACATATATGAAGGCACAAATCAATTGTCGGTTAAAATGCGTGTTAGGCAAAGTTGATTTCAAGAAATAATAAAATAAAGAAAAGAAAGTACGCAGCTTTCAAATGGTATTTTACTCTTACAAATTTATTTATTTTAGAGGGGGCTACTAAGTAATTATTTGTGTTAAAATAGAACTTTCTCTTTTACATAAATGAAGGCACAAATCAATTGTTGGTTCAAATGCATGTTAGGCAAAGTTGATTTCAAGAAATAATAAAATAAAGAAAAGAAAGTAATCACTTAATACATCAATATCTCAAGAAATGAAATAAACATAAAAATTAGCGCTTTTTGTAGTTCAGAATCTAAAAACCCTACATCATCTCTCTTCAAAAAAATTAATCAACCACTATGCTATATCTTGAGAATTGTTCTTTTTATTCATACTGATTATTTTTTTCCTTGTTACTCTCTTCCTCAATACCCTTGATAGTTTAAAAAGTATAAAATTGCTTGACGTTAGCGCGTAACATTCGAATTTCGCCCTATAAAAACCCCCATCATTTCAATCTATGCGTTTAAGGATTTGAACACCAACATTTTCTTCTTTTTAATAAGTGCCAAGGTTAATTTTATTTTGTTCTCACGTTTAAGATTAGTTATTTCTCACACAATAATGATTTTCTATAAGCTATTTAGTTTATAGCATTTGTACTAACAAACTTTTGTAGGAGCATATTTTTTACTTTTTATTATGAAAGAGTGGTCCTATGAAAAGAAGAACAATCTTGACTTTATTATATAATAGCCAAAATTCGCACATATGTTTACAGGTAATGCCACATACATATAGAAGATCATTTATTAGATGATCAATAAATGAGGAAAACATATACCAAAAAATGATAGATACATTATTGTTTACGTTTATAGCTGAGAATAATTATGCAATAATTGTGAATAAAAATCTGAACTGCCTATTTTATTCCAAAAATGCATTAGGCATGCAAGAATCCTTGTGGATTGAAAGGGTTGGGTAAACCATGTGGATTGCAAGGCGGCAGAGGTGAGATCTGGCAGAGGTGAGATCTGGTAATGGGAGGCAGTGTGCTGCTACACTTGTGCATTGGATGCTAGCCATGGCTGCTGCAAGGGAATCATATGGAGAACTACTGCTAAAAGATGACTGTGTTATTAAGTGGAAACACCCGTGGAAGCATGATATTGTTGTAGAATGACATTTGAAATTTGGGTGGTAACTTTAGCTTCAAAAAGTCCAAGGCTTTGGTGAAGAAACATGGCTTTGCTGAAGAAGACTTGATGTGCATATTTCTGATACGTGATGCCTTTGCCATCTGGCATATTAAGTTTGCTGAAAAATCGTGAGGCATTTGTGTTGGAAGAGACCCATGTGTGTTGATAGACACCTATGGAAAGTACGTTGGTCGAATTGTGCTTGGAAACCCTTGTGTGTGCCTGGCAAATGTTCCATGTACGGGTGTGGCAAGATGAAAGGGGAGTGTTGTTGAATGATGCCAATGGTGTAGAGAAGCAAGGATGGGAATGGATATTTTAATCAAGACTCTTTATGCACGCGCACTATATCAGCTTTCCAAAAGACCAACAAATAGTAGACACTTTTTTGCCACCACCACATTTTTCTACCGCCGCTTATCCTTGCAATTTGCAAACTCATATGTGTGAATGAAACAATCATTTTTCTTACTATTCATAAAAAAACCACCATGTATTTACATTGAAAGCCTCTTCCACAGCACCACAGTGTTGATATGAAGGATGCATATGCTTTTACCAACTGAAAGATCATGGCGTATCGATAATCATGCAAGAATATAAACAAAAGAAAAACCGTGTCATCATAGTTATTTGAAACCAAGTTCTTAACATCGTGGTAAAAATATATATGATAATAACATTAAGAAGAAAACACAACTTTCCAAATGACTAATATTTGAGTGCTTAACGTGAAACTATGAGATAACCACATAATCTAGAAAGAATCAAATACCCTTCTCATTAATCAAAATAAATTAGTTAGCAAATAACTACAGAATGCAGATATGTTGTTATTTAGAGTGGGGGAGGAAATCTTTATCAAGGAACCTAGACCGAATTTATAATTTCACTAAAGCCTATTAATCAAAGAACAAGACAAAAAGTTGCCTTAGAGTACTAAAAATGCTGCTCCAATAAGTAAGAATAAAAAAGGAAATTTATTGCCTTTTCTTTCTGACAATTGAAACTTAACCCATAGTTATTAAGTATCTAAAAACAAATCACTTTGTTAAACTTGCTATTTGGTTCTTTCGAAATTATCAAAAACTCAAGTAAAATAAATAAAATTTTAGAAAAATTGCAGAGCGTTGGCAGGGACTGAGAAAGAGGATTTGATGTGGAAGATGCCAAATTTGTACGATGAGGAAAAAACTTTGAAGAGGACCCAAAAGATACTAACAAAGAAAATTCCATAACTAAATTTTTCTATGTGCCATCTCTACTCCTACCAGTTGATGCTCTAAATGGAGCAACAATTACTTCAAATTAAGTTGAATCTTTAACTGAAATATAACTACGAATTGACTATGTATATGTACTTTCTTCCTCCTATATGTAGTGAATAATAGAAGTAAAAATCACACGAATGCTATGGTTTTGTATTTGTATAGTAGTAGATTGTATTCTTGGAGAAAGATGTACATGTTCATGATCATATAAAATAGCTAATAAATCCACCGCATATTCTTGCAAATGCTTATGAAATAAATAAATGTAAAATACTTTTAAGAGGGTACTTCCTCGATAGTTCAAGAAAGTAGGAGGCACCAAGTGTGTAAGAAAATACATTAATAGCTGAAAATCAAGTCATTTACCAATAAGATATAGTTACAATGCATACAATGCCACTACAATCAACTTGGAAGCGAGAAAACTATATCGTTGACATGCAAGATTGTTTTAGTGCAAAATATTATCGCGTGCAAGAATACGAAAAACTAAAGTATTTTCGCTCAATTAGTTTGTATCTAGCTAGTCTACCTCTTAAATCCATTTTCCTTCTATGAAACTCCATACTTTAAATGAAAATACCTTGATGAGTGATCGTCAAAATGTAATAGGTAGAAGCATTATTAGTAACTCGTAAGAAAGTTGATCTGACCTAAGAGTGTACCAATTTATAATTTTATTTCATAGCTCCTTGCTAGGAATAGGTAGGCATTTCCTTTATCTACATAGATAAATAAAATATAAATGTAACCATAGGAGTACTCTCAAAGTGGATGTTACGACATCAGTCATTGATTCTTTGAAGAACATGAATTTTGTGGATCTTCTTTGAGAAGGTAATTTATCTTACGTAATTGTCATCAAAAGACATGAATAAGTCATATATTTCAAAATGTAGATGAAACATAATCGGATATATATATACAATCAAAAAGAAACCGTACTAACAAAATTGTTTACCTTTGGCTAATTTGAGATATTCCAATGGCTTGTACGCTCCTTCTCTTTGTTCATCATTGTTAATTTTTTTGATGATAATGCTTCCATTTCCATTCAGGTGCGAAGAGTAAAAGAAATGGCAGTCTGGTAATAATGGATTAGAATATGTAATAGCAATACCATACATCCAACAAATTCTAACAATTTTACTAAACTCCTCAACTACGATGCCAATTTTAATTCTTCAATTACTCTAAGTATCCTAATTATTTATGCTTTCTTTTCAGAAGAATGAAAGAATAATGAAGAAATTTGGGTTTCGATTAGCTTAAACTATTAAAAAGCTTTCATCAACATTTATTCCAAATAAACTATATTTTTTTGGATAAAGAAAAGCTTAGTAAGCAACACAACAGTTATTAAAGTTATATAGATAATATTTGATGGTAAGCTTACAACAGTCTGCATTGTATGGATTAAAATTGCCATCAATTCTGAAATTCTTGGATGTGTAATTCCCCCTCCACCAATGGATTGTTGGAGCTACAATAAAAAAAACCAATGGTTATAAGATGAATAGACTACAAAATTGAAATGATGACCTTTTCAGAAGCAAATTAGGGATTGAATGAATCAAAATGAATTAACATTCCAGGGAACACAGAGCATGTTTGATGCTAGTGAAAAGTAGAGGCTTTTATTACGCATTTAACTAAAACCGTTCATAAATAAAATAAAATAAAAAGTATCATCGAAAATCTTTCACAAACCCTCTGTTTGCAATCAGTTAATCGATGTAGATTAAATACTTCAAAAATAAACGATACTTGGATTTCAGATCTGAGTGAACTTCAAACCAACAGCTGCTTCAATTTTGGATGTAATTTCTTTTAATTGGAAAGCGAAAGGTAGAAGAAATAGGTCGAGGGAGGATTGTGAATTGGGTGAAAACATGAGGGTAGAAACCGATTGGAAACGTGAATATGTTAAAAAGACAAATGAATCCTTTTTGATAAATTTCTCTGTAGAACGAATGAAGTCGTAGTTTCGAAAGTTTTATAAAGGCTTCCCTATCCAAGTATTTGCATTATATATACACCAGTAGAGGCACGTCCGATGGACGAAAACAAACAAAATTCTAAAAAGTGGTTATTGCCCCAGCAAAACTGTATACATGTTGCGCTCCCTCTGCACTTACGGTAATTAGTAACTGTACAAAATTTATTCAAGGTGCACCAAACCATCTTGGTTGCCAGTAAAAATAAATAGAAGAGATGTTTCTTCCTTTAGTGCAAAACCTCGTAATCATTAAACATACTAATGATATATGATTTTTACGTGCAATGGAGCCTTACTTCAGTAAGTTAAACAAACTTTACTCATGCTTACACGATATGAATTTTCATAATCAAATTGAGAATTGGTACAATATAAATAATATTTTATTGGATAATTAGAATAGAATATGATTCTCATTGGTCTAGGCAATCTTTGTTGCTTTCTTCCTTGTTGAAGCCAACATCGTCTTTTCTACAACCATTAATAAGCAGCTCTATAACATTTGCAATTCCCAGCTCGCCATTCATCCTTATCAGGGTTATCTCTGACCCCATCATGTTTTGATACCTTCACATCTCAAGCTAAAGTTTCTACAATGCTGGGCACTTTAATGTTTATAGCCTCCATGACACAAAGCATACGGCGAAAGGCCTACTTTGATGGAGATGGTTAAGGGCCCTTTGTTCTACTAATGGCTTCACCAATGTTAAGGTAGATTTTGATGATTTTCGCAGAAATCATGGCCTACATGAAATTAAAAAAGAAAATTAGGAAAGTAGAGGTTGCACCACAAACATATATATTTACATGACACACACAAAAAAGTAAAGTTACTGGTCTAAATTAGATGTTAGTAATCTTCCAAAATAGTCCATAAAATAATCGAAGTCTGGTTATGAACCTATGCAAAAAAAATGTTAAACAAATATCTTACAAATGAATATTATGGTAAATATGTTTATAAACACAACTAAGATTTAATAGGCATAAGATTTGAAAATGTTCAAATATTTGTTTCTTATTGAAATAGTTGTAATATGCTAAGGTAATCATATCCGTAAGAAGGACTAAACTTTTCTATTACTCCTACTAATGTAATTTCAATTATCGAGACTTAGATATTATTTTATAAAACAAATATGGAAACTAACATGCATTTCGCTTACTTATAATTTGAACCGGGTGCATGTGTCTCTTTAGTCACTGTAAATAATATATATAAAGGGGGGTGAGGATTAGGGGGTGTGGTTGATTAAACTTTGTTAGCTTCAGCCCAACACTTCTACATCAGTATTTGAAGAATCACGAGCAACTTATCACTGCAATAGTTCAGAAACCACTGTGTCGAACATAAGAGAAGAGAACTAACACCGACTAGCATTATGACAGCTATTGTTTTCACCTAAAAATTTAAATACCAAACTCCAAGATATTAAAGTATTTTATCGATACATACCTCGGTTGATATTACTGTTATGGATTTCTGATCTGCATCTCTGATGATTGGTGTTATCAAGCCCTGCATATCATGTATTATCACAATGAATCACACACAAAAAACACACATAATAGCTTATGTTTTATCCAAAATATCAAACAATACCTTTTCGGTAGCGAGTGCAATTGAAATGTCGACAGTGTCACATAAAGAGGCTTCACCTTTTTCATCATTCCAGAAAGCTATGCAATCATGTGTTGAAATTACATATTATACAGCACTCGGCTGTAAATAAAAATTATATTATAGGCTCATATTTTGTGCAGAAGACTCCATGAATAAAATTAATTTTATTGTACTAAATTCGATGCACATAATTCTTAAAAGTTGGGATTAAAAGGTATTAATATAAGGATGTTGATATCTAAAATAAATACTCGGTCTTAGATTAATAAACCCGTAGGCTTAACTTCCTCGCCTTTGAACTATATGCATACATAACAATCAAAGAAAAAGAAAGATTGGCTTATGTGTTATTAGAGCAACTTACGCTTTTGTTTGTGCTTTTTTCTATAATGGATATAAACTCACAATAAATATTTAGTCTTAAATTCATAAACTCTGAGGCTTAACTTCTCCATCTTTGAACCGTGTGCTTACTTGACAATCAAAGAAAAAGAAAGGCTGGTGTGTTATAAGAGAAACTTATATTTTTGTATATAAACTCACAAAAAATATACAAAGCACAAAGTTTGCTCGATGTAAGAAGAAATTGGATTATCTCCCAGTATAAACAAATTGCGCAAAATATTCCATAAATTGCAATAGATTGATGGTAGTCTGTAATACCTTTTCGATCATGGTTTGAAAGATTTTTCTTAGTTTCTACTTTTACACTAATGAGACATCATGTGATTTTTATCTCCACCAAACTTTTGTTATGATACTCCAATTTCCTTACCAAGTCCTAATTGTTGAATTTGAAGTAAACTTTTGTAAAAAATCTTAAGTAACGTCTCATGTCCCCTGAAAATATAGTCTTAATTCCCATAAAAAACAGCAAATTCTATCAAAACAGCAATTCTATCAAGCATACATGTTGCACTTCAGCATCGAGAAACCTAAAAGACAAGAAAAAGGTTGATGCGTTATTAGAGCAACTTACACTTTTGTTTACGCTTTTGTTTATAATGGATATAAACACTTAATAAATATTTACTCTTAAATTAATAAACTCTGAGGCTTAACTTCTTCATCTTTGAACTTTATGCTTGCTTAGCAAATAAAGAAAAAGAAAGACTGGCTGGTGTGTTATAAGAGCAACTTACATTTTTGTATATAAACTCACTAAAATATACCAAGCACAAAGTTTGCTCGATGCAAGATGAAACTGGATTATCTCCCAGTATAAACAAATTGCGCAAAATATTCCATATATTGCAATAGATTTATGGTAGTCTTCAATGTCTTTTCAATCATGGTTTGAAAGATTTTTCTTAGTTTCTGCTTTTACACCAATGATACAGCACGTGATTTTTATCTCCACCAAACTTTTACTATGATACTCCTATTTCCTTACCAAGTCCTAATTGTTGAATTTGAAGTAAACTTTTGTAAATAATGTTAAGTAACATCTCATGTCCCTTGAAAAATATAGTATTAGTTTCCTTAAAAAACAGCAAATTTTATCAAAACAGCAATTCTATCAAGAATACATGTTTCACTTCAGCATGGAGAAACCCAAAAGAGAGAGAAAAAAAGAAGGGTCATGCCAAATCCAAAGTGTAAAATCACTATCAGGTATATGGAAAATATAAGAGATTAGAAAAAAGAAATGATGTAAGTACTATTTTAAACCTTAACTTCATTTTATATGTTAATTTGATTAGGTAGATGATATGCATTATCAATTTGAGGAAGGTAAATATACGATTGAATCAAATATTCAAATCTAATTCTTTGGAAATAAGATAATATGCATATAATTCATTTTATAACATAGATAATAAAAAAATATTCCAACTCAAGATTAATTTTATGTAACATCCCCAAAATTTTATAAATTTAAAACTAGTAATTTATTTGAAATTCTAAAATTTGAATTTAAATTTTTTATTTGAATTTGAACTTGTATTTGAATTTAAATTTAAAATGAAATATCTTAAGTAAAATTATTTGGATTCAAATACATTAACATATGTGTATAGTTTATAAATTAGTATTAAACCTTTTCTTTTAAAAAGATTGTATAAATGTAAAAAGAGAATGTAATTATTTAAATAAGAAAGAAAATAATATAAAAACTTTTATTTAAAATATTTTCTTATGCATGAATTAACAAGTGTTAGGATCATAGGAGAATGATTAACAAGTGTAATAACTTGAGATACAAAATGAACAAGCGTCGTCTCTTTTGATTTTAATTTTTTAAGAAAATTTATAAAAGAAATTTAAGTTATCACTCTCATTCCTTTCACTTCTTTTTATCTTTTTTTCAAAAAATTTAAAGAAAAAGAAAGCCTGTACAAGTTCTTAAATCAGAAAGAAAAAAAATCTGAGAAGCAACAAACCCTCAAACCAACAAGTAATCAAACCAGATCATCAACAAGAAATTTAAACAAAGGCTTTTTCTTCAATCTTTTAATCAAGCAAATTCAAGAATCAAGTATTGTAAAGCCAAGTTTGTAAACAACACAAGTAAAGCTTCAGCTTAACATATCAAGCTTCATCATCTAAACAGGGATCGGAGCATTTTAATCAAATCCAAACCAAAGCAATTTCCAAATTTTCTCAAATTCAACACTCAGGCTCTTCTCTGTTTTTATAAACTGAAGGTATTTTTTTTTAAATTTGAGTTTCAGTTTGTTAAGTAATCAAGAAAATAAATCCAGCGGAAGCTAAGCAAATTTAAACAACTAGTTGCAGGAAAAAAAATCCAGGATCAAGTTAAAATAGCAATTTCAGTTCAAATAATCAACTTCCAGGTTTCTTCTCCCTTGCTCTCACAAAACAGGTGAGTAAACCTCTGTTAAATCCAGTTTTAACTGTTGTTTGTAAGCATGACTGAAATGATGTTGAAAGCCCATTGCATGTGAACAAAATTGTGTGTATGTGTATATAAATTTGCCTGTGCATGTCTAAGTAATAGACATATGTTTTTATTTTAAAGATAGCAGATTCCAAACCTATAGAAAAATCAAAATGCTCACTCCCTGATCCTTATTAAGCTATGCGATTTAAACAAAAATTGCTAGTTTTAATATGATTCGAATCTTAAAAATAAATCTAAGTAAATTCAATCAAAGCTTCACTGGAAAATTTAAAAATGCAGTCAAAATGCAAATCATGTTAAATTTCAAACCTCGTAGATTTTAATTTCAAGTATACCATCAGAAAGCTTATCAAAAATAATAGTTTTTGAGAGCAAAATCATAATTTTTAAATCAGTATTTACTAGGATAGGCTGAAATGAACGATTTTGGGTTTTTTGGCCATTGCCGATCATCGATGGGATGGCTATGGACGGGGTTGCTCGTGAAGGTGGAGCAAGACTCAGGGATTAATGGAAAAATGCTCGAAAATTTTATAATTTGTTGTGGAGGGCTGACGAGATTAAATTAGGGTTTAAAACCCATGTATGGTCAAGGTCGGAAACCACATTGTCGCGTCACCGTCAATGGATCAGAACGGTTCGCTCCGGTGGCAATCGAAGCCTGAAGGTCAGGCGATGCTTTGACAAGAAGCATGTGACTGCTGATGGCTTGAGGTGGATGATCAAAGAAATTTCGTGATTATCAGTTTTGGCTCCAGTTTGGGGTCGACAGTAAAATTTCGAATTCGTCGATGCGATGGGTTTCTGGGTGCTCGTGGGGTTCGGGTGGATGGTCGTCGACTTGATGGATTCAAGTAAGATGGAACTCGAAGAAAGCTCCGGAATTGTCGTGTATTTGCTCGAAGTTGGGCTCGAGTGAATTTTCGAATGCGCAGGGGTAAACACTTAGAAATTTTAAAGTTTAGAAAAATTTAGGTACACGGGTAAATTTTTGATGGAACTCGAAGCATATGGGCGATGGTCTCGGGGGTGACTCGAAGCGGGTCTCGAGCCTGATATATAAAATAGTTTTTACTTTAAAAGATTTCAAACTTTTAAACACTTTTAAACTATGTTTTCAAATGATGATTTGATTGAATTTTTGAATTTAATTCAGGATTTAAGTAAGATGTTTTTAAAGGAATTAAGTTTAATTTATTTAATTTTTGATACATCATTTTATAAGTTATTTATATTAAACAAATAATGTAATTTAAAAAGATAATTAAGATAAAATATTTTTCAAACTACCTTAACCTTTTAAGGCAACTAATGTATAAGGATAATGATTTAACAAGGTTTAAAAGAATAATCAAAGTAATTAATTTATCTTTTGGTTTATTAAACAATTAATGATCTTGTTATTATAATTACTTAAGAAGTAATTACTTAATTAATTACTTAATATTAAGATTAATTTAATAAAAATTAAGGTTGATTAATTTGTAATTAATTATTAATTAATTTAGGAGTAATTAATTAATAAAAGTAATTAAGATTTAATTAATTAACAGTTAAGTATTAATTAATTAAGATAATTAATTAAGGAATAATTTATTAATAAAAGTAATTAAGATTTAGTCAATTAATAATTAAGGATTAATTAATTAAGACAATTAATTAAGGAATAATTAATTAATAAAAGTAATTAAGATTTAATTAATTAATAATTAAGATTTAATTAATTAAGATAATTAACTAAGGATTAATTAATTAAGATAATTAATTAAGGAATAATTAATTAATGAAGGTGATTAAGACTTAATCAATTGTAATTAATGATAATTAGTCATTGATTAAAGATTACTAATGAAAGTAATTATGTGGTTAATAAATTTAAAACCACACGATTTATTCATCTTAATTGAAGATGTTTTGGTTGTTATTGAATGTTGTGTATTGGATTGATATTCCTGATATGTGATATGATGCTATGTAATATGAAATGCTTTGTGCTGAACTGTGATATCTGTGTTGAATAAGCTGCTATGTGAATGCAAAAACTCTTTGGCCCGTAAAACGGCAGTTGAATTTCGATGCGACAGGGAGTCGGATTCCATTTGGTTATCTGAAACCCACATCGAACCTGTGAATCTTTGTGAATGATATATCCACATGTTTTTAAATTGAGCGCTCACTATTCGGTTTAGCCAGGAGAGGACATTTTTGTCATATAACACATTTCGAATATGTGATACGATGAAATAGATAGCATTTGAAAATGGTGGTGAAGACCGGAGTCTTCGAGAACGATAGGATAACCTGTCGAATGACTCTGCACTGAGTTGCTTTGGTATAAAGATCTTCATATGTGATGGGGAGTCCGGTCGGGATTGTGGATGCCCGGATTGCAAGGGCTTCTTCGGAAGTGCCTTCAGTTCTGTTCGAACCCAGAACAGACTTGTATGGTTATGTCTGACATTACAATTTGAGATATAAAGCTCATTTCTTTCAAATACATTTCTGTTGGTGGCGGAGAATTTATTTTCTTAGCTTAACACCCTTCTTTGAGATGTACGAGCTCAGAGGTTATGTAGTTGAAGGTTACCAATAATATACTCCCAATTTGGTAGTGTGACATGTTGAGTGCAGCGGATCATTTGTTGATCGAGGCATGGCTTTGTGAAAAGGTGTAGCTTTCTGGACGAGATTTCGTCGAACCTTACAACCCAGTTATGGTCGAAACAGGAACCGTGGCAGCAATGTTATTTGGGGGTAGCGCCCTCTGAGGGTATGTCCATTTCCTTCTGGATTATAAGTGGTATCATGGTATGGAACCCATATACTTACTTTGTGGTTGCTGCAAACTTATTGCTTTGTGGTTGTTGGTTGGGAAGCGCTTCGGATAAAGGTTGGCAATGATCGGAAGGTGGCATACTCGTGTCAGTTGTTACCTAGTTGTAGAGGTAACCCAGTCTTGTGTAGCAGAGATCCGGTTAGGTTCTCGGCGACGTCCCTCTAGAGGCGTTCCATTTTGTGTAGGAAGTTCCTTTGCCTGACCATTTGTTGGAAATCCAAATAAAACAATACGAGCCCTGTACGTTTTTAGTTGTATAACCTGTCATGCAGTGTGGCGGTAACCTGCTACAAAACATGGTAGTTATAGTAGGCATACGATGAAATGTAGTATGCAGGTTAAGATTGATATTATACTTTTGAATTGTTTTCTACACTATGCACTAATAATAATATTAAAGAGTTTTCTCGTATCAAGCATATTTGACCATCATAAGAAGAAATCTCCTCCAAGTCTGCGTTTGCATTGTGTGTGTGGTGGGAGGTCTTATGGTAGTTTCATTTTCCAAAAAGCATATCGGTTTTTCTTTTATAAACTGTTTTTATTTCAAACAACTATTTTTATTTACTCATACCAGTCTCATGACTGACCTGGAGTTTATTGTTCCTTTCCTAAACTCTGGGTGCCCATAATTTCCACATGGGCAACCTAGAAGCAGGTTATCCGTGTTTAGGAGCTAGCTTGGATTTTAAAGTCTTTCGGAAGATGTCGGTTTTTTGGAAAGCTTTTGGATTTGGAAATCTCTTGAAGTGTTGGAGTTTTGAAGACCTTATCGAAGTGAAGTATGTTAGAAACTGGCATACGAAGTTTCTGTTGTCATATTATTGTTGTATCATATTTGTATCACTCTAATATTGGTGATCGATGTTGTAATGGATTGTATCATATTGTATCTGTATTGTAATCAATGATATTCATTTTGTTTCCGCTTTTTATATTCATCCAATGTTGTTATAACTCCATCCGAACTGAAGTTCAATGCTTGAATCTCCGACAGTCGAATACAAGTGAGGTATTTGATGTCGATTTTCAATCGCTGGATTTCAGGCCGTGACATTTTATATCTTCATTTATCCATATCTTTTACCTTTTTCTTTAAGTGCAGATGCATATATGGGCGAAGACCTAAAAAACCAAGCGATTAAGCAAGATTAGGCTCCTCCTCTAAAGAACAACTCACGTTGGTGCATTTGAAAATTAAAATAGATGTGAACATTCATACAAGCAAAATAAATTAAATCTATATTAAGAATACAAACCATAATGATTATCTTTACAGACTTTATTACGCATGGTTATAATAGGCAATGAAGCAATAGATGTACCTTTACTAATATAGTAGTAGTTGATTAAACACGTTAGTAGCTTTTACTTACTACCAAATATATGTAACATTTGGTTAAAAGACATAAAAGCATTTAGTGTTTGAAAAATTAATATGTTTATGCTAAATAGACAACCACTAATACATAAATGACAGGACAATACATTTAATTTATGCAAATAGATAAGCCTATTACTGATGTATTTATGGTAAATGTAACTGTACATTACAACTTAAATTATAAGTTCAATGTCTGAGACGACCTGACTTCCTAACTCCAGGAAATCGCATCATCTTGAAGAAAGAAAGGGATAGAAGAAGAAAAGAAAGAGAAAGAAGAAAGACAACAACAGCAGAGAACTCACAACGGAACGAATAAAATATAATATAACACATAAAATATTACACAGTATCATAACTCATCAGAGTACACAACTTATACAACACATATTAGACAGTTATAAACATCTGTCTAGTTCCTACAACTCAATTACAACAGATACAGATACCAACAAACACAGCGGAACCAAAATATATCTACACGTGGAAGCCTCCTGCTCCATATCTCCTTCAGAATTCGTCAAGCTAACCTGATACACTTGACTACTCATACATAATATGAGTACTCAAGAGTTTAATAAAACAGAAAATAAACACTCGGGTCAGACAGGGGTCTGGTGTGAGTAAACAGTTTAAAGTTGCTTAACTTTAGAAAACCTTTGAAAGAAAAGGTATCACGTAAGACTTCCCACACATGAACATGGAAAAGTTTTTAGCTTACGCTAACCAAAACATTTGATAGGAAATCCAGTGATATTATAATAGTGTCTAGGGTTTTCAAGTAAATATGAAATAGCCGAAATTGTTACATCTATTAAATTCCAGCTACTAGCCACAAAAGTGGGTAATACAATCAAAACCGTAGGGTCTCGTAGGAAGAATGGGTTTCCATCAATGGCAGGGCTACTAGGGTACCGCCCGTCACAGTACGTGGCCTACATCACCGTACCGAGGAGTACGCCCGCTCCCCTGCAACACAAAGCCAGGACCTTTCCTTACTGAACAGTCCCGAACAAGACAACCCCGGCGGTTGTCCGGAATTCAACCGCCCAACACAGCCAAATAAAAAGGGACTTCTAAACAGGAGTAAATCTTGCTCTCCAATGGGAGCTACCCACGAAGCCTTGCTGCACCTCCCCTGTTTTAGCTATTCCCAGTTGATGAGGCTTAAGGCTGCGATTACCTTTATAGAACACAACTATCTTAGAATGCTCATCGTCCACCTGACGATGTGCTGAAAACATTCAATCCATACAAGTTCGTTCCGGGTTCGAACGAAACCGAAAGCACTATCTCGTTGCACTCATATTGGAATCACCCTCAGAGTCAACGACCATAGCCCTTGCACTCTGAATCACCATCTCGAACCTATAAGTACTATTCCGTCAAACTCATTACGGAATCACCCACAGAGTTATACTGACGTATAGCCCTTACACCTCGAGTCTTCACTAGCTCCACTTGGATTCACGACCAAACATTTAATTGGAATCAGTGTGGTTTTCGGATCCCAAATATGGAAACCCGATCCCGGTCTCATCGAAACCAAACGCCATTTTAATGTCCGAGTTGTACTTAAGGGTTTGAACAATTTAAACTTATATTCAGGATGGTATAAACAGATAGATGAACCATAATTATCACAATAGATAATTCATATCAAATATTCATCTCACAAAGCAGCATCACATATCTCATAGATATCCAAATCATCCAGTATCAACCAAACACCCAATATCAATCAACATCCAATATCAACCAATCATCCAATATCAATCATTCATCCATAACAAAATTGATTAACTTTAAATCAATTGGATTACCTAAATCCCTTTCATTTATTTATCCCAAATAAATAAATTAATTAATCATCTCTAATGATCTTCCTTTATTAATCTTCCTTGATTAATTATCTTAATTACATTCAAGTAATTATCCTTAACCATATTCAGTAATTATTCTTTAATTACTATCATTAATTACAATAATTAATGACCATCCATTTACTTCATTTATTAATCAATCATAATTAATTAAATTAAACTTTAATTAATTACGATTAATTAATCACACTTAAATTAATCACTTATATTAATCAATCTTGATTAATATCATTAATTACATTAGTAAATGATCCTTATTAATTAATAATTAAATAATTAACTTTTAATTAATCAACTCATTTATACTCAGTAATTAACAACTTGTAATTACTTATCTTAATTTAATTAACTCTTTAATTAATTAATTAATTTCTAATTTAATTATATTAATTCTTGATTAATTAATTCAATTAATTAATCTTTAATTACTCATTAAGTAATTATTAAACAATTAAATTAATAAATAAATCCTTAATTAATTACTTTATTAATTAATTACAATTTTAATTAATTACACTTAGTAATTAATCTTAAGTTAAATTCAATAATAAATTAATCACACTGATTAATTAACTAAATAATTAAGTAATTAACTCTTAATTACTTACATAAGTAATTATCTCTAATTACTTCCATTAATAAATCTTAATTACTTCTAAATTAATTACTTAACAAGTAATTACTTCCATCATTAACCAAACCCTTAATTCTTTTATTAATTAATTATTTCATAATTAATTAACTTCAATAATTACATTAATTAATTCTTTAATTGATATCATCAAATGATTACCCAATAATCACTCAACTTTAACTACTCCATGAGTAACCTCTACTAGTTATTTCCATAATTAATTACTTTCGTTCTTAATTATGTTCAAAGATTAACTCTTGATTACTTCATTAAGTAATTACACTTAATTAATTCATAATTAAGTGGTTATTTAAAATTAAATAAATAATTAACTAATTAATTAAAATTAATTAAACAATTAATTAATTAACTTCTTATAATTTCAAAATCCTTAATTAATTATGAAAGCATTAAATCTTAATTAAACTTTACTTATTAACAAATCAAATTTAACATTCATATTCAAATCAAAGATAAATTAACCTTATTCATCTTGTAATGAATTATTTGAATAAATCAAATTTTAACATCTTAAACAAATTATCCTATTTGGTTTTCAAAATCATAATGATAATCTTATTTGAAAATAGGAAATTTAGAAACAAATTTCAAAATTTAGAATACTTTTAAAAACATCCAATATCAGTCTTATTTATTTCAACTAAAAATTTGAAATTTTAGGTTTGAATCATTACTTAACATTTTAACTTAAACTTTGATTTAATATTTAAATTCAAAATATCCTTTTTAAAATGAACTCCAAAATGTAATTAAATTACTTTCAAATGAAATCACTCTAAATAAATTTAAAGTAAAATAAAATAAATAATTTTCAACTTATACTTTTAAAGTTTGATTAACATTAAATTTTTAAACAACAAGTTTTAAATTTTGCGTTTTTAATTCCTTTATAAAACTTATTTATAATAAAATACTTGATTTAATTTTACTGATATTCTTATAAAACTTGAGCAATACAAAACCACTCACCCAGCAACATAGCAAACAAACGTCACTCGAATGAAAACACGAGAAAACCCAATAACATTCACGAGTTCTCCCTGAAATAACCCAGCAAACCCCCTCTTCTTCGAGTTGAACGTGAGAATAACGCGAGCTAAGCTTTGAGTCTCAACCTTCTTCCCCCAAAGCTCCACTTCCAGATTCGAACCGTGCACGCAACAACCCCCGTGCACGTTGCACCACCATCCAACCCACCTCGACCATCGAGTCGATCGTCGACAAACGCCAAACAACCCCTACAACCATCTCTTCCACTCAGATTCAAGGATGGGTATGCGATTCAAAGTTTGACCATCGTACCGAAATACAGCAGCTCCCACGACCCAAAATCCATCCACGGCCCATCACTTCGTTGTCGTTTCACCTCACCGACCCTTCGCATCGAATCGCCATGACCTAGAAAAATATCCACCCAAAAACGAGCAACTCCGGTTCCCAATTCAACACACTGCAGCCATATAAATCAAACCGAAAACGACAGCATACAAAACCCTATCTCATCCAAATCCCATCAATCCACTCAATAGAAAAATTCTCTCGAATTTTTCTTATAATCACAGTTGACCCCTTCCCCTTCGAGCACAACCACGATCATCCATTTGCCGTAGTTTGCCGTGGATTGGACAAAATATCAAAAATAGTCAAATCCCAAATTCCTACAAATTACTGATCTAAAAATCGTGATTTGAGTTTCAAAAATCATGATTTCTTACTTGCAATAAGATTATAAAATCAAAACTTAAGTTTGCATCAAAAAAAATTTGACCCAATTTATGAATTTACTGTAATTGTTAAATTTTTGAGTTAATTATTTAATTTAACAACCTGTAACTATTTTTAGATGCTATATGATTTGATTACAATCATCTCTTCTTTACAAATCAAAGGCAAAAACAAATTCAATATAGGATTACTGATTTTAATATGAAATTAGTGCCTGTTACATTAGACAGGACATAAGTTTAACTGCTTAGGCAAATCAAAGGTTCAAAATTTCAACCATGCATTCAAATTTAAATCAAAATAACTCATCAACATCATGTTGATCAATCACAAGATCAAGATAAGATTCGAAAATCAAGAACTTTTTTTTAAAAGAAATCCATTTACTCACCACTTTGAAAAAGTAGAGCGGGTTTTTTTTTTTAAATTTCTTCCAGGCCTTGAACAATTTGCAGATTTTCACTTTGACTTGCTGAGTTGATTAAAAATGTTGAACCTTCCATTGAATGCAGATTTAAAGTTTGCAGGTTGAAAATCATTTTTGAAATGCAGTTTGAGGCTTTGAAATTCCAGGTTGAAGATGCATGTTGATTTACAGTTGCTATTGAAAACCCTTTTTGAATTGCAGTTTTTTATTTTCAGATTTTGAATTTGCTTTTGATTTGTTTTTGAAGGTTGTAGATTTGCAGTTTTGTAGTTGATTTGCTTTTAAATCTAAATCTCAAATTTCAGATATTGAGAATAAATTTCTGTTTTGAGTTAAGTTGAAACAAAGTAATGAAAGTGTTATGAAGAAACTAGTTTTCTTCTTAAACTATTTATTAAAATTAAAGAAAATGAATTTCAAAAATAAAGACACTTGTCACTATATAGCTTAATTTATCAACACATGTGTTTAGAGAGCCTTAACATGTTTACACATGTATTTTAGCATTTTAAATAAAAATTTATTTCATTTAAATGATAATATAAAATTACTTATTTATGTTACTTTATAAATAAATGCCTACATATATAAATATAAATTTACCTTTAAAAGAAAAATATTCTAAACTAATTATAATATAAATATAATCTTATACATGTATTGAAAATCTAAACACTATACCTAAACATTTATAATCATTTAAAATTTAAGCATTATAAAAGAAAAACAAAACAAAGCTTGTTTAAATCATTTTTAAACTATCTTATTTAAAAATGAACAATTATCTTATATTTTTGGAAACAGATTGAATTAATCTTGAAATTATCTTTTGAAAAACATTATGTTTTTAAAAAAAAGCTTCAATTACAATATTCATTCATATATAATTTATTAATAGATTAAGATTAAATTTCAAACAATTCCAAATTATAACATATATATACACATATATTACAATTTGAAAATTCATCTTTTAATTTAAAACAAAAGATATTCTCATTCACAATATATATCAAATATATATATATATATATATATATATATATATTATAAATAGAATAAAATTTTATTAGCTTTTGAAAAACAATTCTTATCAAATTTTGCTAGATTAAAAATTTGTTAACCTTTAAAGATTACATTTACCAAATTAAACTAAAATCATAAAGAAAATTTATCAAACTAATTTAATTATTATTACAGATTATTAAATCGATATTGCCCAAAATTCCGGGTCGTTACAATCCTCCCCTCTTAAAAGAATTTCGTCCCCGAAATTTAAAAGCAAAGGTAATTTAATAACCCAGCAAAGATTTTAATTCAATCAGCAAAGCATATTTATCAATCAGTTACTAACAACCAAAGCAATCAATCACACAAACAAACTTAACTAATTATCCTGACATACGTCAGAATAAAACTCTAATACTATTTCGAGTTTCCCAAGTGTAAATCACCGGGAGACTCGCTCTTCAAAAGCCAACAAACTAACTACACTACCAAAATCCAGAGCTTCTCTCCTTTCTAGATTCATCAATCTGAACAGAACATCAGATTACTCTCAAATCCAGCTCAACATCCAACTCCAACTGAACTACAGATTTAACAAGAAACAATGAATCATACACATACTCCCTCAGAGGTACGTGAAATAAAATGAATTCCAGCTATCCAAACTGGCAATTCAATCTCATAGACAATAGATCTTATCTTATCAGAACACAGATAAGAAATCTCAAATGCCATAGCACTAACCAACCAATCTTACTCGATATCTGTTCTCTTAACCAGAGAGTTTTAACAACAAATGAAGTCTCCGACTTCGAATTCCAACTCCTTATCTCATATCTGCATAACTCAACAGACAATCTTGGACTACCCATTCTCTTCCTGATCAGCTCAACCTATGCTGATACTTCCAGAGACAACTAGACCAAAGCAATCCAGTTTCTGGATCCAATTCAACAAAAAAATCTTCCAAAATCCGTCGAAATCCAGAACTCAGACACTACTACTCAAGCAAAGGCAAATAGAACTTGCTTCCTTCCTTGCACAGCTGCTACCTTGCTTCCGCTGCACAACTCTGATTCGGAAATAGATAAGAATACTGTTGATGAACACGAGTACAACTTATCCAATATCCGAAAACTTTGTTCATCAAATCCATATAATCTTAGTGACACATCTGACTTGGTCACACAACTTTACTATAGAATCCAATTCAAAAATAAGATCTAACCAAATCCAAATTCCAAAAATAAATTCTTGAGTTGCTACACCAACTCTACTTCTCCATGAACCATCCTACAACCAGGCTAGCTACCATAATCACTTCTGGAACCAAAACAATATGGAACTCAACTCCAGATGCAGACAAACTTCTGATTACTTCAACAGCTCCTACTTCCTCATGAGAATCCTCCATCTCAAACAAAAGAATGCTCAAGAAAATTCCAAACCAATCGCAAGTCAATTTTATGATCCAACCTAATTCGAATTCCAAAGAAACTGTCCTCTCTTTACCAATTAGAACAGCTCTAAGCTTTTCCAAACAAGGTTAACCTTCAAAAACATTCACTAACTGCCCGGGCTACTGATAGAAGAACCACTAAGATTCCTGAACCATCAGAGAAACAACCAACACTGCTGCTTCCCAAACTCTACTTTGATGATACTGCCAAGCCAAAAGACCTTCTTGACAGCACACCAAACACTTCGAGTTGTACTTCTACCACAACTAACCAAAAACTTCTAATCCAAAGGCTTCTCAAAAACCAAAACTATCTTCATACCACACAAAAGAACCTTCGAGATGGCAGACATTCCAAAAGAAACTCGGGCTCCAACTAAGCATCAACATCTCGCTCTCCTTAAAGAATGACAAATGAGACCATGTCGAAGCGAAGCAACTCATAGACCTTAGTCTCATATTCCAAAACAGCCAATCTCCTTGCTGAAGATCCAAACAACTTATAACAGATGAATCATCTTTACGGCAGATAAAGACTGCTCCTCAACTCATACTATAACTGCTTCAAAAGAATACATCTTCGGAAATATCCATGGATTCTGCATCTCATCACGCAGTTATCAAAATATCATTACTACTTCTGCACTTCCGACAGATCCAAACTTAAGAATAATTCGCTCACCCAAGCGAAATCAAAACTTACACTTCAAAGACGAACTTCGAATCTTTAAAAAAAAATCCTTTGGATATTAGAGAAATCCTTACTCCAAACAACAAATCTCACTCGAGACGGTATTAGGTCTACAGTCTCGACAAATACTTCCAACCTCTACATATGGACCTCTTCCATCAGTGGTAATCGTGTTACACACACATACCACTACTACTCCATTTACCTCTAAAACTTATGTTGGAAAATCCGAACAGATAACCCAACAGATTAGGTGTGTGTGTGTGTGTGTATATATATATATAGTTATATATAAAAATTATAAGTAAGCTCTCTCAAGAAAGACACCACTACAGAGCCTAGGTATTCACTCAACCTAATGCTCTGATACCAAATGAGATAGTCTAGGCTTTGCAACCATCAACAGTGGCTCACTCGACTGGTAGGCTTCTCAACCATCCCAGCCCCGTCGTGGCTCCCAGTGGTACCTCGGGTTTGCTTTTACAGCCATCCTCTCGACTCGCAACCAACCCCGCAAGGCCTTATACTACCCCCGGGGGCATGTAGGGGTAAGAGTCTCCCGTTCGCCACCTAACGCAAAGCGAGAACCCCCTATCACGCTGTAATGTAGCAAACCCGATCCCGGTCTCATCGAAACCAAACGCCATTTTAATGTCCAAGTTGTACTTAAGGGTTTAAACAATTTAAACTTATATTCAGGATGGTATAAACAGATAGATGAACCATAATTATCACAATATATAATTCATATCAAATATTCATCTCACAAAGCAGCATCACATATCTCATAGATATCCAAATCATCCAGTATCAACCAAACACCCAATATCAACCAATCATCCAATATCAATCATTCATCCATAACAAAATTGATTAACTTTAAATCAATTGGATTACCTAAATCCCTTTCATTTATTTATCCCAAATAAATAAATTAATTAATCATCTCTAATGATCTTCCTTTATTAATCTTCCTTGATTAATTATCTTAGTTACATTCAAGTAATTATCCTTAACCATATTCGGTAATTATTCTTTAATTACTATCATTAATTACAATAATTAATGACCATCCATTTACTTCATTTATTAATCAATCATAATTAATTACATTAAACTTTAATTAATTACGATTAATTAATCACACTTAAATTAATCACTTATATTAATCAATCTTGATTAATATCATTAATTACATTAGTAAATGATCCTTATTAATTAATAATTAAATAATTAACTTGTAATTAATCAACTCATTTATACTCAGTAATTAACAACTTGTAATTACTTATCTTAATTTAATTAACTCCTTAATTAATTAATTTATTTCTAATTTAATTATATTAATTCTTGATTAATTAATTTAATTAATTAATCTTTAATTCCCCATTAAGTAATTATTAAACAATTAAATTAATAAATAAATCCTTAATTAATTACTTTATTAATTAATTGCAATTTTAATTAATTACACTTAGTAATTAATTTTAAGTTAAATTCATTAATAAATTAATCACACTGATTAATTAACTAAATAATTAAGTAATTAGCTCTTAATTACTTACATAAGTAATTATCTCTAATTACTTCCATTAATAAATCTTAATTACTTCTAAATTAATTACTTAACAAGTAATTACTTCCATCATTAACCAAACCCTTAATTCTTTTATTAATTAATTATTTCATAATTAATTAACTTCAATAATTACATTAATTAATTCTTTAATTGATATCATCAAATGATTACCCAATAATCACTCAACTTTAATTACTCCATGAAGTAACCTCTACTAGTTATTTCCATAATTAATTACTTTCGTTCTTAATTATGTTCAAAGATTAACTCTTGATTACTTCATTAAGTAATTACACTTAATTAATTCATAATTAAGTGGTTATTTAAAATTAAATAAATAATTAACTAATTAATTAAAATTAATTAAACAATTAATTAATTAACTTCTTATAATTTCAAAATCCTTAATTAATTATGAAAGCATTAAATCTTAATTAAACTTTACTTATTAACAAATCAAATTTAACATTCATATTCAAATCAAAGATAATTAACCTTATTCATCTTGTAATGAATTATTTGAATAAATCAAATTTTAACATCTTAAACAAATTATCCTATTTGGTTTTCAAAATCATAATGATAATCTTATTTGAAAATAGGAAATTTAGAAACAAATTTCAAAATTTAGAATACTTTTAAAAACATCCAATATCAGTCTTATTTATTTCAATTAAAAATTTGAAATCTTAGGTTTGAATCATTACTTAACATTTTAACTTAAACTTTGATTTAATATTTAAATTCAAGATATCCTTTTTAAAACGAACTCCAAAATGTAATTAAATTACTTTCAAATGAAATCACTCTAAATAAATTTAAAGTAAAATAAAATAAATAATTTTCAACTTATACTTTTAAAGTTTGATTAACATTAAATTTTTAAACAACAAGTTTTAAATTTTGCATTTTTAATTCCTTTATAAAACTTATTTATAATAAAATACTTGATTTAATTTTACTGATATTCTTATAAAACTTGAGCAATACAAAACCACTCACCCAGCAACATAGCAAACAAACGTCACTCGAATGAAAACACGAGAAAACCCGATAACATTCACGAGTTCTCCCTGAAATAACCCAGCAAACCCCCTCCCCCCTTCTTCGAGTTCAATGTGAGAATAACGCGAGTTAAGCTTCGAGTCTCAACCTTCTTCCCCCAAAGCTCCACTTCCAGATTCGAACCGTGCACGCAACAACCCCCGTGCACGTTGCACCACCATCCAACCCACCTCGACCATCGAGTCGATCACCAACAAACGCCAAACAACCTCTACAACCATCTCCTCCACTCAGATTCAAGGATGGGTATGCAATTTAAAATTTGACCATCGTGCCGAAATACAGCAGCACCCACGACCCAAAATCCATCCACGGCCCATCACTTCGTTGCCGTTTCACCTCGCCGACCCTTCCCATCGAATCGCCATGACCTAGAACAATATCCACCCAAAAACGAGCAACTCCGGTTCCCAATTCAACACGCTGCAGCCATATAAATCAAACCGAAAATGACAGCATACAAAACCCTATCTCATCCAAATCCCATCAATCCACTCAATAGAAAAATTCTCTCGAATTTTTCTTATAATCACAACTGACCCCTTCCCCTTCGAGCACAACCACGATCATCCCTTTGCCGTGGTTTGCCGTGGATTGGACAAAATATCAAAAATAGTCAAATCCCAAATTCCCACAAATTACTAATCTAAAAATCGTGATTTGAGTTTCAAAAATCATGATTTCTTACTTGCAATAAGATTATAAAATCAAAACTTAAGTTTGCATTAAAAAAAATTTGACCCAATTTATGAATTTACTGTAATTGTTAAATTTTTGAGTTAATTATTTAATTTAACAACCTGTAACTATTTTTAGATGCTATATGATTTGATTACAATCATCTCTTCTTTACAAATCAAAGGCAAAAACAAATTCAATATAGGATTACTGATTTTAATATGAAATTAGTGCCTGTTACATTAGACAGAACATAAGTTTAACTTCTCAGGCAAATCAAAGATTCAAAATTTCAACCATGCATTCAAATTTAAATCAAAATAACTCATCAACATCATGTTGATCAATCACAAGATGTGGATATGATTCAAAAATCAAGAAATGTTTTTAAAATAAATCCATTTACTCACCACTTTGAAAAAGCAGAGCGGGTTTTTTTAAAAATTTCTTCCAGGGCTTGAACAATTTGCAGATTTTCACTTTGACTTGCTGAGTTGATTAAAAATGTTGAACCTTCCATTGAATGCAGATTTGAAGTTTGCAGGTTGAAAATCATTTTTGAAATGCAGTTTGAGGCTTTGAAATTCCAGGTTGAAGATGCATGTGATTTACAGTTGCTCTTGAAAACCCTTTTTGAATTGTAGGGTTTTATTTTCAGATTTTGAATTTGCTTTTGATTTGTTTTTGAAGGTTGCAGATTTGCAGTTTTGCAGTTGATTTGCTTTTAAATCTAAATCTCAAATTTCAGGTATTGAGAATAAATTTCTGTTTTGAGTTAAGTTGAAACAAAGTAATGAAAGTGTTATGAAGAAACTAGTTTTCTTCTTAAACTATTTATTAAAATTAAAGAAAATGAATTTCAAAAATAAAGACACTTGTCACTATATAGCTTAATTTATCAACACATGTGTTTAGAGAGCCTTAACATGTTTACACATGTATTTTAGCATTTTAAATAAAATTTTATTTCATTTAAATGATAATATAAACTTACTTATTTATGTTACCTTATAAATACATGCCTACATATATAAATATAAATTTACCTTTAAAAGAAAAATATTCTAAACTAATTATAATATAAATATAATCTTATACATGTATTTAAAATTTAAACATTATACCTAAACATTTATAATCATTTAAAATTTAAGCATTATAAAAGAAAAACAAAATAAAGCTTGTTTAAATCATTTTTAAACTATCTTATTTAAAAATGAACAATTATCTTATATTTTTGGAAACAGATTGAATTAATCTTGAAATTATCTTTTGAAAAACATTATGTTTTAAAACAAAGCTTCAATTACAATATTCATTCATATATAATTTATTAATAGATTAAGATTAAATTTTAAACAATTCCAAATTATAACATATATATACACATATATTACAATTTGAAAATTCATCTTTTAATTTAAAACAAAAGATATTCCCATTCACGATATATATCAAACATATATATATATATATATATATATATATATTATAAATAGAATAAAATTTTATTAGCTTTTGAAAAACAATTCTTATCAAATTTTGCCAGATTAAAAATTTATTAACCTTTAAAGATTACATTTACCAAATTAAACTAAAATTATAAAGAAAATTTATCAAACTAATTTAATTATTATTACAGATTATTAAATCGATATTGCCCAAAATTCCGGGTCGTTAATATAAATCCTATTCATTTATAGTTTAATCCCAATATAAACCAATTCACAATATTTTTTTCCTTTATGCTAAATAAAGATAAGAAAATTAGTGCTAACTTTTGTAAAATCCAGCGATAAAAGAGTATAAACATATTTGACAATGGCTCAAATTTTAGGCTTGATATGAGGTCGAGGAAACAAAATTAAGATATATCAATTGAATCAGCTCAATAAGTTTTCAACTTGTTGACATTCAACTAACTGTATTTCTTTTGAACAAATTATTCTACCTAGTATTCCTTACATACGTAGCCATAACAAAAGAAAATATGTAAAGCAAAATCTAAAACTAAGGCAGTTCAATATCCTAAAGACATAAAGACAAATGTAATCTTACCAATTCACTTAGCAGATTTTTCAAGCTTTATGAGATGTCCAAGCATTGTACTGCACTTACTGGAGCCCACTTTTATTTTGAACTATAGTCGTGGCAGCCACCTCATCAACCGTGACCATCGTGAAGGCTAATGCGATCTCCGCAGCTTCAGTTGAATCTTCGGTCGATTCCTCTCTTATACCTGGCATCAGATTCTTCGATGAATGTAACTATACATTACAACTTAAATTATAAATTAAATTTCTTTTAATAAGAATCTTATTCATTTATAATTTGATCCCAACATAAACCAATCCACACTTTTTTCCCCTTTATGCCAAATGAAGATAAGAAAATTAGTGCTACCTTTTGTAAATCCAGCAATAAAAGAGTATAAACATATTCGACAATAACTCAAATTTTAGGCTTGATATGAGGTTGAGGAAACAAAATTAAGGTATATCAATTGAATCAGCTCAATAAGTTTTCAACCTGCTGACATTCAACTAACTGTACATCTTTTAAACAAATTATTCTGCCTAATATTCCTTGCATACATAGCCATAGCAAAGCAAACATCTATAAACAAAATCTAAAACTAAGGCAGTTTAATATCCTAAAGACATAAAGACAAATGCAATCTTACCAATTCACCTAGCAGATCTTTCTAACTTTATGAGATGTCCAAGCATTGTACTGCAGTTACTCGAGCCCACTTTTATTTCGAACTACAGTCGTAGCGGCCACCTCATCAACTGCGACCGTCGTGAAGGCTAATGAGATGTCTGCAGCTTCGGCTGAATCCTCGATCGATTCCTCTCCTATAGCTGGCACCACATTCTTCAATGATTAGGGTTTCACAAAATTGGTTTTGTGCCAAACGACAAAGTGTTAACTGGAGAAACTATTATAATGGATGCGGTGTATAGAACCTAACAGCTATCTAATTAGTAAACAAACTTTTAAATATAAAATTTAAAAGCGATGAATACCACAGACTCCAAACTCGATCCGTGGCGGCTGAAACCTTAGATCCATATCCATCACCTGTTTCCCACACCATACATCTTCTTCTACAATCTGCGCCTTCTATATAGTTGAGTAAATGTTATAAAAATAATAGATTAATTTATTGGATAGTAAAAAATTTGAATTTGGTATGGGATTTATTTTTCTGTTTTGATTACAATAGCAATAGAAGAGTTTTAGGAGAAGAGAGGGAGGTCTGAAGGCAAGTAGTCGCAGTGATGAAGTTATGCGATACGTGTAATTGAGGTCGAAAAATACGGCCTCACATTTCTAAGCAAATGTTGTATGCGATGAAAATGTGGGTAATTTGGGCATTCCAAGAAAGGCTTCACTTTACTGTTTAACTCAATGTTTTGCTTTATAGTATAAGATAGATATATATCTTTATTAATAGTTGGTTTGGAAGCGCAAACTTTTGGTTCGACTGTGAACTTCCCAAAATACCTCTATATATACCTTTTTAAATATTAGATTATTATTTCATATTATCTTTCCAATAAATTAGAATATAAAATCTCTCTATAATTACTTTAAACGCATTCAAATATAATTATAATTAGACTTCAGAAAACGAGTCAAATATATATGGCTGCGTTAGAATATGTAATTGAAGATCTTCCTTTATAAATCAACCATTCTATAAATCTTTATTAATCTTTATTTATAGTTGAAATGAAAACACGATTTTTCGGTCCGACCGTGAAATTTCAAAAATGTCCTTCCATGCAAACAAGAGGTCATGAATTCGAATCTCAGTGTGAACAAATATTAAGATCTATTTTCAAATGGAAATTTTAAACATACACAATGTTACAAGTTCAAACCCTATTCCAACAAAAAATTACATTTATCTTTATATTTTTCAAATTACTTTTATTAAAATACATAGAACTTTCAAATTTAATAAAGAGCTATATGCACATGCATTAAAAATATATATACTAACAGACATATATGCATACACATATATAATTGTTAGATATAATCTTTATTAATAATAAAAATAGAAGCGCAATTTTTAGTCCCACCGTTAAGTTCCAAAAATTACACATGATTTCAATGTAAAATATGATTAAATATTTGTGTTTTTTTAAATGTGTTAAAACATATGCAATTTGTAGAAAAATAACTCACGCGAGAAGCGCGTGCCGTAACGCTCGTATGTGTGTGTGTGTGTATAGTCAGTGGTTACATATGGAAATATAATCCATCGGGTATAAAGTAAGGTAGACATGCATGGACAAATCGGTGCAAATGCACTTAGTAGCATGGCAAGAATATTAAGATATGCAGAGACACAACACCGGGCAGCATATATGCATAAACTAAATGCACTTACACATGAAAACGCACACACAACACACACATTCACACACACACACATATATGTATATATGTATATATATATATATATATATATATATATTGATGCACAAACAAACTTAAAAATAAATGATTGACAATTATTATCTCTTTCCCATAAATTACCAATCTCATAACCTTTTATAAATTTATTAATAATTTACATCTCAAAACAACTATGGGTAACTCATTACTTTCGTTAATTTCAATTAAAACATACTACATATTCTTTTATCCAAACTTGGAATTCTAGTTAGGTAAGTAAACTTACAATAGAAGCCAGGTCTAAACAAAACAGAATGGAACATGCAAGCCGAGATACATGCAATATTATATAGCAGCTCCAGAAAATATTAGTAGAGGAAATAAGTTCTCGGGTACTCAATGCAAGCATGCCTTGATAAGGCCTCAAGTACTAAATGCATTAACATGCACATAACTTCGAAGAACCAAAGAAAAGCAAGAACATATACTCCAGACACTATAACAATCCAGGCATTCAAGATTGGAATTGATAGCATCCTGTATGTATATTTTGTTATGCATAGATTTCTTTTCTTGAAATACAAAGGGTAACACTATTTAATTAGAAAATAAAATTTTCAACTAAGTCAAATCATTAAAAAAATGCAAACACATCTTGGTGGATTGACCAATATTTCACCTTAATTTACAAATGCAATGTCCCAAAATACAAAGGTTAAGATAAAATTATTACCTTCTGGTCATATCACATGTACAATTTGGCTAGCACCATTTGCATATCCGTGGTTAAGAAAAAATAAAACAATATCCCAAACAAAATGACAGTCAAAATATGAGAAATTTATCAAACTGGATAAATTCGAATCAACTTTTTTGTACCTCTCAATTGTGGCTCACTTTATTTCTCGGAGGCCTTTGATGCTTCAAATGTCGTCACGTAATCGTCGAACATGACTTGAAATTGAAAACATGTGCATTTTACATAATTTTGTTGAGTCACAAGTTCTATGAAGGTTTTGATTTCTGACAAAGAAATAAAGGCGATCGACAAAACAAGGTCATTATGGCTATAAAGAGCTACATATGGTACTCTTGATTATAGGTTGATTATTTGATATTGTAATAGTGATAAACTTGTTAAAATCTACCCTCAAATAATCATGCATTTCAAGGAAATCAATATATATACGACTAAATTGCAGTTGCACATTTAGTGTGCAACTTTACAGGGACCGGTCGACCGGTCATAAAATAGGCGGTCGACCGTTCCTGTATAATTTGCACACTGAATGTGCACACATGCACATAACGACTATATATTTGAATTCCTGTCTACTGGTCATTTTTTGACCTGTCGACCGTTTTTAAACAGAAAGCAATTTTTCCAAAAGACACTTCTTTCTCCAAAGGTTGCATCTCTTACCTTTCATCAAAGATCATATCTCTTAATGGCAACTGCTCACAAAGAGTTACAACCATTCTTCTCTATATAAACTCATCTAAATCATTGATTAAAATAACATGATTATATATGCTTTTTACTCTAATCTCCGATCTTACTTTCTACGTACTCCTACATTCTAAAAGCTCTCAATTATTTTAATTGCTTATTGAATCATTGAAATTATTTCATATCTTTTGATTCAATAAGTAATATACTTTCCTTAATCTTCACAAAACATCATTCGCATATTTTGAGGATAAGATTATAGGAAATTTGTACTACAAGTGACAAAGCTGTGTTAGCAAGAACACATACCGTCAACAAACAATTAGATTCATCGTTGTTGAAGTCCTCTGTGTTGTAAGAGGAAAGTGTTGAAGTCCTCAGTGTATTAGACGCGTGAAATCCCGTTCGTTAAGAGGCAAGTGTTGAAGTCCTCAGTGTACTAGAGGCGTGAAATCCCGTTCGTTTGCTCGGGTATTGTAAACCTGTTCCTCCGGGTGAAGCGAGGTAGTTAATAGTGAAAATCCAGATGAAGTCTGGGACTGGACGTAGGACGGTGCTCCGAACCAGTATAAAAATCTCTGGTGTGATTTTTCTATTTTTATTTACTTTGCTACTATCTTCTATTTTCCGCATTTATATTATAGTCCATATTACACGATCCGTGTGTACTATACTAGCACGTGCACTATCACACACTTTTCATTTGGTATCAGAGCAAGGTTATCACATAACCGTAACACAGTTATTTGATATATTCTTGTAATATGGCAAATAACGCAAGTACTAGCACTCAGAACACCACGTACATGGAAGGTCAATCGACACGAAGACCTCCATTTTTCAATGGTCTTAACTATAGTTATTGGGCAACACGTATGTCATTCTTTATGCAATCAAATAGCTATGATGCTTGGAATGCCACTCAAAGAGAAATAGTGAATCCAACAACTGATTATTCAGAATGGACTGCGGCTGAGAAAACGGCAGCAGCCGTAAATGCAAGAGCAATAAATATGTTGTTCTGTGCATTAGACCAAAATGAATATAACCGTGTTAGTATCTGCACTACTGCATATCAAATTTGGAAAACACTAAAAACCACTCATGAAGATACTAACAAGGTTAAACAAGCCAAAATAACCATGCTGAAAAGTCAATTTCAAAATTTCAAAATGAAACCAAATGAGACAATCAATGATATGTATTCACGATTTCAAACTATCCACCATGCACTTATTGGCTTAGGACAAAAATATTCTGATTTTGATGTTGTTTCAACAGTCCTACATTCTCTGACTAGTGAATGGGAAGGAAAAGTATTAGCAATTGAAGAAGCTAATGACCTTTCCGTCATGAAGCCAGATGAATTGATAGGAAATTTAATGTCCTATGAAGCAAATTTGCAGGCTAGAAAAGAACAGAAAGAAGAAAAGAAAAATGTAGCATTTCATGTTGAGAAAGATGAAAATGAATCAGATTCTGAAGACGAAGATTTGGCATTTATTGCGAAAGGATTCAAAAAATTCCTAAAATATCGAAAAGCCAGTCGTTACAATAAAAGGAAACCTGGATCAAATAAACCATCTTCATCTGCTATAGAATGTTTTAACTGCCACAAAAAGGGACACATGCAGAAGGATTGTCCAGAACAAAAGAAGAAGTCAGAAAATGACAAATTCAAATATAAGAAGGACAAATCAAAGAAACGAGCCTTCTCAGTAACATGGGATGATTCAGAGTCATCTTCATCAGAAAGTGAAAGTGATTCGGAGAATGAACAAGCTAATGTTTGTTTTATGGCAACAGAAGATGAGGTACAAATTCCTACATTTGATGAATTACTTGATATTAATGCTGAATTGATAGTCAAATATAAAGACATAAAACGTCAATTAAAAATAGTCAAAGCAGATTTAAGAAGAACAGAGTTTGAACGAGATATGGTAAAAGATGAGAAGAAAATATTAGAAGAGGAACTTGAAAAAATTCAAGAATCATCATCTAATGTTGACTCTCAACTATCTCTTTTGATTCAAGAAATAGAAGCTCAAAAAGAGAAAAATAATGCTCTCACTACTGAAAATCATGAGCTTAAGGCAAAAGTCAAAATTCTAGACCTAGAAAAAGCTAGTTTACAAACAAAGTTTGATGACATTATTCAAAATGTTTCTAACTTTAACAAAGGTCGAGAAAATTTGACAAAAATCATTGAAAACTCACAATCTGCATCAAATAAACAAGGTCTGGGATATAAGAAATAAGAGATCAAGGGTAATAAAAGAAAGAAGAAAGTACAAAAGATTGAAGTTAAGAAAAATCTTAGTTTATTATATTCCAAACCAAAGCCAGTTGTGAAATTTCAAAAGAAAATACAAAGACTATCAAAATATGGGTTCCTAAAACAAATAACAATTTGATTAGGAACAAATACATTCAGCAATTCATGAATACTGTGCATCTTAATAATAATTATATATATAAAGGGGATACCGGACCCATATGGGTTTGGACTCCTAAGACCTAACTCTTAGGACCCTATAAAAAGTGGGTACCATGGACTTAATCCTATTTTTGCAGGTCCCACTTAAGAAAAGAGGAAAGTGGATATTGGACAGTGGTTGCTCGAAGCACATGACGGGAGACAAGAGCTTATTAACGAATATTACATACTCAGATGGTGGCTCCGTCACTTTTGGAGACAATTCAAAAGGCTATATCATCGGCAAAGGCGATGTGAGCAATTGCGGCACATCTAACTTACCTCTTATTACAAATGTCATGCTAGTTAAAAATTTAAAACACAATTTACTTAGTATTAGTCAGTTATGTGACAAAGGTTTTATAATCTCTTTTTCGAATAATAAATGTAGTATCTTAGATAGAGACCACAATTTAGTTTTCGAAGGTTATAGATGTAACGATCTTAAATTTTGAACAATTTAATTTGTAAATATTTAATTTATTTTAAATATTTAAATGATAATTTGACTTAAATTTCAAATTTTCAAAATGAATTGGTGATTAAAATTTAGAATTTAATCTATTTAAAAGTTGAATAGAAATTTAAATTTTGACTTTGAAGTTGAAATTTAATATTGAACTTATATTTTAAATTTAAACTAATGATTTAGAAAAATAATTGGATTTGAAATAAGAAAGAAAATATAATATAAAAATAAATAAATAAATATATATATATATAATAAAATAAAATAAAATAAAATAAAATAAAAAAAAAGTATACATTACCTTACTTACATCAGCCAAAAACACGCCGTGTTCCACGCCATAACCCACAACCCTATCTCCTCTGCAAAACCACGTCCTCCTTTCTATTTTATACCCGACTCCTCTCCCCATTACTTCATTCATACGAAAGAAAAAAAAAGAAATAAAAATGGCGGCCGTGTAATCGTTTTCGTTCGTGTAACATCCTAGGCTTTTCAACCATCAGCAACGGCTCACGACCGGTAGGCTTTTCAACCATCCCAGCCCCGCTGTGGCTCACAGTGATACCTCGAATTTGCTTTTACGGCCACCCTCTCGAGTCGCAACCAACCCCGCAAGACCTTATACTATCCCCGGGGGCATGTAGGGGTAAGAGTCTCCCGTTCGCCACCTAACGCAAAGCGAGAACCCCCTATCACGCTGTAGTGTAGCAAATCCGATCCCCCTTGAATCAACATTATTCTACCCTAATTGACTCAAGTGGAACAGAAATACGAACCATTAAGGTTAAAAGAAAAAGAGATAGAAGAAGAAGAAACTAAACAATATCAGAATCTCACAGTCGCAGCGGAATAAAATATAATAGCAACTATATATCTTTACACAAAATGAAATCTATAACTGTTTATACAACATATCATCAGAGTAACTCATACATCAATCATCACATAACAGACATACCATACAACATAGCAGCGGATATATATATAGGTACATATAATACGTCTCGAACTCCAGCTCCTCTCCTGCTCCATAGCAACCTATCCTGAACATATAATACTCGGTCTGACCCGAGCATTATAATGAAATAACACCCGAGTCAGTCTGGAATACCAGCTGATAATAATGCACACAATTGATTATTAAAGTTTCAAAAATCCTTTTTTGAAAACAAAAGCATCTCGTAAGACCACGCCACAAATAAACATGTCGGGTTTTTACCTTACGATAGCTAAAACACTTTTTATATAAATCCTCTTATATTATAATAGGGTCTATTTACAAATACTTATAAAATAGCCGAAATTGTTACATTCATTAAATTCCAGCTACTAGCCACCGAAGTGGGTAATACAAACAAAACTCGTAAAAGGCACGTAGGGAAAAATGGATTTCCAACAATGACTAGGCACTGGGGTACCACCTGTCACAGTACGTGGTCTAGATCACAGTACCGAGGACTACTCCCTTCGTCCCCTGCAACACAAGACCGGAATCACCTATGGGTAATTCCGAATAAGATCACCCCGCGGTTGGGATCAGCAACCGCACCACTAAGCCGAAATAAAAAGGAACCTCTAGACAGGGATGACCTTACTCTCCAGTGGGGGCTACCCACGAAGCCTTGCTGCATATCCCCTGATTTTCAGTCATTCCCGGTTGATGAGGCTTGAGGCTTAACGTTACCTTTAGAACGTTTCCACTTAGAATGCCCATCGTCCACCTGACGATGTTTCGCAAGCATTCATCCATACAAGTCCGTCCCGGGTTCGAACGGAACCGAAGGCACTATTCCTACTACTTCCATTTTGGAAATATCCTCAGGATTAGTAGCGACTAGCCCTTGCCCTTCACTGCTCCATCTTCGACTCCGAAAAACGTTTATCGCACGAAAACGTACAAACCGGATCGAAGTGGTTTTCGAGAAATAAATCTCGATCCCGGTCTCTTCGAAACGATCAACGCATTTGTCCAATATTGATAGTCGGTGATTTAACTATCAATTTATATTCATAAACATCCATAGCATCCATCACACAATAAATAATTCCCAAATTATTTATTTACCTCAAATATCTTTAAAAGATATATTACCAAATTTCCAAATCTCATTTGAAAACATTTCTCAAAATTCCTCCTTTACAAGGTAAATCATTTACCATATATTTCCATTGGAAATATCCAAGTTCAAAACAGTTTAGATTTAGAACAGTTAAAAACATTTTAATTTAAAGTATACTTTAAATAGATAAATTTACTACTAATTATTTAATCAAAATATAATTCCAAAATATTTAAAGCAAAACTGTTTAAAAGATATAGCTTAATTTAAATTAAGGTTAAGTTATACTATATATTAAAATAAAGTGGTAAAAAGATTAACTCTTATTTCAATATACTTAGGTCAAAACTAGCTTTTAAAACAAATCCATTTGTAAACATAATTATTAAAATATTTATAAAATTTTACTATTGCTAATTTATAAAAAATCACTTTAAAATAATAATTTTTAAAACATTCTTTAAAATTAGTTTAGATTTTAAACTTTCTTTTTATAAAATCAATTTAAAACTCGAACTTGGATTTTCCCTAGGAAATCTCATTTCTACTAAATCATCACAGAAATCCTTCTCACGATTTCTGTCCATTTATTAAATTAAGTTTTAGGGTTTTATAACATAAATTTATTTCCCAAAACTTCAACTAATAACATTTATCTTAATTATCATTCCAAATTTTAAAACTTCCAATTTACATTTTAAAATAGATTTCAGATTTTAATCCCTTTTAAATCCATTATTTAACAATACCTTTATTTCTCTAAATTCAATTTATCAAATATAATTAATTTTGGATTTATAATTTATCCAGTAATATTTCTATACAAATTTATTTCAGTTTTCCATCCAAATCAGGTTTCAAATATTTATATTCTTTTAATTTCTTATTTAACCATTACTCAATTTCTTTGAAACCCAATTTAATTTCTTTATAATTAAAACTGCAATTTTCTTTATAACTAATATTCTGGGTTTATAGTTTAAACCACAATATCACAATGCAATTAAATTCCAACTTATCAATCACAATATATAAACAGGCATAATCATCAATATAAAAATATTACTACTTTGTGAGGAATCCCGTTGGATCCCTCCAACCTGTTTTCCCTGCATCCACAAATATTAGCACAACAGTATATATATCAATTCAATTTGATAATAACTAACATATTCAGCTAAACATCCAAACAAACAATCAATACTAGCTATCTACTTTACTAGTATCCAGATGTGAGTGAGAATAACTCACCTTGAGTTTCGGCGAGCGTTCGAAATTTAAATTAAACCGAACGACGTTCGATTTAACCCAAATTTCTACTTGCCCAGAATGGATCCGGATCTGCTCCATCACGTAGTATTCTCTCCTGCGATTCCAACGCTTCCAGTTTCGTCCGAAACTGATAACATATGCAATAGTTATGTATTTTATAAATTCCAATTTGAATTTAAAACAAATTTCTTTTTTTTTTTATTTATTACCAAACAACTACAGGCCGCACGTTCCCTTTCTCCCTCACGTTACTTCTCCTTCCAGGCAACATCAAACCCATCAACGCAATCTAGGGCTCGAGACCGCGACCACCACAGGCCGTTCCACCTCAATCGGAAGCTACTGCTTCGAAGGCCTTCGCTCCCTCTACCTTCGGTCCATGAACCACGCATCGCGGCCCCCTTCTTGGCTCGCAAATCGAGCACGAACGGCCACGAACGGCCCACGAAATCTCCCCCTCCGCTTCACAGAACTCCATCTCCACCGTTGGATCCCTTGAACTCGACGTCCTCTTCAATCTCTAGTTGGAGATTTCGTGAATAAGTGCATGGATTGAGAGATTTATGAGGGAAACGAAAGTGATTCATGGCCATTGAAAAAAAATAAGCGGCGGCTCACGTATATGCTAGGGTTTAGAGGAAAATGTTAATATATATATTGTTTAATATTATTTAATTAATAAAATTCTCAATATAACCACACACGCAAACGAACTCTGATTCACATGTTCCGATAGGCGATTCTAAGGTTTTTCCACATTCCGGACACAATGGAACAGGTCTCGTAAGCTAATTTGGTCGTATGTACGAGTTACGTAATTAAACGATCAATTTAAAATCAACCCGATTAAAATGATTTCGATGCGTTTCGAGCTGCCGGGGTCAAACGACAACTCCGATTGCTACGAAAATTGAAATCCGATAATAACTAACTATTACGGATCCAATGAAACTGGTTTCGTCGAATTCCGAGACTGTGCCCCGGAAGGCTATTTTAACTCGTCTATTAAATTAAGCAATTTTCGAAATTATCGAAATCACTCCAAATCTCCACTTTTAAAATTTTATTAACTTAACAATAATTCATATAAAATTTATAAACACATTAAAAATCGTTTTGGCTCATTCCGGACCAAAATCTGATTAACTGCATTTTTAATAATATTAAATTCATTTTAAATTCATAAAAAAAATTCCAAATAATAATCTATTAACTTTTAAATTCTTCCAAAAATCTAACAATATCATGTATAACCTATGGAACTTAAAAATGCATTTAAACATCAATTTTATAACAATTCCCATTCAATTTCCAATTTATTCTCAGTTCTAATAATTATTATTATTACTCCAATTCAAATGGAATCACCATATTTTGAAACTATAACTCATCTTATTAACTCAACCATAGTCTTCTATTATCAAGATTCAAATTAGAATCCATATCCAACATTTAAAATGAATTAAATGTTAAATTTTGGCGACCCAAAATTCCGGGTCGTTACAGTTCGCCTTCAGAAATTAGGGCTTTGCAAATTTGAAGCTTTGATTCTTCGTTCGTCCTCAATTAGCTAGGGCTTCGGCTTCAATTTTGCTTCGACTCGCGTGCGCTCCATTTCGATTCGTTTGAAAGGTGAGTCTTTTGGCTCACGATTATCTTAATGCAAGTATTTAGATTTGTTTGCATTGAATTTTGGGTGGCATGCTACTGTTTTGGGGGGTTATTGGTTATCAATTGCTCGGTTAATTGCATGCTATGATTTGGGGCTAATTGCGGTCTCTTGCTCGATTTACTTGAATTTGAATTGATGAAAACAGTTGCTTTGTGAATTTTCGTTTAAACTGTTAAGAATGGATGCTGTAAATATTATTTTTAGTTAAAACTGATAAGAACAAATGCTATTATTTTTAGTTAAAACTGATAAGAACAAATGCTATTATTTTTAGTTAAACTGTTGAGAACAGATGCTACTGGAAATGTTGATTTAAATTAATAATAACAGATGTTATATTTAAAACTGTTAATTTGCTGTCACTTGCTTGAATTTTTACTGATGAAAAACAGATGCTATTTACTGCCTCTTGCTCGATTGCTTGAATTTAACTGATGTGAACAGATACTATGTGTTTTGTTTTTTTTACTGATAAGAACAAATGCAAATTGATACTTGTTTTTTTTTACTGACAAGAACAGGTGCTATTTAACATATTTGATATTTTGTTCCAAACTGTTAAGAAAAAAATGCTATTTAAATTTTTATTTAACTGATGGGAGCAGATGCTAGTAATATTGTTTTAAATTGATAAGAACAGACACTGTGTGGGAATTTGATTTTAGGTGGAAGTTGAAAACTGAATTAACATGTAGTTTGAAATTTGAGTCAAGATTTAAAATAGTTTCAGGTTATCTTTTAAACCTGATTATTGATTTAATCAGTTTGTTGAGTTTTAAATTTTGAGCAGATTTGAATGTCTTAAACAAGATTTAAATTGGTTTTGAAATTTAGTTAAAAACAGTTTATGGTTGATGAAATCTGTTGCATATAATATATATTGTTTGCTTGAGCTTGAATGTAAATGTGTGCATATGAGTTTGCATCTGGGTATTCTATGCATATTCCAATTTTCAAATGAGTAACCCTTTTGTTTTTTTTTTAAAACAGTTTTCTCTTTTAAATCAAAGTTAAAACATAAAATATTGAACACAAGTTCTAATACATATAAATAAGAAAACTGCACTGTAGCTTTGGTTAACCTCAAAATACCAAAGTTTTGTTGCTGTGCATGTGAGTTGATAGAAATAAGCAAGTCTATATGACTGCATGATTTATATGCCTGAAGATAAATATGTATTGGTACTTGTTTAATTTTGAAAATTGGTGAATACGAGAAATATGATATATGCATATTATTATAAACCTGTAAAACACCTCTGTTTGAATTACAGGCATGGGCATCTAACATAAATTCATCTCTTCTCTATATTTAAGCTTAAACTGAGAATTTTTATAAAAAAAAAACTTAATACTTTGAGAAATTTCTGTGATGATGTTTGTTTATATGTATGTGTATGTGCAATGCTTGTGACTTTATGTAAGTGTGCATATCTGTGGTTTTAAACATCTCAGATCTTAGTTTTCAAGCCTCTGTTTTAAACTGTTATCATGAGACCTCTTTGTTTTGATGTATATGACATATGTTTTAAGAAAACTTGTGATGTAGGTTTGAAATATGTTGGTAGAATGGTTTTTTAAAAAAAAACTGGAACATGTGAGTAACTTCACTTTTTAAACAAACTTAAGGTAAAAAAATAGTTGCTTTGAGCACTTCTTTGTGGTCTTAAACGTTGCTGTGTCCACTGTGTTGACTGCATTTGTTTCACTGTACTTGTTTGGTTTGCGGTTTTCTGGCCTGCATTTTAACATATAAAATGGAATATCACTTATTCTTATTTTCTGCATTTTGGAAAACATAAAGATCTCTCCCCTTTACTATTTTCCCCTTTTGTTGTAATGGCTATGATTTTTTCCACTTTCTGCTCCTCTTCCATGCTTTTTAAAATACATACTGGAAATGCAAATGGGTTCCAAGAATTTGAAACAATATCCCCAAAAGGGTCTGTGCTAGCATGCACGAAGTAATTTTATGTTTCTACAGGCAAATCATTATTGCCTCATTTTATAGACTTAACAAAGAACTGAAAGATGTAAGACAATTTTAGTCAGAACCAATAGTGCAGGAGCACTGCTGCCTTGCCATATTTTTTTTTATATATGTTCATCTCCAATGATTTCATTTTGGGATTTAAGTGGCACATTCCATCTGCTAATATTTGATGCTTCATGACACTGTTAATTCTGTGTTGCCTCTGTGTTGCCTCTGTTGCATCTGTGTTGCCTCTGTGTTGCCTCTGTTGCATCTGTGTTGCCTCTGTGTTGCCTCAATATTTCCTTTGTGCTACTGTGTCGTCTCTTGCTGCTGCATGTGCACTTGCTGCATGTTGTTTGCTGCATGTGTTTTCATTTGTGCACTAATTCAATGCTTAGTGCATTGTGTAATCTGTTTTGGACTTACAAATTTGAATTTCATTGAGTTGAGTCGAGTTTGCAGTGATTTGTCCGATTTGCGCTCGCACGCGTGTCGGCGAGGCAGTGCACATGTGTGCAAAGTACACGTGTGTACTGCAGCCACACGAGATTGACAGATTTTAAAAGTTAAAGTTGTTAATATGAAAATCCATAATAGATTTTGAATTGATTCATGTGATCCATTTTATTCAGTTCATTTCAAATTTATTTACTTGAGTTAAGATTAATCCTGACTCGAGTGTTTTTGTGTTTTGCAATTAACGCTCGGGTCAGACCGAGTATTTTTACAGCTTGAAGATTTTCAGGCCGCGAAGTTAGAGAGAGGGGGATTAAAGCACTCTACTAAAGTTTTCAGTAAAATTTTTCTTGTATTTAATAAAGGATATATTCCGCTGTATAAAAATTTAATGCATTGTACAAACTCTGATATATGTATGTAAGAAAAATTCATTTATGAATAATATTATGATTATTCTGTGATTCTGTGGCTAATTCTGTTTAAACTTTATAAACTGACTAACAATCCGTCATTTTGAACGTTTCTAGCTGGTTTAATTACCGACTAGAGGCGGTCAGAGCGGCGGGTCGTTACAAAAGTGGTATCAGAGCTTTGGTTTACTCAAAGCTCAGTTTATGATGTTTAATATGAATAGTTACTAGAACCACTATAAAGAAAGTGCTTTTCAAATTTAAAAGAAGTATAAAATTGTTATCTTTAAAACGAAAAGTATTTTGGAAATTAAAATTATTTTGAAATTCCCCTCTCTAAATTTAAGTGCGATAGTTATATTCGGTGAGATCTCGTTAGATTTGAGTTTCAATCGTTCAGAAACTCATTATCGAATTATTGAGATTTATGAAAAAATGAAATATGAGTAAAGTGAATTAAATGAATTAATAAATTGGTTTAAATCAAATAACTTGAATATTTCGAGTAATAATTGTGAAATAAAATGACATGTTAATTTAGTTATAATCAAGCGGATTATTGAATTATAATTTGGGAATTTGATTCTGAATTATTTTGAGAAATTGTTTTCAAATATGAAGAACGAATTGGTAAATGAATGGATTATAAGTATTTAACTTATAATATGAACTTTTGGTATATAACTGAGTTATATAAATGAATTGAATTGAATTAATAAAAAGATTTATAGATTGAAGTTTTATAAATAGAAAAAGAATTTATGAAGATTGTTTATGAATTCGAAAACAATTGAATTTGATAAGTAAATTGTTGTAACTTATTAAAGGAGATATATCCACGATTTTGGACAGTGGGTAATCCTTTAAAAATAAAAATAAGTTGTAGAAATGATGAAATTGGTTGACAAAGCATATTCACGATTTTTGACAGTGAATATATTATTGAATAAAACAGATATATTTTGGGAAGTGATATTATGAAATGAAATTTAATTGTTGATTTAACTGTATGAATCAAACTAATTTCGATGTGAAGTTTATATTTTAAGTTTAGACTATTGTCTAAAATAGTTAATATGGAAATATGAATTTAATGGAGCTAAATTGATGAACAATTTACTAAAGAACTAGTTGACTATTTTTGAAATAGAAAGTAAATGAAAAGTTCAAATAGAATTTAATTTCAAATTTGAAGTTGTCAACATGATAATCCATTATAGGTTTAAATAAATTCAGTGATGAATTTGAATTTAGACGTGCGGAAAATTAAATTAAGTGAAAAACTTAATATTGAAAAGTTTGAAATCGGTTTAAAACCAATATTGTGAAAAGTATGAGGAATTCAAACTATGAATTAAGAGAAGTTGAAAAGTTAATAGTTTTAAAGATGTTTTAAAATGCATTAACTATCGAATACATAGATTTCAACACTCATTGTTGAAATAGACGTTTTCGAGAAAATTAAGGAAATGGTGGACTATAACACTGTTGTTATAGTAAATGGTTTCCGGAAGGAAATGTTGTTGATAGTATTGGGGTTTATATATCTATCTTAAATCCGAATCCTTATACTAGTGATTTTGAGTCGTCGTAACGATGTTTTACGTAACATTCGTTTTAACTCAAATAAATGTGTTTAAAAGAATGATTTCCTTAAAGAGTGAAATATATACTTAATTTTGATTCAAGTATATCGAATATTTTCAAAGTGTTGAAAATGAATGAATTTGTGAATTACTTATTATTGAATAAGTATGGAAATATTTTCCAATGTGAAACGAAAGGTTTGAAATTTTATCTTTTAAAGATAAATTGAAAAATGAATATTTGAAATTAGTTTCAAATGATTAAGTGTGAAAATTATATATCTTGTAAAGATATTATTTTGAGAAATGTGAACAATTAGTTCAACTTGGAAATTTTTCAAAGATTGAATCTAGAGTTAAAATTGAGTTTAACTTTGACACCAAAAACAATATAAGTTCAGCTTTGAATTTTGGATAGTCGATTGGGATTGTATGTCTAATGTTGTGAATTGATGACATATCATTTGATCTCTATTAAATATATATCTGTGGTGGCGGAGAATTTATTCTTTTAGCTTAACACCCTTCTCTGAGACATACGAGCTTAGAGGTTATATATCGATAGACATCAATTATGTGTTGAGAATTGACGATGTAACGTGAAATCCAAATCGAATGTGAAATCGATAATGAATTGGATTGTGAATGTGAATTTGGTTTGAGATAACCTTAAATTTTCAAATCGATTGAGAGGAAAATTTTAAACGTGATGGGAAATTTGGAATCCTCTATTTGTTGTGAATGTGAAATGAGTTTTCGTAACTTATATATGTGAATATAATCGAAAACTAATCAGTTTAGAAAGTCATTATTATGAAAATCCTGTGTAGGTTTACATAGATATGATATGTACGAAATGTGAATGAAGTACTATATGTATATGACATATGTTTTCTAAAAAAACCGAGGATATGGAAATGTACCTTCCAATTATTATGTGTGAAGGTGATTGGAACTCGGTGGAGTGTCCATTGTAAATCGTAGCTACGTAGAATTCCCTTAGTGGAATGTCCAATGGGACTGATTTGATATCCCATCGTGTTGGGATTATGTGATTGATGCTGGCGTAATTCGAGGGGTGTGATACCTACAGTTACAAGCGATTCCATTGAGATAGTGGCGCAACCGTCGAGTAAACTGCGATCTGGGAACCGAAGCGTAATTCGAGGGGCGTGATGCCTAAGGCTACGAGCGATTCTACTGAGATAGTAGCGTAACCGCCGTGTGGACCGCGATCTAAGGCGACAACCATGGCGAAATTCAGGGGTGATGAGAAATCTAAGTTACAAGCGATTCTACTGAGATAGTAGCGGAACCGCCGGGTGACTGTGATCCATGGGGGAACGGACTTTCCATATCCATTTTTAAAAGAATTTTTAAAAGAATTTTTAAAAGTATTTTCACTGGGAGTTGAAGCAAGTATGTTTAGTACTTGGAGATTTTTAGTCTTGCGCCTGGCCAGCGTATGTCTAAAGTCTGTGAGAACGACGATGGACTTGTTAAACTTTGAGTTATCAAGTATTTTCAAAACTTTGAAAAGAAAATCAATAATCTGAAATCAGAATTACTTAATTCTAACTTAATGAATTAAGGAAGAAGATCTTTTTAAATATCTTGAAAATCCACAGTTTCGGATAAGATATATTATGCAAATATTTAGCATGAAAGATTTCAAGTTTAAAAATCTGAGTTTTGTAAGTCAAAATTTTTAGTAAAAGACTTTTGTGTCTTGATTACTGAAATCGATGAACAAAACTAGTGAAATGAAATAAATGGAATGAATACTATATTTATTTATGAGTTTGAAACTGAGTGAAATTATGTAGGATATAAATATCGGTGAGATTTTAGCAATCGTTTTCCTAACTTATAATTTCGGGACGAAATTCTTTTAAGTAGGGGAGACTGTAACGATCTTAAATTTTGAACAATTTAATTTGTAAATATTTAATTTATTTTAAATATTTAAATGATAATTTGACTTAAATTTCAAATTTTCAGAATGAATTGGTGATTAAAATTTAGAATTTAATCTATTTAAAAGTTGAATAGAAATTTAAATTTTGACTTTGAAGTTGAAATTTAATATTGAACTTATATTTTAAATTTAAACTAATGATTTAGAAAAATAATTGGATTTGAAATAAGAAAGAAAATATAATATAAAAATAAATAAATATATATATATATATAATAAAATAAAATAAAATAAAAAAATAAAAATAAAAAAAAAAGTATACATTACCTTACTTACATCAGCCAAAAACACGCCGTGTTCCACGCCATAACCCACAACCCTATCTCCTCTGCAAAACCACGTCCTCCTTTCTATTTTATACCCGACTCCTCTCCCCATTACTTCATTCATACGAAAGAAAAAAAAAGAAATAAAAATGGCGGCCGTGTAATCGTTTTCGTTCGCCTTCAGAAATTAGGGCTTTGCAAATTTGAAGCTTTGATTCTTCGTTCGTCCTCAATTAGCTAGGGCTTCGGCTTCAATTTTGCTTCGACTCGCGTGCGCTCCATTTCGATTCGTTTGAAAGGTGAGTCTTTTGGCTCACGATTATCTTAATGCAAGTATTTAGATTTGTTTGCATTGAATTTTGGGTGGCATGCTACTGTTTTGGGGGGTTATTGGTTATCAATTGCTCGGTTAATTGCATGCTATGATTTGGGGCTAATTGCGGTCTCTTGCTCGATTTACTTGAATTTGAATTGATGAAAACAGTTGCTTTGTGAATTTTCGTTTAAACTGTTAAGAATGGATGCTGTAAATATTATTTTTAGTTAAAACTGATAAGAACAAATGCTATTATTTTTAGTTAAAACTGATAAGAACAAATGCTATTATTTTTAGTTAAACTGTTGAGAACAGATGCTACTGGAAATGTTGATTTAAATTAATAATAACAGATGTTATATTTAAAACTGTTAATTTGCTGTCACTTGCTTGAATTTTTACTGATGAAAAACAGATGCTATTTACTGCCTCTTGCTCGATTGCTTGAATTTAACTGATGTGAACAGATACTATGTGTTTTGTTTTTTTTACTGATAAGAACAAATGCAAATTGATACTTGTTTTTTTTTACTGACAAGAACAGGTGCTATTTAACATATTTGATATTTTGTTCCAAACTGTTAAGAAAAAAAATGCTATTTAAATTTTTATTTAACTGATGGGAGCAGATGCTAGTAATATTGTTTTAAATTGATAAGAACAGACACTGTGTGGGAATTTGATTTTAGGTGGAAGTTGAAAACTGAATTAACATGTAGTTTGAAATTTGAGTCAAGATTTAAAATAGTTTCAGGTTATCTTTTAAACCTGATTATTGATTTAATCAGTTTGTTGAGTTTTAAATTTTGAGCAGATTTGAATGTCTTAAACAAGATTTAAATTGGTTTTGAAATTTAGTTAAAAACAGTTTATGGTTGATGAAATCTGTTGCATATAATATATATTGTTTGCTTGAGCTTGAATGTAAATGTGTGCATATGAGTTTGCATCTGGGTATTCTCTGCATATTCCAATTTTCAAATGAGTAACCCTTTTGTTTTTTTTTTTAAAACAGTTTTCTCTTTTAAATCAAAGTTAAAACATAAAATATTGAACACAAGTTCTAATACATATAAATAAGAAAACTGCACTGTAGCTTTGGTTAACCTCAAAATACCAAAGTTTTGTTGCTGTGCATGTGAGTTGATAGAAATAAGCAAGTCTATATGACTGCATGATTTATATGCCTGAAGATAAATATGTATTGGTACTTGTTTAATTTTGAAAATTGGTGAATACGAGAAATATGATATATGCATATTATTATAAACCTGTAAAACACCTCTGTTTGAATTACAGGCATGGGCATCTAACATAAATTCATCTCTTCTCTATATTTAAGCTTAAACTGAGAATTTTTATAAAAAAAAACTTAATACTTTGAGAAATTTCTGTGATGATGTTTGTTTATATGTATGTGTATGTGCAATGCTTGTGACTTTATGTAAGTGTGCATATCTGTGGTTTTAAACATCTCAGATCTTAGTTTTCAAGCCTCTGTTTTAAACTGTTATCATGAGACCTCTTTGTTTTGATGTATATGACATATGTTTTAAGAAAACTTGTGATGTAGGTTTGAAATATGTTGGTAGAATGGTTTTTTAAAAAAAAACTGGAACATGTGAGTAACTTCACTTTTTAAACAAACTTAAGGTAAAAAAATAGTTGCTTTGAGCACTTCTTTGTGGTCTTAAACGTTGCTGTGTCCACTGTGTTGACTGCATTTGTTTCACTGTACTTGTTTGGTTTGCGGTTTTCTGGCCTGCATTTTAACATATAAAATGGAATATCACTTATTCTTATTTTCTGCATTTTGGAAAACATAAAGATCTCTCCCCTTTACTATTTTCCCCTTTTGTTGTAATGGCTATGATTTTTTCCACTTTCTGCTCCTCTTCCATGCTTTTTAAAATACATACTGGAAATGCAAATGGGTTCCAAGAATTTGAAACAATATCCCCAAAAGGGTCTGTGCTAGCATGCACGAAGTAATTTTATGTTTCTACAGGCAAATCATTATTGCCTCATTTTATAGACTTAACAAAGAACTGAAAGATGTAAGACAATTTTAGTCAGAACCAATAGTGCAGGAGCACTGCTGCCTTGCCATATTTTTTTTTTATATATGTTCATCTCCAATGATTTCATTTTGGGATTTAAGTGGCACATTCCATCTGCTAATATTTGATGCTTCATGACACTGTTAATTCTGTGTTGCCTCTGTGTTGCCTCTGTTGCATCTGTGTTGCCTCTGTGTTGCCTCTGTTGCATCTGTGTTGCCTCTGTGTTGCCTCAATATTTCCTTTGTGCTACTGTGTCGTCTCTTGCTGCTGCATGTGCACTTGCTGCATGTTGTTTGCTGCATGTGTTTTCATTTGTGCACTAATTCAATGCTTAGTGCATTGTGTAATCTGTTTTGGACTTACAAATTTGAATTTCATTGAGTTGAGTCGAGTTTGCAGTGATTTGTCCGATTTGCGCTCGCACGCGTGTCGGCGAGGCAGTGCACATGTGTGCAAAGTACACGTGTGTACTGCAGCCACACGAGATTGACAGATTTTAAAAGTTAAAGTTGTTAATATGAAAATCCATAATAGATTTTGAATTGATTCATGTGATCCATTTTATTCAGTTCATTTCAAATTTATTTACTTGAGTTAAGATTAATCCTGACTCGAGTGTTTTTGTGTTTTGCAATTAACGCTCGGGTCAGACCGAGTATTTTTACAGCTTGAAGATTTTCAGGCCGCGAAGTTAGAGAGAGGGGGATTAAAGCACTCTACTAAAGTTTTCAGTAAAATTTTTCTTGTATTTAATAAAGGATATATTCCGCTGTATAAAAATTTAATGCATTGTACAAACTCTGATATATGTATGTAAGAAAAATTCATTTATGAATAATATTATGATTATTCTGTGATTCTGTGGCTAATTCTGTTTAAACTTTATAAACTGACTAACAATCCGTCATTTTGAACGTTTCTAGCTGGTTTAATTACCGACTAGAGGCGGTCAGAGCGGCGGGTCGTTACAATAGAGACAGAAATATATATATTCTGAATATGAATATTAATCATAATTCAGATATGTGTCTTGTGGCTAATGATAATGATCCATGGCTATGGCACAAACGCTTCTGTCATATAAACTTCAGAACTATTGACAAGCTGGCCAAAAACAATCTAGTTAGAGGTCTACCCAAAATTAGTTATAAAAACGATAGTTTTTGTGATGCCTGTCAGTTAGGAAAATTGACAAAATCGTCATTCAAGTCAAAAAGGGTCATATCAACATTACAGCCACTTGAACTACTACATATGGACTTATTCGGACCAACACAGGTTCAGTCAATAAACCATAATAGATATGTATTTGTAATAGTTGATGACTATTCTCGTTATACATGTACTATTTTTCTGAAAAACAAGAGTGACACTTTTGACCATTTCAAATCTTTCGTCAAAAGAATTCAAAAATCAAAAGGGCTAAAAGTTAAAAACATAAGAAGTGATCATGGTGGTGAATTTGAAAATAACAAATTTGAACATTTTTGTACAAAAAAAGGTATTAACCATAATTTTTCGTTTCCTAGAACTCCACAACAAAACGGAGTTGTAGAACGGAAAAATCGAACATTACAAGAATGTGCAAGAACGTTATTAAATGGATCCACTTTACCAAAACATTTCTGGGCAGAAGCTGTCGCTACTACGTGTTATGTTTTGAATCGTGTGTCCATTCGACCACTCACCAAAAACACGTCTTATGAATTATTTAACGAAAGGAAGCCAAATATATCTTACTTCAAAGTATTTGGTTCAAAATTCTTTATTTTAAATACAAAAGACCATCTCGGAAAGTTTGATCCGAAAGCTGATGAAGGTATATTTGTCGGTTATTTGGAAAGAAGCAAAGCGTATCGTATTTTCAATAAACGAACCAAAACTATTGAAGAATCTCTTCATGTTTCTTTCGATGAATTCTTTAAACCTTCTCAATCAAAACCAGATAATGACGAAACTATATTTACTGACACTCCTCTCATCACAAATTATGACTCTGACTCTGAAAATCTTATTGACAATATTTCCCAACAACAACCAGTTTGTGAGATACGTTCCCCTCCAAGATTATTGAGACACCATCCAGTTCAAAATATAATTGGCGAGGTTAACTCACAAGTAAGAATTAGGAATCAATTACATCAAATGGGTCATGTTGCGTTTCTATCAAATATCGAACCTAAGAATCCAAAAGAAGCTGCTACAGACGATTACTGGATCATTACCATGAAGTAAGAACTAAATCAGTTCGAGCGTAATGACATTTGGGAACTTGTTCCAAGGCCAACTGATCAGTCAGTTATTGGTACTAAATGGGTTTATTAAAATAAGGCCGACGAACAAGGAAATATCACCAAAAACAAAGCAAGATTAGTAGCACAAGGATATAATCAGGAAGAAGGTATCGATTATGAAGAAACTTTTGCACCAGTTGCTCGACTAGAAGCTATTAGAATTCTATTATCTTTTGCTTGTCACCATAATTTCAAACTTTATCAGATGGATGTCAAAAGTGCTTTTCTCAATGGATTTATCAAAGAGAATGTCTATGTCGAACAACCTCCTTTGTTCCTACATGAAAAATATCCTGACCATGTGTTCAAACTTAAGAAAGCTTTGTATGGTTTAAAACAGGCACCTCGTGCTTGGTATGAACGATTACGTAGCTATCTTATTAACTCAGGATTTCAAATAGGCAAAGTCGATCAAACTTTGTTTATTAAACATTCTCTAAAGGATATTCTAGTTATCCAGATATATGTAGACGACATCATCTTTGGTTCAACAAACGATAAACTCTGCAAAGAATTTGCAAGTATTATGACCAAAGAGTTCGAAATGTCTCATATGGGAGAACTATCATATTTTCTTGGACTTCAAATCAAGCAACTTCCGAATGGTATCTTTATCAATCAAGAAAAATATTGCAGAAATCTTATCAAACGCTTCGGATAGAAAATACATCTGGTAAACCAACTCCTATAAGTACAACTACACATCTTGAAAAAGATGAAAATGGTAAGAGTGTTGACCAGAAATTATATCGAAGCATGATTGGTTCTCTTCTTTATCTTACAGCTAGTCGTCCAGATATAATGATGAGTGTTTGTCTATGTGCACGCTTTCAAGCAGATCCAAAAGAATCACATCTACGAGCAGTGAAACGTATAATTCGTTATCTTAATAATACCAAAGATTTCGGTCTTTTTTATCCAAAGGAATGTCCATTTGAATTAGTATCATATAGTGATGCTGATTTTGGCGGATCACGAACGGATAGAAAAAGTACAAGTGGTACGTGCCATTTTATTGGAAAATCACTTGTCTCTTGGTTTAGTAAGAAACAGAATTGTGTTTCACTATCAACATGTGAAGCCGAATATATATCAGCGGCTCTCGCTTGTACTCAAGTGCTATACATGCAACAAACTCTTCTAGATTTTGATATTCATTTATCAAATTCAATTATATACTGTGATAACACAAGTGCTATAAATCTCTCTAAGAATCCGGTGAATCATTCTAGAACCAAACACATTAATATCCGTCATCATTTCCTTCGAGATAATATTGAAAAAGGAAATATATGTCTTGAATATGTCCAAACTGACAATCAATTAGCAGACATCTTTACTAAGCCTCTGCTCGAATCTAGCTTTATTAGATTACGAAGGGAGCTTGGTTTAATCTCAAGAAATGATCTCAACTAATAAATACTAACGATCATCCTTTCTTTTAATGATCGTCTTTTCCTTTCCTATTTTATAACTTCAGAGAGCTATTTTTAGAGTTAACATAAGCCTCTGCTTGTTTTCATGGTCAAAATTTTCTGTTCACTCACATCCATAGGTTTATACATAAGAAACTTGTATATAAGCTTGTCCAAATTTCTTATTTTATTCATCTTTTCTTATCCGACCATAAGATTCTATACAAAATTCTCTATGGCTCACATTTGTGATAAATGTGCTCAAGAATCACACATTTCCATTACGAGTTCTGAGTCGGAGGAATATTATTCTCCCAAAACACCAAAACAAAAACCATGTTATCATCATCAATGCTCTTGTATTTCTGGTAATACACCAAACTCAAAACGAGTTAAAAAGACGCTGTTTTGTTCTCCTCGTACCAAAGCACAGATCGACGAGATTCATCACTATCAGAAACATCAGATAGATCTTCAGAGACAGCTCCATTATGGGCAAAGCCAACTTTATCACGAGCAACAACGGACATCGGCACGATTATCTGTTTTAGAAAAGGTGGCATCATTCTTCTGTAGTTCCAACAAGCATGACGTGCATGAACCAATGCCGTCTAGGCCATCAACATCTAAAAGTCCTAACTCTTGGGATCGGAATTATGAGATGAATGAAGGTGCTCATAAAAACTGGAGTCCATGGGCAAAACGTATTAAAGAAAACAAAGATAATTCTAGTGACGAACCTTCCACTTCTCATTAGATCTATATATACTCATTGTATTTTTTCTTTCCATCACTCATGTAATAATACTTGTATTCTACAATAAGAGTGAAAATATAGCACGATATATTCAAAAAATTGCAAAAAAGGGTATTTTTTGGCATGCTGTCAAACCGGTCGACCCCCCATATTTAAACCGGTCGACCATTTGCTCTCTGGTTGAAAACGGTCCACCGGCCATAATCCATAGGCCGATCGTTGACGTATTTCCAGTTTTTTATATATATATATATCCTATACGTCAATTTCTTTCTATCCCCCTTTTCATTTGACTCAACCAGTTATTTTCCCCAAACTCCAAAAAACCCTAGTTTCTCAAATTCAATTTCCAAATCTCCAAATCTTCTAACAATGGCTCCTCCACAAAAGAAACCCAAGAAAGCATCATCCTCCGGACCTTCATCTCTTAATTTCTCCGCTAAGAAATGGCTCGAAAGTCCGGTAGCCATAACAAGATGGAATCAAATGACTAACTACAAGTTTCATCCGGGCTCTTTCATCAAGTTTGATGATTTCACGTCTTATGGAATTCGTAGGTTAGCCAATAATTCCAACATTTCTCCATTGATAGATTTTTCAGAAAATAATGTGGAAATAAATCATTTGATGATAAAATTGTTCTATGCCAACATGAACCTCGACGAGTATCAACCTGATAATCCGAACGGAGTCATTTGGTCTGTCGTCTGTGGCAAACAAATTTTTATTACTCGTGATAGGATTGCCTCTATACTTGGTATACCAAATCGAGGCGATGAGTTTTCATCTACTTTCTGTGAAGTCTTCACTCGCAATAGCATCAGTCATCAGTTCATAGAGGACAATAGTGATGGCACAAAGTCTATTGGACTTCGACCCACCGCCAGACTACTTCATCGCGTCTTGATGCATTCTCTGTTTCCTAGACTTGGAAATTATGATGCTGTATATAAAGAAAACTTCAAGGCTCTCTATGCTATTTATGGGGAAATCCAAATCAATTGGGTTCATATGCTTTTTGACGAAATTCTCAAGGTAAATAACTCTACACGACCTCATTTCTTCTACAATGAATTTATCATGCGTCTTTTGTTAGCTTGTGGGGTAAAGCCTCCTGACTCTGCCACCTCGAAACCAAAATGTATTGATTCCATAACCATCAAACGCATGAAGCTTCCTCCACCTTATCTTGAGATTATGCCTTTTGAACAATGGCAACAAAGAGGTCCAAGAAAACAAAAGGCAACTTCCTCTCGACCTCGTTCCCATGAAGTTAAACTGTTAAAATCAAAATCATCCACAAAAGAATCACTTGAAACTATTGCGCGTAACCAATTTTTGGTTGAATCATGTATCAAGCGCATGGACTCTAAAATTGATAAACGCTTCAATAAGGTCAAGTCATTCTTTGGTATGCTATGGGATGCTATATCATGTACCACATCCACCTCTGTTCAAGCACAAGACCCAGGAAAACGTCCTGCTCCTCCTGTTTTCAACTGGACATCATCTGAAGAGTCTACTGGTATGAGTGGACATGGACATAGAGAATCATCTAGAGGGAACAATGATGAAGAAGAAGAAGAAGATGATGATGATGACGATGATGATGATGAAGAGGACATAGGATCTGCCTCATCTTAGATTCTATTGTCTTTTATGATCTTGTACTCTAAAAACATCAATTGACACTTGTACTAAATAGTGTCGTTATTTTTATTTTTATTTTTCATTTGACATTATGGTCTGTATTATACTCTGCTATGGTTTGGATGTGTTAAAGTTTTATTTTGCTATGCATATTATGGTAATTACACTTCTCTAATATTCTAGTATCTGTTACTCCTTTTTGTCGATGACAAAGGGGGAGAAAGGGCTAACAATTGCTTGCAGGAACATACATATATATAAAAATTCAAAGAGGGAGATCACATACTCAGGGGGAGATTCAGATTTTCAGATATATATTGTCATCAATCAAAAAGGGGGAGAATGTTGAGTCACAAGTTCTATGAAGGTTTTGATTTCTGACAAAGAAATAAAGGCGATCGACAAAACAAGGTCATTATGGCTATAAAGAGCTACATATGGTACTCTTGATTATAGGTTGATTATTTGATATTGTAATAGTGATAAACTTGTTAAAATCTATCCTCAAATAATCATGCATTTCAAGGAAATCAATATATATACGACTAAATTGCAGTTGCACATTTAGTGTGCAACTTTACAGGGACCGGTCGACCGGTCATAAAATAGGCGGTCGACCGTTCCTGTATAATTTGCACACTGAACGTGCACACATGCACATAACGACTATATATTTGAATTCCTGTCTACTGGTCATTTTTTGACCTGTCGACCGTTTTTAAACAGAAAGCAATTTTTCCAAAAGACACTTCTTTCTCCAAAGGTTGCATCTCTTACCTTTCATCAAAGATCATATCTCTTAATGGCAACTGCTCACAAAGAGTTACAACCATTCTTCTCTATATAAACTCATCTAAATCATTGATTAAAATAACATGATTATATATGCTTTTTACTCTAATCTCCGATCTTACTATCTACGTACTCCTGCATTCTAAAAGCTCTCAATTATTTTAATTGCTTATTGAATCATTGAAATTATTTCATATCTTTTGATTCAATAAGTAATATACTTTCCTTAATCTTCACAAAACATCATTCACATATTTTGAGGATAAGATTATAGGAAATTTGTACTACAAGTGACAAAGCTGTGTTAGCAAGAACACATACCATCAACAAACAATTATATTCATCGTTGTTGAAGTCCTCTGTGTTGTAAGAGGCAAGTGTTGAAGTCCTCAGTTTATTAGAGGCATGGAATCCCGTTCGTTAAGAGGCAAGTGTTGAAGTCCTCAGTGTATTAGAGGCGTGAAATCCCGTTCGTTTGCTCGGGTATTGTAAACCTGTTCCTCCGGGTGAAGCGAGGTAGTTAATAGTGAAAATCCAGATAGAAGTCTGGGACTGGACGTAGGACGGTGCTCCGAACCAGTATAAAAATCTCTGGTGTGATTTTTCTATTTTTATTTACTTTGCTACTATCTTCTATTTTCCGCATTTATATTATAGTCCATATTACACGATCCGTGTGTACTATACTAGCACGTGCACTATCACACACTTTTCAAATTTGAGATTGGGTGAAGAAATCCATACACACCCAACATAACTCTTATTTGGCCCATATTTTTCTTTATGGAAAAATGCAACCTGCAGAGGTAAACATATAGGTATAAAATATGTATTTGACAGCAAATTGGTTCAGCATATAATGCAGCGTCAATTTCCAAATGTAGCAAGCATGATAGTAATGATGACCTGGTGTTTCAATCTCAACTGGAATCCCTATTGTGTTTGCACAAAGAACCTATATAGAAGAAAAATGCAGCAGTGTTAGTAAGGATGAACTTTTGTTGAAACTGGTTGGGAGATTAACGTGGACGAAGGGAAACCTCCACTAATGTGTAACAGATAGAAGAAGTAAAATTAACTAAGAATAATTTTCATAGATTATGAGAGACTATTTTTACAGAAATGTGAATGTGGCATCAGTTTTGTTTTTCTTTGGTTTAAAAACTGATCGTTTCATGTTCATTTTTTTTCAATAAAATGGCGAACTAAGCAAATTCTATTTACATTATATTACACAACGCCATGTTTTCTTTGATTTTTAGTATTTTGTCAATTTAGTACATGTTAAAGTATTTTTCATGCATGTTACAGTACATTCTCATCATATATGATGCACGCACCTCTTAGACATATTAACAAACATATTCAAGGCAATAACAATTATCGTATAAGTTATGAAAACTAATGATAGTAAATTTGGGTACAACAATGTTTACCATGGGGAATTAGTTATATGAGATGGACAACAAAATAACAACATGCACATCAAATCCCTAAAGACTACCAATGAAATTCAAGTGGAATTATAAGATATATTAAGACAAAATCATTTTTCAATTGCTTCTAGTTTATATAATAAATTTATAGTAAGTCATGAAATTATGTAAACAATGAAAATCAGCTCCTCTTTCGTAATCAAACCCAGCAATCGATACTGTAAAATTTGAAATTAACGCAATAATATCAAATAATCGAGTGCGGTCAAACCTTAAAACAATCAGGCAATAAAAAAGTAATTGATGAACAAAGATAGTTTGGACTAAAAAGGGAGAATTGAAAGTGGAAAGCAAACATAACAAAATTTGTACAAATCTAAAGCAGAGATCTTTAATTACAGTGAAGTAATAGACTCGCATCGGGAAGATTGGCTAAAGGAAAAACATCGAGGTTCCATCCGATGGGTCAACTGCAAAAAGAAGAAGTGGCGTTTATGTTCATGCCAAATGGATGAGAACATAAGCTAGTGCTTCGGCTACCACTCTACTTTTCTTAAATGATAGGAATAGCCTTATAAAATCATTTATGAAGATTTGACAAAAAGGTTATTTTCGAAAATCCAAAAAAGGCTTCACTTTGATTCGTTGACTAAGGTGTTTGCTTTGTATATAAAATGTGTGTGTGTATAATAATATTTTTTTAAATAAAAACCACTTATTCTAAGATAATTTTCAAATTAATTTTAAAATACATACATGTATATATACACATATACATACATATATATGTATATGTGTTTTTTTAAAACGGAACACTAATTATGAATTAATGAAAATTAACATTGGTATTTAAATAAAAAATTAACTTTTAGGTCTAGATTTAAAACAACATAAATAGAAACTAACAATACGATTATCAATAGAAACTATCATTATCAATTTCAAACCCAAATCAAATGTTAAAAATTATAAAATTTTCAGATCTACACATAAAGAACAACAACTGCATAAAAGAATTCATAAAAGTCAATAAATTGCTAGATCTACAACATAATAATGTATACGGATAAAATTAAATGGAAAATGCCTTATTGATGTTTCACTTTTTGAAAGCACCATGATCGATAGATTCAATCCAACACCTTATCTTCAAGCTCCTAGCTTTGCAATGGCTTGAAGTACCGCCTTTTATTTGATAGATTTAATTAGATGACATTAATATATATTTTTTCCTTTTTTCACTCTCCAAATGTCGACTAAAAATGCAAAAAAAAGTAGATGATGGCTAGCGTTATGAAAGAGAGTGATTAAGAGAGACAAGTGAATGAAAGGCGAGACATTTATAGAGGTAACCTTCATTAACCTACTCCCTTCATTTTCTAAATCGAACCATTAGATTTTAAGCCTTCTTTTCTTCATATGGATTATGATGAATGAGGTTGTATGGATTTTATTTTGTTTAATAACACTTGGTAAATAATTACATTTAAATCAGATTTAAATGTCCATCGATATCTTATATCGATTTGTAAATATACGACTATTATATATGCACCCAAGTAAATACTAACTAGTGGCATCCAATACATCAAATAAATAATTAAATAGTATCTAGAAAATATTAATTAATTTCATCAATTTATGATAATTTATAAGTCGATTAAATTATGTGGTATTTTGAAGAATCTATCAATACAGTTGTGCGACTCATAGGTGCAAATTCAATTGGTGATTAATATCGAACTGTTTGAATATTAACGTTCACTCATCACCTTAGCTAGTGGAGTGAAATTTTGACTGAATTTATCGCTTACATGTCTTTTCGATAAAATCCAATATTACTTATTTAAGCGTTATCCGGCAGTGACAATTATTTACACCAATTCTTTTCGTCAACACTATATCACATTAGGACTTATAGAATTTAGTTTGGTCAAGATTCCAGCATCGTCTGTATTCAACTTAGTTAGTCCAAATACAAAGTATTTAGTTCAATAATAATAATTATTATTAACTATTTTGTTCTGACCAAAGACCTTAAGTTGATTTAAGTTGACCTCGTGATATTAACCTCATGTAACTAAGGAGACGAATTCTCTTTTGAACAGTGTTCCACAAATTTCACTTTCAATGGTTCCACCTTATCTAACTATAGTTGTCTGATGGATGCCATGCCATAATATAACTATAAACAAAGCGGAGTTTCCGCATTGAAGCTCGGCGGTATTCTCAAGTCGAGGGAATTGTGTAAAATTATTATATTCTCCTTTTGACCCTTGTTATATTAACCAATAGAAAACTATCAAGTGAGTCGCTCCATAATTATCCAATAACTATCAATATGTAACCTCTTGACGCCCCCAACAACCATGAGTAATACACTACCCAACGTTTGAAGAGCGTTATGTCCTATAGTCTCAATGGATATATCGATATTCAATCTTGATACATCTTAACAAGGAATATTCAAAATAGTATGTGTGTTTTATTATGTTAAATCACTCATGATTGTAGAACGTTGTAATCACTATAATAAAATATAACAATTATGGATTTTTTATATTAAATATACTTTTAATTAAATAAATATTAATATAACACGTTATATCAAGCAAGGTTTTAAATCTCGGTAATCTCGACCGATATCTCGTTTTCAACCTTGAGCTATTCGAAACAGCAAAATTCGAATTAATCTCGATTGACCTGAATCTCGACCGAGATATTCAAATCTCGATCGAAATCTCGACCGAGATATATTTGCAAGATGTAACAACCCGGATATTTTAACGATTTTAAATAATTTAATTGATTGAATTTTTGAGAAATTTTAAATAATTGAATTTGGAAATAAAAATTTAATACTTGAAACACGTCTAATTAAACATAGCAACTGGTAAATTTCCTTCAGATAATATGGAAGTTTATTTTCTTGTATAGTTCTATTTCAATTTAAATCAGTTGATAAGTGATGATAATAAAATATTTTCCAAACCTGAATATTTTTGTACAATAAATTTGTAAATCATCTTCTGAGTGATACGTCACATTTCATTTCTTCAAATTTTGGCTGTTATTGCTCTGTTCACCTTAACTCTGACGTTTTAGCAGCATTTTCGATACGGATTATTGACTTTTGACTTGATGATCATCTCATTGGTATATGCATATCGTTTTGATCGTCTCGTTGTGCTGATCTCTGTGGTATATTCATTTTTGTGTTTTGAAGTCCGGTATGCAGTGGAATATGAGAAATGGATAACCGTATCGGTACGTTTTTAAAGTCAGTTGGTTTCTGGTGCCTTTTTATTTTCCATAGTATAAATCCAATAGCGCAAACTTTTAATATTCCTTAAATCAACGATCGTGACTCTACATTTTCATTTTATTTTGTCTGTTCAAAATTGGCCATTTCATTTTCCATATTCATTTTTCATTCTTAACTGTTCATTTTATTTTTTCCTTTGCTCGAAGTTGCAACCGTGCCTCGCCACCAATTCCTAAAGCAGACTAAAGTTCACACCACTTCGCCGATCACTCACCACCTGCTTCCAGTCTACCTCCATTGCTTTTCCCCTCTCTCTTCTATTTGCCCTTCCTCCAGCATCCCCAAGCCGAGCTTTCACTACTAACCGCCTTTCACCGAACCTCTGCCTCCCCTGGCCTGGAGCCTTGCCTCCTCCGGCCTTCAAGTCTAAGGTAAATGTTGTTTATTACATACTTATGTTTTGCTACATGTATATGTATATAGATGAATATATAAAGTTGTTTATATAAATGTTCAGTTATATAAGATTATATTATATATTAGTTTACATTGTTTTGTTTATACTATTTATATATATATATTATTTTATATATAAAAGTTTATATATATTATAGTTGGTATATACATTTTGATCTGAGAGTTTGTATGTGTTTTATTATATTCTCTGAAAGTTTATATGTTGTTATATATTAGTTTATTTAGTAATGTATATAGGTATATATTTTATTTTATGCCGTTGTATTAACTGTTCATTGTATATTATATAATAAAAGATGTATTTATTTCTGGTTATATATATTTATATATATTGCTCTGTTTGCTTTTGTGTCGAATAGAGTATGGATATATTTTGGTTCCTTTTTGTTTTATTATATAAGTATATCTCGTTATATTATATTACAATGTGTTCAAATGGGCTGTGTTGTATATATAGTAGTTTATATATGTATTTGACTCCAGCCGTGTTATACACACACACACACACACACTTGTTTTGAAATGTAATATATAAGTTTATCATAGTTTGCTTTGTAATATAAGCTGTAGGCTTCTTTTATACATGATTAAATATATATACTTTGTAATAAAACCTGTAATATACATAGTTTTAATCGCTGTAGCACTTAAGTATTATATATAATGTAAAGTTGTTTTCCCTTATTATTGGATATATATATATATATATATATATATAATTTTTGATAGTTGGTCAGTTGATTTTAAATACATATATATATACTATAGAAATACTGAGTTTAAGGTAATATATATGTATGTGTTCTATGCATTGATCGTATATATATTATATATATATATATATATTATATACATATAAGCTATGATATGGGTGAGTATATATTAGTATATGTACAATTGTTTATATATAATGTGTGTACAGTATGTATATATAAGATTTTGAAATGTGGCATGTACAGAAAATATATGTCACAACCCATTTTTCCGTACTGATTTAGACTGAGTTTGAACCACACTTATCAGTCAAATTGCAAGGGAAAACGGATAGACCCGATTTTTCGACGCCGAAAAATCAAACCATTGCGGTTGATACAATATACTTACTGTATATTACATTATAGAAGCAGTATATCCATTGTTTAAAAGTATTGTTATACATATTATATATATAGGTCATATATTTGTATATGTAAGTTGATTCTTCCATATAAATGCAAGTTTGTATTAGTTTAAAAGGTGGTCTATATGTTTACTTGGGTATGTGGTATGTTCGTTATATATATATATATATGTGTGTGTGTGTGTGTGTGTGTGTGTGTGTGTGTGTGTGTGTGTTATGAGTTATATAATTTATAAGTTATATAAATATATATGTTAAACTGTTAAGTTCTAATGTACAGATTCAAAATTTATTTTTTATATATATGTTTGACTTTGGTATTTTGAGTTTTAGTTTAAACAATGATTTTTGAAACACATGTATATATATTTAATTTAATATGTGTTTGAAATTAGAATATGACTTTGTGTGTGTATATGTATATAATTTTATATGTTATATCTACATCAATTCACTTATATAACTGATCTTCATCGATCCAGTTCTGACTTGACTTCGTCAATTCCTTATCTATCAGCTCTCTTGTCGAATCCATATCCATCTAGCTTTGTTTTGGAATTCGTGCTTGGATTCATAACTCATCTCATTCTTGTTCATCTCGCTAGCCTCAAAACGTGAGCAATCACTCACGATTAATGTTCTTATATTTATTAAATTCGATTTCAATTTTGAAATATGCTGCTATTAGTTATTTACATTGTTATATATGCTATTATCTGTATTTGTTCACATGTGGCATCTGATACCATTATCTGTTATTTATATTAATCATATATGCTTGTTATATTATTATCATATCTATTATCACTCTATAAGTTCCCTGTTAGTATAGAATTCCCTATAGGTTGAAATGATACATACCCGAACGATCTGTAGAATAGGAGAAAATTGTTATAGGTTGAAATGATAAACCCAAGAGATTTTCATTTAAATTGAATTTGGGATTGCGGGTTGAAATAATATATACCTGTATATATATAAATTATGGACTGAAATGATAAACATCTGTATCACTTGACAATAGAATAGAAACTTATATACAAGCACCGTTGGTCTATATATAAATATTTTGAAAATGATTTCTAAGGTTTTGTAAAGAAATATATGGTTTAATAAATATTGATTTTAAGCTTTTATGTATAAATGTATTTTATAAAGTTTAAATTTTTGATTTTTAAAATTATATATTTTGAAATTTTTTAAAATTATAAGTTAGTTTTGAAATTATAAGTTTTAAGAACTTGCTTGTAATTTTACGATTTTAAAATATATATATATATATATATATATATATATATATATATATATTTGTTTATTATAGAATAAGTTTGATAATAAGATTTAATTAAATAAATTTTGATTTAATTCATACATAATGTTTAAGTATTTATTTAAAATTATATTTTCAAATATAGAGGTTATAATAATGTTAATAAATTAAGGTTGGAAAGATAGATTTGAAATTGATTTGAAATGGTATTTAATTAAGAATTTTATTTAATTAAATCGATTTGAAAATTATTGAATTTGAGATCTTAAAGGATATGATTTTTTAACGTGATTTTGGTTCAAGGTGATTAAATGAATATTTCAGGTTTAAATACATTGAAGGAAATATTTAGTGATTTGAAATTTAAGGTTTTATTTAAATGATAGTGGATTTATCAAGTGAATATTTCAAAACTAAATAATAATGAAGTTGAATTAAGATATATATGAAATTATCAAATTTAGTTTTGAAAATATGGAATATTAAAAGCTTTGAAATATATTGAAATTGAAATGCTTTATTTTGTGGTTCAAATCTGTATTTGAAATCGATATAATTTGAAATGGTTTTTAAGAAACCGAATTGAATTTAGATTGATAAATTAAGATTGGATTAAAATTGAATTTTGGAATTCGAGTTGACTGAAATCGATTTGTGAAATTTGAGGAAGCTATTTTACTATATAAAGTATTTTTAAATTATATTTAAACTATTTATATATTTTACTTTATAAATTATTTTCATATAAACTATTTTTAATATAAACTATTTAATTTTATAAACTATTTTATTATATACTATTATTAGTATCTAACGGTTTAAAGGAAGGTATTATGATTTCAAAGTGTTATGATTTCCAAAGTGTTATGCTTTTAAAAGTGTTATAACTTCGAAAGAGTTATAGTTTGTAAAGAGCTATGATTTTGGAAATGGGTATATCAAAGTGAAAAATGATATCGTATTGATACGATTTGAAATGGATTGATAACTTGGGTTTGAAGTATAAACTATTTTGAAATGACCGTGGTGTATAATAATGTTTGGTTGTTAAAGAGACCGAGTCGTCTATTCTCATACTCTCTGCTAAGGCCGAAAACCACTTTAACAACCGTGTATGCGGTGGAGATTTCAGAATGAAGTAGGATGGTGGCGACGATCCTATATGAGGTGTATACGTGGACCCGACTCCCGTGAGTTGGCATAAGGTGGCTAAAACAGGAGCAATTGACGGGCCAAGTGAGGTAGCTCCTCCGATCGGACACACTTCTTCGTATGTCATTCTATTACTTTGTGATTGATTTGGTACACACCTTGGATTTGGGAGTATGGCTCGAGGTGGGCAGTAGCTACGACATGCATTACCAACAGCCCAGAAGTGTAATTGGTATATCTACCCTGGCATTGTCTAGTTATGCCGCATCACCTACCCTAACGAGACCACCACGAGGTATTACGATACTGTATAGACTAATGGCACTATAACATGTGTTAAGGGGGATATGGGTAACGCCTTAACGCTATTTTAATAGTTTACTTCACTATAGACATTATGTATATTGCTGCATAGTAGATAGCTTAACGGATCCTAAGAGGATGGGTATCCCAAATATCCTTTAAGTTACTTGTATTTCAGATGATATTTCACTTGAGTTGGATTTATTGATATAAGAATGTTAATCCTGACTCGAGTGTTTTGTGTTTGTCTTTACGCTCGGGTTAGACTGAGTGGCACAACATTTGAGACTCACCTTTGGAGCTCGGAGCTTCGATTGGAGATCCATTTATAACTATTTAGCTTCCAGTTATTCAGTTGACTCCAATGTTATATATTCAGATTTGTTATTGACTATTGTATTGAGACTTCTATGTATTCGTGACTTCTATTATATCTTGTTTTAACTCTGTTGTGTGTGTGTGTATAGTAGCTTCATGAACTACTATTCATTTGCTTCCACTGCTAATTGTTATATTACTCTGTGTCTGTGATTATTTATTTACTGTATATTGATGTGCAAGTAAATTTGCATATTTTTACCACCGTATTTATCCTATTTAAATTAAATAAATGATCATATTAAGTATTTTAACTTGTTTTAACCAAAATCCATATTAATTTCAAATTTTCACATATCCGTCTTCATATAGGGGCAAAACAGTCATTTGTGTACATATATTTCTTTGAGAAAAGTTAATTAGAAATTTCCATACTATTTTGTATGAATTTGGTTTCAATTACAAGTGGTTTTATGATAAAATATGCATGCACAAAGAAAATATAAAAGAATGAAGATGGAAATAATTCAAAGTGAAGAACATGGAGGACCCCACCTACCCACCACCTTAATGTACAAATTAGAGGCTAATGCACATGCTTGCGGAATTAATGGCTTCATGTACACTTAAATGGGGATTATGACAAGCTAATGATTACTTGGTGGCCACACTACCTCAAGGGCATTTTGGGCATTCCCCAAAAATATGAATTATGGTTTCATACATGTATAAATACCCATATGTTTCATGTAATCTCTCCTTTATCGAAAAATAACCGGATTAGAAATGGCAAAAATATGATTATGGCAAAAAACTTGTTCAACGACGGAAATTCTACCGGACCGTCAAAGAATTTAGAAATAAAAATAACCGCAAGCGTACGGCGTACACTTATAGTACGTGGCGAATACGGGTCAATCCACAGGGAATAGATGATTTTAAAATTCTATTCAATCAAATTAAACCAAAGTCGAATGAGAGTTAAGCTAGAGAATTAAATAACTAACTAAAAGAAAAGAGAAGCAAATAGAAGAGCTAAATGACAATTTAGATAATAAACCCACTCTCTAGATCATGTAGTTCAACACATATGAAATCATGATCTCACTTTTATGGTCATTAGTTAGTATAATTGATGTGTTTGTCATAAGTATGACCAATTTGTGCTATTAATTAGCTCAACATAAGCCATCAAACTATAACACACCCCTTAAACAACTTTTAACTCTCATGAAAAATGACAATGAAAATGAAAATGAAATTTATTTTAAGTATGGCCTATTAACTATTGATTAGAAACATAAACCATCAAATTTTAATTTCAAATCACTTTCTTTTGCCATGATCATATTTTGATGAAGAGGCAATTAGTGTTAGTGATTGTTTAAGCATAGCATATTTGGTGTCAACAATATAGGCTATCAAATTCAAAGCAAAAACAACAATTAAACCACTTTATTTATCATCATTAAGCACAAAAAGAGAGCATGCATTAACAAATAGTTGAAGCTACATAATTAGTGAGCTTCATTGTCCCTAAATTGAAGGGGTTTAGCCTCTCATATTTGTCATTTGATTAACAAATGTAGCTAGTAACATGAAAGCAAAAAGAAAGAAAAATGGAAGCAAAGTAAAGAAGAAAAAACACTATTCTAATTGTATAAAATAAAATCTACACTATTAGCATGAAAGAAAGCGAGCATGTAAGTAAAATAAATACAAACTAACATTGCATAAAAAAAAGGTTACATGAAATAAAAATGGCTAAGTAGCCATGAAAAGGGAAAGAGAGCTTGTCTTTTTATTTCTAAGCTAAACTAAACTAAAGAGAGGCTAAGTGAGAGGAGAGATTGCATGAAACATATGGGTATTTATACATGTATAAAACCATAATTCATATTTTTAGGGAATGCCTAAAATGCCCTTGAGGTAGTGTGGCCACCAAGTAATCATTAGCATGTCATAATCCTCAAAGTGTACATGAAGCCATTAATTCCATAAGCATGTGCATTACCCTCTAATTTGTACATTAAGGTGCTGGGCAGGTGGGGTCCTCCATATTCTTCACTTTGAATTATTTTCATCTTCATTCTTTTGTATCTTCTTTGTGCATGCATATTTCATCATAAAACCACTTGTAATTGAAATCAAATTCTTACAAAATAGTATGGAAATTTCTAATTATTTTTTCTCAAAGAAATATATGCACACAAATGACGGTTTTTTCCCTATATGAAGATGGATATGTGAACTCAATATGATCATTTATTTAATTTAAATAGAATAAATATGGTGGTAAAAATATGCACATTTATGTGCACATCAAATACCCCCACACTTATCTTTTCATTCATCCTCGAATAAAGTAAGAAAAAAATAAGATAAATCCATTTTCGTAGGGAGCACGATTGCATTAAGCGTATGCAATCAGCCGTTAAACCTCTGGGTGCCCCCAGTAGGATGAGTGTTGTCTCGTGAGGGTTTTCAGCGGATACTACCTACAAAATCCAAATGCAGGATGAAAATATTTACAAAATGCAAGGATTATTTACAAAGAGATGAATATGAGTTTTTGAAAATATTTAAAAATGAAGGATTTATTTTTCAATTGATATGAATAAGTTAAACATAGGTTTTGGTCATTATCTTGAAGTTTAAGTTATTTGCTCGTCAATATTTCCAATAAAAACAAAGTTATCATAACAAATAAACTATATTTTAACTCGTTGTTTTGGTTAATAACACAGTGTAACTATGAAATGGATACTTAGTTGATTATCAAAGTTTATCAAAGTGGTATTTTCATTTCTTTTTAATAACAAATCAAATCAAATAAGTAAAAATAGTGCTAGGATTTCAATTGCTTGCTCTCTCATTATTTGCAACAAAAATTACACACCTAGCTCAGGTAAACTGAGGCCAGATATACCACCCATGCACTGCCTTTCGGGCTTATGTGAGGGAAGTACAGAGCATGGCGAGTGCACACACTTTCGTGCATACACCTATTGATTGTAGGTGGTTTTTATTAAGTCTGTTTTTTTACATGAGTTCCATACATGCATAACCGTGAGGACTTTTAAATGAGTATGAAAGCACACAATCAAAGATTCCAAGTAATTCACCCATGCATAACCGTGAGCACTTTCAAATGAGAGTGAATACTTGGATGTTATTATTTTATATTTTATATTTTTTTGAAGAGAGAGAGTGTATTTTGCAAAATCATCTTAGCACCATTTAACTTAGAAAAAAAAATGTTGTATCCTTTACTTTAAATCAACCACTTTTTAAAACAAAGATTTTCAATTAGGATGTACTTCATAATTAACACGTATGAATTTTCCTATATGCTAGTTGAACCATTGTTATTTGTAATCAAAAGTCTTTTTATTTTTTAGACGAATAAATTTTCAAAAATTTCAGTTTAACAAACCAAAACCATATATTTATCCTATAGTGTTTCTTTAAAAATAAATCAAAATGCTTAAAAAAAATTCTTCTTTTGGTTTTATGATTTTTTTTTTTTGAGTTTTTTCAAGAAAAATGAAAAATTAATTCTAAAAAAAAATGAGTCTCCCCCCATACTTGATTTTAGCAGTGTCCCCATAGTCAACCCAAGTGAAAGGAGAAAAAATAAAAATAAAAATGACCTATATTTACATGAAAATTAACGATATTTACACTAGATCAGAAAGTATATCGTCAAAAAGTAAATGAAACGGTCTTCCAAAGACCGATTCATTTGTCACGTCAAGTGTGCGAGACACAATTTAAGATCGAAAATCCAAACCATGAAATATTTCAAAGTTGAATGTTGATTTGGAAAAACGAATTTTGTTTTATTGAAAATTGAACAAGTTGTTTTGTTTTCAATGATTTTTGGGGTTGATAAAATAATTGATTGAAATTCACATTTATTTTCACCAAATTGAAATTCAGGTTTGTCATTGAAAACTTCTTCCAAATTGTCAATTTCAAAGTCAAAATGGTGATCGAAATCTTCCCCATCAGAATTTAATTACTCATTTTCAAAAGGTCCATAAAACTTGTGTTTGTTAAATTCATCTTCCTTCATTGGATTATCAACAACTTCATTGCATATATCCATTTCAAAATCCAAAGTTGTTGTATTCAGATTTTCAGAAAAAGGAAGATCGAAATTTAAATCAAGTTTCTCACCCTCAAAAGAATTAAAATCCAACTCAATTACCATGTTTTCAACAACTTCGTCATGATTTTTGTTTTCAATTAGAAAGTAGTTATTTGAAAATCATCGATTTGGGTAAAAGGTGGATGATCACTTGACTTGTCACACATTGGAATTTGAGTATGTGTATCACGTTGATTCAAATATGTTTCGAATACCAAATCCACGTGATCATTGTACATTTCATTCATTTGCTCAACAAAGTCAAATTTGTAATTATTAACTTGAAAATTTTCGATTTGGACTTGTTGAGACCAAGAATTATCAATTTCGATAAATGGCAGATTATTATTTGATTCTTCACAGGTTGAGATTTGATTATGATATTCATGAAAAGTTTGTATTTTTCAAGTAATAAATCCCCGTTATCTTTTTCCATTTGCTCAACAAAGTCAGATTCATGATTATAAGTTTGAAAATTTTCACTTTGAATTTGTTGATAACCAAAGTTTTCAATTGTATCATGGTCGAGATTATTCCCATTGCCAAAATTATTTACAAATTGGTTCACATTTTCATTTTGATTTTGAAACTCGTGTTGAAGTTCGAAAATGAGTTGGCACGGGCTATACTTGAAACCATTTGAATTTTGAATTGAATTCAAATTTTGAAATCCTTGACTTGAATTATTACAAAAATATTAATTACATAAATCATTTATATTTCGGTTTTGTTGTGTAGAGAAGTCAAGTAAAGACGAAATGCTATTTTCGAGATTCGAGGGTTGGTCGTCGTTTTGAAAACTTTGTTGTTCAAAATTTGAATTATTTACAAAATAGTTGTCCTTAAAATATCCATTAGAATTTTGAGTGCAATTATATGGGTTATATTGATTTTCACAACTATTGTAAAATTCACGTAAGTGGGGAAACTCAGACATTTTCAAGAATGTTTTTTATAAAGAAAAATATTTACAAATAGAATTTATTTTTCAAAAGGAAAATTGATTTTTTTTTTTGGTTTTTCAAAATTTTTCTTTGTTTTTGGAAAGGTTTTATAATTTTTTTTTGAAGTTTCAAAGAAAAAGGATTTAAAAATATCAAAGGAAAAGGAATATTCACAATTTTTAGTTTTGAATTTTGAATCTTTTTTTAAATATGCATGAACTAATGCAACTAAATGAATGCAAGGGTCTAATTACAAATTATTTCTCCTAAGTTAACCCAAAGTTGTATAATTACAAATTGTCTTAGATAAACAAGATAGTTCTTAGCCAGGTAACGGACAGGATTTATCGGTACACCACGAATCACCGTAGCAATGCAGCCAAAGGTTTAAGTACCTTCAGAGGAACAACCACTATAATATTTACGAATCACCGTAATATTTATGAATGGTTATTACTCTGCCGTAGCCTAGACACCAAGAAATTAAATTGTTTAAAGAAGACAACTTGTCAATATACAATTAAGTGTTATCGATGTCTAACAGTTATTATTAATCAAATTCTAAGATGAAATGCAAAGCAGAAAGTAAACGTGTACTAACAATGCAACTACGAATGAACTTTTTTTTGTCTTTGAATTTTTTTTTCAAATGCAAGCAATCAACAATGCAATTCAATTAAAAGTAGGGATGGAAGCAGCAAAAAAATTATAAGCAAGCCAGCAATTTATTTTTGGCAACAGTGCGAAGCAAGCAACTCTTCCAATCAACTTTGGCAACCTAAAAATAAGAACAAGATATATATACATTTGTTTATATCAACGAAGAAACTAAAATAAATTAAAAAAACAAATTAAACTAAAAACAATTGAAAACAACTTCTTTTTTTAATATTTTTTTCTTTTTCTTAAAAGAATAGTTAAAAGAAAAAAATTACAAAAGAAAAGGAAAGTAAATTTTTCAAAAAAGAAAAATAAAAAAAAGAACTTATTTAACAAATGGAAAATATTTCTTCTTTTTTGGATTTTTCTTTCTTCTTTTTTGAATTTTTTTTCTTTTTAAAATAAGATGATACTTGAACAAAAGAAAAGAATTTTTACTACACCAAGCTCAGTGCACTTAAATGTCAAAGCCCGAAACCGCAATTTTATTTTCCCTTTCTCTGATAAAATAACTTAACAAAATAAACAGAATCAAACGAACGCAAAACAAAATCCTAAATTTTCAATCCCAAATTCGCAAAATTCAAAAACTCAGAACAAAATCAAAACACAAGCGGGTTAGTGAGGCGATTGGTTTGCTGAAGCGATTTGGAGATTTCATGGGCGTTGCAGTGGTTCGAATTGGGAAGTCGATGGCGGGTGAAGGTAGGTGCTTTCGAATTTGGGTTCTGATCAAAGTTGGAATCGTTCGTACTGTCGATTGAGTGTTCGATTTATTGCAGTGTTCGGTTGAGTGGGTGTCGAATTGTCAGTGGGCGATTGAGTTACGAGTCGCTTTTGGGGATGACGCGGTGGAGGATGGGCAGTAATTGGCACTGTTGAATGGAGGTGAAAAAGCAGGTTAGTATATCTTGTTTACCGTCTGCAAATTTTTGGTGAATTGCGATTTGGATGCGGGATGAGTAGCTTCGAGTTCGAGTGTCTTGATGGTGTTGCACTTGGGTTGTTCGAATCGAGGATTTGCTGTCGTGGTCTGGCGATTGGGTTTAGGTTGGATGCGTCGAAGTTTGGTTCGTGGAGATGGTTGCAGGTGAGCAGAGTTGAGATGATTGGTTGAGGCGATGCTCGCTGTTGGATTTGGGAGTTGCTGTGATTTCTTTTGTTGGCAGTGGAGGTAGCAGGTGATTTTGGTGGTAGTTCGCAATGGAAATATAGTGATGTTGAAGTGAGAAATTGACAGCAGCGGGAGGGAGGGAAATAGCAAGCAACAGTAGTCGAACTTATTTGTGAGCAGTTTGGATTTGTGGAGTGGTTATGATCAGAAAGGTGACTGTGTTGGTGATATGGATGAGATGAAAGTCTGAGGCGATGAAGGCTGCGGTTTGATTCTGGTTGTTTGCGGAGGAGTTTGTATGAAGTTTGGGGGATATTTGATGGGAAGTTTGGGTTGGCAGAGGCGAACCTGATGAGGATGGTATGGGAAGACAGTGGGGAGTGGTGAAACTGGAGAGGTCATAGGAGGTGATGGTTGATGTCGATTGTGGAGCATGGTTGGCAGTTTTTGATGACAATGTGGTTGGAGTGTGCAATAGAGACAGGCATGCAAGTTGATGGTGGAACTGTAGTTTGGTTTGATAGAGAAGAGTTTGGTTTGAAACAGAGAAGAGAATGGTTTACAGACAAGAGAATGGTTTGAAACAGTGTGGTGATATTGTTGTGACAGAGAACAGTTTGGCAATGAGGCAGAGAGTGGTTTTGTAAGACAGAGAATAGGGGATTGGAGATGTGTGCAGGGAGATATGCACAATCTGTTTATGTTTTTTTTTTAAATTTAAAATAAAGTGATGAAAATTGTTCTGTAAAAAGAAAATGAAAAGCAAATTGTAAATGAAATGGAAATAGAATATTTTTGTTTTTATTTTGAAATTGTGAATGTTTTTTTAATAGAAATAGAATATGCAAATGCAAAATGAAAATAAGAAGATAAGAAACAAGCACACGAAAAGCACGCCAACACAATTTATTTTTTAGCAATACACACACAAAATGAAAACACACTAAAACCAAACGAAAAATAATTCGGATAATAGAAAAATAAAATCAAAACAAATTCCCGACAACTGCGCCAAAAACTTGTTCAACGACGGAAATTCTATCGGATTAGAAAACCGTCGAAGAATATAGAAATAAAAATAACCGCAAGCGCACGGCGTACACTTATAGTACGTGGCGAATACGGGTTGACCCATAGGGAATTGGTAATTTTAAAATTCTATTCAATTAAATTAAACCAAAATCGAATGAGAGTTAAGCTAGAGAATTAACTAACTGACTAAAAGAAAAGAGAAGTAAATATAAGAGTTAAATGACAATTTAGAGAATAAATATACTCTCTAAATCATGTAGTTCAACACATATGAAATGATGATCTCACTTTTATGGTGATTAATTAGTTTAATTGGTTTGTTTACCATAAGTATGACCTATTTGTGCTATTAATTAGCTCAACATAAGCCATCAAACTATAACACACTCCTTAAACAACTTTTAACTCTCATGAAAAATGACAATGAAAATGAAAATGAAATTTATTTTACGTATGGCCTATTAACTATTGATTAGAAACATAGGCCATCAATTTTAATTTCAAATCACTATTTTTCCATTATCATATTTTGATGAAGAGGCAATTAGTGTTAGTGATTCTTTAAGCATAGCCTATTTGGTGTCAACAATATAGGCTATCAAATTCAAAGCAAAAACAACAATTAAATCACTTCATTGATCATCATTAAGCACAAAACGAGAGCATGCATTAACAAATAGTTGAAGCTACATAATTAGAGAGCTTCATTAACCCTAAATTGAAGGGGTTTAGCCTCTCATATTTTCCAGTTGATTAACAAATGTAGCTAGCAACATGAAAGCAAAAAGAAAGAAAAATGAAAGCAAAGTAAAGAAGAAAAAACACTATTCTAATTGCATAAAATAAATCCTACACTATTAGCATGAGAGAAAGAGAGCATGTAAGTAAAATAAACACAAATTAACATTGCATAAAAAAAAGATTACATGAAATAAAAATGGCTAAGTAGCCATGAAAATGGAAAGAGTGCTTGTCTTTTTATTTTTAAGCTAAACTAAACTAAAGAGAGGCTAAGTGAGAGGAGAGATTACATGAAACATATGGGTATTTATACATGTATGAAACCATAATTCATATTTTTGGGGAATGCCCAAAATGCCCTTGAGGTAGTGTGGCCACCAAGTAATCATTAGCATATCATAATCCCCATTTAAGTGTACATGAAGCCATTACTTCCACTAGCATGTGCATTAGCCTCTGATTTGTACATTAAGGTGGTGGGTAGGTGGGGTCCTCCATGTTCTTCACTTTGAATTATTTCCATCTTCATTCTTTTGTATCTTCTTTGTGCATGCATATTTCATCATAAAACCATTTGTATTTGAAATCAGGTTCCTACAAAATAGTATGAAAATTTCTAATTAATTTTTCTCAAAGAAATATATACACACAAATGACCGTTTTGACCCTATATGAAGATGGATATGTGACAATTTGAAATCAATATGGATTTTGTTTAAAACAAGTTAAAATACTCAATATGATTATTTATTTAATTTAAATAGAATAAATACGGTGGTAAAAATATGCACATTTACGTGCACATCATATATGCTGAGTTTTGCCAATATAAATTAACAATCTGGTATTTTGAGCAATTCAAGTCCGACATGTGCGGATGCGAATGGTTGAAAATACCGGGACGTTACACAAGATCTTAGCCGAGATGATGTTTTTTTAAATTTTGGTTTTTTTGGTGGGCTTGGCCCAAATTCCATAAAATTATTTCCTTTACTAGAATAATATATTCTTCTATCCTCTACATTCATTTCGGTCGCGAATGCGTTTCGTTGCAATTTAATTCATGGTATCCAGTTAAGCTACTTAATATAGTTCACTTCATATGCATAAATTAATGGTGTTTCCATCCATTTTTATTTTAAGCAAAATTTTATATGATTAAATTAGTCGCTTTTGTAATTAAAATATGACTAATGGAATTCTTAATTTAATTTTGTGGACTAATGACTACCAAGATCTTTTACATGTTTGGAACTTGGTGTTTTAGTCATACGTTTATTTGTAAATGTAGGATGGTTCTATATTTTGTTTTTACTATGAAATATATACAATGTAAGAAAACCATTAGTAAAGTAATTGAAAACTTTTTGTTTATAGTGTAGAGAAGTCAAGTAACTATTTGAACAAATGAAAGTGGGGTGCCTATGTGACTTTATGTTTCATGTTTGCTTCATCTTATTGTGATATTATATGTTCAATTCATAAATCCTCATTATTTATTTACATCATAGACTATGGATGTTTTTTCAAGCTCACGACGAAAGTGTTATCACTACAAATCAAATCAATTAAATTATTATTTTAGTTAGTATTTATACATTTAGTTGTATGCAATTTAATATTAAAATACCAAATATTCCAAGATAGCTCCGAGATAAACTTTAGGACCTGAGATGTAAATCCAAGATGGATGCCCGATATACATTTATCTCGTCTGAGATCTCGCCCGATACGAGATTGGGTCTCTAAAATTTTCGAGATGAAACATGATCGAAATCCGAGATTTAAAACCTTGATATCAAGTATGTAATAGAAAAAAAACACCTTTATATTTAACAAAATTGGTTATCGAGTTAGGCATATGTAACAAATTACATAATTTCCCCTAGGGCATACTACTGACTCTATCAATCTCAAACTTGTAATTGAAAGGGAGAGAATGGAAAGCGATATCTAGAATTCAACGTATGAGCTTGAAGAGGCAAAAAAGTCTTTACTTCGGTAATACAATTGCATTAGTAAGCTATGTGCCAGTTGGATGTTGCAAATGAAAAGATAGATAAGCTTAAGATTGAATTGAAATCCTCGCATGAGAAGGTGGCGGATTTAGAGGAGCTACTAAAGGAGGTTGAGGGAGTGTACATCATTTCTTATGAAGCTAAGATTAAGAAAGTCGTAAACAGCATTGAAGAGTTGTCCCAACAAGTTGATAATTATCTGGCTAAGGAAGAAAATTGATCTACTTCAATGGCCCTTTCTAAGGAATCTTCCTATGAAGCATTTCCAACTCCTCCTTTGGTTTGGACATCGAAGCGGCCTCATAAAGAAAGAAAGAAGTGCTAGTTTATTACCAAAACAAAGTTAACAGGTTGAAGGTTGTTTATGAAATGAGGTTGGAAAACTCTAAGAAAGAGATGAGAGTGCAAGGGTGCTCAACTAGCTATAAATTATTTGGTCCATTCTCAAAGAAGACCAAGAAGGAAAAAATAGAATTTTTGGATGATCCGGAATGTGTGTGGCATATAGTTATTGAACGCATAAATGTGCTTGAAGATCAAATATCTGGATCGGTTCCTCCCATGAAGTCCTTAGCTTTGCTATCTTCACATCCACGTCCTTAGTGCCTATGGTGTGTTATGTTCGATATAGCTGTACAACAAATAATTGACATGTTTGGTCATTTCTTACCAAAACTGGCTCCACACGGTCCTTTATAGCCGAAGATCTTTGTCAAGATAAGGTTAAGTATGTTATGGCCGATATGGCTATACAGCGCATGATTGATATGTTGAGTCATTTCTTACCAAAACTAGAGTTAAGCTTTCTTTATAATCGCGCTGATTGTATTTTTAGGAGGCAATACAAAGAGAAATCTTTGGCATGCGCTAATTATGACCCAAGTCTCCCAGCTGTCAATGCACCTCGTCATTGCTCAAATGTTTTAACTGAGATACATCCGCCTTCTACTACCCATGCCTCCCACGAAAAAAAGGCTTCTATCGATGAAGGATTCAGGATGTGACTTGGATGTATTTCTGTAATTTCATGGGTCTTAAGATTACTATATGTATATTACCTATTATTATACATATTTTTAACATTTTATGATGACCTTTAATGAAATTCGAAAAGAAAATAAAAGGTTGTATGTTTATCCTTTTGAGCTTTATGTAGATTCTTGAGCTTTTCCTTTACTTGTATTGCATGAAACCACTTCTCTTTACTTCATAGCATCTTTTAACTCTAAATGTATAGTAAACTCGTAACTTCTGATTTTTTTGTTGGCTTTTTATGTCTTATCATTGCGCTTTGCATGATCTTCCCTAATTAGGTGCAGATTATTGTGTTATGAGTATGAAGTTGGGTTATGTATTACAACCTTTTATTCATGCATATGATTTTTTGTACTGGTTCGAGCTGTCCAAAATCCCTACATCTAATGGATTATTGGATGAAATGCCTAGTTATGTTATTATAACTCATGTTTGATTTGCAGGCAAATAAAAGTGACAAGTAGGCTTTTATATTTGTATGGTTCGTCAAATATACCTACGTCCAATTTATTATTATATCGATCTTTTTTAGTCATAACTTTGCACATTACATTTTGTTACAGGAAAATGAATTATTAAACAAAATATGGCTGAAGATGTTTCGAATTCCATGTCCTTGGGATAAGATCTACGTTAAATCTGGAAAGGCAACATGCTCCATTTAAATGTACTTCGATAATCACTAGAGGTCCCTCCTAACTTGGCCCAAGCACTCCCTCTATTGGGTCCTTTCTGTTAGCCATCACTTTTCTTAAGACAAGATCTCGATTGTTGAATTTCCTTTCTTGAGTCTCGAGTTACAACTTTTAGCCTTTTTTTGTTTATAAACTACAAATCTTACTATTACTTTATATCTCCTTTCTTGTATGAGATCTAACACGATCTCTTTAAGGTGCAAATTCTGCTTGATTATATGTGATATGCATCAATGTTAGTGGACATCTACTTCAACTACAAGCAAAGCTTTATAGCCATATGTTAAGGAGAAAGGGGTATAACCCATGGGTGATCTTATGGACGTTCTATATGCTTACGAAACTAAGGGCAGTTCTTCTGCTCATTTCCCTTAAGCTTTCATGAGCCTCTTTTTAATTAACTTCTTTATCGTTTTGTTTTTTCCTTTGGCCCACCCGCTTGCATGTAGGTCATATACAGAGGAAAAACTCTTGATTGTGTGATTTTTCTCGCAAAGGTTGGAGAATTCTTTACTTTCAAACCGTGTACCACTATCAAAATTTATCTTACATGTGATTCCAAATCAGGCGATGATATTCCTAACCACAAAGGGGACCATCTTTTTTGAAGTATGGTTGCAAGCGGTTTGGCTTCCACCCACTTGGTAATATAATCTACAACAACCACTGCATACCTCACCCTTCCTTTGGACATAGGAAGGCGCAGTCAATCAATTCCCAAATGTCGAACGACTATGGGTTGGTCATGGAGTAAACTCATGTGAAGGTAGTCGTGGAATATTAGAAAATCTTTAGCACCTATCCCATTTACGAACAAACTTTCATGCATTATTTAGTGCAGTCAGCCAAAATAACATTGTCTTAATACTTTCTTAGCTAATATCATTATTCCTAAATGATCCCCATGATATCCTTCATGAACTTCTCTCATATTCTTGTCCCTTTCTCTCTAGTGACAAATCTTAGATATAGGGACGAGTATCCTCTTTTGCAGAGTATCCCATCAAAAAACATGAAATAGGGAGCTTGGCATCTAACTTTTATGGTTGCGGTTTTATCATTTGGTAAGGTTTGTTTAAAAAAATGTTTGATAGGGATCGTCTAAGATTCAACTTCTTCTTGATGCATTGTCAATAGGGCTTGGTTATGTTGAATCTTATATGTCTAGTCTCGATTTATCGCATCTCGACCTCTTGCTCGTTGAGCTCATGTTTGTTTTGAAAATGTTAGGCTCGACTAAGTGCCTTGTGGAAATTGCCTTCTTTCCTTGTGCAACCTTGGTAATTGATAGCTTAAACAAAGACTCCGTTGAAGAATTTTTCTCCTTGGGAATTTTCTGTATATCAAATGGTTCAAATAGAGCCAGTAGTTCTTTGAACAGTTCCAAATACTTGGCTAGAGTTGGTTCTTTGCTTCGATAATTTCCTTACACTAATTCACGACAAGCTGCGAATCATTATGGACTTTAATATGTGTTACCTTCATTACCTGGGTAATTTTTAGCCTAGCAAAGAGTGCCTCGTATTCTATGACATTGTTCGTTGTGTTGAATTCAAGCTCAGCTGCATCATATAGATTCTATCTGTAGCACCCCATACCCCTTAGTATACCTAAAAGAACACACTAAAAGATGTGGTGCGTTGTAAGTATAACTAAAACTAGCAGAGACTAAGATTCACAAGACAAAATAGATAAAAACAACGAAAACAATTAAAATAATAATTTTCTAAAAGTCAAAGTTCATAATGTAGAATTATAAAACCAAATACATCATATGCCTCAAAATACCAATATATGTCTTATAAAATCAAAACCTCGGTCTCATAAATATCAGAGTACAAACTATCCCTCACAAAGTGCCAGTACATGGAATAAGCTAAAAACTGAAAATAAAGAAGATAAATACATAAGAAATCTCTGCCAAGGAAGTCTCCAAGTGTCCACAATCTATCGTCCTTTTTCTTGCTAGCTTATGGGGGGAAAGGGGAAATAGAGGAGTGGGTCAGACTAAAAGTCTGGTGAATGATAGTAATTATTAGAATCTTTAATCAAAGTAAAAGTAATAGACTTTACAACGGTTCTAGTATATAAAAGGAAAGAAAGGAAATAGAGAGAAGGAATAAGCTGGAAGTAAATACGAATTAACTAAATTAACATAATGGATTAACTTTGATTGTTTGCACATGTCTTTGATAGCTGCTTTGATTAGGCTGAATTCCTAATCCTATAATTAGGCCTGAAATCCTAATTCCACCCTTTGATCGGCCTTCTATTCTATTGTGCCTACTGCGGGCTAGTCCTATCATGTGGGTCCCACAGCAACAGACACCAGTGCCTATGGAAGAAACCTACTAGGCGCTTTGGAACTCAATAGCGAATTAAATCTGCACACCGAGGTCACATGCCCAACCACCGTTAGGTTCACGCTATCTGTTTCTCCCCTATGGACCTCTTATTTACCATGCTTTGAAACTCAATAGCGAATTATATCCCCGCACCGAGGTCGCATACTCGACCACCGTTAGGCTCGCGCTATCTGTTGCTCCACCTATTGGGTCTTCTTATTACCTCAAGCTTCAGCATAAGCGTGCCCCTCGTCTCACTTCAGGATTACTTGAAACACCATGTCCATAAAAATAATAGGGGAAATGCTGTTGGTACTGGGCCGTCATACAAGGAATATCTATAGTTGCACCACTTGCCCAAATCCCCATGATTCGGACTTAACGTATTGACCAATTACCACCATTATTAGCATAAGCGTGCCCCTCGTCTCACTTCAGGTTTATGTGAAACACTATGTCCTTAGAAATAATAGGAGAATGCTATTTGGTATAGGTCCTACATTCATCTTTTCTTATTAACTTAGATAAATTATTTAAATAAGCCTTTACAATTTATCTCTACTATCTTTGCTTATTAATTTATCCTAAGTCTTAAAATAAGCCTTATTATATTCTATTTCTTATTATAACCTACGTTATAATCATGCTTATTACTTAACACAAGGTCTAAGTGTAAAAATAAGCTTCTTTTATCTTATACTCCTTTTAGTTATAATTCTAAGTTATAACTAGTCCAATTATCTTTAATTAGTCAAATTCTAATATTAATATCATAATCAGGCTCAATTTCATTTTTATTAAAATCTTTAAAATTTACATCTTATCATCCATTATTTTAGTATTCTTATAATTTTAATTCAAATTCGCGCTTAATCTATTCTAATCCATACGTGAAGAAGAAGGATAAATAAAAGAAAACTGAAAATAGAAGAAAATCCAAAGCGTAGGAAAAAGATGTAAATAACGCAAAATAACAGTAAATAAATTAAAATACTGTAAATAAACTGTAATTAAATGAAAAGGCTATAATTAACATAAATAAACTAAAATCAACCGAAAAGGATAGCTAAAAGAAATAGACTGAAAATAATTCTAAAAAATGTAAATAAACTACTAAAAGATTATTCCAAAATCGTGGTTAAACTATAACTATTGGAAACCCTATTATATTAAATTACTTAAAAATCTAAATAATTACAATCACTCACCTGAGACAAAAGCTATAATTCCTTTTTTTCAGCAACCAAAATTCTCTAAAAATATCCTCTAATTTGTGCAATCTCCATCTTTTATTTGAATGTATATATATAACATTATTTTATTTTATAAATGAAGAATGTAGGTAAATAATTAAGAGAGAGAAATTGAGGCTAGGTTTTGATTATAGAGGGAAAACCTAGGTTAGTTTAGGTCCTATTTATAGTGTTTTACGTGTGCTTTCAACCGTAGTTTAGAATCTCTAGAAACTTCTGTTGACTCATTGCTGTGTCAAATCTTACAATGCGCCTTGTCAATTTAATTAATTACACCCTCAATAATATATAAACTATAAATAATATTTTCTTCTCCTCAATTAATTTCTAATTCATGACATTTTATTTCACATTAAATTTTTATGTGTCTCTCTTTATTCGCATGTTTTATTTCAATTTTCAAGATCCCATTTAGTTTACATGGTTACATATGAAATAAATAAATAAACAACATATCAATATCTTTTCACATTTACATCTGAAATAAGTAAATTAACATGCCAATATTTCTCCATGTTTATGTCTAAAATAAATTAATGAATAACTAGAAATTCTTATGTCAGTATTGTACATCTTCACGTTTGAATTAGTTGGATGAATAACATGTGAATTGTTATGTAAATATTCTACATATTCAAAACTGAATTCATTAAATAACATGTGAATTGTTATGTCTACATTTTTTTCCATATTCACATTTGTTGTAATTAGATAAATAACATATGTCCACAAACGTGTATATATGTTTTGTATTAAATAGTAACCTAATTCTGCACCTTTAAATTGAGCAATCAATTACATTAATTGATTGGAATTAACGTTTTTATGTTTAAAAATCAAACTGACCCTTATTCTTTACTAACAAAGAAATAACATACCTTATATTTTCTGTAAGAAATGTAATCCTTCCATAATGCATTCTTGCCTTTTCTTTTCAAAATATAATGTTTATTTTATTAAATGCATTCTTTTTATAAATATATGATTAGATTTTGTCTCATTTACAATAACCCATCTCATTTGAACATCGTCATCTAAATTTATAAAAGTGGATACTTTCTTTTTAAATACAATGTTATAACTTTTTTCCTCTTTTGTATCAAAACAAACTCTTTTCTTATAAAATCATATATATATATATACACAAAAATGAGAAGTTTATTTTATTTATCTCGAAACATGGTTTTATTTTTATTTAAAATGTTCATTCCATTTTGACACAAATGCAAATTCTTATATTAAACTCAATCATTGCAATTTAATTCCTTTTTCCCTTTCTAATTGAAACATTTCGATAAATCTTGTAACGACACGATATTTCGAACCATTCACATCTACACATGTCGGACTTGAATTGCCTAAAATGTCAGATTGTTAATTTATATTTGGAAAAACTCAGCATATACAGTAAATAAATCAATGACAGAATCACAGACACAGAGTAATATAACAATAAGCTGCGGAATAGATAAATAGTAGTTCATGAAGCTACTATAAACATCAGAGTCTAAAATAAAATACAACAGAATATCTTAAATACAATGTAGTCTTGAATACAACAATGACAAGTCTGAATGAACAATTGGATAACTGAAAGCTGAATAGATATAGATGGATCTCCAAGTGAAGCTCCAACTCCAAATGTGAGTCTCAAATGCTGTGACACCCAGTCTGACCCGAGCATAACAAAACACAAAACACTCGAGTCAAGATTAACATTATTATATCAATAAATTCTACTCAAGTGTAATGCCAACTGAAATACAAGCAACTTAAAGGATGTTTGGGATTTCCATCCTCTAAGAATCCGTGGAACTATCTACTATGTAGTAATATATGCTATTATAATATTTCTATAGTAAAGTAAACTATTAAATAGCATTAAGGCATTACCCATATCCCCCTTAATACATTTTTATATATTCCCATAGTCTATACAGTACTGTAATTCCTCCATAAATCGGAGGGCTATCAGAGGTCATTCCATAGGTATGGTACAAACCAAACTTGCAGAAGGCACGATAAGACATGCGACACGACACTCCAGGCAATGCTAGGGTAGATATACCATTTGCACTCCCGGAATGGTGGTAACGCATAGCATCTACTACCGCCAGCCTTGTGACACACTCCCAAATCAAAAGGTGCAACCAATCAAATCATAAAAGAAATATAATGGTATAGAAGAAATGTACTCTTCGGAGGAATGACCTCACTTCGCCCGGTATAGCTCCTGTTTTAGCCACATCAAGCTAACTCATGGGAGTCAGGGCAACATAAATACCATATAGAATCATCACCAAACCGTCCTACTTTATCCTGTGATCTCCACCACGTACACAGTTGTTAAAGTTGTTTTCGGTATTGGCAGAGAGTATGACAATATCCGATCCCAGTCTCTTTAACAACCAAACGCTTATTTCACATTGTGGTCATTTCATTTCAAAAACTTCATACTTCATATCAAAATATCATATTTATTTCAAAAACCATATCAATTCGAAATCATTGTTCGCTTAAATAATATTCATTTCCAAAATCATAACACTTTTAAAATTATAACACTCTCGAAATCACAACACTCTTGAACCCATAACACTTTCAAGATCATAACACTTTTGAAATCATAACAGTTCCTACTTAAACAGTTTAGATATTGAAAATAATACATATGTTAAAATACTTTATAAATTAAAGTAGTTTATATATATAATAAAATACTTTATATAATAAAATTAGTTTCCTTCGATTTTGCAAATCGATTTAGATCATCTTAAATTCCAAAACTCAATTTAAATCAATTCCGGCTTAACCATTTCAATTTAAAGTTCAAAGATTCAAGTATAAATATCCAAACATTTACAATATAAATTTCATTTATATTTCAACGTTTAACTTTAAATTTATTCAAATTGGAAACTATTCCTTTAACCATTTTTATAACAATTCATTTAAATCCCAATTTATATATTTAAATAATATTAAATATTCAATCTCAATTTTATTCAAAATTGAGAATATTCGTTTAATCACTTTTTATCAAATTAAGTTATAAATCAAGTTATAATCATATCTTTTCAAAATCTCAAAACTAATAAGTTTAAATCAATTCTTTCTTAAATTCAATTATTAACTAATTTAAATTCCAAGTCAAAATTAATTTATCTTCCCAACCTATAGTATTGAACTTATAAATATATTTTAAATATTAATATAAATTTTTAAATAAATATTTTAAAACATATTATATACTAATTAAATTAAATTTTATTAAATTAGATCTTATTATTAATTGAATTTTGTATTAAATCATATTTTACATATTTTTAAAATAATAAAACTATAAGAAAACCTTAAAATTTATATTTTTCAAAACTAACTTATAAACTAAAATTTTGAAAAATCTAATTTTTAGACATATATAAAAATAACCTTTATATATTATATTTTAAAAAACAATATTTATTAGAAACCATATATTTCCTTTCAAAACTTTGGAAATCATTTTTCAAAATATAGACCAATGGTGTCTGTATAGAATTTTCTATCCTATGGTCAAGTGATACGGATATTTACCATTTCAATCCGCAATTTAAATATCTACGGGTGTATATCATTTCAACCCGCAATCCTAAATTCAAAGTCAATGAAAATTGCTTGGGTTTTTCATTTCAACCCATAATAATTTTCTCCTACTCTACAAGATCGTTTGGGTATGTATCATTTCATTCCATAGGGATTTCTAAACTATAGAGAACTTGCAGAGTGAGAACAATTATGATATTAATATAACATATTAACAACATGCATATATCATCCGTAACAATTTAAATACAATATGTATATAACAGGATATGGTGTCATATCATAGGTGAACCATTACAGATAATGGCATATCATGTTTAAAAATTAAATAACTAGTAATTCAAATTTAACAGCATATTTCAATTGTCGTTTCAAGTGAAACCAAATTTACTAACTATAAGAATGTAAATCGTGAGTGATTTCTCACCTTTCGAGGCTATAGAACATGGAATGAGAAGCAACTGATATGGATACACACACGGACATGGGCACACGGGACACAACAAACTAGCAATTGCTTCGATAAATTGATATTGAGATGGTAAGTTAAGATGGACAAGAGATTGATGAAACCAATATATATATATATATATATATATATATATATATATATGTTGAAAATCAATATTAATTTTAAACATATATACATATGTCAAAAATCAATATATATATATATATATATATGCATGTATGTATATATTTTAAGATCGTTATTAATTTTAACACATATATTTTAAAATATATATATATATATATATATATTACATGCATAGTACCTGAAATCATTTCCTAAACTAATATATTACTGACATACTAATATATAGCTGTTATAAGTAAAACATTTTAGGAAATCAATGCATATATATATACAAGCAACATTATATACCACTTATATACCATATATATACAATAAAAGCTTGCAACTGGAAAGACTACAGAATGTATGAGCTTTATATATAATTTACATATTATAAACAACTGAACTTGCACGGATATAAACTTTATATATTAGAAAGACATGAAATAGGTTCTGGGAAATAGAAAAAAATGATGAACATATTACTTGAGAACCAAATACAAGCTACAGATATAGTATAAACTTTATATACAACTAACATAATATATATCAGTTGTTGCTAATTCTAATTAAAGTATTAATATAAATTTGTAGACATTCAAAACATACTTACTTTATTGTAACATAAATATAAGTCAACAAATCATATATATAACTAATATAAATATATACACATCTTATAATTCTTATACAAACTTACATATAAACAAACATATACAAATTAACATATCATAAACTAACCTATATACTGACATATTATAAAATTTATATATAAGTACAACAGGTTATAGGTAGCTCATATTTCACAGTGTCAATTTAACATACACACACACACACACACACACACACATATATATATATAATTTATAAAACACATAAATATATATATATATATATAAATTCTGTACTAGGAAAATATAGAACCCAAGAAGCCAAACTAGAACAGCTTATGTAAATTACATATTTTATATTCTACATATAAAACAAAAAGAGGTTATTCCCAATGAAGGTGGTGGTATGTATGCATGGGGTCGGCCATGTGTGGGAGGAGGACAGGAAAAAGGGGAGGAGAGTGGTGCTCGAGTGGGGTGTGATGCGAACGGAAGGCTAAGGCTAAGGAGGGATGGGAGGGGAGGAGCTGCTGGAAGAGTGTTGTTGGGCATTGGCGTAAGAAGCAAGGAGGTTGGAGACAACATGTGTGATCATGGGAAGGTGTTGGGTTTGGTTCAAGGAAGGCTTGCATGGCGAACGATGGGGAGGTCTTGAGGTTGATGAGGTACCGACAACAAGGAGGGAGGGGTGTGGTTTCTTCACATGGAGGCTGATTTGGGTAGTGAGGAGGCTCGGCAGTTGATGGTGTGGGTAGATGGGAAGGGCAACTTTGCTTGGCGTTGGTGGAGTAGTTGGTAAGTGGACAAGGCGGTGGTGGCTAAAGGGGATGAAGGCCGATTTCTTGGAAAGGGATGGAGCAGGTTGTGTTGGCATGGGGAAATAGTGCAAGCAAAAATGAAGATGGGAGGAGAAAGATTAGCTGGCTACAAACAAACACAAAAGCTTTGATACAATATAACCAAAAAGGAAGAGCCTCCAAAGTGAACGAAGCAATAATGTTATAAAGTGAACGGTGGGACTAGTAGTAGTCACAGCTCGAATTTCTGGGAATAATAAAAGGCTGGTTGATTTCTACAGTTAGATAGATGGAAGGACAAGAAACCAAAAATGTTAAAATTGGTTACCGGTAAAGTTAATTGTTTTATCGATTTCGCCGTGTACCGAACTTCGAAATAAACAAAAGTATATACTGCGGAGATCATCATGACAAGACAATCATGAAGGTACACAGATATCAGCGAGCCAACCGAACTATCACAAGTCGGCACTCGATACCGAAAATGATGCTAAAACACTGAAAATAAGATAAACGGAGCAATAACAATCCAAATTTGTCAAAATGAAATATGACGTCACACTTGATGATTTACAAATTTATTGTATAAAAATATTCAGGGTTGTGAAATATTTTATTATCATCAAGTATTAACTGATTTAAATTTAAATAAAATTACATAACAAAATAAATTTCCATATTATCTGATGAAAATTTACCATTTGTTATGTTTAAATAGACGTATTCCTAATATCAAATTTTTTTATTTCCAAATTCAGTTATTTAAAATTTCAAAAAAATTCAGTTTAATTACGTTATTAAAACCGTTAAAATTTATGGGTCGCTACAAATCTACTACCAATTAATTTCAATACTAATTTAAAAGAATTCTAATTATAAACACCATTTCTTTTCACTTATAATTATTTGTTAATTCCTCCTTAAATTTTGGGTTATTACACTATCGATCTGGGGTAACAAGTACATACCCAATTCCTGCCCTTTGTTCATTTGATTCGCCATCAACATAGTGCTGCCATACATGCGGAGGCTATTCCATTTTCTCACTCTGTTGTGTAATTGGTGTTGTGCATTCTACAATGAAATCAGCTAGGGCGTAACCTTTGATTGCATTGCATGAGCAATAGGAAGTGTCATACTGAATTAGTTCGGTGGCCCATTTTAAGAGGTAACCGGATGTTTTTGGTCTTTTCAGTATTTGTCTCAGTGGCTTGTTCATCGGTACTTTAATGGAATGTGCCTGGAAATATGGTCGTAGTTTTGTGGCCGTGAGCAATAAGTCAGAAAAAACTTTTCTATCAAGGAATAGTTACTCCAGACAAAGCTTATTGGTGAAATATATTGGCCTTTGTACACATGCTTCCTTTCGTATTATTGCTACGCTCATAGTATGATTAGTTATAGCTATTTATACAAATAAATCCTCACTTGGGATCGGTTCCAAAAGTTTGCGTGGATTGATTAAGTGATATTTTAGCACTTTGAATGCTGCTTTACACTCTTTTTTGCATTCGAAACTTTAGCCCTTATCGACTCAATCAAAGAAAGGAATGCATTTATTAGCGGCCTTAGAAATAAATCTTCTTAAGGCTGCCATCTTCCCATTTAGACTCATCAAAATTTGTATTTTTTTGGAATTTTATCTTCCTATTGGCATTAGATTTCTCTAGGTTGGCTTCTGTTCTTCTTGCCCTCACAATGTATCCTATAAATTTCCCTAATTGAATTACAAAGTTACACTTTAATGGGTTCAATTTCATTCCATATTGCCTTAGGTGGCCAAAGTCTCTTCCTAATCTTGCACATGATTAGAAACTGCTTTGAACTTTACAAACATGTCGTCGATGTAAACTTTGACGTTCTTCCTTATCTAACCCCCAAACATCATATTTGCCTTCGCATTCTTTAATCCAAATGACATCACTTTGTAGTAGTACAATCCCTTGTCGGTGATGAAGCTTGTGTGTTCCTAATTTTCTTGTACATGGCTATTTAGTTGTTTCTTGAATATGCATCCATGAATGTCAGAAGTTCGTGCTTAATAGTTGCATCAATAAACTAATTGATTCTAGGTAAGGGTAAACTTTCCTTGGGGTAGGCTTTATTAAGGTTAGTGAAGTCTATGCGGGTTCTCCAATTCTATTCGAATTCTTTACCATAATTGGACTCGCTGCCCACTTTAGGTAGTATACTTCTTTGATGAACCCATTCTCCATTTAACCTTTTAACTTCTTCATGAAGAGCTACCTCTACTGATTTAGGATGCACCATTTTTTCCTCATAAGGTGTGCATCAGGATTTATGTTGAAGGCATGGTAGATTATGGTCAAATCGATTCCTTTCATATATGAGTGAGTCTAAGCAAAAATGTCATGGGACCTCTTTAAGAAATCAATCAATTTCGAACACAGTTCAGTACTTAGTTTTTTTTCCAATCTTTATAATCTTGGTAGGATCTAAGGGGTATATTTGTAAATCTTCCAATTCATTCACCAGTTTCAGATCTTTCTCTTTTATTCCTAGCCGTGGATCCCCTTCATCTTCTACCTCATAAAACTTTAATGAAACTGCGCTTTCCTAATTTGGGGAAGCATTAGATGGATATTGCACAAATAATGAGTTGTAATCATCTTTTCCTATCGTGTACAGGTAATCCATTTTTTCTTTTCTCATATATATTGTGGACTTAAATTGACATATTTCAGTATTTGCCTTAGAACTTAGTTCTTGTGTAGTTCTTTGAACTGGCTTTTCAGTTATTTTCATTTTTATATAAATTAGTTGGAGACAACAATATAAATTTGGATAATTTTATTACTAGGATTTAAAGTTACATTGTATAGTTCTCTTGCTAACAATTGATCTTCACTCACACTTTCCACTCTTGCAGCGGTGTGAAGCTTCATGAGCAAGTCTTTTTAGGAGACAACTATTCCAAGCTCTATCAGCGTAGATCTTTCCAAGAATGCATTATAAGGGGAATGTTGACCCATAAACAGAAAATTTGCATAGAATGATTTGTGTAGTGGTGATTTTCCTGCTATAATGAGGAGTCGGGCCATTCCCACTAGGATAGTTCCTGTATTGCTAAAGCTGTATATGGGTTTTGGTCTTGACTTCAGGACTTCGGCTGGGATTCCCATCTTGTTTATGACAATCCAAAATTTTTGGATATTTAAAATGGGAAAATTTATTTAATTTTAAATATTTGAAAGTTATTTTAACTTGAATTTCAAATATCACTATTTATTTGGGCAATTAAATTGTTGAATTTAATTATTGAAGGTTGAGTAAAATATTGAATCTTCAGTTTTATGCTTGTTAAAAATAATTTGAAGGTTTGTAAAATTTATATTGATAATATTGAAGATAGTAGAATTGTTAAAAATTGAACTTGGAAGTGTTTTGTTCGGTTTTGAAAATATATCGTTTAAATCAATATTTAAAAATAGCTATCCGAGGCACGGTCTCAGAATTCGACGAAACTAGATCCATTGGATCCGTAATAGTGTATTATTATCGAATTTCAATTTTCATAGTGTTTGGAATTGTCGTGTGATCGTACGATAAGTAAACGCGTTGAGATTTGTATCCAAAATTTAATATAATAATTGGGTCCAAAAAGCTATCTTCTTCATACAATCGAGTTAGGACTCGAAACCTTTTCCATTGTTTTCAGAATAGGGGTTTAACATTATAAACGTCTGACGGCATGCCACGATTGGAAGTCAAAATTTTAAGTCATGATTTTGCAACAATTAAAATTCAAATTCAAATTTAAAACCATATATATATATATATATATATATATATATATATATATATATATATATATATATATATATATATATATATATATATAGACTAGTCAAAATTCATTTACATCAGTTTTTTTTACCACCATATCATTCTAACACCTATACAAGAGAAAACAATATTTCCCCATTTTTCAAGCATGCATAGAACTTAAAAACACGTAGCATACATATGGAATAAAAAAAATAAGGAGGAATAAAGCAAGTGAGCGCGAAAACATTTCGTCTCAAAAAAAAGAATATAAACGAAGAAATGGCCGAGCTTCTCTTTGTTACAGAAATCAAAATCAAATTCTTGTTTCAAAAAAACAATTACAAATCGCGGCTGAGCAAATCTTCGGTGTCCCTCATTAGGCACGTCTTCGTCGAATCGATCTAACCGGCCTCATTCCTTTTCGAAGCGAATCATGCTCATGTGAGATTGGGGAATCAGATTTTATGGGTAGAAGCCGCCGACGTGAGTGCCGTTGGGTCGTGTTTGGCAATTGGGTTCGAGCTTGATTCTCCATGGTGTTTTGGGCATGGCGAATCGCTTGGAGGAAGGGAGCAGTGCTGTCGGTGAGGGATGTTGTCGATTTCATCATCATAGAGGGTCGCATTCTCGGTTTTGGGTTGGAGTCGATAGCACGTTGTCGTGGTGGCGAATCAGTGAGGGATTATTCGTGGAGCATGTTGGTCAGCAGCGACGAGATATGGGACAGGATGAGACGACATGCAGTGGTTTAGGAGGGGTAGCGCTGTAGCATTTTGGGTTGTGGGTTCACGGCTTGGATTTCGATCGTGTGGGATGTTGGTGAGTTTCCTATCTTTTTATTTAATTTATTTTTATTTTGGTTCTGATGTAACTAAATAATAGTTTTGAATTTATTTTTATCATGAGAATTATAATAAAATATGTTAATCAGTTGTTTAAATGGAAATTTAAAACTTCAAGAACTTATGATTTTATAACGTTTGGACATGGAGAAATTAGGCTGTTAAAATTTATATTGAGTAAACATACAATATACATATTTCCACTTACGGGTTTAATTCTAAGATAATGAAGATGTATTTGTTTAATTAGATCTAAATTATTTAGTTACTAAGAAATTATTTAAAGGGAAATTTAGTTTAACATTTAATTATGAGTTTAAATTAAATTTGTTAAATGGTAATTAATTGTTCGATCAATTAAAATATTAATAAAACCATGTAATGTTTATACAAGGTCAAATCGGGAAGGAGACTAGTCGAGATGGATATGTATTGCAAACAAAAATCGAAGGTGAGTTAATCTCACTCATCTGGATTATTATTTAAATTTAAATAGTTAAATTTAAATATTTGGTTGAATGATTGAATTATTGGATGTGGTATATTATACAGTAGTACATATATATTAGAGTGATTGATTTCCCGCATTATATAGCGGATGAGACCCTGTGCGTCCGCATAATAGCGGATAACCCTATATACCGCGGTATCCCACCTTGAAGTGGGATTGGTATTTTATATTGAGCTAACATCTATGGATGCAGGAAAACAGGTTGGAGGGTTCCAACTGGATTCCTCAAATTTATTTAGATTGTTTTAATATTCTGGGATATGGTTTATTTGATATTCTGTGATAAATTATATCGGTAATTGAAAATATTGGATGCTATGGTTTGATTGAATATATTTGGATATACCGAGTTATCAAAAATATATAGATTGGGTTTTTGAAGTGAAATAAAAGAGAATTCTTAAGTAAATAATTATATAGGTTTGGATAAATGAATTGGAAAAGAATAAAGGTTGATTTTCAAATTCTAATAAATAAATTTCAAGTATGAGAAAAGAGATTTTGAATAAATAGGAATAAATGAATTTACAAAAAAACTTAAATGATATTATTTAATAAAGAATTTATTTTCAAATTCAAGGTTTAAATCTGTAAAAGATAAAGAAGAAATTTGGAAAAGAATGAAATTTGTATTTCAGTTTAAATAATTTTTTAAACCATAGTAAAGAAGTTAAATCTAAAATTAATAGGTTTGAAATAAATTGAGTAAGTAAAGGAATTTATTTTTAAAAATGGAGTAAATTTGGAAATCGATTTGGAAATTGATTACATGTTTGAAACTGTGTTTTAAAAGGGAGATGGGACTATGAAAGTTATAAACTGGGTTATAAAGTGAAATATTTATCAAAGAATAATTTGGAAATGTAAATTCAGAATGGGAATTCATAAAGGAATGGGTAATTTGTTTTAAAAGTAAATAGCGACTTATTTTTAAAGGTGTGGAAAGGAAAGTGTACTTCCTTGGAAATCTAAGTATATTTTTAAAGAAAGATTTCCAAATATAAGATAGAGATTTTAAAGTGGATTTAAAAAGGTATTTTAGAGAAATTTTATTATTTTAAATTGTTTTAGAATTTTAAAGTAAATATTTATTTAAATTAATTATAGTAGTATTTATTTTAAGGGTTTAGCTAGTATTATGATTTAAAGAAATATTTATTTAATATTTGTACCTTATATAATAATTTTTATTTTGGCCTTAGTCTTACATGAGAGATAAGTATATACTTTTAATAAAGTGTTTTAAATAGTTTATTTCAAGTGTTTAAAGTATATTTTTTTAAAAACAATAAGTGATTTAAATGGTTTTTTAAAGTGTTTTAAATATTTTTATTCTAAATGTTTTAAGAAAATATTTTTTTGGATAAAGTGATTTAAATTATTTTTAAAATGTCTAAAATATTAAGGCTTGGCGATTTTCAGTGGAAATAAAACAATTGGGTGGGGATTTTCTTCCAAAAGAGGAAAGTGATTGGAAAACTACTTTTCAAAGGGTTGAAAAGTGGAAACATATCTTGCGAAGAAATTTTGAGATTAACAAATAATTTGGAAAATTATTAAATTTGATGATTGTTTGTGAATGTTATTTGATAGTTAAATAACCGACTATCAATATTGGCCAATGCGCTGATTGTTTCGAAGAGTCTGGGATCGAGATTAATTTCCCGAAAACTACTTCGATCCCATTTGAACGTTTTCGTGAAGAAGACAAGAGTTGAAATTGAAGATGGAGCAGTGAAGTACAAGGGCTAATCGCTACTAATCCTAAGGGTGATTCCAAAATGGATGTAGTAGGAATAGTGCCTTCGGTTCCGTTCGAATCCGAAACGGACTTGTATGGATGAATGCTTTCAGAACATCGTCAAGAGGGCGGTGAGCATTTTAAGTTAATGTGTGCTAAAAAGGTAACGCATAGCCTCAAGCCTCATCAACCGAGAATGGCTAAAACAGGGGGAGGTGCACGCAAGGCTAAGTGGCTAGCAACCAATTAGCGTAAGGTCGCCTCTGTCTAGATGTCCCTTTTTTTGGCTGTGTGGGCGATTGATGATCCCAAGCGTGGGGTGAACTTATTCAAACTATCCAGAAAGGGGTAGCTCCGGTCTTATGATGCAGGGGATCAGGGTGGATCCTCGGTACGTTGATCTAGACCACATACTGTGCTAGGCGGTACCCCAGTAGCCATGCCATTGTATGGAATCCAATCTCCAATAAGCGCCTATACAGTTTTGATTGTGCCCAACTATGCTGAAACGTGAGATGCAAGAATTTCATCTAGATTCTATTTTGCTTTGTATAGACACTATTATAATATCTGACGAATTTGATAAAATGTTTTGGTTATCGTAATGTTAAAACCCAACATGTTTATTTGTGGCATGGTCTTACGAGATACCTTTGATTTCGAAGGATTTGAAAACTTTAATAATCCAATTGAGTGTGTTTTCTCACTCTGGTATTCCATACTGACTTGGATGTTATTTCATTATAATGCCCGGGTCAGACTGGGTATTATAGAATACACATTCTGGATGGACTGCTGGAGCTTAGGAGACGAGATGGATGGCGAGACGTATAATACGTATTTGAAGTATATTCCGCTGTGCAGTATAAGGCTATATAGTCAGCTTTTGTGAGGACAAGCTAATATAACTGTCTATTGTTTTGATTTTGATGTACTCTGGTAATGTAATGTGTAAAACTGATATAGTTTCTTTTTATGTAAATATCAGTTATTATCTATTATATTTTATTCCGCCGCGATGGTAAGATTCTGTTGTTGTTTTGTTTCAATTTCTTCTTCTACCTCCTTCTTCTTTAACCCTAACGGTCCGATTTTTCGACATTCGATTGTTCAGTATTTGATATAGTGGACGTATTGATGTCGATTTTTGGATGTCGAAAAATCAGGTTGTTACATGTGGTATCAGAGGCGAGGGTTAAGGGAGAACCTTGGCTCTGGTGGGGATTACTCATTAGAAATGGAGTCCATAAGTACTCTAGAATGAGTTGAGTGTAGTAATAAATATGAGCGCGTATTTATTAGTGAAATAAAAATTTGTTTTTATATTGTGTTGCCTTATCGGTTGGGTGTTTATAGATTCTGGTCGGAGCAGTCTGGCCAACTATACCGATAGGGATTTCTAAACTCTTAAACAAGATAAACCGACACAGTATTGTTTTAAAATATGGCAAATGAAATAATTTTACCCAAATTATTTTTGTATATAAAAGAAATAATTTTGTAAATTATTATAGTTTCTTAGTTATTAGGAAGTGGTAATATTAAATTATTATCATTGCTGTTATGGTAATTGCAATATGAATTATAGTGTGATTTATAATTAAAACGAGATAAAATTTTAGAGTAATGATTGAATATAGATTGGAAGGCTTTGAAATTTTGAAATTGTGGGAAGGATTTAAATCCCTTTGGATTTGAAACCTGGTGGGATTTGGATTTAAAAATATTTGGAAAATGTTTTTGAAAGGATTTGGAATTTGAAAATTTAATTCCTTTTGAGTTTGAAAATGATTTTCAAAAATTTTGGAAATAATAGTGATAGTATTTGTGAAATATTTTTGAATTGGATATGAGATCTGCTGAGATTTGGAATTTAAAAATATTTAAAATGCTTTTGAAGGAAGTAAAAGCACAAACCTATTTTTGGTCGCTGGAAAATAATTCCGATGATGATCGCGACATCATCGGTGTTAATTTTCGAGTTTCCAAGAGAGGAATTGCTACCGATTTTTTTTAAATTGGAGTATCTGCAAAATTGAGATTGGATTTAAAATTCAAGAGATAATTTAATACTAAAGGGTTTTGGATATAATTGATTTCAAAAATGCTTTTGAAATATAAGTAATTGTTTAAAATACTCTGGAGTTGGTTTAAAATATTTACATAATATAACTAAATTCGATAATTTATAAAAATTTGAAATTTGTGGAATAAGATTCAACTTGAAAGAGTTAAATAAAAGTAGGTGTGACTAAAGAATAAAGTTAGAAAGGTAAGCCAATTAAATGAAGTAAATTAAAAAAGGTTGGAAAATGGAATGGAAATAAATTGAAAACTTATAGGAATTTAAAATTTAAATTGAATTGGAATGTAATTAAATATAGTTAAGTAAAAGTGAATTTAAAGAAAGTCTAAGGAAACTAAGAGAAATAGTTACTTAAATAAAAAAAATATGAGTTAGAAATAAAATTGTGGATAGACAAATGAATTTGCATTTGTCAGTAAATAGGATTGAAACTAAATATTGGGAATTAATTTGAATTGTGTAATGGATGTTAGTCAAGATTTGACTAAATAAAATAAAGGACTAAAATAAAACTAGTGAGCAAACTAATTGATTCAAGTGGGTAAGAAAATGAATTAAAATTTAAATTTTGGAATCAATTTGAATTATATTAAGTAAAAAGGAATTGGAAATTTAGTTTTAGTGGACTAAAAAACAAAGTTCTAAGAATAAAAATTTATTGAAAATTGAAATAAATTAGTAAGTGGAACTAATTTAAAATAATGATACGAACCAATTGTGAATGGAAGATAGTTGATAAAGTTCAATATTCAGAGTTTGAAGATAAATTGAATTCTTGAAAATGAAAATTTGGATGAAAATCGGGAATATTGAGATTTGAAATTTACTTGGTAAATTGAAGCAAATTGAATCTATATGGAATTGGATCCAATTTGAATAAATGTAGATAAAAACCATATGGTAAAGTGAAAGTAATAATATAAGAGTATATAAAATACTTATATTAAACTTAAGAAAAGTTAAGGCTGAAAGTTCTTAAGTAAATTTGGTATTGAAAATATACTAAGTTAATAATTGGATGAAAATTTAACTGGAAGTTGTGAAATGGGATGGTTGTAAATAAGTGAATAGAAATCTAAATGAATGTGAATAAAAGGGAATTGATGGATATAATGCATAAGATGTACGTATATTATTTTATTCGCATAGCGATTTGATCTAGATTCGAGCACAGAATTTCGGGGTAGTTATACCGATCCGAATTGGGTTTTCCACTCGATTTTCGACGGTGAACCTTGGATATGGATTTTTGTTTGATTCTGGAAATTCTCTACCATAGTTTGTGGCTATGCAAGAAGAATGACGGTTTCTGATCAAGAAACCAGATCCGAGTCCACACTAGAATGTCGGATGGACGATACTAGTTCGGAAGTGAAATTGTGTGATCGAGTGAGCGATCGGATCTGGTATTGCATACAGATGATATATCTGCATCGGCTTAAATGAAATAGATATTGAAACTTTTGTAAATAAATGTATAAAATGATTTTTAATGCTTTGACTGGATATTATTTCTAAGTAATATACAAGTATTTAAAACAATAAGGAAATTGATGATTTTGATTTCAGAGGATAAAATTTGTATGGCCCAACAAAAAGGTATGAATTTAAGTATTTGTATGGAATTTGATGGTTTTCTGATCTTGCCACTTGGCTTATGTTTTCTTTTGAAATCTGGAGGTCCGTAGAGGCATTTTGTAGTTGTACAGTGCTAGCCGCGCAAAGGAGACATTGGCGAAATTTTTCAAAAATTTAGGGAGTTAGAAAATTTTGATAATTTAAAGTTTGAATTTGAATTATAATTTGAATGGTTCAGTAAGTAATGTTGTTTGGAAATTTTGGATAGGTTTGAAAGGTTAGTAAGGGTAATAGTGTCTTTTATAAAAAGATTGTTTTATGTATTTTTTAAACCGTTTGGTTTTGGGAAGTTGATAAAAGCTATTTGGAATGGGAAATAGTTAATGAGTTGTGGACCATTCTTCTTAACTAGTAATTTTGGGGATGAAATTCTTTTAAGGGGTGAGGAATGTCACGACCCGAAATTTTTGGATATTTGAAATTGGAATACTTAATTAATTTTAAATATTTGAAAGTTAGTTTAACTTGAATTTCGAATATCACTATTCATTTGGGCAATTAAATTGTTGAATTTAATTATTGAAGGTTGAGTAAAATATTGAATCTTCAGTTATATGCTTGTTAAAAATAATTTGAAGGCTTGTAAAACTTATATTGATAATACTGAAGATAGCAGAAGTATCAAAAATTGAATTTGGAAGTGTTTTGTTCAGTTTTGAAAATATATCGTTTAAATCAATATTTAAAAATAGCCATCCGAGGCACAATCTCAGAATTCGATGAAACTAGTTCCGTTGGATCCGTAATAGTGTATTATTATCGGATTTCAATTTTCATAATGTTTGGAGTTGTCGTGTGATCGTACGATAAGTAAACGCACTGAGATTTATATTGAAAATTTAATATAATAATTGGGTAAAGCTATCTTTTCTATACGATCGAGTTAGGACTTGAAACCTTTTTCATTGCGTTTAGAATAGGGGTTTAACATTATAAACGCTTGGCGGCATGTCTTGATTGGAAGTCAAAATTTTAAGTCACGATTTCATGACAATTCAAATTTAAATTTAAAACCATATATATATTGACTAGTCAAAATTCATTTACATTGGTTTTATTTTTACCACCATATCATTCTAACACCTGTACAAGAGGAAACAATATTTCCCCATTTGTCAAGCATGCATAGAATTTAAGAACATGTAGCATACATATGGAATAAAAAAATAATGAGGAATAAAGAAAGTGAGGGCCAAAACATTTCGTCTCAGAGAAAAATATAAATGAAGAAATGGCCGTGCTTCTCTTCGTTACAAAAATCAAAATCAAATTCTCGCTTCAGAAAAACACTTACAAATCATGTCTTAGCAAATCTTCGTTCTCCCTCATTAGGCATATCTTTGTCGAATCGATCTAACCAGCCTTTATTCCTTTTCGAAGCGAATCGTGCTCGCGTGAGATTGGGGAATCGGAGTTTATGGGTGGAAGCCGCCGATGTGAGTGCCGTTGGGTCGTGTTTGGCAATTGGGTTCGAGCTTGGATTCTCCATGGAGTTTTGGGCATGGCTAGTCGCCTGGAGGAGGGAAGCAGTGTTGTCGATTTCATCATCATAGACGGTTGCATTCTCGGTTTTGGGTGAGGAGTTGATAGCACGTTGTCGTGGTGGCGAATCAATGAGGGAGTGTTTGCGGATCGTGATGGTCAGTAGCGACGAGATGTGGTACATGCTAAGATGACATGCAAAGGTTTTGGAGGGGAGGGTAGCGTTGTAGCATTTTGGGTTGTGGGTTCGCGGCTTGGATTTCGATCGTGTGGGATGTTGGTGAGTTTCCTTTCTTTTTATTTATTTTATTTTTATTTTGGTTCTGGTGTAACTAAATAATAGTTTTGAATTTATTTTTATCATGAGAGATATAATAAAATATGTTAATCAGTTGTTTAAATGGAAATTTAAAACTTCCAGAGCTTATAATTTTATAACGTTTGGACATGGAGAAATTAGGTTGTTAAAATTTTTATTGAGTAAATATACAATATACATATTTTCACTTACGGGTTTAATTCTATGATAATGAAGATTTATTTGTTTAATTAGATCTAAATTATTTTAGTTACTAAGAAATTATTTAAAGGGAAAATCAGTTTAAAATTTAATTATGAGTTTAAATTAAATTTATTAAATGGTAATTAATTGTTCGATCAATTAAAATATTAATAAAACCATGTAATGTTTATACAAGGTCAAATCGTGAAGGAAACTAGTCGAGATGGATATGTATTACAAACAAAAATCGAAGGTGAGTTAATCTCACTCATCTAGATTATTATTTAAATTTAAATATTTGGTTCAATGATTGAATTGATTGGATGTGGTATATTATACAGCAGTATATATATCAGAATGATTGATTTCCTGCATTATATAGCGTATGAGACCCTATGCGCCACGCATAATAGCGGATGACATCATATACCGCGGTATCCCACCTTGAAGTGGTATTGGTATTTTAAATTGTGCTAACATCTGTAGATGCAGGAAAACAGATTGGAGAAATCCTACTGGATTCCTCAAATTTACTTAGATTGTTTTAATATTCTAGGATATGGTTTATTTGATAATCTATGATAAATTATATTGGTAATTGTAAATATTGGATGTTATGGTTTGATTGAATATATTTGGATATACCGAGTTATAAAAAATATAAAGATTGGATTTTTGAAGTGAAATAAAAGAGAATTCTTAAGTAAATAATTATAGAGATTTGAATAAATAAATCAGAACAGAATAAAGGTGGATTTTTAAATTCTAATAAACAAATTCCAAGTATGGAAAAAGAGATTTTGAATAAATAGAAATAAATGAATTTCTAAAAAACTAAAGTGATATTATTTAAAGGAATAAAGAATTTATTTTCAAATTCAAGGTTTAAATCTGGAAAAGATAAAGAAGAAATTTGGAAAAGTATGAAATTTTAATTTTAGTTTAAATAAAATTTTAAACCATAGTAAAGAAGTTAAATCTGAAATTAATAGGTTTGAAATAAATTAAGTAAATAAAGGAATTTATTTTAAAAAAAATGGAGTAAATTTGAAAATCGATTTGAAAATTGATTACATGTTTGAAACTGTGTTTTAAAAGGGAGATGGGACTATGAATGTTATAAACTGGGTTTATAAAGTGAAATATTTTTCAGAGAAAAATTTGGAAATGTAAATTCAGAATGGGAAATTATAAAGGAATGGGTAATTTATTTTAAAAGTAAATAGTGATTTATTTTTAAAGGTGTAGAAAGGAAAGTGTGTTTCCTTGGAAAGCCAAGTATATTTTCAAAGAAAGATTTCTGAATATAAGATAGAGATTTTAAAGTGGATTTAAAAAGAATGTTTTATAGAAATTTTATTATTTTAAATTGTTTTAGAATTTTAAAGTAAATATTTATATATATTAATTATAGTAGTAATTATTTTAAGGGTTTAGCTAGTATTATGATTTAAAAAAAAATATTTAATATTTGTACCTTATAGAATAATTTTTATTTTGGCCTTAGTTTTACATGAGAGATAAGCATATACTTTTAATAAAGTGTTTTAAATAGTTTATTTCAAGTGTTTAAAGTATATTTTTTTTTAAATAAGTGTTTTAAATGGTTTTTTAAGTGTTTTAAATAGTTTCAATCTAAATGTTTTAAGAATATATATATATTTTTTGGATAAAGTGATTCAAATTATTTTTAAAAAGTCTAAAATGTTAAGGTTTGGTGATTTTTCAGTGGAAATAAAATAATTGGGTGGGGATTTTCTTCCGAAAGAGGAAAGTGATTGGAAAACTACTTTTCAGAATGTTGAAAAGTGGAAACATATCCTACGAAGATATTTTGAGATTAATAAATAATTTGAAAAATTATTAAATCTAATGATTGTTTGTTAATGTTATTTGATATTTAAATAACCGAACATCATTATTGGCCAATGCGCTGATCGTTTCGAAGAGATCGGGATCGAGATTAATTTCCCGAAACCACTTCGATCCGGTTTGAGCGTTTTCATGAAGAAGACAAGAGTTGGAATCGAAGATGGAGTATTGAAGTGCAAGGGCTAATTGCTACTAATCTCGAGGGTGATTCCAAAATGGATGTAGTAGGAATAGTGCCTTCAGTTCCATTCGAACCCGGAATGGACTTGTATGGACGAATGCTTTCAGAACGTCGTCAGGAGGGCGGTGAGCATTCTAGGTTAATGTGTGCTAAAAAGGTAACGCATAGCCTCAAGCCTCATCGATCGGGAATGGCTAAAATAGGAGAGATGCACCAAAGGCCAAGTGGATAGCAACCAATTAGGGTAAGGTCACCCTGTCTAGATGTCCCTTTTTTTCGGCTGTGTGGGCGGTTGCTGATCCCAACTGTAGGGTGAACTTATTTGGACTATCAATTAAGGGGTAGCTCCGGTCTTGTGATGCAGGGGATGAGGGTGGATCCTTGGTACGGTGATCTAGACACGTACTGTGACTGGCGGTACCCCAATAGCCCCGCCATTGTATGGAATCCAATCTCCAATAAGCACCTATACGGTTTTGATTGTGCCCAACTATGCTGAAACGTGAGATGCAAGCATTTCAGCTCGATTCTATTTTACTTTCTATAGACACTATTATAATATCAGACGAATTTGATAAAAATGTTTTGGTTATCGTAAGATAAAAACCCGTCATGTTTATTTGTGGCGTGGTCTTATGAGATACCTTTGATTTCAAAGGATTTTGAAAACTTTAATAAGCCAATTGAGTGTGTTTTCTCACTTTGGTATTCTAGACTGACTCGGGTGTTATTTCGCTATATTGCTCGGGTCAGACCGAGTATTATAGAATACAGATTCTAGATGGACTGCTGGAGCTCAAGAGACGAGCTGGATGGCGGGACAAATCATATGTATTCGAAGTATATCTGCTGTGCAGTATAAGGCTGTATAGTCAGCTTTTGTGCGGACAAGTTAATATAATTGTCCAGTAATTTTTTTGATTTTGATGTACTCTGATAATGTAATGTATAAAACTGATATAGTTTCTTTTTTTTGTACAGATCAGCTATTATATATTATATTTTATTCCGCTGTGATGGTAAGATTCTGTTGTTGTTTTGTTTCAATTTCTTCTTCTACCTCCTTCTTCTTTAACCCTAATGGTCCGATTTTTCGGCATTCGATTGTTCGGTATTTGATAAGTGGGCGTATTAATGTCGATTTTCGGACGTCGGTAAATAAGGTCATTACATTATTGTACCCAGCTTTGAATGTGACATTCACAGAACTTCATGAATCAACAAAAACTTTCTTCACAATGCAGTTTGGGATATGCATATTTATCGTAGGGTGTCCTGATATGGGAAGTAAACCCTATTAAAGTAAACGAGTTGTCTAGGGCAAGTTTCCGTTTGATATGGAATAAAGTTTTATGCTTAGTGCAAGGCTTCTTGGACGTATTTATCTTGTGCTTCCTTGCTCTTGCCGACGAGATGTGGTCCTCCACGGGTAGAAGCAATGAGAGTATTTGGGTTTCCCACTAGATCTTCATAATGATCTAGTGATTGATTTATCATAGGAGTAACTGAAATGTCTTCTGGTATGTGCCTAAGTACCCCTTTTGTATTAACTTCATTCTTTAAATGGTGACAGTCATCTGTGTGGTTGCCATTCACCCCGTGGAACCTGCAATATGGGACACCCTTGTTTTATTCAGGTTTCTTTCCATTATTCGGGACATTGTAAGCTAATTTAATCCTAGTCGTTTCATAAATCTGCCCCAAAGTATGTGTTAAGGGAATTTTTGTTTTATAATTAAAATCTATTTTCCTTTTTGCAGACAGGTTGTTCTAATTTTCCTCCCCCCACTTCCTTACCATAAAGGGCACTATCTTTCTTAAAGTTTGGTTGAAAGCGGTTTGGCTTCCACCCACTTGGTAAAATAATCTATAACAACTACTGCATACCTCACCCCTCCTTTGGACATAGGGAGCGGGCCTATCAAATCAATTCCCAAATGTCGAACAGTTATGGGTTGGTCATGGAGTAAGCTCACGTAAAGGCAGTCTTGGAATACTAGCAAATCTTTAGCACCTATTACATTTACGAACAAACTTTCATGTATTATTTAGCACGGTTGGCCAAAATAACATTGTCTTAATACTTTCTTAGTTAATATCGTTATTCCTAAATGATCCCCTCAATATCCTTCGTGAACTTCTCCCATAATCCAGTCCCTTTCTCTTTGGTGACGAATCTTAGAAATGGGGTCGAGTGGCCTCTTTTGTAGAGTATCCCATCAAAGAACGTGAAATAGAGAGCTTGGTATCTAATTTTTATAGTTGCGATTTTGTCTTTTGGTAAGGTTCCTTTTAGGAAAAAATATTTGATAGGGATCATCTAAGATTCAACTTCTTCTTAATCAATTACCGGTAGGGCTTGGTTACCTTGAATCCTATATGTCTAGTCTTGATTTTCTGCATCTTGACCCCTTGCTCGTTATGCACATGTTAATACTAAAACCTAATTTGTTTTGAAAATGTTAGGCTTGACTAAGTGCCTTGTGGAAGTTACCTTCTATCCTTGTGCAACCCATGTACTTGATAGCTTAGGTAAAGACTCCGCTGAAGTATTTTTCTCCTTGGGAATTGGTGTATATCAAATGGTTCAAACTGAGCTAGTAGTTCTTTTAACAATTCCACATACTTGGCTAGAGTTGGTTCTGTGGTTCAATAATTTCCTTAAACTAATTTACAAAAAGCTGCAAATCATTATGGACTTCAAATGTGTTACCTTCATTATCTGGGCAATTTTTAGCCTAGCAAAGAGTGCCTCGTATTCTATGACATTGTTCATTGTGTTGAATTCAAGCTCAATTGCATCATATAGATTCTATCGATCTGGGGTGATAAGTGCATACCCAATTCTTGTCCTTTGCTCATTTGGTTCACCATCAACATAGAGCTGCCATACCTATGGAGGTTATTCCATTTCCTTACGCTGTTGTGTCATTGGTGTTGTGCATTCCACAATGAAATCAGCTAGGGCCTAACCTTTGATTTTGTTGCACGAGCAATAGGTGATTTCATACTGACTTAGTTCGATGGCTCATTTTAAGAGGTAACTGAATGTTTTTGGTCTTTTTAGTATTTGTCTCAGTGGCTTGTCCATCGGTACTTTAATGGAACATGCCTAGAAATATGGTCATAGTTTTCTGGCTGTGAGCAATAAGTTTTAAACAAACTTCTCTATCATGGAATAGTTTATTCGACTCCGGACAATTGCTTATTGGTGAAATATATTGGCCTTTGTACACCTACTTCCTCTCGCACTACTGCTGCGCTCATAACATGATTAGTTATAGCTATTTATACAAATATATCCTCACTTGGGACTGGTGTCAAAATTTTGGGTGGTTAATTAAGTGATCTTTTAGCACTTTTAATGCTGCTTCACACTCTTTTGTCCATTCAAAACTTCAGCACTTCTCCATTCGATCAAAGAAAGGAATGCATTTATTAGCGGCCTTCGAAATAAATCTGCTTAAGGCTGCCATCTTCCTATTTAGACTGATCATAACTTTGTATTTTTTTGTAACTTTATCTTCCTATTGGCATTAAATTTCTCTAGGTTGGCTTCTATTCCTCTTTCACTCACAATGTATCCTATAAATTTCCCCGATTAAATTACAAAGTTACAATTTAATGGATTCAATTTCATTCCATACTGCCTTAGGCATCCAAAATCTCTTTTAAATCCTGCACATGATTAGAAACTACTTTGAAATTTACTAACATGTCATCGACGTATACTACTACGTTCTTCTTGATCTAACCCACAAACATCGTATTTGCCTTTGCGTCCTTTAATCTAAATGACATCACTTTATAGTAGTACAATCCCTTATCAGTGATGAAGCTTGTGTGTTCTTGATCTTGCTTGCACACGGCTATTTGGTTGTATCTTGAATATGCATCCATGAATGTCAATAGTTCATGCCCAATAGTTTCATCAACCAACCAATTGATTCTAGATAAGTGTAAACTTTCCTTGGGGCAGGCTTTATTAAGATTAGTGAAATCTATGTGGGTTCTCCACTTTCCATTCGAATTCTTTACCATAATTGGACTCGAACCCATTATTCTTTTAACCTTTTAACTTCTTCATAAAGAGCATTTTACCTCTCCTGATTCAGGATGGGCCATTTTTGCCTCACAAGGTGTGCATTGGGATTTATGTGGCAGATTATGGCCAAATCGATTCCTTCCATATATGAGTGAGTCTGAGCAAAAATGTCATGGGACATCTTTAAGAAATCAATTGATTTCGAACACAGTTCACTACTTAGGTTTTTTTCCAATCTTTATAATCTTGGTAGGATCTGAGGGGTCTATTTGAATATCTTCCAATTCATCCACGGGTTTCAGATCTTTCTCTTTCATTCCTAGCCATGGATCCCCTTCATCTTCTACCTCCTACGGCTTTGATGAAACTGCACTTTCTTGATTTGGGGAAGCATTAAACGGATACTGCATAAATAATGAATTGTAATCATCTACTCTATCGTGTACAAGTAATCCCTTTTCGCTTTTCTCATATATATTGTGGTCTTAGATTGACCTATTTCGGTATTTGCCTTAGAACTTGGTTCCGGTGTAGTTCTTTGAACTGGCTTATCGGTTATTTTTATTTTTATATAAATTAGTTGGAGATAATAATATAAATTTGAATAATTTTATTACTAGGAATCAAAGTTACATTGTATAGTTCTCTTGTTAATAATTGGTCTTCTCTCACACTTTGATCTACTCTTGCAGGGGTGTGAAACTTTATGAGCAAGTTTTTTTAGGAGAGAACTACTCCTAGCTCTATCAACATAGGTCTTTCCAAGAAGGCGTTGTAAGAGGAATGTTGACCCTAACCAAAAAAATTGCATAGAACGATTTATGTGTGGTGATGTTCCTGCGATAATGAAGAGTCGGGCCATTCCCGCTAGGATAGTTCATGTATTGTTAAAGCCATATATGGGCTTTAGTCTTGACTTTAGGACTTCAGCTGGGAGTCCCATCTTGTTGTACCCAGCTTTGAATATAACATTCATAGAATTTCTCGAATCAACAAAAGCTTTCTTTACAATGCAGTTTGGGATCTGTATATTTATTAGGGTGTCCTGATATTGGAAAGTAAACCATACTGAAGTAAATGAGATGTCCAGGTCAAGTTTCCGTTTGATATGAAATAAAGTTTATGCTTAATGCAAGGCTTCTTGGATATATTTCTCTTATTCTTCCTTGCTCTTGCCTACGAGATGTGGTCCTCCATGGATAGAAGAAATGAGAGTATTAGGGTTTCCCACTAAATCTTCATAAGGACCTAGTAATTGATTCAGCACATGATAACTGCAATGTCTTCTAATAGGTGCCTAAGTACCCCTTTTGTATTTTCTTCATTCTTTAAATGGTGACAGTTGTCTGTGTGGTTGCCAATCACCCTGTGGAACCTGCAATATGGGCCACCCTTGTTTTGTTCGGGTTTCTTTCCTTTATTCGGGACATCGTAAGCTAATTTAGTCCTAATCGTTTCATAAATCTGCTCTGAAGTATGTGTTAGTGGAATTTTTGTTTTATAATTAAAATCTCTTTTCCTTTTTGCTAACAGGTTGTTCTAATTTTCCTCCCCTTACTTCCTTTCATTCTGAGCCAGAGAAACTTTCTCTGTTGGCATCCCTTTAACTTATCTTGCCTCCTCAGTGCATATATCAACTAGCTCTTTCATGAAAAGCTTTCATTCTCCTGCAAGGTCCTCTACTATTCTTGTCCCACATTTCTGTGTTCTTTTAACTCTTGAATGAGCCACCATAAGCAATGCCTCTTCGTTGGTCACTCTTATCCTTATCACCTTCGACTTAAAGTGTGTGCAACTACACAAACTTTCATTATCTTGTTGCTTAATGCAGGATTGGGTGTTGGGGTCAGTAGAGACTTCCCTTCCTGCATTAAATTAACTACTGAAATAGACTAATAGATGTTCCAAGAGTGAATTTCTCCTACCAAGTACCTTCAGAAACACTAGAGGCTGCCCATGTGAGGTATACGGAGAATAACTTCCAACAGGCTAGCCTTCCCACCTTTAGTATGTCCATACGGTATTCAAACGTGCATAGTTGGACATCTGGGATAGATTACCCATTATACTTTCTAATTATTGGGGATCTAAAGCTATTAGGGTATTCCGAACCAATAATTGCTTCACTGAATGGAGAATAGCACACCTCTCCTCTTCTTTCCTTGTTGTTCTAGTCATATAGTTTGGCTAATTGCTCTATACGAGCTTTAGATTTTAGTATTTCCCTATCCTTAGCACTCACTCGTGATGTGCCATCTCTGCAGATCAAAGTGGCCTCACCAACATCTTGCACAACATGGTTACCACGCTTCTTCAACAACAAAGAGTTAATATTAGAGGGCATAGCTTTATAAGTTTGGGTTTATTTCGGCCTTGTTTTTAGTTCTTGGTCCTAATATTAATAATCTAGCCTCACCATTCTCATTAGTGAGATTGCTATACTTGTTCACTACATATACATGTTGCATGGTAGGGGAACATTGGCAATGAACTGCAGAGCTGTTGGAATTTGATGGCCTGGATGGTAGATTTTGGGACACCAGCTTTTCAATCCTAGTCATTCTATCATTTATTTGGTTTAAAAATGCATTGAGGGCGACTTTCTATCACCAGAAAGATGCATCACTATTTAAGAAAGAAAGGGATAGAAGAAGAAAAGAAAGAGAAGAAAGAACAACAACACATCAGAATCTCACAGCGGAACGAATGAAATATAATATATAACATATATTTAGTATCATATACATCAGAGTACACAACTATACATCTCAATTTAGACAGTTATAACATTTCTGTCTAATATACAATACAAGAACAACTATACAGAATAACACACAGTGGAAACTCTATCTATATATCAACACGCTGAAGCCTCCTCCTCCAAAGCTCCTCCAGAATTCGTCAAGGATACCTGAATCACTTGACTACTCATACATAATATGAGTACCCAAGAGTTTAATAAAACAGAAAATAAACACTCGGGTCAGACAGGGGTCGGGTGTGAGTAAACGGTTTAAATTGCTTAACTTTAAAAAAATCCTTTGAAAAGAAAAGGTATCACGTAAGACTTCCCACACATAAACATGGAAAAGTTTTTACCATATGCTGACCAAAACATTTGATAGGAAATCCAGTGATATTATAATAATGTCTAGGGTTTTCAAGTAAATATGAAATAGCCGAAGTTGTTACATGATTAAATTCCAGCTACTAGCTACAAAAGTGGGTAATACAAACAAAACCATAGGGTCTCGTAGGAAGAATGGGTTTCCTACAATGGCAGGGCTACTGGGGTACCGCCCGTCACAGTACGTGGCCTAGATCACCGTACCGAGGACTACTCCTGATCCCTTACAACACAAGGCCGGGACCATTCCTTACTGAACAGTCTCGAACAAGACCATCCCGCAGTTGGCTGCAGATCCAACCGCCCACACAACTGAATAAAAAGGGACATCTAGACAGGGTAAAATCTCGTCCTACTTGAGCATGACCCACTTAACCTTGCTGCACCTCCCCTGTTTTAGCCATTCCCGGTTGATGAGGCTTGAGGCTGTGATTACCTTTATAGGACACATTTATCTTAGAATGCTCATCGTCTACCTGGCGATGTTCTGAAAGCATTCAATCCATACAAGTCCGTTCCGGGTTCGAACGAAACCGAAGGCACTATCTCATTGCACTCATTTTGGAATCACCCTCAGAGTCAACGACAATAGCCCTTGCACTCTGAATCACCATCTCGAACCTGTAAGTACTATTTTCGTCATACTCATCACGGAATCACCCCCAGAGTTATACTGACGAATAGTTCTTACACCTCGAGTCTTCACTAAGCTCCACTTGGATTCACGACCTAACGTTTAATTTGGATCGACGTGGTTTTCGGATATAAAATCCGATCCTGGTCTCACCGAATCCAAACGCCATTTTAATGTGAAAGTCGTACTTAAGGGTTTAAACAGTAGATATTCAGAATATCACTTAACATAAATGGATGATTCATAACACACAGATAGATAATTCACTATTATCAAATTCATCCACACATATCACAAAGCAACATATATATCACATCTCAAATATATCACATTCAAATCATTACATATAAATCAATGAAATCCAATATCATCCAAAATTATTAACTCATCCAATGATATTTAACATCCAATCATTAATCATCCATAACAAGGTTTGATCCAAACTTAATAAATTTAATTAATCCTTAATTAAATTAGTTCCTTACTTAATCACTTGGATTATCATTAATCCAACTTACTTATTCATTAATTAATTACAAATTAATTAATTAAACATCCCTTAATTATCCATTTCAATTAATCTTCCTTGATTAATTATCTCTTAATTTCTTTAAGTAATTATTCCTTAATTACAAATTTAATTAATCATCTTGATTAATTACTTCCTATTTATACCAAGTAATTATCTCTTAATTACCCTTTTAAATTAATCACACTTGATTAATTATTCTTTAATTATTCTGATAATTATTCCTTAATTATCCTTTAATCATATAATTACTTTAATTAAGTACTCTTGATTAACTACTTTTAATTAATCATACTTGATTAATTACTTTTTAATTAATCACATTTGATTAATTACTTTTAATTAAATTTAGTAATTAAAACTTAATTATAGATTAATTATCCTTTAATTATTAATTAATAATTATTTATTTATTTATTTTCATTAATTAATGATTACTTCATTAATTAAAATTTCTTTTTAATTAATTACTTTATCAAGTAATTAATCACTTAATTAATTACTCTTAATTCTTTCATTAATTAATTAGCCTTCAATTAATAACTAAATTTAAACCTTTAATTAATTATATTAATTAATTCTTTAATTAATAACATAAGTGATTAACCCTTAATCACTTCCACTTAATTACTTTCATAAAGTAATTAACTTCTAATTACTTTGTTCAATAATTACTCTTTACTTAATTACCTCCAGTAATTAATTACCTAATTACTTCACCAAGTAATTACACTTAATTAATCCATAAGCGATTATCTTCAATTAATCACTAATTAATTACTTAGTTAATTATTTAATTAATCGTTTAAATTAATTAAATGATTCTTTCACTTCTTACATTATAAAGATCCTTAATTAAGAAAACCATTATCTTAATTAAATCATTTATATTAACCAATAACACTTTAATTATTAACAAAAATTGAATTATCTTAATTATTTTCACAAATTTATTTATCTTTAATTAAATCAAAATTCTAAATTACTTAAGATAATCTTTATTATAATTGATTACCAAATTCTTAATCTTTAAACTTTATTTAAAATAAAATATATTAGAAATCAATTATAATTAAAATAATTTAAACATTCAAATTAAAACCTTTAAATCTTTGAACTTTCCAAAGTTATTAAATAAAATTTAATACAAACTTTATTTCAAAAATCCACTTATTTTATTTTTAAAACTTTCATATTTTAATATATGTAAACTTGTTGGAAACTTAACTTTGAAACAAATTTAGTTTTATAAATAAACTTGTTTAACTTTTGTTTTAAAACTTTAATCATTTACGAAAGAAATTTTCTTTGTTTTCAAACTTTTTAAAACATGGTTGTTACATTATTAAAACTTAAACTACTAAGACCCAATACCGCTTCGAGCAAAATTCTTAAATACTCGAATGAAAACCCGAGTTACCCCAAACCTTATTCCCTGCTTCGAGCCAAATCATCACATACCCGAAGAATACTTCGAGCTCGAACCTTTCTTCTCCCAAAACCCAAATCCTGATGCACGATACCATGCACATCAACGTGCACCAACCCCCTGTCCAACGTTGAACCCCACTCTGGCCTCCAATACGTTGCACTCGACCTCTACAACTACAGTCGAAACCCAGAAATCGTATTTCGATCGAAAGTCAAATTTTGACTCCCCGAAACCCTTCGAAACAACCATCATCGAAATACGACCGACACTTACGATCCTTGATTCGAGACGCCACGCCATCCTTCCCGAAGCCACGTCGCAACCTCCAGCACCTCCGGCACCACGTGTGATCGTCTCCGGTAGCCTCTCGACGCCACAAAAACACAATGAACAACGTCGGCATTCACAGAGTATCAAACCCTACTTCCTCGATTTCCAGTCATCTCGATCATCAATAAAATCCCAGAGCATTTTTCTAATGATCTACAACATCCCCTTGACCTTCATGCTCAACCCCGACCTCCAGTTTACCGTCTTTCGCCACCAATTGGTCGAATTGTCCAAAACATTAAATTCGAAAATTCTCTTCAACCACTGATCTAAAAATCATGATACAAGCCTCAAAAATCATGATTTAGCATCACGAATTCAATTATATAATTCAAACTCAAAATTTATTTGATTAATTTTTGACCCAAATTTCTTTTTTTACTGTAAATTCAAAATTTGAGCTAATCATTCGTTTTAAAAAAAACTTATAACTATTTTTAGATGAAATATTATATGATATCAAACAACTTTTGCTTACAAATCATAAGCAAATTCGAATTCAACAGGAAGTTATTGATTTTATTATGAAAATGAATCCTGTTGTCTTCACACATAAACTATATTAACACAAAACAGGCATTCAAACCATATATTCAGACATTCAATTAAATTCAAATATTCCATTAACATCATGATATTCATCACAATAACAAGTTGAAATCAGGATTTAAACTGTTTTTAAAAGATTTCATTTACTCACCTTATAAAAGCAAGGAACAGAGTAGAAGATAGAGACTGCATTTTCCAGGCCCTTGAATTTCACTTTGCATGTTGAAATAAAATCTGTTGTTGTACTTTCTAAATTGCTTGTTGATTCCAGTTTTGCTTGATTGTACTTGAAGATCTTGCCTTGATTTCGAATATCCAGCAATTTGAAGATTTGAATTTTCCAGATTTATTTCTTCCTTTTGTTTTCAGATTTGAAATTCCAGGTTTATTTTCATATTTTCTTCTTTCTTATTTTTAATCTTTGATTTGTATTATATTTTGGTTGAGATGAAGAAAGATTTAGCTGAAAATTTAAAAGTAAATTTCTTCTTCTTATTATTTTAAATTTAAATTTTAAATTAAATTTTATCAAGAGAATGACACTTGTCTACTTTAATGCTCTAATTTTCTTACACATATGCTTATGTATTTACAAACGTCCCTTACATATATCAAAATGTTAACAAATGTTTTAATGTTTTAATTAATGATTTACAAATGTTATTTTCTTTTTAATAATTTATTTAAATTATGAATGTAATTATGTAATATTTACATGATTATAAAATGTGTGCTTATCTTTTATAAACAAGCTTATCTTATGTTAAAATTAAAATGAAAGAATATTAAAAACAATTGAAAGTGGACTTCAAATTACTTCTTATTTAAAACAAAAGCTTAAAATATATATAAATAAGAAATTATTCTTGTTATGAAAATTTAAATCTCAAATATCATTTTTAAAAGTATTAAATCAAATTTAAATTTCCAAATTACAAATTATAAATATATGTATTAAAGTTTGAAAACACTTTATTAAATTCAAAACAATATAATTTTCCCATTTCTAATATATATATATATACAAATATATATATATACACATTTCAAATGGAAAAAAACATTTTAACATTAGATTTGAAAATTACTGTATTGAATTTTAAAACACAATTTCAAATCACAATATATACATTTATATATATTACAATTTGAATATATAGCTTTTATTACATTGAAGACTTCCTATTTACAATATATACCAATATGTGTGTGTATATATATATATATATATATATATATATATATATTATAAATAGAAAACATTTTGATTAGCTTTTGATAAATAAATCTTACCAATTTTAAATTGCCAAAATAAATATTTCCAAATTAAAATATTATTAATTTTCAAAAGAATTAAACTTGCCAATTTTATGTTGTTAGGAAAAAATGTTAATAGATATTATCAAATTATTATTATAAGCCTTTAAAAGAATTTTAACTTATCAATTTATAATGTAAAATGATCAAATCAATTTAATTATTAACAAAGATTGTTAAACTGATATTGCTCACATTCCGGGTCGTCACAGAGGGCCTCAGGTATTGGGTCAGTAGATTTTTTTTATGGTGGGCAAATAGGTTTGGACGAGGAAGTTTAAGGTCTATTATCAGTTTTTAGAGCTAAGTGGCCAGCCTCTTATTGAGGAAGGGTAGAAGAATTTTTGGGTTGCGTTGTTCAAATTTGGGAAGTTGTGGAAATCAACGATGTGATTAATTTGAGCAAAGTTTGCTAGGGGCTTAACCCTAACATTAGTGCCAAAATATTAGTAAGATTTTTGGTCTCACAACACCAAGTAAATTATGAAGCAATTACAGTATTGTGTGCTTCCATAATGGGAATCAACAAATTTAAGTGATACTAAATTTGCCTTAAGAGTGGTAATTACGTTGCTTAATGCTTACACAAGTAATTTCACTTTAACTGTTCATTAAATTGTGGATACAACTTATAACCAGGTCATGTAAAATTAAATAAACTCTTATGCTAAAAACAAAGAAATAAAATGTAGAAAAAGGAAGGACATAAGAATTTACTTGGTTTGGATTTTAAAGAATCCTACGTTCATGGGTCAATGCTTTATCGTATATTCATTTTGGTATTAGCTTCTAATGGCAGAGAGTATTTTAGTATGAAATTCAGAGAAACTGTCAAAATTCCCTTTCTCTTTTATAGTGTCCTTTTATTTTAATACCATAACATCACACGGATTGCTAACACCATAATCTCGCACTTCTTCCTCGTTATTTGATCCTTTCATGTGTCATCCATCAGTACTTTGCTGATTTATGCAAAGATTGCATAAGTCGCCATAAACATGTGCACCTACTTTGGGCGGAAGAATTTGACTATCGGCGAGAAACTTGAATTTGACATAAGGTTGGAAATTTGAATTTCAGCACGTGAATCTTGGGAATTAGACTCGTGGGTTGTGCTTGGCATATGGGTGCTCGATATTAGATTATTTGACTACTTCTACGTGTACACATATGGTGTTGTAGTTACGCAGGTCAGTGTAGGAACCAGGTCAGTCGGAAGCGGTTTAAATGAATGAATTTTAATAATTTTTCCATTTTGGATCTTTATTGAGCATATAGAACCTAATTTGATTTTAGATTCAATCTAAAATTTATTTCAAATAAAATCTTATTTTATTTAATTTGTTTAAAAGGACTTTAACTAGTTAATTTATTTTAATTGGTTTAATATTTATATAAAATAGAGTATTTCAAACATACTTGTATATATATGTACATATAAAGTTACTTGTTTTATTATTACTATATTAGTGAGTAAAGAGTCAAAATGCAAGTTATGTGATACTATTTAATATTTCATTAATGTCACAAATGAGCAATTAATTAGGAATTACACCTACTAATATTGATTTGGCCAAATATAAATTTGGTATGTTTATGATTTTGAATATACTCATGTGAGTGTAGTACAAGTGCAATATATAACAAGTGTACGTGCGTTAGCACCAAAAGTGGTCACTAACACCCTTGAGTAGAGTTATGAAGAAAGATTAATGAAGAGAGTAAATTAAAATAGAGAAATAATGTGATTAAATGCAAAAAGAATAACAAAAGCGAGAACATCAGATTATAGTGGTTCGGCGTAATTGCCTACATCCACTTTGAATAAAATCTTTATTACTTTCCCAATCACTTGAATACAGATACAATCCATAAATAAACCACTTGAATACAAGTTTGAATCAAAAAGAGGAGGGTATAAAAAATGGCAGAGTCTCTCTGGAGTTCTCGAAAAAAAGTCTCTTAAACTGGACCCATGCCTCTCTATTTATAGACGATGATAGGTTGGTTCCCCCGTCCAGGCCCATGACTAAGATAGCTCGGCCCATTGCAGATAGGTTAGGTAGACCGAACCAGGCATGCCGACCCACTACGGTCCACCCATGCCGTAGCTAGATTCCTTGGATGCTGACTCAGAGTAGATCTTACTCGTGCCCGAAGCAACCTGGCCTTTAGCCCGAAGTAACTTGTTTTTATATTTATGCCAAATATTCCTTTATTCCTAACTTCTAGTTACGTTGACAGATCCCGTATGGCTGAACCACTAAAGGCCGAGCCACACAAAACAATTCTTCTGAGGCTGAACCACTAAGGGCCAAGCCACACGAAACAATTATTCTAAGGCCAAACCACAAAGGGCCGAGCCACACGAATCAATTCATCTGAGGCCGAACCACTAAGGGCCAAGCCACCCGAAGCAATTCTTCTGAGTCCGATACCATTCACACCGAACCACCCAAGTCGACCCATTCATGGCTGATCCAAATTTGCCAATCCACCTCGATTGAACCTCCATAACCGACCCACATCAACTTATCTTCCTTGACTGACCCTACGCGTCCGATCCACTAAGGTCAACCCATACATGCTCTTCCATAATAGCTATCCTACTTCAGCTGACCCACCATCGAATACTGAACCACATATGCTAGCTGATCCAAACAAGTTATTCCGATTCTTCACATTTCCAACCCTTTCTTGGCTTGAGCCTTCTCTAGGTCCAACCATATCCTTTGCAACTATCACCTTGTAGTCGGGCCAGTTATCTGGGTAAAATTTGCCACCCGTAGTGCGTTGTGTGAATCAATATGACGCGCTTTGAATCAGCGAGCAATTCCTACTTTCAGAGGCAAGCTTATTCGGAATGATAATTGTCTGTCGCTTTTTCATCGGCCTTCGACGATGGTTCATGTCACCTAAACGTATTAGCTCAATCTCAAAGAGGCTCTTAAAATCATGTTTTTAACTTTTCAAAAGCTAGATGTATACAACCTTTCGAAGGTTGAATCACCATGGATTTTCCAAACCCACGCTTCTCCACTTATTCGGTAGTACTTGTCTCTTTATCACATACCATCCTCACCTAACATTATATGCGCGCACACACACACATGCACACACACACACACACACACAGATATATATATATATATATATTTGTGTGTGTGTTCTTTTGTTCTTTTCTTTTATAGAACAAGAGGTGGGTCGGCATACGAAGGTCGATCCACATGGTCAGTTCCCATGATAACGATCAGCATGTTCACTTGCCGATCCAGTGATGTGTGGTGACCGTGTCTATAGGAAAACTCTTGTTCGTCTCCCTTCCACCATATATAAACTCATGCCTTTGTTCTTCTCCTCCCGCTTCTCACTTTATTTCTAACATTCTCCAATACTGCTCTAAACCCAAACTCCTTCTCTCCATCGAACTGCTTTTGCACCTCGTTCCATCATCTTCCAAATGTGTTGCCTTATCCTCCTCAACTCCAAGCCTCAAGAATCACCTGCCTCAACTCGAATTGATGCATAGGTGAGATTCTACGAACTAACTTAAATTCCTAGGCCATGCCTTCATGAACTCGAACTAGATAAGGATTGTGTGTGCATACAGCCCTATGCAATGAATGGGAGAGGACAGAAACATGGTGAGTGTGGCGGCATGCATGGACAACGGAGCATTTTTGACGTGGGATTGTACCAGGTTGAGAGGAGTTAGCATAGGCGTTGATTGGAAAGGAAGTCAGTGATGTATAGGAGAAGATGGTTCGTTGTGTTGTGAGAGAGGGGAGTTCGGCGATTTTCAAGGGTCGGTGCATAGGCTGCAGCATCCTGCTTGGCACACCGACCGAGGGAAAGTAGTCGATAGGTTATTGAAGTAGAGCTGGACCGGTAGGAGTTGGGCAATAGAGTGGGTCAATAAAACTCTTGAAATAGAGTGGATCGATACTCTGAGAGGGAGTGTCGATTGGTTCTGCGAGAAAGAGAGAGTGGGTTGGTATAGACGTAGAGAGTCGATCGGTAGTTTGTAGGCGAGTGAGTCGGTATGTAGATTTAGAGAGACGATCGGCATCGGGCCTTGGGATCGGCATTGACACTCAGAATCACCTCAACTTGAACATAGCATATATATAAGACTGTACATTCTCATGCCTGATCATAGAACAATAAACAATGATAAGAACCTAAGCATATGAGCATATGGGACTGATTCCGATAACTAACTCCATAGTTTTAACAATTATAAACGTGAATTTAACCCATCTAAAGCAAGTAGTTGCTTTCACAATATGTGATGTTAATGCTTGTTCCTAGGATTTGCGCCACCAATCGAAGGACAAACTTTGGTGATGGTAAGCATGACGGTCTCTTGAGATGACAACTAAAAGCTCTGTCATGCTATATTTACTCTTTATAATTTTAATTTACATGTATTTTTTGCTTGAATCGTCACACTAGTTCACACACAATACGGGGGAATACTTTGTTGGTATATCTGATATATATTATCTTTCAAGTATAGCTTAAATAGGTATCTATTCACATCAATCGCTCTTTGCAGATGTCCAAAAAATAAAGCTCAGCTACAGTTTCTGACAAGCCTGAGCCAAGTTCTCGGCAGGAGGCAGTGGGGACTTTGAATCCATCGTCAGCCCTCATACCTGACATCCTAAATCCACTTGTCGCAGTTATAGGCCCGGCTCTCAATGTTGTAGACAGGGCCATAGTTTTGAATAATCGCATCGACTCTCAAGCCTCGAAAATGGTGAATCTTCTCTCATCAAATATGTTCTATTCATGGAATCTCCTTCGAAGATGTTTTGGTTCCATCGGCACAAGACTGGCCTCACTTACCCTCAGCCGGATATACTGCGTGCTACAAACTTATGTGCTGGGCTGGAAGTGTTCAACCTTCAATTCATTCATTCATGAAGTGCTGCAGTATATTGGGATTGCTCCGGCACAACTACACCCTAATAGCCATGAATTTATTCATGGTACATGCGTTCTTTTCATGAGTGTCTTACTCATACCTCTAACTTCCGAGGATATCCATTATGTTTACCGCTTCGAAAGACGTATTAAAAATCCATCTTATATATTCCTCGAGCTACACCCCAAATGCCAAGTCCTGATGGGTGCATGGAGAAAATTCTCTTAGTATAAACAAGAGTGGTTCTACGTACGTTGTCCTCCTGATTTCATGAGAAGATGGCTAGAAGGAAGTAAGTCTCATTTTTATCCCAGTTCTTGTCTTAAGGCTCGAAGTCCATCTTTTTTGAACTTCTTTCAACTCTTATAGGAATCTACCTATGACCTGAAGGCTTCGAGTATTCCGAGGCCGTCGAGGCCATTCGAGCTACTCCCGTGAGAGATCGAGACATTAAATATATAATTACCAATGAACTGCTCTCGAAGTTCGGATTGCTGGAAGACGGCCACCGGACCAGCCTTCTAATTAGCACCACTATAACAAGAACGCTGCAAGAATGGGCAAAGGACAAGCTGGACCTTTAGTGCCCCTGCCGAAGGGGTCACCGATACTACCGAGGAAGGCGAGATTAAAGAAATCGAGGTGCCAGTGGCGACGGACGAGGATGTAAGTTTCGGCCAAGCGCCAGTAGCTGATGCACCTAGGATCGATGAACCACCACCTCCTTCGAAGAAGAAAACGAGTTTAGCTTATAAGCTGAAAAAGAAGACAATTGGTGGAACTTCAAAGGTTACGATAAATTCAATTGAGAAGAAGTCGTTTTCCCAAAATTTAGATGGCTCATTAAAGTGCCATCTGACCTGACCTCCTTGATGATATACTAAATTACGGTTTCAATAACCTCAACGCTATGGGATTTAATTTGCCCGAGAGAAACGATGAAGGTGCTCAGACTCATCATCAGGGAGAGACTCCAATGAGTAAAGTGAAAGACACCGGTCCGTCGGGGGGTTCACTTGGACACACACAAACACTTACACTCCACCATGCACTTGAATTCCACTTATCATGTGATTCCTACTAACTTGTCCTTATTTAGATTTATGTGAAGGTGATATGGGGCGTATACATGGAATTGACCGCCTTTGCGGATCCTCTATCTTCTACCATTCCAGTCAAGACTCGGGATCAGGCAAGACACGGACAATGGCGGTGATAGATAATATCACCCTAAAGAGTCGTCGTCCAGAAGGAGAACTTATGGCCATTCTTCATATCCAAACGATCCTCCCCTTCACTCGAAGCATAGTAGGGAGAAATATGCTCAGAAGGGATCCCGGTCCGAAGTTCCTCGTGACTAACATTCTGGCTCTTCGAGTACTAAGCAATCCCATGAGCCTTATAAGAAAAATGTGACTCCGGTTAGCAGAATCCTCCAGCCTCCACTCACGATCCGTTGACGGTGGAAAAATTAGCCGAGCTCAAGGCTACATTCCCAAAGATATGTTTCGATTGATTGAAATTTCTCCCCGCGATTCATCTTATCCCTAGACATGTCAAATAGAGCGTCATTGCTTGCAAAAATGATATTTATTTTCAGCATGATGCGTTCGTTTACTTGGTGGAGAAAGTTTCAAAGGTTTCCATTGAACGCCAACACGAGATTGATCGCCTCAAACTCGAAGCTATTCACGACCATGATATCACTAAGTACTAGGATAGAGAGCTATCCTCATACCAATCTCAGCTCGAGACTATCCAGAAAAATGCCAAGGAGATAGCCGAGGCAGTTAGTCGCTTGGAGGCCACTCACAAGAAAGAAATCGATGAGGCAATCTAATGCAGCGGTTCTCTAGCTTTAGAGAAAGACTCTGTCCAAAAAGAGAAAGACATTCTCGCTCAACCGTTCAGAAAGCTAGAAGAGTTATTTTTTAAAGAGCGAGAAGAGAAAATTGTAGCACAAGAAGAGTCACAAATATACTGCGATGAAATCATCGAAACACGGCTTCTAAAGACAAAACACGAAGAGGAGCTTTCAAGGGTTAAAGCGCTAAAAGAAGTAGCTCGCGAGGAAGGCAAGAAGATGGTGCTCATGGAGGTTGACTCTCATCTTGAGGCAGCTACTAAGGCCGACAGATAAGAAATCAAGTGTTTATTCGACCAGCTCATCGTCGAGTACAATGCATGAGTCCTCATGCATCATGACCTATCTTTCTTAGGCGATGGTTATCTCGAACCACTGGCCAAAGCATGGGATATTTTGATAAAAACTAAGAGAGTGGAACTTGGCATCGAAGAAGTTGATGAAGAGACTCTCATGAGGGAAGTGCTTCGAGGAAATGAGCCTTCAGACTTATCCACGGTAAAGGCCCTCTTTGGAAGAGACTCCCTGTCATCGAAGGGTAAAAATGATATCCTCGGCCCATCTGACACTGAGTCTCCAGTTCCTTCTCCCGTTCAATCGGCCGATAGTTCGTCACTCGGACCTCCCAAGTAGCACGTCACTTATGACCTGGAGAATCCCGGACTTGGCATTCACATTTTATCCCCAATCCATGAGGGTGATACTCTGAGGCCACTGAAAGTCAGTTGGAAGCTGGTACGTTGCTTCAACTTTTAGTGTTCAGGAAATCATTGCTTTTGGCGAGTGACGTGTTCTAACATTTGTTTTTCATGAATTCACATAATTCACTCTTGTCTCGAACCGATTCCAAGGAGCGATGTCGCCACGGAGTGGGAAAGAATGAAGCTAAGGCACCACACGCCGAAGATACCCCTGGTCCCGATACTCAAGTGATAGGGGTGCTAGATGAGGTTAAACTTGGAAATCCCTCACCTATAGATGAACACGACGAGGTAGAAATCACAGGCACTTCTGAGCATACTTCCAAGCTCAGCATGAAGGAGAATCAAGGAGGAGAAGAAAAAGAAACCCAAAGTTAAGATAGAATCTCAGGTGGTGGAACTCGACGACCCATAAATAGGCCCTTGAAGGTCATTCTCCTTGGTGGGACTGCACCTCTAGAAGTTCCCCTTCTTTCCTTGGATACCACACGTTGCTTGGAAGCAAAGGGTCTAGGAGAAAATGTTCAGCTAAGGCGACTTCAGAGAAGTCGAAGAAGGAAAAAAGTCGAAGAAGTAGCCGTTGCCTGATCATGCCTCGTTTAGCTTAAATAATCAAAAATCATGTAGTTGTTTCCTTTTTCCTCCTTTTTTATAGTTATTGTAGATGGACTTTGGCTCCGGACTTCGGAGAAGTTATAATGAAACTTCTTTTTTGATTAGTAAATAAAATTTTGTTTCTTTGTATTCCCAGACTCTCATCACTTAGCTTATAATCTAGTATGTAATTGAAATTCAGAGTCTTGTAGGTCACGTAAACTCCTGTCCACTTTCACGAGACTTGGAGAATTTTGAATTATTTATACTCTGATCCGTGCTATGGGGACTTTGGGATTAGTGAGTCGTTTATACTCTAGTCTACACTCCAAGGACTCAGAGTACTCTAGTCCATGCTCCGGGGACTTAGATATTTTTTGAATCGTTTATACTCTAGTCTGCACTCTGGGACTTAGAGTACTGTACTCCTGCTCCGGGAGAGATTTATTGAATCGTTTGCACTTTATTCCGCACTCCGGGAACTCAGAGTACACTAGTCCGTGCTCCTGAGACTTAGAGATTTTTTGAATTGTTTATACTCTAGTCCACACTCCGGGGACTCAGAGTACTCTAGTCCACGTTGCGGGGACTTAGAGATTTTTTGAATTGTTTATAATCTAGTCCACACTCCGGGAACTCAGAGTACTCTAGTCCGTGCTCTAGGAACTTAGAGATTTATTAAAAATTTTTACTCTAGTCCATACTCCAGGGACTCAGAGTACTCTAGTCTGCACTCCAGGAACTTAGAGATTTATTGAATCGTTTATACTCCAGTTCGCATTCCAGGGATTTAGAGTACTCTAGCCCGCGCTGCGGGGACTTAGAGATTTTTTGAATCGATTATACTATAGTCCACATTCCGAGGACTCAGAGTACTCTAGTCCGCGCTCCGGGAACTTAGAGATTTATTAAATCATTTACACTCTAGTCTGCACTCCAAGGACTCATAGTACTCTTGTCCACGCTTTGAGGACTTAGAGGCTTTTCGAATCGTTTATTAATCGACTTTTAATTTTGTGTGTGTGCGCATTCATACGCCAAATAGATTAATGCAATTTAATTTTGCCATGGAATTATAACACATGGAACATCAATAGTTCACAAAAAAATATCTTTAAGCCTTTATTGATTGTAAAAAATTGGGATAGATCATCTTATTACAGGTCGGATACAGAGAACAACAAAAGAAAACATATTAGAAACAAATGCTACTAAAATGCAAAAGAAATAGACTACGCATAATAACGATGCAAATGTTCGCTATTCCAGGCTCTGGAGAGTGTTATGCCATTAGCAGTCGAAAGTTTGAAGGTTCCTTCTCCAAGCCTTCAGTCGGTGATGTAAGGTCCTTCCTACGTGGGATTCATCCGTGACAGAACCGGAAAAACCCGCTTCAAGACTAGGTCACCCACATCGAAAGTTCATGGTCGAACTTTTTCATTATAGTATCGAGCAACTCGGTGTCGATATACAGCCTCCCTTAAATCAGCTTCTTCACATTTCTCGTTGACAAAGTCCAACGACTCCAGTAAAAGATCTCGATTCATTCTAGGATCATAATGAGTCACCCGATGAGAGGGAACTTCAAGTTCCACGGGTATAACAGCTTCAGTGTCATATGCCAAGGTGAAAGGAGTGTGGTCAATCGTGGGTTTGTGGGTGGTTCTGTAGGCCCAGAGTTCTATCTGAAGCTCATCCACCCACTTGCTTCTAGTCTTCTCCAAACGTTTTTTTCAAGATGGACTTGATTATCTTATTTACAGCTTCCACCTACCCATTCACTTTAGGGTGAGCGACTGCTGCAAACCTTTTTTCAATGGAATATTTTTGGCAGAGCTCTTTGAATTACCCACTCTAAAATTGAGTACCATCGGTAATGATTGTCCGTGGGAGGCCAAAGCAGCATATAATGTTTCGCACAACAAAATTAACGACCTTTTTGGGGGTGATCATAGCAAATGGCTCCACTTCTGCCCATTTGGTGAAGTAATCGACCGCAACGATTGCATATTTTACCCCACCTTTAGAGATTGGCAAGGAGTCGATTATACTGATCCCCCATATTGAAAATGACCATGGACTAACCGCATGAGTTCCGTTAGCGGTGCTCTTAGGATCTTTGCGTACTTTTGACATTTGTCGCTCCTCACATAGTCCGCGGCATCCCGTTTCACATTCAGACAATAGTATCCATATTGGAGGATCTTTTTGGCTAGCGTCTCCCACCAGTATGGTCGCTACATTCTCCTTCATGGACTTCTCTTAAGACCCACTTTATCTCGTCGTGGGCGATGCACCTAAGTAAGGGAAAAGAGAATCGCTTCTGATACATTATTCCATCTTGCATTATATATCGTGAGGCCTTGCGAATGACTTGTCATCTCTCATTCTTTCTCTCGGGCAAGGTTCCTTGTAGCAAGAAATCTTTGAATGGGGTCATCCACGACTCCCTTTCAGCTTCTGTCCCTGACGCAAGATCTACCTCCATCTCGTTTATACTCGGGGCATGTAAAGTCTTAATAGGAACCAAGTCCATATGTTGTGCATCACCAGTACTTGCAAATTTTGCCAAGGAGTCGGCTTCCCTATTTTGTTCTTGTGGAATGTGCGAAATATTGTAGTATTCAAGGTCCGCCAACAATTCTTGAACATGAGCGAGGTATAAGGCAAGCCTTTGCCCCTTTGTCTGATAGTCCCCTTGTACTTGGTACACCACCAACTGTGAGGCATAAAAGATTTCAATCGATTTCACCCCAAGTTCTTTGGTAAGCTTCAATATAGTGATCAATGATTCATACTCAGCTTCATTGTTCGTAGCGGGGAAATCAAGTTTCAAAGCATAACAAATCGATCGGTTCTCGGGAGTTACAAGAACAACACTAGCCTTAGAACAATGGTCATTGGATGCTCCATCGGTATATAGCTTCCATTAAACAGCGAGAACCACATCATTTTCACTTGGCTCGTCTGATATGGTGAACTCTGTAATGAAATATACTAGAGCTTGGCCTTAGATAGCCCTTCATGGTAGGTAAGTGATGTCGAACTGACTCAGCTCAATGTTCCATTTAAGCAGCCTTCTAGACGTCTTCGGTCATTGGAGCACTTGTCGTAAAGGTTGATCGGTATAAATACTGACCGGATGTGCTTAGAAATATAGGCGGAGCTTACGTGATGCGATCACCAAACAGTAGGCCAGCTTCTCAATCTTAGGATAATTTCTTTCTGCCCGTGTTAAAAGCTTACTAACATAGTGCACTGGCTTTTGGATTCGGTTCTTCTCACAAACCAGGGCTGCACTGATGGCATGCTGAGTACAACCAAGTAAACGTACAACTCCTCACGGTCTACGGGCTTGATAGAACTGGGGGCCTCTCCAAGTGTCTCACCAATGCTCGAAATGCATCCTCACATTTCGACATCCATTCCAAATTTCTTTTCCCTTTCCTTATCACATCAAGAAAGGAATACACTTGTCGGTTGCTCTAGATATGAATCGACTCAACGTGACAACGTTCCATTCAGGCTTTGTACTTATTTTATAGTTCTGGGTGGTTGTATGTCTTGAATAGCTTGGATCTTTTTTGGGTTGTCTTCGATTGCACATCCACTGACAATGAAACCCAAAAACTTCCCCGACGCAACACCGAAGGAACATTTCAGTGAATTGATTTTCATTCCGTAAAATCTAAGTATATCAAACATCTCTGCTGAGTCTCGAATGTGGTAGTTTGATTGATATGACTTCACAAGCGTATCATTCACATAGACTTCCATTTTTCTACCAATCTGGTCTTTAAACATCCAATTCATCAAATGCTGATAAGTTTCCCCTGCGTTATTCAACCCAAAAGGCATCACTACATAATAGTACAGTCCAACGTCTATGACAAAACTGGTATGCTCCTGATCCGGAATGTGCATCGGGATATGATTGTATCTCGAATACGCATCCATAAATGACAATAATTCGTGTCCTTCTATCGAGTCGAGCAGCTGATCGATTCTCGGCAAAGGAAAGCTATCCTTAGGGCATGCCTTGTTGGGGTCCGAGTAATCAACATAGGTCCTCCACTTCCCATTTTCCTTTCTCACCAGCATAGGATTAGATATCCATTTAGGATAACCCATTGGCTTTGAGTTTATCCACCTCCTCTCTGAGAGCAGCGGACCTCTCCGGGTCCATGCCTGTCCTCTTTTGTTTCACTGGCACATACTTCGAGTCAACATTCAACTTATGACTAATGACGGAGGGAGAAATCCCACACATATCAGAATGGGTCCAAGCGATAACATCTAGATTTGCTCAGAGGAAATCTATAAGGTCCTTGTCATCGAGGGGTTGAGCTATGATCCAATCTTAAGCACCCGTGACATGTCATCATGGCTGACTGGAATGTCAATCGTCAGTTCAACAAGTACTGGCTTGGCCTCCTTGGGTTCTTCATCATCATCTCTCGAATCTATATCTTTATAGATCCGACTATGTTGACCAAGCTAAGGCTTGGGCATTACTTGTCAATTTCAGCAACATGAAACAGAGTTGTCCACATCCTTTCCATTCTCTCTTCGCTGGGCCTCTCTCAGCTCAGCTACATAGCAAGCATGACCAGTCGCTTGATCGCCATGCACTACAACAACCCTATATACGTTGGAAATTTCAAAGTCAAACACCACGGGGCCAAAAGCTTCCCTAAACTCTACCACGGCAGGTCGCCCCAGAAAAACATTATACGGGGAATCAACATCTAAAACAATGAATGTTAGGATCTGTACCCTCCTGCGTTCACCTTCTCCTAGTTTAACTGGCAATTCAACAAAACCTATTGCATCAGTAGCTACACCATTAAAGCCATGATTGCAGGCTTTAGATGGTTTCAGATCCTTCGCCTCCATCTTCATTTGGTCATACGCCTTCTTGAAGATAATATTAACAGAACTCCAACAATCAATTAGTATCCTCCTCACAAGTGCCGGTCCAATCATCGCTGAGATAACAATCGGGTCAATGATAGGTGCCTCTACCTGGTTGGCATCTCTGCTCCTAAATACTATATCCTCCGTCATCATTCGCTGCTGCTTCGCTGGAGTCCCGTCTTCTGTGTTTGAGCAGCATTCGAAACTCGCATGTTTCAAGGAACTAGCTTAGCATTCCATTTCTTGCCAACTCTTGTCTACCAGATGAGTTCCACCGATTATTATGTTTATAACTAGCCTTCCTTCGATCCGAGCGGGCACCTCGGGACAATGTGAAGCTTGCCCGTGATTGGGGTCGGATGTCCCTTGCCTACGTTCCTATGGATTCTTAACAAACTACTGTAACTTCTTCTTGCAAATCAGCTTTTCTATAGAATCATGGAGATGTCTGCACTCTTTAGTATTGTGCCCGTAATTCTTGTGAAACTGACAATACTTTCCGGTTTGCTTTTGTTCCTCAGTGGTTTCCTTTGGGCGCGGCTTTCGGTACTGGAATATATTACAGGTTGATAGATAAATATTCTCCAAATATGTATTCAGAGGAGTATATTCGCTACAAGTTAGAATTCTTGGTTTCTACTTTCCTTCTTCCCTCTTTCGTCCGAAATTTCCTCCTCTAGATCCTTTAAACTGCTCTGGCTTATTTTTAACATTGACTTGGACCTTGCCAGAGTTTTCGCCAGATTGCTTTACCGCAATGTTGCTTTGCACCGCTTCCTTATTGGGCCCTGGTGCGCTGCTTCGCCTTGACCACCTAGCCTCTTCCCTTCTCATGAATTGGTTCGCCTTTGAATAAAAGCATTCCAGGGTAATCGGTGATTTGCCTGCCAGCCAGTCACCAAACTTTGAGTCTGAATCTATACCTCGCATCACGGCTATAAGGATGGCGTGGTCATTTAGTTTGCTAACTTCGGTAATAGCAACGTGAAACCTTTGCAAATAATCCTTCAACGACTCTCCCGGAGCCTTGATCACACTGGACAATGACATCACCTCCTTTGGGCAAGTGGGATGGATCCTAAACTGCTTAACATTTTGCCGCTAACTCATCAAACTTGGAGATTAATTGCAAGGGAAATTGGTGAACCACATAGTAGCGATTTCGAATAGGGTTACTAGGAAGCATCTGCATTTGGTCACATCATTTTCCCTACCGAGTCCATCATCCAGTCGAATCTCATTATGTGTTGTTGGGGATCGGTTTTCCCTTTGTAGGCTAAAATAGTAGGCATGTTTAATTTCCGTGGGTACTCGGCTTGTAGGATGGTATCTGTAAACGGAGTATGGCTCCTAGATATGCGCTAATCATCATTGGTTAAGCCCTGATTCTCCCTCATCCGTTGTCTGACCATAGCTGATAGATAAGAGGTCTCGATAGAAGGTGGCAAGTCGGTATCCATCCTGTGCGACTGTTCTAGCTAGTGCCTCTTCGGTATCCATCCTCAGGAGCGACCCCTAGGTGCAGATGAGGGGCCACAGTTGCAAGTAGGGAATCTGGTCATTCCTGTTGGTTTTCTCTTGTCGAGTCATAACCCATTTCTCTATTGCACCAGTTTGTTCCATTTCAATTCTATGGCGTCTACACCTGGTATGTACATTTGACGAAGCGGAGCCGTCGGATGATGAGTAGGAAGTAGGGCTTCCTCCAACGTTCTGGCACTGTTGTTAAGCGATCTAGGTCATTAGTTGTTTGAATCTGCTCGTTAAGCTGTCTTTACTTTCCACGAGCTCCCTCATCAGCTCATTGAACTATGCCCAGGTGACATCTTATGATTGGTTTAGGACAGTGGCGGGCTCTACACCTGCATTAGCTTGCTGATTGCTAGGTCCTACTTGTTGGACGCTGGCGATCTCATTAGCATCCGTGTGGTGAGTGGTGGATCTAGTACATGGTCTTGCCATCTTAGAGTTATCTGTAGGAAATTTGAGTAGAATCTATGAACTCTTGAGAATAAACATAGATCTCCTTTGGGGGATTACCTCAATCCAGTAGTGACAAAGTAGATCCTAACAGCCTGAGAATGTACCTTCTCAATGAATGTACTAAAATATTAGCAGCAAAACTGATCACTAACACCGTTAAGTATAGTTATGTGGAGAGATTAATGAAGAGAGTAAATTAAAATAGAGAAATAATGTGATTGAATGCAAAAGGAACAACAGAAGTGAGAACACCAGATTTATAGTGGTTCGACATAATTTCCTACGTCCACTTTAAATAAAATCTTTATTGCTTTCCCAATCACTTGAATATAGATACAATCCGTAAAAAAACCACTTAAATACAAGTTTGAATCAAAAAAAGAAGAGTATAAAAAATGGTAGAGTCTCCCTGGAGTACTCGAAAAAAGGTCCCTTAAACTGGACCCCTACCCCTCTATTTATATACGAAGATAGGTAGGTTCCCCCGTCCAGGCCCATGACTAAGATAGCTCGGCCCATTACCTATAGGTTAGGTAGATCGAACCAGGCATGCCGACACACTACCGCTCGTCCACCCATGCCGATCCTGGATTCCCAGGATGCTGACTCAGAGTAGATCTTACTCGTGTCCGAAGCAACCTGGCCTTTAGCCCGAAGTAACTTGTTTTTATGCTTTTGCCAAACAATCACTCATTCCTAACTTCTAGTTATGTTGACCGATCCTATATGGCCGAACCACTAAAGGTCGAGCCACACAAAACAATTCTTTTGAGGCCAAACCACTAAGGTCCGAGCCACACGAAACAATTCCTCTCAGGCCGAACCACTAAGGGCCGAGCCACACGAAACAATTCTTCTGAGACTGAACCATTAAGGGACGAACCATACGAAACAATTCTTTTAAGGCCGATCCCATTCACACCGAACCACCCAGGCCGACCCATTCATGGCTGATCCAAATATGTCGATCCACTTAGGCTAAAACTCCATAACCGACCCATGTCGACATCTTCCTTGATCGGCGTACCCAATGATCCACTAGGGCCGACCCACACTATAAGAAATGCGGATTACGGATCTTAAGGCTAGTATTAACACTAGAGGTGGGTGAATAGTGTTTATAAAGAATTACTAAATCTTTTTGAATTTATGTTGAATTTAACACGGATGTATGCAATATACAGACACAAATATGATCACAGAAACAAACACAAATGCAGAAATAAAGTAAAAGCAATAAAGGAAAGAACACATCGGATTTTATACTGGTTCGGAGTTCCCTACATCCATTCCCTTAACACAAGTACGGATTTCCTTTTAAAAGCAATTGTACAATTGCACCCTCGATTTCAAGGCAACGAGGTACACCCTCCAGAATCCTCTGGATAGAGATACTTGATTTCCGGGCCATAAGTTTACCCAATTGATTTACCAAGGCTACAATCATACCATATCTTGCTTGATTGATTTTCAAGGCCACAATCACACCTTTTCTCACATAATAGATTACAAAGAAGCCTATAACTCTGAATAGCACTGAGAACCTTGTTGAGATAGTGATAGAGAATCAAACTAGAAAAGATCGAGTTCCATTCAATGTTGATTTCGGCAGAGTAATGGTAAGAATATGTATTAAGAAATGTGGAAGAAGAAGAGGAGTGAAAAACCAGAAAATATGATATTAAATTCGTTGAAACTAACCCCTATTTATAGAAGAACAACATCCATGTCCATTCGTGAAGAGCTATGGCTAATAGACACTTCTTTTGAAATTTAAATTTTGAACTCAACTGACACCATGTCGGCATGGTCACCATAGGCATGTCGACATCCCAAAGCAATTTTTGATGATTTGATTTTCTTTGAAAATAACCTTTATCTTATATTAAAACTATTTTAAACTTTATAATATACTTGACTATAGTTAAAATACATAAGTAAATATAGAGAATAATATATATATATAATTTAACTATAATTTTATATTTAAATCTTAAGTATAAATATTTAAAAGTTAAAAATATTATTTTAAAGATAGTTTAAAATCAGGAGTAATTTGACTTTGAAATTAAAGATAATTTTGAGGCTAAAATTATTTAAAATCAGGATAGAGGGTTTTGAATCTTTTAAAAGGAAAGTTTTGAAATCATTTTGAAAACAAGATAATTTTGTAAAATCATTTGAATTAAAATTAGTGGATACAAAACAATGTTCCACTAGATTTTTCGTAGGTTCCATCCTACTTAGGGTTCCATCCCTTTAACAGGCTCGAAGTGGATTCCATTCCACGAATAAATTGGATTTTAAGATCCAGTGCTTTTCTGTGAGTTTTAACAAAATTTCTAATTAAAGAATAAATTACTTCAATTCTTGAACTCTTGATAATCTTGATATCTTGAATATCTATACTGTACAATCTTCATTCTTGGTATGTGCATGGTTAAATCCTGCATATACATATTTATCTAAACTTATAATGTTAGTGTTTATATTTTATAATCTATTCTAAGGTTGTTGTCATCAAAACCATCATCTCATGGACTGACAATCTCCCCCTTTTTGATGATGACAACCTTTGTTTATAAAATATTTATTTCTATCTTAATAACTCCCCCTAAAACTAATAACTCACCTTTAATCTATGCCTAATTACCCTATTTTATATTTCTCCTCCTTTATCATCAACAAAAACTAACTCTCCCTCATTCTTGGACTAGAGTACCTGCATTAATAAACTATACAATGGAATATATAATAGATAGATTAAGAAACAATTATCCTTATGAACATAATAATTAATCAAGGATTATATACATTTCAATGAATATACATATACATGTTTTATGTAGCAACCATCAAACCAATTTAAGAAATCAATCCACACCGAGTGTCAATCCAAACCAAATCAAATTAATTCAGACAAACAATTCAAACAAAGCAAACAAATAAAAATCAAACGTTACGTGGAACTTCCACCCATCCTTCTTCTCCAAAGATTGGATCTGCCTTAATAGCATCCCAATTATCATTGTCACTGGTGAGAGAGACTGGAGGATGTGCTTCGTTATCATCCTTGTGTAGGGAGGAAATCATCCATCGTATTGCATCGAAATGCCTTTCTTGCTCCTTCATCATCTGCATTTGACTCAATTCTAAGTGTCGCTGGTTACAAAGAATGAACGAGAGAATACACTTGAACGAATTAAGAGTTTCTTCAAGATTTTTGGATAAATTGTGAATTGGATTAGCCATAATTGAGTTTGTGAAAGAAATGAAGAATTAGAAGATAGGAAATAATTTTCAGTGAAGAATTCTAAAAGAAATAGGTATATATGGGTGTAGAAATTCGTTTGAAATGAATAGACATATGGTTGTTATTCAAATTTCAAATTCAAAATGAATTGTCATTTCTGACCAGTACATGTCGACATGGTCATAGGGGTATGTCGACATGGGTTAGTGAAAAAAAATGATTATTTAGATTTTTGTGAATAATTGTGTGTGTGTGTGTGTGTAATATACTAACATTTATTCTGGAGATAAGATAAGATAGATAACAGAAAAAAATTCATTTCATTACATACTAAGATGATACAATGATTAAACATACGAAACTACATGAACTTTCGAATTAAAACAAGCTAAAACACATACAACAAGATACGAAATGATAAAACTAGTTAGAGGATGATGATGATGAAGAAAGTCCAAGTTTTTTGCTGACTTTGGAAATAAACTTGTTCATCTTGGATGAAATTTTGTCCAACTTCTTACTAACGGATCATTTAAGAATCCGCTGATTCTCAACAATCGTCTTTTGGTTTTTGAGAAGGGTTTTGGTGGATGGATTAGGAGGATAGTCAATGCTTTCCAAAGTGGTTTCACCTTCTTCTTCTTCAATTTCCATTTCATCCCCTTCTTCTTCTTCTTCCTCTTCCACTTCTTCCATTTCCTCATGAGCCAAATGCTCTTCCTTTTTGACAAGGGTCTCATAAGGTTGAAAAACAAATGGAATTTTATAAGCGAAATGTTGGAATGATTGAAAACTTTTCTAGAAATAAATTCTTCGCCTTTGAAATCCACCCCAAAATAGTTAAAAATCCGAGTGAGATAAATTCCATGATATAAAGTATTCTCACCCATTTCAAGATTTTTAGGACGAAGTTCATCCAAAATAACTTGCGCCCAATTTATGTCATAATTTCTAAAAATAGCAAAAAGAGCTTTGCAAACTTTTGAAGTAGGATTATTAAAATTCCCCGGTCTTGGGGTCAAAGTATGTTGCAAAAGAAGATTGACAATTCTTGCCTTTGGTTGAAAATTTCGATTTTTGAATTCAGAATTATCATTCCCTTGGAAAATGTGATGAAGTGTCTCACAATCATTTTCATCGATTTTAAAATTAGAAAGATCCATTCCCGTACACTTGCAATTGAGAATAGTACCCAAAAGATCATAATTCAAAACAATTCTATTGCCTTTGACACTACTCCAAATTTCATCCTCATTTCCATGATAAAATCCACGGTTTAAATTAGCATAGAAAATTTTGACAGGATTTGGATAGTAAACAAAATCATTTTGAGAAGCATCAATAAGACTAAGAACTCTATTGTTTGCAAAAAGAGAATCAAGTTCATAAGAAGAGAAATCTTGAAAAATAGCAAACTTTCCAGGATGTACTTTGGCATAATTAGCATAATTGATGTATGCTTTTATTGCCTCCGGATCATTGAATAGTTGCTCTTTTATTTTTTTGGAAATTCTCGTGGTGGAGGGGTTGCTTGAAGAAGCCATTAAAGTAGAGAGTAGAGAACTTGAAGTTTTGAAGAGAGAGTTTGAATTTGAAAATGAGAGTGAAAAGATATGATAAAAGATAGTGAATAAATAGATTCTCAAAGGACATATTCTCTGGTCAAAAGGTAGCTTTTTAGAGAATTGAATGAAGTGAAAAGGTGGAGGGAAATTTAAACATTTGAATTCAAATTTTGAAATTCAAATTTTGGTACCCATGTCGACATCATGGTAAGGACCATGTCGACATGTGCCAGTGAATTTTGATAATTTATTTTTCCTAAGTTCTCTAAAATATATATATATATATATATATATGAATATACTTATTATTTTTAATGTCTATATATATATATCTAAAATATTTATAGTATATTTCAAAAAATTATACTATTAAAAAATAATAATAAAATAATAAAATGATAAGATAATAAAAATAAAAAAATAAATTTTAAAATTCAAACAACACACCAATTCAAAATCAATCGATTAAGCAATCAAGCAACTAATTCTAAGCAAGCAATTTCAACCAATTGTATTGTAAACGTGTACCTTTTTCTGAGTCCGTTTGTTTGAATTCGTCGGAGTCGTGAACAGCTGTGAAACAAAAATTCGTATTATCTGTCTTCTGATCATCATCACTTGAGGATGAGTCTGAGTCATCTAGAGTAGCAGTAAATGCACGCTTCCGTTTCTTTGCTGGATCATTTTTCATAGGAGGATTTTGCCTATCTGGATACGGACAGTCTCTTTTGAAATGGCCTGGTTCATCACAGTTGTAACATTTGACATTATTTGGCACTGCATTCTGATTTCCAGAGTTCTTATAGTTGTTTCTCTTGAGATTATTCATCTTTCTGTATTTCAGGAATTTCCTAAAATTTCTAGTCATAAAGGCTATCTCTTCATCATTATAGCTGTATGAGTCTGATCCATCGGTCAATGCATTGAATGTCATTGATTTCTTTTCAGATGTTTTTTTTCCTCTTCTCCCAATTATTTGAACTTCATACGACATTAGATTTCCAATTAATTCTTTTATCTTTAGAGTACTGATGTCATTTGCCTCTTCGATAGCAAGTGTATTTTGATCCCATTCTGGAGTAAGAGAATTTAAAATCTTTCTGACTTGATCTTCTTCATAAAATTCCTTTCCCAAAGATATTAGAGAATGCACAATATCCTGAAATCTACTATGCATATCTGAAATAGACTCATTAGGATTCATTTTAAATAATTGAAACTGATTTGTGAGCATGGAAATTTTGGTCTGTTTAACTTTGCTTTTTCCTTCGTGAGTAACTTGCAAAGTTTTTCAGATTTCATATGCAGACTTACAAACTGACACTCTATTGAATTCATTTCTATTTAGTGAACAAAACAAAATATTCAATGCCTTAGAATTATTTTGTGCAACAGTCTTTTGCTCAGCAGACCACTGTGCAAAACCAGTTGTGGGTTCAGAATATTCAGTTTGTGTAATATTCCAAGTGTCTAATCCTATAGATTGTAAGTATATTTTCATCATACATGCCCAATATGCATAGTTACTGCCATTAAAAAGTGGTGGTCTGACAGTAGACTGACCTTCCATAAATGAACTAATGACAGGAATACTAGTGTTAGTAACAGTACCTGTGTTGACAGCCATTTTTAAAACTTTTCAAAAATCAGATTATGAAATTTTGAAAAACTCGCTCTCATACCAATTGTAAGTAATGCAGATTACGGATCTTAAGGCTAGGATTAACACAAGAGGGGGGTGAATAGTGTTTATAAAGAATTACTAAATCTTTTTGAATTTATGTTGAATTGAACACGGATGTATGCAATATACAGACACAGATATGATCACCGAAACAAACACAAATGCAGAAGTAAAGTAAAAGCAATAAAGGAAAGAACACACCGGATTTTATACTGGTTCGGAGTTACCCTACATCCAATCTTGCAACACAAGTACGGATTTCCTTTCAAAAGCAATTGTACAATTACACCCTCGATTTCAAGGCTACGAGGTACACCCTCCAGAATCGCAATCCTCTGGGTAGAGATACTTGATTTCCGGGCCACAAGTTTACCCAATTGATTTACCAAGGCTACAATCATACCTTATCTCGCTTGATTTATTTTCAAGGCCACAATCACACCTTTTCTCACTTAATAGATTACAAAGAAGCCTATAACTCTGAATAGCACTGAGAACCGTGTTGAGATAGTGACAGAGAATCAAACTAGAAAAGATTGTGTTCCATTCAATGTTGATTTCGACAGAGTAATAGTAAGAATATGTATTAAGAAATATGGAAGAAGAATAGGAGTGAAAAATTAGAAAATCTGATATTAAATTCGTTGAAACTAACCCCTATTTTTAGAAGAACAACAGCCATGTCCATTCATGAAGAGTTGTGGCGAATAGACACTTCTTTTGAAATTTAAATTTTGAACTCAACTGACACCATGTCGACATGGTCACCATAGGCATGTCAACATCCCAAAGCAATTTTTGATGATTTGATTTTCTTTGAAAATAACCTTTATCTTATATTCAAACCATTTTAAACTTTTCTAATATACTTGACTATAGTTAAAATAATAAGTATATATAGAGAATAATATATGTATATAATTAACTATAATTTTATATTTAAATCTTAAGTATAAACATTTAAAAGTTAAATATATTGTTTTAAAAGATAGTTTAAAATCAGGAGTAATTTGACTTTGAAATTAAAGATAATTTTGAAGATAAATTATTTAAAACCAGGATAGAGGGTTTTGAAGCTTTTAAAAGGAAAGTTTTGAAATAATTTTAAAAATAAGATTATTTGTAAAATCATTTTAATTAAAATTAGTGGATACAAAACAATGTTCCACTAGATTTTTTGTAGGTTACATCCTACTTAGGGTTCCATCCCTTTAACAGGCTCGAAGTGGATTCCATTCCACGAATAAATTGGATTTTAAGATGCCAGTGCTTTTCTATGAGTTTTAACAAAATTTCTAATTAAAGAATAAATTACTTCAATTCTTGAACTCTTGATAATCTTGATATCTTGAATCTCTATACTGTACAGTCTTCATTCTTGGTACCTGCATGGTTGAATCCTGCATATACATATTTATCTAAACTTATAATGTTGGTATTTATATTTTATAATCTATTCTAAGGTTGTTGTCATCAAAACCATCATCTCACGGACTAACACACACATGCTCGTCCATAATAGCTATCCTACTTCAACTGACCCATCATCGAATACCGAACCGCACATGCTAGTCGATCCAAACAAGTTATACCGATTCTTCACATTTTCAACCCTATCTTGGCTTGAGTCTCCTCTAGGTCCTACCATATCCTCTACAACTATCGCCTTGTAGCTGGGCCAATTAACCGAGTAACAACATGGTTAATGTATACCATCGTAGGTGCTAGGATATGAAGTTTCTTGCTCCAGTGAAACAGATAAATAGTGTACATGGTTAATGTGAGCGCAGTGCAAATTTAACATGTAAACATTCATAGCTGTACATTTGTAAGTGTAAATTCCCTAGTGCATGCTCCAATCTAACTCCAGATACGAACTTTCTTAATTTTTTTCATGTATGCCTGCCCATCCTTATAAGTTGTAATAAGAACGATCAGTCTCTCATAAAGGAAAGCTACATAAGTGGTACTCGTGTATGAAATGCGACTTACTGTATATATATGTATTATAGTTTTGAAACCAAAATACATAACAAGTACGCTCTCTCATATATCGTCTAAACATGCCCTAGGGCATATCTCTTATCCCATCTCAAATAGATCCACTAGTACCAACTTAGGTGATCGCTCGACCTAAGCTCTTATACCACATGTGACGACTTCCCTCTACCTTCAGTACACAAATAACTGATATCTAATACCAAAGGAGTGTGTTGAATAAGTAGTCAACCGATAGAAGGAAACCTTTAAGGGTTATTGTAACAACCTGCATATTTTATGATTATATATTTAAATATTTTATTTAAATATAGCATCGTTAATTTAATAAAGTCCGAAATGTGACTTTTTGTAAATAGTCGAATTTGGACTCGAGACCACTTTACTTGTACGACTTAGATGTCTCGTATTTCTCAAAAAAGTGATTCGATTGATGGAATTTGGTATGATACTTATGAGATCGATGAGATTTATCTTTCATTGAGTTCAAAACGATGTTTACAACTTGTTTAGGTATAAACATCTGGAGTTGATTAGAATTTTTGTATTTTCATTTGGACTTTGGGTTGGGTTCTAGCCCATTAACCCAATAAGCTAACCCACACTCTTCTACCAAATACCCTAACTCCTCTCCCCTTCATTCATTCTACTCATAATAATTCCTAACACTCAAGCTAAATGAGAAATGGGGGAAAGAGAGGAGATTAGAAATTCCTAAGCCCTAGTTCTCTTAGGAAATTCAAATTCAAATTCCAAAATCAAGGAGAAGCTTAGGTAACCATCCGCTTCACCTTCTCCATCTCAATCCTTCTTCAATTCTTGATTTTTCCTATAACCTAACTTTGGAAAAAATTTGAATTTTATAATAGATTGAAGATTCTAGATGTGTAGTGAAGAGGAATTGGTCTTGTTTTGTTTTAGAGATTCTCATTCGTTGTTTTTAAGTTTAAAGGGGTTCTTGAACTCACGTCTATGTCTATAGGTTTCGTTGTTGTTAGGATGAATTTCTAACATCTATTTCATGTTCAATTGCTTTGACTTGAATTAGTTTTGGTGAATTTTCCAATTTTTCTTTTGAAGTCAAAATTTATGAAAATTCTATTATGGGTGTTTGGACATGTTATTTGGGATGTATCGAAGACCTATAGGGCTGGGTTGTCGCTTGGCATAAATCCCTAGCCTCTATCGCTCGTTTGATCATTTCCGAATTGATTTAACCATCAATGGCCTAGGCAAATTTCTGCCCAACCCAGGCAACCAGACATCTGGTTTAAATTTCCAGGCATTCGGTAGGGGCTTTTCAGAAAAAAAATAAAAATGGAAATAAATTTCTAGAGCCCAGGATTAGACGTCTGGTTAAACCCAACCAGACGTCTGGGAAACTTCAGGAATAAAAAGAAAAAGGGGAATTTTTTTATAAATTTCCAAAATCCAAGGTCAGACATCTGATTAAACCTACCAGATGTCTGGTTCTGTTATTTTTTGCTTATTGCTTATTTTTGCCTGGATTTCTAATTTTTATCGATCTTTGACGATCCGAATAGTTATTGTCAATCAATATTGACTATATGATTTTTTTTTTGGATTTTTGGTGTATTGATTTGATATCGATTTTCATGGTCATAATTCACGTCGTCGAATGTGGACTTTTGGTGATATATTGTTTTTACAATCATTTTTGTGATTTGTCACTTTAAAATATAATGGTTTTTATACTAGTAGTAAATACTAAAACTCTTTCACAAAAACGATTTCAACGATATTTTAATACAAAGCTCGTTTTTAAAACCGTTTTCCAATCTATTAGTATATAAAAACCTTTACCTCATTCGTATGAGAAATCCAATTAAATGTCCTAGCAAAACAAGTGGTATGAAACGCTTGCGTTTACTTCGTCGGTTAATTCTTGGACTTTTCGATTGAAATCTCGTGACAATTTTTGAGTGGCAATCTACAATCTGTTCGTAAATATTTAAGTTAAGCCAGTGGTTATGGGACATGAAGCCTAACTCATATATTTACTAGCTTAGTGTAGTTTACACTTATTGATCCACGATGATCATTTTGTATTTTAGACTAGCGATATGCGATATCTCTTCATCTGCATGGGGAACTAACCTTGGTGGGGTACCGACCTATGGTCTTCGGGCCATTTCGATGGAGCTTCGGCTCAAATTTTATGGGTTAGCGACCATGGGATAGTGTCCCGCTTGTGATACACGTGTTGGTGAGCTTTCATGCTCCCGTTTGTGATAGGCCCCCCTTTGTGTTTTCTGGATTTCTAATTATTGGTTTCTACAATTTGTGTTTCACCAACTTTTGTGATTTGCATTGATATGTTTTGTCAATATTTAAGGTTTGGGGAATAATCTAAAGAATATGATATCCTTTTTGGGTATTTGAGGAGATATGAGATGTTGTTTAATTTTCATGCTATCAAATATATAATTATCACAGTATGACATTATTGTTATCATATATTTTTGTCATATCTCTTATCCTATCTCATCTTACATGATAATTATAGCTAGACTAATCCGTTTATTTTTTCCTTCTTAAATAATACTCGGGTCAGACCAATGTGTTTCAGGAGCTTCCACTTGACTTCTTAGCAGGTATAATCTTTTGACTTTGGCTAACTGCTTTAGCTTAGTTGTTTTTGTCTTTCATGTATATGAGACAGAGACTCCTTGTTGTATACTGTTCTTTTATGTAGCACATGTACCTATTCTTTTGGCTTGTAGTGGATCTTGTATGACCACTACTTTGATGTTCACTTCTATGTGTTATATTCATATTTATTTCCGTCTTAGTAATATAATATCTATTACTGATTTATGTTATGCTTATTTTATGTTTGTTTCCAAAGACCACATAGCCACTGTGTAGTAGCTTTGAGTTTTTATTTGATATGCCAAATTCCCTCTTGAAATGAAATGCATGACATACTATCTGACATATCAGTACTCGCACAAAGTAATTACACAGATGGTTGCTCCTCAACAGCCTTATTCTTCTTACTAATTGAGGACATCATCCAATATTTTCCTTGGTTAGTGTGAGTATAGAAGTGGAGAGTCATAGTTATCCATTAAACCATAAAGAATCTGCATTATATCTAATAGTGTATAAACAAAATATAACAACAACATGATATAAAACATGGGAGACAATAGCATAACCAAACGAACAGGAAATAACAACATATTAAAGTGCAACATGCTCATCAGATTATAAAAAGCATGGTAATAGAGTTTAAACATCTAAATCAAATAAACACCAAAGATAATTGTATCTAAATATAACAAGTGTTGAAATAGCTCCATAGCACCGCACGACGGAATATAAGAGATGGTGCTTCTAATTGTGCGTGTGTAAGAAAGCGTAAGCCTCCTGCTCGTCCTTCGTACCAGCTCCCTGCGATATCCCATGCCTATCTCTCAATTTACTCATTTATGATTACCTGAGATGCTAAGAAGCAATGCAAATAACCCTAGGCCGGACAAAAGTCTAGTATAAGCGATTTATAATTTCAAAAGGATATAAAAATTGATGTTTCATAAATAGGAACATATGCTATAAATAATCATACTTGACTTGTCCCTTCATCCAACAAATTAGCACGTAAACATGGTATATGCTAATCTACTCTCATCATCATATGAGTGTACCACTACTCTAAGTACAATACAGGAGTTTAAGTATACAACTCGATAATACCTGCATCATATGACAACCATGAAAATCATATAAACCATCAAACAAATCTCACATCTCTCGGCTAAAATGTCATTTAACATATGATAACTTGTATGATCACATCGTACAACCAATGCCTACTCAAGGTCGCAATCTCATCGGTGTCGAATCCATGTCACCTAGTATGACCAAAAACTGGACTACCATCATAAGGTCTAGGGTGTAAGGATTAAATCATAAAATCCAAGCACGCATCCTCACATATCCTCTTTCAATGAGCACATATCAAAAATTTGAGTTATCACCTCCTATGGCACACATTTTATAGTATAACTCCTCATTGTTCCACTTCCTAAGTTCATACCATATCAAAATTTTCTACTTGGACAAACCCCAAATGCTTTGCCACTTCCCTCCTTGAAGTGGTCAATCCAACTCACTCAAAATGTCAACTCAATGAAGTTTTGAATCTCTTTCGTTGCTCACATAACTCTACTCCTTTCCCATGTCATACCCAAAGTCATCATATCATTTTCCTCGCATTTTCCATCTTTATACATAGATCGACACCAATCGATATGTTGTGCTATCCACGCATCAAAAAACATGCATGATTGGTCAAGCAGCTACTTCGAGCCTCCCTCGTGTTTTTCACTAAGTAACTTCGGGTTGGTACTAATCGAGTTTGTTTTGTACTAAGCTAATTTCATGGCTAAGTATTTCATGCCTCCTTCCATCTAATTGCTTCGAGTCTGCCCCATGTCACTTAGCCAAAGACTTTAGTCCACTTCCATGCTTCAAATCCCCGAGTCCAACATAGTGCCAACCCATGAAATACATGGTTTAGTTCTGATCGATATTAGTCAGCACTAATCCATCTTAACTTAGCCAAATTTTAGAGAATTCATTTTCTAGTAATTCTCCTTCGATCCATCTCTGGTCTGACTACTTTGTTCTACGTGCAACTTCTTTACATTGATTTGACTCCAAACACTCTAGAGCCGATCCATCGAATTTTATTCCATTGTTACTGATCTTCCGTCCTTTGCATGGTCAAATGGGAAAGCACATCAAATCGCTACTTCATCCACATAAATATCCACGGCCATAGAACGATCCAAATTCCAGTTCACTTTGAAAAACATTTCATCCAGTTCAAAATGCAATCATAACATACAAATAAGCAAAAAAAGCATCATACCATAACAAACAATCAATATAACATCCATATCCTAATCAAACATTCATATGATCAATCAAATCATGGAGACACATGTTAAAATCACTTTAAAACAGTTTAAGTTAACTTATAATTTGTTTTCAAACTCAAACCAGTTTCAAAAAATATGATGTGCACGTAAATGTGCATATATGTCTATCCATATTTTATCTATTTTTATTTAAATAAATGTCATATTTGGGCATTTTAACATGTTTAAAACCAAAATTCAATTGTTTTCAAATCATAATATATTTATCTGCATATGGGGGCAAAATAGTCATTTTTGTGCATGCGTTAATTTGGAACTTTTACTTAGACATTTTTCATAATTTTTATAGGAATTTGGATGCATATGGAAGAGGGTTTTATGAAGATACATGCATGCACAAATGAATACAAAGGAAGGATGATGGAAATAATTCAATAACATAATCATGGAAGACCCCACCTACCCACTTACATAAATCCACAATTTTAAGCTAATGGACAACTAGATGAAGGTTAAAACTTTATGCATATTTTATGACGGATTAATTAGTGGCTAATGGTTACTTGGTGGTCACACTTCCTACAAGGGCATTTTGGAAAGTGCCATAAAAATTGAATTATTGTTTTATGCATGTATAAATATCCCTATTATGTACATGCAAATATCTTCTACTCTTCTTATTACTTAGGAAATTAGCAAGTTGTAAACACAAATCAAAGTGAAATAAAAATGGCTTCCTAAGCCTTTTCTTTTCTAAATGCTTCTCTTTAATTTTATGCTTATATTTATTTCTATGCTCTTTTATTTGCAATGTTAGTAGATTAGATTTACATTCATGCAAGTAGTGTAGTTTTATTTTATTTCTTTTATGCAAATAGTTTAGTAGTTAATCTCATTTTACTCCTTTGTTTAGTTTCTATTTCTTTTGCTTTTAATGTTGAAATTTACGCGTGTTGATATGATAACACATATGAGTAGCTAAACCCCTTCAATTTATGGGTAATAAAGGTCTCAAATATTATGTAAATTCAACATTTTTATGATTTATGGTCTCTTTTATTTTTTCTTCATGATAGTGTATTTTGATATAAGTTTATACAAGTGGTTTTGATAGCTTATGTTGCATTTGCAAATGAGCTATTCTTATTCAACATAAACACAAATTACATCATCATTTGCTAATGATTTTTTATATTGAAATGAAAGTAAAAATACAATTTGATGATCTATATTACTAATTACAATAGTAAATAGATCATACTTAAAATAGCTTTTGCTTTGACTTCATTTTCATGAGAATAGATGAGTGGATTATTTGTTGTATATAGTTTGATGGTTTAAGTTACATTAATTAATAACATAAATAAACCATACTTATGATAAATACAACAACTATTTCACTTAATATCAAAAATAGAGATCATAGATTGTTTGATTGTAGATTTACAAAAATATGTGAGTGGATTTACCTCTAAATTGTTCTCTAATCTCATAATTTTTAATCTAATTTTAATTCTAGTTTTAGCTTCATTTTTCTTGTAGTTAACAATTTCCTCTCCATTTGGCATAATTTGATTGAATGGATATTTAAAATCTAACTTCTTGATCGACCTGTATTCGCCACGTACTAACTTTTGTATGCCGTGTGCTTACGGTTTTTTTAATTTGGAATTTATCGACGATTTTCTAAACCGATAGAAAATCCGTTGTTAAACAAGTTTTTGGCGCCTTTGCTGGGGATTTTTCTTTGATTTTGATTTCTATTCTTTTAATTATTTGTTGTTTGATTTTAATGTGTGTTTGTTTTGTGTGTTTATCGTGTATAAAATAAATTGCGTGTAATTTTGTTTTCAATTTTCGTTTGTGTGCTTGTTGTTTGTCTAGCGTCATTGGCATTTGCATTTACTAAATAAAAAAAACACTTGAAGAAATTTTGTAAATCTCAATTTCATTTTCATTTGTACAAACTTTCATACTTGCATTTACATTGCAAATTCTGCTATCTTTGTTTACATTGCAAATTTCTAGTTTACTGTTTCTACTTCTTTGCAATTCTGTTTCACATTGATCACTGTGTTCCATTTCTCTATTACTTGCATACCACTGTCCATTGCCAAAACCTCCCCTCTGTTCTCTGCCCAGTTCGACCACTCTACCCACTCAACTGCTCCTTAACCAAACAGTCCATCCACTTCAAATTGTCATACTTCAATACAACTTACCACTTCACAAACCATATCATACAACCTTCACTACCACACATATATACTGTCAACAGCACTTCATCACTAACATCTACAACATTTGACCACTACCTACAACTATCATAGCTAACTGCAGTGCACATCACCCTAAAAACTATACTTCACTGCCTTGTTCATTTCAGTCATTCCATCAAAACCACCATCTCTCCTTGGACATGCCATCCATTTCTGCTCTGCTATCAACAACCTGACATTGCCAAACTGTCATCCACACTGCCTTCTTGCTACAACAAAACATTGCCTACTGATACAACTGCCACTCTTACTGCTACTCGACCATATCACTTCCTTGTTGCAACAGCCTCCTAAACAACTGCTTGCCATTTCCTTCAAACATCCAAGCACACATACAACTGTGCATCTCATACTTGTCATAATAGTGTCATTTACCTCATCAATTTGCTTGCCACAGTCACTTACCCCATACAACTTCTGCTGCTGCCATCGTTGCCCCCAAATCACATTTCTACACTAGCAATACATACCATCTCCTACAGCAATTCATCAACCACGTCCCCTCCAGTTTCAGCAACCCAAACATAGTTATTAACCACTAATCATCCCCAAATCAACATAGCTTCATTCACCATACCCAAACATCACACAATCTTCTCCAACACTTCAGTCACTCTGTCCCTTCTCTTTTAGTAATCAGCCTCGACCAAACTCCTACTACCCAATTCCACAACCATCCAAACCATCCTCGACTACCTGACCTTATTCAAACAAAAGCAACTCAAATTGCACCAGCAACCATCTCCACCTCCAACCAAACCCAAATTCGAAATCATCCATCGCCCAACCGAGTCGAACGCCTCCAATCCAATTCGACCTCTATCTACACTCCACTTTCCTTACTACTTCTGACAGCATGTGAATCGCCATAATTCCATCTCGAAGGAACCGAAGGCACTACTCCTACATCCATTTTGGAATATCCTTAAGATTAGTAGCGACTAGCCCTTGCACTTCACTGCTCCATCTTCGAATCCAAACTCGTTTCCATGAAACGTACACACCGGATCGAAGTGGTTTTCGAGAAATTAATCTCGATCCCGGTCTCTTCGAAACGATCAAAGCATTTGGCCAATATTGATAGTCGGTGATTTAATTATCAATTAATATTCACAAACAACCATCCAACAATAAATAATTTCCCAAATTATTTTTTAACCTCAAAAATATCTTCACAATATATATTTCTATTCTCAAAACCCTTTGAAAACAGTTTTCAAAACTATCTTCCCTTCTCAGAATAAACTCCAAGTATTTCTATTTCCACTGGAATCACCAAGCATAAAACTTTAGATTTAAAAATAATTCAAAACGCTTACTTTGAAATATACTTTAAAATATTTAAGCTAAAACTACTTCAATAATGTGTTAAAAATACATACTATATGAATATCTGAAAATAAAGTTACTTAATAAAATATAAAACTAGGTTTTTACTTTTTAAAACAAAATACTAAGTCACATTTAAATAATTATTACAGTAATAGATTTGAAAAATATTTACTTTAGAATTTTAAACATTTAGAAATAATAAATTTTCTAAAATATGCTTTTTAAAACAACATTAAACCTTTATCTCATATTTTTAAAGTTTATTTTGAAAACATACTTGGCTATCCAGGGAAATATACTTCTCTTCACATCCTTTAAAAATAAATCACTATTTATTTTTCAACATTTTCTTTTCATTCCTTTAAGAATTCCCACCTTGAATTTATTCTTCCAAATATCCAATTTCAAATACTTAAATCAATTTCCAATTTGATTTCTAATTTACTTCATTTATTCAAAAATCCTTTAATTTCAGATTTTATTCCTTAATTATGATTTAAAATACTTTTAATTAAAATACCAATTTAGATTTCTTAATTTACTTCTTATTCCTTTAGATAAATTTAAAACTTTAAGTTTTAAGATAATTCTTTATTCATTTAAATTAGTATCACATAATTTTACAATTCATTAATTACTGTTTATTCAAATCCTTTTTTCATACTCGAAGTTGTAAGATCGATTTCACCCTAGAGGGGGGGTGAATAGGGTGATAGTGTAAATTATAAAAACTTAATTGCAGAAGTTAATTAATATTAACACGGATCACAGAATAGCAGCACAGATATAGCAGAAAATAAATAACAGGACAGAACAACACAGAATTTACCCAGCTTCGGCAAAAAACCTGCCTACGTGCTTCCCCCAAGGTTTCTACTAGAAATTAGATAGTCCCTCGCTTACACACGTAAACTCGCTATACCCGCTATTGACTAATCTAACTCTACGCTCAAAACCCTGACCACAACTCAACTACTGAGTTGCGAATTCTCAAACTACACACTGTAGTTTGTACCCTAGTCACACGACTAGAAAATTACCACGCTTTAAAAAAGAATTTTGAAATTAAAAGAAAACACAAACATAAAAAGTAAATAGCCCTTAATATAAACAAGAATCCTTTTATATTATTCAAGCCGTCCCCTTTTCTTTATTTTATGTGACCCGATCCACTTCTATTCGCTCAGTCCTTTGTGAGAAAATATGGCGGCTTCCTTCGTTCTTTCTTCCTGATTAAAAATTAGGGCTTTTTCGAAGCGCCTATTAGTTTTGATCGAATCTCTGGTTGAATAAGAGTTGCCTTGCTCGATCGAATCTCGTTGCTTTCACTGGCTACTTCGATGAGTTCGATTTTTGCTTCTGGTACGAATTTATGCTTCGTTACTTTTTTAATTTTAGTATTCGAACTCTGACGATTAGATTGCCGATGATGATTTTCTTATATAGGGTTTGTAACCCTAGATTTTCGTTCGCACAAAATATATTTGATTTTATCTCTGCCGATCGTTTATGCTTGGATGATTGCGATTTATCTTGACTAATTCATATGCGAATTATTCTTATTATTTCTTGGTTGACTTGGTTTAAAATTGACGGCTTTGAATTTATGTTCAATCCTGGCTCCGTGAATTTCTCTGACCTGACTCGATGCCTTGAATTTGAGATGTTTGGTTATCACTTGCTTTGACTTGGTTACACGTTTTGAAAACTGCAGCTTGATGCTTGCATCCCTCTTGTTGTTCACAGCAATTACATCCTTACTGCCATGTTTTGATGTCACTGTAGTATGTTGGTCACTTGATTCACCTGTATTTGTGCATTGCCTTACTGTTGCTGTGCACTTCTGTTTGCTGTCATGTTCTTGTGCTCGAGCTTGCATACTGTTATGTTGTTTGCATATCACCTTGTTGCATTGTTGAGTCACTTGAGTGTGTTGATCGAAGATGTTGCACTGCTTCATTATGATTCACTTGATTCACCTGTGCATATTGTTGCTTGGTTCTCTGACCTTGTTGCTTCATTGCTTACTGTGTTGACCATTATGCACTGTAGCTTGAGTCTTTGTTGAAGTTTTATTGGACTTCATTCTGGTTAGCACTTGCATCACCACTGTAACACATATTCAACAATACATGCTGTGCATTTCATTCAGTCTTCATTATGGCCTGTGACTTTGTTATACCTGCTGTGCACTAAGCATTGTTCGAACTTGTATCACTGTCTGGTTCATCTTTGTTGCTTCACCACAGTTTGCATTTGCCACACTTGTGTTTTGGTTTGAACTTGCAGTTAAGAATTCATGTTGCAGTCCATATTCTTCATTTGATATCGAGTTGCACACTGCTGCAATGTTGAAAATGTTTCATTGAATCACTGCATATTGTAGTGTATTGCTTGCATTCATATTCTTGCTGTTGTTTGGATATTGTGGGATGCCATCTTCATGTACTCGATATTGTGCCATGTGGTCTTTGCTGTCCACTGCAGTTTGTGCTTGCTGTTTGTCGAGTTGCATTTGTGTTACCATATTGATGCCTCTGTTCGCTATGGCTCTGACCATCTGATTGTTGTATTGCATTGAGTAGCTGGTCTTTGTATTTCCAGCTTCATCACTGTTTAACTTCCACACTGTTGCATTGTTGTTCACTTCTCTTGTATCATTGGTACATGTACATTGCTGCTATATTCTTGCTTCACTGCATATGTTGTAGTTGCTTTGTACTTCACCGTACTGTTGAGTTTCCTTTGGGATTGAACTTGAGCTTTGAATTGTACCATGATAGTCATGTTCCATTGTTGTACACTGCATTGATGTCACTGGTATGCTGCAGCTTGCATCTTTGTTGCATTTGCTTGAATTTGTGTCATCTTTACTTGCATTGCTGTACACTTTTGGTCATTGTTGTAGTTGTATCTATGTACACTACTGCCTTATTACAGTGGTCTGACTTGAACTTGATGACTTGAGCTGCTTTCTTGACTGTACTTGTACAACTTCATTTTGCCTTGTTCATACTGTATTGTCTGGACTTGACGTTGCCTTGTGTTGAACCCAGTTTCAAAACTTGGGTTTGACCTTGTGCTCGTGTCGTGATTTTGAATATATTGCACGTGAGTTGAACTCGGTTTTTCATTTGGGTTTGACCAGTGCTTGCCTGTCCCTGTAAATCAATCAAGTGTATATATCGGCGTGCACGGCCTTGTGGCATATACAGTAATATACTGTGTATGTCACAAGTTGTTCGTGTATGATGAATTCAAATTTAAATGATGACGAACAACCCAAATAACTGAGGCAAATATCATTTTCAAAATTCACGTTTTATTTTATATCGCAAAAATATTTTATTTTCAATTTTACTGCGTTAGTTTATATTTTTGCAGATTGCTCAGATGTTGGGTTCAAACTTGAATGCAGTTGAAGATAAATACGAGTGTGAGTGATATGTAGTGAGGTGCTGATGTAAAATAGTGATGTAATTGAAATTGTGTCAAAGTTGTATAGTGAATAGTGAGAGCTTGAATTTGTATACTATTCAAAATTGTAATAAATATTTATTTGAATAAAATATTCGTTTGAATTCAAATTCTGTGTTATTTATTTTATTCAGCAAATATTTATTTAATCTGTGAAAATAAATAGTATATTATCAAATACATTTAAACGAATGTATATATGTTTATTATCATCAAACAAAAATCATATAAGCGCATATTCAACAATCTCCCCCTTTTGATGATAACAAACATATATTTAAGATTTTGAATATGTTAAATGTATTTGATCATTGATATGCTCTAATTGCTCCCCCTATTTAATTGCTTCCTCTCTACACAAAACTCCCCCTACATATATGCATACAAATAAAATATGCAAAAGAGTCTAGATGCAAAATTATTTGACCTTTGCTAGATTTTATTTGACAAAATCTTAACTTTTCTCTCCCCCTTTTGTTATCAGCGAAAGAATAATAGTGTTAGAGAAAATAGAGATAAAGTAATCGATATCAATTCAACATTAAAACTCAATTTAATATAAATATCAAATTTCAATAAAAAAATCAAACAAAAATCATAAAAATTTTGTTAGGCGCATATTCCACTTTTAGAATGATGGAGATGATGTCATCATATAAAACCATACAATTGTGTCTATTTGTGGTATTTTTATATCAGGAATTTGAATATCTACTAATCATGCATAACCGTTAGGACTTTTAAATGAGATTAGTAGTATTCCAAATTTATTTTAGAAAAATGAATTCAAGTATCTTCTAACCACGCATAACCGTGAGGACTTTTAAATGGGATTAGAATCAACTTGTTTATTTTTTTAAAAAAAATCAACTTTTGATATGTGTTCCATACATGCATAACCGTGAGGACTTTTAAATGAGCATGGAAGCACATAACAAATTCCAAGTAATTCACCCATGCATAACCGTGAGGACTTTTAAATGAGAGTGAATACTTTGGTATTTATTTATTGTTATTAACTTTTTATTATTATTTTTAAAAAAAATGATAAACGAACGATTCCTGTTTAAAGTACCACATATCGACAAACTATATAGAGTTTTGATGAGTGATGGTTGATAGAAATATGATAGGTATAGAGATGGTCATGGAATTTTTACCAACAAAAAGTTTTATAACTCTTGTTTACATTTCTAAAGAAATTTTCTAATTATACTTTCTCGAGTTATAATATATAATCAATATCAACACTCATCACTTTTTCAATCACTATTTTTCTTTTCAATGATTTGTAGGGAGAAAAAAAAATGTTAAATATTCAGCAAATTTCTAAAACACCTAGACTGAGTCGTAGTTTACAAAAACTATTTTCTGGTAGGGGTTTTGTAAAGATGTCTGCCAATTGAGAATCAGTTGAAATAAAATTTATGCAGATATTTTCTTTGGAAATATGATCTCTAATAAAATGATGTCTTACATCTATATGTTTTGTTCGCGAATGATGTACAGGATTATTTGTGAGATCAATTGCGCTTTTGCTATCACACATTAGTGGTACACGTTTAAAATTTAGGCCATAGTCATGCAAAGTTTGTATCATCCATAAGATTTGAGCAGAGCAACCGCTTAAAGCAATATACTCTGCTTCTGTTGTGGATAATGCAATACAATTTTGTTTTCTACTCGACCATGCAACTAATGAATGTCCTAACATAAAACATGCTCCACTAGTACTTTTTCTATCAACCAAATTTCCAGCATAATCAGCATCTGAAAAACCTTTCAATTCAAAATTATCATTTGATGGATACCAAAGACCAAACCGTGGGGTGTGCAATAAATATCTTATAATTCTTTTAACAGCTTTTAAATGAGATTCTTTTGGGTTAGATTGAAAACGCGCACATAAGCAGACAGAAAACATGATGTCAGGTCTAGAGGCGGTAAGATAAAGGAGTGATCCAATCATACCTCTGTACTGCTTTTGATCAACTGTCTTACCCTTTTCATCTTTGTCAAGTTTAAGTGTTGTACTCATGGGAGTCCTTGCTGGTTTAGCATCTTTCAATCCAAATTTGTTGACAAGTTCCCTGATATATTTTGTTTGAGAAATGAATGTGCCTTTTTTGCTTTGTTGGATTTGAAATCCTAAAAAGAATTTTAACTCTCCAACCAAGCTCATTTCAAAATTTTCCTGCATGACTTTTTCAAATTTCTCATACAATAACTTGTTAGTAGCACCATAAATGATGTCATCAACATATATTTGAACAATCAAAATATCATTGTTTTCATGCAACAGAAATAGTGTGGTATCTACACATCCCTTTTTGAACCCATTTTCAAGGAGATAAGAAGTAAGACATTCATACCAAGCTCTGGGAGCTTGTTTTAATCCATATAATGCCTTCTTTAGTTTGTATACATGGTTTGGATATTCATGACTTTCAAAACCTTCTGGTTGTTCAACAAACACATCTTATTTTAAAACTCCGTTAAGAAAAGCACTCTTAATGTCCATTTGTCTTAGTTTAAATCCTTTGTAACAAGCAAAAGCTAACAATATTCTAATTGATTCTAGTCTAGCTACAGGCGCAAAGGTTTCATCAAAGTCAACTCCTTCAATTTGATTGTATCCTTTAGCAACTAGTCTAGCTTTATTTCTAATTATATTTCCAGATTCATCATATTTATTTTTAAAAATCCATTTTGTTCCTATAACTGGATAATCCTTAGGTCTAGGTGCTAGACTCCAAACATTATTTCGTTCAAACTGATTTAGTTCTTCTTGCATGGCCATGAACCAATTTTCATCATTAAGGGCTGAATCTATGCTATTTGGTTCTATTTCTGAAATAAATCCACTATATAAGCACAGATCACATAGATTTTTAAAGGATGAACGAGTTTGTATACCTGCTATAGGGTTTCCAATTACCAATTCTGGTGGATGGTCTGTTTTGTATTTCAGCTTTTCTGGATCCAGATTTCTTCGGACTTCTTGAGTTGTGGTAGTTTCTCTAGCATCAGCAGTTTCTTTTGGTTTTTCAAATTCATCTTTTTCTTTCTCCTCTTCAACGTTGCTTTTGGATGTATCCTGTTCGTCAATGCCTTCATCAAATTTCACATTGATTGACTCTACGATTGTTTTAGTCTTTTTGTTGTAGACTCTATAAGCTTTGCTTCTCGAAGAGTAACCCATGAAGATGCCATCATCAGCCTTTGCTTCAAATTTTCCTAACTGATCACCTGTATTAAGAATATAGCAAGGACATCCAAACACTTTGAAGTAAGCGATGTTTGGTTTTTTGTTGAACCATAGCTCATAGGGGGTTTTGTTAAGAATCGGTCTGATGATAACTCTATTCATTACATAACATGCTGTATTTACAGCTTCTGCCCAGAGATGCAGAGGTAGTTCATATTCATTTAACATAGACCTAGCCAATTCTTGTAAAGTTCGATTTTTTCTCTCAACTACCCCATTTTGTTGTGGAGTACGTGGTGCAGAGAACTCATGTTTGATTCCGTTTTCATCACAGAAAGTTTTAAATTCATAATTTTCAAATTCTCCACCATGATCACTTCTTAACGAAACAATAGAGACTTCTTTTTCATTTTGCACAAATTTTGCGAATCTTGTGAAGTATGAAAAAGTTTCTGATTTTTTAGCTAAGAAGTATACCCATGTATATCTTGAGTAATCATCAACTAACACAAAGCAATATTTCTTACCTCCTAAGCTAGCAATGTCATTAGGTCCAAATAGATCCATATGAATAAGTTCAAGAACTCTAGAAGTGCTTACATTGTTTTTGGCATAAAACGATGATTTTCTAAGTTTTCCCAAAGTACATGCTTTACAGATGTTTTCAGATTCAAACTCATGTGATGGCAACCCTCTTACCAAACTTTTTCTTTTTAATTTGTTTAATAAGTTCATACTAGCATGCCCTAAACGTCTATGCCATAAATTCACTTCTATATCCTTAGCTACCAAACATTTAGAGAGGATGAGATCATCAAAAGATAGAGAATATATATTACCTTTCCTTTTTCCTGAAAATAAGATTTCTTTTGATGATTTGTCAACAATTTTGCACATGTCAGAATCAAAGATAACATTCATACCTTTATCACTTAGCTGGCTGATTGATATCAAATTGTGGTGCAGATTTTCAACATATAGAACGTCATTCAAGGTAAATGTATTGTTACCTACTTTACCTTTACCGACAATTTTACACTTGTCATTGTTCCCCATTGTGACTCTGCCACCTTTGTACTTTTCTAGGCTAAGGAACTTCGATTTATCGCCTGTCATGTGCCTGGAACAGCCAGAATCCAAGTACCATTGCTATTGTTCCTTAGCCTGCCAGCATACCTACACGAGAAGAGAGTTTAGTGACCTATTTGTTTTTATAGGTCCATGGTTGTTAGTGGCAGAAAATTTTGAAAAATAATTTTGTGTAGACCCAAAACTATTTATAATTGTTCCCTTTGGCACCCAGATTTGTTTAACTTTGAGAGATTTTATATTTGTGCCTTTTGAAACCCAAATCGGTATAGTTTTCACATGTTTGGGTCTATACCAACAATTATTGTGACCATGTCCACATTTTCTACAAATTGTGCACATAGAATTAACTTGATTAATCTTGTTTTCAACAATTTTCGAATTATTATATCCAAGTCCTTGTCTAACCGTATTAACAGTTTGCTTTCCTAATAGCATATTCAACGATTTTTCACTTTTTGAAAATTTATCTAAAGTCGTTGACAATTGTTGGACTTGTGATTTGAGAGATTCATTTTCGTTTAACAACTGTGTGCACTTTTTAATAGAATTCTCTCTCCTAGTATTTTCATTCTCTTTTAAAGTCAGAATTTCATTTTCAAGTGATTTTATATTGATTTTCGATTTTTTAATTTCTTCTTCGAATGTTGGACACTTATCACACTTAGGAATTCTACATTGATAGTTCTTAACTAATTGATCAAGTTGTTTATTGCATTCTATCAAAGTATCCTTTTGAGATTCAAGTTTAGCATATTTTTCCCTAAGTCGTTCATAACAGCCATTTACTTCATGGAAATAAATTAGTAATTCAGAATGAGTGAGTTTTGATACCTCGCTTGGCTCGTCGTCATCACTGTCTGTAACTTCACCATGAAGGCACATGTTTGCTTTTTCATTCTCACTCACGGTGTTATCACTTTCATCTTCGTCAGTTTCATCCCAAGTAGCCGCAAAGCTTTTCTTCTTTAGTTTCTTTCCTTGATTTGATCGTTTTTGAGGACATTGTGGCTTGATATGACCGGGTTTGTTGCATTTGTAACATATGATTTTCTGATCTTCCGGGTTGTCTAGTGCTTTGCCTATTCTGCTTTTCAATTCATGATTTCGAGCTGGATTTCCGTATTTGCGATTCCACTTTTTGAATTTCTTTATTAGTAGCGCTAGCTCTGCTGCTCCATCATCATCGTCATCATTCTCATCATCACTTTCAGTTGTTCCTTTGAGAGCTATTGATTTCTTTCGAGTATCACCACCTTCACGCTCTTCCTTGAATTTCATTTCTAGCTCATAAGTGGTGAGATTTCCGATGAGTTCTTCGACTTTGAGTTGTTTTAAATCTTTCGATTCTTGAATGGCAGTTACTTTTGCTTCAAAGCTTCGTGGAAGGACTCTGAGAATTTTACGGACTATTTCCAATTCGGTGTATGTTTTTCCGAGAGCTTTTGATTTGTATACGATGTTGGAAAGTCGTCCGTACATCTCTTTAACATTTTCTTCTTTCGCCATTGTAAAGTTCTCGTATTCGCTGCTTAGCATGGCAAGGCGAGATTCTTTGACTTGAGATGTTCCTTCGTGAGTTACTTCTAATATGTGCCATATTTCCTGCGCAGTTAGACAATGTGAGACACGATTAAATTCAAATTGATCTAATGAACAGATAATAGAATTCATAGCTTTGGCATTAGTATTCTGTAATTTATTTTCTAGTTCTGTCCATTGTTCCTTTGGTTTCTCTATTTCCTAATCATCTACAGTTATAGTTGGTATTCTATAACCTGTCTCAACAATATCCCAAGCGTCAATGGTTTTCAAGAAAATTTTCATCCTATTTTTCCAAAAAGCATATTCACCATTGAACATTGGTGGTCTAACTATGGATTGACCTTCTGCAAAAGCATTATTAAAAGAAGCCATTTTTAAAAATTCAAATTTCTAAACAAAAACTGATTTTTTTTTAAAAAATAGAATTTTTAAAACAAATGTTGACTTCTATTCCTAGCTCTGATACCACTTGTAGGATCGATTTCACCCTAGAGGGGGGGTGAATAGGGTGATAGTGTAAATTATAAAAACTTAATTGCAGAAGTTAATTAATATTAACACGGATCACAGAATAGCAGCACAGATATAGCAGAAAATAAATAACAGGACAGAACAACACAGAATTTACCCAGCTTCGGCAAAAAACCTGCCTACGTGCTGGCCCCAAGGTTTCTACTAGAAATTAGATAGTCCCTCGCTTACACACGTAAACTCGCTATACCCGCTATTGACTAATCTAACTCTACGCTCAAAACCCTGACCACAACTCAACTACTGAGTTGCGAATTCTCAAACTACACACTGTAGTTTGTACCCTGGTCACACGACTAGAAAATTACCACGCTTTAGAAAAGAATTTTGAAATTAAAAGAAAACACAAACATAAAAAGTAAATAGCCCTTAATATAAACAAGAATCCTTTTATATTATTCAAGCCGTCCCCTTTTCTTTATTTTATGTGACCCGATCCACTTCTATTCGCTCAGTCCTTTGTGAGAAAATATGGCGGCTTCCTTCGTTCTTTCTTCCTGATTAAAAATTAGGGCTTTTTCAAAGCGCCTATTAGTTTTGATCGAATCTCTGGTTGAATAAGAGTTTCCTTGCTCGATCGAATCTCGTTGCTTTCACTGGCTACTTCGATGAGTTCGATTTTTGCTTCTGGTACGAATTTATGCTTCGTTACTTTTTTAATTTTAGTATTCGAACTCTGATGATTAGATTGCCGATGATGATTTTCTTATATAGGGTTTGTAACCCTAGATTTTCCTTCGCACAAAATATATTTGATTTTATCTCTGCCGATCGTTTATGCTTGGATGATTGCGATTTATCTTGACTAATTCATATGCGAATTATTCTTATTATTTCTTGGTTGACTTGGTTTAAAATTGACGGCTTTGAATTTATGTTCAATCCTGGCTCCGTGAATTTCTCTGACCTGACTCGATGCCTTGAATTTGAGATGTTTGGTTATCACTTTCTTTGACTTGGATACACGTTTTGAAAACTGCAGCTTGATGCTTGCATCCCTCTTGTTGTTCACAGCAATTACATCCCTACTGCCATGTTTTGATGTCACTGTAGTATGTTGGTCACTTGATTCACCTGTATTTGTGCATTGCCTTACTGTTGCTGTGCACTTCTGTTTGCTGTCATGTTCTTGTGCTCGAGCTTGCATACTGTTATGTTGTTTGCATATCACCTTGTTGCATTGTTGAGTCACTTGAGTGTGTTGATGGAAGATGTTGCACTGCTTCATTATGATTCACTTGATTCACCTGTGCATATTGTTGCTTGGTTCTCTGACCTTGTTGCTTCATTGCTTACTGTGTTGACCATTATGCACTGTAGCTTGAGTCTTTGTTGAAGTTTTATTGGACTTCATTCTGGTTAGCACTTGCATCACCACTGTAACACATATTCAACAATACATGCTGTGCATTTCATTCAGTCTTCATTATGGCCTGTGACTTTGTTATACCTGTTGTGCACTAAGCATTGTTCGAACTTGTATCACTGTCTGGTTCATCTTTGTTGCTTCACCACAGTTTGCATTTGCCACACTTGTGTTTTGGTTTGAACTTGCAGTTAAGAATTCATGTTGCAGTCCATATTCTTCATTTGATATCGAGTTGCACACTGCTGCAATGTTGAAAATGTTTCATTGAATCACTGCATATTGTAGTGTATTGCTTGCATTCATATTCTTGCTGTTGTTTGGATATTGTGGGATGCCATCTTCATGTACTCGATATTGTGGCATGTGGTCTTTGCTGTCCACTGCAGTTTGTGCTTGCTGTTTGTCGAGTTGCATTTGTGTTACCATATTGATGCCTCTGTTCGCTATGGCTCTGACCATCTGATTGTTGTATTGCATTGAGTAGCTGGTCTTTGTATTTCCAGCTTCATCACTGTTTAACTTCCACACTGTTGCATTGCTGTTCACTTCTCTTGTATCATTGGTATATGTACAATGCTGCTATATTCTTGCTTCACTGCATATGTTGTAGTTGCTTTGTACTTCACCGTACTGTTGAGTTTCCTTTGGGATTGAACTTGAGCTTTGAATTGTACCATGATAGTCATGTTCCATTGTTGTACACTGCATTCATGTCACTGGTATGCTGCAGCTTGCATCTTTGTTGCATTTGCTTGAATTTGTGTCATCTTTACTTGCATTGCTGTACACTTTTGGTCATTGTTGTAGTTGTATCTATGTACACTACTGCCTTATTACAGTGGTCTGACTTGAACTTGATGACTTGAGCTGCTTTCTTGACTGTACTTGTACAACTTCATTTTGGCTTGTTCATACTGTATTGTCTGGACTTGACGTTGCCTTGTGTTGAACCCAGTTTCAAAACTTGGGTTTGACCTTGTGCTCGTGTCGTGATTTTGAATATATTGCACGTGAGTTGAACTCGGTTTTTCATTTGGGTTTGACCTGTGCTTGCCTGTCCCTGTAAATCAATCAAGTGTATATATCGGCGTGCACGGCCTTGTGTCATATACAATAATATACTGTGTATGTCACAAGTTGTTCGTGTATGATGAATTCAAATTTAAATGATGACGAACAACCCAAATAACTGAGGCAAATATCATTTTCAAAATTCACGTTTTATTTTATATCGCAAAAATATTTTATTTTCAATTTTACTGCGTTAGTTTATATTTTGCAGATTGCTCAGATGCTGGGTTCAAACTTGAATGCAGTTGAAGATAAATACGAGTGTGAGTGATATGTAGTGAGGTGCTGATGTAAAATAGTGATGTAATTGAAATTGTGTCAAAGTTGTATAGTGAATAGTGAGAGCTTGAATTTGTATACTATTCAAAATTGTAATAAATATTTATTTGAATAAAATATTCGTTTGAATTCAAATTCTGTGTTATTTATTTTATTCAGCAAATATTTATTTAATCTGTGAAAATAAATAGTATATTATCAAATACATTTAAACGAATGTATATATGTTTATTATCATCAAACAAAAATCATATAAGCGCATATTCAACAGAAGTTATTTATTAGTATTTAACCTACTTCCATTTCCTTTTCAATTCATTCTTAGTTTATTAAATTTTCTAAGATTATTTCATTTACAAATTTACTTCCTTTATTTTCTTTCCAAAACCCAATTTATATATTTTTGGTAATTTATTATACCCAAATATATCCAACCAAATCATAACATTCAACATTCTAATATATTCATCATAGAATATTAAGTAATCACAATAGAGAATATTAAATAATAAATGTTGAGGGGTCCAGTTGGATCCCTCCAACCTGTTTTCCCTGCATCCACAGATGTTAGCACAATAATATGCCAATTCCAGAATATACCATACTATAGCACATCAATCAATTTCAACCATTCAAACAATTATTTAAAATTTAATCATTTAAATTTAGATTAACTGAGTGAGATTAACTCACCTTTGGCCTAAGATTGTCATTCACCTCAAACTCGTCTTCTTTCCATGATTTTTAACCTTGTACAAACCAATTCACGATTAATTAATATTCAAACTAACCGAACAATCTATTAACATTTAATAGTGTAGTTTGAAAAAATTTCGATAATTTATTTTTTAGTGCCTAAGATAATTAAATAGATTAGTTAGACAATTAATCTCCATGATACATTATTTTAAAATTAACTAGTACAGGAAAATGTGTACGTATATTCTTATATATATATATAATTTACCTTTATACATATTTTTCTTTGAACCCATACACTTATAAAATTAATTTGTAGAGATTCAAAAATCAAATTTTATATAAACTTTCAAACACTTTAAAACTCCTTATTTCTTTCTCAAAATTTTATCTACATACATATATTCTTCTGATCTATATATATTCCCATGTATATTCCAATTACAGTAAATAACAAGGACAAAATATTACCTTGCTGTAAATAATTATTTATTTATATTTTATTTTCCCTTTTTTTAGAGCCTTATATATATATATGTCTGTTTATATACTTCCTATTTACTGTTATTATACTAACAGATCTGTGCTAAAATTAAGCTTTGTTGGAACTAACAAATTACCTCCTTCCTAGAGCACCACTCGAACCCCAGTAGAGCACTGATTTCCCTGACCTCCACCTCTGACTTCGTCGTTCTACCTCCCCTACGCGCGCCTCTCCTCGATCATACACGAACACAACGATGACGCACCTCCAACCTGCCATGCCACGCGAAAACCCTAACCTGCCCTCTGCGACAACCCAAATGAGCATGCCGACCTCCCTTCCAATCTACACGATGATGACTTGTCGTAAGTCTCCCTTTGTCACCAAAATCAAGTTCGAGCTACCTCGTTCGCCACCATCATCTGCTGTCGCCTTCAAGCCTTGCGGTATGCCTTGCCTCAGCGCCAACTCAATTTCGAACTCCCTTCAAACGATCGACAGCCCATCATCGAGGGTCGAACCTCCAGACGGCTGCCTCCACCCGTCTTCACGCGCGCGAGAACGCTTGCCTCGACTCGCGCGATGCTTCCCTATCGTTGTCGAAATCAATCTGGATTTCACTTTTTTTATTTATTTGATTTGATTCGGCTGTTCAAAGAAGAAGGGGGACGCGATGTATATAGATGGAAGGTGACTTCACAGAGAAGGGTAACGATAGAGACAGGCTAGGTCTGCTTATAGGGTGGCTAAAGGATTTGAAATTTTATATTTTTATATCCAAAATATCCCGTGGTCCAAAATTCTAAACCCCAAACTCCAATAAATAAGCAACGACCGGCGTTCCTAGCGTTATATCGCTAATCTGAACACGCTGGAACAGGTTTCGAGGCCTAGCTCGACCATATGGGGAAGATAGCTTTTTGGATCCAGTTACTTAATATTAGATTTCGATATAAATTCAGCGCATTTACCTATCGTACGCTCACACAACAACTCCAAACGCTACGAAATTTGAAATCCGATAATAATTTTATATTACGGACCCAATGGAACTAGTTTCGTCGAATTCCGAGACTGTGCCTCGAAAGGCTATTTTTAAATTCAATTTAAACTATAAAATTTTAGAACTAAACAAACCACTGTTAATTTCAATTTTACAACTTCTATTATCTTCAGTAGTATCAATATAAATTTTACAAGTCTTCAAATTACTTTTAACAGGCCTAAAACTTCAGATTCAACATTTATCCAATTTCAAATTATTAAATTCAAAAATTTAATTAACAATTAATTAGTGATATTTGAATTCAAGTTAAAAATTTACTTTTAAATATTTCAAGTCAATTAAATATTCCAATTTAAATTGCTTAAAAATTCCGGGTCGTCACATTCCTCCCCCCTTAAAAGAATTTCGTCCCCGAAATTACTAATTAGGAAGAATGGTCCAATACCCATTTATTTATCCCCAAAACCAAACAATTCAACATCCTGTCAATTATCTTTTATAAAGACCCCTTACTATTCTTACTAATCTTTCCCAACTTTCCCATAGTTTCAAACAATATTACTTACTCAATCATTCAAATTTAAATTTTAAATCAAATTTAAAATTATCAGAATTTTTTCAAAAATTTTCTAACTATCTAAATTCCCGAAAAATTTCGCAAGCGTCTCCTTTGCACGGCTAGCTCGGTACAACTACAAAATGGCTCTACGGCCTCCCAAATCCAAAAAGAAACAAAAGCCAAGTGGCTAGATCTAAAAACCCAATCAAATTTCATACAGAAATTTAAACACATACTTTTTTGTCGAGCTATTCTAATTTATTATCTGAAATCAAAACCAATTTTCCTTTCCCTTTTCATACCTGCATATCCTGTTTAGCAATAATATACAATCACAACATTCAAAAACATTTTATTGACTTCTTTCCAAAATTTCAATGGTCATTCCATTTAAGCCCGTATGATGTACCTATATCATTCGTACGCAATACTGAATCTGATCGCCTACTCGATCACACAATTTCACTTCCGAACTAGTATCGTCCACCCGACTTCCTAGCGTGGACTCAGATCTGGTTTCTTGATCAGAAACCGTCATTCTCCTTGCATAGTCATATCTATGATAGAGAATTTCCAGAATCAATCAAAATTCCATATCCAGGCTCGCCGTCGAAAATCGAGTGAAAAATCCTAACTCGGATCGTTAAAATTATCTCAAAATTCTTTGCTCGGATCTGGATCAAATAGTTATGCGAATAAATAATATACGTACATCCTACGTATTTGCCCCAATTGATTTTCAATTATATCAATTTCTTTTTTTATTCACATTTATTTTGATTGTTATTCACTTATTCACACTTTCCCTTGCCACAACTTCCAGTTTTAATCTTTTTGTATTCCAACTCCAAATAAATTTAATTTGCTTCAATTTGCGAATTAATTTCAAACCTTAATACTTTTATCCAAATTTCATTTTCTGTTTTACTTGAGTTTAATCCACCTTCTAATTCAAAATATCGAGTTCAATTCATCTCATTTCAAACGATATTCGATCAATCATTCCTTAAATTAATTCCACTTACTAATTCGTTTTTATATCTCGAATAAAAGTTTATTTGCAAACTTTTCTATCTTTAATTTCTTTGAACAATATCTTTCGTTCATCTTACTTTACTTATACAATTTAAGTTTGATTTCAACGTTCAGTTATAATTCTAATTGCTTAACAAATTTTAATTCATTTGTCATTAGTGAAAATTTTCAAAAGATTCAAAAAATTTCTAACTCTCAAAATTTTCGAAATTTTTTGGCAGAGTCTCCTTTGTACGAAGGAGCTTTTGCAATTTGACAAGAGTCGACCCACACGGTTGGAAAACAGAAAAACAGTTCATATTTCCTATTTGTATTGCGTAGGCGTACCTTATTTAGCATTTAAGCAAACGGCTTATTTATTTTAGCTATAAGCGCGGGCAAAACTAGTCAACGGCTTCCAAAAACCTGTACTTACTCAATTAAACATGTAAGTGACAAACATACAAAGTTTATTAACATTTCAATTAATTTCAACAGCTAAATACATGTACAGCACCAGCAATATACACTAAACGTTGTCCATAAGTAAATTTATAAGGTTTCGTCACGAATTTAAATGCTTTCAATCCATTCACCCACCATTTCACTTAATTGATTCATATTCGTTCCATTTAAATGGCTTACACTCCATTTCTTACGTTCAATTCATTTAATCCAAACGAACTCATTACATAATATATTTACAAGCCAAACATCTGCCACATCAAATTGGTATTCAACTTGCATTTCATTTCATTAACTAAACAAGTTTTATTTAAGATCATTTCATTAAACTCGATACAATCATTTCACAATTTCTCTTAAGTCAAACTTTTATTCAAATATGACTTCAGTTATTTACTTCCTTCAAGATATTTCAACTTTAAAACTCAAGTTATACTTTGTTTTTTTTACAAGCATTTCCCAATTAAACCCTTAATTTGATTTTCAAATTTCCAAACCAATCTCATTTACTAATTTGATTAAATTAATTTATTCAGTCATTTCTTTAAACTTCAAACTTCCATACTTAACTCATTCTAAATTTATTTCTATCAATAACAAGGAAAGTTTTAAATTTATGTCTACTTGGATTTTTATCGACCAATTCAATCCATCATTGTTATAATCCATAGAATTTATATAATCTCGTTTACGTCAAACGACAATTATTATTTTTGTGTAAGTTCAAAAATATTTTCTTAAAATAATCTTCATTCCAGTTTATAACTAATTTGAATTGATACCAATCCAATTTATACTTAATTTGATTTCATTTTAACTGATTTCATTCAATTTATTTTGCATTCTATATTCTCATTCATTTATTTAAATCCATTTATTAATCTTGGAACATTTCATATTGGTTACATCAAATACTCATTTCATAATTTATTTGCAAACTAAACATTTGCCACATTAAATTGGTATTCGACTTTCATTTAACCAATTCAAGTTCCATCTCCATATTTCATTACCAATTAATTATTAATTTGTTTATTCAAGGTTTATTCCCAATATTTTATTTTTATCTCAAACCACTTTAACTATTTTACTCGAGATCAATTTATTTTACAATTTAAGTTTTGAATTTTTCATTCACTTCCCAATATTCAAATCAATTTTATTTTGGCTTATTTATTTCACTTCTAAATTTTATAAGTCACAAACTTATTTAATACTTTCATCAGTGGACAACCAATCCCATTCATGTTTTACTTTTAACTCAGAATTATACATTTTATTTTGCCAATATATTTTTATTATTCCATAAACATTTAAAATAAGATTCCAGAGTTTAAACAATTTCCCAAATTTCAAAATCAACTTTGAAATCAACTACATCCGAAATCCTTTGGCAAATTCAATTAATCCCTTTGAATTCCAAACCAAACCCAGCTCGCAAACAATTCCAATTTAAAATATTTAGATACCAATTCCTCTCTTGGAAACCCGAAAATGAACACCGATGATGTCGCGATCATCATTGGAATTATTTTCCAGCGACCGAAAGAGTTTAGTGCTTTAATCTCTTTAAAACATTTCAAATATTTTAAATTTTCAAATCTCTCCATATTCAATTCCAATTCAAAAATATTCCCGAAATAATACCACTATTATTTCTCCAAAATATTTGAAAACCACTTTCAAATTCCAAGGGATTTAAACCTTTCCTAAAATTCCAAATTCAAAACCCATTCCGATTTATTTTCAAATATTTCTCTGGAATCCTACTCCCAATTAATCACATTTGCATATAAAGTTTATTTCAATTTATAAATTACATTTATAATCTATATTTCAAACTCCAGTTTGTTATATAAATTTATCCTTCAACTTTGGTTATAAGTTTTCAATTTCTTATTCAATTTCTACACAATAGTGTTAATAATTTAATATTATCATTCCTTAATAATCAAGCACCCAAATACTATAATATTTACAAAAATTTATATCTTTTATATACAAAAATAATTTTGGTAAAATTATTTCATTTACCCCACTTTGAAACAATACTATGTCGAATTATTCTATTCAAGTGTTTAGAGATCCCTGTCAATAACGTTAATTACTCGTATTGACCAGAATCCATAAACTACTCAATAAACCAATCAACGCAATATAAAATCATTTTATATTCACTAACAAATACGCGCTCATATCTATTAATACGCTCAAACTCAGTCTAGAGTACTATTGACTCTATTTCAACGAGTAATTCCCACCAGAGCCAAGGTTATCACCAACCTAAGCTCTGATACCAACTGTAACGACCCGCAAATCCGTACCCCTTGAGTCAACACTATTCCACACCATTCAACTCAAGTTGCACAGAAACGAACCATTTGGGTTAAAGAAGAAGAGGTAGAAGAAGAAAATAGAACACAACATCAGAATCTAACCATCGCAGCGGAATAAAATATAATAGATAATAATGATCTTTACTCAAATCAAATATACCTGTTTATATATATTACATCATCAGAGTACATCAATTACAGCTCAACATCAATAACATACAGCTGGATACACAAGAACTAAACACAGCAGAATATATATAAAAGCAAGTACGAGAGTATGTATCGTCATCCAGCTCGTCTCCTGAGCTCCACAGCACCTCCTGTATCATATAATACTCGGTCTAACCCGAGCATTACAGTTAAATAACACCCGAGTCAGTCTGGAATACCAGCGTGAGAAAATCACACCCAATTGATTATTAGGGTTTTAAAAGTCCTTTGAAAACAAAAGCATCTCGTAAGACCACGCCACAAATAAACATGTCGGGTTTTTACCTTACGATAGCTAAAACAATTTTTATAGAAATCCTTTGATATTACAATAGGGTTTATATACAAATACTTATAAAATAGCCGAAATTGTTACATTATTAAATTCCAGATACTAGCCACAAAGTGGGTAATACAAACAAAACTCGTACAAGGCTCGTAGGGAGGATGGATTTCCAACTAATGATTAGGCACTGGAGTACCACCTATCACAGTACGTGGCCTAGATCACAGTACCGAGGAGTACGCCCGCTCCCCTGCAACACAAGACCGGGACTACCCCTTACTGGATAATCCCGAGTGAGATCACCCCGTGGTTGGGATCAGCAACCGTCCACTAAGCCGAAATAAAAAGGGACATCTAGACAGGAATGACCTTACCCTGCTTGGGTGCTACCCACCTAGCCTTGCTGCATAACCCCTGATTTTCAGTCATTCCCATTTGATGAGGCTTGAGGCTAAGTGTTGCCTTTTTAGAACATATCCCTTAGAATGCTCATCGTCCACCTGACGATGTTTCACAAGCATTCATCCATACAAGTCCATCCCGGGTCCGAACGGAACTAAAGGCACTACTCCTACATCCATTTTGGAAATATCCTCAGGATTAGTAGCGACTAGCTCTTGCACTTCACTGCTCCATCTTCGAATCCAAACTCGTTTCCATTAAACGTACAAACCGAATCGAAGTGGTTTTCGAGAAATTAATCTCGATCCAGGTCTCTTCGAAACGATCAACGCATTTGGCCAATATTGATAGTCGGTGATTTAATTATCAATTAATATTCATAAACAACCATCCAACAATAAATAATTTCCCAAATTATTTATTAACCTCAAAAATATCTTCACATGATATATTTCTATTCTCAAAACCTTTTGAAAACAGTTTTCAAAACTATCTTCCCTTCTCAGAATAAATTCCAAGTATTTCTATTTCCACTGGAATCACCAAGCATAAAACTTTAGATTTAAAAGTAATTTAAAACGCTTACTTTGAAATATACTTTAAAATATTTAAGTTAAAACTACTTCAATAACTTGTTAAAAATACATACTATATGAATATTTGAAAATAAAGTTACTTAATAAAATATAAAACTAGGTTTTACTTTTTAAAACAAAATACTGAGTCACCTTTAAATAATTATTACAATAATAGATTTGAAAAATATTTACTTTAGAATTTTAAACATTTAGAAATAATAAATTTTCTAAAATATGCTTTTTAAAACAACATTAAACCTTTATCTTATATTTTTAAAGTTTATTTTGAAAACATACTTGGCTATCCAGGGAAATATACTTCTCTACACATCCTTTAAAAATAAATCACTATTTATTTTTAAACAATTTTTTTTCATTCCTTTAATAAATTCCCACCTCGAATTTATTCTTCCAAATATCCAATTTCAAATACTTAAATCAATTTCCAATTTGATTTCTAAGTTACCTCATTTATTCAAAAATCCTTTAATTTCAGATTTTATTTCTTAATTACGATTTAAAATACTTTTAATTGAAATACCAATTTAGATTTCTTAATTTACTTCTTATTCCTTTAGATAAATTTAAAACTTTAAGTTTTAAAATAATTCTTTATTCATTTAAATTAATATCACATAATTTTACAATTCATTAATTATTGCTTATTCAAATCCTTTTCTTTTCATACTCGAAGTTATTTATTAGTATTTAACCTACTTCTATTTCTTTTTCAATTCATTCTTAATTTATTAAATTTTCTAAGATTATTTCGTTTACAAATTTACTTCCTTTATTTTCTTTCCAAAACCCAATTTATATATTTTTGGTAATTCATTATACCCAATATATATCCAACCAAATCATAACATTCAACATTCCAATATATTCATCATAGAATATCAAGTAGTCACAATAGAGAATATTAAATAATAAATGTTGAGGGGTCCAGTTGGATCCCTCTAACCTGTTTTCCCTGCATCCACAGATGTTAGCACAATAATATGCCAATTTCAGAATATACCATACTATAGCACATCAATCAATTTCAACCATTCAAACAATTATTTAAAATTTAATCATTTAAATTTAAATTTAGATTAACTGAGTGATATTAACTCACCTTTGGCCTAAGATTGCCATTCACCTCAAACTCGTCTTCTTTCCGTGATTTTTAACCTTGTACAAACCAATTCACGATTTATTAATATTCAAACTAACCGAACAGTCTATTAACATTTAATAGTGTAGTTTAAACTAATTTTCTTTCGATAATTTATTTTTTAGTGCCTAAGATAATTAAATAGATTACTTAGACAATTAATCTCCATGATACATTATTTTAAAATTAACTAGTACGGGAAAATGTGTACGTATATTCTTATATATATATATAATTTACCTTTATACATATTTTTCTTTGAACCCATACACTTATAAAAATTAATTTGTAGAGATTCAAAAATCAAATTTTACATAAAATTTCAAACACTTTAAAACTCCTTAATTCTTTCTCAAAATCTTATCTGTATACATATATTCTTCTGATCTATATATATTCCCATGTTCCAATTAAAGTAAATAACAAGGATAAAATATTACCTTGCTGTAAATAGTTATTTATTTATATTTTTCCCCCTTTTTTTAGAGCCTTATATATATATATATATATATACTTCCTATTTACTGTTATTATACTAACAGATCTGTGCTAAAATTAAACTTTATTTGAACTAACAGATTACCTCCTTCCTAGAGCACCACTCGAACCCTAGCAGAGCACTGATTTCCCTGACCTCCACCTCTGACTTCGTCGTTCTACCTCCCCTACACGCGCCTCTACTCGACTATACGCGAACACAACGATGACGCACCTCCAACCTGCCATGCCACGCGAAAACCCTAACCTGCCCTCTACGCCAACCCAAAGGAGCATGCCGACCTCCCATCCAATCTACACGATGATGACTTGTCGTGAGTCTCACTTTGTCGCCAAAATCAAGTTCGAGCTACCTCGTTCGCCACCATCATCTGCTGTCGCCTTCAAGTCTCGCGGTATGCCTTGCCTCAGTGCCAACTCAATTTCGAACTCCCTTCAAACAATCGACGGCCCATCATCGAGGGTCAAACCTCCAGGCGGCTGCCTCCACCCGTCTTCACATGCGCGAGAACACTTGCCTCGACTCGCGCGATGCTTCCATATCGTTGTCGAAATCGATCTGGATTTCACATTTTTTTTTTTATTTGATTTGATTCGGATGTTCAAAGAAGAAGGGGGACGCGATGTATATAGATGGAAAGTGACTTCACAGAGAAGGGTAACGATAGAGATAGGCTAGGTCTGCTTATTGGGTGGCTAAAGGATTTGAAATTTTATATTTTTATTTCTAAAATATCCCGTGGTCCAAAATTATAAACCCCAAACTCCAATTTATAAGCAACGACCGGCGTTCCTAGCGTTATATCGCTAATCGAAATACGCTGGAACAGGTTTCGAGGCCTAGCTCGACCATATGGGGAAGATAGCTTTTTGGATCCAGTCACTTAATATTAGATTTCTATATAAATTCAGCGCATTTACCTATCGTACGCTCACACAACAACTCCAAACGCTACGAAATTTGAAATCCGATAATAATTTAGTATTATGGACCCAAATGGAACTGGTTTCGTCGAATTCCGTGACTGTTCCTCAAAAGGCTATTTTTAAATTCAATTTAAACTATAAAATTTTAAAACTAAACAAACCACTCTTAATTTCAATTTTACAACTTCTATTATCTTCAGTAGTATCAATATAAATTTTACAAGCCTTCAAATTACTTTTAACAGGCCTAAAACTTCAAATTCAACATTTATCCAATTTCAAATTATTAAATTCAAACATTTAATTAACAATTAATTAGTGATATTTGAATTCAAGTTAAAATTTTACTTTTAAATATTTCAAGTCAATTAAATATTCCAATTTAAATTGCTTAAAAATTCCGGGTCGTCACAGGTAAGGGATTTCATCACCCTTTCCTTAGCTTACAAATCGCATTTCATCGTTGAATTTGACTAATAATAAAGGTTAGACATTCGACTTAAGGGTGTCACGAGCTCATCCAGGGTTAATTGTATCTTCACGATTGTTTTCTTTGAATAATTTTATTTCTTTGTGTCTAGGCTACGACAATTAATAACCATTTATAAATATTACGATGATTCGTAAATGTTATAGCGGTTGTTCCTCTAAAGGTACTTAAACCTTCGGTTGCATTGCTACGGTGATTGGTGGTGCACCGATAACCCCTGCCCATTACCTAGCTGAGAAATATTTTGTTGATTTTAGACAAAGTGTGATTATACAATTTTGAGTTAGAAGCTACTAAGGACAGAAAATTGTAAATAATTCCTTTGCATTTATTTAGTTGCATTAGTTCATGCATATTTAAAAAAAATCCAAAATACAAAAAAAAATTATAAATTTTACTTAACTTAGTTTTTAATCCAAAAAAATCCTTTTTCCTTTCCTATGAAATTTTTCAATCAAAAAGTATCCAAAAAAATACAATCTTATCAAAAAGGAAAAAAAATTAAAATTTAAAAAAAATCAAATTCCCATTTTTTAATAATTTTTTCTTTTGGTAAATATTTGAAAATACAAAAAATTTGAAAAGCCAAAAAAAATTCAAACTTCTCTTTTGAAAATAAATTTCACTTGGTAAGTAGTTTTATTCCTTGTAAAAAAATTCAAATCTTCTTTCATTCTCTAAACTCGATTCTAACTTCTTTCTCTTCTCGAATTTCACTTGTGCGTGAGTGCTTGAACTCGTGACATAACAAAAATTCGTTGGATTTGCGACTCAATAACTAATTGTTTAACCCGAACAGACGATCCTCCCAAAATGGTGAACAAGAATGCCCCTCGATCTCTTATGGATAGAATCTTTTTCGATAGAGTTTCTATACCATCTTGCATCACGTTACCCGCCCCTACGGATAACCATTTCGAAATTCACTTAAATCATATTGCCACGCTTCCAAAATGTGGCAATTTTGAGCACGATGACCCATACAATTTTTTGACTAAATTCGAACAAGTTTGCGTAACTATTAAACTTCAACAAATTTCTGATAAGGAATCAAACTTCGATTAATCCCATTCGTTCTTACGGATTACGCTGAAAAATGGTTGTAGAGCTTACCATCGAACTTGATTAAAACTTGGGAAGAATTCATAAAAGCTTTCTTAAAAAAGTTCTATCCCTTGGAAAAAACAAGTAGAATTCAAAACGAAATTATAAATTTTCATCAATTCAAGGGAGAACCATTCGAAAAATATTTTGAAAAATTCAAAGAGCTTTTGATAAAATATCCACACTATAACTTCAAAAGATGGACGATTTGCCAAATCTTATACGATAGACTCGAAAATAGCTCACGAACCATGCTCGAATCAATATGCCAAGGCAAATTTCTTGCCCAACATCACGACGATGCTTGGCAATTTCTTGAAAACCTCATCGAAAATCATCCCAATGGGACGTTTGAACGAAAAATTAATTTTTTCACAATCTAGTGCACACTCGATAGGATCTTCTTTTACTTTGGAAGCTAAGATCGACACAATGATTAAAAAATTTGATAACGTTTTATCATCAAGTCAAATGAACCAAGCTTCCCAACCGATGTGTTTAAATGCAACGATCCTAATCATATAGCCTATCAGTACCCCAATTCTGTCGAACGAATCAGTGCTTTCAATAAAGCCAAAAATGACCCATTTTCTCCAACGTATAATCCTGGTTAGAAATCATCCGAATTTTGCTTGGAACCAAAATAATCCCAACACAAATACGGTTCATCCAAATTTTCAAGCAGTCCCAAATAATACTCCGAATCCTCCGTTTCATCGCAATCATTTTCGACCAAATTTTGTGCGTCTGTCTCATAATCAATCACATTAGTCAAATTTTCAACCAAATCTGTTCATCCTCCCTAAGACGATAAACGTTTAAGTTCACTTGAGAAAACTCTTGAAACATTGACTAAAGCAACTACTCAAAGCCTTCAATCAAACAGCAATTTGTAAAATTTATTGACCTCATATATGCCAAACACAAATCAGTCAATTGCAAAACTTGAAATGCAAATGAGTCAATTAGCCACGTCTGTAAGTGAACGCGAACGAGGCACATTTCCAAGCCAGCCCATTCCAAATCCCAGAAATCAAAGAACAAATTCAAATCAAGCCCATGTTGTTCAAGATAGCAACATCGTCCAATTGAGTGCTATCACAACTTCACGTTTCGGTAAACAAATCGATAATCAAGTCGTCAACCCAAACGATTTACCGGAAACCTCCATCGACGCTTCAAATGAATTGGAACAGAATGTGGAGCCAAACGTTGAATCAAATGCCGGTCAAAATTCTTCTTCTACTCGCGTAGACCCGCCTACCGAGTATCGTGTTCCATTTTCACATCGTCTTCGACCAAAGAAACACTCGGACCAACTGGAAAAAATGTTGAAAATTTTTAAACAAGTGAAAGTGAACATCCCGCTTCTTGACATTGTTCAACAAGTCCCAACGTATTGAAGTTTCTTAAGGACTTATGTACCCAAAAGCGACACACTCAAGCGCCTAAAAAAGTCTACTTTGCTGCCAGTTTGAGTGAAGTCTTGTCCCAATCATTGCCCGTCAAAGACAAAGATCCTGACTACTCTACGATTTCGTGTACAATTAGAGACAAGACGATTAACAAATTCTTGATAGATTTAGATGCGAGTGTCAATTTGATTCCATACTTTGTGTACGAACAATTAGGCTTAGATGAGCTCAAACCCACAAAGGTCACGCTTCAATTCGCCAATCGTTCCATTAAGAAGCCCGTGGGAGAAATCGAGGACGTGCTCATTTGAGTAGTGTAATTCATATTCCTCATTGATTTTATCGTTCTCTAAACACAACCCACGAAACATCCCGCGAGTCAAATTCTATTGATTTTTAGCCAACCATTCTTAGCCACCTTAAATGTCTTAATCAATTGTCGTAATTGATCAATGAAAATATCTTTTGGAAACATGACTTTAGATCTTAACATTTTCAATCTTGAAAGCCAACCGAATGAACCTTTTGGCCAAACGTTGAAGTTAGTGCCATTCATGAATACTTTGAAAATAAGACGATTGACCTTAACGATGAACATGAGGCCGAGTACGAAAAATTGTTTCATGAAATTCCCAACGAGATTGAATACACTCTTCCTTTTGAATTGCTTCCAGTTGAGCCCGAATCTCAACCCAATTCTTTAATTGAGCAACTCCCAAAGTTGGACCTCAAACCACTTCCTGATCACCATAAGTATGCATATTTAGGTGATAACGAAATATTTCCCGTCATAATTTCTATGACTCTCTCTTTCAATCGAGAAACTTCTTTATGTTCAATCTAGACCAAAAACAAGGAACCAATTGGATGGTCGATCCCCGATATAAAGGGAATTAGCCCCGCTCTTGTTCAACATCGCATCCATTTAATCGACGATGCCAAGCCTGTTCGTGATGTGCAACGAAGGCTTAATGCAAAAATGAAAGATGCGGTGCGTGATGAAATTCTTAAACTTCTAGACAATGGAATCATTTACCCAATCTCTGATAGTTCATGGGTTAGCATACTTCACGTTGTATCGAAAATTTTGGGGCTAATCATTGTCAAGAACAATTCAAACAAACTTATTCCAACTCGTACTCAAATGGCTTGGCGTGTTTGCATTGACTATCGAGAACTAAATGTCGCAACACGTAAAGATCTCTTCCTTCTTCATTTCATTGACCAAATGCTCAAACGTTTATCGGGCCATGAATTCTACTGCTTCCTTGATGGTTATTCCGGCAATAACCAAATTCCAATCGCTTCCAATGATCAAGAGAAAACGACTTTCACTTGTCGATTCAGTACCTTTGCTTATCGACTCATGTTATTCGAACATTGTAACGCTCCTGCTACATTCCAAGGATTCATGGTTGGCATTTTTCCCGACATGATGAATGCTTTATAGAAGTTTTTATGGATGATTTCTCCATTTTTGACTATTTTTTTTCCAATGCTTACATCATCTCGAGTTGGTTCTTAACATTTGACTTTAAATTGAGAAAAATGCCACTTTATGGTCAAACAAGACATAGTCCTTGGACATATCATCTCAAACAAAGACATTGAGGTAGATAAAGCAAAAGTTGACGTAATTTCAAACCTAACTATCCCAAATCTGTTAAGGATATTCAATCATTTCTGGGACACGTTGGCTTTTATCGACGCTTTGTGAAAGACTTTAGCAAAATCGCCCGTCCTTTGACGTAGCTCCTCGAAAAGGACGTTCCATTCGATTTCAACTCTGAGTGTATCTCTTCTTTTGAACTTCTTAAAAAGAACTCATTTCAACTCCAATTATTTGCACACCCAATTGGGATCTCTCATTTGAAATAATGTGTGATGCTTCAAACTTTACATTTGGTGTTGTCTTAGGATAACGCATCAATAAGATCCTTCGCATTATTTACTAAGCTAGCATGACTCCGAACGATGCTCAACATAACTATACAACCACAGAAAAAGAGCTTCTAGCGGTAGCTTTTTATCTCGAAAAATTCTGATAATATTTGATCGGGTCACACAACACTGTGTACACGAACCATTCTACGCTTCGATATCTCTTCGTTAAAAAGGATGCTAAATCTTGTTTGATTCGTTGGATCCTTTTACTTCAAGAATTTGACCTTAGAATCAAAGATAAAAAAGGATCGGATAATGTGATAGCCGATCACTTATCTCGTTTTTCGAATGCACCATCTTCTTTTCCAATCAATGAAAACTTCCCCGATGAATAACTTCTTCCAATTTCTATCGATCCACGATACGTTGATATAGTGAACTACTTAGTCACTAAAGAAACTCCCCATCTTGGTCCAAACAGGACAAATACAAATTCATGTCCCAAGTGAAATATTTCTATTGGGACGATCCATACTTGTTCAAATATTACCCCGACCAAATCACCCGACGTTGCATTCTGGATAATGGGATCAGGAGTGTTCTTTCGTTTTGCCACAATCAAGTGTCCAGTGGATATTTTGGTCCACGAAAAACTACGAATATGTTGCTTTAGTGTGGTTTCTATTGGCCTTCTCTTTTAAAAGACTAATTCGAATTTTGTAAAACTTACGATCGATGTCAAATGCTTGAATGATTCTCAACGAAATATGATGCCTCTAAACCTCATTCTTATGATCGAAATCTTTGATGTTTGGGGCATCGACTTTATGAGGCCTTTCCTAATTCTTTTAGAAACTTGTACATCCCTCTCGCTGTCAATTATGTCTCAAAATAGGCCGAAGTCGTTCCTTGCAAAACCAACGACCATAGAATTGTTCTGAAATTTCTCAAAGAAAACATCTTTTCGAGGTTCGGCACACCTCGCACAACAATCAGTGATAATGGAACCCATTTTTGCAACCATTCTTTTGAAACTTCAATGAAAAAATACTCGATAACCCACAGTTATCCACTCCATATCATCCTCAGACTTGTGGCCAAGTTGAAGTTTCAAATCAACAAATAAAACAAATCTTGGAGACAGCTATTAACAAAAATAAAAAGGTTAGTCTTAGAAATCAATCGACGCGCTCTAGGCTTACCGTACTGCTTTTGAAACTATCCTTGGGATGTCTCCATTTCGTTTAGTTTATGGTAAAGCTTGCCATTTACCCGTTGAAATCGAACACGTAGCATTATGGGCAATAAAGAACTTAAACTTTGATCTTGAGAAAGCTGATGAAAACCGAAAACTACAACTCAACGAACTAGAAGAACTTAGGAATGACACGTATGAAAATGGGAAAAATTTATAAAGAAAGAATAAAAAAATTTCATGACAGGTCAATCCAAAGGAAAACGTTTTCTCCTAACTAGAAAGTTCTTTTAAATGACTCAAGAATTCATTTATTCCCTGGAAAACTTAAATCAAGATGTACCGAACCATTTATGGTATGAATTGTTTCTCCACATGGTGCCATAGAAAGAGAAAACCCTAGGGATGGATCGATTTTCAAAGTCAAGGTCGTTTAAAACCTTTCTTGGAATTGCCAAGTAACCAAGAGGAGGAGCTTATGATTCTTCATGAGCCAAGCTACGTCTAGTAAGAATGTTAACCCTCTTTGTAAATATATACATATTTTTCTCATTACACTCATTATATCATGCATTTACGGTGGGGACATAGTAATAACTAAGTGTGGAGGGGGGTCTCATTTTCATTTTTTTAAGTTTCATGACATTTTTTTGAATTTTCATTTTCTTTTAACCTAAAAAAATTCTCGAAATTTCTAAGTCTCAAAACTTTTTAGCATTTTGATTTATATTTGAAGAAATACTATAGGATAAGTATAAGTTTTGGTTAATAAATTTAAAAATTTAAAAATTTATTTGTCTTAACAAAAATAAAAATGAAGCTTGATTATAAATAATAATGACTTAACTAGTATATAAGAAGGTTCATATGTGTTAATTATGAAGTATATTCTAACTGAAAATCTTTGTTTAAAAGTGGTAAATTTAAAGTAAAAGATATAACATTTTTATCATCTAAGTTAAATGGTGCTAGGATGATTTTGCAAAACTCTTTTTCTTCTTAAAAAAACAATATATATATATATAAGTTAAGAAAAACATTTTTATATATATACATATTTTTTAACACCTATAGTCATGTGTTCACACTTGTGTGTTCACTCACCATGCTCTGTATCATTCTCACGTAAACCCAATAGGCAATGCATGATCGGTATATCTGGCCTCAGTTCATCTGAATTAGGTGTATGTATATAAAAATTCTTTTTAATAACGCCTGCAGTCGATAAGTGTTCACACTTGTGTGTTCACTCACCATGCTCTATATTCCCATCACATAAGCCTGAAAGGCGGCGCACCGGTAATATATCTGGCCTCAGTTTACCTGAGTTAGGCATATGTAAATATTGTTAATATAAAAAAAATGGTTTTCAAATAAGAGAGAGTAAGCAATTAAAATCCAAGCATTATTTTAACTTATTCGATTTGACTTGTTATTGAAAAGAAATGAAATTACCACTTTGATAAACTTTAATAATCAACTAAGGATCCATTTTATAGTTACATTGTGTTATCAACCGAAACAACGAGTTAAACCATAGTCTATTTGTTAAGATAACTTGATTTTCGTTGGAAATTTTGACGAGTAAATGACTTAAAATTCTTGATAATAGCCAAAACTTATATTTAACTTATATGTGTCTATTTAAAATTTAATCTTTCATTTGTAAATATTTTCAAAAACTTGCATTCATATCATTGTAAATAAATCTTGCACTTTGTAAATATTTTCACTTTGCATTTGGATTTTGCGAGTAGTAACCATTGAAAACCCTCACGAGACAACACTCGTCCGAATATGGGCACTCAGAGGTTTAACAGCTTGTTACATATGCTCAATGCAATCGTGCTCCCTACAAAAATGGATTTATCTTTTTTTTATTCGAGGAAGAATAATAAGATAAGTGTGGGGGTATTAGATATGCATGTAAATGTGCATATATTTACATCCATATTTTATCTACTTTTATTTAAATAAATATCATATTTGGGCATTTTAACATGCTTAAAACCAAAATTCAATTATTTTCAAATTATCGTATATTCATCTACGTACAAGAGCAAAATAATCATTTTTGTGCATGTGTTAATTTGGAACTTTTTACTTGGACATTTTTCATAATTTTTATAGGAATTTGATGCATATGGAAGAGGGTTTTATGAAGATACATGCATGCACAAATAAATACAAAGGAAGGATGATGGAAACAATTCAATTATATGATCATAGATGGCCTCACCTACCCACTTACCTAAGTCTACCATTAGAAGCGAATGGACAACTAAGCGGAGGTTAAAGTTTCATGCATATTTGATGATGATTACTTAGGGGCTGATGGTTACTTGGTGTCCACACTTCCTACAATGGAAGCACCCTAAAAATTGAATTAGTGTTTTATGCATGTATAAATAGCCCACTTATGTATATGTAAATATCATCTACTCTTCATATTACTTAGAAAATTAGCAAGTTGTAAACACAAATCAAAGTGAAATAAAAATGGCTTCCTAAGCCTTTTCTTTTCTACTGCTTCTCTGTACTTTTATGCTTATATTTATTTCTATGCTCTTTTCTTTTCATTGTTAATAGATTAGATTGACATTCATGCAAGTAATGTAGTTTTATTTTATTTCTTTTATGCAAGCAGTTTAGAAATTAATCTCATTTTCTTTCTTTGTTTAGTTTCTATTTCTTTTGCTATTAATGTTGAAATTCACATGTGTTGATATAATAACACATATGAGTAGCTAAACCGTTTCAATTTAGGGGTAATGAAGCTCTCAAATATTATGTAAATTCAACTTTTCTATGATTTATGGTCTCTTTTATTTGTGCTTTATGAAAGTGGATTTTAATGTAAGTTTATATAAGTGGGTTTGATAGCTTATGTGGCATTTGCAAATGAGCTATTCTTATTCAACATAAACACAAATTACATCATCATTTGCTAATTGATTTTTGATTTTGAAATGAAAGTAAAAACAAAATTTGATGATCTATATTACTAATTACAATAGTAAATAGATCATAATTAAAATAGCTTTTGCTTTGACTTCATTTTCATGAGAATTGGTAAGTGGGTTATTTTTTGTATTATAGTTTGACGGTTTAAGTTATGTCGATTAATAACATAAATAAACCATACTTATGATAAATACAACAATTATTTCACTTAATATCAAAAATAGAGGTCATAGATTGTTTGATTGTTTATTTACAAAAATATGAGAGTGGATTTGCCTTCGAATTGTTCTCTAATCTTATAGTTTTTATTCTCATTTTGATTCCAGTTTTAGCCTCATTTTGCTTGTAGTTAACAATTTCCTCTCCATTTGGTATAATTTGATTGAATTGATTTTTAAAATCTAACAATTCCCTGCGGATCACCCGTACTCGCCACGTACTAACTTTTATACATCGTGCGCTTGTGGTTATTTTAATTTGAAATTTATCAATGATTTTCTAAAATGATAGAAAATCCATCGTTAAACAACATATTTTCTCAAAAGTGGATCCAAAACAAGTTAAAACATATATAGACATATAAAAGAGGTTGTGAGATAAATCACTCACCCATCGATGTAGAATCAATGTAAAATCACCAAATCAATGCAAATCCTACCTAAGTAGATGTATGTAGCCTTTTAGACCTTTAGATGTCGACACCAATGCATCCATGATATTCACGTTCCAAGCATCCGAAGTGTCAGAAATACAGATTGTTGGGGGGAAAAGAAAAGACAGAATAGAATCTCACATCATGCTGATGTGAGAAATGCAGAATACGGATCTTAAGGCTGGAATTAACACTAGAGAGGGGTGAATAGTGTTTAAAGGAATTACTAAGCCTTTGATTTTTTTTAGTTTGAACACAAATGTATGCAATATTCAGACATAGATATGATCACAGAATCAAACACAGATGCAGAAATAAAGTAAAAGCAATAAAGGAAAGAACACACCGGATTTTATACTGTTTGAAGTTACCCTATATCCAGTCCCGCATACAAGTACGGATTTCCTTTCAAAAGCAATTGTACAATTACACCCTTGATTTCAAGGCCACGACGTACATCACTCCAGATTCACAATCCTCTAGGTAGAGATACTTGATTTCAGGGGAAATAAGTTCACCCAATTGATTTCCAAGGCTACAATCACACTTTTTCTTTCTTGATTGATTTCAAGGCTACAATCACACCTTTTCTCGCTTGATTGATTTCCAAGGTTACAATTGCACTTTTCTCGCTAAATTGATTATAAAGAAGTCTATAACTTTGAATAGCACTGAGATCTTATTGAGATAGTGATAGAGAATCAAACTAGAAATGATCTAGTTAGATTCAATGTTGATTTCGGCAGAGTAATGGTAAGAATGTGTATAAAGAAATGTGGAAGAAGAAGAGGAGTGGAAACCAAAAAATATGAGTAGAAATTCGTTCAAAACCACCCCTATTTATAGTAGAACAACAGCCATGTCTATTCGTGAAAGGATATGATGAATAGACACTTCCTTTGAAATTCAAAATTTGAAATAAACTGTTATCGTGTCGACATAGGGTACTTGAGGATGTCGACATGCCAAAGGAAATTTTGATGATTTGTTTTTCTTTGAAAATAACTTCTATTTTATATTAAAACTATTTTAAACTTTATAAATATGCTTAACTATAGTTAAAATACATAAGTAAATATAGAGAATAATATTTTGGTGTATATATAAAATTTTACTATAATTTCATATTTAAATCTAGGTATAAATATTAAATATATTTATTATTAAAAGATAGTTTAAAACCAAGGATAATTTTGATTTTGAAAATAAAAATTATTTTGAGGCTAAAAGTATTAAAACCAGGATAGATGTTTTTGATTCTTTTAAAAGGAAGATTTTGAAAACATTTTGAAAATAAGATATAATTTTGTAAAACATTTTGAATAAAAGTTAGTGGATACAAAACAATGTTCCACTAGATTTTTCGTAGACTCCATCCTACTTAGGGTTCCATCCCTTTAACGGGCTCGAAGTGGACTCCATTCCACGAATAAATTGGATTTTAAGATGCCAGTGCGTTTCTAGGAGTTTTAACAAAATTCCTAGTTAAATTACTTATTATTGAAACCTTGAACTCTTGACAATCTTGATATTCATCAGTCTTCAATACTGATATCTTGAATCTCTATATTGTACAGTCTTCATTCTTGGTACCTACATGGTTAAATCCTGCATATACATATATATCTAAACTATAATGTTAGTATTTATATTTTATAATCTTATTCTAAGGTTGTCGTCGTCAAAACCATTATCTCAAGGACTAACAATCTCCCTCTTTTTGATGATGACAACCTTTGTTTATAATATATTACTTCCATCCTAATAACTCCCCCTAAAACTAATAAGTCCCCTCTTAATCTATGCCTAACTATCCTATTTTATACTTCTCCCCATTTGTCATCAACAAAAAAACTAACTCCAAACTATATAACTCCCCCTTAATCTATTACTATGTGATTGTAATGATAGTGTTATCATAAATAATCAACCCTTAATTCTAAAACTAAAACTTAGTACTAAACTACTATCTTTCCTAACTAAGAATCTATACAAGATAATATTTATAATAGTGATAAAATATAAGAACACAATCATTTATTAATTATATTGTTATATTTTCATGTGCGTAGAGAACGTAAGTAAAAACATACAACATTAGGAAAGAGAAAAAAGAAACTAATGTGTGTCCTTGAAAATGGAAGATCTATGAACCGAATAATTTGGATAGTGGAAACAGAAATTTCCACGTTGTTCGACAACATTTCCATCCTTGTCAAAGTACACTTCGCCAACGCAAACGACTTTGTCATCATCTTCAGCGTGCTCTTATTCCATGAACGCTTCTTCTTCTTCCTCGCTATCCTCTTGCACTTGATCTCCAGAAGACTCTTCATCAATCAAGATCAGATTAGCTTGATTGTCCATTAGAAATTTTTGCAAATTTCTAAGGATTTTGCCTTGTCGTTCTTGTTATTTGGCCATTCTAAGTTGTACCACTTGAATTTCAGTCATTAGTTGAAGTGCATCCTTCAAAGAATCCTCCATTTTCATCACTCATGCAAGCATAGTTCGTTGAAACGGTCCAGAAGTAGGAGAAGGGAACGAAAAGGTTGAATTTTTGTTTGATTTGGAAGTGGGGGCCATTGTTTAAATGTTTTCAAAAGATAGAACAGAGAAATAACAGAAAGAATGATCCAAAGTTTGAAATAAGAAGAATATATAACCACTTATTTGAATTTTGGTGGGAAAAATTTCAAAATTAAAAAATCGTTATATGTCGACATGGGTAGAGGGGGATGTCGACGTGGTGCTTGATATTTTTACTATTTGATTTATTTTTGATTTAATTTTTAATTATACTTTGTTATTTATATTTTATATTTCAGTATTGAACAAATACCTAATTCTCTTCTTAATTTAGTAAATATAGATTCATTTAAGGGTTTTGTTAATATATTGGCAATTTGATTCTCAGAATTGATATAATCGAGAGTAATTACTTCCTTACTTATATTATCTTTGAGAAAATGATTTTTGATATCAATACGTTTAGTTCGAGCATGATGAGTAGTATTTTTGGATAAATTTATTGCACTATTATTATCACAATAAATTGGTTATTTTGAGATATTTAAACTAAAATCTTTTAATGTTTATTACATATATATTACTTGAGAACAAGCCCAAGTAGAAAAAATATACTATGCTTCGGTTGTTGACAAAGAAACTGTGTTTTACTATTTACTAAACCAGGAAATCAGAGAGTGCCCCAAAAAGTGACAAGTTCCACTTGTACTTTTTTGGTCTGATTTACAACCAGCATAATCAGCATCACAGTAAGATATTAAGTCAAAAGAATTATTTTTAGGATAAAATAAGCCATAATCAAAGGTGTGTTTAACATACCTTATGATACGTTTTTATGGCTTTTAAGTGGGTCTCTTTAGGTTAGGATTAATATCTCGCACAGAGACAAACACTATGCATGATATCAGGTCTACTAGCAGTGATATAGAGTAGTGATCCAATCATTCCTCTATATAATTTTTGATCTACATCTTTCGAGAGATCTTCTTTACTTAGGTACTCATTGGTTGCCATGGGAGTTGGTTTTCCACTTGCAGTAGTCAAACCAAATTTACTAACTAGATCTTTAGCATATTTTTCTTGACTAATAAAAATACCATTATCTAATTGTTTTATTTGTAATCCTAGAAAGAAGTTTAATTCACCAATATGACTCGTCTCAAACTCTTTTGTCATTATTTCAGAATTTTTTTTATTCATTTCAAAATTTGTTGATCCAAAAATGATATCATCTACATAAACTTGTACTAGTTGAATATCGTTTTTATTTCTTTTAATAAAAAGAGTATTATCTACTTTACCAATTTAAAAGTTTGACTGTAATAAGTAAGATCTTAGTCTATCATACCAGGCTCTAGGAGCTTGTTTTAGACTATATAGAGCTTTCTTAAGTTTGTAAACATGATTTGGTAGTTTTTCATTTTCAAAAAGTGGTGGTTGTTCAACATATACTTCCTCTTTTACAAATCCATTTAAGAAGGCACTTTTAACATTCGTTTGAAATAATTTGAAATTATTATGATTTGCGAAAGCAAGTAGAATCCTAATGGCTTCTAATCTTGCTACGGGAGCAAAGGTTTCATCAAAATCTATTCCTTCTTGACAATAACCTTGAGCGACTAACCAGGCTTTATTTCTAATAAATGAATAGTCAATTTTGAAAGAACTTATTGTCGGCCTCTTTCAGATACGAATCTATCTGATTCAGAAGGGAAGAACTTGCATCAGTATCTTAGTTTCAATTCAAACATGGGTTTGATTCACACTCCATATTCTGAGAAATATTTACCATCCGGAAAGAGGAAAAAACGAAGTCTTTGTCTAAAGAAATACGTTGAGAAAGGGCAGATGTATGGAACCTTTCAACGAGGTAGTGCTTTTTCAAATCTCTCAAAATGGAATCTGTTTCAAACATATATGCTGTGGTTCCTTACTTCGACAGGGTGCAAATATCTAGATTTCGCCCTTATAGATACTTTTTCAGACCCATTGCCAATACTAAGTAGTAGTCAAAAATTTGTATCCATTTTTCACGATATTATGTATGGATCAGATATATCATGGCCAATTCCTCAGAGGATTCTTCCATATTGGACTCTGATAAGTGAGATTTCGAGTATGTGTTTACAGAATCTTCTTATGTTCGAAGAAATGATTCATCGAAATAATGAGTCACCCGTTCCATTGATATGGGCACATCTGAGATCAAGAAATGCTTAGGAGTTCCTCTATTCAATCCTTTTCCTTCTTCTTGTTGCTGGATATCTCCTTCATATCAATCTTCTCTTTTTTTCCCGAGCCTCTTGTGAGTTACAGACAGAGTTAGAAAAGATAAAATCTTTGATGATTACATCATACATGATTGAGTTGTGAAAACTTCTGGATAGGTATCCTACATCTAAACTGAATTCTTTTTGGTTAAAGAATCTCTTTCTAGCTCTGGAACAATTAGGAGATTCTCTGGAAGAGATACGGGGTTCTGCTTTTGGTGGCAACATGCTATTGGGTGGTGGTCCCACTTATGGGGTCAAATCAATATGTTCTAAGAAGAAATATTTGAATATAATCTCATCGATCTCATAAGTATCATACCAAATTCCATCAATTGAATCACTTTTTCAAGAAATACGAGACATCTAAGTCGTACAAGTAAAGAAATCTATTCATTGATAAGAAAAAGAAAAAATGTGAATTGTGATTGGATTGATGATAAAATGGAATCCTGGATCGCGAACAGTAATTCGATTGATGATGAAGAAAGAGAATTCTTGGTTGAGTTCTCCACCTTAATGACAGAAAAAATGATTGATCAAATTCTATTGAGTCTGACTCATAGTGATCCCTTATCAAAGAATGACTTGGGTTATCAAATGATTGAACAACCGGGATCAATTTACTTACGATACTTAGTTGACATTTAGAAAAAGTATCTAATGAATTATGAGTTCAATAGATTTGTTTAGCAGAAAGACGGATATTCCTTGCTCATTATCAGACAATCACTTATTCACAAACCTCATGTGGGGCTAATAGTTTTCATTTCCCATCTCATGGAAAACCCTTTTTGCTCTGCTTAGCCCTATCCCCTTCTAGGGGTATTTTAGTGATAGGTTCTATCGGAACTGGACGATCCTGTTTGATCAAAAACCTAGCAGCATACTCTTATGTTCCTTTCATTACGGTATTTCCGAACAAGTTCCTAGATGACAAGCCTAAAGAGTATCTTATTGATGATATTGATATTGATGATAGTGACGATATCCATATTGATGATAGTGACGATATTGATGATGACCTTGATACGGAGCTGCTAACTATGACGAATGTGCTAATTATGTATATGACGCTGAAAATAGACCGATTTGATATCACCCTTCAATTCGAATTAGCAAAAGCAATGTCTCCTTGCATAATATGGATTCCAAACATTTATGATATGTATGTGAATGGGTCGAATTACTTGTCCCTCGGTCTATTAGAGAACTATCTCTCCAGGGATTGTGAAAGATGTTCCACTAGAAATATTCTTTTTATTGCTTCGACTCATATTCCCCAAAAAGTGGATCCGGCTCTAATAGCTCCGAATAAATTAAATACATGCATTAAGATACGAAGGCTTCTTATTCCGCAACAACGAAAGCACTTTTTCATTTTTTCATATACTAGGGGATTTCACTTGGAAAAGAAAATGTTCCATACTAACAGATTCAGGTCCATAACCATGGGTTCTAATGCACGAGATCTTGTAGCACTTATCAATGAGGCCCTATCAATTATTATTGAACAGAAGAAATCAATTATAGAAACTAATACAATTAGATCCGCTCTTCATAGACAAACTTGGGATTTGCGATCCCAGGTAAGATCGGTTCAGGATCATGGGGTCTTTTCTATTAGATAGGAAGGGCTGTTACACAAAGTGTGCATCTAAGTAATTGCCCCATAGATCCTATATCTATCTATATGAAGAAGAAATCGTGTAAGGAAGGAGATTCCTATTTGTACAAATGGTACTTCAAACTTGGAACGAGCATGAAGATATTAACGATACTTCTTTATCTTTTGAGTTATTCTGCTGGATTGGTCACTCAGGGTATTTGGTCTTCACTCGGACCCGGATCCGGTGAAAAAAATAAGATCACTTCTTATGGATTCGTCGAGAATGCTTCTGATCTAGTTCGTGGCTTATTAGAAGTAGAAGACGCTCTAGCGGGATCCTCACGGGCAGAAAAGGATTACAGTCAATTTGATAATAATCGAGTGACATTACTTCTTCGGTTCGAACTAAGGAATCCATTAGATATGATGCAAAATGGATCTTTTTCTATCATTGATCAGAGATTTTTCTATGAAAAATACGAATCGGAGTTTGAAGAAGGGGAAGGGACCCTCGACCTGCAACAGATAGAGGAAGATTTATTCAGTCACATAGTTTGGGCTCCTAAAATATGGCGCCCTTGTGGCAATCTATTTGATAATATCGAAAGGTCCACTGAATTGGGATTTCCCTATTGGGCCAGGTCATTTCAGGGCAAGCGGATCATTTATCATAAAAAGGATGAGATTCAGGAGAATGATTCGAAGTTCTTGCATAGTGGAACCATGCAGTACCAGACACGTAGATCATCCAAAGAACAAGGCTTTTTTCGAATAAGCCAATTCATTTGGGATCCTGCAGATCCATTCTTTTTCCTATTTAAAGATCGGCCATTTGTCTCTGTGTTTTCGCGTCGAGAATTATTTTCAGATGAAGAGATGTCAAAGGGGCTTATTACATCCCAAACAAATTCTTCTACACCTATATCTAGACACCGGTTCATCAAGAATACGCAAGAAAAGCACTTCGAATTGTTGATTCATCGCCAGAGATGGCTTAGAACCAATAGTTCATTATCTAATGGATATTTCCGTTCTAATACTCCATCCGAGAGTTATCAGTATTTATCAAATCTCTTCCTATCTAAGGAATACTATTGGATCAAATGGCAAAGACATTGTGGAGATAGCATTTCCCGGATGAAATGAAATATTTGATTCATGTAACAAGGGAAAGATTTTCCATTCCTTCGCCGTAAAGATATGTGGCCATGAAAAGGGGATTAAGTGGAACAAAATTGGCCGGGTGGTAGAGTCGTGGAAACACTTGTTTATTCCATATTTTGAACCTTAGCTCCATGGAGCAATATGCTACTGCTGAAGCATGGAAGAATTGAAATCTTAGATCAAAACACTATGTATGGATGATATGAACTGCCTAAACAAGAATTCTTGAACGGTGAACAACCAGAGCCTATTACTCACTACACCAAAGAATTTCCATTAATGAAAGAATGGAAATGCGTCGGAAAAGAAAAAATAAGCATGTCTGATGAAACGATTGTTGCTATCTGCTCCAATAACGAATCATTGGTTTAACTGAATAACTAAAGAAAATAGATAGACCTTTCTCTTCATCTCAGGTCGATGGATCTTCTCAATTGGAAGGTCTCTCATATGGATAATACATATTCCGGTTGACCGAGCCTAATTCTAATTGTTTTGTTCCAAAGCAAAGATATCAATGGAGGTGGTTCGTCCTATTCACGACCAAGAGGTACGGATTCTCTTTCGGATAGGCCCTAAAAAGAGAAGGAAAGCTGGAATGCCAACAGGCGTCTGTCTATTCTCTAATTCACCCGACCCAATAGTACCCATTTTGGGAACGTCCAGTGCCAAAGCCACTGAATGTGTAAGTTGCCAATCCCTAAAATGTACTATGTAATGTACTTTATCTGCTGGGTTACGGGTACTAGTGGGTATTTTACTAGAGGTTTGTATCAATCTACCCCTGTGTGATTCCTGTTGAATCATATACTCGGGGGGTGGCGCGGGGCGGACGATTTCCAAATGGACTCCTCATTCATTAGGTAGAGAAGATCTCCAAGATTTCGTGATCTGCTGCCGAAATCTATTATTGATTTGCTCATTCAATGAGCATTCTCAATATTATGCCTTGAAGAGGACTCGAACCTCCACACTATTTAGCATGAGATTTTGAGTCTTGTGTGTCTACCATTTCACCATCAAGGCATCTTGAAAGTGAACCGTATTCCATGAATATGATATCTATCTCGTGTGATATATGGAATATATGGACAAAGGTGGATGGAGTGATGGGGTATTTCTATCGGTCGGTCGTGTCATATAGGCCCGAGTCGGACATCAAATTGCTTCGATTTGAATTATCCATAGGATACCCTATATATCAAAAAGATGTACAATCAAACCTATTTCTCGATTCAATAGAAGCCCAAAGAAGTGAATATGGTACCCAAATAACGATAGGTATGTCAAAAGCAGGTCTGATTACGCTTATTCCTAATCCTAAATAGAATGTAACGACGAAGGGATCCATATGGAAACATAATATCTATTTACATACGCTCGAATGACCCTTTCTCGTAATAAGAATGTACATAACCCTATTCCGGTCTGGTCCGGTATGGAATGAACTTATAATATGATGATCGAGTCGATTCCATGATTATAAGTTCATAACCCCAGCCCATTTTGGCGGAACAGATCTACTAATTCTTTTATTCCAGTTAGTAAGAGGGATCTTGAACTAAGAAATAGGCCTAGAAGCTAAAAGAGGGTATCATGAGCAATTGCAAGAATTGGGTTCATTGATATTCCTAGTATAGTAGATGCTATCACACATACAGTCATACTCCATTCGATGGAATTGTTTGATCTTACGGGAGATCTTATATAATTTCGCACGTAAGGGGCTATTTCTTGGTTTCGTCCAGTCATTAATAACTTGATTATTTTTAAATAATAGTAGATGGAAACAACGCTCATAAAGAGTTCTATTAAAACCAAGAAATATAGGCCTGCCTGCCATCCACACCAGAATAGATGGAGTTTTCCAAAAATCCCTGCTAGTGGAGGAAGATCCCCTAGGGATAAGAGACATAGGGCTGAAGAGAGAGCCAAAAAAGGGATCTTTCATGTATAATCCTACATAATCTCAAATGGTATCAGTTCCGGTACGTAGACCAAATGATAAATGCGAGCAAAAGTTCCTAGATTCATGGAGATATAAAACAGCATATAAGTTATCATGCTTGTATATCCATCATTTGAGTCTCCAACAATTATTCCAATAATTATATATTCGATTTGACCGATGGACGAATATGCAAGCATACGCTTCATGCTTGTTTGAGTAATAGCAATGAGATTCCCCAATATCATGCTAAGAATAGCTAGGATTTCCAAAAGAAGATGCCATTCGTTTGATGAGAAATAAAAAGGAATATCGAAAATTCGCGTGGCTGAAGCTAAAGCAACTACTTTCGAAGAAACAAAAAAGAAAAGCAACGACTGGAGTGGGAGAGTCAGAGTCAAAAAGAGGATTCCTCGCTTCTTTCTCTCATTCAAAACCGTGCATGAGACTTTCATCTCGCACGGCTCCTAAGTGATAAAAGAAAGAAGAACTCATCTTCTTTCTTTTTTGATTACCTTCATTGCGTATGTATAAGATCGAATCCATTCAATTTATAAAAAGGATTACTAATCCTTAACTTTTCGAGGAATCCTTCATCAGTGGTTGCTAATGACTGACTTTTTCAATCTTTCGACATTGGTTCTGTAGGAGCACAAGTCAGAAAGATTGGGAAATAGAACTATCTAATTTGATCCGTTCTCAATAGCCATGAGATGATCATCTTAGGGTGATCCTTTTGTCAACGGATGCCCTTAATGCACTCGTAGTCGTAGAAGGATGAGAACCAACTATATAGCATCTACATCGATAATTCAAGTATTGTATACGTCATTAGTCTGATCCTTTATAGGAACTACCCATAATAACGGACTTGCAAAATGGATCTGTTTATCATAAAGAGATTCGTTGTTCCTGACCCTACTTCACCCTAATTGTTGTTTGAACAAAAAGATCATGAAAAACTTTTGGTAAAACTTATGCCTTGGTCCGAGTGGGGATAGCATTTCTCTTCTGCATGTCTATGGAGTTTTTAAAAATCCAAATATCTTAGAGATAGATATAGAGGTAGGAATTTTTTGAGCGGACCGCACTTCTTCGTATATGTCAGGAGTCCATTGATGAAAAGGGGAAGGGGTAAGCTTGAACCCAATTCCTACAGTGATGGATATAAGTGCAATTGAAATTCGTGGGGAGTTATACATTTGTGTATTGATAACACCATTCACTATTTCTTGAAGCTCGATCTCCCCCCAGATGAGCCATATAGCTAAGAGAAACCATGAACCAGAATAGAAGAGCTTGCCCCGCCCATGAGTAAATATTTCATAGTAGCCTCATTGGACCGTACATCTCTCTTGGTATATCCAGATAATAGGTAGGAATATAAACTGAAACATTCTGGAGCTACAAAGATAGTTATTAAATCGTTAGCACCACATAAAAACATTCCTCCTAGAGTGGCTGTTAATATGAATAACAGAAACTCTGTTATAGCCATTTCTGTACATTCAACATACTTTACGGATAGAGGAATACATAGAGTTGAACGTAGTAAAATAAGAAATTGAATTTCGTTGAAATTGTTTGTTTGGAAATTTCGCGAAAAGCTAATTATAGGTTCTTCTTTCCATCGGAATAATAGGGCCGTTATGCTCATTATTAAACTTGTTGAAGAGATGAAATAGAACCAAGGTCTACCTTTTTTATCAGAGGTTGAATCGATCATCAGAAGAAGAATTAGGCCAAAAATTAGGATACATTCTGGGAAAATGAAACTTCCATTGAAGAGAAGCAAATGAAACGCTTTCATAAAAATTCTCGTAGAATCGAGAATGAAGTTTTAATTTTGTACATGTCATATCATAAATTAGCAACTGCATCCAATCTCCGAAAAAGTCTCATTTGTTTTAAACTTTTTGGATATTTTATTTATGGAATCCCTATCAATAGGATCAAACCTTATTCCATGAAGTTCCCATAAGATTCCTCTTTCTTATTCTTAAGCAATCCCTCGAGAGGGTTTAGTTGATCCATGATTTATGTTTCATCTTTCTTTTTGTTTGTTTCAAGAAAGATATCGATCAATTCTGATTCTTTCTTTTTCGATTGATTCTTTTCCAATCAAGATGTATGGATCCATGGATCTATGTGTCTATATAGATATTGTTCATGGATTAACGAAAATGTGCAAAAGCTCTTTTTGCCTCTGCCATTCTATGAGTATCTTCCTTTTTACATATGGCATCGCCACTCCCTTTGGCAGCATCTACTAATTCGAAACTTAATTTGAAAGCCATATTACGCCCCAGGCATTTTCAGGATGCCCCTAATAACCAATGAATGGCGAGTGCTTTTCCTTATGTAGATCCTATTTCAATAGGAACTTGATGAGTCGACCCGCCTATATGTCTTGCTTTTACTGCTATATCGGGAGTTACTCCACGTATTACTTGATGTAAAACAGATAGTGGATTTGTTCCCGTCTTTTGTTGAATCTTTTTCACGGCTTGATAGATAATTTGATAAGCCAATGATTTTTTTCCGTGTTTCAGAATATGGTTAACCAACATGTTAACTAATCGATTATGATAAATTGGATTGGATTTTGCAGTTTTTTCTTCTACAGTACCTCGACGTGACATGAGTGTGAAAGAGGTTCAAAAATAAGTTTTTTTTTATAAGGGCTAAAAATGAATCACTTATTTTGGCTTTTTGACCCCATATTGTATGGTGGATCTTGAAAGATGAAAGATCTCCCTCCAAGCCGTACATACGACTTTCATCGAATATGGCTTTCCACAGAATTCTATATGTATCTGTGGGATCGAGTATGGAATTCTATTTACTTATTTTAAATTGAGTATCCGTTTCCCTCCTTTTCCTGCTGGGATTGGAAATCCTGTATTTTACATATCCATACGATTGAGTCCTTGGGTTTTCGAAATAGTGTAATGTAAAAAGAAGTGCTTCGAATCATTGCTATTTGACTTGGACCTGTTCTGAAAAAGTCGAGGTATTTCGAATTGTTTGTTGACACAAGCAAAGTAAGGGAAAATATCTGAAATGATTTCAATGTTGGACCTACATACAATAGTTTCGAATTGAATCTCTTTTAGAAAGAAGATCTTTTGTCTCACGGTAGCCTGCTCGAGCCCCCTTACGAAACTTTCATTATTAGGTTAGCCATGCACTTTGCATGTTTATAGTGATTCACATGGCATCATCAAATGATACAAGTCTTGGATAAGAATCTACAACGCACTAGAACGCCCTTGTTGACGATCCTTTACTCCGACAGCATCTAGGGTTCCTCGAACAATGTGATATCTTACACCGGGTAAATCCTTAACCCTTCCTCCTCTTACTAATACTATAGAATGTTCTTGTAAATTGTGGCCAATACCAGGTATATAAGCAGTGATTTCAAATCCAGAGGTTAATCGTACTTTGGCAACTTTATGTAAGGTAGGGTTTGGTTTTTTGGGTGTGATAGTGGAAAAGTTGGCAGACAAGTCACTCTATAGAACCATACATGAGATTTTCCCCTCATACGGCTCCTAGTTCAATTCTTTCGAAGTAATTGGATCCTTTTCTTCGTTCGAGAATCTCTTCCCTCCTTCCACTCTGCCCCATAACTAAGACCAATTCATTCACATTTTCATGTTCCAATTGAACACTTTCCATTTAGGATCAAAGAAGAAGATTATTCTTTTTACCAAACATATGCGGATCAAATCACGATCTTCTATTCTAATCTAATAAGAATAAGAGATCTTTCTCGATCAATCCCTTTGCCCCCCATTCTTTGAGAATCAGAAAGATCCTTTTCGAGTTTGAATTTGTTCATTTGGAATCTGGGCTCTTCTATTTTCTACTTATTTTTTATTCTTTATTTCATTTCGAATTTCTTTCCCTCTCTTTTCTTTTTATTTCCTTCCATCATTCCTCAAGTCCCATAAGGTTTGGTGATCTGGTAAAATCTAACCCATTTTCTCATCGAGCAAGGGGTATGAAATAAATCAGATTGATTTTTCGATCAAAAAAAAGTACTATGTGAAATCTTCGGTTTCTTCCTCTTCCTCTATCCTATAGGTACGGCGTTTGGTTTTAACCAATAGAGAACCATTTCTTCTGTATGAATCGATATTATTACATTCCAATTCCTTCCCGATACCTTCCAAGGAAAATCTCGAATTGGATCCAAAATTGATGGGTTAATGTGAGCTTATCCATGCGATTATGCACTTTTCAAATAGGAATCCATTTTCTGAAAGATCATGGCTTTCGTGCTTTGGTGAGTCGTCCAAGATCCTTTCGATGACCTATGTTATGTTGAAGGGATATATATGATCCCAGCGATTGCGTAAGGCCCGCGATAGCAATGGAATCGGGGAAAGTATACAGAAAAGATAGTTCTTTTCTATTATATTAGTATTAGTTAGTGATCTCGGCTCGGTGGGCCCTTCCTCCGTGATGAACTATTGGCACTAGTCCTACATTTTGTCTCTGTGGACCGAGGAGAAAGGTGGCTCAGCAGGAAGTGGGTTGTACCATGAGCGAAGCAAGGGGTCAACTGCTTCAAATATACAACCATGGATTCTGGCAATGCAATGGAGTTGGACCCTCATGTCGATCCGAATGAATCATTCTTTCCATAGAGGTCAATCTTTGCCTGCTAGGCAAGAGGGCAGCAAGTTACAAATTCTATCTCAGTAGGGCATGTATTTTCTTTTACTATGAAATTCATAAATGAAAATGAAGTAGTTAGTGGTGGGGTTACCATTATTCTTTTTCTTGTATGTGTTCTTAAGAAAAGGAATTTGCCCATAATAGTGCGAAAAGAAGGCCCGGCTCCAAGTTATTCAGGAAGAGTGGCGTTGAGTTTCTCAACCGTTTACCTTAGGATTAGTTAGTTTTATTTCTCGATGGGGCCGGGAAGGGATATAACTAAGCAGTAGAGTGTTACC